>OX454526.1:206501980-207877436 GCA_949715645.1 Portevinia maculata | reverse complement strand
GCCACTGCTGTAAGTGACCAGGTGACGGCATTGTTTGAGAACGATAAGACCTACTTGCACATGCTCAGGATATCTTTACCCGGAGAGTTCTTGGTGCCGTATCTCAGCCCGCCAACAAACTCTACCTACTCCACACACACATCAACGCAAACAACTTAGAGCATTCTTCAATAGAATTCGCTTTAACATCTCGAAATGATTGCCTACCTTCTTATGCAATGTTTAAATATTTTCCCAGCCTTTATGCAAAAATCCGTATTCAGTACATATCCAAAACATGTAAGTTATGCAGTCTCTGTGTCGATTAAAGTCCCAAACCAGTTGTTTGTGAAAAACCAAATGAAAAAATTCTGCTTATATTCGGAAATTTAATTGTGTAACAAAATGCAATCGCAATATGTACATAATATGATTTGTGATACCGATTATGAATGAATACTATACCCATTTTCTTTGATGAATGCTACGGCCTCCTTGCAATATGCCATAACCTGCCCCAAACTTCCATTGAAAACAACAAATAATTTATAAACCATATACCGCACCCCTCTCATCCACACATCATATTCCCATCATGAGAAGTAAAAAAAAAATTCAATAAACAAACGACAAACTACACACTTATGAAAATCTTCAAATATAACGGCGCTGGTCGGAAAAATGTTACTTTTGTTTTCTTCATCACTTCAATTACTTTCGTTTAATATAGCTTTCGTTTTGACGAAAACTTTAATAAGAACTTAAAGCTCCATCTAAATTAATTAAGGACACAAACCAGTTTTCATTATTGATCGATTGAAGCGCCAAAGCTTCTGCGGGATACATGTACAACATTATTATTCGATTTCTTGGCGCTACTATAGGAATGTATATACAAAGGTATTATTCATCATATAAGATATGAATTTATGGATTTTTAGACTTTTGCTATTTTCGCTGTATCTCGTTCAAAAATGTACCGATTTATATCATTTCTTCAGTATTTGATTCGGAAATATTCAATTTGTGTTGTATCAGCCGTTATTCAAAGAAATACTTGTTGTTTGATAGGTATATTCATCTATTAGCGAATTGATGACCTACATTAATATTGAGGCAGGTCACCTGTCGTTTTGCATCGATAGTAATGTGTATCTACTATGTCCGTCCGTCCGTCCGTCCGTCCACCCGTCGGCAAAAATTAATTCCTTTACATTTTAGCTATAAAGCTGAAATTTAAACCATATTCCTACCCTCTAGGGGCCCGAAATAATAAATTTTAAGAATTTTTAAAATCCGCCCACTGACACCACAATTTCAAAAGCACAAATTTGTGAGCTAGAAAGTTGAAATGATGAATATATGTTTTGTATTAGGGCGCCCAAAATGCTGGGGGGGTTAACATCGCATCGTCGCCCCGGCAAGTACCTACCTAGCATGTATCAGAGTTGCACAAAAGTAAGTTTAACTAATAACTAAGAAGCTTCAACTAAATTAGCTGTAGTTTCTTTGAACGTACATAACTAAACCATAATTTTAGTTGTATGTAGTTGCCACAAATTTTGGAACTAAATAAGTTATTAGTTTCTTTTATAAAAGCATGGCCACCAGCTTTTGTAGTAGATAATGTCTATCGTTTTTTGTAAAATGACCGTGAATTTGTTTGATACTGAAGAAGATAGTATCAAATCGGCATATTCTTGAACAGTGTAAATTCTATCCCTTTTTTAATTTTACGTTTTAAGACTGCGAAGTCTCTATCACGTGGTATCGTATAGGAAAATACTGTTAGATATTCTTGAACTTTTTTAAGGATACTAAAGATGTCAAAAACCTTATCATTGCGTGATTTTTATTTTGACCAGGACGTCCTTCATTTTGTGTTAAAAAAATTGATTTAAATCGTGAGAGAGTAAGGACGTGTTTTGTATATTGGAAAGAAAACCAAACCATTTTAAAGGGATTTATATTTCATTTTTAATAACCTAAGGTATCGGTGCCGCGGATTTACTACGGTACGAATGGATACGTTTTGCGGAAAGTGCGACCGAAGATTTAGTCGGGATGATCAGCAAATTGTTCCGTGCAGTGGCTTCTGTAAAAAACTATTTCACCGGGCTTGTTGCGAGGGGCAATTAACTGAATACGATGTTCGACTCTTAACAAGAAATCGAAATATTGGTTATTCTTGTGAGAATTGTAGGCACATTTCAGAGCAGATCGGTAATCAATATGATACGTTGATTAAAACGAATAGGTCGAACAACGAAAGATTAATTAATATGATTGTTGAACTTTTAAAAGAAAATGTCGAAACGGTAACTAAGGTGGTGAAAAAAGAAATAGAGTCTAATTTAATAAAGCAAAAAAAAGAGATAGTGCATGAGAATAAAGAGTGCGTGGCGAGCTGTAATAAAGTACTGGACAACTTAAGTGAGAAAATGAATAGCGTTATAACGAAGACAAACAAAAATGAAAATAGAGAAGAAAGTAGAATGTCGTATGCCAGTGTAATAAAAAAGGACGCACCCATAGTTTTAAAACCAAAAACAAAGCAAAACAATAATAAAACTAAAGAGGACTTGATAAGCAAGGTTGACCCAACTGCTCTGTCTCTTAAAGTAAATAATTTGCAAAATACTCAAAACGGCGGTATAATAATAAAATGCAGTGATGAGACGTCTAGACAAAAAATTGAATCAGAGCTAAATGAAAAAATGCGCGATGGCTATGAAGTAAGAATTCCGTCTTTAAGAAAACCAACCGTATTAGTGAGTGGAATGCGCGACAGTTACACGGTCGATGAAATAGAAGAGAAAATAAAGAAACAAAACGATTTGCACAACAACTACGTTAAATGTATTACCGTTTACAAATCAGCTAAAACTGGAAAATACAATTCGGTAGTTGAGATAGACAAGGACGGATATAGTGCAATAATGGAACAAAAACTAGTAAACATTGGATGGGGAAAGTACAGGGTGTTTGAGAACTTTAGAATTAAACGATGTTACAATTGCAGTGGGTATAATCATAAAGCAAGTGACTGTCATTTAAAAAAAGCTTGTCCTAAATGTGCCGAAGAACATGATTTAAGGGAATGTAATAATGAGAACGGTAAAAAGTGTATTAATTGCTTTATAGCTAAAAATAAATATAATTTAAAAGATATTTCATTTGACCACGACGCGCGCAGCGAGGAATGTAAAGTCTTTAAACGGCAACTTGCTCGGTTGAAGGAGAGGACTGATTTCTAGCAACCAACTGAATTCAGAGGGGTTTTAATGAATATTCAAAGTGTAGTGTCAAACTTTGCTGAGCTAGAACATCTAGTGCAGGAGAATAAATTTGATTTTATAGCATTGACAGAAACTCATACAACCAGTAAAATTAAAAAAAGTGAAATTAAGCTTAACTCTTATAATACTCTGAGATGTGATAGTAAATCAAGGCATACAGGGGGCGTGATTTTGTACTTAAAAAATGAATATCAATTTGATCCGCCGGAGATTATTTCGGACAATATGAACTTTTGGTACTTATCAGCACGCTTGTATTTAGGTTCAAAAACTATTATAATAATGATAATTTATAGATCGCCTAGTTCGTCTAAGGCATTATTCTGCGAAAAATTTGCGGAATTTTTAGAAAATGTGGTGGAGCGAAAGGAACCCGTGTTGATTTTAGGTGACTTGAATATAAACTGGCTAGTAAAGGACACTTATCAAAATAGAATGCAAAATATAATAAGTGATAATTTCTGTAAATTGTTGATTGATGAACCAACACGAAGGGCGTGTTCAAGTGAGTCTTTGATTGACTACGTCATAACAAATTTTTCTGAAATAAGTTCAGAAGTTAACAGTGAATTGAATATATCGGACCATGAAACTATTGAAATTAAAATAAAAAATGAAGTGAGATGTCGGAATAATAAAGTGATTAGATACATAAAAGCACTAAAATATAGAAAAGATACATTTTATCAACGTTTGTGTGATAGTCCTATATGTAGTTTGCAATATTTAGATATAAATACAGATTTATTGGCTCGGAATTTTCAAATGGAATTAATGAGAACTACAGACTTTTTTGTTAATAAAGTTGAAATAAAACAAGATATGTGTGGGTGGTTCAATAGAGAAGTGAACCATTTAAAACGAGTAAAAATAACAAAATATAATAAAGCTAAATTTACAAATAATGAGTTAGACTGGGATGAGTATCGACTAAGCAGAAATATATATAAACAAGCTCTAAGAAATGCCAGAAATATATTCATTCAAAATAAAGTAGGAAACAGTACAAATCAAAAGTCAATGTGGCGAAATATAAAAACCTATGTACTCAATAAAGAGGAAACGCAAATTAATACAATTACTTTCGGTCAAATAAAGTTTTCAAATAATAAAGAAATAGCTAATCAGTTCAACAAATATTTTATAGAAAGTGTGGAGCAAATTAGTGAATCGATACCAAACACTCGGTATTCAAATATCATCGACACGCGGACGGTATTATTTGAATTTACATTGATCGATACCGAGCAATTGAAGATGGCATTAAAATCGATGAACAATAAAAAGGATCCGTTCTTATTATCAGTGAGAATTCTTATTGACCAATTCGAAGTGTTGGGACCGGTAATAGTAAAGATAGTTAATTTGTCTCTGCAAAACGGCGTGTTCCCCGAAAGTTGGAAGCAATCTTTTGTGAAGCCGATTCAGAAAGTATCTGGAACAACGAAAGGGGAAGAATTTCGTCCCGTAAATATGCTCATATTGTTGGAAAAGGTGCTGGAGAAAATAGTATATTCTCAACTACAAAATTTTGTGGAGGTCAATAACATAATTATCTCAAATCAATCAGGATTTAGAGAAAAGCATTCCTGTGAAACTGCACTAAATTTGGTTCTGGACGACTGGAGATGTTTGACTGACGCTAAACAGAAAATTATAGCAACGTTCATTGACCTGCAACGAGCTTTTGAAACAGTTGACAGAAAAATCTTGTTGGACAAACTGTACCAAAATGGAATCCGAGGGACTGAGTGGAACTGGTTCAATTCTTACTTAAGAGATAGATGTCAATGTACAATTTATAATGATGCATATTCAGATGTCATGGAAGTGAAAATAGGAGTACCGCAAGGCTCTGTTTTATGAACGCTTTTATTTATATTGTATATAAATGATATGAATAAGGTTGTGGAGTACTCGAAGCTGTGTTTGTTTGCCGATGACGCTTTATTATATGTTTCGGGTGCTGATGTTAATTCGTGCGCGCATAAACTTAAAATTGACTTGAAATCGTTAAATGAGTGGCTGCAAAGTAACAAATTAAAACTAAATGCTAAAAAGACTAAAGGTATGATCTTAGGAGGATCACTAAATGAGGATTTATTTGTTGAAAATGAAAAAATTGAGATCGTTAATGAAATTAAATACTTAGGTATAATAATAGACAATAAACTTAAATTCAAGGAGCATATTGACTATTTGTGTAAAAAGGTGTCAAAAAAAATCGGATTTTTTAGTAGAGTTCGGGATAAAATGACACTTATGAACGCAATCAGAGTGTATAACACGATCATAAAACCGCATTTTGAATACTGTTCAACGGTTCTTTTACAATGTTCGACGGAAAGTATGTACAGATTACAAAAACTGCAAAACAAAGCGATGCGTTGTATTTTAAAAATGTCACGCTTAACGTCAACTTTACATATGTTGGACACGCTAAAGTGGTTAAGCATCAGACAAAGAGTCATATTTAATGTCTTAATTTTTGTATTCAGGTGTAAAACAGGTAGTTTGCCATCCTATATAACGGAGAACATGCAGTTTGTTGGGGAACTACAACCTTATAGCCTGAGAAATAACCAGGACTTCAGATTGGATCGCCATCGTACTGTTAGCGGACAAAACAGAACAATGTATAAGGGTTTATCTATGTACAACATGCTGCCGGCCAGCATAAAAAATTGTGATAATGTGTTTACGTACAAAAACCTATTATTAATATATGTAAAGCAACATTTTTAAAGTTTTTAAATCTTTCTTTGTAAAAAAAAAAAAAAAAAAAAAAAAAAATGTATTATAAATCTTTTGTACAATATTTTTTAATGGCCACATGTGCCAAATAAAAGAAATCAAAAAAAAAAAAAAAAAAAAAAAAAGGAGCAGACTTCATTTGGACCCTTTCCAGCAATCCCTTCATGGTAAACAAAAAAAGTTGCGGTGTTGTCCCGAAAATCGTATATACAAAATACGCTTACAGTTAGTTGTCTT
Source organism: Portevinia maculata (assembly GCA_949715645.1). NCBI lineage: Eukaryota > Metazoa > Arthropoda > Insecta > Diptera > Syrphidae > Portevinia > Portevinia maculata. Next base: position 207,871,167 of record OX454526.1, on the reverse strand, counting down.
AAGTAGAAAGTTTCCATTACAGGTCGTGGGATTTGAAGATTTTGCATTTAGTACGTCATGTGTACAAAGTAAAAAAAATTTGTGGAGAAACACCATAAGTCAATGACTTGTGTTGTTTCTCTTCAAAACACTGCAATAGTACTCTCACTTTTCGTACTTTGAGGGCTCTGACATGTGCAGTTTTTCTCGAAAAGATGAATAACTATATGAAAATTAAAATTTTGATTACGTGGAGTGCAAGAACAAAAAAAGCTACGGTGTTTCAAGATTTTTATTGCCAACCGATAATCGCCGTGATATATGGCTACTTAATTCGGGAAATAGTTACTCGCCTAAGCTCATCTCAAATGAGAGAATATTTATTTGTGCTGATCACTTTGATAGACAATTTTTAAATCGTAGTACTAGATCACGTCTTTCAATGTGTGCAATTCCAACAAAATCATTTAAGGAAAAAGAAAAGTTCATATTTGACGGTGACACTCTTGGGGTACAAAATAAAAGTAATTGCAAACGTGTTCGGGTATCACAAAGTGCCAAGTCCAAAACAATTAGTGAAGAGTTGGTAGTAACAAAAGGTATCACAGACAAATCTTATATAAATATATTGAGTGATATCCAGGGAAAAGACAATGAAATTTGTGAAGCACAGTTTCCAACGCCTGCTGGATCCGCAGGTGGTTCGAATTATTTATATTTGGAATCTGAGGATCCAAATAGTAAAAACAATAACGCATTAATAGACGCTTTGCTTGAGTCCCCAAAAAAGAAATATATTCGTCCAAATGAACTGAGCAAAGCGTCTGATATGAACTTAGTTGACAAAATGGTGGTTGAGAAAAGTAAGAATGTTGGGACTTTTGTAAAAAGCCAACTATTTCACAAAAACAAATCTAAATGGAACTTGGATGAAATGGATCTTTTTCTTAAATTCCATTACAAGTCTCCGTCTTACTATAATTTTCTAATGAAAGAAGGATTTGTATTGCCTTCATTACGTACAATCGGTCGTTGGTACGATACACTGCCTTTTGGAACGGGTATTTCCAATAATATACTACAAATGCTCAAAATCAAGTTAAAAGACATGCCTGACCATGATAAAAAGTGTGTTTTAATTTTTGATGAAATGAGCATCAAAGTGGAACTTGAATACAATTCGAAAGACGACATAGTGTACGGATTTGAGGATTTGGGTGAGTTCGGAAGAACACGATCATTTGCCAATCATACACTCCTTTTTATGCTTCGAGGATTAAATACTTCTTGGAAACAGGTAGGTGCGATATTTTTAGGTCTTTTTTTGTCAAGTTACATTGATGAAAAATAGCCACCACACATATCAATGAACATTGACAATATTTTTGCCTGATGTCTGTTCACAAAGTTTTGCGTGGCGGAAATTAACTAAATTAACAGATTAATTACATACATACATACATTTGTTGTTAGATTATTGGCTACTACTGCGGAAATGTGAAGGGGGATATATTGGTGAAGATTATTGAATCAACAGTTCATACACTACTTCAAGAAGGTATTGATGTCGTTTCAATCGCATGTGATCAAGGAGCTCCAAACAGAAGTGCGTACTATAAATTAGGGGTCACAATTGAGGCCCCCTATATTACAGTAATGGACAGAAAAATCTTTTGCCTCTATGACGCTGTCCATCTAATCAAAAGTGTGGGAAATAATTTATTAGTCGCCAATATTTCAGTTGGCAATGATACTATGTATATCCTGGTCAATACTTCAAAAATTATTTTATGCTGATAACGGCTTGATTAGATCGATGCATAAGCTCACAGAAGCTCATATCAAGCCTGATAACTTCCAAAAAATGTCAGTAAAGTTAGCGACTCAGGTATTTAGCCATCATGTCTCTACTGTGATTTTCGCAGCTGTGTCAACAGATATCTTTGATGATAAGGAAAAAGTAACAGCTTTATCCACAGCAAATTTTTTTTTTCAAACTGAATCAGATGTTTGATAATTTGAATAGTAATAAAAAATTTTCAAGTAATCCTGATAAATGTGCTATATCAGAAAACCAAATGGGCATCATATCAAACTTACAGAATTCAGTTAGATGGATATCGTCATGGAAAAGGGGCAAAAAAGGTCCGGTGTATTGTTTTAACGGTCTTTGCCAAACGATAAATGGAACACTGCAATTGTGGGACTATATGAAAGGGGAACAACAGCAGTACCTAATAACATTCCACTTAAATACTGATTGTCTAGAGAATACTATATCTAGATGAGTTTCTATAATATTGTTGGATCACATAGACACACCATACTTCTAAGGAACAACAAACATCATATTTTTTGAAATAAATAACACTAAACTTATAACTTAACTTACCCATGTACTTTCAACATATCCTACATACTTGAATTTCAAACTTACATTACGTATTACATTAAATTAAACATTACTGAATTCACCCACAAATTCAAAATTCGCGGTTAAAAACCAATGTTCGCCATATTTTTGTAATTTCTTATTGTACTAAAATTTTAAAATGAAATTAGCTAATGTACTAAATAACTCTCTTTAAACATCCAATGGGAAATAAAAATCATTCTTGTCGTTGGCACCAGTTGAGTCGCAAGGCTTGAATTTTCGCTTAGATCTCGTCGCTCGTTTTTTGTTTCTTCGCTCAAATTCGTCGAACAAATCCTCATTTTTCGTTTCGCGCAATTGGTAAGGACACTGTTCCATCGTTGTTTAAATATTCGAACTTCGCATTTAAAATTCATCCGAGGGAATTTTATTGCAACTACTAAGAAGCAAATTTTTCCCAAGGAGCAGTTGAAAAACCACTCGACTGTACATTTTGGCGACCGTGACAGGACTCTCGAAAACTATATCGCTAAAACATTAAAACAGTGTCCCTTGAACAAATTTCATTAAAAAAAAAAAAAAAGTGAACATAATCAATTTCGTAAAAAAGACTTACAGAGGTAACGGTTTTAAAGACACTAACCTAACGGGGTAACGGTGACGGTAACGATCCGCGTTTGTGAAAGTGTGAAGAAAGGCTCCAGCTATCCAGAGTATCCAAGGATCCACCTATCCAGAATATCCAAGGACCAGCACCAGACATAAAGAGGGAATTTCCAACAACCAAACACAGAAGGAAGACTTCGACACGCATTTAATCCGAAAGATTCGGATCGGAAAAAAGGGAAATAAGTATCAACGTCCCTACCAGGTATGTGGTTAATTTCTCTATTCGAACGTGCGCTAAAAATCAAAAATCGCTCAACAGTGCCCTTTCAATAAAAAAGACAAGGCAAAATCAATCTTAAATGCTAATTGAAGCTCCATAAACGCACATTCGACATAAAGAAAGTTTTGCATGCAAAGTAGTTAAATATTGAGTCTTACTGAGTTGTGAAACAATATGCATAATTTGATTAAATATCCTCGATTAAAATAAAAATTAAAATCGAAAACCAACAAGCGCATAAAGCTATCGCTGATCATACAATCCACACATTCAATTTAGAATCCACACTCATCGAAAAAAGACATACATTTTCGCACTCTCTTCACACACGCACCAAAAAGCTTTCGCACCCACAATCCACTTTCTCTTAGTCGCTTCGTTTACATCTTGCACTCATCGTTCGTCCAATTTCGATCATAATCGCTATTCAAAAAGCTTCAATTAAGTCAACTGCCGTCATCATCGCTCGTCGCTCATCGCTCATCGCGCTTCGCTCGCATAGTTCGTCGTAGGTTCGACAAATTGCATAAAAAGCTTTCGTCGTTGCGCTTCTCTTAGTTTGCATTAGTATGGACCTACATTGATCGTTATCATCGTTCACTTCACATCATCTCATCATCCATTTATGATTGATCTGTTCTGCTGTAAGATAAGCTTTACATTCACGCTCTCAATTCGCTGCTGCTGCTGTCGTTGCTGATGCTATTGACTCCTGCTGTACGAGTATTATTAACTCGCTTAAAATTATTGTGGTTTTCCCAATTAATATCCCAATAATCATTTACACTTGAACATCGATTTATAAGCCTTCAATATAGCTACATCCACCTGTTTATTTTAAAAACATTTTCGCTGGAGATTGTAAATCTACATATTTAATTTACAAAACAAAATCCATTGGTCGTAAGATAAAGCTCGAATCAACTTAAGGCTTGTTTAAATTGTCTGCATACACACATCGTCGTCGTCGTCATGTCTCTCGACATTTTGAAAACTTCTCGGGCCTCCACCAAAGGAAGCATATCGCGAATTAAAACGTTAATTGAAACGAAATCGTTGTCACCGACAGAACTAGAATGCCGTTTAGGTATTGTAGAATCTTATTTTAAACAGGCAATGGCCTATCAAACACAGATTGAGGGATTTGAACCCACTGATATAGGACGTAGTGAATTGGAAGAGGTGTATGTTTCCACAAAATCGAAAATTCTATCGCAAATGGGTCATGAAAGAAGGAGTAGTACTAGTCCGTTAGAGGCAACCATATCCATACCTCAGCCAGTAAATCATTTACCCTACGCAAAACTGCCACGATTCAGTGGAAAGTACTCAGAGTACAAAAATTTCATAAACACTTTTAAAAAGCGTGTTCATAGTGACTCAACGCTGTCGAAGATTGAGAAATTTAACCATTTGCTCAATTGTTTAACTGACCAAGCGCTAGGTACGGTCAAAACATTCCAAATCACGGAAGAAAACTACGATAAAGCTCTTGAAAGATTAAAGGAACGTTATGATAACGATTGCCTCATTTTTTTGGAATATATTTCGCAATTGTTTGAGTTACCTAAGGTTCAAAAAACGTCTGCTAGTCATTTAAGGAATCTTATTGACAACGTTTCTGCAATTTTTAATTCGCTGCAATCCATAGGATCAGAATCCGAAATATGCAATGCAATTATAATCCATATTGCAATGTCAAAAGCCGATCCAGAATCCCAAGCCAAATGGGATGAACAACTTCAGTACGACAAACTTCCTAAATGGGATCAGTGTTCAGAAGTTTTAAGTCGTCGTTGCCAATTTTTAGAGGCTCGCGAAAGCAAAACCATGCGGTTCGATGGGAACAAGAAATCTTTCAACAAACCTAAAATGGTTCAATACGACTTCGGCGAAAGATCTTCACTTACAATAACTCAACAACATTGTGCATTTTGCAAGGATAGTTCGCACACCGTTACCAGCTGCTCAGCTTTTGCTCAGCTATGTATCTCTGACCGTTTCTCAAACATAAAAAAGCTCGGTCTATGCATTAATTGTCTTCGAAAAGGACACAATGTAGCAAAATGCACATCGACATATAAATGTAAAATTTGCAAGCAATCACATCACACGATGCTTCATCGGCCAAACCAATCTGGAAGCATTGCAACGTCACAGGAACCATCGTCTTCATCTTCTCATTCATCAGCTGCTGTGAACTCTGCAGTCGGAAGAGAATTGGCTCAAGTGATATTAGCTACAGCCATCGTACTTGTAAAGGACGCTTCAGGAGGGTTTCAACTAGGGCGAGTTCTGTTAGATTCTGGATCACAGGTTAATATGGTTAAAGAACATTTTGCTAGAACGTTAGGCCTGCGAACCCAAAGGAAAAATATAGACATTCAAGGTATAGGAATGACAGAAACAAAGATTGGTTGTACTACTCAAACCACGATAAAGTCCAGGTACTCACCACTTGAGCTGGTATTAGAATTTTTAGTTTCACCTTCAATTACTGGTTACCAACCCGATCCATCTCTAAACATTGAAAATTGGAATCTTCCCAGAAACATAGAACTTGCAGATGAGCAATTCAATCGATCGGCGGGAATAGATATGCTGTTAGGGGCAGAAACCTTTTTCGACTTGTTGCTGATAGGTCAGATAAAACTTGGATCTGGGCTACCATCGCTCCAAAATACTCGTTTGGGGTGGATTGTATCGGGGAAATACAAATCTGTTAGCACCAGTCAAATGAGAACTTGCTGTATAAGCTCCAATGATAGTCGGCTCGAGGAATTTGTGGAACGATTTTGGGAACTCGAGGCAGTCACTGGAAGGAAATCCAAATGGACCGATGAACAAATGCAATGCGAGGAACACTTCAAGGAATCGGTAGAAGAAGTAAGCAGCGGAAGGTTAATGCTGAAGTTACCATTCAAACAAGATCCATCGGTTCTTGGCGACTCTTACCCTACAGCTTTTCGTCGTTTTCTTTCTCTATAACGTAGGTTAGCCGAGGATACGGCTTTGAAATCGGCTTACGCAGCATTTCTTCAGGAGTATGAGACACTAGGTCACATGTCGTTTGTGAAAGATCCAAATCTTAGTCAACCCCACTATTACTTACCCCATCAATGTGTGCTACGACCGAATAGTTCATCAACCAAATTGCGAGTGGTATTCGACGCCTCTTGCCGTACTTCATCAAACATTTCCCTCAACGGAATTCTAATGGTAGGTCCCACCATTCAGGAAGATCTATTTGGGATATTACTTCGGTTTCGACTGCACAGATTCGCGCTAACAGCCGACATCGTAAAAATGTATCGGCAAATATTGGTACATCCCGACCACCGTAGATTTCAATACATTTTATGGAGAGAAAGCGATAAGGCTCCTATTAAGACCTATGCTTTAAATACGGTCGCTTATGGGACTTCGTCGGCACCATTTATGGCCATTCGATGTCTCCAACATCTAGGAGATAACTATGAGTCGAAGTACAAGCACGGGGCAGAAGTCCTTCGTAACGATTTTGATGTTGACGACTTAATTACTGGAGCGGACGACATCGAAACTCTAAAACGCAAACAAATTGAAGTCGTATCAATTTTGAAATCTGCAGGAATGGAACTGTCCAAATGGCACAGCAACTACCCCTCAATTTCATCCGATTATGTTGGAAAAGATCTAAATATTAACGAGTCTAACGTCACAAGCACTTTAGGGATCATTTGGAACTCGCTCGACGACAATTTTTACTTTTCGTATAACCCAACTCAAATCTATACTTCATTCACAAAAAGGAAGATTTTATCCGTAGCGTCATCCCTTTTCGATCCATTAGGTCTTTTATGTCCAATAATTGTTAAGGCCAAAATCATTTTGCAAAGGCTGTGGACAGAGAAGATTGATTGGGATGCAGCCATTCCACAGTCAATCGATACAGAATGGAGGAAGTTTATGAGTGATTTGCACTAAATCCAACATCTACCCGTGCCAAGATATGCTCTGTCTCCTTCCAAGAAGAGTATCCAAATCCACGGATTTTGTGACGCATCAATAAACGCGTACGGATGCTGTATATATCTTCGAACAGTCAACGGTGAGGATTCTACCTCCGTTAGACTGTTGGTAGCAAAGTCGAGAGTAGCGCCATCCAAGAAAAACCAAAATTCCACGTCTCGAATTATGCGCTGCTCATCTTCTGGCAAAACTTTGGTCCAAAATTCAACCAACTTTCCAAGAGTCGAACCCGGAAGCATACTTTTGGACAGATTCTTCGGTGGTTCTGCATTGGATATCAACTCATACCTCCAAATTAAGTACCTTTGTTGGTAATCGGATTGCTGAGATACAGGAGACTACTGACGGAATCAACTGGAGGCACGTATCTACAGAATTTAACCCAGCGGACATATGCTCCCGCGGATGCTCTGTCGAGGAGCTTGGAAAATCGATATGGTCAGCGGGACCTGCGTTTCTACTGGAGCCTCCAGAAAGATGGCCTTCAAATCCAAAGATCTCACTTTCGTCGGAGCAATTGGCAATGGAAAAGAGGAAAACTGCGTTGGTATGCAATAAAAACATTGAAAACGACCTACTCAACACAGTAAAAAATTGCAGTTCTTATATAAAGCTTTTGCATATTTTCGCATATGTACTACGATTCATAAACCGAATCAAGAAATTTAAGGTTGACAACACATTGGTTTGCAGCACCAAAGAACTTGATGTGGCATTTTACAAAATCGTTTGGGTTGAACAACGTAACCACTTTGCCGAAGAAATTAAGCTACTCGAAAGCGAAAAAGATATCAAAAGTTCATTGAGGTATCTCAGCCCATTTTTGGATACTGTACAAGGATTTCCAATACTTAGAGTCGGAGGGCGGTTAGAAAATTCTACGCTGCCTGAACAGCACAAGCATCCCGTTTTGTTGGCAAAAGATTCTACCTTGGCTACATGTTTCGTACATCATCTTCATAGGAAGAACTTTCACGCTGGACCAAAGGCCCTCGTAGCACTACTTAGGCAAAAAGTCTGGATTATAAACGCCAGAGACCTCGCTCGTAAAATCGTTCACAACTGCGTACATTGTGTTCGGTACAGGCCCAAGCTTCTACAGCAAGTGATGAGCAACCTTCCGAAAGAAAGGATCATCGCGGCTAGACCGTTTCTACGATGTGGTGTAGACTTCTGCGGCCCTATACTCACGTACCACAGGGTTCGTGGAAAGGTTCCTTACAAAACGTACATAGCCGTTTTTGTATGTTTTACGTCTAAGGCCGTTCATCTAGAACCGGTAACAGATCTGACTACGGAGGCTTTCATCGCTGCGCTAAAACGCATGATAAGTCGTCGAGGCTTACCGACAGATATATTTTGCGATAATGCAACAAACTTTGTTGGCGCTAACTCAAAGCTGACAGAGTTGCATAACATGTTGTTTCACAAAACTTCTAAAGATGCACTTGTAAATTTTTGTAGTAATGAACAAATTAACTTTCATTTTATCCCTCCTAGGGCACCTCACTTCGGAGGAATCTGGGAAGCCGCTGTGAAAGTGGCTAAAGGCCATCTGCTTCGAACTCTGCACAACACGAAGCTATCGTTTGAAGAGCTCGCTACTGCACTTTGCGAAATAGAAGCCGTGAAGAACTCCAGGCCCATTACACCGCTGACGAACGACCCGAATGACTACGAAGCATTAACTCCAGGCCATCTTCTGATCGGTTCACCACTCAGGGCGATTCCGGAGCCGGCAGATGATGCTCCGAATACCTGTGCTTTGCAGTACTGGCGTCGCATCCAAAACGTAAAAACGCACTTCTGGAAGCGTTGGACCGAAGAGTATCTGCAGGAGCTGCAGCAACGAACGAAGTGGTCTTCGCAAAAACCGAATCTCGCAGCTGACTCGTTGGTCATCATTCACGACGACAATACAACCCCGCAGAGATGGCTGCTGGGAAGAATCCAAAGGACAATTCCTGGGAAAGATGGAAACGTGAGAGTAGCGGAAATACGAACACCAAGAGGGATAATCAAGAGACCGATCCACAAGCTGGCTGTACTTCCGTGTTGAAACCGTGTGCTTTCAAAGGGGGCGGAATGTTGGATCACATAGACACACCATACTTCTAAGGAACAACAAACATCATATTTTTTGAAATAAATAACACTAAACTTATAACTTAACTTACCCATGTACTTTCAACATATCCTACATACTTGAATTTCAAACTTACATTACGTATTACATTAAATTAAACATTACTGAATTCACCCACAAATTCAAAATTCGCGGTTAAAAACCAATGTTCGCCATATTTTTGTAATTTCTTATTGTACTAAAATTTTAAAATGAAATTAGCTAATGTACTAAATAACTCTCTTTAAACATCCAATGGGAAATAAAAATCATTCTTGTCGTTGGCACCAGTTGAGTCGCAAGGCTTGAATTTTCGCTTAGATCTCGTCGCTCGTTTTTTGTTTCTTCGCTCAAATTCGTCGAACAAATCCTCATTTTTCGTTTCGCGCAATTGGTAAGGACACTGTTCCATCGTTGTTTAAATATTCGAACTTCGCATTTAAAATTCATCCGAGGGAATTTTATTGCAACTACTAAGAAGCAAATTTTTCCCAAGGAGCAGTTGAAAAACCACTCGACTGTACAAATATAATTGCTTCTAATACAACTTCATATGGAAACATCAGATTCTTCAGTTCTTTTAAATATGGCCGATGTTGAAAGTACGTTTACTGAGACATAATTTGTGTAACTTATAAATTGAATATAATTATAGATTTCCTCGATCCGGATGGTAGTTATATAATTACAGATGTAGTATATGAAGATGATGCACTAGCATCGAAGATAGTTCCGGTATTGCAAAGTAAGAATGTTTGTGTCATAGTTTTTGTCTTAATATGTGTCTTAGTTTGTGTATCCATTAAATATATTTTCTCCCTTTGATTACGTACCTAATGTATATATTACATAGGTGATGTTGATATTATCTGTCATGGCGACACCGAATTCAATGAAGATTCCAATGCTTGCAAGTTTGACGATTTTGATGTGGACGATATAACAATATCAGAGACAGTTCCAACTATGCAAGATATGGCAACACATTATTTTTCGGGGTATATTTCTCATGCCATTTTAAAGAAAACCCATTGTAGAACATGCAAATTATTTATGTGCAAAGAGGGTCAAAATGAGTCCCCTACAAAAGCCGAGGGTCTTATTGAAGCTCGTCAATATGAGGATACTATTAATGGTGGTTTAGTCATTCCTACTAAACATTTTGTAGAGTTAATTGAACGAATTATAAAGTGTTTTGAGGAACGTTTTGAAACTATATGCTTCGAACAAAGTGTCCTCAATACTCTTTTAAATTTTTGTAATAACCAATTTGAGCTTCCATGTTCCATTGAAGAGCACAATCAAGAATTGATCAAGCACACCATGCCTTTTACGTGCGAAAATAAAAGTAATTAACTCCAAGGCAAAATGCACGAAAAGAAAACTAAAAAAATTTGATATACTTAATCATATATAGCTAACAGTGTTATTAGTACTGTGCATAAATATTTGTTAATAGTGTTGTTTTGTTTTTATGCGTTTCCTAGAATTAAATAAATGAATTTGAATTTTGTATTTATTATTTTATTTGTTTTTTAAATGCCTACCTATCAAAATATAAAAATTGTACCTTTGTTATATAAAAATATAAGCACAATTATCAGAAATGGTTCTCAGCTCAAATTGCATTTATTTGGTCATGTTTAACTTCAAAATAAGAATCTGAAATCAGGTAATCGTGCCTAGGTATGTACTAAGTACATATTGATTTCCTATACATTTTAATTTTATCTGATCTTGTGTGATTATTAAAGGCAGAGTAAAAAGAAATTGCACAATGATGCATGCACCTACATAGCTATGTACATTATAAACATACATATCTACCTTACCTATGCACCTACACTACATTACATACTTTAAAAAACAAAATAATATTTAGCTATAATATTATTCATATCTGCAATCATAATCATATAATAGCTATGTATGTATTTGATTTTTATGATCGCAATGAACATGAAAACAACATTTTCAGATCAGATACCTAGGTAGCGCAATGGTAGTGCAATTAGAAATAATACTTGTCAAAATATCATTTATCAGTAAACCCAATAGCAAATAAAAAAAAACTCCTTTAAATGTCTAACAAAAATTCCAAAAGTAAAAAGGAAATAAAAACAATCAAAGCGTAGCGACAGCAACGATAAGTATGAAATATCCTACATTAAACTGATTAATAACAAAAAATTACTTGAGGGATATTTTTTGGGATATTATACATTTTCGTTTTTATTTAATCCATTTCACAAACCCACACAAGCGATTACAGCGACGTATGGACCGCGTAGCGGATGTTTGCTTCGGTGCCGTTTCTATTTGTAGTTATTCAATGTCAATGCTTATGTTGTTTCTGAAATAAACGATTCAATCATTGAATAACTACAAATAGAAACGGCACCGAAGCAAACATCCGCTACACGGTTCATACGTCGCTGTAATCGCTTGTGCGGGTTTGTGAAATGGATTCGATAAAAATAAAAATTTGAAAATGTTGTTTTCATGTTCACTGCGATTATAAAAATCAAATACATATGCATATGTAGCTATCATAATGATTGCAGATATGAATAATTATAGCTAGATATTATTTTGTTTTTCAAAGTATGTAATGTAGGTGCATAGGTAAGGTATGATATGTATGAGCTGAGAACCTTTTCTGATAATTGTGCTTTTATTTTTATATAATAAAGGTACAATTTTTAATTTTATTTCGATAGGTAGGTATTTAAAAAATAAATAAAATAATAAATACAAAGTTCAAATTCATTGATATAATTCGAAGAAACGCATAAAAATAAAACAACACTATTAACAAATATGTATGCACAGTTTTAATAGGTAACACTGTTATATATGATTAAGTATTTATATCAAATTGTTTTAGTTTTCTTTTCGTGCATTTTGCCTTGGAGTTAATTACTTTTATTTTCGCACATAAAAGACCCGCATGGTGTGCTTGATCAATTCTTGATTGTGCTCTTCAATGGAACATGGAAGCTCAAATAGGTTCCTACAAAAGTTTAAAAGAGTATTTTTTTATTTATATTTTTGTTCGAAGCATAGAGTTTCAAAACGTTCCTCAAACCACTTTATAATTCGTTCAATTAACTCGACAAAATGTGTAGTAGGTATGACTAAACCATCATTAATAGTATCCTCATATTGACGAGCTTCAATAAGACCCTCGGCTTTTGTAGGGGACTCATTTTGACCCTCTTTTCACATAAATAATTTGCATGTTCTACAATGGGTTTTCTTTAAAATGGCATGAGAAATATATCCCGAAAAATAATGTGTTGCCATATCTTTCATAGTTGGAACTATCTCTGATATTGTTAAATTCTCCCCATCAAAATCGTCATACTCGCAAGCATTGGAATCTTCATTGAATTCGGTGTCGCCATGACAGATAATATTAACATCACCTATGTAATATGATGGATACACAAACTAAGACACATATTAAGACAAAAACTATGACGCAAACATTCTTACTTTGCAATACCGGAACTATCTTCGATGCTAGTGCATCATCTTCATATACCACATCTGTAATTATATAACTACCATCCGAATCGAAGAACTCTATAATTATATTCAATACTTCATAGATTACAATTCCAGACGCCAATCGTGGCAACTAGAACAACAACTCAAAGTTCACACAAGGGCTCACCCAGCCACAGACGATGGAATTATAATTACTATCCATCCACACAATTTTCAAACGAAGGTGCAAGCGATGAGATTTTGGTTCCGCTTCACCTTGAGCCGCGTTGTGCATGGTGTCAAATTGTGCAGGCGAATTTGAAACACTTATGTTTTTGAGAATTACTGCTGCAACAAGCATTTTATTTTATAGTATTAGTGAATAGGTGTAAATAATTAGAATAAGAATTTTGTATAAATAGGTTAAGAAAGACGCAATAAATTTAATCTTAAACTGGACACAGTGAATGACTCATCTTAATTTTCGCCGGCTCTTTAGAAAAAAACAACACTAAGGCTTTTCAGCCATCCAATTCCACTAGGCTTGGGCTAACCTTTCAATGAGCCCCATAGATTTGTAGGCGAGGTAGACTTTTAGTAAACATACATCACATGTATTACACTTTCATTTGTGTAAAATACACCCAACATATTCGACCACGTGAGACCGCTATTGGCTATATTGCTGACCGTTTTCGCAAAACAAGTGTGTTTAAGAACTTAATAACTAATTGCAGAATGTATTCTCTCGATTGAGCACAAAAAATGGTTGCTTAATAAAATTACATGTGTTCTGTTAAAAATCAAAGTTTAAACTGGATTACAAATAAAAACACCATATCTCTAAACGACAAATGCGTACCAGCCAGAGGAATGTGCTTTCCTCCAATCGTGATCATTTGTTTTTACAATGTTCAAGTGACTTAAAAACTTAGTTAACTAATTGCGGAATGTATTTTCTCAGTTGAATACAAATAAACCACTCAATGAAATGTCCTGTCTTTTGTTCAAAATTAAAGTTAGGTAATACTGTCTTAAAAAAGAAGCCTATATCAGTTTAAATATATAGTTCTGAACTAGTAACAAATTTGGAAAATATATGCAATGTAGTGGCTTCCCACTCTAACGCCATGTTTCAAGCCCAGCAAAAGAATACAAATTATGAAATACTAGCTGTCCCGTGCTCGCTTTGCTTCGCCAGTCTGCCACTTCTCAAATTTAAAACAAAATACTTGCTGATAAGAACTGATAAAGAAAACGTCGAGAGTATCCGTACTCATTATAATGGATATACTCTGAGTGTGACTCCCTCTCAATCTAATTTACATTTCATACCCTATCTTTCTCAATCCCATGGCCATGCGCCATGAAAAAACAACACAGACTGCAAAAGGTGCATAAAAAAAGAAAGAAAAAGCACATTACACAATAGGTAGGTACAGGTAGAGAAACAGATTTGTGCCCACAGACACAAATTTTCCTTCACTCAACGCTGGGAAAATCCAACGATCTAGCTTCAATCGAACATTTTACTTTTTTGAATTGTATAAAATGTATAGTTTAATGCTTATTGTTCAACTTCAGGATAACCTACAAAGATAACCTACAAAGATTTATATCTTAAAATCTTTGTACATAATTGAACCTTATATTAAAAAAAATCCTATTTCATTTGGATGAGTCATTCCAAAGCTAAGAGCTAGAAAGCATTCGAGAGTTACAACTTTTCTTAGATATCAGCTTAGATCACCGCTTCTGGACAGCGGATGAAGCGTTTTCCCGCGGTAAGAAGTAGCCTATGTCCATTCTCAGGCACTAGAGTATCTGTGTACCAAATTTCATTTAAATCGGTTCAGTAGTTTTGACGTTAAATCGAGACAGACAGACAGACAGACAGAGTTACTTTCGCATTTATAATATTAATATGGATAATAAAATAAATAAAAACTAAAGTTTCAATAGATTCTTATTCAATCGATACAAATCAATATTATTTTTTGTTGCTCCTGAAAAGTTAATGCTCATTGACTTATGTTGTTTCTGAAATAAACGATTCAATTGTTGTCATCGCTACCTATTCACAAGAAAAATAAACATGGGAATATTTTGGGAAATTAATTTTACCTAATGCACGAATCTAGAAAAGCTGATATATGCATACACTAAGTTAATACAAATTTTCGCCGCAATGAAGGTCCGTATGTCGCTTCAAAATGAGTGGTGTCCACTTCTATTTGTAGTTATTCAATGATTCAATTGTTGTCATCGCTACCTATTCACAAGAAAAATAAACAATATTTTGGGAAATTAATTTTACCTAATGCACGAACTAGAATAGATGGTATATGCATACACTAACTTAATACAAATTTTCGCCGCAATGAAGGTCCGTATGTCGCTTCAAAATGAGCGTTGTCCACTTCTATTTGTAGTTATTCAATGGCGTTGTGTATTTATTGTTTATTTTTTACATTAATCGCGTTAAGTAATTATAAGAGAATGCGGTGCATAGTAAAAAATTGTAAAAGCTACAACAATAAAAGTGGTGGACAGATTTCTTTTCACATGTAAGTTTTTTTTAGATATCTTCAAAAACCCTTTGAGGGAGAGAAGTAAAATTATGCACCAAATTCAAGAAGAAGTAAGCTATTACGTTTCTTGATAATCATTAGTCAATTAACTTCTCAAAAATTTTTAATTTGCTAAAAAACTATGTGCAGAAAATCGCGCCAAAACAAATGGGGGACTAATGTCACTTTAACTCAGTGATCACAGACTACCTATACTAGACAGTCAACGCTCACTACCCCCGTCCGCTGCGCCCCTCAAATGCGAGAGCGGAATCCGCTCTCAAAAATTTCCTATCGGTGAATACATGTGAATCAATAAAAGTGAAGTCTTCTGTCTGATTGTCAAATATGACAAGTTTGTGTGGTGAGTTTAATTTTGTGTCATTTGACAAAACTTTGTGATTATTTTCATATCTTTCTTTTCGTGTAATTTAATTTTTCTCTTTTAAATAGTTACGACCCGTAAACTCCTCTCCAGCTGTGGACAAGCACATTGAATGAGCACACAACAAAGTGGTACACGGACGGCTCGAGGACCGAGGAGAGAACTGGTGCAGGAGTGTTTGGGCCAGGAACTAAGCACTACGAATCCATGGGCAAATGTAGCAGCATCTTTGAATCAGAAATATGTCATAGACAGGTGCGTTTGAATCAACCTCGAGAAAAACTACAGGAATTGCAACATAGCAATTATGTCTGACAGCCAAGCAGCCATAAAGGCTCTTGACGCCTACGTTATCAAGTCAAAACTTGTGTGAGAATGCCTACACGGACTGAATAGACTAGGCAAGAATAACAGAATTTCCATCTGCTGGGTACCTGGCATTTTGGCATTACAGGCAATGAGGCAGCGGACTCTCTGGCAAGAAAAGGGGCGGAGGAATACTTCATAGGACCTGAACCGTTCTGCGGGATAGGAGAACACACTATACGCGAAGAGTTCAGGAGACTGGAGGAAGTAACAACTGCAAAAACCTTTCTCAACCTCCAAGGCAAGCAAAGAAACTCTTAGGAAATTACAACCAAAAGAGATTCAAAACTTGTATCGGCCTTAACAAAAACAACCTAAGAATCCTAACAGGGAGAAAAGTAGACTTGATAGAGTTCAGACGTGTTGCATTGAGTTCCTACATAAAAGTACATAATTACGAGTATCACTTAGTTACACGCGCCGGGTATTTATGCCAAATTGGCTAGGCGTTTAAAGTGGAGAATTTTGAAATAAAGTGTAAAAAAAGGGAAAATAATCAGTGATAAATACGTGAGTGAATAATAAAAAGTTAAATTTTAGGTTTAACGGATACAGTCAGTGAGTGGACAGAGACCAATAAGAATAAGAAACTAACGGAATTTATGTACATATTCGGATTAGTGAAGTGAGAGCGAACAAAATGAGCGGGAAATGCACCAAGTGCAATAAAACCCTCGGTGGGAGAAGCGATAGTGGTGTTTCATGTATAGGTGAATTTGAGAATAATATTCTGAAAAACCAGAACATCATGTTGGTATGTGATGAGTGTAAAGAATATATGAAGCAAATTGTAATAAAAATGGATAATGTGCTAAAAGCAGTAAATGAAAATAAAGTTGCGTTAAATAAACAAGAAGAAGAAATCAAAAGTATATTGAGTTGTATAAAGCTAATAAATGCGAAAGAGTCAAATAAAAATAATAATGTAATCAAGAAAGTAAACAAAATGGATACATATGCTGAAATTGCAGTCAAAAACATTCCGCCGGTTTTAATTAAACCAAATAAAAAACAAGATAGTGAAAAGACAAAATCAGATTTAAAAGAAATTATTAAACCAGCAGATCTGGCTCTTCAAGTTAGTGGAATATCTAAAATTAGTAATGGATCGGTATTGATTAAATGTGCAAATGAAGAATCGAGTAAGAAAATAGAAGATCAGGTCAAAGAAAAATGGGTGAAAAATATAAAGTTAATATAAGATCTTTGGTAGACCCGCAGATTGTAGTAATTGGTGTTGATCGAGAAATAAAAGAAGATAATGTAATTAATGCTATAAAAAGACGAAATAAAATCAGTGGGAATATGAAGCTTATAAAGTGTTATAATAAATTCAAGGATGATAAAAAATATAATGTTATTATCAGTATATATGGTACTTTATTCAAAGAAATAATGGAGGTTAATAAACCTTGTTTTAACATTGGATGGAATAAATGCGCAGTGTATAATAATGTATATTTAAGAAGGTGTTATAAATGTTGGGGATTTAACCATACAGCTAAAGTATGCGCTAACAAAGTATGTTGCCCAAAGTGCTGTGGTGAACATAGTGAAATAGAGTGCCTAAGTGAAAAAAAAGAGTGCAGAAACTGCGTTCTATCAATTAATAATCTTAATATAGAATTAGACCAATGTCATGATACAAGAGATACAAACTGTCCGGTATACTTAAGACGAATTGCAAAGGAGAGAGAAAAGGTGGCTTATTATTAGCAATTAAATTCATTTCAGTGCATTTATTTAAATATTCAGGGAATAACAAATAATTTCAGTGAACTCAAACACATGGTATATGAAAATGATTTTGATCTTATTGCATGTCAGAAACGCATATGGGGGTAAATGTAAAAGACCATGAAATTAAGCTCAAAAACTACAATTTAATTAGATGTGAAACAACATCGTCGCATACTGGTGGGGCAGTTATATACTTAAAGAAATGTTGGGAACATTCACCCTTAAAATCGGTGCAAGTTGATTTGAAAATATGGTTACTGTCTATAGAAATAACAATGATGAATAAAGCTATAACGTTTGTGGTGGTGTATAGGTCGCCAAGTTCTTCGATCCGGGAATTCTGTGATTATATAAGTGACTTTTTGGATGAATTAAAAGAGAAAGAAATGGTAATAATCGGTGATTTTAACATAGATTGGCTTAGCAGTAGTATATACAAAAGAGAACTTGAATGCTTGTTTAATGAAAGTATGTGCAAGCAATTAGTTCATGAACCTACACGTGTGACACTAACTAGCAAAACTGCTTTGGATTATGTTGTTACAAACAAAAAGGATTGTGAAGTGAAAGTTAGAAACAATCTTAAAATTAGTGACCACGAATCAGTGGAATGTAAAATAAAACTAAAAAGTGATAAAAATGTGAAATACTCGAAATTAATAAAATATTTAAAATATAATAGATTTCAATTTAATCAGCAAATAAGAAGAAGTGTAATAAATGGAATAAGTATTTTAGTACAATGTGATAATGAAACGAGTGATATTTTTGAAAAGGAAATGTTAAAAGTGATCAACAAATTTGTAGTGGAAAAACATTTTATGGAAGGGAAACCGAAATGGTTTAATAAAGAACTGAAAGTACAAAGAAATAAAAAAATTCAATGCCATTTGAAATTTCTAATGACGCGAAGTAGTGTTGATTGGGGATCATATACTAAAATACGTAATGAATATAAAGCTAATCTTAATAAAATGGAACGTCGTTATATACAAAATAAGCGCAGTGGAGCCAATGACCAAAAAACTATGTGGCGATCAATAAAAAGTTTAGTATTGGGAGAGGAAACAACCGAAAACAAGTACATTGAGTTCGAGGGGGTAAAAATTAAAGGGGAGAAATTGATTGCGAATAAGTTTAATAAATATTTTATTGAAAGCATAAATCATATAAATGATGAAATTCCTAAAGTGGTAAATGTTGTAGCCAATAGTGAAAGAAGGTTTAAATTTAGAAAAGTTAACTCAATTGATGATCTTCTTAAAATAATAGAAATGTTGCCAAGCAAAAATGACTACAATTTCATGAATAAAAAAATGATAATAGACAGTTTTAGTGTGGTGGGTCCTGCTCTACTGAATATAATTAATTATTCGTTGACAAGTGGTGTTTTCCCTAGTACATGGAAAACATCGGTTATAATTCCTGTACAAAAAATTGCAAACTCCATAAAAAACGAACACTTTCGCCCAGTAAATATGCTTCCAATGCATGAGAAGATTTTGGAAAAGGTGGTGCATATTCAATTGGAAAAATACATTGAGGACAATAATATACTACTTGAAGAACAATCGGGATTCAGAAGAAAACACTCGTGCGAGTCAGCTTTAAATTTCATCATCACTGACTGGAAGGAAAAACTTCACAAAAAGAAAAAAATAGCTGCTGTATTCTTGGATTTGAAGAGAGCCTTCGAGACGGTAAATAGAGGCATATTACTTGAAAAGCTTTGTGGATATGGGGTAAGAGATGTAGAGTACGAATGGTTTAAATCATATTTAATAGATCGCAAGCAGATAGTAAAATTTAATAATGAGCTATCCAATCCATTAAAAACAGAAATTGGAGTACCACAGGGGTCCATATTGGGACCTCTTTTGTTTTTATTGTATATAAACGATATCAAACATGTTGTAATAAATTGTCAAATTAAGTTATTTGCGGATGATGGACTCATGTATGTAGAAACAAATGAACTTAGTGAGAGTATTACTAAACTTTTGGAAGATATACATAATATAAAAAAATGCCTAAATATGAATAAACTCAAATTAAATGTAGATAAAACTAAAATAATGGTATTACCTAGAAATTATTCTTTCAATAAAATTGATGAATTTGAATGTGTTAATGAGACGAAGTATCTAGGAATTGTTGTAGATAGTAATTTAAACTTTAAAGTACATTTTGAAAACATCTGTAAAAAAATTTCTATAAAAATCGGTTTCTTTCGGAGAATTAGAAAGAAATTATGCATTCAAATGGCAATAAAAATATACAATACCGTCATCAAACCCCATTTTGAATATTGCCCTACAATATTATTAATGGGTTCTGTAGGTATGATGCACACAATGCAAAAATTACAAAATAAGGCAATGCGTTCAATTCTACATTGCAATAGATACACTCCAATAAGTATAATGTTAGAAATGTTAAAATGGTTGACTATCAAACAACATATAATAATGAGTACTATGCTATTTATATTTAAAATTAAAAATAATTTATTGCCCATGTATTTAAAAAGACGTTTGTCCACAAGAGCTAACTCTCATTCATACAACCTAAGAAATAATAACGATTTTAACTTGCAGCTATATAGAGATAATAAAACGCAAAATATGTTATTCTATAAGGGTATACAAATGTTTAATAATCTGCCGAATGATGTAAAAGAAGAATCCAATATTAAAAAATTTAAACAAGCTGTAATATTATTTGTAAAAAACAATTATTAAACTCAAAATGCAACACGTAAATGATAATTATAAACAATGTAATGTAAACTTATAAAATCGAAAAAAGTGGCATTATTGCTAAATAAACTGAAATAATAATAATAATAATAATAATTCCTCACGGGGCACTGCAGACTCAAGGAGCACCTGAGGAAACCAAAGGCAGTGAAACCGCCGAAACTCCAGACCACATACTGGAATCCTGTGCGGCACTGGCCCACAAAAGGATGAAATATTTGGGCAGGCACCAAATAACAGACAACGACATACAAACCATGGACCCACAGCTCATTCTCAGATTCATCAAAGAAACTGGACTGGACGCTGTGCTCTAAGGAGTGTGACCTGCCAAGGATAAATCAGAGTAATACCTCGACATGCTTCACAAAGAAGTATCTAGAGAGGGCTCTGAAAAAGGGCATGTACCTCTCCGAGGCACACGCAAGGGGACACAATAGACCAATAGGTCGCAGTGTAATATACCCTAACTAAATATTATTATTATTATTAATATTATACAAATCATATTTCCACGCGGGATTAGAAATACGACACTCTAAGGATACCATTGTGATAACGGTATGAGGATAACGGCTTAATCATTTTAAGTGGAAGAACAAAAGGTGACGAGAAAGGCAACTACACATTTATAAATATCATAGGAAACTCTGCGACGTTTGTGCTATACTGCTATATCGCAGGAGCTGCTTATGTCTGCGGAAAGGTTTAGTGTAGAGGAAGCGATATGGTTGGACCACCTGCCCATAAAGTTATCCCTAAAAAATATCGGTCGGTCTAAGATCACGAACACTTTCAACCCCTTGCCAACGATACAGTGGAACGACCGGAAAAAGGCTGAGTACCATGGCAAGCTAAACACTAATTTACACAACCTCAAGCTTCAAAAGGACCGATTAGAGCTAAAAGACTTATGCGATATAGTCAAGAATTCAGCTAAAGAACAGAACAGTAGCTTAAAGCTCTTTATATGGAATCACACATACATAGGCATATTGTTGTACTGGCAGCCGAGTCTCTTGCTTGATGCAAGAGAAAGTCAAGCGAGGCAGACACATTCCGACAGTACAGACGTACAGAAGTACAAACTGACCGTTGAATAATATAGTACAAAATAAAGAACAACATAGTCGGGTTTTTATATATTTTCCCCGACTCTAAACAACTCGCCGTGTTTCATTTATCCGAAATATACATTGGTCCATGTCGAGCCGGATTTAGAATCAGTGCATTGAAAAAAATAATAATAAAATAAATTATGGTACAGACAAAACTAGTGAAGAGTACAGGTCCCCATCAGTCACGGTACAGGAACACAAATTAAAAGTATATACATATACTATACATATACTTTCAACTTTAACATAATCCGTACAAAATACCGGACGATTAAAAAAAACATGAGTGTTCTTAAGACCACAGTACTGAAGTAAAACTTTTTTCGCTCCATCTAATTTAAATTGTGGGCGTGTCAGGGGGCGAATTTTGAAAATATTTACACATGAGCATCAAGGGCGCCTGGAGAGTCTATATTATAAATTTCAGCTCCCTAGCTCAAACTTTGTTTTTTTTTTGTAAATTTTGGGCGTGTCAGTGGGCGAATTTTTAAAAATATTTACACATGAGCATCAAGGGCCCATGGAGAGTCTAGATTATAAATTTCAGCTCCCTAGCTCAAACTTTGGTTTTTTGTCGTCCGACCTGAAAATCTGCCGATGACGGTGACGCTCTATATTTCCAACTAATGAACTGCGATTCATGGACACAATGACTTTACTCACTTCCGGTAAATTCCATCTGTCGGCAACTGTTCTCCTTTGAACCGGTTTGGATAGATGATGAGCTTGTATTGTCATTCAAGCTTGTTTACCCATTCCACGAACCTATCCGCCGAAAGGTTGTAACAAAAGAGTGTACGTTTGTCTACACTTCGGTATTGCCGGAAGTCTACGTTTGCGCCGGAAGTCTACATTGGTCTACACTTTCGTGTCGCATTCACCAGCTTACTCCCCAAGTCAAGCGTGCGTAACGAAGTTTCACTTCAATAATTTCTCGTTTTTCCCAAATTGAATTTTTGTAATAATGTTGAAATGAAAATGTATAATTTTATACAATGAATTTGTTTACTTTTGCTGTAAAAATCAAAACAAAGAATTATTAGAAATTAGAAAAAAAATGTGTGAGCCACGCTGCACTCACGGTATAGTTGATGTGTAAACATGTAGGCACAGTTGCGCGTTGGCTACCTAATTTGTTATCTTGCAGGTTGTGTAACTAAGCTCATTAGGTTGCCAAAGTTAGTTGCGGATGACAACTACAAGTTGGTTGGTTTTTAGCTGTAGCTTTTTAGCTGCCTAGGTAATAACTAATAACTAAATCAAAAATTTTTATTTTGCTATAATGGTGATAATTTATTGAGTGATAATTTATTTACGTTTAAAATAAAAATTCATTGAATGCCCCTTTTATTTTACATCAGGTTATTTTACAAAGAGGTCCTTGGAGCCACAATAATTAAACCCGAAAAAGGATATTTTCCAAAATGTCTTTAGAAACCGCACGGTATATGTGAGTTCAATGTTATTTGAATGAGCGGTGCTAGGAACAACAAACATTTTGGTAAAATATCCTTTTTTCGACTTTTAAGGGCCTTTTTGTTGTTGCAAGGACCTCTAGGTCAAATAACATTGAACACAGATATACCGTGTGGATTCTAACGGCATTTTGGAAAAATATCCTTTCTTCGACTTTTACAGCCCTATTATGGCTATTAAATATCAATTATTTGATATTTGATAACATCTATCAATTTATCGAAAATTTGGTATAATGAGTATCAATTGATAACTTTTACCCCATTGTGAATGCTAATCAAAATATCATTGAGAATGGGTTCTGCTTTGAAGTTTGACGTTTCTAATTTAAATTTGGTTTTTGTTTTGTGGCTGACGTCTAATTTTGGTGAAATAATGTAAGTTGGTTTTTTTAAACAAAATTCGCTTTTTTCTTAATTTTTTAAATTTTTTGTTGATTTAGGAGTAGAGTTGTAAGCAATAGAAAACAAATCGAAAGATTAATTGAGTTGATGGAAGAAAGTTCGGACCTCGCGAAGGGAATTTCATCAAAGCCAGTCCTTACCAGAAAGTGGGAAGCCATCACGGTGGAACTCAATAGCTTAGGGCCTCCAGAACGGGACTCAACCAAGTGGTAAAGAGTGAGCGTTTTAATTTGCATAAGTTCGATGTATTTATGTATTGAAATAACCATTTTAGGTATGGATTGATCAAAAAACCAAAATAAAAAAAAAACTTACTAACAACAAAATTGAAATGACTGCAACTGGTGGTGGGTCCAGTAACATAAGCCGATGGAATGACGCTGAAGAAGCAGTCAGTCGTCTTCTGCATTCCAATGCCTGTGTAGATCCCCCAGGATTTGAATTTGGTTTGGAGGAACCACCCAATTTTATAATTGAAGTTGATGCAGAGGACGAAGGATTAGTTGCAGTGCAGAGCGAAGAAGTGGTCGCGGTGCAGGCCGAAGAAATTGCCACAGTACAGTCACCTTATTCCAATCACAAGAAGTCGTCATACAAGCACAAAAATGAGGGTAAAAGAATTGCCGTCTTGGAAAATCAGACGTCGGCGCAAGAAAAGTTCTATGACAATATGACAAATATAATGAGTGGCGTCGATACAAAATTACAAGCTATTGAAAAAAGTAGAGGAAGTGTACCGATTATGGAATACCTAAGGAAGAACTCGTCCTTGAATACTAAAACATTATTTTTTTTTTCAATATTTTTTATGGAAAGGATTGAAAATAGTATTTATTAATTAAAAAAACAAAAACAAAACTTAAATACATATAACACTTCAATAAATAAACAAAAACGAAAAAAAAACACAAAATGAACACATTGAAAAAAGTGATACTAATATGGACCACTTGACCCTAATATGGAATATCACTGATTTTTAAGAAAATTTAATTTGTAGTACAAAAGTCGCAAATAAAATTAGTAGACTCTGCGCCCGAGCAAACTACGTGGTACCATTTAAGGCAGGGCATACATTGTATTCACTCCTCACCGCCTTTATCATCGCTAAACAATCCAAAACAAAAACCGCACTCTGCCTCGCCATCAGGATCACCTCTTTGAATAATTATAGATGCGAGAAAGTCAGTTGAAGAATCTGAGTGAAGCGAAATGTCATCATCACAGTCTGATGAAGAAGACGAATCTGGCTGCTGAATTATTTTCTTAGACTTTTTCACCGTCTTCTTCGTTTGAAGGCCACTCGTTGATGGTAGATCAAAATTAGTTGATGTTGCTGAAATGTCATTAACTTCTGATGAGAAAGACGAATCTGGCTGCTGTTTGTTCTTAGACTTTTTCTGCGTTTTATTCAATTGCAGACCGCTTGTTGATGGTTGGTCGAATATATTTGCTCCTTTCTTAGCCTGGTCCTTTTTCTTCTGTGTTGCTTTAGATATCTGCAGTTCAGCTTTGTATGGTGATGCTGTAATCTTACATGAGAAACCTGATTTCCTTCCCCTATTTGATGTTTTTTTCTTAAGAGGGGGGAAAGGTGAAATAAGTTCCGGACCTATAAAAAGGCTTGGAGAGTTTTGGGACATTTGAGGACTTTGGAGGCTTGAACTACCATTAATTAAATCCATTAACGGCTAGTGAAGCGGTTTGAATTCTTAGGTATGCTTTTCCAAACAGCTCCATAATATCATAGTTGCTCATAGGCCTTTCGGATTGTAACAGCCACAGGCGGATTTCTTCACTATAATAACTTTTTAATGCCCCCATAACCGTTTTGTCCAGAGGCTGCATTTTGTTCGTAGAATGGGGTGGCAAACACAATATTGTTACATTGATTACACGCGCAGAATCTATGAGATCAATGTTGCGCGTATGGCTGTAATGCCCGTCTAAAATTAGTAGGACTGGACTTTCTTTCGTTGGCTTAGCAAACTGCAAAAAGTGTTGAAACCATTCAAAGAAAATATCTGTCTGTATCCAGCCAGAGGGATGACACTTGGCAATCGATCCTGCTGGAGCTCCCTTCATGAGCCTAACATCCAATCTTGCTCTGGGGAAGACTATCATTGGAGGAACAAAGTCTCCGGCTGCATTTATACATAAACATATTGTTATAAGACGCCCCCTTTCAACTGATGTCAGTGCACCAATGTGCTTTTTTCCTTTGGCTGCGATAATTTGGGGTTGTTTAGACTGGACAACGGACAGCCCAGATTCATCTACATTGTAAATCCTATTCGCCGAAAAGAAGTTTTCTTCATACTCTTTCTCGAGTAAGTCAAAAAAATACGACACATTCTCCTTGCTAAAACCAATCATTCTAGCGAATCATGTCCCTGTTGGCTTACGCAAAGAAATTATGTCCTTATGTCGGGTTAGAAATCCATTTAGCCATTTACGGCCAGCCATTTCATTTTTAAACGGGTGCTCCAAGTTGTTTCGGCAAGCCAACTGAAAAGCCAATCGCTTAATGTCCCGTCGTGTTAAGCCGTAATACCGTTTTTCCATTCCAAGGACGTACTGGACAAGTTGCTTCTCTAAGCCTGTACTCAGAACCGTTTTTCTGCCAAGTGATACCTTCATTGGAAGGCGAACTAAAAAGTCTGAAGAGTGTAGTACGAGGAACATTAAAAATTTGTGCTGCTTTCTTAAAGCCCATTTCCTTCGACTTGACGGCTGCGATAGCTTTCAGCATGCTCGATTTGTCCCAGACCTTGCGCTTATTCTGTTTTGGCGTCATCTGAAAATTTTACGATTACCTAAGTACACAAATTTTAACAAACTTTTTAGCTGGTTCCCAATATAGAATACTATTTCCAGTGAATATTCCATATTAGGAACAAGGTAGCACCAGATAAAGTTAAAATTACCTTCACTATTTTACACAGCTAACTTAAATATTCACAGTAGTTTAAAAGGTTAATGTTTTTTCTAATAATGAGTAAAATAATGATTGAATAAAATTAAATTAAACTTGAAATACACGAAAAAAAAACTTTTGAAAATATACTACGCACTTGTCAAATACACCCGTTTTTACGACTACTCACGTCTGCTGTTATCGCCATGCACAAGGGTTTTGACAGTTAATATGCGCCTAAAGGAAAAACTATTCGTGAAATTTAAATATGCCTACGTTACTTTGGTTCTGAGATATTGCACTATTCCATATTAGGAGCGTATTCCATAATCGGTACATTTCCTCTATGCGCAACACAGAATATTACGCCAAAAAAACTTACAATATGAAAAAAGAAAAAAAAAGTGAGGTGCTTAAGATTAAAAGAGAAAAGTTGCAGCTTCATAAAGAAAATATGAAAAATAAAGAGAACTACAGAAAAACCAAACTAAAACTAAAACAGTAACTCTTGGAAATTGAGCAGGGAAAACAAAACTGAATTCTTATGTGGCCGTTTGATGCTGTTTTATGTTTTGAAGACTAATTAATGAAACTTTGTGATTTATTTTAAGTTATTTAATGGATTTTATTATTACTTTTGAGTTTTGAGCTTTATATGAACTTTGTGATTGCTTTTTAAGTTATTAAATTCCCTATTAATATGGAATTAATATGTTATGAATTCTTTTAAGATAGTTTTCTTTTACTTTTCATTGTGCCTTAAGGTAATAAAAGCAAACTAAAAAAGGAGAAAACGTCTCTTTTCATTTTGTAATGCATTATTTTATTTGACATTTATTCGTTTTACATAAAACTTGCGATGGAATCCCTTATTCGGCTGCCTTCAGATAATGTTGGGTTTGTAGGATCAGCTAACACATCACGGTTTCCAAGACTATTGTCGTTTTCTTCATCGAAGACTTCAGGATTTTCCAATCTATACTTAACACAAATATTATGAAGAGCTGCACATACGTTAAATACTTGGGTGGCTTTCTTTGCCGTGTAGTGTAGTTCTCGCGCTTGCAATAGGCATCTGAATCTACTTTTTAAAACCCCAATAGTCCGTTCGACAATATTTCGATCCTGTGCATGTTTTCTATTGAAGGTTGCTTGCAGAGAGTTTTCTGCAGCGTCTCTATATGGTGTAATTAAGTACGGCGAAAGAGGATATCCTCCGTCACCTAAAACTCGAAAGTCGGTTCTTCCATTACGATATTCACCTTCTAACTTGACTTTTAACTGCGACACATTCCAAACATTTGCATCATGCGACGCTCCTGGATGTTTTGCATTTACAAACCTGATGTTCATTAATTGATCACAAACCTTTAAATAAAAAACGAATAATAATTGCCTATTGCCTTGGAAAAAAATAAGTTACAAGCATGGCATTTATACTATAATAGCCCTGTCTATTGTAATACACATGCCGAAGCTCTTTATACGGTCAGATTATTTTTACGTGCGTTCCATCTACAGCCCCAACAACATTTGGAATTCTACTTTTTTCGAAAAAGTATATTTTTATATTTTATTATTCACAAAGAACAACCGACACCGTTGGTTGTGCCATGCCAATGCGAAAGTCATTTCCATCGCTCAGTTGGTAGCTCCCTTGAGCAAAGAATTTTAAAACTGCTGCTAGTTTTAGGGTATTTAGGGTTTATCCTCAATATCGTTCAACACTTCTACGAAGGCTTGTTTCGAAAGTTGGAAGTTCTCTACGAATCTGGGACCGAATCACATCAAGTGAAAAAAATTACTATTAACTGCTTACATATGTTCGTCCAAATCCATTGGGTTCGAAGCATCCCTTAAAGTCCTGCGTATGATAGCTTGTTCGCGAACAAGTACTTCATCATAATCCCCTTCAAAAAATAACTCTACCGATGACATTTCGGTCTAAAGTCGTTTTTTTAACAATAAAAACAGGGAAATAAATTTTATGATTTGATGTTAATAGAAATTTTTAACGGCGCGAATATTTGATACGTATCAACAAGAAATTTGTGGTTGATAGAAAATTTGATGAATATCAAATTTTTTGACAACCGTAATACCAAGTTTATTGATAAAACTATTCACAATAGATCATAAATCTAATAAAATTCACATTTCATCAAAAATGTTGATAGGTTGATAACCATAATACCTGTTATGTTGGGAACCAGGGTCGAGCCACAGGGGCAACTTCGATACAGGTGAAGAGGACGCGGCATGCTTGTGGTTGCTCGGCTCAGCTCGTCGGACGGGGGTAGTTCTTGTCCCCTCACCATATACCACCTGCTCAACAAACGTTTTGTCCATGCCAAAAAGTGTGAAAAGAGAGAGAGAAAAAAAAAGGAAGAAAGCTACTCTACGTAGACCACGGACGGACAAAAAAAGATAGAAAAGTGAAAATAAAGGAAATGAAAATGTCCAAGGACATGGGCCGATACCCAAGAGAAAGAAGGGAAGGAGCACCCGAACTAACCTAGCTAACCTAAATTAAAGCTAACCTAACCTATAATTAAAAGCTAAGCCCTAAAATGTATCTAAAGCTAACTTAAAACTACACTAAAACTATCTTACCCTAACCGCAACTCACTTTCCCTAAATCTCTCTTTGGTACCGGGGTCGTTATGAGCCCGAAACATGCCAGATGTTATTGGCAAAGGTTGGCCAGCCCACCCTTTTGTCTTTCGACACAACCTAAGCTATCACTCTGGCCGATGTTGTGAGTGATAGCCCCTCGACGAACCCTCCAGTCACAATTTAGGTAAGTATGTACGTAGTGAAAAGTTTGTATGTCGTCACGTCATGTCGTAAAAGTTCGTGTTGTCCTGTTATGTTATTGTCGATCTATAGAAGGACGGCCTTCACAGCCGTCCACACACCAAATGCAACAAATTAGCCGCGCATTTTTAAACGCACAAGAAAACAAAGAAAATCAATGCCATGAAAGGCTTTCAAATTTAATAAATAAAAAAAAACTTAAAACTACCGCAAAAGAATTCAACAACTTTAAAAAAACTAAGCCTAAAATTCTGCACTTAAATTTACAAAAATTAAAAAAACTAAAATTCAATTATATAAAAAAACTAAGCCTAAAATTCTGCACTTAAATTTACAAAAATTAAAAAAACTAAAATTCAATTATATAAAAAAACTTAAAAGTACTCACGGTTTTACGGTCCCCCGTTGTCCTGGTACCAGCACGACGAAGAACGTAGATTTGATGAGGGCAAATATGGCCTCTGAGACGCGCACTATCAAATAAGGGCAGAATGCACAAAAGAAATGTACCTTAGCCTTACTTACAATTCGAATTCAAAAAAAAATAATTAAAATTAAACTAAAACTATGGTTAAAAAAAATAAAAGCAAAAACCGATTCCAAAAAAAAAATAACTCAAAAAACTATGTCTTCAAAAAAAAGTTAAAATTAAACTTAAATCAAGGGTTAAACTTTACGCCACTGCGTTTACGGGGTGCGCCAGCACTTCTTGGTGCGTGGGGTTTTGTTGTCACAAACCAGGGGGGCGGAGCACTTCGGTGCACTGCACTTTGTCTATATTAAATTATTGTCCTTTTATATATTATATTATGTTTCACAGTTCAATGTTGTCACTTTTGTATTCTTGTTGGTGTTTTGTTATAAATTGTCTTTATTCACTGTGGTGATGATGGTCGTTGTTGTCTTGTATATGGGTGCGGCTCTGTGGCCGTACAAGCTGAACCCGTTGAAGCGGTTTCACTGGCCTCCACGGGAGATTGTCCCAGCACGGCACTTAGACGCTAAGGTTGAAGGTCTCCAAAAAAAAAGGCAGAGGTTTGAGCACCAGCCCAAACGTGGTGGCCCAACCAAGACCCAAACCTTAAAAGTACTCTTAATATGTCTTCTTTTAAAATGAACATTTCACCTACCTCTGCAGCGACTCTATCTGTCCACCAGTCCCCTTGCTGCACAACTTGTCCAAATCGGAGTTGAAACCACCTGAGTGTCAGTTATTATTTTAAAATCAAATCTGACTATATATATATATTTTTTTTCCTCACCAAAGTAATTTCGAAAATAATTGTGCCGCAACCAAATTTTTCCTTTTAAAACAAAATCCAATTAATCCTAAGGGCAACGACCGCTCAGAAATAATAAAGATCCACAGCTGTGATCAGTTGACCGTGAAATGTTGTACATATATATTGTATTTAGATCTTGTCCATTTCTTTTCTTTCTTTCTTTATCCTCTTTCTATACTATATTCCTTCCTTTCTTCTTCTATCTATACCTTTCTAATTTCCCTTTTCATTCAGCTAATCCTGGAAGGAGAAAGAAATAGTTCACCTTCCAGTCGTCAAGATTCGTTCTTTCGTTTTGTGTAGTCAATAAAATAAATACTCCTAGTCATAAAATACATAATCTAATCCTAATCACTAAAAAAAATAAAATAATATAAAATAAAAACGTATACCTACACGATTACACAACACAAAACCGGGAATGGGTTGGAATCGAGCCATCCGTTTCCAATTGGGGAAATTTAAAAAGAAAGCATTTTAATATGCAAGGAAAGGAAGAGATTGGAAGAAAGGAGAAGGCGCAGACAAACTCGTAACAAAAAAAAACACAAACTGTCAAAACATCGAGGCTGTCGGACGATTGGAGAGGATTGTAAGTATGGAGTGTTTGTTAGTTTTATTTTTGATTTTAGAATTAATATTATTATTATTCATAGGGAAATGATCTAGGAATTGGACAATGCAAGTTTCATCTACGCTTAACTGAGGTTTGGCTGCCGGAATACATATTGTACGCTTCGTGTCTCGGGTGAAATTATTTGTTTACATTCTTTTTTCTTTAATTTGTCTGTTTTTCTTTGCAGGTACTGAAGTGTAAAGGATGATGGACGGAATCTGGACAATGAGGGAAAAGTTACAAATGTGGGTCAGTGGAAATTGATTGTTAATAAATTTTTGTTTATTTACAGGGTCAGTGCACTGCTCCGTAACAGGCTCGACGGCGTTTGTCGAGTGGTCGTGAGGCAAACGACCTCGTAAAACAAAAGAGCAGTGAAATGTTTGGGCTCGACCCGGAGATAATTTTGCCAACGTGGGGCAAGGGCCTACTCACTGAGATTCTCCAGAGCCTAACCGGGCTTTTCCCTTGAAATTACTTACAGTTTAAAGTGTGTGTCACGAAAGTTATCACAGATAGATATAAATAATTTAATGAATAAACTAGGTAAATAAATAAATGAAATTGAAATAAATAATCAAATAAGCTATGCAAATAAATAAATAAATAACATAAAAGGACATCACATAAGATAGATATCAC
This sequence comes from Portevinia maculata, assembly GCA_949715645.1. Taxonomy (NCBI): domain Eukaryota; kingdom Metazoa; phylum Arthropoda; class Insecta; order Diptera; family Syrphidae; genus Portevinia; species Portevinia maculata. The sequence continues at coordinate 207,839,204 of OX454526.1, read as the reverse complement.
AGATAGAAATGGTTATAAATAAATAAACTATATGAATAAATAAAAACTATAAATAAATAAATAAACTATGTTCTACAATAAGTAAATAATCTAGGAAAGATGTCACGACGTAAGTATCACAGATAAGCTAGTAAGCAACGGCAGGCACGAGTGCGTCAAGTGGTTTGTTCACGAATGAAGGTCCTTGGCATGATATACGCCGGCTTTTTCCCCACTGACGTTTCCTACTTCGTATAGGGAGTTCCCAACTCTCTTCAGGATGATTCCTTTTATAAACTTTGGACCAAGTTTTGCATTGTCAAGTGCGTTACTCTGCTTGAAATTTCGTCTGTATATTATTTGTCCTAATCTATATTGCACCTCCCTACTCCGTGTGTTATACGTTCTGGTTCCCTTTTCATGGGCTTTTACTAGATTGTCAAATATTTTGGTCCTAATTAGCTCTAGTTTGTCATTTTTTGGGACTACTTCAGTATTCATGCCTTTGATGTTGTCCAGTCGTCTGAGGATTTCATAGGCCCCTGCATGTTGGATCATGTGGGTACCAAACACAGCGTAGTAGGGTATAGTCGCATCATGCACCACACTCCTCAAGGAAAACGCCGCATCGCTAACATGTCGGTCCCTGTTCTTTTGGTCTCCTTTGAGATAGAACCTGATCTTGGCCAAGACCGACCTGTTAACTCTTTCCGATGCATTTGCTTGAGGTGAGTAGAACGCGATGCGAACATGTTTGACCCCATACTTTTGCAAAAAGCTGGCAAACAGTTCTGAGACAAACTGTTTCCCGTTGTCCGAATGAAGAAATTCTGGAACACCAAAGACATGAAATACGTTCTCTTCTAGATATCTAACTACCTCGGCTGCCGTTGCTTTCCTAATAGGTTTTAGGAAAACGTATTTGCTAAAGTGGTCTAGCACTATGAATATATGGGTGTTTCCATTCTTTGTCCGGGGATAAGGTCCTAAAAAGTCTACATACAGTCTTTGGAAAGGTAGCTCTGTGATTGTCTGCCGTCCCATTGGCGGTCGAGATATCACATTCAGGGACTTATTGCACTTACATATTTCGCAGCATTTGACTAAATGCTGCACGTCAGTGGCCATACCAGGCCAGAAGTAAAATTGCCTCAGCTTTGCCAAGGTCTTGTGTACACCCCCATGACCTGCAGATAGGGAATTATGGGCTGATTCCACAAGACTCCCACGCAACTCCCTCGGAATCCAGAGTTTCCAGGCTCTGTCTTCTTGTATTGCGTCGCCGGTCCGAATGTCTGTTCGTTTATATACGAATCCGTCTGAAACGCAAATGTCGGGAAGTTGGTCTTGTTTCTCGGTCACGGTTTTCCTAAGCTCATCATACTCTTCCGCGGAAAAGAATGGGGAGCTAAGGTCTACCTGAAGTATGTCACGTTCGCTGGCGAGCTCCTCCATATGGATGCGAGAGAGAGTACCAGGGACTACATTTTGGACGCCTTTCCGATGCTCGATCTCGAAGTCAAACCCTTGAAGTTTTATGCTCCATCTGGCTAGTCGGCCAGAGAGATCTTTTTGAGACATCAGCCACTTCAGACTTGCATGATCGGTTATGATCGTGAAAGGGAGTCCTTCAACATAGGCCCTGAACTTCTTAACCGACAGAACGGCCGCATAACACTCAAGTTCCGTTACGCTATAATTTCGCTGAGCGGAATTAAGCTTTTGGGACATGAATGCTATTGGTCGTTCGTTGTTCTCACCATCCATCTGGAAGATCACGCTCCCTACCCCTGTTGTCGATGCGTCACATTGTATGTAGAAGCGTTTCGTGAAGTCCGGATTCGTCAGTATGGGTGCGGACACCAAAGTCACCTTAAGCTTTTTAAACGCGTTTAGCGCTTCGTCCGTCATGTTGAAAGTCAGTCCTTTCTTAAGGCAGTCGGTCATAGGGGCAGTTAAAGCTGCGAAGTTCGGAATAAATCTCCGATACCAACCTGTCATTCCCAGAAACCGACGGAGTTGTTTGGGAGTCTTGGGTACCGGAAACTCGTCGACTGCAGACACCTTGTCCGGATCAGTTCGAAAACAGCCATCGCCGACTATGTAACCTAGGTATTTTATTTCGAGGTAACAAAACTTACTCTTTTCGACATTTATTGTCAGTCCCGCTTCCCTGAGGCAAGTAGCCACTTCCGAGAGCGATCTGACGTGCGTTTCGAAATCTGGAGAGTAAACCAGGATATCATCGAGATAGACAAAGACAAACTCTCTCAACCGAGCGGGTATGACTTTGTCCATTAACCGACACATTCTCTGGGCAGCATTGCACAAGCCGAATGGCATAACCGTGAACTGGTACAATGGCCGCCCAGGGACTGTGAAGGCTGTCTTCTCTCTTGATTTGGGCTCCAGAGGAATCTGCCAGAACGCGTCTTTTAGGTCAATCCCGGAGTCCAGGCACAGTCTATTTTTGCCGGGTTTTCTCACCAGCACAACCGGCGAGCTCCAAGCAGTATTGCTCTCCTCGATGACTCCCAAGGAAATCATCCGATCTAACTCGTCATACAAGAGCTTCTGAATCGCTGGTGGGATTGGGTAGTGTCTTTGTTTAATGGGAATCTTTTCGTCTTCCACCTCGATGATATGTTGTTCGAGCTTAGTCTTGCCCAATCCCATCACCGCGAATGAGGGAAACAACAGTTTGATCTGCTCCAACTGGTGTGATTGGGCTGATGAAAGCGCCTGGGCCGGTGTTCGCTCCTTGTTCGGCGATGGCACGTCGAGTTCGCTGATCACATTCGGGGCGACTTTAAATGCCCTCCAAAAATCTACCCCCAAATAAAGAGTTTGCTGCAAGTTTGGCACCACGAACAGCTCTAGTGTTTGAGACTTGCTGCCCCATGAGATCGTGGTTTTAAATCGTCCCTCTATCCGTTGCTGATTCCCGTCAGCTGTTTTAATGTCCGTAGTCATTTTCGTCATTGATATATTGTGTCTATCTAGGAATTCTAACGCTCCGTTTCCTAAGCAGCTAATTGATGCTCCACTATCCAATAGGCCCAGGAGCTCTTCACCGTCAATTCCTACTTTAGCGTAGGGCCTATTGTCGTCATTAAGGGATATCACAGATTCTAAAATCTTTCTCTTACGTCGTCTATTTATTGCACAAATTTCCCTAAGCCTATTAATTTTTTTTGTATTTTCTGCTATTGTTAACTGACAGGACCACTTCCTCGCCAAAGATTCTTTTTCTTGCTTCGGCGTATTCCTGAAGCCTTTGGTGAAGACTTTTTCTTGGGATCACGTTCCGAGTGGAAGTTTCTTTGACCGTCGGTTCCCGCTTCAGGATTTGAAGTTTCTCGGCCTCCGTGATCCCCAGGATTCCCTCTATTCTCTGGCTTGCTTTATTATGGCCTGATTTTCCGGGTGAGTGCGATTCAGCGGCGGAAGGATCCCGGATGCCCCGCCGACTTTGAAGTTTTCCTGGCACTTGGCACAGTAAAAGTTCATGCTTCCTTGACCACAGCTAAAGCAAGTCAGGGAATGAAATTGGGAGTGACAGGTCATCTGGCTCGTTCCTACCTTTTTTGTTGTGTCGGTTTGACCGTTCAGGTCAGGCCTATTAGCGTTTTCCCAAATGTAAGGGTTAGTCTGTCTCTGTGTTCTGTTATTTTGGAGGGCAGCTATCTCCAAGTCCTCGTCCTCGTGCTGCTCATCATATGTTCTATGATGTGAGTGTGTGTGTTCGTCGAGTTCTGTTACGTTGCGTTTGAATTTAATGTCTCTGTCCGTCAAATGTTTTTCTGCTCGTCGACATGCGTCTCGTAAGTCTTGGATGCTCCTAATGGAGCATCCAAAGATGAGCGTCGCGACCTGGTCTTTAATTTTTTGTCGTATAATGTCTAAAAAGTCCCGTTCGTGTGGTCTGTTTGTCATTTGTAGTGTCAGTGAACGTATATTGCTGTAGTAGTCGTCGAATCTCTCATGGGGCAGTTGTCTTCTGTCCATTATCGACCTCAAAATTTCGTGGTCTCTGCGATTATTGCCAAACTGCCTACGCAACTCTCTTATGAGGTCATAATAGTTCAGACCTTCGTCATCCCTATTTTCCTGCATATACTGCCAGTACCATCTTTCAGCATGGCCAGTCAGGAGGTGGTGGAATTGGGAGAATAAATTGTTATCAGACAGGCCGTTCTGTCGCTGCAGGGTTTCGACTCTAAAAATAAAGCTTTCAGTGGACATTGTCCGCTGCGTACCGGCGAATTTGAGCCCCCACTTGTGAACCGGTAACTGAACCCCTCTTTCAGCATCTATGAAGGATTGCCGCTCCTCCGCCTGTTGCCGCCCTGGGACAGTCTCCCGAGTTACCCCTGACCGTTGTTGCCTAGTTGTCTCGTTTTGTCGTCGGTCAGTCCGTGGAGGTGGCTCATGCTGTGCTGCAACAGAGAGCTCGAGGTCATTGAGCCTGTTATTAATGGCCTTCAGACTGTCCTGAAAGGTCACCATCATGCCTTTCATGGTATCGGCGAATATGGCCATCGTCTCGCCTGGCTTCTCTCTTGCAGCAACGGAGACCATCTCGTGTATTCGTCTTATACTTTGTCCGTTCTCTACCTGAGTCTGTTCTTGTAAGTCACAGTCCTCTACATATACGTTGTCTTGTCTTAAGTTGTCCGTTCCTGCTATGGGGTTTGTTCGTTATGTCAGCGATGGTTTGTTTTGAGTTTGTACGGCGTCCTGTCTCTCCAGTGGAACCCTTTTCTTTGTAAACGTAAGTTCTGTTCTGTTGTGCGGTTCATCGTAGTCGTTACGTCGTTTTGGAAGGTATGTTTGCTCGTCTCCTGATTCTTCATAAATCGTTGAGATGGGACGAGCTACCTTCGAGTCCGTTTCGTTGGCTCTGTCAATGTCAGTGTGTCGGTTGGTGAAGTCGTCTGGGGTAAACTGGAGAAAGTCGTAGGAGTAGGTCGTCAGGTCGGTAACGTCCATTCCCGATGTTCCTGTAGCAGGTCTTCTTCCCCTTTCTTCCCTATTTTGGAGGAACGTGCTGTTCCCCAGTGGTGGTAGCGAGGACTCTAGGTCCCAAGACGAAGTGCTTTTAGGGACCGCCCCCGAGTTGCTATGTCTATTTTGACTCATTATGTTATTATTATTTATTTGTTTATTAATTATAAGAAATTTTTATATGTGTTTTTTTTTTTTTTTTGTTTTATGTGCAGAACTGCGTTGGTGTGTGAACTGTGAACTACTGATCCGGTTCTCCGCAAACCGTTCTATAGATTTTTAGTCCGTAAGTAGATAAATGTTTGTAAAAGTCGACTCTACGTCAAGTCAGATTGTGACCGGTGTCTCGGATTCATAACGAGTGCTGAAATGTGTCCTTTCCAACCTACCACAACTCGCTATCCGGCTTAGCCAAATGCTAGGCTGGCAGGACTTATAGGGCACACTTCAACACGGTCAAAGTCCACAGGCCTATGTTTACGCCTCACGAAAGAACTGGCGAAAAGCCTTGATCTTTCGGCAGCAGCTAACATTTGGCCTGCCTACTTTGGCCCGCTCGTACATCTTTCACAAACTTCAGACTACCTCACGAGATCCTCTGGCTATACGCCCAAGGATTGGAATAGCCGTCATCCATCTGCTTCCGACCCACGAGCATCAGGAGTCCTTGAACATGAAGAAGAAGGAGAGAAAAGTAAAAAAAAAAGTTGAAAATTATTCTAATCGCGAAAGCTGTTGTAAGTCCAAGGTGATGACCTTCGAAAGTGAAAATCATCCCCTTGGAGTCTCAATCTGGCCTAGCATCACGTTGGGCGCCATTGTTATGTTGGGAACTAGGGTCGAGCCACAGGGGCAACTTTGATACAGGCGTTGAGTTTTTTTGTTTTCTTGTGCATTTAAATATGCGCGGCTAGATATTTTGCTTTTGGTGTGTGAACGGCTGTGAATGCCGTCCTTCTATAGGTCGATAATGACATAACAGGACAATACAAACTTGGACGACATGACGCGACGACATACGAACTTTTCTCTACGTACATACTGACATAAATCGTGTCTGTAGGGTTCGTCGAGGGGCTATCACTAACAACATCGGCCAGAGTGATAGCTAAGGTTGTGTCGATAGACACAAGGGTTGGCTGGCCAACCCTTGCTTATAACATCTGGCATGTTTCGGGCTCATAACGAACCCGGTACCAAAGAGAGATTTAGGGAAAGTGAGTTGCGGTTAGGGTAAGATAGTTTTAGTGTAGTTTTAAGTTAGCTTAGGTACATTTTACGGCATAGCTTGTAATTTTAGGTTAGGTTAGTTTTAATTTAGGTTAGCTAGATTAGTTCGGGTGCTCCTTCCCTTCTCTCTCTTGGGTATCGGCCTATGTCCTTGGACATTTTCTTTTCTTTTATTTTCACTTTCCTATATTTTTTCGTCCGTCCGTGGTCTACGTAGAGTAGCTTCCTTCCTTTTTTTTCTTTTTACAACTTTTTGGCATGGACAAAACGTTTGTTGAGCAGGTGGTATATGGTGAGAGGACAAGAACTACCCCCGTCCGACGAGCTGAGCCGAGCAACCACAAGCATGCCGCGTCCTCCTCACCTGTATCAAAGTTGCCCCTGTGGCTCGACCCTGGTTCCCAACATAACATAGCGATTCATCAATTTTGTTGATACGTATCAATTATTATCAAATATCGTGTTGATATTTGATAGCCATAATAGGGCTGATAAGGACCTTTTTTGTTGTTGCAATGACCTCTTAGTCAAATAACATTGAACACAGATATACCGTGTGGATTCTAAGGGCTCTTTGGAAAAATATCCTTTCTTCGACTTTTAAGGACCTTTTTTGTTGTTGCAAGGACCTCTTAGTCAAATAACATTGAACACAGATATACCGTGTGGATTCTAAGGGCGTTTTGGAAAAATAACCTTTCTTCGACTTTTAAGGACCTTATTTGTTGTTGCAAGGACCTTTCAATTATTATTTTTTTTTTTCGAATCTACTCCCACACAACTTCCCGGTGTTTCGTAAGGATATATAATCTCTAAATTTAATAGAGATAATAATCTCTAAAATTGAACATAATTAAAACTGGAAAATGTATAACGAAATAACAAATCTACTTCGGACATTTTTTCACAAAGTCGCATCACTGATTAGTAATACAAAGTCCCATCACTGAAGGCCACGTTTGTCTACACTTCCGTTACACGGTAAGGTCTACACTGCGCCAGAAGTCTACATTGCTCTACACTTCCGCCTCGCCGGAAGTCTACATTGGTCTACACTTCCGTGTCGCATTCACCAGCTTACCCCCAAGTCAAGCGTGCGTAAAGAAGTTTTACTTCAACAAACTGAAAAGTTCCGTTGCTCACTGAGGCAAGCTTAATCATGCTACACGTCAGTAAAACAACAAAAAAGAAGAAAGGAAAGGTACAGGCAATATTAATTTGTGAGCAGGTTTGTGACGATGGGTATATTTTTCATCACCAGTACAGGCAGCGGTGAATGTCGTTTAGGCTTCACAAAAAAAAGGAAAGAATAAGGTGAGAAAAGGTACAGTAAAGAGACCAAGAAACAAAAACTTTCCACGGTCGCCGCAGCAACGGCAGGGACAGCCAGTCGGCGAAGGAAAACAAGCAACAAAAAAAAAAAGAGGGTACAGGGCACAAACTACCTATATTAGACAGCCAACTCTCACTACCCCCGTTCTCTTTCTGTCTTCTGTCTTCTGTCTGATTGTCAAATATGACAAGATTGTGTGGTGAGTTTACGAGTAATTTTGTGTCATTTGACAGAACTTTGTTATTCTTTTATTCCAAAGATTAATAATATATTTGTACACTCTTAAGTTGTATAGTTTAGGAACAATATGCAAATACACAAAATAACTAGCTTAAAAGTGCAAATGAAAAAATTATCTACTAATTATTCATGGCTGTGTGTTCAGAAGTGCGGTGGTAATCGATGGTTCGTTGAGACGATTGAAGTAAGAAACTTCTTTCTAAAGTTTACAAACTGTTGGTTAAAATTTATTTCTGCAGTTATTTTTCAGTCGAATTGGATTCCATGGAAATAGCTATGAACATTCTCCGGCCGAGGGTCAACCTATTGCACTCACGATGGACTACATTGTAAAACAACTTGTGTAAGTATTTATTTTCATATTGTTGCATGTTTGCTTGAACTATGTTATTCAGCATTAATTAGTCAACTGCGCCATCTAGTAGAGAGGAAAAGTAGCCATATTACCGATTTTGGCAGCATTGGAATAGCAGTTTGAGTAGCTGTGGTATAACTTGGTATGTTGTTCTCGAACCTTCTGAACTTAACGAATCTGGAAAGTTCGAAAGGTGTTACTAGGAGATATAAATAGGTGTCGCAGGAGCACCCAAGACATTCGAGTTGTGAACCGCGAACAAGAAGGGCGATATATGACAGTAGTGAAAAGTATAGAGAATATTGAATAAGAGAAAAGAGATTGTTTAAAATGATTAATTGTGAAAAAGTGAATTGTTGAATTAAAAAAGTGAATTATTAGAATAATAATCAAGAAGTAAAAGACATTGAAAGAGAACTAATAAAGACCAATTAAATAGAATTACGTTTTATCTTTTCGAATCCTAGCCTGGATGTAACATTGGTGTCAGAAGTGGGATTAAACATATTCAGTGTGAAATTAAAGTGAAGTGAATTAGTTAAAAAAAAAAAAAAACAAAAACAAAAATGGGCCGCACATTGAAATTACTACAGCTCAGTATACCGCAGTTAAAAGCTGAATTGGAAAAGCGGAATCTCTCCACAGCTGGAGGAAAAAGTGATCTGGTGCTCCGGCTGCAGGAAGCTGTTGAAAACGAAGGAGAAAACCCCAAGTCCGTTTTGTTCGACTTAGCAGAAGAACAAGTAAGTACAGGCGTTGATATGACTGCTATGATGGAATTACTTCTGGCCAAGTTCGATCAGAAATTCGACTCTATGGACTCTAAGTTTGATGAACAGAAGAATTCTATGGACTCTCAGTTCAATGAACAAAAGAATTCTCTAGAACAACAGACAAATTCTCTAGATTCCAAATTGCAATCAATGGACTCTAAATTTCATGAACAAAAGAATTCTCTAGAACAACAGAAGAATTCTCTAGATTCCAAACTGCAAGCAATGGACACTAAATTCGAAGAACAAAAGAATTCCATAGTTGCCGCCCAAAAGAGCGCTGTGGAAGATTTTAAAAATGTTCTCGAAGGAAAACTCGAAGGAATTGACCAAAAGTTCGAGAAGGTTGAAACCAAATTCGACGAAATCGATACAAACATCGAGAACTTGGCTAAAGAGCTCGAGAAAGTGAAGAAGCAGAAAGCTCGAGAAAATTCTGCGGACTGCCCGAGAAGGAAAGAGGTGCAGCCTCCTGTTTTCGATGGTCAAACATCAGGGCAAATTTATAAGAAACAGTTTGAAGCAGCTGCAGTGACGAACAGCTGGGACAACGAGGAAAAGTCGATTGCGCTAACGCTCGCACTAAGAGGTACAGCTGCGGAGTTACTCCAAACCGTCTCAGAAGAGAAGCAACACAACTACGACGCCCTGGTCAAGGCTATAGAGATGCGCTTCGGTGATGAGCATATGCAGCAAGTGTACAGGGTTCAGCTACGCAGTAGAGTCCAGAAGAGGGGAGAAACACTTCAACAGCTGCAAGCAGATATCGAACGTCTGGCACATTTGTCATATCCTAATGCTGGTGAGGTTCTCATCAATGAAATGGCTGTGGAGGCGTTTATCCAAGCCATTGAAGATAGACAACTGCAAATGGCCGTAAGAATGGCTGGAAAGAGAACTCTCGCTGAGGCCCTAGCATTTGCCTTGACAATGCAAGCTGCTGATCAGGCATCGCATGTGTTCCACCGCGTAAGGGAAATGACAGCCGTTGAATGCTCATGTCAAAGAACCGGAACAGCGATAACAGAGGTCAAATGCGCTTTTGGAACTGCAACAAAATAGGGCACCTGCAGAGACAGTGCAGAGCTTCACCCAGACAAGGCAGTTGTCCACATTGCGGGCCTACGAGGCGCAACGAAGAAGCATCTGGCACATATAGCTTCGCAGAACCAGCAGTCGGGAAACGTGTAAGGGGCAGCTTCTCGCAGCAGAAGTGGGTTTCCGGAATCAATGACTCCAGGACCACAATTCAAGTCTCCCAAACCAAACGAGGAAACCAGAGTTTAACAGTGGAAGCCTATATCGGTCAAAATAAGTGCGTGGCAGCCATCGACACCGGTGCCACCGCTTCCATTATAAGGAGGGACATCGTCCGTCAATCTTGGTTGCACAACACCAGCAGTTACTGTCTGAAAACAGCAACAGGAGCGACAGCGAAAGTGTACGGAGAGATCATGCTAACAATAAATTTGGCAGGATTAGCATTCTCCCACGCTTTCTTAGTAGCTGATATATGTGACGAATGCATCATTGGAATCGATTTCATGAAGGCGCATGATGTCGTATTGGACTTTGGTATGTAAGTACTCAAGTATCGAAACGTAGAGATTCCGATGGTGTACGGGAAAGAGAACGCCGCATCCCTGAGGACAGTCAATAGTGAGGACGAGGTCCTACCACCTTCTTCGGAGACAATGATTCGGATAAAGCTGGAAGGTGATCCTATGAGCCACCGATTCTCTCTAGTTGAGCCAAAAGACAACCACTACCGAAACTGCGTGGTTGGAAAAGTGCTTGTCGAGCCGAAGAACAATATTGTTCCCGTACGAGTTCTTAATGCGGAACACAAAAGCGCCAAATTGAAGCAAGGTGAGGTGGTTGGAAAGTGTGTACCGGGTACTGAAATCCACCGAAATATTCATCCGATATCCAGCAACCGCATGAAGACGAGGTACGATACAAAAGCAACCACCACAGGATTCCAGGAAGGTGATCTGGCATGGCTATACAGCCCTCATCGCCGAAAAGGCATGTCACCTAAACTACAGCAGGATTGGGAAGGACCCTATAAGATAGTGAAGCGCATCAACGATGTTGTCTACCGCATCCAGCGAGGAAGAGGCAAGCTGAAAGTTGTCCATGTGGATCGTCTCCATCGCTACCATGGCGAAAATATTGACGTGCTTGTTCGGGACGAACAAGTTTAAGAGGGGGATATTGTTGCATGTTTGCTTGAACTGTGTCATTCAGCATTAATTAGTCAACTGCGCCATCTAGTAGAGAGTAAAAGTAGCCATATTACCGATTTTGGCAGCATTGGAATAGCAGTTTGAGTAGCTGTGGTATAACTTGGTATGTTGTTCTCGAACCTTCTGAACTTAACGAATCTGGAAAGTTCGAAAGGTGTTACTAGGAGATATAAATAGGTGTCGCAGGAGCACCCAAGACATTCGAGTTGTGAACCGCGAACAAAAACGGCGATAGATGACAGTAGTGAAAAGTATAGAGAATATTGAATAAGAGAAAAGTGATTGTTTAAAATGATTAATTGTGAAAAAGTGAATTGTTGAATTAAATAAGTGAATTATTAGAATAATAATCAAGAAGTAAAAGACATTGAAAGAGAACTAATAAAGACCAATTAAATAGAATTACGTTTTATCTTTTCGAATCCTAGCCTGGATGTAACAATATGTTTCTTTTCGTGTAATTTAATTTTTCTCTTTTAAATAGTTACGACCTCTAAACTCCTCTCCAGCTGTGGACAAGCACATTGGAACATTAAAAACCACCCTTGACAAGCTAGCTGATGACCTACATATGCACGCAATGCAATTCCAGAGATATTACAAAAGCTTTCTTAAGCAGCAGAAACGCAGTCCCGACAGTTTTGTCTAAATGGCTCTTTAATATGAGTTCGATTGTGATAAGTAAGTATTTTCCATCTGAAAAGGACTGATAATGAAAATTCATAAATAATAGTAAATAATCATTTCTATTCTTTAGTTCTACAAAGTTCCTGTTTGCTCTCAAGCACTGAAGCCCCTCCACCGGGACATTGTCTTTGAACAAGGAGTTACTAGCCGTAAAATGAAACCAAGAATTGGTAGAGGAGACCCAAAAATCACTATTCACCGTCTCATTGGGCGAAGTATGTTACATAAAAAAAAGTATGTTATTAAAACAAATTGTGTAAGTATTTATTTTGATATCTTTCTTTTCATATAATTTAATTTTTCACAGCATAATTCACACAGATAAGCTAGCTGGTGACCTACTTTTCACGCAATGCATTTCAAGCGATATGGCAATAAAAAAGTAAGTATTTTTTCTCTGAAAAAGACTGATAATAATTAATCATTTCTATTCTTTAGTTCTGCAAAGTTCCTGTTTACTCCTAATCACTGAAACCGCTCCATCAGGACATTATCTAGTAGTAGTAATCTGTGGTAATAGTCCAACAATAAATCAACAAGTAACTGGAGCTCAGGAGCAAATATCATAGTCGGCAGCAAAATTTGGATGGCAACAGTCTTTTTGCTATGTCGCTTGAAGCTAAGAATCAAAACAGCAAAGTAAAATCACGATCTGAATGTGGATAGGAAGAGACAGCATGACGAAATGATGATGATTATGGAATGTGAGCCTGTGAAGAGTGTTAAAACAGCATTAGTTGATACAAGTTGCATCGTGGATGAATCAAATATGACTAAGTGGTTCACAAAGAAAATCTTAAAATTCTGGCTTAAATGAAAGAGGAAGAAATTCTAGCAGTGTGGGAAAAATTATTAAAGTCTATAGGTAAGTGATCTAAACCCATGCACTGATCAATTGTAGATATGAGTTGCTTTTAGATCCAGGATTGCTGGAATTCCTCGCTATGAAACGGAAACAAAAATCATCACAGAAACAACCGCATCGTATAGTTCCTTTTCAATTAAAGAACAACGATGACGCAGATGACACGCAATTTCCTGACGGTAATCCAGAGTCCGAATTGTTAAAGCAAAGTATAGTTGAGGAATGGATTCACTTTGATGTAGTTGAAACAGACAAATTGGAATGGATGCGGGATATTCCTCAACAAATTGCATAACTCAAAGCTGGCAATTCGTATGAAGCCAGATTTGATTGCATCCATATTCCGAAGACTAGCACGGTATACAAAAATATATTAGATTGATATTGCTTCCTTTAGATATTGGATAACTTATTGACTACTTATACTTATTGATAACTATTTGACTTATGTTTTATCATTTCTTTGTTAATTATTCTTATTTTGTTTGAAAATTATTTTTTTCGCAAAATTTGTTGACCTCGACCGAACAAAAACCAAATGAAAGTCACTTTTAATGCATTTATGAAAATAAAATTGCGCATTTTACTATCCTAAGCATACTATGATAGATTAGTTTATGAATCTGTGACAATAAATTTAAGTTTTTGGTACGACGAAATAGATTAAGCTAAAGATGTGTAAAAGCTTTGTATATAGACTCTATTGTACTATCATCAACACGAATTTGAAAACGTTGACCTCGACGAAATTGGCAACAAAAAGGATGGCGTTTGAAGGTTTGTGTCTTAGTTTGATGATGGTATACAAGAAGACAGAGGTAAAGGAAAACGAAGAAAGAAAACCAAATAAACTGGTTTGCTTCTCAAAATTCAAATACATACTAGCATTTTGTAGAACCTTTTTATAGCTTTTTTTAATGACGAACTTACGTCGTTTGGTGGCGTATCGTCGTATTCACAAAGTGAGAGTACTATAGAGTCTATATACAAAGGGAAAAATTAACGCTGTATCTTAAGTGACAAGATGATTTAACAAATAAATAGTGAATACATTTGGAGCACTTGGAGCTTTGAGAATAATATTCAATTCAACATAACTTCAAAACAGGTTAAGCTGACTTATGCAATCACACTTTGAAGCGTCGTGTTAAAAGATAAATGCCATTGAAAGTTAGGAAAGCAATGAAATAAAAATGACAAAACTTGTATTAACAAATTTATAGTTATTTTTTTTTTGCCGATCTTTTCACATTATGACGAGAATAATTCAAAAGAAATAAATTTTAAAACGGTTTATGTTGAAACAGCCGCATTGAAAGACGCATGAAGAGTAATAATAGGAAATCAGTAAAACCTATAACAAAGCTGCGTTCTACTTCAATTTTCAAATGGTATTCGTGAAACCAAAGCCTTATGTTTTTTAATGTTGCTGTCAAGCGTTGTATGTCAACGCGAAAGCAGAGAATAGTATTGACTGTCAAACTTTTTCTTGTGTCTTGTAATATTTGACACAGGTTATTTTTCACTCTGTTATAAATGGTCATTAATTGTGTCCCACTCATATGTTTCAACAAAATCATAAACAAAATAAAACGGTTCGAAATGTTTGCATTACCGATTTGTTTCACTTTTATATATACGAACGTCAATCAACACACAATAACTATCCAATTATTGTAAGCCATAAATTCAAAATCATTTTCACCGATCATATGACCTGCATAGATAATGTCATTGATATTTATAGTGTTGGTGTAACGAAAAGATTAGTAATGACAAACTTATTTCAGATGTTCGGACACATAAAACTCATTTCGTACGAATTACTGAAAATAATAATTTTGTTAGTAAGTAATCAGGCTTTAGTAATGACCGTGGTGAGTGGAGAGTTTCATCATTACTAGCAACAACAATATGTTTGACCATGTAGGAGCAGCCAGTACAAACTTTTATATATATTCGACCTATATACGACAAACGATCCTACTTGCTACTGATTTAGGGGGTACATATCGGACAAAATTAAACTATTTTCGTTTATGCTGTGATTTATATTTAATTTTTTTAATTATTATTTCTCTAAAAAAAAGTATTATAAATGATTTAAAACATTATTATGTACAATTTATACTATATTTTACACTTATTACTAATTCACCACGGAACGAAGAAGTTTGCAGGTACTTTATTAAAATTCTACAAATCCACCTCGAAACGAAGTGGTTTGTCAACACAGCGCATTTTCCATCATTTTGAGAGAGGATTTCGATACTTTTCCTTATTTGCGCCTAACTTAACACTTGTCCCCACTAAATATCCTATCTGTATGCAAGCTTCCCATTTGATTTGCATGCAAACACTAATACAGATAAGCATTTATCGGGGTTTTTCAGCTGTTTTCAGCTTGTAGGCAATCCGAAAAAAATTCCTCTCAGTTGACTGTCTAGTATAGGTAGTCTGTGTCAGTGATACTCAGGGATGTTATAAACTGTAATGCAAATTTACAGTGATGTTATAATTGACAGGGATGGATGTACACTGCAATCGTGAGATCAATGATCACATACGGAGCGGTAGCATGGGCGAAACGAACCAGTCTAGCCACAACAAGAGAGACATTCGGCAAAGTGCAAAGACTGGCGTGCCTGTGCGTTACCGGACCAATGCGTAGCTTCCCAACCGCAGCCATGGAGGTGTTATTGGAATTGCCCCTCTACACATCATGGTAATGAACGAGGCAGTCAAAACAATCCTTAGGATGGCAAAGGAGGGAATTGGGAGAGGGAAATGCATCCGTTCGAAAGAACACGGAGTCTTACTCAAAAAAACTCCCACTTCTTGGCATACCTAGGGACGATAGCATCAGGAAATTCAACTTTGAGAAGAATTTTCAGATAAAGCTCAGCAATAAGTCCATAAGTTGGGGTAATGTATCCCCAACTTATGGACTGAACAAGCACACAACAAAGTGGTACACGGACGGCTCGAAGACCGAGGAGGGAACTGGTGCAGGAGTGTTTGGGCCAAGAACTAAGCACTACGAATCCATGTGCAAATGTAGCAGCATCTTTGAATCAGAAATATGTGTCATAGACAGGTGCATTTGAATCAACCTCGAGAAAAACTACAGGAATTGCAACATAGCAATTATGTCTGACAGCCAAGCAGATAAAGGCGTCAAGAGCCTACGTTATCAATTCAAAACTTGTGTGGGAATGCCTACACGGACTGAATAGACTAGGCAAGAATAACAGAATTTCCATCTGCTGGGTACCTGGCCATGTTGGCATTACAGGCAATGAGGCAGCGGACTCTCTGGCAAGAAAAGGGGCAGAGGAATACTTCATAGGACCTGAACCGTTCTACGGGATAGGAGAACACACTATACTCGAAGAGTTCAGGAGACTGGAGGAAGTAACAATTGTAAAAACCTTTCTCAACCTCCAAGGTCTGAGGCAAGCAAAGAAACTCTTAGGAAATTACAACCAAAAGAGATTCAAAACTTGTATCGGCCTTAACAAAAACAACCTAAGAATCCTAACAGGCCTCCTCACGAGGCACTGCAGACTCAAGGAGCACCTGTGGAAAATGAGCATATCGGAGGACGGGCTCTACAGATTCTGCAGTGAAACCGCCGAAACTCCAGACCACATACTGGAATCGTGTGCGGCACTGGCCCACAAAAGGATGAAATATTTGGGCAGGCACCAAATAACAGACAACGACATACAAACCATGGACCCACAGCTCATTCTCAGATTCATCAAAGAAACTGGACTGGACGCTGTGCTCTAAGGAGTGTGACCTGCCAAGGATAAATCAGAGTAATACCTCGACATGCTTCACAAAGAAGTATCTAGAGAGGGCTCTGAAAGAGGGCATGTACCTCTCCGAGGCACACGCAAGGGAACACAATAGAAAAATAGGTCGCAGTGTAATATACCCTAACTAAATATTATTATTATTATTAATATTATACAAATCATATTTCCACGCGGGATAAGAAATACGACACTCTAAGGATACCATTGTGAATGCGAGAGGAAGAGATTTTCTGGAACTTTGCTAGGATAACGGCTTAATCATTTTAAGTGGAAGAACAAAAGGTGACGAGAAAGGCAACTACACATTTATAAATATCATAGGAAACTCTGCGACGTTTGTGCTATACTCCTATATCGCAGGAGCTGCTTATGTCTGCGGAAAGGTTCAGTGTAGAGGAAGCGATATGGTCGGACCACCTGCCCATAAAGTTATCCCTAAAAAATATCGGTCGGTCTAAGATCACGAACTCTTTCAACCTCTTGCCAACGATACAGTGGAACGACCGGAAACGGTACTCGCAGCCGAGTCTCTTGCTTGATGCAAGAGAAAGTCAAGCGAGGCAGACACATTCCGACAGTACAGACGTACAGAAGTACAAACTGACCGTTGAATAATATAGTACAAAATAAAGAACAACATAGTCGGGTTTTTATATATTTTCCCCGACTCTAAACAACTCGCCGTGTTTCATTTATCCGAAATTAACATTGGTCCATGTCGAGCCGGATTTAGAATCAGTGCATTGAAAAAACTAATAATAAAATAAATTGTGGTACAGACAAAACTAGTGAAGAGTACAGGTCCCCATCAGTCACGGTACAGGAACACAAATTAAAAGTATATACATATACTATACATATACTTTCCCCTTTAACATAATCCGTACAAAATATATTAGATTGATATTGCTTCCTTTAGATATTGGATAACTTATTGACTACTTATACTTATTGATAACTATTTGACTTATGTTTTATCATTTCTTTGTTAATTATTCTTATTTTGTTTGAAAATTATTTTTTTCGCAAAATTTGTTGACCTCGACCGAACAAAAACCAAATGAAAGTCACTTTTAATGCATTTATGAAAATAAAATTGCGCATTTTACTATTCTAAGCGTACTATGATAAATTAGTTTATGAATCTGTGACAATAAATTTAAGTTTTTGGTACGACGAAATAGATTAAGCTAAAGATGTGTAAAAGCTTTGTATATAGACTCTATTGTACTATCATCAACACGAATTTGAAAACGTTGACCTCGACGAAATTGGCAACAAAAAGGATGGCGTTTGAAGGTTTGTGTCTTAGTTTGATGATGGTATACAAGAAGACAGAGGTAAAGGAAAACGAAGAAAGAAAATCAAATAAACTGGTTTGCTTCTCAAAATTCAAATACATACTAGCATTTTGTAGAACCTTTTTATAGCTTTTTTTAATGACGAACTTACGTCGTTTGGTGGCGTATCGTCGTATTCACAAAGTGAGAGTACTATAGAGTCTATATACAAAGGGAAAAATTAACGCTGTATCTTAAGTGACAAGATGATTTAACAAATAAATAGTGAATACATTTGGAGCACTTGGAGCTTTGAGAATAATATTCAATTCAACATAACTTCAAAACAGGTTAAGCTGACTTATGCAATCACACTTTGAAGCGTCGTGTTAAAAGATAAATGTCATTGAAAGTTAGGAAAGCAATGAAATAAAAATGACAAAACTTGTATTAACAAATTTATAGTTATTTTTTTTTGCCGATCTTTTCACATTATGACGAGAATAATTCAAAAGAAATAAATTTTAAAACGGCTTATGTTGAAACAGCCGCATTGAAAGACGCATGAAGAGTAATAATAGGAAATCAGTAAAACCTATAGCAAAGCTGCGTTCTACTTCAATTTTCAAATGGTATTCGTGAAACCAAAGCCTTATGTTTTTTAATGTTGCTGTCAAGCGTTGTATGTCAACGCGAAAGCAGAGAATAGTATTGACTGTCAAACTTTTTCTTGTTTCTTGTAATATTTGACACAGGTTATTTTTCACTCTGTTATAAATGGTCATTAATTGTGTCCCACTCATATGTTTCAACAAAATCATAAACAAAATAAAACGGTTCGAAATGTTTGCATTACCGATTTGTTTCACTTTTATATATACGAACGTCAATCAACACACAATAACTATCCAATTATTGTAAGCCATAAATTCAAAATCATTTTCACCGATCATATGACCTGCATAGATAATGTCATTGATATTTATAGTGTTGGTGTAACGAAAAGATTAGTAATGACAAACTTATTTCAGATGTTCGGACACATAAAACTCATTTCGTACGAATTACTGAAAATAATAATTTTGTTAGTAAGTAATCAGGCTTTAGTAATGACCGTGGTGAGTGGAGAGTTTCATCATTACTAGTAACAACAATATGTTTGACCATGTAGGAGCAGCCAGTACAAACTTTTATATATATTCGACCTATATACGACAAACGATCCTACTTGCTACTGATTTAGGGGGTACATATCGGACAAAATTAAACTATTTTCGTTTATGCTGTGATTTATATTTAATTTTTTTAATTATTATTTCTCTAAAAAAAGTATTATAAATGATTTAAAACATTATTATGTACAATTTATACTTAATTTAACACTTATTACTAATTCACCACGGAACGAAGAAGTTTGCAGGTACTTTATTAAAATTCTACAAATCCACCTCGAAACGAAGTGGTTTGTCAACACAGCGCATTTTCCATCATTTTGAGAGAGGATTTCGATATTTTTCCTTATTTGCGCCTAACTTAACACTTGTCCCCACTAAATATCCTATCTGTATGCAAGCTTCCCATTTGATTTGCATGCAAACACTAATACAGATAAGCATTTATCGGGGTTTTTCAGCTGTTTTCAGCTTGTAGGCAATCCGAAAAAAATTCCTCTCAGTTGACTGTCTAGTATAGGTAGTCTGTGTCAGTGATACTCAGGGATGTTATAAACTGTAATGCAAATTTACAGTGATGTTATAATTGGAAGGGATGGATGTACACTGCAATCGTGAGATCAATGATCACATACGGAGCGGTAGCATGGGCGAAACGAACCAGTATAGCCACAACAAGAGAGACATTCGGCAAAGTGCAAAGACTGGCATGCCTGTGCATTACCGGACCAATGCGTAGCTTCCCAACCGCAGCCATGGAGGTGTTATTGGAATTGCCGCTCTACACATCATGGTGATGAACGAGGCAGTCAAAACAATCCTTAGGATGGCAAAGGAGGGAATTGGGAGAGGGAAATGCATCCGTTCGAAAGAACACGGAGACTTACTCAAAAAACTCCCACTTCTTGGCATACCTAGGGACGATAGCATCAGGAAATTCAACTTTGAGAAAAATGTTCAGATAAAGCTCAGCAATAAGGAGAACTGGAGCAATGTATCCCCAACTTATGGACTGAACAAGCACACAACAAAGTGGTACACGGACGGCTCGAGGACCGAGGAGGGAACTGGTGCAGGAGTGTTTGGGCCAGGAACTAAGCACTACGAATCCATGGGCAAATGTAGCAGAATCTTTGAATCAGAAATATGTGTCATAGACAGGTGCATTTGAATCAACCTCGAGAAAAACTACAGGAATTGCAACATAGCAATTATGTCTGACAGCCAAGCAGATAAAGGCGTCAAGAGCCTACGTTATCAATTCAAAACTTGTGTGGGAATGCCTACACGGACTGAATAGACTAGGCAAGAATAACAGAATTTCCATCTGCTGGGTACCTGGCCATGTTGGCATTACAGGCAATGAGGCAGCGGACTCTCTGGCAAGAAAAGGGGCAGAGGAATACTTCATAGGACCTGAACCGTTCTACGGGATAGGAGAACACACTATACTCGAAGAGTTCAGGAGACTGGAGGAAGTAACAATTGTAAAAACCTTTCTCAACCTCCAAGGTCTGAGGCAAGCAAAGAAACTCTTAGGAAATTACAACCAAAAGAGATTCAAAACTTGTATCGGCCTTAACAAAAACAACCTAAGAATCCTAACAGACCTCCTCACGGGGCACTGCAGACTCAAGGAGCACCTGTGGAAAATGAGCATATCGGAGGACGGGCTCTGCAGATTCTGCAGTGAAACCGCCGAAACTCCAGACCACATACTGGAATCCTGAGCGGCACTGGCCCACAAAAGGATGAAATATTTGGGCAGGCACCAAATAACAGACAACGACATACAAACCATGGACCCACAGCTCATTCTCAGATTCATCAAAGAAACTGGACTGGACGCTGTGCTCTAAGGAGTGTGACCTGCCAAGGATAAATCAGAGTAATACCTCGACATGCTTCACAAAGAAGTATCTAGAGAGGGCTCTGAAAGAGGGCATGTACCTCTCCGAGGCACACGCAAGGGAACACAATAGAAAAATAGGTCGCAGTGTAATATACCCTAACTAAATATTATTATTATTATTAATATTATACAAATCATATTTCCACGCGGGATTAGAGATACGACACTCTAAGGATACCTTGTGAATGCGAGAGGAAGAGATTTTCTGGAGCTTTGCTAGGATAACGGCTTAATCATTTTAAGTGGAAGAACAAAAGGTGACGAGAAAGGCAACTACACATTTATAAATATCATAGGAAAATCTGTGACGTTTGTGCTATACTCCTATATCGCAGGAGCTGCTTATGTCTGCGTAAAGGTTCAGTGTAGAGGAAGCGATATGGTCGGACCACCTGCCCATAAAGTTATCCCTAAAAAATATCGGTCGGTCTAAGATCACGAACTCTTTCAACCTCTTGCCAACGATACAGTGGAACGACCGGAAAAAGGCTGAGTACCATGGCAAGCTAAACACTAATTTACACAACTTCAAGCTTCAAAAGGACCGATTAGAGCTAAAAGACTTATGCGATATAGTCAAGAATTCAGCTAAAGAACAGAACAGTAGCTTAAAGCTCTTTATATCGAATCACACATACATAGGCATATTGTTGTACTCGCAGCCGAGTCTCTTGCTTGATGCAAGAGAAAGTCAAGCGAGGCAGACACATTCCGACAGTACAGACGTACAGAAGTACAAACTGACCGTTGAATAATATAGTACAAAATAAAGAACAACATAGTCGGGTTTTTATATATTTTCCCCGACTCTAAACAACTCGCCGTGTTTCATTTATCCGAAATTAACATTGGTCCATGTCGAGCCGGATTTAGAATCAGTGCATTGAAAAAACTAATAATAAAATAAATTGTGGTACAGACAAAACTAGTGAAGAGTACAGGTCCCCATCAGTCACGGTACAGGAACACAAATTAAAAGTATATACATATACTATACATATACTTTCCCCTTTAACATAATCCGTACAAAATATATTAGATTGATATTGCTTCCTTTAGATATTGGATAACTTATTGACTACTTATACTTATTGATAACTATTTGACTTATGTTTTATCATTTCTTTGTTAATTATTCTTATTTTGTTTGAAAATTATTTTTTTCGCAAAATTTGTTGACCTCGACCGAACAAAAACCAAATGAAAGTCACTTTTAATGCATTTATGAAAATAAAATTGCGCATTTTACTATTCTAAGCGTACTATGATAAATTAGTTTATGAATCTGTGACAATAAATTTAAGTTTTTGGTACGACGAAATAGATTAAGCTAAAGATGTGTAAAAGCTTTGTATATAGACTCTATTGTACTATCATCAACACGAATTTGAAAACGTTGACCTCGACGAAATTGGCAACAAAAAGGATGGCGTTTGAAGGTTTGTGTCTTAGTTTGATGATGGTATACAAGAAGACAGAGGTAAAGGAAAACGAAGAAAGAAAATCAAATAAACTGGTTTGCTTCTCAAAATTCAAATACATACTAGCATTTTGTAGAACCTTTTTATAGCTTTTTTTAATGACGAACTTACGTCGTTTGGTGGCGTATCGTCGTATTCACAAAGTGAGAGTACTATAGAGTCTATATACAAAGGGAAAAATTAACGCTGTATCTTAAGTGACAAGATGATTTAACAAATAAATAGTGAATACATTTGGAGCACTTGGAGCTTTGAGAATAATATTCAATTCAACATAACTTCAAAACAGGTTAAGCTGACTTATGCAATCACACTTTGAAGCGTCGTGTTAAAAGATAAATGTCATTGAAAGTTAGGAAAGCAATGAAATAAAAATGACAAAACTTGTATTAACAAATTTATAGTTATTTTTTTTTGCCGATCTTTTCACATTATGACGAGAATAATTCAAAAGAAATAAATTTTAAAACGGCTTATGTTGAAACAGCCGCATTGAAAGACGCATGAAGAGTAATAATAGGAAATCAGTAAAACCTATAGCAAAGCTGCGTTCTACTTCAATTTTCAAATGGTATTCGTGAAACCAAAGCCTTATGTTTTTTAATGTTGCTGTCAAGCGTTGTATGTCAACGCGAAAGCAGAGAATAGTATTGACTGTCAAACTTTTTCTTGTTTCTTGTAATATTTGACACAGGTTATTTTTCACTCTGTTATAAATGGTCATTAATTGTGTCCCACTCATATGTTTCAACAAAATCATAAACAAAATAAAACGGTTCGAAATGTTTGCATTACCGATTTGTTTCACTTTTATATATACGAACGTCAATCAACACACAATAACTATCCAATTATTGTAAGCCATAAATTCAAAATCATTTTCACCGATCATATGACCTGCATAGATAATGTCATTGATATTTATAGTGTTGGTGTAACGAAAAGATTAGTAATGACAAACTTATTTCAGATGTTCGAACACATAAAACTCATTTCGTACGAATTACTGAAAATAATAATTTTGTTAGTAAGTAATCAGGCTTTAGTAATGACCGTGGTGAGTGGAGAGTTTCATCATTACTAGTAACAACAATATGTTTGACCATGTAGGAGCAGCCAGTACAAACTTTTATATATATTCGACCTATATACGACAAACGATCCTACTTGCTACTGATTTAGGGGGTACATATCGGACAAAATTAAACTATTTTCGTTTATGCTGTGATTTATATTTAATTTTTTTAATTATTATTTCTCTAAAAAAAGTATTATAAATGATTTAAAACATTATTATGTACAATTTATACTTAATTTAACACTTATTACTAATTCACCACGGAACGAAGAAGTTTGCAGGTACTTTATTAAAATTCTACAAATCCACCTCGAAACGAAGTGGTTTGTCAACACAGCGCATTTTCCATCATTTTGAGAGAGGATTTCGATATTTTTCCTTATTTGCGCCTAACTTAACACTTGTCCCCACTAAATATCCTATCTGTATGCAAGCTTCCCATTTGATTTGCATGCAAACACTAATACAGATAAGCATTTATCGGGGTTTTTCAGCTGTTTTCAGCTTGTAGGCAATCCGAAAAAAATTCCTCTCAGTTGACTGTCTAGTATTGGTAGTCTGTGTCAGTGATACTCAGGGATGTTATAAACTGTAATGCAAATTTACAGAGATGTTATAATTGGAAGGGATGGATGTACACTGCAATCGTGAGATCAATGATCACATACGGAGCGGTAGCATGGGCGAAACGAACCAGTATAGCCACAACAAGAGAGACATTCGGCAAAGTGCAAAGACTGGCATGCCTGTGCATTACCGGACCAATGCGTAGCTTCCCAACCGCAGCCATGGAGGTGTTATTGGAATTGCCGCTCTACACATCATGGTGATGAACGAGGCAGTCAAAACAATCCTTAGGATGGCAAAGGAGGGAATTGGGAGAGGGAAATGCATCCGTTCGAAAGAACACGGAGACTTACTCAAAAAACTCCCACTTCTTGGCATACCTAGGGACGATAGCATCAGGAAATTCAACTTTGAGAAAAATTTTCAGATAAAGCTCAGCAATAAGGAGAACTGGAGCAATGTATCCCCAACTTATGGACTGAACAAGCACACAACAAAGTGGTACACGGACGGCTCGAGGACCGAGGAGGGAACTGGTGCAGGAGTGTTTGGGCCAGGAACTAAGCACTACGAATCCATGGGCAAATGTAGCAGAATCTTTGAATCAGAAATATGTGTCATAGACAGGTGCATTTGAATCAACCTCGAGAAAAACTACAGGAATTGCAACATAGCAATTATGTCTGACAGCCAAGCAGATAAAGGCGTCAAGAGCCTACGTTATCAATTCAAAACTTGTGTGGGAATGCCTACACGGACTGAATAGACTAGGCAAGAATAACAGAATTTCCATCTGCTGGGTACCTGGCCATGTTGGCATTACAGGCAATGAGGCAGCGGACTCTCTGGCAAGAAAAGGGGCAGAGGAATACTTCATAGGACCTGAACCGTTCTACGGGATAGGAGAACACACTATACTCGAAGAGTTCAGGAGACTGGAGGAAGTAACAATTGTAAAAACCTTTCTCAACCTCCAAGGTCTGAGGCAAGCAAAGAAACTCTTAGGAAATTACAACCAAAAGAGATTCAAAACTTGTATCGGCCTTAACAAAAACAACCTAAGAATCCTAACAGACCTCCTCATGGGGCACTGCAGACTCAAGGAGCACCTGTGGAAAATGAGCATATCGGAGGACGGGCTCTGCAGATTCTGCAGTGAAACCGCCGAAACTCCAGACCACATACTGGAATCCTGAGCGGCACTGGCCCACAAAACCTCTCCGAGGCACACGCAAGGGAACACAATAGAAAAATAGGTCGCAGTGTAATATACCCTAACTAAATATTATTATTATTATTAATATTATACAAATCATATTTCCACGCGGGATTAGAGATACGACACTCTAAGGATACCTTGTGAATGCGAGAGGAAGAGATTTTCTGGAGCTTTGCTAGGATAACGGCTTAATCATTTTAAGTGGAAGAACAAAAGGTGACGAGAAAGGCAACTACACATTTATAAATATCATAGGAAAATCTGTGACGTTTGTGCTATACTCCTATATCGCAGGAGCTGCTTATGTCTGCGTAAAGGTTCAGTGTAGAGGAAGCGATATGGTCGGACCACCTGCCCATAAAGTTATCCCTAAAAAATATCGGTCGGTCTAAGATCACGAACTCTTTCAACCTCTTGCCAACGATACAGTGGAACGACCGGAAAAAGGCTGAGTACCATGGCAAGCTAAACACTAATTTACACAACCTCAAGCTTCAAAAGGACCGATTAGAGCTAAAAGACTTATGCGATATAGTCAAGAATTCAGCTAAAGAACAGAACAGTAGCTTAAAGCTCTTTATATCGAATCACACATACATAGGCATATTGTTGTACTCGCAGCCGAGTCTCTTGCTTGATGCAAGAGAAAGTCAAGCGAGGCAGACACATTCCGACAGTACAGACGTACAGAAGTACAAACTGACCGTTGAATAATATAGTACAAAATAAAGAACAACATAGTCGGGTTTTTATATATTTTCCCCGACTCTAAACAACTCGCCGTGTTTCATTTATCCGAAATTAACATTGGTCCATGTCGAGCCGGATTTAGAATCAGTGCATTGAAAAAACTAATAATAAAATAAATTGTGGTACAGACAAAACTAGTGAAGAGTACAGGTCCCCATCAGTCACGGTACAGGAACACAAATTAAAAGTATATACATATACTATACATATACTTTCCCCTTTAACATAATCCGTACAAAATACCGGACGATTAAAAAAAAAATTAGTGTGCTTAAGACCACACTACTGAAGTAAAACTTTTTTCGCTCCATCTAATTTAAATTGTGGGCGTGTCAGGGGGCGAATTTTGAAAATATTTACACATGAGCATCAAGGGCGCCTGGAGGGTCTATATTATAAATTTCAGCTCCCTAGCTCAAACTTTGTTTTTTTTGTAAATTTTGGGCGTGTCAGTGGGCGAATTTTTAAAAATATTTACACATGAGCATCAAGGGCCCCTGGAGAGTCTAAATTATAAATTTCAGCTCCCTGGCTCAAACTTTGGTTTTTTGCCGTCCGACCTGAAAATCTGACGATGACGGTGACGCTCTATATTTCCAACTAATGAACTGCGATTCATGGACACAATGACTTTACTCACTTCCGGTAAATTCCATCTGTCGACAACTGTTCTCCTTTGAACCGGTTTGGATAGATGATGAGCTTAGTATTGCCATTCAAGCTTGTTTACCCATTCCACGAACCTTTCCGCCGAAAGGTTGTAACAAAAGAGTATACGTTTGTCTACACTTCGGTATTGCCGGAAGTCTACGTTTGCGCCGGAAGTCTACATTGGTCTACACTTCCGTGTCGCATTCACCAGCTTACTCCCCAAGTCAAGCGTGCGTAAAGAAGTTTCACTTCAATAATTTCTCGTTTTTCCCAAATTGAATTTTTGTAATAATGTTGAAATGAAAATGTACAATATTATACAATGAATTTGTTTACTTTTGCTGTAAAAATCAAAACAAAGAATTATTAGAAATTAGAAAAAAGGTGTGAGCCACGCTGCACTCACGGTATAGTTGATGTGTAAACATGTAGGCACAGTTGCGCGTTAGCTACCTAATTTGTTATCTTGCAGGTTGTGTAACTAAGCTCATTAGGTTGCCAAAGTTAGTTGCGGATGACAACTACAAGTTGGTTAGTTTTTAGCTGTAGCTTTTTAGCTGCCTAGGTAATAACTAATAACTAAATCAAAAAATTTTATTTTGCTATAATGGTGATAATTTATTGGGTGAAAATTTATTTACGTTTAAAATAAAAATTCATTGAATGCCCCTTTTATTTTACATCAGGTTATTTTACAAAGAGGTCCTTGGAGCCACAATAATTAAACCCGAAAAAGGATATTTTCCAAAATGTCTTTAGAAACGGCACGGTATATGTGAGTTCAATGTTATTTGAATGAGGGGTGCTAGGAACAACAAACATTTTGGTAAAATATCCTTTTTTCGACTTTTAAGGACCTTTTTGTTGTTGCAAGGACCTCTTAGTCAAATAACATTGAACACAGATATACCGTGTGGATTCTAACGGCATTTTGGAAAAATATCCTTTCTTTGACTTTTAAGGACCTTTTTTGTTGTTGCAATGACCTCTTAGTCAAATAACATTGAACACAGATATACCGTGTGGATTCTAACGGCATTTTGGAAAAATATCCTTTCATCGACTTTAAAGGACCTTTTTTGTTGTTGCAAGGACCTCTTAGTCAAATAACATTGAACACAGATATATCGTGTGGATTCTAACGGCATTTTGGAAAAATATCCTTTCTTCGACTTTTAAGGGCCTTTTTTGTTGTTGCAAGGACCTCTTAGTCAAATAACATTGAACACAGATATACCGTTTGGATTCTAAGGGCATTTTGGAAAAATATCCTTTCTTCGAATTTTAAGGACCTTTTTTGTTGTTGCAAGGACCTCTTAGTCAAATAACATTGAACACAGATATATCGTGTGGATTCTAACGGCATTTTGGAAAAATATCCTTTCTTCGACTTTTAAGGACCTTTTTTGTTGTTGCAAGGACCTCTTAGTCGAATAACATTGAACACAGATATATCGTATGGATTCTAATTGCATTTTGGAAAAATATCCTTTCTTCGACTTTTAAGGACCTTTTTTGTTGTTGCAAGGACCTCTTAGTCAAATAACATTGAACACAGATATACCGTGTGGATTCTAAGGGCATTTTGGAAAAATATCCTTTCTTCGACTTTTAAGGACCTTTTTTGTTGTTGCAAGGACCTTTCAATTTTTTTTTTTTCGAATCCACTCTCACACAACTTCCCGGTGTTTCGTAAGGATATATAATCTCTAAATTTAATAGAGATAATAATCTCTAAAATTGAACATAATTAAAACTATAAAATGTATAACGAAATAACAAATCTACTTCGGATATTTTTTCACAAAGTCGCATCACTGATTAGTAATACAAAGTACCATCACTGAAGTCTACGTTTGTCTACACTTCCGTTACACGGTAAGGTCTACACTGCGCCAGAACTCTACATTGCTCTACACTTCCGCCTCGCCGGAAGTCTACATTTTTCTACACTTCGGTGTCGCATTCACCAGCTTACCCCCAAGTCAAGCGTGCGTAAAGAAGTTTCACTTCAAAAAACTGAAAAATGCCGTTGCTCACTGAGACAAGCTTAAACATGCTACACGTCAGTAAAACAACACAAAAGAAGAGAGGAAAGGTGCAGGCAATATTAATTTGTGAGCAGGTTTGTGACGATGGGTATATTTTTCATCACCAGTACAGGCAGCAGTGAATGTCGTTCAGGGTTCACAAAAAAAGGAAAGAATAGGGTGAGAAAAGGTACAGTAAAGAGACCAAGAAGCAAAAACTTTCCACGGTCGCTGCAGCAACGGCAGGGACAGTCAGTCGGCGAAGGAAAACAAGCAACAACAAAAAAAGAGAGGGTACAGGGCACAGACTACCTATATTAGACAGCCAACTCTCACTACCCTCGTCCGCTGCGCCCCTCAAATGGGAGAGCGGGATCCTCTCTCAAAATGTCCTATCGGTGAATACATGTGAACCATTAAAAGTGAAGTCCTCTGTCTGATTGTCAAATATGACAAGATTGTGTGGTGAGTTTAATTTTGTGTCATTTGACAGAACTTTGTTATTCTTTTATTCCAAAGATTAATAATATATTTGTACACTCTTAAGTTGTATAGTTTAGGAACAATATGCAAATACGCAAAATAACTAGCTTAAAAGTGCAAATGAAAATATTATCTACTAATTATTCATGGCTGTGTGTTCAGAAGTGCGGTGGTAATCGATGGTTCGATGAGACGATTGAAGTAAGAAACTTCTTTCTAAAGTTTACAAACTGTGGGTTAAAATTTATTTCTGCAGTTATTTTTCAGTCGAATTGGATTCCATGGAAATAGTTATGAACATTCTCCGGCCGAGGGTCAACCTATTGCACTCATGATGGACTACATTGTAAAACAACTTGTGTAAGTATTTATTTTCATATGTTTCTTTTCGTGTAATTTAATTTTTCTCTTTTAAATAGTTACGACCTCTAAACTCCTCTCCAGCTGTGGACAAGCACATTGGACCATTAAAAACCACCCTTGACAAGCTAGCTGATGACCTACATATGCACGCAATGCAATTCCAGGGATATTACAAATTCTTTCTTAAGCAGCAGAAACGCAGTCCCGACAGTTTTGTCTAAATGGCTCTTTAATATGAGTTCGATTGTGATAAGTAAGTATTTTCCATCTGAAAAGGACTGATAATGAATAATCATAAATAATAGTAAATAATCATTTCTATTCTTTAGTTCTACAAAGTTCCTGTTTGCTCTCAAGCACTGAAGCCCCTCCACCGGACATTGTCTTTGAACAAGGAGTTACTAGCCGTAAAATGAAACCAAGAATTGGTAGAGGAGACCCAAAAATCACTATTCACCGTCTCATTGGGCGAAGTATGTTACATAAAAAAAAGTATGTTATTAAAACAAATTGTGTAAGTATTTATTTTGATATCTTTCTTTTCATATAATTTAATTTTTCACAGCATAATTCACACAGATAAGCTAGCTGGTGACCTACTTTTCACGCAATGCATTTCAAGCGATATGGCAATAAAAAAGTAAGTATTTTTTCTCTGAAAAAGACTGATAATAATTAATCATTTCTATTCTTTAGTTCTGCAAAGTTCCTGTTTACTCCTAATCACTGAAACCGCTCCATCAGGACATTATCTAGTAGTAGTAATCTGTGGTAATAGTCCAACAATAAATCAACAATCAACTGGAGCTCAGGAGCAAATATCATAGTCGGCAGCAAAATTTGGATGGCAACAGTCTTTTTGCTATGTCGCTTGAAGCTAAGAATCAAAACAGCAAAGTAAAATCACGATCTGAATGTGGATAGGAAGAGACAGCATGACGAAATGATGATGATTATGGAATGTGAGCCTGTGAAGAGTGTTAAAACAGCATTAGTTGATACAAGTTGCATCGTGGATGAATCAAATATGACTAAGTGGTTCACAAAGAAAATCTTAAAATTCTGGCTTAAATGAAAGAGGAAGAAATTCTAGCAGTGTGGGAAAAATTATTAAAGTCTATAGGTAAGTGATCTAAACCCATGCACTGATCAATTGTAGATATGATTTGCTTTTAGATCCAGGATTGCTGGAATTCCTCGCTATGAAACGGAAACAAAAATCATCACAGAAACAACCGCAGCGTATACTTCCTTTTCAATTAAAGAACAACGATGACGCAGATGACACGCAATTTCCTGACGGTAATCCAGCGTCCGAATTGTTAAAGCAAAGTATAGTTGAGGAATGGATTCACTTTTATGTAGTTGGAACAGACAATTTGGAATGGATGCATTCATATTCCGAAGACTAGCACGGGAATCATAAATATATTAGATTGATATTGCTTCCTTTAGATATTGGATAACTTATTGACTACTTATACTTATTGATAACTATTTGACTTATGTTTTATCATTTCTTTGTTAATTATTCTTATTTTGTTTGAAAATTATTTTTTTCGCAAAATTTGTTGACCTCGAACGAACAAAAACCAAATGAAAGTCACTTTTAATGCATTTATGAAAATAAAATTGCGCATTTTACTATTCTAAGCGTACTATGATAAATTAGTTTATGAATCTGTGACAATTTGGTACGACGAAATAGATTAAGCTAAAGATGTGTCAAAGCTTTGTATATAGACTCTATTGTACTATCATCAACACGAATTTGAAAACGTTGACCTCGACGAAATTGGCAACAAAAAGGATGGCGTTTGAAGGTGTGTGTCTTAGTTTGATGATGGTATACAAGAAGACAGAGGTAAAGGAAAACGAAGAAAGAAAACCAAATAAACTGGTTTGCTTCTCAAAATTCAAATACATACTAGCATTTTGTAGAACCTTTTTATAGCTTTTTTTAAAGACGAACTTACGTCGTTTGGTGGCGTTTCGTCGTATTCACAAAGTGAGAGTACTATAGAGTCTATATACAAAGGGAAAATTAACGCTGTGTCTTAAGTGACAAGATGATTTAACAAATAAATAGTGAATACATTTGGAGCACTTGGAGCTTTGAGAATAATATTCAATTCAACATAACTTCAAAATAGGTTAAGCTGACTTATGCAATCACACTTTGAAGCGTCGTGTTGAAAGATAAATGTCATTGAAAGTTAGGAAAGCAATGAAATAAAAATGACAAAACTTGTAGGTATTAACAAATTTATAGTTATTTTTTTTGCCGATCGTTTCACATTATGACGAGAATAATTCAAAAAAAATAAATTTTAAAACGGCTTATGTTGAAACAACCGCATTGAAAGACGCATGAAGAGTAATAATAGGAAATCAGTAAAACCTATAACAAAGCTGCGTTCTACTTCAATTTTCAAATGGTATTCGTGAAACCAAAGCCTTATGTTTTTTAATGTCGCTGTCAAGCGTTGTATGTCAACGCGAAAGCAGAGAATAGTATTGACTGTCAAACTTTTTCTTGTTTCTTGTAATATTTGACACAGGTTATTTTTCACTCTGTTATAAATGGTCATTAATTGTGTCCCACTCATATGTTTCAACAAAATCATAAACAAAATAAAACGGTTCGAAATGTTTGCATTACCGATTTGTTTCACTTTTATATATACGAACGTCAATCAACACACAATAACTATCCAATTATTGTAAGCCATAAATTCAAAATCATTTTCACCGATCATATGACCTGCATAGATAATGTCATTGATATTTATAGTGTTGGTGTAACGAAAAGATTATTAATGACAAACTTATTTCAGATGTTCGGGCACATAAAACTCATTTCGTACGAATTACTGAAAATAATAATTTTGTTAGTAAGTAATCGGGCTTTAGTAATGACCATGGTGAGTGGAGAGTTTCATCATTACTAGTAACAACAATATGTTTGACCATGTAGGAACAGCCAGTACAAACTTTTATATATATTCGACCTATATACGACAAACGATCCTACTTGCTACTGATTTAGGGGGTACATTGCGGACAAAATTAAACTATTTTCGTTTATGCTGTGATTTATATTTAAGTTTTTTAATTATTATTTCTCTAAAAAAAGTTCTAATTCACCACGGAACGAAAAAGTTTGCAGGTACTTTATTAAAATTCTACAAATCCACCTCGAAACGAAGTGGTTTGTCAACACAGCGCATTTTCCATCATTTTGAGAGAGGATTTCGATATTTTTCCTTATTTACGCCTAACTTAACACTTGTCCCCACTAAATATCCTATCTGTATGCAAGCTTCCCATTTGATTTGCATGCAAACTCTAATACAGATAAGCGTTTATCGGGGTTTTTAAGCTGTTTTCAGATTGTTGGCAATCCGAAAAAAATTCCTCTCAGTTGACTGTCTGGAATAGGTAGTCTGTGTCAGTGATACTCAGGGATGTTATAAACTGTAATGCAAATTTTCAGAGATGTTATAATTGGCAGGGATATTACCTGAGGATTTTCGAATTTTTTATGTAGTGTTTTTGTTAAAGGTTTTATTCACCAGAAATTTTAAAAATTCTTTAAAAACGTAAACAAATGATTGTTGTAGGGCAAAGGGGACGCAAGTAATTATCACGTTATTCAGTAATTTATGGCTTTCATATTCCGTTCGTGTTTAAGTTTTCCTCAGTGTGCATTCAAAAGAAATCTTTGATTTCTGCCCTGAAACTTAAAAATGAAGACCTAATGATCCGTAGTGTTGTGTGTTCGAAACACTTTAATGCCAGCGGTTTTATTTTCAATGTGAAGAGGAAAAGACTAATGCCGTCTGCAGTACCATCTCTCGATGGAACCTCGGCCTATGAAAGGTATTATTGCTAATGTTGTGTACATCAACATTTGTGTTGTGTGTTTAAAACATGGTGTGCCATTCCTTTTTACCTTTTTTTCATTCTAAGCTGCAGTAATATGGACCACCATGGTGTGGAGCAGTTTCGATTATTGCGCCGAGAGTAGTAAATTTTGAGGATCGCTGTGTTAGACCGCCTGTGGAAGATGCCGCTAATCTTATAGTAGAAGAAATAGTCCCAGAGTGTGTCTCTATTTTCCCACCAACAGTTGGAACAACTCATGATCCAGCGCTGGTTGTAAGTCAAGTGCTAATATATTATTTAAAATTTATTAACTTATGTATTTAAAATTTACGAAGAATCGGAGAATGACTTTAAAAAGAGCAATGGTCTCTTCTGATGGGGCATCATCTTTAAATACTTCACCAAGAAGCAAAAAGATAAAAACAAAAATAAGTATTTTAAGAAAGTTGATTAAAGATAAAGGCAGAAAAATGAAAGTACTGAATCAAAAAGTTCGCCCCAAGTCGAAAAAATAGCTTCATTAAAAGAAGTTTTGCTTATTATATTTCGCCTTCGAATTGGCCGTGGCTGTCAAACGTCAGATTTTTATTTATCTGAGGGCACGTTCGTAATACTTCGAACACAGCCACATCAGTCATCCATTACATTTTCTTACTACCTACACTTTTTAACAGCCTGATTGACACTAGATTAAACATTTAATAACAAGTTTGTTTTTGTTTAAAAGTATTTATATCGATACGTACATAGGTAATGATATATCAAAACTAGCTTACATTTATCGTTTATAATTTTAATTTAGGTTAATGCTGATTAATAAAAATAATAAGCCTATTATAAACGCTTTCGCAGTTGAAAAGTAATAAGACTGTCACTGCTTAAACAATGTCTTCGTATTTCCATAAGAATGGGTCATCTGCCAATGAAATATATGATATCTTCGCTCTCCGAAGTTTGCAGAGGCTACAAAATACTGGTAGGCCAGGACAATGAGGCACATAATTAAGACGTACAAGTTCTCCTCTCATTTTAAAAATTGTCGCTACTGTTGGTAATGTGGAAGTAGTTTCTTTCGCACAAGTTATGTTTTAGAAGACTTTATGTAGATCTATGCAATGATGATGTTTAGTTTGCCCAGTTTACACTGTCTTCTCTGTATTTTTCGTCAGTTTTCGAAATAAGGGTATAGAGCATAACTTTCGCTACTCTCGCTTCTTATTCTGTTTTCATGGGCATGATTTTTGAAATTCATTCATCCAGCAGCTCAAGAACTTTCAAAACGGAGACAACATGTGATTTTAAAGTTTTTATAAAAAGAGGTGGAAGTCCTGTTTCTATGTTTATCATAGTACAAAATCGTAAAATTATGGTGCATCATTAAAACAGGATAGTAAAGTGTAAAAGCAAAAAATATCAAGAAAAACAGTGAAAACGTTGACCAAAGGGTTTGCGAATATTTTTTATATCCTATTCTAAGGGTATTGTGACGCGAAGTTTGTAACATACCTTAATATTGCCCGTAGACCCCAAAAAGTTACTATATTTATGACTCTCTCTAGGGGCCCGAAATAATCAAGCTTAAGAATTTTTGAAATCCGCCCACAGACACGCCCACAAACTCAAAAAAACTGATATGTATATCGAAAAAATCGAATTTTTAGCTAGAAAGCTGAAATTTTGTATATATCATCTTTGACTCGTAAAACTGTTCGGAATTTTTCATATCCGCCCACTGACACGCCCACAATTGAGTAAAACAATTTTATTGAGAATTCAAGGTTTGAGCTAGGAAACTGAAATTTATAATATAGACTCTCTAGGTGCCCTTTATACTTACGTTTGAATATTTTTTTAATCCGCCTACTGACACGCCCACAATTAAATAAAACAATTTTATTGAAAACCAAAGAGCTAAGGAGCTGAAATCTATAATATATACTCTCTAGGATCCCTTTATGCTTATGTTTGAATGTTTCTTAAATCCGTCTACTGACACGCCCAAAATTAAATAAAACAAATTTATTGAATAACCGAAATTGAAGCTAAAGAGCTGAAATTTATAATATTGTTGCATGTTTGCTCAAACTGTGTCATTCAACAATCGCCATCTAGTAGAAAGTGGCCATATTACCGATTTTGGCAGCATTTGAATATTAGTTTGAGTAGCTGTGAAATAACTAGTACATACATAATTAGATTGTTCTCGAACCTTCTAAACGAACCTTCTCTACGAATCTGGAAATTTCGAGAGGTGTCACTAGGAGATATAAATAGATGTCGCAGGAGCACCCAAGACATTCGAGTGGTGAACCACGATAAATATTGAATAAGAGAAAAGTGATTGTTTATTTAAAGTGATTAATTGTGAAAGTGAATTGTTGAATTAAATAAGTGAATTATTAGAATAATAATCAAGAGTTAAATTGAAAGAGAACTAATAAAGATTATTTAAATAGAATTACGTTTCATCTTTTCGAATCCTAGCCGGAATGTAACATTGGTGTCAGAAGTGGGATAAAACGTATTCAGTGTGAAATTAAAGTGAAGTGAATTAGTGAAAAAAAAGGAAAGCAAAAATGGGCCGCACATTGAAATTACTACAGCTGAGTATACCGCAGTTAAAAGCTGAACTAGAAAAGTGGAATCTCTCCACAGCTGGAGGAAAAAATGATCTGGTGCTTCGACTGCAGGAAGCTGTTGAAAACGAAGGAGAAAACCCCAAGTCCGTTTTGTTCGACGTAGCAGAAGAACAAGTAAGTACAGCCGTTGATATGACTGCTATGATGGAACTACTTCTGCCCAAGTTCGATCAGAAATTCGACTCTATGGACTCTAAGTTAGATGAACAGAAGAAATTCCTAGAACAACAGACAAATTCTATTGACTCTAAATTTGATGAACAAAAGAATTCTCTAGAACAACAGAAGAATTCTCTAGATTCCAAATTGCAAGCAATGGACACTAAATTCGAAGAACAAAAGAATTCCATAGTTGCTTCCCAAAAGAGCGCTGTGGAAGATTTTGAAAATGTTCTCGAAGGAAAACTCGAAGAAATTGACCAAAAGTTGGAGAAGGTTGAAACCAAATTCGACGAAATCGATACAAACATCGAGAACTTGGCTAAAGAGCTCGAGAAAGTGAAGAAGCAGAAGGCTCGAGAAAATTCTGCGGACTGCCCGAGAAGGAAAGAGATGCAGCCTCCTGTTTTCGATGGTCAAATATCATGGCCAATTTATAAGAAACAGTTTGAAGCAGCTGCAATGGCGAACAGCTGGGACAACGAGGAAAAGTCGATTGCGCTAACGCTCACACTAAGAGGTACAGCTGCGGAGTTACTCCAAACCGTCTCAGAAGAGAAGCAACACAACTACGACGCCCTGGTCAAGGCTATAGAAACGCGCTTCGGTGATGAGCATATGCAGCAAGTGTACAGGGTCTAGCTACGCAGTAGAGTCGAGAAGCGGGAAGAAACACTTCAACAGCTGCAAGCATATATCGAACGTCTGGCACATTTGTCATATCCTAATGCTGGTGAGGTTCTCATCAATGAAATGGCTGTGGAGGCGTTTATCCACGCCATTGAAGATAGACAACTGCAAATGGCCGTAAGAATGGCTGGAAAGAGAACTCTCGCCGAGGCCCTAGCATTTGCCTTGGCAATGCAAGCTGCTGATCAGGCATCGCATGTGTTCCACCGCGTAAGGGAAATGACAGCCGTTGAATGCTCATGTCAAGAAACAGACATCGTACACCGGAACAGAGATAGCAGAGGTCAAATGCGCTGTTGGAACTGCAACAAAATAGGGCACTAGCAGAGAGAGTGCAGAGCTCCACCCAGACAAGGCAGTTGTCCACATTGCGGGCCTACGAGGCGCAACGAAGAAGCATCTGGCACATATAGCTTCGCAGAACCAGCAGTCGGGAAACGTGTAAGGGGCAGCTTCTCGCAGCAGAAGTGGGTTTCCGGAATCAATGACTCCAGGAACACAATTCAAGTCTCCCAAACCAAACGAGGAAACCAGAGTTTAACAGTGGAAGCATATATCGGTCAAAATAAGTGCGTGGCAGCCATCGACACCGGTGCCACCGCTTCCATTATAAGGAGGGACATCGTCCGTCAGTCTTGGTTGCACAACACCAGCAGTTACTGTCTGAAAACAGCAACAGGAGCGACAGCGAAAGTGTACGGAGATATCATGCTAACAATAAATTTGGCAGGATTAGCATTCTCCCACGCTTTCCTAGTAGCTGATATATGTGACGAATGCATCATTGGAATCGATTTCATGAAGGCGCATGATGTCGTATTGGACTTTGGTATGCAAGTACTCAAGTATCGAAACGTAGAGATTCCGATGGTGTACGGGAAAGAGAACGCCGCATCCCTGAGGACAGTCAATAGTGAGGACGAGGTCCTACCACCTTCTTCAGAGACAATGATTCGGACAAAGCTGGAAGGTGATCCTATGAGCCACCGATTCTCTCTAGTTGAGCCAAAAGACAACCACTACCGAAACTGCGTGGTTGGAAAAGTGCTTGTCGAGCCGAAGAACAATATTGTTCCCGTACGAGTTCTTAATGCGGAACACAAAAGCGTCAAATTGAAGCAAGGTGAGGTGGTTGGAAAGTGTGTACCGGGTACTGAAATCCACCGAAATATTCATCCGATATCCAGCGACCGCATGAAGACGAGGTACGACACAAAATCAACCACCACAGGATTCCAGGAAGGAGATCTGGTATGGCTATACAACCCTCATCGCCGAAAAGGCATGTCACCTAAACTACAGCAGGATTGGGAAGGACTCTATAATATAGTGAAGCGAATAAACAATGTTGTCTACCGGATCCAACGAGGAAGAGGCAAGCTGAAAGTTGTCCATATGGATCGTCTCCATCGCTACCATGGCGAAAATATTGACATGCTTGTTCGGGACGAACAAGTTTAAGAGGGGGATATTGTTGCATGTTTGCTCAAACTGTGTCATTCAGCAACCGCCATCTAGTAGAAAGTGGCCATATTACCGATTTTGGCAGCATTTGAATATTAGTTTGAGTAGCTGTGGAATAACTAGTACATACATAATCAGATTGTTCTCGAACCTTCTAAACGAACCTTCTCTACGATTCTGGAAATGTCGAGAGGTGTCACTAGGAGATATAAATAGATGTCGCAGGAGCACCCAAGACATTCGAGTGGTGAACCGCGATAAAGAAGGGCGATAGATGACAGTAGTGAAAAGTATAGAGAATATTGAATAAGAGAAAGGTTATTGTTTATTTAAAGTGATTAATTGTGAAAGTGAATTGTTGAATTAAATAAGTGAATTATTAGAATAATAATCAAGAGTTAAATTGAAAGAGAACTAATAAAGATTAATTAAATAGAATTACGTTTTATCTTTTCGAATCCTAGCCTAGATGCAACAATATATATTCTATATAGCCCTTTATGCATACGTTTGAATATTACACAATTAAATAAAATAATTTTATTCAAAAACCAAAGTTTGAGCCAGAGAGCGTTTTTTTTTGGTTAAAGGCTTGGTTTTTTCGATTAAATCCTTTACGTGTTATTTAACAAAATATGTAGAGCGTTCTTAATAATTCAACCATACTTGGACTTTTGCCACGCCCACTTATGAGGGCGAGAATAGGGTATCCAACGGTTCGTCCTAGCGGACTGTAGCCCGTCCCTATGTTTTTTGTTTAATTTTGTCATAAATTAGTTTTAATTATAATATAGAAAATTGTTCAACTTGATTTCTTTTCAAAGAACAATGTTTTTTGCCGCAATAACGCCATTCTCACTCTTTTTTGTACACAAGCTTTTTAGTATTGAAGAATACTGTTTGGACATTCCTTCTAAATTTTAGATCTTTTTTCTTGTTATTATTCGCTTTGTTATAAACTTTTCAATAAATATTTGCCCAAATGTCTTCTCCTTCCAATTAATTCAGCTTGTTTGAGATTATTATTATGTCAGTCAAGAGTTGTATTTATCTTTACATATGTATGTAAATGTTTTGTAACTTAATTACATCTGTTCTTCAAACTTATCTAATTGTAATTCTGTGACCCACTGTACTGGCCCAGAGGTAATGGGCGTGTTCGAATTGCAATGCAACTGCAAGTTCCCTGATAGTTAAGCCTCTATCACTTGTCGAACGATGGTCACGTGAGTTATTCGATCAATTAGGAAGGGGAAAATAGTAGGGACTAGCAGTTGTCTTGCAAATTGAACGCGCGTAATGTGTTTGCGTAATGTTATCACAACAACCATCCGTGTTCATGGAAACGCAAAAGGTCGGTTGGTACGTGCTGTTTGTTTCGTTAAAACAATTGGACTTAGACTTCTTTAGAGTTGTTCGAATTCAAACTAACTAAACTTAATGAAACGTGGACAGAATTTTTCGCATTGCAGCAGGAGGACTTGCAAAGCGCGGTTCCTACTAGCGAAGTAGACTAGGAAGTCGAATTCGCTGACTACAAAAATAGGTTTTCAATGCATATGGAAAAATATTGAAATGTTAACATGAAAGGCAAACGATTGACCATGACATGGGAAAATCCGCTGTCGAACAGCTCGCTCAACAGCAATCAACATTCTTCTAGAAATTCAACACGACTTCGGAAAACTCCTCGGGCGTTCATCCCATAATTTCATTTTTTATGGTCCACGTTTTACGAGGATCATTTCTGGTCTGCATACATTTTTCATTATAATAATTAGACTTCTTAAATTGAATTTCCTTGTTCACTTTATTTTTAAGCCTCATGTAATCCGCTTCGTCGAGGTTGAATCGCGATATTACGCTAAAAAAAAACTTTCTTAGCCAAATTGTTGGATATGTAAAGGCGAACTATATCCGGAAGCTGACAAAGACCGAATCAATTAAAATGCATCCTCGAACTTGGTACCTGCCCACCTTTCTATCAGAAACCCGTACAAACTGGACAAACCACGAATAGTATGGGATGCCGCCGCCAAGGTAAATGGAATTTCCTTAAATTCCTTACTATTGTTACATCCAGGCTAGGATTCGAAAAGATAAAATGTAATTCTATTTAATTAATCTTTATTAGCTCTGTTTCAATTTAATTCTTGATTATTATTCTAATAAT
This sequence comes from Portevinia maculata, assembly GCA_949715645.1. NCBI lineage: Eukaryota > Metazoa > Arthropoda > Insecta > Diptera > Syrphidae > Portevinia > Portevinia maculata. Next base: position 207,798,663 of record OX454526.1, on the reverse strand, counting down.
TCACTTATTTAATTCAGCAATTCACTTTCACAATTAATCACTTTAAGTACACAATCACTGTTCTCTTACTCAATACTTATACTTTTTCTCTATACTTTTCACTACTTTCATCTATCGCACTTCTTTATAGCGGTTCACAACTAGAATGTCTTGGGTGCTCCTGCGCCATCTATTTATATCTCCTAGGGACACCTCTCGAAATTTCCAGATTCGTTAAGTTCAGAAGGTTCGAGAACAACATAATTAGTTATTCCATAGCTATTCAAACTGCTTTTCAAATGCTGCCAATTATCGGTAATATGGCTCTCTACTAAAAGGAGGTGATAGATGGATGCTGAATGTCACAGTTTGAGCAAACATGCGACAATATCCCACTCTTAAACTTGTTCGTCCCGAACAAGAACGTCAATATTTTCACCATGGTAGCGATGGAGACGATCCACATGGACAACTTTCAGCTTGCCTCTTCCTCGCTGGATCCGGTAGACAACATCGTTGATGCGCTTCACTATACTATGGGGTCCTTCCCAATCCTGCTGTAGTTTAGGTGACATGCCTTTTCGACGATGAGGGTTGTATAGCCATACTAGATCTCCTTCCTGGAATCCTGTGGTGGTTGCATTTGTATCGTACCTCGTCTTCATGCGGTCGCTGAATATCCGAACCTTATCCCTAGTTTTTCGATGAATCTTTCTGATGATTTCTCTGAGATCCGTAACATAATCGTCTTCATTCGTTGCTTCATCAGTCGGAGATCCAAACATCAATTCACTAGGTAACCGGATGGTTCGACCCAAAAGGATTTCGGATGGAGTATGTCCTGTTGTGTTATGAACTGCGCTTCGATAAGCTAATAGGAACATGGGGATCTGCTTGTCCCAGTCCCGCTGGCAGTCGCTAACGACCTTAGAAAGGTGTTCGTTTAAGGTTCTATTGAAGCGTTCCACCATTCCGTCCGATTGTGGATGAAACGGGGTTGTTCTTGTCTTGTTAATCCCTAGTAGCTGGCATACTCCTTAAATGATCTTCGACTCGACGTTTCGACCTTGGTCCGAGTGCAATTCCATTGGTACGCCAAATCTGCTTACCCAGTTTTGGACAATCTGCTCTACCACGGTTTTAGCTTCTTTGTTAGCTATAGCAAATGCTTCAGGCCATTTAGTGAAGTAGTCCACCACTACGAGGATATAGCGGTTTCCACTGTTGGTTTCTGGAAACGGTCCTGCGATGTCAACTGCATTCCTTTCAAAGGGCGCTCCAACGTTGTTTTGATGCATCATCATCAATGCCTTGCATTTTCAGCCTCGGGCCTTTACTGGCTGCGCAAGTGGCGCATTTTCGGCACCAGTACGGCAGTTTCGGCAGTGGTTGTCTTCTGGCTCAACTAGAAAGAATCGGTGGAGCCCAGGATCACCTTCCAGCTTTGTCCAAATCAGTGTCTCTGAAGAAGGTGGTAGGACCTCGTCCTTACATGCGCCTTCATGAAATCGATTCCAATGATGCATTCGTCACATATATCGGCTACTTCGAAAGCGTGGGAGAATGCTAATCCTGCCAAATTTATTATTAGTATGACCTCTCCATACACTTTCGCTGTCGCTCCTGTTGCTGTTTTCAGACAGTAACTGCTGGTATTGTGCAACCAAGACTTACGGACGATGTCCCTCCTAATAATGGAAGCGGTAGCACCGATATCGATGGTTGCTCGTTTGGTTTGGGAGACTTGAATTGTGGTCCTGGGGTCGTCGATTCCCGACTGCTGGTTCTGCGAAGCTATATCTGCAGGATGGATGTCATCCTTTCCAAATGCTTCCTCGCTGCGCCTCCTATGCCCGCAATGTGGACAACTGCCTTGTCTGGGTGGAGCTCTGCACTGTCTCTGTAGGTGCCCTATTTTATTGCAGTTCCAGCAGCGCATTTGACCTCTGCTGTCTCTGTTCCGGTCTACGATGTCTGCTCTTTGACATGAGCATTCAACTGCTGTCATTTTCCATACGCGGTGGAACACATGCGATGCCTGATCAGCAGCTTGCATTGTCAAGGTAAATACTAGGGCCTCAGCGAGAGTTCTCTTTCCAGCCATTCTTACGGCCATTTGCAGTTGTATATCTTCAATGGCTTGGATAAACGCCTCCACAGCTATTTCATTGATGAGAACCTCACCAGCATTTGGATATGACAAATGTGCCAGACGTTAGATATCTGCTTGCAGCTGTTGGAGTGTTTCTCCCCTCTTCTGGACTCTACTGCGTAGCTGAACCCTGTACATTTGCTGCATATGCTCATCACTGAAGCGCATCTCTATAGCCTTGACCAGGGCGTCGTAGTTGTGTTGCTTCTCTTCTGAGACGGTTTGGAGTAACTCCGCAGCTGTACCTCTTAGTGTGAGCGTTAGCGCAATCGACTTTTCCTCGTTGTCCCAGCTGTTCGCCATTGCAGCTGCTTCAAACTGCCACCAACACAAGTGGACATCCATTGCACGCCATCTGTGGGATTGCACTGTCAATGTGTGTGTGAGAGAGAATGAGTCCAACACTGACCGACTTTGGACAATAGGAAAATCTGGAAAATCACTTCTTGGTTGACCAGCGGTTTAGCTAGTGGTTTAGAAGTTTTAAGAGGCGATTTTGCTGAAAGCGCATAATTCTATATAAAACAAAGAAAGAGTAGAGGGGAAAAGTTAAGGACGCAGGAAGAAAGGAAATTAAGGAAGCGGAATTTGGAAGACAGGCGAAAGGACGAATAGGCAAAAAATATAAGGAACTTGAGGACAGAGCAGGAAACAAAGGATTTTTTTTTTCAAGATACCTAAGTATAGTGATTTTGTTCGTTTGATCATTTGTGCAAGTGGTAGTCTGGTAGGATTTTGCTACATTTTACGCAAAATCCCGAGAATAGATGGGACACGCGACCCAGTAATTTTCATTGTTTTTCTTTCGCGACAAGTGATAGCGGGTTATACCAACGGTCCATATCGACCCGTTGTACCAACCACGAAATTTTCAGGGGATTTCAAACCCCGCAATAAAGACCGTGCTCCAACGGAGCATTATAACGTTGTGTAAATTTTCGTTCTTTTCATTCTTTTGAAATTACATTTTATTTAAATTTTCATTGGTTCTGTACCAAGGTTTCACAATTTCCCATAAAATTGTGTGGCGCCCACTTTATTTTGTTACATTTTCCTGGTTCCATTCATTGGAGCGAACATTTTTTCTTTTACTTTCATTATCAGCGATCATTTTCGTTGAACCCACCCCGTCCCACTCAGCTACCGGGAAGTAGCACCGACCTGTTAGGTACTCGTTATACCCTATTCTAGGGGTATATTAATTTTGAAGCATAGTTTGTAACATACCTTAATATTGCCCGTAGACCCCTAAAAGTTACTATATTTATGATCAGCATCGATAGTAATGTCAATCTAGCCATGTCCGTCCGTCCGTCCGTCCGTTGGCAAAAAATAGGCCTTTAAACTGGACCTAGAGAGCTGAAATTTTAACCATATACTCTCTAGGGTCCTGAAATAATCAAGTTTACGAATTTTTTAAATCCGCCCACAGGCACGCCCACAAACTCAAAAAAACCAAATTTTGGAAAAAATCGATTTTTGAGCTAGAAAGCTGAAATTTTTTATATATGATCTATGACTCCTAAAACTGCTCGGGATAAAAAAACTTCACAATCCGCCCACTGACACGCCCACAAATAAATAAAATAATTTTTTTATACCATATTCTAAGGGTATATTAATTTTTGAAAATCCAAAGTTTAAGATAGGGAGCCGAAATTTATAATATATACTCTCTATGGGCCCTTTATGCTCATGTGTAAATATTTTCAAAATCCGCCCACTGACACGCCCACAATTAATTTTTTTTTTTTGAAATTCAAAGTTTGAGCTAGGGAGCTGAAATTTATAATATATACTCTCTAGGGGCCCTTTACTCTCATGTATTAATTTTTTTTTAAATCCGCCTACTGACACGCCAACAATTAAAAAAAAACAATTTTATTGAAACACCCAAGTTTGAGCTAGGGAGCGTTTTTTTTTTTTGATAAAATCCTTTAAATGTTATATAACAAAATATGTAGAGCGTTCTTAACAATTCAACCATACTTAGACTTTTGTCACGCCCACTTATGAGGGATAGGAATAAGAATAGGGTATTCAACAGTTCGCCCAAGCGGACTGTAGCCCGTCTCTATGTTTGTGTAATATTTTAATGGTCTGTGGCTGTTTGACAGTCCATATTCGATATTTTTCCTTCGGGCGGTGGCGGCCGCAAATTTTATTTTCGTTTCTCCCGCCGATTTAACGATAAATATGTAGTTCGTTTTCGCGTTTTCTAACTTAAATAATTACACAACACCTTTATTATATAAAAATAAAAGCACAATTATCAGAAAAGGTTCTCAGCTCATACATATTGTTGCATGTTTGTCATTGAGCAGCAATTAGTCAAGTTGCGCCATCCAGTAGAAAGTTGCCATATTACCGATTTTGACGGCATTTGAATATTAGTTTGAGTAGCTGTGGAATAACTAGTACATACATAATTAGATTGTTCTCGAACTTTCTAAACAAACCTTCTCTACGAATCTGGAAATTTCGAGAGGTGTCACTAGGAGATATAAATAGATGTCGCAGGAGCACCCAAGACATTCGAGTTGTGAACCGCGATAAAGAGGGGCGATAGATGACAGTAGTGAAAAGTATAGAGAATATTGAATAAGAGAAAAGTGATTGTTTATTTAAAGTGATTAATTGTGAAAGTGAATTGTTGAATTAAATAAGTGAATTATTAGAATAATAATCAAGAATTAAATTGAGAGAGAACTAATAAAGATTAATTAAATAGAATTACGTTTTATCTTTTCGAATCCTAGCCTGGATGCAACATTGGTGTCAGAAGTGGGATTTCGGGTGCTGTACCAAACGCTTCAGCTTGTGTTTGCGTTTTTCTTCAGCTGGCAACGGGTGCAGTAAATATTTTGCTAGCGGCATGTTTCTTCTTTCACAGCTAACACGGAAAAGTCGATTGCGCTAACGCTAGCACTAAGAGGTACAGCTGCGGAGTTACTCCAAACTGTCTCAGAAGAGAAGCAACACAACTACGACGCCCTGGTCAAGGCTATAGAGATGCGCTTCGGTGATGAGCATATGCAGCAAGTGTATAGGGTCCAGCTACGCAGTAGAGTCCAGAAGCGGGAAGAAACACTTCAACAGCTGCAAGCAGATATCGAACGTCTGGCACATTTGTCATATCCTAATGCTGGTGAGGTTCTCATCAATGAAATGGCTGTGGAGGCGTTTATACAAGCCGTTGAAGATAGACAACTGCAAATGGCCGTAAGAATGGCTGGAAAGAGAACTCTCGCTGAGGCACTAGCATTTGCCTTGACAATGCAAGCTGCTGATCAGGCATCGCATGTGTTGCCCCGCGTAAGGGAAATGACAGCCGTTGAATGCTCATGTCAAAGAGCAGACATCGTAGACCGGAGCAGAGATAACAGAGGTCAAATGCGCTGCTGGAACTGCATATTTTGTTGCACCTACAGAGACAGTGCAGAGCTCCACCCAGACGAGGCAGTTGTCCACATTGCGGGCCTAGGAGGGGCAACGAAGAAGCATCTGGCAGGGATAGCAACCATCCTGCAGATATAGCTTCGCAGAACCAGCAGTCGGGAAACGTGTAAGAACCAGCTTCGCGGGGCAGAAGTTGGTTTCCGGAATCGACGACCCCAGGACCACAATTCAAGTCTCCCAAACCAAACGAGGAAACCAGAGTCTAACAGTGGAAGCCTATATCGGACAAAATAACTGCGTGGCAACCATCGACACCGGTGCCACCGCTTCCATTATAATGAGGGACATCGTCCGTCAGTCTTGGCTGCACAACACCAGCAGTTACTGTCTGAAAACAGCAACAGGAGCTATAGCGAAAGTGTATGGAGAGGTCATACTAACAATAAATTTGGCAGGATTAGCAATCTCCCACGCTTTCCTAGTAGCTGATATATGTGACGAATGCATCGTTGGAATCGATTTCATGAAGGCGCATGATGTTGTATTGGACATTGTTATGCAAGTACTCAAGTATCGAAACGTAGAGATTCCGATGGTGTACGGGAACGAGAACGCCGCTTCCCTGAGGACAGGCATTAGTAAGGACGAGGACCTACCACCTTCTTCACAGACACTGATTTGGACAAAGCTGGAAGGTGATCCTGGGGCCCACCGATTCTTTCTAGTTGAGCCAGAAGACAACCACTGCCGAAATTGCGTGGTTGGAAAAATGCTTGTCGAGCCGAAGAACAATATGGTTCCCGTACGAGTTCTTAATGCGGAACACAAAAGCGTCAAATTGAAGCAAGGTGAGGTGGTTGGAAAGTGTGTACCGGTTACTGCCATTACGAAACTATCACAGGAAGGTGTTGCGAAGCCTCGTTCACCAGTGGGAATGACTGAGGTGAAAAGAACTTTATTCCAGCACTGCGATCTGAATCAGGAGCAGCAAGCCATGGCAGGGAACCTCATCAGCGAGTTTGCTGATATATTCGCTTCGCGGGACTGCGAGTATGGCCGAACACACCTTGTACAACACCGGATAGACACTGGAGATGCAAGACCGATTCGTCAGCCTCCCAGACGATTACCATTGGCTAAGCAGACGGAGGTTGCAGAGATGGTGTCGACGATGGAGAAGGAAGGAGTAATCGAATGCTCTAAAAGCCCATGGGCATCTCCAATTGCCCTTGTCAAAAAGAAAGATGGCAGCACTCGGTTCTGTGTAGATTATCGCCAACTGAATAATGTCACCAAAAAGGATAGCTACCCTCTACCAAGGATTGACGATACGCTGGATACACTCTCCGGGGCCCGATGGTTTTCCACTCTAGATCTGAAGAGTGGCTACTGGCAAGTGCAGATCCATCCCGCAGGAAACGGGCTCTGACAATTCACAGTAATGCCATTTGGACTGTATAACGCGCCGGCAACCTTTGAGCGTCTAATGGAGCGTGTTTTGTTGGGACTAACATGGAAAACGTGTTTGGTTACTTGGACGATGTCATCGTGGTTGGAAAAATGTTTGAAGAACATCGAGATAACTTGAAAGAAGTGTTCCAGAGACTACGAAGTGCACAATTAAAGCTTAACCCGAAAAAGTGTGATCTCTTTAGATCTGAGGTGAAATATCTAGGGCACATCATCTCGTCCGAGGTAGTAAGGACTGACCCAGAGAAGGTAGATGCGGTGAAAAATTGGCCCGTTCCCAAAGACAAACACCAACTGAGGAGCTTCCTGGGACTTGCAACGTACTACAGACGGTTTGTGAAGGACTTTGCAAGGATCGCAAAGAGCTTGCACCAACTGACGGAAAAGGGAGAACCATTTAAATGGTCAGGTGAATGCGAAGCGAGTTTTAAGAGTCTCAAACACCAACTGTGTGATGCTTCAATTCTAGAGTACCCTACTCCAGGAAAAACATTTATTGTAGATGCCGACGCTAGTAATGTTGGGATCGGAGCCGTTCTTTCGCAGATCCATGATGGCCAAGAGAGAGTAGTTTCCTACTTCAGTAAAGTGCTATCCAAGCCGGAGAGGAACTATTGCGTAACCAGGCGGGAACTCCTGGCTTTGATCCTGGCAACAAAGCACTTCCACAAGTACTTATATGGGCAGAAATTCATCCTGCGTACAGATCATGCGTCTCTAAAGTGGCTCCTGCAGTTTAAGAACCCTGAAGGACAAGTCGCGAGGTGGATTGAACGGCTGCGGATATATGACTACGAGATACAGCACCGAAAGGGAACTCTTCACTCCAACGCAGATGCCCTCTCCCGGCGGCCCTGCAAGGCTGATTGTAAACATTGCGTACGCCATGAGGAAAAAGATAAAGTATCAGTCCAACGGTTGAGAGCAGGGCCCATTAGCGGCTGAAGTGCACGGGAGATCCGGAATGCTCAACAGGAAGATGCGGATATCGAGCCAATTCTCGCCTGGAAGGAACATGAAGGCAAGCCGGACTGGCAGCAGATCTCCAATAAGAGTCCGGAACTGAAGCCATACTTGGCACAATGGGACTCACTTCATGTTCAGGATGGCATTTTGAAAAGAAAATGGGAAAGTTCGGATGGAACATCAGCCGTGATGCAACTTGTGGTACCCAGAGCAAAAGTCAACGAAGTGCTTAGGGCACTGCATGATGGAGTGTCCGGAGGTCACTTGGGAGTAAATAAGACACTCGAAAAAGTGCGAGAACACTTTTACTGGATCCACGCAAGAGACGATGTCGAAAACTGGTGCCGAAAATGCGCCACTTGCGCAGCCAGTAAAGGCCCGAGAGTAAAAATGCAAGGCAAGATGCATCAATACAACGTTGGAGCGCCCTTTGAAAGGATTGCAGTTGACATCGCAGGACCGTTTCCAGAAACCAACAGTGGAAACCGCTATATCCTTGTAGTGATGGACTACTTCACTAAATGGCCTGAAGCATTTGCTATACCTAACCAAGACGCAAAAACCGTGGTAGAGCAGATTGTCCACAACTGGGTAAGCAGATTTGGCGTACCAATGGAATTGCACTCGGACCAAGGTCGCAACTTCGAGTCGAAGATCTTTCAAGGAGTATGCCGGCTACTAGGGATTAAGAGACAAGAACAACCCCGCCACATCCACAATCGGACGGAATGGTGGAAGGCTTCAATAGAACCTTAAACGAACACCTTTCTAAGGTTGTTGGCGACTGCCAGCGGGACTGGGACAAGCAGATCTCCATGTTCCTATTAGCTTATCGAAGCGCAGTTCATAACACAACAGGACATACTCCATCCGAAATCCTTTTTGGTCGAACCATCCGGTTACCTAGTGAATTGATGTTTGGATCTCCGACTGATGAAGCAACGAATGAAGATGATTATATTGCGGATCTCAGAGAAATCATCAGAAACATTCATCGAAAAACCAGAGATAAGATTCGGATATCCAGCGACCGCATGAAGACGAGGTACGATACAAAAGCAACCACCACAGGATTCCAGGAGGGAGATCTGGTATGGCTATACAACCCTCATCGCCGAAAAGGTATGTCACCTAAACTACAGCAGGATTGGGAAGATCCCTATAAGATAGTGAAGCGCATCAACGATGTTGTCTACCGGATCCAGCGAGAAAGAGGCAAGCTGAAAGTTATCCATGTGGATCGTCTCCATCGCTACCATGGCGAAAATATTGACGTGCTTGTTCGGGACGAACAAGTTTAAGAGGGGGATATTGTTACATGTTTGCTCAAACTGTGTCATTGAGCAGCAATTAGTCAAGTTGCGCCATCTAGTGGAAAGTAGCCATATTACCGATTTTGGCAGCATTTGAATATTAGTTTGAGTAGCTGTGGAATAACTAGTACATACATAATTAGATTGTTCTCGAACCTTCTAAACAAACCTTCTCTACGAATCTGGAAATTTTGAGAGGTGTCACTAGGAGATATAAATAGATGTCTCAGGAGCACCCAAGACATTCGAGTTGTGAACCGCGATAAAGAAGGGCGATAGATGACAGTAGTGAAAAGTTTAGAGAATATTGAATAAGAGAAAAGTGATTGTTTATTTAAAGTGATTAATTGTGAAAGTGAATTGTTGAATTAAATAAGTGAATTATTAGAATAATAATCAAGAATTAAATTGAAACAGAGCTAATAAAGATTAATTAAATAGAATTACGTTTTATCTTTTCGAATCTTAGCCTGGATGCAACAATATCATACTTTACCTATGCATCTACATTACATACTTTGAAAAACAAAATAATATCTAGCTATAATTATTCATATTATGATAGCTATGTATTTGATTTTTATAATCGCAATGAACATGAAAACAGCATTTTCAAATCTAACAAAAATTCCAAAAGTAAAAAGGAAATAAAAACAATCGAAGCGTAACGACAGCAACGATAAGTATGAAATATCCTAACTTAAACTGGTTAATAACAAAAAAATTACCCATCCGGCATTCCTTGAGGGATATTTTTGTTGGGATATTATACATTTTTATTTTTATCCAATCCATTTCACAAACCCGCACAAGCGATTACAGCGACGTATGGACCGCGTAGCGGATGTTTGCTTCGGTGCCGTTTCTATTTGTAGTTATTCAATGATCCAGGCTAGGATTCGAAAAGATAAAACGTAATTCTATTTAATTAATCTTTATTAGCTCTCTTTCAATTTAATTCTTGATTATTATTCTAATAATTCACTTATTTAATTCAACAATTCACTTTCACAATTAATCACTTTAAATACACAATCGCTTTTCTCTTACTCAATACTTATACTTTTTCTCTATACTTTTCACTACTGTCATCTATCGCACTTCTTTATCGCGGTTCACAACTAGAATGTCTTGGGTGCTCCTGCGACATATATTTATATCTCCTAGTGACACCTCTCGAAATTTCCAGATTCGTTAAGTTCAGAAGGTTCGAGAACAACATAATTAGTTATTCCATAGCTATTCAAACTGCTTTTGAAATGCTGCCCATTATCGGTAATATGGCTCTCTACTAGATGGCGGTGCGAGTGACTAATGGATGCTGAATGTCACAGTTTGAGCAAACATGCGACACTATTAAAGGGACTAGATCAGGTGACGTCTTTGCTCTGTGTAGTACATCGGTTCAGGGAACGCAGGATTGCGATTTGCGGCGACATTCGTGAGATATTTCACCAAGTTCGCATTACGAGTGAGAGTCAGCAGTGTATTGTTGTGAGACGAAAGGAGGACAATAAGTAGATCCAAAATCGAAGTCAAAAACTGGCAAAAAGGCGTTGTTGCGCGTTCTCATTAGAGTATTTGACCCACTGGGACTTATTGCCCACTTTCTAATATACTTTAAGATCCTGCTACAAGACATGTGGAAAGACCAAACCGATGGGATGATGAAATAAGCGATGACCGGTTTATTAAATGTTGACAGTGGCTCCTAATGCTAGATAAAGTTGAAGAGTTGTCAATTCCAAAATGAGTGCAAAATCGAGAGTAGCGTCATCACTCCTGTCGATTATACAAAGTGTGAATGAGCAACTTGCCCATTAACAATCTCAATTAATGCAAGCTGCTGTGAAGAACGTTTTGAAAAGTTGTCAGAAAAGTAAAAATCAGCGATCTATTCACAGCCACTTCTGATGGGGAGCCTTCCATTTGCTAGACTTGTAGAACATATTCGAGTCCCAACAATTTACCCGATTTTGGAAACGATGGCGGATGGAGTAGCTTCCGACCCTAACCAGAAGATGTAAATGATGGTGGCCTGTGAAGTCGATGGAAATTGGGGACACGGACCAACCTCAGCGAACACATTTAACTCGCAGCGCACCCATTTACCAGGTATAGATACATGTGGCGCAAACTAATCTGAGATCATCACTGATAGCGATACGAAGAAGGAAGATCTTTTGAGTATTTTTATTTTTTAATGAATTTTATATTTAAATTCACTTTAAGACATGTCGTTTATTGTTTGTGGTCAATAGAGTTGATACTAATAGCTTTTATTTTTTAAAATTAATTTATAAGTTGTCGGTGAATACCAGCCTTAGTGTTTATTATGGAAACATCAGCCCAGATTTTTCTTTTGCTCTGGAAGTAGCTTTTTTCTATAGGCGAGTCCCACTTACGGATCCCTATGAGATTTTCCTCTGCTATCTCGGTTGAAAATTTGTTTTTTCTGCCACAGTAAGCAATAGAAAACTTGTTTACTTACTCTGCCTATATACACTAAAAGGCATGCGACAATACAGTTTCCTTACATATTAGCACACGAAATGGTTCATGAAAGGAAGTGTTAAGGCGAATACTTAAAATGCTGATCTCAGGAAATAGAAAAAAATCTCCGGTTGTTGTGTACTGTTGGTTGCTGTGGGTCTTGGCTGGCATGCTTGTCGCCATCCTTAGCTCGTCGGTAGGCGTGGGACTTGACCCTGACCATACACAGACAAAAAAAAATCATGCCAGTCTTTGCGTCTTGGTGGTACTGACACTCGAGATGCTTTCTCTACCCTCCCTTCCATGGCTGTCTTACTCGCCTCAACAGCCCCTTATGCCGCCATCTTTCACTTCCTACTTCTCTTTGCCTTTGTCTTCCTTCCCTATCCAACCCTCCTCATCCCATATTGCCCTTTTTAAAAATATTAAAAAGCCATTACTTTTCTATCTGTTAATGTATATAACTATATTTATTCATTTTAGCTTAAAACTATATGGCTCGAATATAAGAGAAAAGAAAACTATATTGGCACGACAAAAAATTTTTTTTTACAAAAAAAAAGTTTTTAAAATACGCGAAACGAAACTAATCAACAAAAAAAAATGTAGATATATGTATATGTATATGCATCAATCGAACAAAGCGCGTCTCTATATATGCACGAGCATTATATAGGCTCAACCGACAATTGGAACCGCTGTCTACTCACTTTTATATATCTATATATGAACTTATAATTATTTAGAAAAGTCCTTTTTGACCTACCAGATTTTCTTTACTTGGTACCTTTATGTGCACTTCACAACCGCCGATCCAATGGCCACTGCATCAACCGCTGCTCGCACCTGTACCTAAATAATCGCGCAAAAATATCCAAATTAGTTATAAGTACATAAATAGGTACAAAAGTGTGTTCCTTTACCTTTTTAGATGGATTTCTCTATTGATACATATACATATATATATATATTACCTGGTGTTGCCAATAGGATTAATACTATATTACAAATATATAATTAACAATAAACAAAAAAAAAGGAAAATTATTCTGCTCGTCGGGCTAGAACCCAGGATGCTTCGTTAGCGGGTCCTTTTTAGGTGGCGTCTTTACACCCTTGACTAATCCGGTCTTGTAAATGCGGCTTATAATTGTTAGTCGTTGTATTAGGGTAAGATGGCGGAACCCCTTTATAAACTCTCTGGATAAAATTGTGGGATCTTCCACAACTTTTTTCTACCTCCGGGTTAATTTCAAGGGCAACACTTAATATATTTCAAGTGCTACCTAAGTTTTTTTTTTTTTTTTTTTTTGGGGAAGCCTCAATCTGGGTGCGCCTAAGAAAAGATTTAACCTTTATATTACCTGTATATACCTAGGTATATTATATATAATTTTTCCACCGAATAATTACCTTAATTATTGTTTTTTTTTGAATAAGGTTTTAGCGTACGCTCTTTTCTTTATTTCGCGATTCAAATGATTTGAATTCAAAATTTATGTTTCAATCAAATCGAAAGTTCCGGGCGGCAGTGACTTCTGCCTGGGTAGAGTTCCTTTGTATGATTTAATTATTCATTCAACTGCTTTTGGACGTTAAATTTCCCATATCTTTATTTTCGGTTTTTGGAAAGCTTGGCTTCCTGGAAATTGACCGCGGGAACTCTATATCAAACCTAACGAGAACTTTACATCTGCGCACACTCATTTCGAGACTCGTTTGAATGTGAACGAAACATTCGGCTACAAATGGGCTTTGCTTTTTGTTGACGATATGTCAAAACAAAATTGCAAACAGAACCCACGCGCTGGTAAACTCGTCTAAGTGCAATAAAACTTTTAAAATTAAAGTGAAAAGTGCAACAAGATGACAAGGGAATAATTTGAAAGAATCCAAACATGGCAAGAAGAACAACGCACTGTATTTGCAATCGGAAACGTGGGGCCGAACCTACTTAATAGCCGGGCAACAACAATCAGATAAGTGAATGTGAAATAATTTATTTCTGACGTGATTCTTTGTGCCTGTTTCCACTTTTATTTTCAGGTTGGCATATTATTGGCGTATGTCTTTTGCGTGGAAGATGCCAATGGGTATTCCGGCTGTATTCTCCAACTCATACATGTAATTTTTATCCAATCCATTTCACAAACCCGCACAAGCGATTACAGCGACGTATGGACCGCGTAGCGGATGTTTGATTCGGTGCCGTTTCTATTTGTAGTTATTCAATGATCCAGGCTAGGATTCGAAAAGATAAAACGTAATTCTATTTAATTAATCTTTATTAGCTCTCTTTCAATTTAATTCTTGATTATTATTCTAATAATTCACTTATTTAATTCAACAATTCACTTTCACAATTAATCACTTTAAATACACAATCACTTTTCTCTTACTCAATACTTATACTTTTTCTCTATACTTTTCACTACTGTCATCTATCGCACTTCTTTATCGCGGTTCACAACTAGAATGTCTTGGGTGCTCCTGCGACATATATTTATATCTCCTAGTGACACCTCTCGAAATTTCCAGATTCGTTAAGTTCAGAAGGTTCGAGAACAACATAATTAGTTATTCCATAGCTATTCAAACTGCTTTTGAAATGCTGCCCATTATCGGTAATATGGCTCTCTACTAGATGGCGGTGCGAGTGACTAATGGATGCTGAATGTCACAGTTTGAGCAAACATGCGACACTATTAAAGGGACTAGATCAGGTGACGTCTTTGCTCTGTGTAGTACATCGGTTCAGGGAACGCAGGATTTGCGGCGACATTCGTGAGATATTTCACCAAGTTCGCATTACGAGTGAGAGTCAGCAGTGTATTGTTGTGAGACGAAAGGAGGACAATAAGTAGATCCAAAATCGAAGTCAAAAACTGGCAAAAAGGCGTTGTTGCGCGTTCTCATTAGAGTATTTGACCCACTGGGACTTATTGCCCACTTTCTAATATACTTTAAGATCCTGCTACAAGACATGTGGAAAGACCAAACCGATGGGATGATGAAATAAGCGATGACCGGTTTATTAAATGTTGACAGTGGCTCCTAATGCTAGATAAAGTTGAAGAGTTGTCAATTCCAAAATGAGTGCAAAATCGAGAGTAGCGTCATCACTCCTGTCGATTATACAAAGTGTGAATGAGCAACTTGCCCATTAACAACCTCAATTAATGCGAGCTGCTGTGAAGAACGTTTTGAAAAGTTGTCAGAAAAGTAAAAATCAGCGATCTATTCACAGCCACTTCTGATGGGGAGCCTTCCATTTGCTAGACTTGTAGAACATATTCGAGTCCCAACAATTTACCCGATTTTGGAAACGATGGCGGATGGAGTAGCTTCCGACCCTAACCAGAAGATGTAAATGATGGTGGCCTGTGAAGTCGATGGAAATTGGGGACACGGACCAACCTCAGCGAACACATTTAACTCGCAGCGCACCCATTTACCAGGTATAGATACATGTGGCGCAAACTAATCTGAGATCATCACTGATAGCGATACGAAGAAGGAAGATCTTTTGAGTATTTTTATTTTTTAATGCATTTTATATTTAAATTCACTTTAAGACATGTCGTTTATTGTTTGTGGTCAATAGAGTTGATACTAATAGCTTTTATTTTTTTAAATTAATTTATAAGTTGTCGGTGAATACCAGCCTTAGTGTTTATTATGGAAACATCAGCCCAGATTTTTCTTTTGCTCTGGAAGTTGCTTTTTTCTATAGGCGAGTCCCACTTACGGATCCCTATGAGATTTTCCTCTGCTATCTCGGTTGAAAATTTGTTTTTTCTGCCACAGTAAGCAATAGAAAACTTGTTTACTTACTCTGCCTAATATACTCTAAAAGGCATGCGACAATACAGTTTCCTTACATATTAGCACACGAAATGGTTCATGAAAGGAAGTGTTAAGGCGAATACTTAAAATGCTGATCTCAGGAAATAGAAAAAAATCTCCGGTTGTTGTGTACTGTTGGTTGCTGTGGGTCTTGGCTGGCATGTTTGTCGCCATCCTTAGCTCGTCGGTAGGCGTGGGACTTGACCCTGACCACACACAGACAAAAAAAAATCATGCCAGTCTTTGCGTCTTGGTGGTACTGACACTCGAGATGCTTTCTCTACCCTCCCTTCCATGGCTGTCTTACTCGCCTCAACAGCCCCTTATGCCGCCATCTTTCACTTCCTACTTCTCTTTGCCTTTGTCTTCCTTCCCTATCCAACCCTCCTCATCCCATATTGCCCTTTTTAAAAATATTAAAAAGCCATTACTTTTCTATCTGTTAATGTATATAACTATATTTATTCATTTTAGCTTAAAACTATATGGCTCGAATATAAGAGAAAAGAAAACTATATTGGCACGACAAAAAAATTTTTTTTACAAAAAAAACAGTTTTTAAAATACGCGAAACGAAACTAATCAACAAAAAAAAATTTAGATATATGTATATGTATATGCATCAATCGAACAAAGCGCGTCTCTATATATGCACGAGCATTATATAGGCTCAACCGACAATTGGAACCGCTGTCTACTCACTTTTATATATCTATATATGAACTTATAATTATTTAGAAAAGTCCTTTTTGACCTACCAGATTTTCTTTACTTGGTACCTTTATGTGCACTTCACAACCGCCGATCCAATGGCCACTGCATCAACCGCTGCTCGCACCTGTACCTAAATAATCGCGCAAAAATATCCAAATTAGTTATAAGTACATAAATAGGTACAAAAGTGTGTTCCTTTACCTTTTTAGATGGATTTCTCTATTGATACATATACATATATATATATATTACCTGGTGTTGCCAATAGGATTAATACTATATTACAAATATATAATTAACAATAAACAAAAAAAAAGGAAAATTATTCTGCTCGTCGGGCTAGAACCCAGGATGCTTCGTTAGCGGGTCCTTTTTAGGTGGCGTCTTTACACCCTTGACTAATCTGGTCTTGTAAATGCGGCTTATAATTGTTAGTCTTTGTATTAGGGTAAGATGGCGGAACCCCTTTATAAACTCTCTGGATAAAATTGTGGGATCTTCCACAACTTTTTTCTACCTCCGGGTTAATTTCAAGGGCAACACTTAATATATTTCAAGTGCTACCTAAGTTTTTTTTTTTTTTTTTTTTTTTTGGGGAAGCCTCAATCTGGGTGCGCCTAAGAAAAGATTTAACCTTTATATTACCTGTATATACCTAGGTATATTATATATAATTTTTCCACCGAATAATTACCTTAATTATTGTTTTTTTTTGAATAAGGTTTTAGCGTACGCTCTTTTCTTTATTTCGCGATTCAAATGATTTGAATTCAAAATTTATGTTTCAATCAAATCGAAAGTTCCGGGCGGCAGTGACGTCTGCCTGGGTAGAGTTCCTTTGTATGATTTAATTATTCATTCAACTGCTTTTGGACGTTAAATTTCCCATATCTTTATTTTCGGTTTTTGGAAAGCTTGGCTTCCTGGAAATTGACCGCGGGAACTCTATATCAAACCTAACGAGAACTTTACATCTGCGCACACTCATTTCGAGACTCGTTTGAATGTGAACGAAACATTCTGCTACAAATGGGCTTTGCTTTTTGTTGACGATATGTCAAAACAAAATTGCAAACAGAACCCACGCGCTGGTAAACTCGTCTAAGTGCAATAAAACTTTTAAAATTAAAGTGAAAAGTGCAACAAGATGACAAGGGAATAATTTGAAAGAATCCAAACATGGCAAGAAGAACAACGCACTGTATTTGCAATCGGAAACGTGGGGCCGAACCTACTTAATAGCCGGGCAACAACAATCAGATAAGTGAATGTGAAATAATTTATTTCTGACGTGATTCTTTGTGCCTGTTTCCACTTTTATTTTCAGGTTGGCATATTATTGGCGTATGTCTTTTGCGTGGAAGATGCCAATGGGTATTCCGGCTGTATTCTCCAACTCATACATGTAATTTTTATCCAATCCATTTCACAAACCCGCACAAGCGATTACAGCGACGTATGGACCGCGTAGCGGATGTTTGATTCGGTGCCGTTTCTATTTGTAGTTATTCAATGATCCAGGCTAGGATTCCAAAAGATAAAACGTAATTCTATTTAATTAATCTTTATTAGCTCTCTTTCAATTTAATTCTTGATTATTATTCTAATAATTCACTTATTTAATTCAACAATTCACTTTCACAATTAATCACTTTAAATACACAATCACTTTTCTCTTACTCAATACTTATACTTTTTCTCTATACTTTTCACTACTGTCATCTATCGCACTTCTTTATCGCGGTTCACAACTAGAATGTCTTGGGTGCTCCTGCGACATATATTTATATCTCCTAGTGACACCTCTCGAAATTTCCAGATTCGTTAAGTTCAGAAGGTTCGAGAACAACATAATTAGTTATTCCATAGCTATTCAAACTGCTTTTGAAATGCTGCCCATTATCGGTAATATGGCTCTCTACTAGATGGCGGTGCGAGTGACTAATGGATGCTGAATGTCACAGTTTGAGCAAACATGCGACACTATTAAAGGGACTAGATCAGGTGACGTCTTTGCTCTGTGTAGTGCATCGGTTCAGGGAACGCAGGATTGCGATTTGCGGCGACATTTGTGAGATATTTCACCAAGTTCGCATTACGAGTGAGAGTCAGCAGTGTATTGTTGTGAGACGAAAGGAGGACAATAAGGAGATCCAAAATCGAAGTCAAAAACCGGCAAAAAGGCATTGTTGCGCGTTCTCATTAGAGTATTTGACCCACTGGGACTTATTGCCCACTTTCTAATATACTTTAAGATCCTGCTACAAGACATGTGGAAAGACCAAACCAGATGGGATGATGAAATAAGCGATGACCGGTTTATTAAATGTTGACAGTGGCTCCTAATGCTAGACAAAGTTGAAGAGTTGTCAATTCCAAAATGAGGGCAAAATCGAGAGTAGCGTCATCACTCCTGTCGATTATATAAAGTGTGAATGAGCAACTTGCCCATTAAAAATCTCAATTAATGCGAGCTGCTGTGAAGAACGTTTTGAAAAGTTGTCAGAAAAGTAAAAATCAGCGATCTATTCACAGCCACTTCTGATGGGGAGCCTTCCATTTGCTAGACTTGTAGAACATATTCGAGTCCCAACAATTTACCCGATTTTGGAAACGATGACGGATGGAGTAGCTTCCGACCCTAACCAGAAGATGTAAATGATGGTGGCCTGTGAAGTCGATGGAAATTGGGGACACGGACCAACCTCTGCGAACACATTTAACTCGCAGCGCATCCATTTACCAGGTATAGATACATGTGGTGCAAACTAATCTGAGATCATCACTGATAGCGATACGAAGAAGGAAGATCTTTTGAGTATTTTTATTTTTTAATGAATTTTATATTTAAATTCACTTTAAAACATGTCGTTTATTGTTTGTGGTCAATAGAGTTGATACTAATAGCTTTTATTTTTTAAAATTAATTTATAAGTGGTCGGTGAATACCAGCCTTAGTGTTTATTATGGAAACATCAGCCCAGATTTTTCTTTTGCTCTGGAAGTTGCTTTTTTCTATAGGCGAGTCCCACTTACGGATCCCTATGAGATTTTCCTCTGCTATCTCGGTTGAAAATTTGTTTTTTCTGGCACAGTAAGCAATAGAAAACTTCTTTACTTTCTCTGCCTAAGATACACTAAAAGGCATGCGACAATACAGTTTCCTTACATATTAGCACACGAAATAGTTCAAGAAAGGAAGTGTTAAGGCGAATACTTAAAATGCTGATCTCAGGAAATAGAAAAAAATCTCCGGTTGTTGTGTACTGTTGGTTGCTGTGGGTCTTGGCTGGCGTGCTTGTCGCCATCCTTAGCTCGTCGGTAGGCGTGGGACTTGACCCTGACCATACACAGACAAAAAAAAATCATGCCAGTCTTTGCGTCTTGGTGGTACTGACACTCGAGATGCTTTCTCTACCCTCCCTTCCATGGCTGTCTTCCTCGCCTCAACAGCCCCTTATGCCGCCGTCTTTCACTTCCTACTTCTCTTTGCCTTTGTCTTCCTTCCCTATCCAACCCTCCTCATCCCATATTGCCCTTTTTAAAAATATTAAAAAGCCATTACTTTTCTATCTGTTAATGTATGTAACTATATTTATTCATTTTAGCTTAAAACTATATGGCTCGAATATAAGAGAAAAGAAAACTATATTGGCACGACAAAAAAAATTTTTTTACAAAAAAAAAGTTTTTAAAATACGCGAAACGAAACTAATCAACAAAAAAAAATGTAGATATATATATATGTATATGCATCAATCGAACAAGGCGCGTCTCTATATATGCACGAGCATTATATAGGCTCAACCGACAATTGGAACCGCTGTCTACTCACTTTTATATATCTATATATGAACTTATAATTATTTAGAAAAGTCCTTTTTGACTTACCAGATTTTCTTTACTTGGTACCTTTATGTGCACTTCACAACCGCCGATCCAATGGCCACTGCATCAACCACTGCTCGCACCTGTACCTAAATAATCGCGCAAACATATCCAAATTAGTTATAAGTACATAAATAGGTACAAAAGTGTGTTCCTTTACCTTTTTAGATGGATTTCTCTATTGATACATATACATATATATATATATTACCTGGTGTTGCCAATAGGATTAATACTATATTACAAATATATAATTAACAATAAACAAAAAAAAAGGAAAATTATTCTGCTCGTCGGGCTAGAACCCAGGATGCTTCGTTAGCGGGTCCTTTTTAGGTGGCGTCTTTACACCCTTGACTAATCCGGTCTTGTAAATGCGGCTTATAATTGTTAGTCGTTGTATTAGGGTAAGATGGCAGAACCCCTTTA
Organism: Portevinia maculata; assembly: GCA_949715645.1. Lineage (NCBI taxonomy): Eukaryota > Metazoa > Arthropoda > Insecta > Diptera > Syrphidae > Portevinia > Portevinia maculata. Next base: position 207,778,014 of record OX454526.1, on the reverse strand, counting down.
TAAACTCTCTGGAAAAAATTGTGGGATCTTCCACAACTTTTTTCCACCTCCGGGTTAATTTCAAGGGCAACACTTAATATATTTCAAGTGCTACCTTAGTTTTTTTTTTTTTTTTTTTTTTTGGGGAAGCCTCAATCTGGGTGCGCCTAAGAAAAGATTTAACCTTTATATTACCTGTATATACCTAGGTATATTATATATAATTTTTCCACCGAATAATTACCTTAATTATTGGTTTTTTTTGAATAAGGTTTTAGCGTACGCTCTTTTCTTTATTTCGCGATTCAAATGATTTGAATTCAAAATTTATATTTCAATCAAATCGAAAGTTCCGGGCGGCAGTGACGTCTGCCTGGGTAGAGTTCCTTTGTATGATTTAATTATTCATTCAACTGCTTTTGGACGTTAAATTTCCCATATCTTTATTTTCGGTTTTTGGAAAGCTTGGCTTCCTGGAAATTGACCGCGGGAACTCTATATCAGACCTAACGAGAACTTTACATCTGCGCACACTCATTTCGAGACTCTGCTCGAAACATTCTGCTACAAATGGGCTTTGCTTTTTGTTGACGATATGTCAAAACAAAATTGCAAACAGAACCCACGCGCTGGTAAACTCGTCTAAGTGCAATAAAACTTTTAAAATTAAAGTTAAAAGTGCAACAAGATGACAAGGGAATAATTTGAAAGAATCCAAACATGGCAAGAAGAACAACGCACTGTATTTGCAATCGGAAACATGGGGCCGAACCTACTTAATAGCCGGGCAACAACAATCAGATAAGTGAATGTGAAATAATTTATTTCTGACGTGATTCTTTGTGCCTGTTTCCACTTTTATTTTCAGGTTGGCATATTATTGGCGTATGTCTTTTGCGTGGAAGATGCCAATGGGTTTTCCGGCTGTATTCTCCAACTCATACATGTAATTTTTATCCAATCCATTTCACAAACCCGCACAAGCGATTACAGCGACGTATGGACCGCGTAGCGGATGTTTGATTCGGTGCCGTTTCTATTTGTAGTTATTCAATGATCCAGGCTAGGATTCGAAAAGATAAAACGTAATTCTATTTAATTCATCTTTATTAGCTCTCTTTCAATTTAATTCTTGATTATTATTCTAATAATTCACTTATTTAATTCAACAATTCACTTTCACAATTAATTACTTTAAATACACAATCACTTTTCTCTTACTCAATACTTATACTTTTTCTCTATACTTTTCACTATTGTCATCTATCGCACTTCTTTATCGCGGTTCACAACTAGAATGTCTTGGGTGCTCCTGCGACATCTATTTATATCTCCTAGTGACACCTCTCGAAATTTCCAGATTCGTTAAGTTCAGAAGGTTCGAGAACAACATAATTAGTTATTCCATAGCTATTCAAACTGCTTTTGAAATGCTGCCCATTATCGGTAATATGGCTCTCTACTAGATGGCGGTGCGAGTGACTAATGGATGCTGAATGTCACAGTTTGAGCAAACATGCGACACTATTAAAGGGACTAGATCAGGTGACGTCTTTGCTCTGTGTAGTACATCGGTTCAGGGAACGCAGGATTGCGATTTGCGGCGACATTCGTGAGATATTTCACCAAGTTCGCATTACGAGTGAGAGTCAGCAGTGTATTGTTGTGAGACGAAAGGACTTATTGCCCACTTTCTAATATACTTTAAGATCCTGCTACAAGACATGTGGAAAGACCAAACCAGATGGGATGATGAAATAAGCGATGACCGGTTTATTAAATGTTGACAGTGGCTCCTAATGCTAGACAAAGTTGAAGAGTTGTCAATTCCAAAATGAGGGCAAAATCGAGAGTAGCGTCATCACTCCTGTCGATTATATAAAGTGTGAATGAGCAACTTGCCCATTAACAATCTCAATTAATGCGAGCTGCTGTGAAGAACGTTTTGAAAAGTTGTCAGAAAAGTAAAAATCAGCGATCTATTCACAGCCACTTCTGATGGGGAGCCTTCCATTTGCTAGACTTGTAGAACATATTCGAGTCCCAACAATTTACCCGATTTTGGAAACGATGGCGGATGGAGTAGCTTTCGACCCTAACCAGAAGATGTAAATGATGGTGGCCTGTGAAGTCGATGGAAATTGGGGACACGGACCAACCTCTGCGAACACATTTAACTCGCAGCGCATCCATCTACCAGATATAGATACATGTGGCGCAAACTAATCTGAGATCATCACTGATAGCAATACGAAGAAGGAAGATCTTTTGAGTATTTTTATTTTTTAATGAATTTTATATTTAAATTCACTTTAAAACATGTCGTTTATTGTTTGTGGTCAATAGAGTTGATACTAATAGCTTTTATTTTTTAAAATTAATTTATAAGTGGTCGGTGAATACCAGCCTTAGTGTTTATTATGGAAACATCAGCCCAGATTTTTCTTTTGCTCTGGAAGTTGCTTTTTTCTATAGGCGAGTCCCACTTACGTATCCCTATGAGATTTTCCTCTGCTATCTCGGTTGAAAATTTGTTTTTTCTGGCACAGTAAGCAATAGAAAACTTCTTTACTTTCTCCGCCTAAGATACACTAAAAGGCATGCGACAATACAGTTTCCTTACATATTAGCACACGAAATGGTTCAAGAAAGGAAGTGTTAAGGCGAATACTTAAAATGCTGATCTCAGGAAATAGAAAAAAATCTCCGGTTGTTGTGTACTGTTGGTTACTGTGGGTCTTGGCTGGCATGCTTGTCGCCATCCTTAGCTCGTCGGTAGGCGTGGGACTTGACCCTGACCATACACAGACAAAAAAAAATCATGCCAGTCTTTGCGTCTTGGTGGTACTGACACTCGAGATGCTTTCTCTACCCTCCCTTCCATGGCAGTCTTACTCGCCTCAACAGCCCCTTATGCCGCCATCTTTCACTTCCTACTTCTCTTTGCCTTTGTCTTCCTTCCCTATCCAACCCTCCTCATCCCATATTGCCCTTTTTAAAAATATTAAAAAGCCATTACTTTTCTATCTGTTAATGTATATAACTATATTTATTCATTTTAGCTTAAAACTATATGGCTCGAATATAAGAGAAAAGAAAACTATATTGGCACGACAAAAAATTTTTTTTACAAAAAAAAAGTTTTTAAAATACGCGAAACGAAACTAATCAACAAAAAAAAATGTAGATATATATATATGTATATGCATCAATCGAACAAAGCGCGTCTCTATATATGCACGAGCATTATATAGGCTCAACCGACAATTGGAGCCGCTGTCTACTCACTTTTATATATCTATATACGCACTTATAATTATTTAGAAAAGTCCTTTTTGACTTACCAGATTTTCTTTACTTGGTACCTTTATGTGCACTTCACAACCGCCGATCCAATGGCCACTGCATCAACCGCTGCTCGCACCTGTACCTAAATAATCGCGCAAAAATATCCAAATTAGTTATAAGTACATAAATAGGTACAAAAGTGTGTTCCTTTACCTTTTTAGATGGATTTCTCTATTGATACATATACATATATATATATATTACCTGGTGTTGCCAATAGGATTAATACTATATTACAAATATATAATTAACAATAAACAAAAAAAAAGGAAAATTATTCTGCTCGTCGGGCTAGAACCCAGGATGCTTCGTTAGTGGGTCCTTTTTAGGTGGCGTCTTTACACCCTTGACTAATCCGGTCTTGTAAATGCGGCTTATAATTGTTAGTCGTTGTATTAGGGTAAGATGGCGGAACCCCTTTATAAACTCTCTGGATAAAATTGTGGGATCTTCCACAACTTTTTTCTACCTCCGGGTTAATTTCAAGGGCAACACTTAATATATTTCAAGTGCTACCTAAGTTTTTTTTTTTTTTTTTTTTTTTGGGGAAGCCTCAATCTGGGTGCGCCTAAGAAAAGATTTAACCTTTATATTACCTGTATATACCTAGGTATATTATATATAATTTTTCCACCGAATAATTACCTTAATTATTGTTTTTTTTTTAATAAGGTTTTAGCGTACGCTCTTTTCTTTATTTCGCGATTCAAATGATTTGAATTCAAAATTTATGTTTCAATCAAATCGAAAGTTCCGGGCGGCAGTGACGTCTGCCTGGGTAGAGTTCCTTTGTATGATTTAATTATTCATTCAACTGCTTTTGGACGTTAAATTTCCCATATCTTTATTTTCGGTTTTTGGAAAGCTTGGCTTCCTGGAAATTGACCGCGGGAACTCTATATCAGACCTAACGAGAACTTTACATCTGCGCACACTCATTTCGAGACTCTGCTCGAAACATTCTGCTACAAATGGGCTTTGCTTTTTGTTGACGATATGTCAAAACAAAATTGCAAACAGAACCCACGCGCTGGTAAACTCGTCTAAGTGCAATAAAACTTTTAAAATTAAAGTGAAAAGTGCAACAAGATGACAAGGGAATAATTTGAAAGAATCCAAACATGGCAAGAAGAACAACGCACTGTATTTGCAATCGGAAACGTGGGGCCGAACCTACTTAATAGCCGGGCAACAACAATCAGATAAGTGAATGTGAAATAATTTATTTCTGACGTGATTCTTTGTGCCTGTTTCCACTTTTATTTTCAGGTTGGCATATTATTGGCGTATGTCTTTTGCGTGGAAGATGCCAATGGGTTTTCCGGCTGTATTCTCCAACTCATACATGTAATTTTTATCCAATCCATTTCACAAACCCGCACAAGCGATTACAGCGACGTATGGACCGCGTAGCGGATGTTTGATTCGGTGCCGTTTCTATTTGTAGTTATTCAATGATCCAGGCTAGGATTCCAAAAGATAAAACGTAATTCTATTTAATTAATCTTTATTAGCTCTCTTTCAATTTAATTCTTGATTATTATTCTAATAATTCACTTATTTAATTCAACAATTCACTTTCACAATTAATCACTTTAAATACACAATCACTTTTCTCTTACTCAATACTTATACTTTTTCTCTATACTTTTCACTACTGTCATCTATCGCACTTCTTTATCGCGGTTCACAACTAGAATGTCTTGGGTGCTCCTGCGACATCTATTTATATCTCCTGGTGACACCTCTCGAAATTTCCAGATTCGTTAAGTTCAGAAGGTTCGAGAACAACATAATTAGTTATTCCATAGCTATTCAAACTGCTTTTGAAATGCTGCCCATTATCGGTAATATGACTCTCTACTAGATGGCGATGCGAGTGACTAATGGATGCTGAATGTCACAGTTTGAGCAAACATGCGACACTATTAAAGGGACTAGATCAGGTGACGTCTTTGCTCTGTGTAGTACATCGGTTCAGGGAACGCAGGATTGCGATTTGCAGCGACATTCGTGAGATATTTCACCAAGTTCGCATTACGAGTGAGAGTCAGCAGTGTATTGTTGTGAGACGAAAGGAGGACAATAAGGAGATCCAAAATCGAAGTCAAAAACCGGCAAAAAGGCATTGTTGCGCGTTCTCATTAGAGTATTTGACCCACTGGGACTTATTGCCCACTTTCTAATATACTTTAAGATCCTGCTACAAGACATGTGGAAAGACCAAACCAGATGGGATGATGAAATAAGCGATGACCGGTTTATTAAATGTTGACAGTGGCTCCTAATGCTAGACAAAGTTGAAGAGTTGTCAATTCCAAAATGAGGGCAAAATCGAGAGTAGCGTCATCACTCCTGTCGATTATACAAAGTTTGAATGAGCAACTTGCCCATTAACAATCTCAATTAATGCGAGCTGCTGTGAAGAACGTTTTGAAAAGTTGTCAGAAAAGTAAAAATCAGCGATCTATTCACAGCCACTTCTGATGGGGAGCCTTCCATTTGCTAGACTTGTAGAACATATTCGAGTCCCAACAATTTACCCGATTTTGGAAACGATGGCGGATGGAGTAGCTTCCGACCCTAACCAGAAGATGTAAATGATGGTGGCCTGTGAAGTCGATGGAAATTGGGGACACGGACCAACCTCTGCAAACACATTTAACTCGCATCGCATCCATTTACCAGGTATAGATACATGTGACGCAAACTAATCTGAGATCATCACTGATAGCGATACGAAGAAGGAAGATCTTTTGAGTATTTTTATTTTTTAATGAATTTTATATTTAAATTCACTTTAATACATGTCGTTTATTGTTTGTGGTCAATAGAGTTGATACTAATAGCTTTTATTTTTTAAAATTAATTTATAAGTGGTCGGTGAATACCAGCCTTAGTGTTTATTATGGAAACATCAGCCCAGATTTTTCTTTTGCTCTGGAAGTTGCTTTTTTCTATAGGCGAGTCCCACTTACGGATCCCTATGAGATTTTCCTCTGCTATCTCGGTTGAAAATTTGTTTTTTCTGGCACAGTAAGCAATAGAAAACTTCTTTACTTTCTCTGCCTAAGATACACTAAAAGGCATGCGACAATACAGTTTCCTTACATATTAGCACACGAAATGGTTCAATAAAGGAAGTGTTAAGGCGAATACTTAAAATGCTGATCTCAGGAAATAGAAAAAAATCTCCGGTTGTTGTGTACTGTTGGTTACTGTGGGTCTTGGCTGGCATGCTTGTCGACATCCTTAGCTCGTCGGTAGGCGTGGGACTTGACCCTGACCATACACAGACAAAAAAAAATTATGCCAGTCTTTGCGTCTTGGTGGTACTGACACTCGAGATGCTTTCTCTACCCTCCCTTCCATGGCTGTCTTACTCGCCTCAACAGCCCCTTATGCCGCCATCTTTCACTTAATACTTCTCTTTGCCTTTGTCTTCCTTCCCTATCCAACCCTCCTCATCCCATATTGCCCTTTTTAAAAATATTAAAAAGCCATTACTTTTCTATCTGTTAATGTATATAACTATATTTATTCATTTTAGCTTAAAACTATATGGCTCGAATATAAGAGAAAAGAAAACTATATTGGCACGACAAAAAAAATTTTTTTACAAAAAGAAGTTTTTAAAATACGCGAAACGAAACTAATCAGCAAAAAAAAAATGTAGATATATATATATGTATATGCATCAATCGAACAAAGCGCGTCTCTATATATGCACGAGCATTATATAGGCTCAACCGACAATTGGAACCGCTGTCTACTCACTTTTATATATCTATATATGCACTTATAATTAATTAGAAAAGTCCTTTTTGACTTACCAGATTTTCTTTACTTGGTACCTATATGTGCACTTCACAACCGCCAATCCAATGGCCACTGCATCAACCGCTGCTCGCACCTGTACCTTAATAATCGCACAAAAATATCCAAATTAGTTATAAGTACATAAATAGGTACAAAAGTGTGTTCCTTTACCTTTTTAGATAGATTTCTCTATTGATACATATACATATATATATATATTACCTGGTGTTGCCAATAGGATTAATACTATATTACAAATATATAATTAACAATAAACAAAAAAAAAGGAAAATTATTCTGCTCGTCGGGCTAGAACCCAGGATGCTTCGTTAGCGGGTCCTTTTTAGGCGGCGTCTTTACACCCTTGACTAATCCGGTCTTGTAAATGCGGCTTATAATTGTTAGTCGTTGTATTAGGGTAAGATGGCGGAACCCCTTTATAAACTCTCTGGATAAAATTGTGGGATCTTCCACAACTTTTTTCCACCTCCGGGTTAATTTCAAGGGCAACACTTAATATATTTCAAGTGCTACCTAAGTTTTTTTTTTTTTTTTGGGGAAGCCTCAATCTGGGTGCGCCTAAGAAAAGATTTAACCTTTATATTACCTGTATATACCTAGGTATATTATATATAATTTTTCCACCGAATAATTACCTTAATTATTGCTTTTTTTTGAATAAGGTTTTAGCGTACGCTCTTTTCTTTATTTCGCGATTCAAATGATTTGAATTCAAAATTTATATTTCAATCAAATCGAAAGTTCCGGGCGGCAGTGACGTCTGCCTGGGTAGAGTTCCTTTGTATGATTTAATTATTCATTCAACTGCTTTTGGACGTTAAATTTCCCATATCTTTATTTTCGGTTTTTGGAAAGCTTGGCTTCCTGGAAATTGACCGCGGGAACTCTATATCAGACCTAACGAGAACTTTACATCTGCGCACACTCATTTCGAGACTCGTTTGAATGTGAACGAAACATTCTGCTACAAATGGGCTTTGCTTTTTGTTGACGATATGTCAAAACAAAATTGCAAAACAGAACCCACGCGCTGGTAAACTCGTCTAAGTGCAATAAAACTTTTAAAATTAAAGTGAAAAGTGCAACAAGATGACAAGGGAATAATTTGAAAGAATCCAAACATGGCAAGAAGAACAACGCACTGTATTTGCAATCGGAAACGTGGGGCCGAACCTACTTAATAGCCGGGCAACAACAATCAGATAAGTGAATGTGAAATAATTTATTTCTGACGTGATTCTTTGTGCCTGTTTCCACTTTTATTTTCAGGTTGGCATATTATTGGCGTATGTCTTTTGCGTGGAAGATGCCAATGGGTTTCCGGCTGTATTCTCCAACTCATACATGTAATTTTTATCCAATCCATTTCACAAACCCGCACAAGCGATTACAGCAACGTATGGACCGCGTAGCGGATGTTTGATTCGGTGCCGTTTCTATTTGTAGTTATTCAATGAAACAGGCTAGGATTCGAAAAGATAAAACGTAATTCTATTTAATTAATCTTTATTAGCTCTCTTTCAATTTAATTCTTGATTATTATTCTAATAATTCACTTATTTAATTCAACAATTCACTTTCACAATTAATCACTTTAAATACACAATCACTTTTCTCTTACTCAATACTTATACTTTTTCTCTATACTTTTCACTACTGTCATCTATCGCACTTCTTTATCGCGGTTCACAACTAGAATGTCTTGGGTGCTCCTGCGACATCTATTTATATCTCCTAGTGACACCTCTCGAAATTTCCAGATTCGTTAAGTTCAGAAGGTTCGAGAACAACATAATTAGTTATTCCATAGCTATTCAAACTGCTTTTGAAATGCTGCCCATTATCGGTAATATGGCTCTCTACTAGATGGCGGTGCGAGTGACTAATGGATGCTGAATGTCACAGTTTGAGCAAACATGCGACACTATTAAAGGGACTAGATCAGGTGACGTCTTTGCTCTGTGTGGTACATCGGTTCAGGGAACGCAGGATTGCGATTTGCGGCGACATTCGTGAGCTATTTCACCAAGTTCGCATTATGAGTGAGAGTCAGCAGTGTATTGTTGTGAGACGAAAGGAGGACAATAAGGAGATCCAAAATCGAAGTCAAAAACCGGCAAAAAGGCATTGTTGCGCGTTCTCATTAGAGTATTTGACCCACTGGGATTTATTGCCCACTTTCTAATATACTTTAAGATCCTGCTACAAGACATGTGGAAAGACCAAACCAGATGGGATGATGAAATAAGCGATGACCGGTTTATTAAATGTTGACAGTGGCTCCTAATGCTAGACAAAGTTGAAGAGTTGTCAATTCCAAAATGAGGGCAAAATCGAGAGTAGCGTCATCACTCCTGTCAATTATATAAAGTGTGAATGAGCAACTTGCCCATTAACAATCTCAATTAATGCGAGCTGCTGTGAAGAACGTTTTGAAAAGTTGTCAGAAAAGTAAAAATCAGCGATCTATTCACAGCCAATTCTGATGGGGAGCCTTCCATTTCCTAGACTTGTAGAACATATTCGAGTCCCAACAATTTACCCGATTTTGGAAACGATGGCGGATGGAGCAGCTTCCGACCCTAACCAGAAGATGTAAATGATGGTGGCCTGTGAAGTCGATGAAAATTGGGGACACGGACCAACCTCTGCGAACACATTTAACTCGCAGCATCCATTTACCAGGTATAGATACATGTGGCGCAAACTAATCTGAGATCATCACTGATAGCGATACGAAGAAGGAAGATATTTTGAGTATTTTTATTTTTTAATGAATTTTATATTTAAATTCACTTTAAAACATGTCGTTTATTGTTTGTGGTCAATAGAGTTGATACTAATAGCTTTTATTTTTTAAAATTAATTTATAAGTGGTCGGTGAATACCAGCCTTAGTGTTTATTATGGAAACATCAGCCCAGATTTTTCTTTTGCTCTGGAAGTTGCTTTTTTCTATAGGCGAGTCCCACTTACGGATCCCTATGAGATTTTCCTCTGCTATCTCGGTTGAAAATTTGTTTTTTCTGGCACAGTAAGCAATAGAAAACTTCTTTACTTTCTCTGCCTAAGATACACTAAAAGGCATGCGACAATACAGTTTCCTTACATATTAGCACACGAAATGGTTCAAGAAAGGAAGTGTTAAGGCGAATACTTAAAATGCTGATCTCAGGAAATAGAAAAAAATCTCCGGTTGTTGTGTACTGTTGGTTGCTGTGGGTCTTGGCTGGCATGCTTGTCGCCATCCTTAGCTCGTCGGTAGGCGTGGGACTTGACCCTGACCATACACAGACAAAAAAAAATGATGACAGTCTTTGCGTCTTGGTGGTACTGACACTCGAGATGCTTTCTCTACCCTCCCTTCCATGGCTGTCTTACTCGCCTCAACAGCCCCTTATGCCGCCATCTTTCACTTCCTACTTCTCTTTGCCTTTGTCTTCCTTCCCTATCCAACCCTCCTCATCCCATATTGCCCTTTTTAAAAATATTAAAAAGCCATTACTTTTCTATCTGTTAATGTATATAACTATATTTATTCATTTTAGCTTAAAACTATATGGCTCGAATATAAGAGAAAAGAAAACTATATTGGCACGACAAAAAAATTTTTTTTACAAAAAAAAAGTTTTTAAAATACGCGAAACGAAACTAATGAACAAAAAAAAATTTAGATATATATATATGTATATGCATCAATCGAACAAAGCGCGTCTCTATATATGCACGAGCATTATATAGGCTCAACCGACAATTGGAACCGCTGTCTACTCACTTTTATATATCTATATATGCACTTATAATTATTTAGAAAAGTCCTTTTTGACTTACCAGATTTTCGTTACATGGTACATATATGTGCACTTCACAACCGCCGTTCCAATGGCCACTGCATCAACCGCTGCTCGCACCTGTACCTTAATAATCGCACAAAAATATCCAAATTAGTTATAAGTACATAAATAGGTACAAAAGTGTGTTCCTTTACCTTTTTAGATAGATTTCTCTATTGATACATATACATATATATATATATTACCTGGTGTTGCCACCCAGGATGCTTCGTTCGTTAGCGGGTCCTTTTTACTTTACTCTTTACACCCTTGACTAATCCGGTCTTGTAAATGCGGCTTATAATTGTTAGTCGTTGTATTAGGGTAAGATGGCGGAACCCCTTTATAAACTCTCTGGATAAAATTGTGGGATCTTCCACAACTTTTTTCCACCTCCGGGTTAATTTCAAGGGCAACACTTAATATATTTCAAGTGCTACCAAAGCTTTTTTTTTTTTTTTTTTTTTTTTGGGGGAAGCCTCAATCTGGGTGCGCCTAAGAAAAGATTTAACCTTTATATTACCTGTATATACCTAGGTATATTATATATAATTTTTCCACCGAATAATTACCTTAGTTATTGCTTTTTTTGAATAAGGTTTAAGCGTACGCTCTTTTCTTTATTTCGCGATTCAAATGATTTGAATTCAAAATTTATATTTCAATCAAATCGAAAGTTCCGGGCGGCAGTGACGTCTGCCTGGGTAGAGTTCCTTTGTATGATTTAATTATTCATTCAACTGCTTTTGGACGTTAAATTTCCCATATCTTTATTTTCGGTTTTTGGAAAGCTTGGCTTCCTGGAAATTGACCGCGGGAACTCTATATCAGACCTAACGAGAACTTTACATCTGCGCACACTCATTTCGAGACTCGTTTGAATGTGAACGAAACATTCTGCTACAAATGGGCTTTGCTTTTTGTTGACGATATGTCAAAACAAAATTGCAAAATAGAACCCACGCGCTGGTAAACTCGTCTAAGTGCAATAAAACTTTTAAAATTAAAGTGAAAAGTGCAACAAGATGACAAGGGAATAATTTGAAAGAATCCAAACATGGCAAGAAGAACAACGCACTGTATTTGCAATCGGAAACGTGGGGCCGAACCTACTTAATAGCCGGGCAACAACAATCAGATAAGTGAATGTGAAATAATTTATTTCTGACGTGATTCTTTGTGCCTGTTTCCACTTTTATTTTCAGGTTGGCATATTATTGGCGTATGTCTTTTGCGTGGAAGATGCCAATGGGTTTTCCGGCTGTATTCTCCAACTCATACATGTAATTTTTATCCAATCCATTTCACAAACCCGCACGAGCGATTACAGCGACGTATGGACCGCGTAGCGGATGTTTGATTCGGTGCCGTTTCTATTTGTAGTTATTCAATGATCCAGGCTAGGATTCGAAAAGATAAAACGTAATTCTATTTAATTAATCTTTATTAGCTCTCTTTCAATTTAATTCTTGATTAATATTCTAATAATTCACTTATTTAATTCAACAATTCACTTTCACAATTAATCACTTTAAATACACAATCACTTTTCTCTTACTCAATACTTATACTTTTTCTCTATACTTTTCACTACTGTCATCTATCTCACTTCTTTATCGCGGTTCACAACTAGAATGTCTTGGGTGCTCCTGCGACATCTATTTATATCTCCTAGTGACACCTCTCGAAATTTCCAGATTCGTTAAGTTCAGAAGGTTCGAGAACAACATAATTAGTTATTCCATAGCTATTCAAACTGCTTTTGAAATGCTGCCCATTATCGGTAATATGGCTCTCTACTAGATGGCGGTGCGAGTGACTAATGGATGCTGAATGTCACAGTTTGAGCAAACATGCGACACTATTAAAGGGACTAGATCAGGTGACGTCTTTGCTCTTTGTAGTACATCGGTTCAGGGAACGCAGGATTGCGATTTGCGGCGACATTCGTGAGATATTTCACCAAGTTCGCATTACGAGTGAGAGTCAGCAGTGTATTGTTGTGAGACGAAAGGAGGACAATAAGGAGATCCAAAATCGAAGTCAAAAACCGGCAAAAAGGCATTGTTGCGCGTTCTCGTTAGAGTATTTGACCCACTGGGACTTATTGCCCACTTTCTAATATACTTTAAGATCCTGCTACAAGACATGTGGAAAGACCAAACCAGATGGGATGATGAAATAAGCGATGACCGGTTTATTAAATGTTGACAGTGGCTCCTAATGCTAGACAAAGTTGAAGAGTTGTCAATTCCAAAATGAGGGCAAAATCGAGAGTAGCGTCATCACTCCTGTCGATTATATAAAGTGTGAATGAGCAACTTGCCCATTAACAATCTCAATTAATGCGAGCTGCTGTGAAGAACGTTTTGAAAAGTTGTCAGAAAAGTAAAAATCAGCGATCTATTCACAGCCACTTCTGATGGGGAGCCTTCCATTTGCTAGACTTGTAGAACATATTCGAGTCCCAACAATTTACCCGATTTTGGAAACGATGGCGGATGGAGTAGCTTCCGACCCTAACCAGAAGATGTAAATGATGGTGGCCTGTGAAGTCGATGGAAATTGGGGACACGGACCAACCTCTGCGAACACATTTAACTCGCATCGCATCCATTTACCAGGTATAGATACATGTGGCGCAAACTAATCTGAGATCATCACTGATAGCGATACGAAGAAGGAAGATCTTTTGAGTATTTTTATTTTTTAATGAATTTTATATTTAAATTCACTTTAAAACATGTCGTTTATTGTTTGTGGTCAATAGAGTTGATACTAATAGCTTTTATTTCTTAAAATTAATTTATAAGTGGTCGGTGAATACCAGCCTTAGTGTTTATTATGGAAACATCAGCCCAGATTTTTCTTTTGCTCTGGAAGTTGCTTTTTTCTATAGGCGAGTCCCACTTACGGATCCCTATGAGATTTTCCTCTGCTATCTCGGTTGAAAATTTGTTTTTTCTGGCACAGTAAGCAATAGAAAACTTCTTTACTTTCTCTGCCTAAGATACACTAAAAGGCATGCGACAATACAGTTTCCTTACATATTAGCACACGAAATGGTTCAAGAAAGGAAGTGTTAAGGCGAATACTTAAAATGCTGATCTCAGGAAATAGAAAAAAATCTCCGGTTGTTGTGTACTGTTGGTTGCTGTGGGTCTTGGCTGGCATGCTTGTCGCCATCCTTAGCTCGTCGGTAGGCGTGGGACTTGACCCTGACCATACACAGACAAAAAAAAATGATGACAGTCTTTGCGTCTTGGTGGTACTGACACTCGAGATGCTTTCTCTACCCTCCCTTCCATGGCTGTCTTACTCGCCTCAACAGCCCCTTATGCCGCCATCTTTCACTTCCTACTTCTCTTTGCCTTTGTCTTCCTTCCCTATCCAACCCTCCTCATCCCATATTGCCCTTTTTAAAAATATTAAAAAGCCATTACTTTTCTATCTGTTAATGTATATAACTATATTTATTCATTTTAGCTTAAAACTATATGGCTCGAATATAAGAGAAAAGAAAACTATATTGGCACGACAAAAAATTTTTTTTTACAAAAAGAAGTTTTTAAAATACGCGAAACGAAACTAATCAGCAAAAAAAAAATTTAGATATATATATATGTATATGCATCAATCGAACAAAGCGCGTCTCTATATATGCACGAGCATTATATAGGCTCAACCGACAATTGGAACCGCTGTCTACTCACTTTTATATATCTATATATGCACTTATAATTATTTAGAAAAGTCCTTTTTGACTTACCAGATTGTCTTTACTTGGTACCTTTATGTGCACTTCACAACCGCCGATCCAATGGCCACTGCATCAACCGCTGCTCGCACCTGTACCTAAATAATCGCGCAAAAATATCCAAATTAGTTATAAGTACATGAATAGGCACAAAAGTGTGTTCCTTTAGCTTTTTAGATGGATTTCTCTATTGATACATATACATATATATATATATTACCTGGTGTTGCCAATAGGATTAATACTATATTACAAATATATAATTAACAATAAACAAAAAAAAAGGAAAATTATTCTGCTCGTCGGGCTAGAACCCAGGATGCTTCGTTAGCGGGTCCTTTTTAGGTGGCGTCTTTACACCCTTGACTAATCCGGTCTTGTAAATGCGGCTTATAATTGTTAGTCGTTGTATTAGGGTAAGATGGCGGAACCCCTTTATAAACTCTCTGGATAAAATTGTGGGATCTTCCACAACTTTTTTCCACCTCCGGGTTAATTTCAAGGGCAACACTTAATATATTTCAAGTGCTACCTAAGTGTTTTTTTTTTTTCTTTTTTTGGGAAGCCTCAATCTGGGTGCGCCTAAGAAAAGATTTAACCTTTATATTACCTGTATATACCTAGGTATATTATATATAATTTTTCCACCGAATAATTACCTTAATTATTGTTTTTTTTTTAATAAGGTTTTAGCGTACGCTCTTTTCTTTATTTCGCGATTCAAATGATTTGAATTCAAAATTTATATTTCAATCAAATCGAAAGTTCCGGGCGGCAGTGACGTCTGCCTGGGTAGAGTTCCTTTGTATGATTTAATTATTCATTCAACTGCTTTTTGACGTTAAATTTCCCATATCTTTATTTTCGGTTTTTGGAAAGCTTGGCTTCCTGGAAATTGACCGCGGGAACTCTATATCAGACCTAACGAGAACTTTACATGTGCGCACACTCATTTCGAGACTCGTTTGAATGTGAACGAAACATTCTGCTACAAATGGGCTTTGCTTTTTGTTGACGATATGTCAAAACAAAATTGCAAAACAGAACCCACGCGCTGGTAAACTCGTCTAAGTGCAATAAAACTTTTAAAATTAAAGTGAAAAGTGCAACAAGATGACAAGGGAATAATTTGAAAGAATCCAAACATGGCAAGAAGAACAACGCACTGTATTTGCAATCGGAAACGTTGGGCCGAACCTACTTAATAGCCGGGCAACAACAATCAGATAAGTGAATGTGAAATAATTTATTTCTGACGTGATTCTTTGTGCCTGTTTCCACTTTTATTTTCAGGTTGGCATATTATTGGCGTATGTCTTTTGCGTGGAAGATGCCAATGGGTTTTCCGGCTGTATTCTCCAACTCATACATGTAATTTTTATCCAATCCATTTCACAAACCCGCACAAGCGATTACAGCGACGTATGGACCGCGTAGCGGATGTTTGATTCGGTGCCGTTTCTATTTGTAGTTATTCAATGATCCAGGCTAGGATTCGAAAAGATAAAACGTAATTCTATTTAATTATTCTTTATTAGCTCTCTTTCAATTTAATTCTTGATTATTATTCTAATAATTCACTTATTTAATTCAACAATTCACTTTCACAATTAATCACTTTAAATACACAATCACTTTTCTCTTACTCAATACTTATACTTTTTCTCTATACTTTTCACTACTGTCATCTATCGCACTTCTTTATCGCGGTTCACAACTAGAATGTCTTGGGTGCTCCTGCGACATCTATTTATCCCCCTTATCACAGAATCCGTCGGATTCGGAATTTTGCTACGAACTAAAAAAGATATTCTCACAGAATCCATCGCAGTGGAAATATTGGCTACAAATTTTGAGATTCTTGGAAAATAGTTTGACTGAATCCTAATTAATTAAGATTTTGACATTTATGTGTTTGTTACCACGAAATTTTGGATCATTCGTAGCGGAATTCCGAATACGACGGATTCTGTGATAGGGGTGTATATCTCCTAGTGACACCTCTCGAAATTTCCAGATTCGTTAAGTTCAGAAGGTTCGAGAACAACATAATTAGTTATTCCATAGCTATTCAAACTGCTTTTGAAATGCTGCCCATTATCGGTAATATGGCTCTCTACTAGATGGCGGTGCGAGTGACTAATGGATGCTGAATGTCACAGTTTGAGCAAACATGCGACACTATTAAAGGGACTAGATCAGGTGACGTCTTTGCTCTGTGTAGTACATCGGTTCAGGGAACGCAGGATTGCGATTTGCGGCGACATTCGTGAGATATTTCACCAAGTTCGCATTACGAGTGAGAGTCAGCAGTGTATTGTTGTGAGACGAAAGGAGGACAATAAGGAGGTCCAAAATCGAAGTCAAAAACCGGCAAAAAGGCATTGTTGCGCGTTCTCATTAGAGTATTTGACCCACTGGGACTTATTGCCCACTTTCTAATATACTTTAAGATCCTGCTACAAGACATGTGGAAAGACCAAACCAGATGGGATGATGAAATAAGCGATGACCGGTTTATTAAATGTTGACAGTGGCTCCTAATGCTAGACAAAGTTGAAGAGTTGTCAATTCCAAAATGAGGGCAAAATCGAGAGTAGCGTCATCACTCCTGTCGATTATACAAAGTGTGAATGAGCAACTTGCCCATTAACAATCTCAATTAATGCGAGCTGCTGTGAAGAACGTTTTGAAAAGTTGTCAGAAAAGTACAAATCAGCGATCTATTCACAGCCACTTCTGATGGGGAGCCTTCCATTTGCTAGACTTGTAGAACATATTCGAGTCCCAACAATTTTCCCGATTTTGGAAACGATGGCGGATGGAGTAGCTTCCGACCCTAACCAGAAGATGTAAATGATGGTGGCCTGTGAAGTCGATGGAAATTGGGGACACGGACCAACCTCTGCGAACACATTTAACTCGCATCGCATCCATTTACCAGGTATAGATACATGTGGCGCAAACTAATCTGAGATCATCACTGATAGCGATACGAAGAAGGAAGATCTTTTGAGTATTTTTATTTTTTAATGAATTTTATATTTAAATTCACTTTAAAACACGTCGTTTATTGTTTGTGGTCAATAGAGTTGATACTAATAGCTTTTATTTCTTAAAATTAATTTATAAGTGGTCGGTGAATACCAGCCTTAGTGTTTATTATGGAAACATCAGCCCAGATTTTTCTTTTGCTCTGGAAGTTGCTTTTTTCTATAGGCGAGTCCCACTTACGGATCCCTATGAGATTTTCCTCTGCTATCTCGGTTGAAAATTTGTTTTTTCTGGCACAGTAAGCAATAGAAAACTTCTTTACTTTCTCTGCCTAAGATACACTAAAAGGCATGCGACAATACAGTTTCCTTACATATTAGCACACGAAATGGTTCAAGAAAGGAAGTGTTAAGGCGAATACTTAAAATGCTGATCTCAGGAAATAGAAAAAAATCTCCGGTTGTTGTGTACTGTTGGTTGCTGTGGGTCTTGGCTGGCATGCTTGTCGCCATCCTTAGCTCGTCGGTAGGCGTGGGACTTGACCCTGACCATACACAGACAAAAAAAAATGATGACAGTCTTTGCGTCTTGGTGGTACTGACACTCGAGATGCTTTCTCTACCCTCCCTTCCATGGCTGTCTTACTCGCCTCAACAGCCCCTTATGCCGCCATCTTTCACTTCCTACTTCTCTTTGCCTTTGTCTTCCTTCCCTATCCAACCCTCCTCATCCCATATTGCCCTTTTTAAAAATATTAAAAAGCCATTACTTTTCTATCTGTTAATGTATATAACTATATTTATTCATTTTAGCTTAAAACTATATGGCTCGAATATAAGAGAAAAGAAAACTATATTGGCACGACAAAAAATTTTTTTTTACAAAAAGAAGTTTTTAAAATACGCGAAACGAAACTAATCAGCAAAAAAAAAAATTAGATATATATATATGTATATGCATCAATCGAACAAAGCGCGTCTCTATATATGCACGAGCATTATATAGGCTCAACCGACAATTGGAACCGCTGTCTACTCACTTTTATATATCTATATATGCACTTATAATTATTTAGAAAAGTCCTTTTTGACTTACCAGATTGTCTTTACTTGGTACCTTTATGTGCACTTCACAACCGCCGATCCAATGGCCACTGCATCAACCGCTGCTCGCACCTGTACCTAAATAATCGCGCAAAAATATCCAAATTAGTTATAAGTACATGAATAGGCACAAAAGTGTGTTCCTTTACCTTTTTAGATGGATTTCTCTATTGATACATATACATATATATATATATTACCTGGTGTTGCCAATAGGATTAATACTATATTACAAATATATAATTAACAATAAACAAAAAAAAAGGAAAATTATTCTGCTCGTCGGGCTAGAACCCAGGATGCTTCGTTAGCGGGTCCTTTTTAGGTGGCGTCTTTACACCCTTGACTAATCCGGTCTTGTAAATGCGGCTTATAATTGTTAGTCGTTGTATTAGGGTAAGATGGCGGAACCCCTTTATAAACTCTCTGGATAAAATTGTGGGATCTTCCACAACTTTTTTCCACCTCCGGGTTAATTTCAAGGGCAACACTTAATATATTTCAAGTGCTACCTAAGTGTTTTTTTTTTTTTTTTTGGGGAAGCCTCAATCTGGGTGCTCCTAAGAAAAGATTTAACCTTTATATTACCTGTATATACCTAGGTATATTATATATAATTTTTCCACCGAATAATTACCTTAATTATTGCTTTTTTTTGAATAAGGTTTTAGCGTACGCTCTTTTCTTTATTTCGCGATTCAAATGATTTGAATTCAAAATTTATATTTCAATCAAATCGAAAGTTCCGGGCGGCAGTGACGTCTGCCTGGGTAGAGTTCCTTTGTATGATTTAATTATTCATTCAACTGCTTTTGGACGTTAAATTTCCCATATCTTTATTTTCGGTTTTTGGAAAGCTTGGCTTCCTGGAAATTGACCGCGGGAACTATATATCAGACCTAACGAGAACTTTACATCTGCGCACACTCATTTCGAGACTCTGCTCGAAACATTCTGCTACAAATGGGCTTTGCTTTTTGTTGACGATATGTCAAAACAAAATTGCAAACAGAACCCACGCGCTGGTAAACTCGTCTAAGTGCAATAAAACTTTTAAAATTAAAGTGAAAAGTGCAACAAGATGACAAGGGAATAATTTGAAAGAATCCAAACATGGCAAGAAGAACAACGCACTGTATTTGCAATCGGAAACGTGGGGCCGAACCTACTTAATAGCCGGGCAACAACAATCAGATAAGTGAATGTGAAATAATTTATTTCTGACGTGATTCTTTGTGCCTGTTTCCACTTTTATTTTCAGGTTGGCATATTATTGGCGTATGTCTTTTGCGTGGAAGATGCCAATGGGTTTTCCGGCTGTATTCTCCAACTCATACATGTAATTTTTATCCAATCCATTTCACAAACCCGCACAAGCGATTACAGCGACGTATGGACCGCGTAGCGGATGTTTGATTCGGTGCCGTTTCTATTTGTAGTTATTCAATGATCCAGGCTAGGATTCGAAAAGATAAAACGTAATTCTATTTAATTATTCTTTATTAGCTCTCTTTCAATTTAATTCTTGATTATTATTCTAATAATTCACTTATTTAATTCAACAATTCACTTTCACAATTAATCACTTTAAATACACAATCACTTTTCTCTTACTCAATACTTATACTTTTTCTCTATACTTTTCACTACTGTCATCTATCGCACTTCTTTATCGCGGTTCACAACTAGAATGTCTTGGGTGCTCCTGCGACATCTATTTATATCTCCTAGTGACACCTCTCGAAATTTCCAGATTCGTTAAGTTCAGAAGGTTCGAGAACAACATAATTAGTTATTCCATAGCTATTCAAACTGCTTTTGAAATGCTGCCCATTATCGGTAATATGGCTCTCTACTAGATGGCGGTGCGAGTGACTAATGGATGCTGAATGTCACAGTTTGAGCAAACATGCGACACTATTAAAGGGACTAGATCAGGTGACGTCTTTGCTCTGTGTAGTACATCGGTTCAGGGAACGCAGGATTGCGATTTGCGGCGACATTCGTGAGATATTTCACCAAGTTCGCATTACGAGTGAGAGTCAGCAGTGTATTGTTGTGAGACGAAAGGAGGACAATAAGGAGATCCAAAATCGAAGTCAAAAACCGGCAAAAAGGCATTGTTGCGCGTTCTCATTAGAGTATTTGACCCACTGGGACTTATTGCCCACTTTCTAATAAACTTTAAGATCCTGCTACAAGACATGTGGAAGGACCAAACCAGATGGGATGATGAAATAAGCGATGACCGGTTTATTAAATGTTGACAGTGGCTCCTAATGCTAGACAAAGTTGAAGAGTTGTCAATTCCAAAATGAGGGCAAAATCGAGAGTAGCGTCATCACTCCTGTCGATTATACAAAGTGTGAATGAGCAACTTGCCCATTAACAATCTCAATTAATGCGAGCTGCTGTGAAGAACGTTTTAAAAAGTTGTCAGAAAAGTAAAAATCAGCGATCTATTCACAGCCACTTCTGATGGGGAGCCTTCCATTTGCTAGACTTGTAGAACATATTCGATTCCCAACGATTTACCCGATTTTGCAAACGATGGCGGATGGAGTAGCTTCCGACCCTAACCAGAAGATGTAAATGATGGTGGCCTGTGAAGTCGATGGAAATTGGGGACACGGACCAACCTCTGCGAACACATTTAACTCGCATCGCATCCATTTACCAGGTATAGATACATGTGGCGCAAACTAATCTGAGATCATCACTGATAGCGATACGAAGAAGGAAGATCTTTTGAGTATTTTTATTTTTTAATGAATTTTATATTTAAATTCACTTTAAAACATGTCGTTTATTGTTTGTGGTCAATAGAGTTGATACTAATAGCTTTTATTTTTTAAAATTAATTTATAAGTGGTCGGTGAATACCAGCCTTAGTGTTTATTATGCAAACATCAGCCCAGATTTTTCTTTTGCTCTGGAAGTTGCTTTTTTCTATAGGCGAGTCCCACTTACGGATCCCTATGAGATTTTCCTCTGCTATCTCGGTTGAAAATTTGTTTTTTCTGGCACAGTAAGCAATAGAAAACTTCTTTACTTTCTCTGCCTAAGATACACTAAAAGGCATGCGACAATACAGTTTCCTTACATATTAGCACACGAAATGGTTCAAGAAAGGAAGTGTTAAGGCGAATACTTAAAATGCTGATCTCAGGAAATAGAAAAAAATCTCCGGTTGTTGTGTACTGTTGGTTGCTGTGGGTCTTGGCTGGCATGCTTGTCGCCATCCTTAGCTCGTCGGTAGGCGTGGGACTTGACCCTGACCATACACAGACAAAAAAAAAATCATGCCAGTCTTTGCGTCTTGGTGGTACTGACACATCGAGATGCTTTCTCTACCCTCCCTTCCATGGCTGTCTTACTCGCCTCAACAGCCCCTTATGCCGCCATCTTTCACTTCCTACTTCTCTTTGCCTTTGTCTTCCTTCCCTATCCAACCCTCCTCATCCCATATTGCCCTTTTTAAAAATATTAAAAAGCCATTACTTTTCTATCTGTTAATGTATATAACTATATTTATTCATTTTAGCTTAAAACTATATGGCTCGAATATAAGAGAAAAGAAAACTATATTGGCACGACAAAAAATTTTTTTTTACAAAAAAAGTTTTTAAAATACGCGAAACGAAACTAATCAGCAAAAAAAAATGTAGATATATATATATGTATATGCATCAATCGAACAAAGCGCGTCTCTATATATGCACGAGCATTATATAGGCTCAACCGACAATTGGAACCGCTGTCTACTCACTTTTATATATCTATATATGCACTTATAATTATTTAGAAAAGTCCTTTTTGACTTACCAGATTGTCTTTACTTGGTACCTTTATGTGCACTTCACAACCGCCGATCCAATGGCCACTGCATCAACCGCTGCTCGCACCTGTACCTAAATAATCGCGCAAAAATATCCAAATTAGTTATAAGTACATAAATAGGTACAAAAGTGTGTTCCTTTACCTTTTTAGATGGATTTCTCTATTGATACATATACATATATATATATATTACCTGGTGTTGCCAATAGGATTAATACTATATTACAAATATATAATTAACAATAAACAAAAAAAAAAAGGAAAATTATTCTGCTCGTCGGGCTAGAACCCAGGATGCTTCGTTAGCGGGTCCTTTTTAGGTGGCGTCTTTACACCCTTGACTAATCCGGTCTTGTAAATGCGGCTTATAATTGTTAGTCTTTGTATTAGGGTAAGATGGCGGAACCCCTTTATAAACTCTCTGGATAAAATTGTGGGATCTTCCACAACTTTTTTCCACCTCCGGGTTAATTTCAAGGGCAACACTTAATATATTTCAAGTGCTACCTAAGTTTTTTTTTTTTTTGGGAAGCCTCAATCTGGGTGCGCCTAAGAAAAGATTTAACCTTTATATTACCTGTATATACCTAGGTATATTATATATAATTTTTCAACCGAATAATTACCTTAATTATTGCTTTTTTTTCAATAAGGTTTTAGCGTACGCTCTTTTCTTTATTTCGCGATTCAAATGATTTGAATTCAAAATTTATATTTCAATCAAATCGAAAGTTCCGGGCGGCAGTGACGTCTGCCTGGGTAGAGTTCCTTTGTATGATTTAATTATTCATTCAACTGCTTTTGGACGTTAAATTTCCCATATCTTTATTTTCGGTTTTTGGAAAGCTTGGCTTCCTGGAAATTGACCGCGGGAACTCTATATCAGACCTAACGAGAACTTTACATCTGCGCACACTCATTTCGAGACTCGTTTGAATGTGAACGAAACATTCTGCTACATATGGGCTTTGCTTTTTGTTGACGATATGTCAAAACAAAATTGCAAACAGAACCCACGCGCTGGTAAACTCGTCTAAGTGCAATAAAACTTTTAAAATTAAAGTGAAAAGTGCAACAAGATGACAAGGGAATAATTTGAAAGAATCCAAACATGGCAAGAAGAACAACGCACTGTATTTGCAATCGGAAACGTGGGGCCGAACCTACTTAATAGCCGGGCAACAACAATCAGATAAGTGAATGTGAAATAATTTATTTCTGACGTGATTCTTTGTGCCTGTTTCCACTTTTATTTTCAGGTTGGCATATTATTGGCGTATGTCTTTTGCGTGGAAGATGCCAATGGGTTTTCCGGCTGTATTCTCCAACTCATACATGTAATTTTTATCCAATCCATTTCACAAACCCGCACAAGCGATTACAGCGACGTATGGACCGCGTAGCGGATGTTTGATTCGGTGCCGTTTCTATTTGTAGTTATTCAATGATCCAGGCTAGGATTCGAAAAGATAAAACGTAATTCTATTTAATTAATCTTTATTAGCTCTCTTTCAATTTAATTCTTGATTATTATTCTAATAATTCACTTATTTAATTCAACAATTCACTTTCACAATTAATCACTTTAAATACACAATCACTTTTCTCTTACTCAATACTTATACTTTTTCTCTATACTTTTCACTACTGTCATCTATCGCACTTCTTTATCGCGGTTCACAACTAGAATGTCTTGGGTGCTCCTGCGACATCTATTTATATCTCCTAGTGACACCTCTCGAAATTTCCAGATTCGTTATGTTCAGAAGGTTCGAGAACAACATAATTAGTTATTCCATAGCTATTCAAACTGCTTTTGAAATGCTGCCCATTATCGGTAATATGGCTCTCTACTAGATGGCGGTGCGAGTGACTAATGGATGCTGAATGTCACAGTTTGAGCAAACATGCGACACTATTAAAGGGACTAGATCAGGTGACGTCTTTGCTCTGTGTAGTACATCGGTTCAGGGAACGCAGGATTGCGATTTGCGGCGACATTCGTGAGATATTTCACCAAGTTCGCATTACGAGTGAGAGTCAGCAGCGTATTGTTGTGAGACGAAAGGAGGACAATAAGGAGATCCAAAATCGAAGTCAAAAACCGGCAAAAAGGCATTGTTGCGCGTTCTCATTAGAGTATTTGACCCACTGGGACTTATTGCCCACTTTCTAATATACTTTAAGATCCTGCTACAAGACATGTGGAAAGACCAAACCAGATGGGATGATGAAATAAGCGATGACCGGTTTATTAAATGTTGACAGTGGCTCCTAATGCTAGACAAAGTTGAAGAGTTGTCAATTCCAAAATGAGGGCAAAATCGAGAGTAGCGTCATCACTCCTGTCGATTATACAAAGTGTGAATGAGCAACTTGCCCATTAACAATCTCAATTAATGCGAGCTGCTGTGAAGAACGTTTTGAAAAGGTGTCAGAAAAGTAAAAATCAGCGATCTATTCACAGCCACTTCTGATGGGGAGCCTTCCATTTGCTAGACTTGTAGAACATATTCGAGTCCCAACGATTTACCCGATTTTGGAAACGATGGCGGATGGAGTAGCTTCCGACCCTAACCAGAAGATGTAAATGATGGTGGCCTGTGAAGTCGATGGAAATTGGGGACACGGACCAACCTCTGCGAACACATTTAACTCGCATCGCATCCATTTACCAGGTATAGATACATGTGGCGCAAACTAATCTGAGATCATCACTGATAGCGATACGAAGAAGGAAGATCTTTTGAGTATTTTTATTTTTTAATGAATTTTATATTTAAATTCACTTTAAAACATGTCGTTTATTGTTTGTGGTCAATAGAGTTGATACTAATAGCTTTTATTTTTTAAAATTAATTTATAAGTGGTCGGTGAATACCAGCCTTAGTGTTTATTATGCAAACATCAGCCCAGATTTTTCTTTTGCTCTGGAAGTTGCTTTTTTCTATAGGCGAGTCCCACTTACGGATCCCTATGAGATTTTCCTCTGCTATCTCGGTTGAAAATTTGTTTTTTTCTGGCACAGTAAGCAATAGAAAACTTCTTTACTTTCTCTGCCTAAGATACACTAAAAGGCATGCGACAATACAGTTTCCTTACATATTAGCACACGAAATGGTTCAAGAAAGGAAGTGTTAAGGCGAATACTTAAAATGCTGATCTCAGGAAATAGAAAAAAATCTCCGGTTGTTGTGTACTGTTGGTTGCTGCGGGTCTTGGCTGGCATGCTTGTCACCATCCTTAGCTCGTCGGTAGGCGTGGGACTTGACCCTGACCATACACAGACAAAAAAAAATCATGCCAGTCTTTGCGTCTTGGTGGTACTGACACTCGAGATGCTTTCTCTACCCTCAATTCCATGGCTGTCTTACTTGCCTCAACAGCCCCTTATGCCGCTATCTTTCACTTCCTACTTCTCTTTGCCTTTGTCTTCCTTCCCTATCCAACCCTCCTCATCCCATATTGCCCTTTTTAAAAATATTAAAAAGCCATTACTTTTCTATCTGTTAATGTATATAACTATATTTATTCATTTTAGCTTAAAACTATATGGCTCGAATATAAGAGAAAAGAAAACTATATTGGCACGACAAAAAAAAATTTTTTACAACAAGAAGTTTTTAAAATACGCGAAACGAAACTAATCAGCAAAAAAAAATTTATATATATATATATGTATATGCATCAATCGAACAAAGCGCGTCTCTATATATGCACGAGCATTATATAGGCTCAACCGACAATTGGAACCGCTGTCTACTCACTTTTATATATCTATATATGCACTTATAATTATTTAGAAAAGTCCTTTTTGACTTACCAGATTGTCTTTACTTGGTACCTCTATGTGCACTTCACAACCGCCGATCCAATGGCCACTGCATCAACCGCTGCTCGCACCTGTACCTAAATAATCGCGCAAAAATATCCAAATTAGTTATAAGTACATGAATAGGCACAAAAGTGTGTTCCTTTACCTTTTTAGATGGATTTCTCTATTGATACATATACATATATATATATATTACCTGGTGTTGCCAATAGGATTAATACTATATTACAAATATATAATTAACAATAAACAAAAAAAAAGGAAAATTATTCTGCTCGTCGGGCTAGAACCCAGGATGCTTCGTTAGCGGGTCCTTTTTAGGTGGCGTCTTTACACCCTTGACTAATCCGGTCTTGTAAATGCGGCTTATAATTGTTAGTCGTTGTATTAGGGTAAGATGGCGGAACCCCTTTATAAACTCTCTGGATAAAATTGTGGGATCTTCCACAACTTTTTTTCACCTCCGGGTTAATTTCAAGGGCAACACTTAATATATTTCAAGTGCTACCTAAGTGTTTTTTTTTTTTTTTGGGGAAGCCTCAATCTGGGTGCGCCTAAGAAAAGATTTAACCTTTATATTACCTGTATATACCTAGGTATATTATATATAATTTTTCAACCGAATAATTACCTTAATTATTGCTTTTTTTTCAATAAGGTTTTAGCGTACGCTCTTTTCTTTATTTCGCGATTCAAATGATTTGAATTCAAAATTTATATTTCAATCAAATCGAAAGTTCCGGGCGGCAGTGACGTCTGCCTGGGTAGAGTTCCTTTGTATGATTTAATTATTCATTCAACTGCTTTTGGACGTTAAATTTCCCATATCTTTATTTTCGGTTTTTGGAAAGCTTGGCTTCCTGGAAATTGACCGCGGGAACTCTATATCAGACCTAACGAGAACTTTACATCTGCGCACACTCATTTCGAGACTCTGCTCGAAACATTCTGCTACAAATGGGCTTTGCTTTTTGTTGACGATATGTCAAAACAAAATTGCAAACAGAACCCACGCGCTGGTAAACTCGTCTAAGTGCAATAAAACTTTTAAAATTAAAGTGAAAAGTGCAACAAGATGACAAGGGAATAATTTGAAAGAATCCAAACATGGCAAGAAGAACAACGCACTGTATTTGCAATCGGAAACGTGGGGCCGAACCTACTTAATAGCCGGGCAACAACAATCAGATAAGTGAATGTGAAATAATTTATTTCTGACGTGATTCTTTGTGCCTGTTTCCACTTTTATTTTCAGGTTGGCATATTATTGGCGTATGTCTTTTGCGTGGAAGATGCCAATGGGTTTTCCGGCTGTATTCTCCAACTCATACATGTAATTTTTATCCAATCCATTTCACAAACCCGCACAAGCGATTACAGCGACGTATGGACCGCGTAGCGGATGTTTGATTCGGTGCCGTTTCTATTTGTAGTTATTCAATGATCCAGGCTAGGATTCGAAAAGATAAAACGTAATTCTATTTAATTATTCTTTATTAGCTCTCTTTCAATTTAATTCTTGATTATTATTCTAATAATTCACTTATTTAATTCAACAATTCACTTTCACAATTAATCACTTTAAATACACAATCACTTTTCTCTTACTCAATACTTATACTTTTTCTCTATACTTTTCACTACTGTCATCTATCGCACTTCTTTATCGCGGTTCACAACTAGAATGTCTTGGGTGCTCCTGCGACATCTATTTATATCTCCTAGTGACACCTCTCGAAATTTCCAGATTCGTTAAGTTCAGAAGGTTCGAGAACAACATAATTAGTTATTCCATAGCTATTCAAACTGCTTTTGAAATGCTGCCCATTATCGGTAATATGGCTCTCTACTAGATGGCGGTGCGAGTGACTAATGGATGCTGAATGTCACAGTTTGAGCAAACATGCGACACTATTAAAGGGACTAGATCAGGTGACGTCTTTGCTCTGTGTAGTACATCGGTTCAGGGAACGCAGGATTGCGATTTGCGGCGACATTCGTGAGATATTTCACCAAGTTCGCATTACGAGTGAGAGTCAGCAGTGTATTGTTGTGAGACGAAAGGAGAACAATAAGGAGATCCAAAATCGAAGTCAAAAACCGGCAAAAAGGCATTGTTGCGCGTTCTCATTAGAGTATTTGACCCACTGGGACTTATTGCCCACTTTCTAATAAACTTTAAGATCCTGCTACAAGACATGTGGAAGGACCAAACCAGATGGGATGATGAAATAAGCGATGACCGGTTTATTAAATGTTGACAGTGGCTCCTAATGCTAGACAAAGTTGAAGAGTTGTCAATTCCAAAATGAGGGCAAAATCGAGAGTAGCGTCATCACTCCTGTCGATTATACAAAGTGTGAATGAGCAACTTGCCCATTAACAATCTCAATTAATGCGAGCTGCTGTGAAGAACGTTTTAAAAAGTTGTCAGAAAAGTAAAAATCAGCGATCTATTCACAGCCACTTCTGATGGGGAGCCTTCCATTTGCTAGACTTGTAGAACATATTCGAGTCCCAACGATTTACCCGATTTTGGAAACGATGGCGGATGGAGTAGCTTCCGACCCTAACCAGAAGATGTAAATGATGGTGGCCTGTGAAGTCGATGGAAATTGGGGACACGGACCAACCTCTGCGAACACATTTAACTCGCATCGCATCCATTTACCAGGTATAGATACATGTGGCGCAAACTAATCTGAGATCATCACTGATAGCGATACGAAGAAGGAAGATCTTTTGAGTATTTTTATTTTTTAATGAATTTTATATTTAAATTCACTTTAAAACATGTCGTTTATTGTTTGTGGTCAATAGAGTTGATACTAATAGCTTTTATTTTTTAAAATTAATTTATAAGTGGTCGGTGAATACCAGCCTTAGTGTTTATTATGGAAACATCAGCCCAGATTTTTCTTTTGCTCTGGAAGTTGCTTTTTTCTATAGGCGAGTCCCACTTACGGATCCCTATGAGATTTTCCTCTGCTATCTCGGTTGAAAATTTGTTTTTTCTGGCACAGTAAGCAATAGAAAACTTCTTTACTTTCTCTGCCTAAGATACACTAAAAGGCATGCGACAATACAGTTTCCTTACATATTAGCACACGAAATGGTTCAAGAAAGGAAGTGTTAAGGCGAATACTTAAAATGCTGATCTCAGGAAATAGAAAAAAATCTCCGGTTGTTGTGTACTGTTGGTTGCTGTGGGTCTTGGCTGGCATGCTTGTCGCCATCCTTAGCTCGTCGGTAGGCGTGGGACTTGACCCTGACCATACACAGACAAAAAAAAAATCATGCCAGTCTTTGCGTCTTGGTGGTACTGACACATCGAGATGCTTTCTCTACCCTCCCTTCCATGGCTGTCTTACTCGCCTCAACAGCCCCTTATGCCGCCATCTTTCACTTCCTACTTCTCTTTGCCTTTGTCTTCCTTCCCTATCCAACCCTCCTCATCCCATATTGCCCTTTTTAAAAATATTAAAAAGCCATTACTTTTCTATCTGTTAATGTATATAACTATATTTATTCATTTTAGCTTAAAACTATATGGCTCGAATATAAGAGAAAAGAAAACTATATTGGCACGACAAAAAATTTTTTTTTACAAAAAAAAGTTTTTAAAATACGCGAAACGAAACTAATCAACAAAAAAAAATGTAGATATATATATATGTATATGCATCAATCGAACAAAGCGCGTCTCTATATATGCACGAGCATTATATAGGCTCAACCGACAATTGGAACCGCTGTCTACTCACTTTTATATATCTATATATGCACTTATAATTATTTAGAAAAGTCCTTTTTGACTTACCAGATTGTCTTTACTTGGTACCTTTATGTGCACTTCACAACCGCCGATCCAATGGCCACTGCATCAACCGCTGCTCGCACCTGTACCTAAATAATCGCGCAAAAATATCCAAATTAGTTATAAGTACATAAATAGGTACAAAAGTGTGTTCCTTTACCTTTTTAGATGGATTTCTCTATTGATACATATACATATATATATATATTACCTGGTGTTGCCAATAGGATTAATACTATATTACAAATATATAATTAACAATAAACAAAAAAAAAAAGGAAAATTATTCTGCTCGTCGGGCTAGAACCCAGGATGCTTCGTTAGCGGGTCCTTTTTAGGTGGCGTCTTTACACCCTTGACTAATCCGGTCTTGTAAATGCGGCTTATAATTGTTAGTCGTTGTATTAGGATAAGATGGCGGAACCCCTTTATAAACTCTCTGGATAAAATTGTGGGATCTTCCACAACTTTTTTCCACCTCCGGGTTAATTTCAAGGGCAACACTTAATATATTTCAAGTGCTACCTAAGTTTTTTTTTTTTTTGGGAAGCCTCAATCTGGGTGCGCCTAAGAAAAGATTTAACCTTTATATTACCTGTATATACCTAGGTATATTATATATAATTTTTCAACCGAATAATTACCTTAATTATTGCTTTTTTTCAATAAGGTTTTAGCGTACGCTCTTTTCTTTATTTCGCGATTCAAATGATTTGAATTCAAAATTTATATTTCAATCAAATCAAAAGTTCCGGGCGGCAGTGACGTCTGCCTGGGTAGAGTTCCTTTGTATGATTTAATTATTCATTCAACTGCTTTTGGACGTTAAATTTCCCATATCTTTATTTTCGGTTTTTGGAAAGCTTGGCTTCCTGGAAATTGACCGCGGGAACTCTATATCAGACCTAACGAGAACTTTACATCTGCGCACACTCATTTCGAGACTAGTTTGAATGTGAACGAAACATTCTGCTACAAATGGGCTTTGCTTTTTGTTGACGATATGTCAAAACAAAATTGCAAACAGAACCCACGCGCTGGTAAACTCATCTAAGTGCAATAAAACTTTTAAAATTAAAGTGAAAAGTGCAACAAGATGACAAGGGAATAATTTGAAAGAATCCAAACATGGCAAGAAGAACAACGCACTGTATTTGCAATCGGAAACGTGGGGCCGAACCTACTTAATAGCCGGGCAACAACAATCAGATAAGTGAATGTGAAATAATTTATTTCTGACGTGATTCTTTGTGCCTGTTTCCACTTTTATTTTCAGGTTGGCATATTATTGGCGTATGTCTTTTGCGTGGAAGATGCCAATGGGTTTTCCGGCTGTATTCTCCAACTCATACATGTAATTTTTATCCAATCCATTTCACAAACCCGGACAAGCGATTACAGCGACGTATGGACCGCGTAGCGGATGTTTGATTCGGTGCCGTTTCTATTTGTAGTTATTCAATGATCCAGGCTAGGATTCGAAAAGATAAAACGTAATTCTATTTAATTAATCTTTATTAGCTCTCTTTCAATTTAATTCTTGATTATTATTCTAATAATTCACTTATTTAATTCAACAATTCACTTTCACAATTAATCACTTTAAATACACAATCACTTTTCTCTTACTCAATACTTATACTTTTTCTCTATACTTTTCACTACTGTCATCTATCGCACTTCTTTATCGCGGTTCACAACTAGAATGTCTTGGGTGCTCCTGCGACATCTATTTATATCTCCTAGTGACACCTCTCGAAATTTCCAGATTCGTTAAGTTCAGAAGGTTCGAGAACAACATAATTAGTTATTCCATAGCTATTCAAACTGCTTTTGAAATGCTGCCCATTATCGGTAATATGGCTCTCTACTAGATGGCGGTGCGAGTGACTAATGGATGCTGAATGTCACAGTTTGAGCAAACATGCGACACTATTAAAGGGACTAGATCAGGTGACGTCTTTGCTCTGTGTAGTACATCGGTTCAGGGAACGCAGGATTGCGATTTGCGGCGACATTCGTGAGATATTTCACCAAGTTCGCATTACGAGTGAGAGTCAGCAGTGTATTGTTGTGAGACGAAAGGAGGACAATAAGGAGATCCAAAATCGAAGTCAAAAACCGGCAAAAAGGCATTGTTGCGCGTTCTCATTAGAGTATTTGACCCACTGGGACTTATTGCCCACTTTCTAATATACTTTAAGATCCTGCTACAAGACATGTGGAAAGACCAAACAAGATGGGATGATGAAATAAGCGATGACCGGTTTATTAAATGTTGACAGTGGCTCCTAATGCTAGACAAAGTTGAAGAGTTGTCAATTCCAAAATGAGGGCAAAATCGAGAGTAGCGTCATCACTCCTGTCGATTATACAAAGTGTGAATGAGCAACTTGCCCATTAACAATCTCAATTAATGCGAGCTGCTGTGAAGAACGTTTTGAAAAGTTGTCAGAAAAGTAAAAATCAGCGATCTATTCACAGCCACTTCTGATGGGGAGCCTTCCATTTGCTAGACTTGTAGAACATATTCGAGTCCCAACGATTTACCCGATTTTGGAAACGATGGCGGATGGAGTAGCTTCCGACCCTAACCAGAAGATGTAAATGATGGTGGCCTGTGAAGTCGATGGAAATTGGGGACACGGACCAACCTCTGCGAACACATTTAACTCGCATCGCATCCATTTACCAGGTATAGATACATGTGGCGCAAACTAATCTGAGATCATCACTGATAGCGATACGAAGAAGGAAGATCTTTTGAGTATTTTTATTTTTTAATGAATTTTATATTTAAATTCACTTTAAAACATGTCGTTTATTGTTTGTGGTCAATAGAGTTGATACTAATAGCTTTTATTTTTTAAAATCAATTTATAAGTGGTCGGTGAATACCAGCCTTAGTGTTTATTATGGAAACATCAGCCCAGATTTTTCCTTTGCTCTGGAAGTTGCTTTTTTCTATAGGCGAGTCCCACTTACGGATCCCTATGAGATTTTCCTCTGCTATCTCGGTTGAAAATTTGTTTTTTCTGG
This sequence comes from Portevinia maculata, assembly GCA_949715645.1. Taxonomy (NCBI): domain Eukaryota; kingdom Metazoa; phylum Arthropoda; class Insecta; order Diptera; family Syrphidae; genus Portevinia; species Portevinia maculata. Next base: position 207,744,630 of record OX454526.1, on the reverse strand, counting down.
CACAGTAAGCAATAGAAAACTTCTTTACTTTCTCTGCCTAAGATACACTAAAAGGCATGCGACAATACAGTTTCCTTACATATTAGCACACGAAATGGTTCAAGAAAGGAAGTGTTAAGGCGAATACTTAAAATGCTGATCTCAGGAAATAGAAAAAAATCTCCGGTTGTTGTGTACTGTTGGTTGCTGTGGGTCTTGGCTGGCATGCTTGTCACCATCCTTAGCTCGTCGGTAGGCGTGGGACTTGACCCTGACCATACACAGACAAAAAAAAATGATGCCAGTCTTTGCGTCTTGGTGGTACTGACACTCGAGATGCTTTCTCTACCCTCCCTTCCATGGCTGTCTTACTCGCCTCAACAGCCCCTTATGCCGCCATCTTTCACTTCCTACTTCTCTTTGCCTTTGTCTTCCTTCCCTATCCAACCCTCCTCATCCCATATTGCCCTTTTTAAAAAATCAGCAAAAAAAAATGTAGATATATATATATGTATATGCATCAATCGAACAAAGCGCGTCTCTATATATGCACGAGCATTATATAGGCTCAACCGACAATTGGAACCGCTGTCTACTCACTTTTATATATCTATATATGCACTTATAATTATTTAGAAAAGTCCTTTTTGACTTACCAGATTTTCTTTACTTGGTACCTATATGTGCACTTCACAACCGCCGATCCAATGGCCACTGCATCAACCGCTGCTCGCACCTGTACCTTAATAATCGCACAAAAATATCCAAATTAGTTATAAGTACATAAATAGGTACAAAAGTGTGTTCCTTTACCTTTTTAGATAGATTTCTCTATTGATACATATACATATATATATATATTACCTGGTGTTGCCAATAGGATTAATACTATATTACAAATATATAATTAACAATAAACAAAAAAAAAGGAAAATTATTCTGCTCGTCGGGCTAGAACCCAGGATGCTTCGTTAGCGGGTCCTTTTTAGGCGGCGTCTTTACACCCTTGACTAATCCGGTCTTGTAAATGCGGCTTATAATTGTTAGTCGTTGTATTAGGGTAAGATGGCGGAACCCCTTTATAAACTCTCTGGATAGAATTGTGGGATCTTCCACAACTTTTTTCCACCTCCGGGTTAATTTCAAGGGCAACAATTAATATATTTCAAGTGCCTAAGTTTTTTTTTTTTTTTTTGGGAAGCCTCAATCTGGGTGCGCCTAAGAAAAGATTTAACCTTTATATTACCTGTATATACCTAGGTATATTATATATAATTTTTCCACCGAATAATTACCTTAATTATTGCTTTTTTTTGAATAGGGTTTTAGCGTACGCTCTTTTCTTTATTTCGCGATTCAAATGATTTGAATTCAAAATTTATATTTCAATCAAATCGAAAGTTCCGGGCGGCAGTGACGTCTGCCTGGGTAGAGTTCCTTTGTATGATTTAATTATTCATTCAACTGCTTTTGGACGTTAAATTTCCCATATCTTTATTTTCGGTTTTTGGAAAGCTTGGCTTCCTGGAAATTGACCGCGGGAACTCTATATCAGACCTAACGAAAACTTTACATCTGCGCACACTCATTTCGAGACTCGTTTGAATGTGAACGAAACATTCTGCTACAAATGGGCTTTGCTTTTTGTTGACGATATGTCAAAACAAAATTGCAAAACAGAACCCACGCGCTGGTAAACTCGTCTAAGTGCAATAAAACTTTTAAAATTAAAGTGAAAAGTGCAACAAGATGACAAGGGAATAATTTGAAAGAATCCAAACATGGCAAGAAGAACAACGCACTGTATTTGCAATCGGAAACGTGGGGGCGAACCTACTTAATAGCCGGGCAACAACAATCTGACGTGATTCTTTGTGCCTGTTTCCACTTTTATTTTCAGGTTGGCATATTATTGGCGTATGTCTTTTGCGTGGAAGATGCCAATGGGTTTTCCGGCTGTATTCTCCAACTCATACATGTAATTTCCAACGACACGACGAACACGGGACTTCAGGAATTTCGGAAGCAACTTTGCATTTTGTCCACGGACGAAGTTGCTCTGTGCAAAGTTTCTGTGGAATACTTCTTGTCCCACCTTGAAGGATGTTGGTGTCGATCGTGTGTTGTAAGTCCGCTCGTGGGCTTTTAGCAACTTCCTGGACAGCTGCTGTCGTGCGAGTGCAATATTTGCTTCGCGTGGCAAAGTTAATATTTCTGGATCCTGCAGTGCCCTCAACTTTCGGAGTATTTTATACGAAGAGCCATGGGTGATCATATTTTGTCCGAATAGGGTATAGTACGGTTGGCAGCCTAAAGAGTTATGCACATCAGCGCGTAATGCGCACGCTATACTAGAAAGGTGTACATCCCATTGATCCTGCTCATCAGTAATAACCACTCTTAACTTGTTGAGGATACTGCGGTTAACTCTCTCAGAGATGTTAGCTTGCGGTGAGTACAGAGCTGTACGAACGTGTTGGACGCCATAGCTGTCCAAAAACTTGCCAAAATCCGACGAAACGAACTGTTTTCCATTGTCCGAGTGTAAAAATTCAGGTGTACCGAACCCATGAAATACCTCGGACTCCAGAAACCTGGTGATATTTGTCGAAGTCGCTTTAGATAAGGCTTTCAGGAACGTATACTTGGTGAAGTGGTCAACGGCTATGAAGATGTAGACGTTTCCTCTTTTTGTGCGCTGATATGGACCTAGCAAGTCAATGTAAAGCCGTTGCATAGGCCTCTTTGTGACGATCTGCTTTACAATTGGAGGGCGAAGAATCTTATTGGGCGCTTTCGTGGTTTTACATACCTCGCACCGACTAACAAACGCTCTTATATCATTGACCATTTTCGCCGAATAGTACTTCTCACGGACTCTTTCATAGTTTTTTGAGAAGCCACTATGACAACACAGCTTGGTGTTGTGGGCCATTTCAATAACAGTTTGGGTCAAGGTGCTTGGTATCCACAAACGCCATAAAGAGTCTTCGTTGGCAAGCACATCACTTCTAAATCTAACTCTTTTGTATATAAATTGGTCGGATACAGTTAGATCTGGAAGTGAGGCTTGGTTTTTGGCGATTTCCTCTCGCAAGTTTTGGTATGCTGCAGATTCGAACTCCGGCGAGGAAAGATCTACATCCTCACCCAGAACTGTGACCGTAATCTCTTCCATGACAGGGCATCCGGCACTACATTCAACGAAACCCTTCCGGTGTTCAATGGAAAAATCGAATCGTTGGAGTTGAAAACTCCATCTTGCAAGCCTACCACTCAGATCCTTTAATGGCATCAGCCACTTCAGACTTGAGTGGTCGGTAACAATACGGAATGTGGAACCCTCAATGTAGGCTCGGAGCTTCCTGACACTTAAGACAGCGGCGAGACACTCCAGCTCCGTCACCGTAAAGTTCCTCTGAGCCTTATTAAGCTTCTTCGACATGAAGGCTATTGGCTTTTCATTCCCATCAGTGTCCAATTGGAAGAGCACCCCTCCTACTCCTTCCGACGAAGCATCACACTGGATGGTAAAAGTTTTTTTAAAGTCCGGTTGGGACAGAACCGGAGCAGAGGTAAGCGCTTCCTTCAATTTTTCAAATGCTTCCCGAGCTGCAGGTGTCAATTCAAAATTTTTCTCCTTTTTTAGGCAATCAGTAAGAGGCGCAGCTAGATCGGAATAATTTTGGATAAAACGCCTATACCACCCCGTCAAACCGATGAATCTACGCACTTGTCTCGGTGTTTTCGGAATCGGGAAGTTCAACATCGCGTCTATCTTTCCAGGATCGGTTTTGAGCGTGCCCTGACCGCCGATGTACCCAAGATACTTGATCTCGCGCTTGCAGAATTTACTCTTTTTGAGGTTTATTGTTAAGTTCGCCCTACGTAGACAGGAAGCCACTTCCGCCAATACTCGGATATGAGTGTCGAAATCCGCCGTGCATACTAACAGGTCATCCAAATATATGAAGACAAGTTCCCGGAGTCGTGCAGGAATCACACGATCCATTAGGCGACACATCCTTTGTGCTGCGTTGCATAACCCGAAAGGCATTACTGTACATTGATACAATGGCCGTCCCGGTACAGCAAATGCAGTTTTCTGTCTGGACTCTTCATCAAGCGGGATCTGCCAAAATGCATCTTTGAGATCAAGTCCCGTGATGAAATATGTTTCCTGTAAGCGACTTAGAAGACCGTCAATATGTGGCAGCGGATACGCGTCTTTTTCGTCACGCTATTCAATTTCCGACTATCCAAGCAAAGGCGTACTTTCCCTGGCTTTCTGACCAGCACTATAGGGGAACACCATGGTGAGTTGCTTTCCTCAATAACCTTCAGTTCTAACATGCGATCAAGTTCTTTATAGACTTCTTCCTGACGCACCGGAGACAAGGGGTAGTGCCTGGATTTAATCGGCACAGAATCACCAACATCGATTTGATGGGTTTCCAGATGTGTTCGACCGAGACCAAAGTCCGTGAAGTTTGGATACTGTTTCTTCACAGATTCCAATTCCAATTGTTGTGCTGCGGTAAGTGAAATGTACTTTGGTTCCTCGATCAAACTTCCATCTTTAGGTAAAATGTTTCTATCGATCTGGCTGACCTGAGGGATTAAACAGAACTCCTTCCAGAAATTCATGCCGAGATAGACTTTCTGCGCCAGGTTAGGAATTGCATAGAAGGTAATGGTCTTCGTCATGCCCTTAAAAGTTGTTGGGATCTCACAATAACCAACGATATCGTGCGATGTCCCATCGGCCGTTTTCACGAAGTTTTTATATTTATGCATATGAATACCATTCCCCTCTATGAACTCAAAACAAGACCCCTAGCACAGATATGGATGCTCCACTGTCTAACAGACCGAAGACTTGTTTGTCCTTGAGCAGAACGTTCGCATACAGCCTACCATCTGTTTTTGACGCTAAGATGGTCTCGACTATGAGTTTCTGGAAGAGTTTCCGCTTACGAAACCTTTCCCTACACTTTTTAATGTGTTTACTTGCGCTAATATGATTTCCAATGATCTTAGCCCGCATTTTATAATAATTTTGCTTCCTTTCATGAAGCGATTTTAGGGCAAAGGTGGTTATAGGGTGACTTTCTTCAGAAGGATTTTGTTGGCTATCAGGTCTTTTTAAAATTTGAACAATCGTATTTTTAAAGCTATCTGTTTTTAATTTCTCTGTTGATCGGGGAAGTTCCTTTGAGAACGACTCTCCCCGACTCTCCTGTCGTTCCCCAGATTGTTTCCCTGGTGTTTTGTGCACTCAGGTGTACTAATGCCTTTTTCGCCACAGACAAATAAGAATAACCGGCGGCTATGTGACGGACATTGGTAAAACTGTTGGTTTACAATGAACACACCCCATTAAATACCGGACCTTTCTTGTACAACTTACAACTTACTTCGCTTACAACACACACACTTGTTGATTGTCTTTTTTCTTTCTCAAAACACGGTGTGGTTGTTTTTTGCGTCTTTCTTATTATTCTGAATAAATACTTTTTACTTTCTTAAATCAATCCGAACTTTATTTATTCATCTGCTAACAGGGTTATGGGCCCAGTAGTAAAAGTTAAAAGTGGATTAGAGTATTTTAAAGACATTTTAAAAACCTGTTGTTCCGCTGTATATGCGAAGAAGTTTTTTGTGTGGAAACTTTGTTAATCGTGTTTTGGAAAATGGCGGATGAAAAATTTTCAATCCCGAAATTAAATAATACAAATTGGACAGTTTGGAAATTTAGAGTGGAAAGTTTCCTGTCCCGAGAAGATCTATGGAAAGTAGTTGAGGATGATCTCCCAGACGAAAATTCGAGGACAGATGTGTGGAGGAAGGATGACAGGAAGGCGAAAGGTACAATTATTCTTTTTCTCAGCGATAACCAATTGCCTTTGGTGAAGAACTGTCGACATGCAAAAGATGTCTGGACTACACTTCAGAATACTCACGAAAAAATTTCGAGATCTGTTCGTGTGTCACTTCTCAAGAAGTTGTGCTCAACAAGAGTACAAGAAGGAGGAAATGTTGAGAAGCATCTGTTTGATGTCGAGGAGTTATTCGATCGCTTGGCTGCTGCTGGACATGTGTTTGATAAAGACACAAAAATCTGTTTGATCTTGCAAAGCCTGCCAGATTCATTTGAGCATTTGGTTTCGGCGCTAGACAGTCGTTCGAATGACGACATGACATTAGAATTCATCAAGTCAAAATTAATCGACGAGTACCATCGAAGGCTGGAGCGGGCTGGTGAGTTTTTTAAGCAGGAAAAGGCAATGAAAACCGAATCGAATCGCAGTGTGGAAACTAGAACTTGTTTCCATTGCAAAAAGCCGGGACATCTACGTTCAAGTTGTCGTTCTTATTTGGCAAACAAAAGGGGCAGTGGAAGAAAAAGAAATCCTAGTACAAAGGTCACAGAGGAAACAAATATAGCGTTTGCTGCAGGTCGTGATAAACCAGGGCTTTGGTTAATCGACAGTGGTGCGAGTTCGCACATGACAAATGATAAACATTTTTTCAATTCCTTAAATGAATCGGACGGTGCAAGCATTGTTTTGGCTGACGGAAAACAAATATCATCAGCTGGTCGCGGAGAAGGTGTAATTGTTGGCGTTGACGACAATAAAAGACGTGTCAGAGTCACACTTCAAGATGTTTTATTTGTGCCGGATTTAGGAGGAAGTCTAATGTCAGTGAGCAAGCTGGCCGAAAATGGTTTTTCTGCTAGGTTTGATAAATATACCTGTAGCATAAATAATTCTGAGGGAAAAGTTGTTTTACTGGGTAATCGATGTGGAAATCTTTACCATCTTCAAGTTCTGGAGCAGTCATCAAAAGCTTTAGAAGGAAAACATCATGTTAATTGTCAACATCAATGGCATAGACGTTTGGGTCATCGAGATACTGCGGTGTTAGAGCGGATGATGAAGGAACAGTTGGTTTCTGGATTAGATGTACGAAACTGTGGGCTGCAAGTTGTTTGCGAGTGCTGTTTAAAAGGAAAACTTACTCGAACACCATTTCCTGGAATAGTTCATCAAAAATCGAAAAAATTATTGGATATAGTACATACCGACTTATGTGGCCCTATGAGAGCACCAACACCAGCTGGAAATAGGTACCTGATGACTATGATAGATGATTTTAGCCGTTATACAGTGGTTTATCTATTGAAACACAAATGGGAAGCAGCAGACAGAATAAAACAGTACGTTCGTCAAGTTCAAAATCAGTTTGGACGAAAACCAGTCGTCATACGATCTGATGGAGGAGGAGAATACGACAATAATAATCTACGGGACTTTTACATTGCTGAAGGTATCAAGCCGCAGTTCACTACTGCATATTCTCCCCAACAAAACGGTGTTGCTGAACGCAAAAACAGATCTCTCATCGAAATGACAAAGTGCATGTTAATAGACGCTGGGTTGGAGAAACGATATTGGGGTGAAGCTGTGCTTACGGCAACTTATATTCAAAATCGTTTGCCAACAAAGTCAGTGGATAAAACTCCGTTTGAACTCTGGTATAAGAGGAAACCATCTCTGAAGCATATACGGAGGTTTGGCTGCGAAGCTTATGTGCATATACCGGATGTTAGACGTGATAAACTGGACTGCAAAGCTAACAAGCTAATATTTGTCGGATACTCTGATCAACATAAAGGGTATCGTTTTCTTGATCGTTCAACTATGAAGATTACCATCAGTCGAGATGCTCATTTCCTAGAAAGTGAAACACGGACAGCTGATATCGGTGTTCCAGACTCTAATATGGATATTGTGTCTGATGAAGTTCAAATCCGTTCTATCCCTGAAGGGGAAGTGATTCCAACGGAAAGTTTTGATGTTTCTGTTGATGACGAGAGTTCGCGAGAGGACGAATTTTTCGGATTTGAAGAAGAATTGCCATCCGAGGATGAGGAAGAGCGAACTACGACAAGGCGTTCCGAGCGAACTACTCGTGGAGTACCACCAATTCATCTTAATGAGTACGTAGTAGGCAGTGCATCTCTATTTTTGGATGAACCGAAGGACTACAAGGAAGCAGTTCAAGTACCTGAATGGAGAGAAGCAATGAACGAGGAGATGAAGTCACAACGACGTAATCATACGTGGGATCTCGTAAAACTTCCAGAAGGCAGAAAGGTTGTCGGCTCGAAATGGTTCTATAAAATAAAAAGAAACGAGCAGAACGAAATCACAAGGCATAAGGCCCGAATTGTCGCGCAAGGATACACGCAAAAGTATGGTGTAGATTACGACGAAGTCTTTGCTCCTGTCACGAAATTAACAACTCTAAGAACTTTTTTGGCTGTTGCTGCAAAGCATGGAATGCTGGTCAAACAATTTGACGTCAAAACTGCCTATCTTCATGGAGTTGTCGAAGAGGAGATTTTTATGAGACAACCACCTGGCTATGAAATTTCCGGAAAAGAAGGGTTAGTCTGCCGATTAAATAAGAGTATTTATGGACTTAAGCAATCGGCACGCTGCTGGAACCAGACATTACATAACTTTTTGTTGAAGCTGCATTTTAAGGCATCGGCTGCGGATCCATGTTTGTACATCAAAGATACCGGAGGCAAGAAGGTATTTCTACTTGTTTATGTAGATGACTTGCTGGTGGGAAGCATGGATGAAGGTGAGATTATTACGATTTATAACGAACTTCAAAGAAAATTCGAAATAGTCAACCTGGGAGAAGTGCGGTATTTTCCGGGAATGGAAATATATCGAAAGGACAACGTTTTTGAAATACATCTGAAAAATTACATTAAAAAGCTACTTAAAAGTTTTGGTATGGAGAACGCTAAGGTTTCTAACTCACCGATGGACCCTGGTTATATGAAAGCTGAAGATAAGACCGCTTCATTAGACAGCAGCACAATATATCGAAGTCTAGTCGGCGCATTGTTGTATTTGGCTGTGAATGCTAGACCTGACATATCGGCAAGCACTGCTATTTTAGGCAGAAAATTTCAAAATCCTACGGAAGCTGATTGGATTGCTGCAAAAAGGATCTTACGTTACCTAAAAGGGACTATCGACTACAAAATATGCATCGGCGGTGCTGAGGAGTGGAAACTAGTTGGTTATTCGGATGCAGACTGGGCTGGTGATCAAGCTACTAGGAGATCAACGTCTGGATACGTGTTTTTATTTGGAGAGTCTCCAATTTCGTGGGCTAGTCGACGACAAGAATGCGTTACACTTTCATCGATGGAAGCTGAGTACGTGGCCCTCAGTGACGCCTGTCAAGAGGTAATATGGCTACGAAAACTACTGCGAGATTTTGGCGAGATTCAGCGCGAACCGACATTGATCAACGAGGACAACCAGAGCTGCATAGCATTTGTTAATACTGAACGTATCAGTAGGCGATCAAAGCACATAGAAACTAAGGAGCGTTTTGTTCAAGATCTCTGTGCAAATAATGAGATCGAATTGAAATATTGTTCAACAAACGAGATGATGGCAGACATTTTCACCAAACCTCTGGGACCGATCAAACAAAGGAGCTTCTGTAAGCTGCTCAAACTTGATGGGAGTTAGGCGATTGTTCATTGAGGAGGAGTGTTGGTTTACAATGAACACACCCCATTAAATACCGGACCTTTCTTGTACAACTTACAACTTACTTCGCTTACAACACACACACTTGTTGATTGTCTTTTTTCTTTCTCAAAACACGGTGTGGTTGTTTTTTGCGTCTTTCTTATTATTCTGAATAAATACTTTTTACTTTCTTAAATCAATCCGAACTTTATTTATTCATTTGTTTTTGAATGAATAGCCTTACATTCCTTACCACGTAAAGTGGACGGCTGGAGTTACAGCGCTGTTTCACGGTCAGCCACAACCGATCATCAGACTACTTATGTGGTGCTGGTCTGTCTTTTTCCTTCATTTATCCCGAAATTCCATTTTCTTCCACTGGGATTCGAACCTAGACCAGCGTCTTCTCAGGCAAGCACTCTTGCACTGTGCCATTGAAGCCACGAGTTTATCCAGTTTTTTTATTTGCAATTTCTTGGACAAACTTTTGCTCCTGTAAGTAAACTATGTTATTCATTCCAGTTGTTTCTTTCTGTGTTTTCTCTAATTCTATTCCATTTCGACAAGCATAGTTGGACTGAAATGGGTGATAGAGAGGGTGAAAGACTTTTGACATTGTTTTTTGTCGAGAATTTTATGATTAATGGTTTTTAATGTGATACCACACAATTTTTCCTGGTTTTTAATTTTTGTTTTCCGTCAATTCCTTTATTTGTTTTTGAATGAATAGCCTTACATTCCTTACCACGTAAAGTGGACGGCTGGAGTTACAGCGCTGTTTCACGGTCAGCCACAACCGATCATCAGACTCCTTATGTGGTGCTGGTCTGTCTTTTTCCTTCATTTATCCCGAAATTCCATTTTCTTCCACTGGGATTCGAACCTAGACCAGCGTCTTCTCAGGCATCTGCTAACAAAAACGAGTGTCCTTGCAGATCACAATTCCAGCATACTAGAGCAGATGCCTGTGCCGTACTGTTATATGATCGATGAAGGCCGCTATTTCTTCACCTGGCTGTTCTACTTCATCTTCCAAATGGATTTCATGAACCGCTCTTTGAGTTGGACATCGCATAGACAGAAAGCGTTCAGCTTCTCTGCCCTTGTCTCGGAGTTGTTCTAAGCTCTTTAAATCCCCAGCTAGTAACACTTCTCCCAGCTTTTCCCTGGCATTATTTCGAACGATTTCAATGAGCAGAACTGCATCATAGAAATCGTCGAAAGATTCCTTAAACATCTGCCTACGAGTGAGCAAGCGCATTTAAACGTCAACATCGTTTTCTTTTCGACCGAATTCCTTCTTCATGGCTACTTTCATCTTCGCAGCGGGATTTTTACGTAAAAACGTCCAAAACCAATCACTAGCCTTTCCGGTCACCAAGGTGTGGAAATTGGCAGTGATTTGCTCGTCACTGTAACACGAAGAGATTTGGAGTCTTTCAACCTTAAAAAGGAAATCGGAAATATTGTCGGAACCGTCATATTTAACATTCCACCTGTCCAATCGACACTTTTCGGATGTGCTTCCATTCGATGGTGTTGGCGTTTCCGGCATGGAATTAGGCCCAGAGCGGTGATTGGAGGTAGGTGGACCTACAATTGGATGCTGGGGAGGTGGTTTGCTATTAATTTCGCCCATCTTGGCCAACACGCTGTTCATGAATATTTCCATTTGCCCGAAGAAGCGATATTGATTTAGTGCCAGCGAGCGAACAATCTTGTCTGCCAAATCATCTACTTTGTTTTGGGTGTTGTTGACACCTGAAGGCCCGGGGTTTACACCACCGGCAGCACTTTGAAGCTGATTGGCAGTTATACTATTTGGGTTTGGTTGATTAAGGTTAATCATTGCCGCCGAATTGTCCCTATCACTAGCTGTTGAATTCAGTGACCTATCCAGACTTAGGCGGTTTATAGACCGATGGAAACTATCAAAATCGTTTTCTGTTCTAATTGCGTCGCCTCTAGCAACAGACCTTGTAATAGGTGTTTGGCTCATGGTAGAGAAACTGATAATTCTTGTGAGAAAGCAGAACAAAATAACCAAAAACAAAAAACAAACAAATTCTCAAGATAAATAAGAAAACCATTTAAAAGTAAATTGTAATTAATCTCATAAAATATAATAAAATATATGAAATGATAATAAATAATTGAGAATAAAAATCAATAAAAACTTAATAACTCACGCTAACCTAAATTAAAATCAAAGATACTAATTAATATTGCAGACTAATTGAACAAATAATATATCTAAATCATTAAGTAAAACAAAATAAATAAATTAATAAATAAATAAACTGTATAAAAGCAAATGAACTAATTAAAACAAACTAACTTATACTGAAATGAAAAGACGAATTTATCTAAACTGGGCAAAGGATGAGGTTTTTCGGCGGAGGAATGACGACAACTTCAGAAGTGAAAGATGGCAAAGTTCTATGAGCCGAACAAAAAAACAAGAAAAATTAAGGTAAACTATGTTTTGAAAATCAGGTAAAATCGTATCTTATTGGCTTAATTTAATTTGAAACTAATTACTTTTTGTTTTACGACAAGTACAAGCGACGATTCACTTGCATTGGACTCCAAAACATACTTTCAATTTAGATGGAAGGAACCAACATAGACTCGTTAATTCGAATCTCCAATGTCTCTTCTCATCGTTTATATGTTAGAGCTTATAGCATTCTATTGCATCCGGACATCGACGCTGCTGTTAATACCAGCGTGCACTACGGCTCAGCCATAACCAAAAACTATAAATTATACTTGGATTGACTTCCACCATTGCAACGCTATACCAGAGCTACACTCCAGTCACCGGGACTTATGATGGAAGCCAAAACAATTAAAAAAAAAATAAAAAAAAAAGTTGAGAAAAGAACTAAGTTAAAAAAAATTGATGTGGCTCTATCAAAAAAAAACTAACTCCTGCTATTACAGCAGGGCTAACACGTTGGGCGCCATTTTGTTATGTACTGTTGGTTGCTGTGGATCTTTGCTGGCATGCTTGTCGCTATCCTTAGTTCGTCGGTGGGCGTGGGACTTGACCCTGACCATACACAGACAAAAAAAATCATGCCAGTCTTTGCGTCTTGGTGGTACTGACACTCGAGATGCTTTCTCTACCCTCCCTTCCATGGCTGTCTTACTCGCCTCAACAGCCCCTTATGCCGCCATCTTTCACTTCCTACTTCTCTTTGCCTTTGTCTTCCTTCCCTATCCAACCCTCCTCATCCCATATTGCCCTTTTTAAAAATATTAAAAAGCCATTACTTTTCTATCTGTTAATGTATATAACTATATTTATTCATTTTAGCTTAAAACTATATGGCTCGAATATAAGAGAAAAGAAAACTATATTGGCACGACAAAAAAAAATTTTTTTACAAAAAAAAGTTTTTAAAATACGCGAAACGAAACTAATCAACAAAAAAAATGTAGATATATATATATGTGTCACAGTGTGAAATGCTAGGCACTACTCCTCGTATGTGCCTAAGTGAAACCGGAGCATTAAGTAGAGACTCGAGAGTATCGAACTGGATGACGCTGGTGAAGAAGGACGGAAAAAGCGGCAGAACAGAAAAGAGAACGGACGAGTAAAGACTTGACTGCTTTGGGATCGCTGCATTCGTGAAAATGAACAAAGAGTCAACATCAGAAGTGGGATCGGTCAAGCCTCCACTTAATATGGATATAGAAGCCTTTAAGCTTCTATTGTAGCAGCAAAACAAAAATTGTATGGCCCTGCTAGAAGCAACGAAGACGCCGACGACAAGCAACATTGTGAAGCTGCCAATATATGATCCTGAGAAAGCGAATGCCGATGCCAGATCTTGGATCTCCACAGCAGATATTTGTATGGGAGACCAACCGCTTCAAGGTTCCACACTCGTTATCGAATTGAGTCGTGCACTTAAAGGACAAGCTTCGGAGTGGTTATCTTCAATTGCATTTTCTGGTATGACATGGAACCAGTTCAAGGATATATTCAAGGTATGACTGTCCCGAAACATCTGCAGCGTTTTTAATTAATATGGGTAACACCAAGCCTAAGGATGGCGAATGTCTTGCATCTTTTGCTGCAAGCATGATAACATCATTGTTGTCTCGCTGGAAAAATTCATCACCGGAACAAATTGTTGTAGCCACAGTGCTGGCACAAATATCTCAGTTTGAACCCCGTGTTCAACGCCTTGCGTTTACCACTGAAATTGAAGACAGGAACCGTTTGCAACAGGAGTTAAAGGCATTGTCATTCCTGAAGAGACGGGCTAATCCATCTGAAGCAAATGCTTTTGATGTCAAACGATTGAAAACACCTCCGTCATCCATAAAATGTTTTACCTGTGGTAAACTGGGACACAAATCTAATACCTGTCGTTTCTCAAGCATGCGGTCTGCGATGCCGAATGCAGAATCATCGCCCAAGAATGTTCCAGCCGCAAAGTCTACAAACAATAATATTACGTGTTTTAAGTGTGGCGAAGCTGGACATTTTGCATCACGTTGCCTTGGTGAGAGTGGCAGGAGTGGAAGCAGTTCTGTAGTTCCTGCAGGTGTGCGTAGAGTTGACGTTTGTCACATTGATTCCCCTTCAGGTATACTTACACATTTCGGTAAGCAAATATTATTTTATTATGATTCAGGTTCCGAGTGCTCAATTGTAAAAGAATCAATCAGTTGTAAATTTAGGGGCAAACGTTTTGATAGCGTTGTGAGCATGATTGGAATCGGTCAAAAAAGTGTCAAAAGTACTATTCAGATTTTAGCTAATGTAGTCATAGATGCAATTCCTATTGAAATTCTATTTCATGTTTTACCCGACAACTATGTTGGATATGATGTTTTGATAGGCCGCGAAGTTTTGAAACAGGGTTTAGCTATTCATATGACTTCTAATATTTTGAAAGTGAGCAAAATTAAAGTAGTGCAAGAATGCAGTTCAGTTCAGCCAATCATTGATTTCGAGAAGATTGATACAGATATTCAGGCAGAATTCAAAGCGGGGTTGATTTCGATTTTAAATGAATTTAAGAGTTTCTTTATTCACGGTACTCCTTGTAGGCCGGCAAACGTTGAAGCAATGCATATAAATCTTAAAGATTCAAATAAGACCGTGTACCGTTGCCCTTATAGACTAAGTACTGATGAAAGAACAATTGTACGTGATAAGATAAAGGAACTTTTAGCAGCTAATGTTATTCGTCCAAGTGCTTCCCCATTTGCTAGTGCTGTTTTACTCGTGAAAAAGAAGGATGGGTCAGATCGCATGTGCGTTGATTATCGTGAGTTGAATGACAACACAGTTCCTCAAAGGTTTCCCCTGCCACTAATACAAGATCAGATTGACCGACTTCACGGATGCTTCCATTTTACAATTCTTGATATGGCTAGTGGTTATCACCAGGTACCTATGCATCCAGACTCTATTGAAAAGACGGCATTTGTAACTTTGGATGGTCAATTTGAGTACCTTGTCATGCCATTTGGGCTACGCAACGCACCCTCAGTTTTTGAGCGTGCCGTTATCAAAGCACTGGGGGAACTTGCTAATTCATACGTCGTGGTTTACATGGATGATATTTTGATTTTAGGAGGTGAAGACTTAAATGAAGCTCTTGTTAGGCTTAAAACTGTGTTGGAGGTATTGGCGAATGCTGGATTTTCCTTTAATATGAAGAAATGTTCTTTTTTTAAACAGAGGGTCGAGTATCTTGGTTTTGAGGTGAGTCATGGAGAAGTAAGGCCAAATTCCAAAAAGATAGAATCGTTGGTTTCCCTTCCACCTCCTAATACTGTCACTCAACTACGTCAGTTTATAGGACTCGCATCTTATTTTCGACAGTTTATTCCACAATGTTCGCAAATGATGGCTCCTCTGTATGAATTAACAAAAATTGTTAAAGGCGATATTTCTTGGACACCCAAACATGAGTCGGTTAGACAGAAAATTGTAAGCATTCTTACCAATGAGCCCTTGCTAAAAATATTTGATCCCAATTGTGAAACAGAACTTCACACTGATGCGAGTTCGATAGGTTATGGAGCTGTGCTAATGCAAAATGAAAATAAACATCGCTATGTTATAGCTTACTTTAGTAAACGAACTTCATTTTCAGAGTTCAAGTATCACTCTTACGAATTAGAAACTCTTGCAGTTGTCAATGCTATCCAACATTTCAGGCACTATTTCACTATTTGCATGGACGCAAATTCACTGTTTTCACAGATTGCAATTCTTTGCAGTCTTCAAAAAAGAAATTGGATCTTACTCCTAGGGTGCATAGATGGTGGGCATTTCTTCAGGCCTTTGACTTTGACATCATTTATAGAGATGGTAAACGGATGTGTCATGCTGATTTCTTTTCACGAAATCCATTACCAGATTCAAATGAAAACCCTGAAAAAAAGATTCAACACAAGGAAGTCAATATTAATACTCTCCCGAAAAATTGGTTGCTTGCTGAGCAACAACGCGACCCTGAACTCATTAAACTTTTAGATGATATAAATAAAAATACCTTAAACGAAGAGATAGCTAAGACTTACGAGCTTCGTTCTGGGATTCTGAATCGAAAAATACAAAGAAAAGGAAAATCTCGGTGTCTACCCATACTTCCGAGGAGCTTACGGTGGTCTGTTATAAATTCTACTCACACAGCTCTCATGCATCTTGGGTGGGAGAAAACTCTTGAAAAAGTGTATGACCAATTTTGGTTTGAACATATGGCCAAATACGTAAGAAAATTTGTAGAGAATTGTGTAACTTGCAAAATATCGAAGGCACATTCAGGTAAGATTCAAGCTGAATTGCACCCAATTCCGAAAGTTGCTATTCCATGGCACACCGTACACATCGACGCTACAGGAAAATTAAGCGGAAAAAACGATAGGAAGGAATATGTCTTCGTATTAATCGACGCTTTTACAAAATTTGTTTTACTTTATCACACATTGCATATTGATTCAGAAAGTAGCATTAAAGCTTTAAAAATGAGTGTTTCAATTTTCGGGGCCCCTCAGAGGATAATTGCAGATCAGGGTCGATGTTTTGCGAGTTCAGATTTTCGTGAGTTTTGTAGTTCACATAACATAAGCCTTCATTTAATTGCGACTGGCAGCTCTCGGGCGAATGGTCAAGTAGAAGGTTCTATGAGCACATTGAAAAATATGCTAACAGCTGCAGAGACTAGTAGAGATTGTTCGTGGCAAGATTCTCTTCCTGACATCCAATTAGCCTTAAATTGTTCAGTTAATCGTGTTACAAAATCTAGCCCACTCGAGCTAATGATTGGGAAAATAGCAAGACCTCTTGACTTGATGTTTTTAGACAATGAAAATTCTGATTTTGATTTAACTGAACTTCGAACACAGTCTATTGACAACATTAATAAAAATGCTACGTATGATAAGACTAGATTTGACAGTACAAAAGCTAAGTTAGACAAGTTCTCAATAGGTGATTTTGTATTATTACAGAATGATGAACGTAATCAAACAAAACTTGATCCAAAATACAAAGGCCCATTTAGAGTTATCGAACTCCTGGATGGTGATAGATACGTTATTAAAGCTCTTGATTCTAAACGCACTTATAAATATGCTCATGACCGCCTCAGAAAAATGCCTTCTGATGAAAAACTAAAAAGTAATGTAAAGTCAGATATACAAAATATAAATGAAGAAGAAAATGTTGATGTTTTAAATGAAGAAGAAAATGTAGATGTTTTAAGTGATGAAGAACATGTAAATTCTTTAAATGAAGAATATTTAAATGAAGAATATTTAAATGAGGAATATTTAAATGAAGAATATTTTGATGAAGAGCATTTAAGTGAAGGATATTTATATAAAGGAGAAGAGCACTTGGAATAAATAAAAAAAAAAATACTTTACTGAATAAAATTTAATTTTTGTAATGTTTTTCATAAAAAAAAAAAAAAAAAAAAAAAAAAAAAAATCGTCTTTTATATGAATTAGCACGCAGCCGTAGCTCAGTAAAAATCGGTATCTCTTAAATGTAGACCGTGAGTGCGCGGTGTGCGTCAGATTTATTAAGATAAGAGTTATTTTTGGATTGTTACCACTTAGTTGGAAGTTGGTATTGAAATGATTGCTACCACTTGGTAGGAAGTTGGTAATGAAACGGTTGCTACCACTTAGTTGAAAGTTGGTAATGAAATGGTTGCTACCACTTAGTTGGAAGTTGGTAAAGAAATGGTTGCTACCACTTAATTGGAAGTTGGTAATGAAATGGTTGCTACCAATTAGTTGGAAGTTGGTAATAAAATTAAATGTCAGGAATGAAAAAGTGTATAGTCAGGGTTGGCCGAGCCACATGAGGACATGTGATGTGATAGGATGGCCGTGTCGCAGTGTGAAATGCTAGGCACTACTCCTCGTATGTGCCTAAGTGAAACCGGAGCATTAAGTAGAGACTCGAGAGTATCGAACTGGATGACGCTGGTGAAGAAGGACGGAAAAAGCGGCAGAACAGAAAAGAGAACGGACGAGTAAAGACTTGATTGCTTTGGGATCGCTGCATTCGTGAAAATGAACAAAGAGTCAACATATGTGTATGCATCAATCGAACAAAACGCGTCTCTATATATGCACGAGCATTATATAGGCTCAACCGACAATTGGAACCGCTGTCTACTCACTTTTAGATATCTATATATGCACTTATAATTATTTAGAAAAGTCCTTTTTGACTTACCGGATTTTCTTTACTTGGTACCTTTATGTGCACTTCACAACCGCCGATGCAATGGCCACTGCATCAACCGCTGCTCGCACCTGTACCTAAATAATCGCGCAAAAATATCCAAATAAGTTATAAATAGGAAGTATATAAATAGGTACAAAAGTGTGTTCCTTTACCTTTTTAGATGGATTTCTCTATTGATACATATATATATATATATATATTACCTGGTGTTGCCAATAGGATTAATACTATATTACAAATATATAATTAACAATAAACAAAAAAAAGGAAAATTATTCTGCTCGTCGGGCTTGAACCCAGGATGCTTCGTTAGCGGATCCTTTTTAGGTGGCGTCTTTACACCCTTGGCTAATCCGGTCTTGTAAATGCGGCTTATAATTGTTAGTCGTTGTATTAGGGTAAGATGGCGGAACCCCTTTATAAACTCTCTAGATAAAATTGTGGGATCTTCCATAACTTTTTTCCACCTCCGGGTTAATTTCAAGGGCAACACTTAATATATTTCAAGTGCTACCTAAGTTTTTTTTTTTTTTTTTGGGGAAGCCTCAATCTGGGTGCGCCTAAGAAAAGATTTAACCTTTATATTACCTGTATATACCTAGGTATATTATATATAATTTTTTCCACCGAATAATTACCTTAATTATTGCTTTTTTTGAAATAAGGTTTTAGCGTACGCTCTTTTCTTTATTTCGCGATTCAAATGATTTAAATGCAAAATTTATATTTCAATCAAATCGAAAGTTTCGGGCGGCAGTGACGTCTGCCTGGGTAGAGTTCCTTTGTATGATTTAATTATTCATTCAACTGCTTTTGGACGTTAAATTTCCCATATCTTTATTTTCGGTTTTTGGAAAGCTTGGTTTCCTGGAAATTGACGGCGGGAACTCTATACCAGACCTAACGTGAACTTTACATCTGCGCACACTCATTTCGAGACTCGTTTGAATGTGAACGAAACATTCTGCTACACGGTTTCTCAGGTAAGGAAACGATTCCACTTGCGGATCTCTCGGAGATCTATCTCAGAGGTATCCGTTAGTGGAACTGGCCTATAGGTCACGACAATGTCAGTGTCAAAAGAGAGAGAAAAAAACGACAATATCAGTGTCAAAAGAGAGAAAAAAAACAAACAAACAGCTGAATGAAATGAATGAAAACAATGTCGAATTTGCATGGCGGGAAATAAGTTCTTCGCGAATAGTTACTAAAAGTTTATAACAAAGCCAATTTTAACAAAAAAAAATTTACGGAACTAAGAAGTAGTATCCAAACCACGTTTTGAATAATTAAAAAGTTAACATTATAATGTGATTGTGTTCAAAAAATATAAGTGAAAAAGTGAGAATATCGTAGTTGTGGCAAAAAATGTTTTTGTTGCAAAGATCTTGTAATAATTTTATATTTAAGTGAATTATAACAAAAACAAATTTCCAGAACTAAAAAGGAGTATTCAAACACTATTTTGGAATACTCAAAAGATAACAATACATTAAGATTCTGTACAAAAAATAAAAGTGAAACCGTGACAATCGCCTTGTGGCAAAAAAATATTTCTGTTTCGAAGCAACTTTTTACTTTAACTTACTGTTGTGTACTGAAGTAGATCTGGCAATGCTGGGCATCTAGCTTGTTGTCACCTTACACACATCGATTGTGAATGGATTGATATATATATACTTGGTGTGTTAAGATTGTACTCTTTCCTTTAATACAATATAATAATTAATGTTCATTGATTTCCTGAGTTTTCCTTATTACTAAGAAGTTAAAACAAGATATAATATAAATTGGCGACGAGGCAAAAGGTTAAATAGAATGTGTTAATAACAATTGCTACTACGAATACACATCGTGCTGCTGCCACGTAGACGACATTTTTTTTGCAAACATCTGCTGCTACGGTGTCGTGTATGTACTACGAGTGCTACTGCTACTAGGTTACAATCGTTGGAAAACTTTCTGGAACTACTACGAGTGCTACTGCTGCTAGTTTAATAGTTGGGAAATCTTTCGGCAACTACTGCGATTGATACAACACTGCTGGTGAATTGGGGTGGACTGCTATGTCGGCTATAGTTGGGCTGGTGGGGCCTTTCGACGGCAAGTCGTCATGGTCGAGTTACCTTGAACGTTTTCAATTTTTCTTTGAGGCAAACGGCATCCAGGAGGAGGAGAAGAAACGGGCAATGTTCCTGGTGCAGGTTGGCGAAACTGCATATGAGGTGTTAATATCTCTTCTTACGCCAAAAGGCCCACGCGACTGCACATTTATGGAGCTAGCGGAGAATTTGTCCGAGTACTACACACCGAAACCAAATGAAATCGTGGAACGATTTCACTTCAACAAACGGGTGTAAGGAAAGGATGAGGCCGTTGGGGAATTCGTAAAAGACCTACGAAAGCTCAGTAAACATTGCAATTTCACTGAGCTCGACAACATGCAACGTGACCGTATTGTGTGCGGTGTCTACGATGAGAGAGTGCAACGGAGTTTGTTTGCAGAAGTCGGTTTGACTTTAAAGCGTGCGTTGGAGCTATGTATTGCATCAGAAACAGCGGGGCTTAATGTTGCTGAGGTCCGAACAAAGTCCACGATGAAAGATGAATTGCTTGCAGTGACAGTTAAGACGAAGTATAAGACTGGCACAAAATGTTTTCATTGCGGTCACATACATCAAGGCAAGGACTGCAAATTCAAGAATGCCAAATGCTACTACTGTGACAAGAAAGGGCATATTGCTAAGGCGTGCCTAAAAAAGCAGGTAAGAGGGGTAAAGCGAATGCTATTCTGGTTGAACAGTCAAATGAAGCTTTCTATACATTGAACTCAGTGAAGAACGTAGGGTCTACAAGTTCAAAGTATATGGTGGAGGTAAAGTTAAATGGTCTACGGGAACAAATGGAGGTTGACTCTGGAGCGGCATGCACCATTACTAATTCTGACACTTGGGACAGAATTAATGTGGGAAATGTCGACTTGACGAAATCAAATGTGATTTTGACTACGTGGAACTCAGATAGGCTAACGTTACGGGGTGAAACGAAAATTAAGGTGCAGTTTAAGAATATTTCTACAAAATTAACTGCAATTGTGGCTGCTGAGAGTGGTTCGAATTTGTTGGGCAGGAATTGGTTCAAAGATCGGAGGATTTCCGTAGATGGGATTCAGAATATATCTACGTACGACAATATTGATCAATTGGTCAATGCATATCCGGAGACATTTAGCGATGAGTTAGGTGTTTATAATGGACCAAAGGTGAACATCGAGGTTGTGGAAGGTGCTCAACCACAGTTTCAGAAATACAGGCAGGTACCTTTCGCAATTCGTCCTGCTGAAAAGGAAATAGACCTACTCGTAAAACAGGGCATCTTAGAGCCAGTTTCATACTGCGAGTGGGGTACACCGGTTGTGGCCGTTCGCAAGAGGGATGGCAGTATTAGACTGTGCGGAGATTATCGAAGCACGGTAAATAAAGTAATCAAACAC
This sequence comes from Portevinia maculata, assembly GCA_949715645.1. Classification (NCBI taxonomy): domain Eukaryota; kingdom Metazoa; phylum Arthropoda; class Insecta; order Diptera; family Syrphidae; genus Portevinia; species Portevinia maculata. The sequence continues at coordinate 207,722,846 of OX454526.1, read as the reverse complement.
AACTCGTACCCGCTACCTACAATTAAAGAGATCTTGGCGCTAGTTGGACGGGGTCAAATATACAGTAAACTGGATCTATCTCAGGCGTATCAACAGCTTCAGATGAATGAAAAATCTGCGGTAATACTTACCTTGAATACGCACAAGGGCTTATTTAAAATGAATCTCATGCCTTTCGGAATATCGGCAGCTCCTCGGGAATTTCAACGGGTAATGGATTCAATGTTTTCTGGTATGCAAGGAGTAGGTGCGTATTTGGATGATATTATTGTTGTGGGAAGCAACCAAATGCAGCATCAGGAAAGGCTACATGAGGTGCTCAGGAGGCTCAGCAAAGCAAAGCTGACGGTAAAGAAGAGCAAATGTAAGTTTGGAGTCACAAACATGGAGTTTCTGGGATTCAGGCTTACGTCCGAGGGAATAAAACCTACGAATGAACGCTACAGAGCTATTCAACTGGCACCAAGGCCAAAGAATAAAGGTGAACTACAAGCATTCCTAGGTATGCTAAATTTGTATAGTTGTTTTCTAAAAAACAAAGCTACGGTAGCTGAACCTTTGCACCGACTACTGGACAACAATATGAAGTGGACGTGGACGGATAAACACTCCGAGGCATTTGACCAGTTGAAGAAGCTACTACATTCTGACAGGCTACTGGTGCACTACAATGAGTCCAAACCACTAAGGTTAAGTTGTGATGCGTCACCGTATGGAGTTGGTGCGGTGTTGGCACAATTGGTAAATGGAGAAGAACGTCCGGTGGCATTTCATTCGCGTACGTTGGGTCAAGCAGAACGCAACTACGCGCAGATAGATCGAGAAGCATTATCTGTAATCAACGGGGTAAAACATTTCCACCAATATCTGGCTGGGCGAAAGTTTGATATCTACACTGACCACAAACCATTATTGGGTTTATTGGGATCAAAGAAACCAATACCGGTGATGATTTCACCAAGGATGCTACGTTGGTGTTTGATGCTAGGTGGCTATAACTACGAGCTTTTCTACAGAAAATGAGTTTGTCATGGTAATGCGGATGCGTTAAGCCGGTTGCCGATACAAGGGACAATTGATGAATCTTATCCGCCAGGAGACATATTGCTATTGGAATCGTCAAACCAACCAATATCTGCTGAGGATTTACGCTGCATGATGGATAGAGACTCGATACTTAAAAGGGTTAGACACTGGGTACTGCACGGATGGCCTACTTCGAAGTTGGAAAAGGAATATCAACCATATGTATCACGCCGCGAGGAGCTGTCCCTACATAAAAACTGCATTCTGTGGGGAAATAGAGTTGTGGTTCCACTGGAAGGACGTGATACGATAATGGAGTTACTGCATGCGAATCATCCAGGCATGGTGGCGATGAAGATGTGTGCAAGGAGCTACTGTTGGTGGCCGAAGCTGAACGAGGACATTGAAGCATGTGTGAATAAATGTGTTATGTGTCAGTCAAACCGGAATAGCCCGAAGAAAGCTCCACTACAATCGTTGGAAAAACCTACTAATCCATGGTCCACAATACATGTAGATTTTGCGGGACCATATAAAGGGAAGATTTTCCTGATATATATATAGATGATATATAGATGATTTGGTGTATGTGCGTAACTATGGACGAGGGGAGAAGTGGTTACCTGGAAAGATTATGGAAGTCGTGGCTCCAGTAACGTACAAAGTGCAGGTTGCAGACGGGCGTACAGGAAAGTGACACATAAATCAACTTCGAAGACGTCATTCGGCTGAACCTAGAAAGGGGGTAGTATTAGGAGACACTAATTACGATTTGTTATGTAATCCACAGGTTCCGGAAGGCGTGGCTGAGGAGCAAGCCGAGACTTTAGAGGCTGGTAAAGATAGTGAACCGGGAACAGACGACGAGCCAACATCTGAGTGTGCAGAGCGGATCACAGGAACACCAACAATGGCTGGGTATCCTGAGAGACAGGATGCTAGAAGGGAAACACCGAGCCGAGTCAGGCCCAAACGAGCACGACGAGCTCCAGCACATTTGCAGGAGTTTGAGGTCGATGTCTAGGTGGGGAGGAATGCTGTGTACTGAAGTAGATCTGGCAATGCTGGGCATCTAGCTTGTTGTCAACTTACACACATCGATTGTGAATGGATTGATATATATATACTCGGTGTGTTAAGATTGTACTCTTTCCTTTAATACAATATAATAATTAATGTTCATTGATTTCCTGAGTTTTCCTTATTACTAAGAAGTTAAAACAAGATATAATACTTACTTTCTCACGTTTTTTCTCTATAAGCTGGTACTTTTTAATCTTCAATTGCTTCTGTTTTCACTTAAATATACACTTTATTAACAATCACAATGATTATTCATTTCATTAAGCTGTTTGTTTGTTTTTTTTTTTTCTCTTTTGACACTGACATTGTTTTCATTAAATTTGCTTTTGACGTTGGACGTTAAAGAAAGGGATGCGGCACTTCAGAAAGAGATAGCTTGGTGAAAAGCCCTATTGTGTTTGACTCGACATCGAACGGTGAAGTTATCGCTTCTGTCAAAGTCGAAGGGGCCAAATTTGTACAGAAACATATGCAATTAGCAAAGAAATCTTTCTTTAAGTAAAAATTGATGGAAAACATATTCTAAACATAGAATAAACAATATCACATCAACAGATTTGTCAAATTTAAATCCCAAAGTTCAGCCAAAGTCGAATTCAGAGACGCTGAATTGATCTGTTGCTACCAGTAGAAATTTGTTTTCTTAAATTTCGCATTTCGGTTGGTAAAAACATAGGGTAAGTTCCTTGAAATTTATTTCGGATTGAACTCGGGCTCCATCTTTCATGTAAACGCATGGTATAAAGAAACAATGTAATCCGACTATCAAACGTCGCCCCTGAACGATTTCTATGATGACGTTCCCAATAAAGTTTGGTAGTTTGCTTAGCTCGGGTCATCATTTTCTTCTTCAATAGTCGTTTTCAAAGCCTATTATACTATTTATATTTATTATTGATATTCGTTAAGTAACGTTTGTTTAATATGTAAATCCTTTAGTTCCAATATGCAAAACAATTTTTCTAAAACTGGAGAAATGTTTATTATACGCGCCTTGGAAAAAATTTTATCTGATAAAGATATAAAAAGGTCTTATCATTCCCAGCTTAAGAAATCCTGTGACTCTGCGCTAGAGCAAATTAAAGCCGAATTAATTAGTGCTGGACAAATCGCAGTAGGAAATGAGTTACCTTCGGCTGCACTTCCATTGCCCAAAAATGCTGGAAGCATCATTAACGCGGAAACATATTTCTTGCCTTTTGAATTAGCATGTCAGAGCAAAACTGGTAGAATTGTCATAACAGCGCTTGATTGTTTACAAAAGCTAATCGCATATGGTCACTTAACGGGAAATATTCAAGATTCGTCTAATCCTGGAAAGCTATTAATTGATCGTATAGTAAATACTATTTGTAGTTGCTTCAATGGACCAGCAACTGATGAGGGAGTTCAATTACAAATTATAAAAGCGTTGCTTACGGTAGTTACTTCCCAACATGTTGAAGTTCACGAGGGGACGGTATTGCAAGCTGTAAGGACGTGCTATGATATATATTTATCAAGCAAAAACCTTGTTAACCAAACGACAGCGCGTGCGACTTTGACACAAATGCTGAATGTTATATTTACGCGAATGGAAAACCAAACAGACGATGAATACTCGAATTCACCAAAAATCCAATCCAGAAATGATACCGAAACTATAGTTTCTGATATAATAGAAGAAATTATTGTAGGTAAGTGTTTATATCGTATAGTAAAAGTTTTAATAAAGCTACAAAAACAATATTTGTGAGTCTGACGTAATTTTTACGTCACAATTTGCGATCATTGCTCGCAAATCGTACCTCTTTGGGACAGTCTGCAAATGCTCGCAAACCATTTGCAATACCAACATTGCAAATCAATTTTCGACTTGTTTGCAAATCGTACGAACACATGCAAATCATTTGTGAAAACTCGTCAGCATTTGCCAGCGTCCCACCAACCATTTGTGACCACATGCAAATTCAGCATTGCGCACAAAACTGTTGTGATTCTTCTTTATTGGGTCATTTAATATTTTTAAGAGTTCTACAGAGAAATATTCTCTTTGTATTTTTAATTTTATGCCAGTGCAAAGCTTACAGTTTTCATTTGCCTATACACTTTTTTAAAGGTTTAGATAACTTGCATTTATGTTTTTTGTGTGATTGTATTCTTCCGGAAATACCGCTTTCGGAAAGAATAGCTTATTTTGCTGTGATTTTTTTTCCCTATTCATAACTATAATTGATACAATGATGATATCTATCAAATATAGTCTAAGAGCCCGCAGTCATTTTTTGGTTTGAGAGGTAACCGAATAATATTTGCATATTGTGTAGCCTAAGTAGAGGGTGTATCGAAAATATTAGTCTGGCAGCAAATAGTGGCGAGTCTGGCACGGACTTGGCTGCGTGCAAAACGTCTTGGACTGATATTTTTATGCTCAAGAGGGCATGTTCTATGTATGCTGAAAATTTCATTCGGTTACACTCATTATTACTATTGTGGAAAATAACGCATATTCAACGCGCTGTCACACGCATTGGCTGCCACTATTTGCTGCCACACTTATATTTTCGATACAATATCATTCGCTTACCTCGCAGACCAAAAAATTGCTTCGGGCTCTTGGTCTAATAGCGAATAACTCAGATACAGATCCCCTTAATTCTGATCATAACCTCGTCGTAAAAGGAAGAAGAACAAGTAATATAATTTCCCGCTGCTGAGTCAGTTCATTCCAATCGTCCACGAGAAACTTATTTGCCCGAAAAGTAAAACATAATATATTTTAATTTTATTCTTCAAAGAAGCAGAAACACATCAATATGAAATAATACTAGTTAGTTATAATACTAAATGAAACATTTTTCCTTTATTAATTTTCAATCAAATATTTCGATTAACCTCGACTTTTTTTTAATTCAACTCCATTCAATTTCACCAAATTGTGTTGTTTCTTTATTTGACGTTTCAGCTGTCATATTATTTGGTTACGACATCTTAGCACAAAGGCGTTTCAGTTTTTGTCCCAGAAACTTTTACTACCTGGGAACAGGCACATATTTTCCCAACAGTAAGTTATAAAACTAAAGGGTAAATAAGAAACCACCGCTTTAATTTCCCAAGATCAAACGATATACTACGTATAAAGCGTATAAAAAGATGCGTGCTAGGATGAGGCCACATGCAAAATCTTTGAAAGAAAGACAAAAATTAATAAAATGTTTACATTTTATGGTTTTACAACATTTATTCATTATGTTTTTTTTACATTATTAATGAGTATGGCCGCCATTTTTCGATATGACCTCTTTAAGATGGTTTGGAATAGAATCATACATTTTTGTTTTAAATAATAGATAAATTTGGGCCCAGGCATCACGAATAGCTTCAATTTAAGTGTTCTTGGCTTCAAATTGTGTACCGCCTTCATAAACTTTACGAGATAACCATGCCCAAACATTGTCGATTATGTTTAAAGCCGGTGAATAGGACGGCCATGGCAAAAGTTCCACGTCTTCTGATTGAATCCATCTTCTAAGAACCCTGGAAGTGTGGATAGGGGCATTGTCCGAAAATGTTTTTCACTTTTGGAAATGACCGTTGCAGCAAACATTTGTAGTTGTTTCCGTTCATTGTAGTGGGCAAAAACTCCACTTCGATTGTGCCATAGCTCCCCACACCATCACACCTGATGTTTTGCCAAAATAAGCTCCTCCTGTCTTAGATCATGGAAATAAAAGTTGTAACCGTCGGGGCCGTCATCCGAAAAGACAACGCGTTTCCATTCACTGCTCCAAGGGACATGTTCTCTTGCAAAAAACAGGTTTCTTTTCAAGTTTTCTTCTCTGTATAGTACCATTTTTTCGTATTATCCTTCGGACCGTTGCTATGCTGGCTGATACTCCGCCGTTGGCCCTTATTTTAGTCACTGGTAGAATAGAAATTGAGGCAAGCCGTAGAATAACCCGCTTTTCTCGCATTGTTGTTGCTTCATCCGTGCGTCCTTTTTGATTTTTCCATAGTGTTGTGGATCCGCAAGATAACTGTTTACAACAGTCTTACTCCTATTTAGCCTATTTGCAATTTCTCGTCCTGAGAAACCTAACTCCTTGAAAGCATCTATTTTTCCTCTTTCTGTTGCTGTCAAAGTTTTTCCGGAACCCATTTTTTTAACTAAATAAAAACTGTTTTTTCAACGCTTTTTTAAACATTCCTAACAAAACTTTTTAAAAAATCGCTGATGTGAACTCCTGAAACGAAATATTCGCAATGGCCTGTTTGAACTTGGGGAATTCCAGCGATCGTTTCTTATTTACCCTTTAATTTTATGACTTACTGTTGGGAGATTTTTTTTTTTGCGCGTAGCTAGGTGAAAATCGTTGAAAGACATCGCTTGCGGGCTTTGCGATAGTGTGAGACTTGAAACAGTAATCGCACCTAGTCTACAGACTAATCAGCAATTTTGTTTTAACCCATTAAAATTATCTTTATTTTTATATTGAAATGAGCACAAGAAACTGACAAATATAAGAAAACAATAAAAAATTGTTGTTGTCATGAAATTATAGGGGTGTACTCAACTGAGTACACTGACCGCCTAGGTATGAAAAATTTCAAAACACGCCTTTTCGACGCATAGTGTTTTTAGGCACTTTTTGCACTGCCAGCGCACCCATGTAAGCACCAATGACAAAGGACACACCGCAATTGTTTTTCCATCTTGGCAGGGTAATGTCCAGCTCCATCTTGAGGAAGGCCATCGACTATTGATGCAGCCTGACGCGATTTTCTTTGTTCAGTTTGACGCAAATAATATCGTGCAATATGGCGGCGGAACATGAGTTGATCCATAGGATTATCATTAGTCATCACATGTAAACGCCAGGCATTTGCAATTGCCACGTCTCACAAGTAAGTAAATAACACCCACCACCACTTTTTACCATGTACAGCAATCCTATATAAGAAGACAGACTGGTCGAGTTCATCCACACCTCCCATATTTTTATTATACGTTTCGAATAAACGAGGAATCGCTACCTTCATCTTCTCCTTTTTTATTGGACACCATCGTTTGACTGTCCCTAGCGGTTCAATAGTGTCGTAGTTGGTTGCCATGGTACACACACTCTTATCTTTCCACCTTACGAACAAAAGTTCACCTTTCTTATCAAAGCTATGGTCATAAGTTGCACGTTCTTTCTTTTTCATTTCCTTTGTACTAGTCAGTGGACATTTCTTAGTCCTATTTTCTCGCACTGTTCCCGTAGCACGGTAGCATATGCTTTTCAATTCCAGTAAAAGATCGTAGCTTGTGAAAAAGTTATCAAAAAAAAACTTCATGATTTGCTGGGATACAATTCAGTTTCTCCAATAAATTTTTGACTACGCGGGAACCCAAAGGATCAGAAGTCGGTGTTTGCGATTTTCCACAGTAAAAATCGAATGAGTAACAGTATCCTGTTGAACCTTCCGCTACCCAATTCTTATATCCAAAACGAACCGGTTTTCCACGAATGAATTGTTTGGCGGGATGGTGGCCATAGTATTTCACCATTGATTCGTCGACAGAGATACTGTCATGAAAAACTCCCCACTGTAAAAACTTCTACATAAGTTTATCTGCAAGTGGTCTTATTTTAAACATTTTGTCAGTCAACGTTGCTGCTAAGTCGTTGTCTACAATATGAAGCTTTCTTTTTATATCTCGAAGGCTATGTCTCGGCATGGCTTTGCCTACCAATTCGACTCCTATATCTTCGTCTAGAGACCAGTACATTGGTCCTCGAGGTAGCTTATGGTACCCAGAAAGTATTAAAACTCCTAAGAACTTTTTTAAATCAAAGGAATCCAGTTGGAACTCATGTCTATTGTTTTGATTATTGTAGTTTGCTATTGGATACAATCACTTCAATAACATCATTGTCAATAAATTTTTCAAAAATTCGTACGGGGTTGAGACCCTTCAGCTCTTCATAAATATCATTCCTTCTGTCACAGACTTCGTTGGTACTTCCAGCAGTTGAAAAGTATGAGGGGCTACATTTCCGCCAGTTTGGGTTCGGATTGGTTTGGCGGTTAGCATCTTGTCTTCTTCTTTTTGACCCCAGCTGTTCATCATCACTTTCGTCGAACTGACTGTCTTTGCTATCACTATCCTCTCGGTTTATAAAAACCTCAATAGAATCAGGTACGCCCTGTGGTATGAAACGCGTCGCCATATCCTCATCGGCACCTTCCTCTTCATCAGTCAACGCACATGGATCAGGTGGTATGATAGCCCCTGTAGCTGTTTTGAGCTGTAAAATGGTGTTTCTTCATTGCAAGATTCTGAAAAAAAACAGTGTTTTTGTTTACGTATGTTGTCACTGTACTCAACCGAGTACAGTCATATTTATATGACCATAGTTTTTTTTGAGTTTTAAATAATTAACTATATTGTTCCTTATTACTTACTCTGACATGTATTTTATTCTAATTAAATTAAAAAAACAACTTATAAGTGGTAATTATTATAGCAAATCTAAAATCACTCTGTTACTTTCACAGAATTTCGGTAACACAATTTCAACTGTCACTTTTTTCAAAGAAAGGCACATACGCACGTAAGTTTTTTTGAAAAACTTGAAGAGTGTTTATATGACGTAAACTAAGAAAGTAGCCCAAGTGAACATTACGGGATCTTTAATTAATGCTTAAGAATATGGCTGTACTCACTTGAGTACAGTGACTTCTAATGGGTTAATATTTGCTTATGTACTTATGTACTGTTTTTAGGAACTAACTTTGGTTTGTTACCTTTTGTTTTTTAATTCATTATCACTTTGTTCGTGTGATTATGTTGTAACACATATGTATAACACATACCTAGTTAATTAGTTCAAAAGGTTTAACTCTACGTAATCTTCTTCTTGAAACCAAACTAAAAGAAGCTAAGCGCGCAATTTCTGCAGTTTGGGGAAAATGTATCAAAAATAAATACATCGAACACAATTCGAAACAAAAAATCATTCGTGCTACTGCAACAACTATAATGTTATATGGAGCTCAAATATGGGGATACAACTCATATACCGCGGTTGAAAAATTTCAACGCTATAGCATAAAAAAAGTTTTTAGGTTACCAAGTAACACCCCCAATTATATGCTTTACTTAGAAACCGGGACAGCCCCTCTGTCTTTGGAGACACTCAAATCTCATTTCAATTATGTTGTAAAAGTAATGGGAATGAAGCCAGAACGGTTACCAAAGGTAATTCTTTCCCACATAATTTCAACAAGAGGAGGCCTTGTCCAAGAATGGGAAAAAATAGCACAAAACTGTGGGCTTAACCTAAATTTTTCACGCAGCGAAGATGCCGTATCCCTAAAACTTAAATTCGGTACTATGCTGGAAGAAACAGGTCATCACCTGTACGATTCATGTGCTAATGAAGCTCAGTCATCACAGTACAGAATGTTATACAGTAAATTGAGCTACAATCTGCAAGAAAAAACGTACTTTTTGAATTGTAATTCAACTGGAAAAATAAGCACTATATTTAAAATCAGAGGAGAATTATTAAGTCTGAACTACATACCACACCGACCAGAACTTCCAATCATCTGTAATCTATGTAATTTAAGGGAAAGAGAGGATGTATTTCACTTTCTCGCTAGATGTCCTATTCTAAGAGAATTTCGTGTGAAGTTTTTTGGATCACAAGTACTAGAGATGGAGGATACGTTAAGTTTTTTAAATGGAAACCGTGGTTTCGATGAACTATATAAGTATGCTGTAAACGCCCTACGTTACAGGCGACGCATATTGGAAGACGATTTTTAGATAATAAACTTATAAAACGATTCAGTGATTATTATCTTTATTACGCTAAAAATATCTATTCGTTATGTTATTCTAAAAATTATATAGATTAGCTATGTACGTATATCTATACAAAAAAAAAAAAAAAAAAAAAAAAAAAAAGGAAATATTAATAATAAAAATGTCAATCTGGTGGACGGCCTTGGCCAAACCAATAGACTTAAGATAACAATAAAATGTATCTAAATATATTTTTTATGAAATAAAGTCAAATAAAACTAACTAACTAACTAACTAATCTTCTAACTAAATTGTTGTTATTAAGTAGTTGAACTACTTCTAAATTAGCATGGTTGCGAAGCCTAAGAAGACATGAAGTTCTTGCGACCTTCCGAACCTCGTTCTCTACCATTTTTTTTAGATCCCTATGTAGATCAGCATTACGTATGTACCACGGCGCATTAACAATATTGCGTAATACTTTGTTTTGAAAGCATTGTATGTATGCTTTGTAGATTTGTACACATATCTGTCTACATAAATAATAAAGTAATTCTACATTCGAACTCAGCTAAGTATTTAGGCTTGACTTTGGACGCAAAGTTGCGTTGGAAAACACATGTCAAAAAAAAAACGAGATGAACTAAATATACGATACAATAAAATGTATTGGCTTATAGGGAGGAATTCATGCCTCTCAATCTACAACAAACTGCTTCTCTACAAGCAAATATTAAAACCAATTTGGGCATATGGCCTCCAGTTATGGGGTGCACAAGAACGACTGTTTGGAAAAGTAAAAGTTTCTGGGTATACAATTTCCAACAGGTATAAAGACTGAAAACCAATTGCAAAATGTATGACCTCACCCTTCTGATCGCCAGTTTATGTTTTTCTTTGGCTGGGCAAATTATGTTATGTCATTTCATTCCTAAGCATAATGGGCCTCATACACAATTACACACAATTAGTTATTGCTAAAAAAAGTTAGGATATTACAAAAAAAACTTTTATGAGGAATTAGTTTACTGCATTTTTTTAACATATAGTTTATATTGCGCTTTTCATTGACAAAGTTAAATTATTAATTTATTTCAATTTGTATTTTTAATACACTTCAGAGTAAGTAACGCTCTTTACATTATTAACGCAGTTTAAAGTCCTGTCCTCACAGGGACGGGATAAAAATATCACTGCAACGCCTCCCAAACAGCCAACGCCGCTCGTCGTAAAACGCGACTAAGGGGAGAAATCACATCTAGGCTATTTTACCATTCATGTGAGCATAGCGAGGCGTAAGAAATCTTGAAACTGACCCGCAAGTTAGCATGCAAATCCCTGTGTTGACACGACAGGAGATCACAGGTGTCGTAAAAGGAAGATCAAAAAACAAAAATATGTTTTGTTACCGAGTTTTTATAAACTTTAATTTGTTAGGTAAGAGCAAAAAAGTCAAAGTGGTTTTACCAAAGAAAAAAGGTTTAATTTTGATATGACATTTCGTTCCGCAATTGAGAGTCAAACGAATTAACCATAGCTTACTGATGCTTTCCTTATTTTTATCGCATTGAGCTGGGGAATGTCAGGGAAAGTCAGGGAATTTCGAAAACAGTCAGGGAAAATTCCCTCTGTGTGTATTTTTTTTTATAATATTAAAAAAAAAATTTGACGAGCTCTGAAGTCTACCCACTCGTTTACGCAAAGACATATTCGCAGTCACAAAAAATTTTATATGTGAAAGAGAGACAACTTTATATCTTTTCTGTTCTGTGCAATATTTTTGAATTAAATTTATGTGGTTTTCCAGAGATCATGACGTAATCTCGAATGACAAAAATCTCGAATTCAAAAAATCTCGAAAAAACAAATTTTTAATCTAGAATGCAAAAATCTCGAATGCACAAAAATCTCGAATGGACAAAAATCTCAAAAGACGATATCTCGAATAAAATCTCGAAAAAAAAGTTAATTCGAAATTTTTTTCTTACCTATTTAAAGAGTTTAAACTTAAAGAAAATTCATTACATATTTAGTTTATTCAGTAATTTATTTTTTTCGGTAAATTAACAACAACAAATCAATATTTAAAAAAAAAACATTATAAAAAATTGTAAAAATTCCAATAGTAAATAAGGTGCCGTGAAATAACGGCGAATTATGAAAGCGAAATAACGCCGAATTTCCATGTTCGGTCTTATTTACTTTGCCAAAGTGAAATAAAGCCGATTCGGCCTTGTTTCGCTTTTAATTTATTTGCACAATCAGATCAGATAAAGATTTCTAACCGTTTTCAGATTTGCACCCCTGAAAACCTCGCACCTACTCCAAATCAAACAGTGACCCCAAGCAGGGAGGTTGCAGTTGCATTGCACTGTTTATGGGACGAGTTGCGAAATCTCAAGTAGAATAAAGTCGATCTCCGAAATCTTATTTGATAATATTACTCTTTTGTTCTACTACATAATTGGAAATAAAGTCGAGAATAGAAAATGGTGAATTTCGACATTACTTCCGATTTCTTTTGGAAATGAAGTCGATCGACATTATTTCCATCTACTTTATTTCACGGCAGCGGTAAATAAATCCATCGATTTCGATTTGAATATTTCCTTTGTTTGTAATGATTTCATTTACTTTCATTTTAATTGTTTTTATTTGCACTCGGGTTGTGATAACACACGATCCCAAACAACACTAATTTGGGGTACCTTTTTTACAGTTGCATGGGCAGCTTGCTAGTGAATCGTGGATGTTAAAAAGAGTAGTAAATAATCTAGAATGAATATATTAATTTTTGAGACAATGGTTACAATTCGATCGCGCGGATTCATTCGAGATTTTTGCATTCGAGATTTTTTTTTCTAGATTTTTGTATTTCGAGATTATGCTTTCGAGATTTCGTGGTAAACACGGTTTTCCATTGGGAGCAAAAATATTACTTTTCATGAATCCACCTTTTTTCTTATTTTCGGATCACATTTCACAGATCTCGATATCTTTCGAGATATTCCTACGCACCATTTCACTAATCCACTATTATTATCTAATAATGTATGTACCTTGGACATTTTTTTTTTGATTGATTGAGACGATTTTGGTTTCGAGAAAGTATAGCGTTTGCACGCAGCTGTATTAATTATTAAACAGCTAATGGAGATGCCAAGTAGCATTGAAAGGCATATCAATCCTATTTTTCGATCTATGCGCTACGAAAAGTCTTATGCTGAAATGGAAAACCACATCTTCATTTTTTCCGAAAAAAAGACATGCAAACTTATTGTAGGTACATCAAAAATCAAAATAGTCTATTTCGATTGACTTTGTTTAGCGAAATTTGTTCCCTTTGCTAAGGAAGATTTTGTATAGAATAGTTTTTATTTAAAGGCAATAACGGCAAAGCAAGATGCAAATTATACAAAAAAAGAATTTGAGTTAAGCAACATGGGCAAAGGGCTTTGGTGTCGCATAAAAATGGACTAGCGCATAAGTCAAATTCTAAAGCTTTGACGTCACAAAAAACTGACTATGTCTGATTCATTGGTCGCCTCTAGTAGTCAAAAAACATCTCAAAATACACCAGAAAATATTAACGCTCAAAATACACAAACAAAATATTTTACTTTCGAAAAGACCGATTCCATTGTCGCAGAGATAAGGTGGTGTCTCTTTATTATTTCCACCAGAGCGTCCTTGAACTCGTCTGTTGAAATTAGTGATCTTTTTTGATTGATGTTTCCAGACAGCAAAATTGCTGAAAATTTTAAGTTAGGAAGAACTAAGAGTTCCTACGGTATCTCTCCATATTTCCATAACAATCTTTTGGATAAAGTAAACAAATGTGACGAATTTGTTATATGCTTTGACGAAGCACTAAACAAAATAGCTCAGAAAGGACAAATGGATTTAGTTGTCCGTTTTTTTGATGAGTCAAAAGGAATTGTTTGCAATAGGTACTTAGATGACATTTTAAAACATTTTGACAATGGAATCCGATTTTTGAAAAAAGAGAAACTTCTTCAAGTACCTATCTATGGATGGCTTAAACGTAAATTTATCTTTTTTTAAAGAAATTATAACAACAGCGAAAGGTAATTGATCCGGATGGTAGCTGCGTATGTGGTGTGTGTGGTCTACAAGTAATACATGCAACCATGAAAACCGGACTTACAAATGATTCATGGGACCTGCATATTTTTTTAAGGTATCTTTATTACGTTTTCAAAGACAGTCCTGTAGAAGAAGCTTATTTACCTCCAAAACTGATTGTACTCGATTTCCCCTGAAATATTGCGGTGTACGTTGGCTCTGTTTAGAGAGATGCCTAAACATTTTTGATGAGTTGAAGCACTTTTTTCTATGACAAAATCAGATTTATCAAAAACGTTGACGTTGGCTTCAAAGCAACGAAAATCATCAATGCAATAAAACAAAGACAATTTTTCAGCAGTTAGAAGAAAAACTTAAATTAAAAAAAAGAAGATGGAGTAACGTATTAAAAAGAAAAAGGGAGGAAGAAATAAAAAAACTTCATAAGGAAAAAGCTAAAATTGGCATTCAAGCCCAGGTTGAAGAAGAGAAAATAAATTATCAACTCTCCCTTTTGAAAAAATAAGGTATGTCCTGTTCTCAACTGATTGTTTCATTGATATTTTTTAAAAGGAATGTTTAGAAGTATACAATTTTTCTGTTCTTTAAATATTTGGGACGCATTTACATTTTTGTTTACTATATTTGCAAACTTTGGTCAGGGAAAGCTTCAAAACTAGTCAGGGAAAGTCAGGGATTTTTTTTTTTAAATAATAGTGGCAACCTTGATCTTTACTTACCTCAAATTTCTTTTAATTAAACTTTTTTTTATTAGGAACTTATCTCAAGCTCAGCAATGGAATTCCCAATAAAATGCTATGTTCACTTTTATGTCCACCTTAAGTTTTAAATGTCAAATTTTGAATACATATGGAATCATTCTCCTACCCAACTTCAGGTTGTTTCTACACTTTTTTTACTAAAACAGATGATTTTCAGTGAAATTTAAATGTTTTTTTAGACATATATTCACGAAGATTCGAATCTATTATTCCCGTAAAATAAATCTAATTTTTACTTTACAAATCAATTTTCCATTCTACCATTTATCCACTGTGAGCGAATAAGTTTGGATGGTTGCGGGGAGTAAATTGATCTAATTTCCGTACCTTAGCTTAGACATTGAAAATCTAAGCTAAGGTTCGGCCACACACTGGGGTGTCATTTCATTCCAGACATACCAAAACTTTATCTTAACTCTTCATGTTTACTCTTGTGCTGACCTATTTTATTTATCTTATTTTGCTTTGTTGTTGTTTAAGGGTTTAATATATTCTTGAGCTCGGTATACATGTGGCGGAACACAATCTCAATATTAAATATTACAAAAAACCAAACTATTTATTTATTGAAATTAGAATGAAATTTCAATTGAAAATTAGAAAATATAAAGACAGCTTTAATGTTTAGAATAAGAGCAGCGTTAACCTCTCGACAGCTTAGAGAAGACTACTGCCAAAATAAAACGGGCCGCATAATAAATGCTGAAACACCAATTCACTTGCATAGTCCGCTGGAGCTAGTATGTACCAATGAAATAGAGAGTCTTTGCAGACATGACGTCATGAGAGCGAAGAGTGTAGGCTGCGGCTTCTACATCCTGCCATCCTGTATTTCATCCGCCTAAGATGAAGTGCAAATTTCATCGATTCCGCTCCCATTTCGCCAATGCTTCATAAAATCACAGCTGGTGGTAGTATTTTTCGGACCTTCATGAGGCGCTGCTTTCTTTACGGTATAACGTCCACCCCTTCCTTTCGAGACAACTTCATATGGTCCTAGAAAATCAGAGAAAAGTTTGTTACCCACCCTAAATTGAGTTCTTTTGATCGCAACTAAATCCCCCAAATTGTATTATACAGCTGATTTCCTTCTGCGGTTAAAAGTTCCTTGGTTCTCCGATTGATTTTTTCTGATTTGCTGACAGGCTTCAAACCGTATAAGTTCTCTGTCATCATCGTGTTGTTTGAGAAGTTCCTGTTGTATGATATCCCGAATTACTGTCATTTTTTTTCCGCATTGTTACCCCAAATAGAACTTCGAATGGAGTACGTTGGATTGATCGCTGCAGCGTGCTATTGATCGCAATCTGTAGCTCCGAAACGAATTTGTACCACTTCTCAGCCTGCCCATTTCCTCTTGGTACGCCAGTAGTAACACAAATATGCTCGATATTTTGGTCTGCGCAAAAATCCTTAAATAAATCCTCCAATAAATTTTTGACTACGCGGGAACCCAAAGGATCAGAAGTCGGTGTTTGCGATTTTCCACAGTAAAAATCGAATAAGTAACAGTATCCTGTTGAACCTTCCGCTACCCAATTCTTATATCCAAAACGAACCGGTTTTCCACGAATGAATTGTTTGGCGGGATGGTGGCCATAGTATTTCACCATTGATTCGTCGACAGAGATACTGTCATGAATGCACAAAAATCTCGAATGGACAAAAATCTCGAATGGACAAAAATCTCAAAAGACGATATCTCGAAAAAAATCTCGAAAAAGAAGTTAATTCGAAATTTTTTTCTTACCTATTTAAAGAGTTTAAACTTAAAGAAAATTCATTACATATTTAGTTTATTCAGTAATTTATTTTTTTCGGTAAATTAACAACAACAAATTAATATTTAAAGAAAAAAACATTATAAAAAATTGTAAAAATTCCAATAGTAAATAAGGTGCCGTGAAATAACGGCGAATTATGAAAGCGAAATAACGCCGAATTTCCATGTTCGGTCTTATTTACTTTGCCAAAGTGAAATAAAGCCGATTCGGCCTTGTTTCGCTTTTAATTTATTTGCACAATCAGATCAGATAAAGATTTCTAACCGTTTTCAGATTTGCACCCCTGAAAACCTCGCACCTACTCCAAATCAAACAGTGACCCCAAGCAGGGAGGTTGCAGTTGCATTGCACTGTTTATGGGACGAGTTGCGAAATCTCAAGTAGAATAAAGTCGATCTCCGAAATCTTATTTGATAATATTACTCTTTTGTTCTACTACATAATTGGAAATAAAGTCGAGAATAGAAAATGGTGAATTTCGACATTACTTCCGATTTCTTTTGGAAATGAAGTCGATCGACATTATTTCCATCTACTTTATTTCACGGCAGCGGTAAATAAATCCATCGATTTCGATTTGAATATTTCCTTTGTTTGTAATGATTTCATTTACTTTCATTTTAATTGTTTTTATTTGCACTCGGGTTGTGATAACACACGATCCCAAACAACACTAATTTGGGGTACCTTTTTTACAGTTGCATGGGCAGCTTGCTAGTGAATCGTGGATGTTAAAAAGAGTAGTAAATAATCTAGAATGAATATATTAATTTTTGAGACAATGGTTACAATTCGATCGCGCGGATTCATTCGAGATTTTTGCATTCGAGATTTTTTTTTCTAGATTTTTGTATTTCGAGATTATGCTTTCGAGATTTCGTGGTAAACACGGTTTTCCATTGGGAGCAAAAATATTACTTTTCATGAATCCACCTTTTTTCTTATTTTGGGATCACATTTCACAGATCTCGATATCTTTCGAGATATTCCTACGCACCATTTCACTAATTCACTATTATTATCTAATAATGTATGTACCTTGGACATTTTTTTTTTGATTGATTGAGACGATTTTGGTTTCGAGAAAGTATAGCGTTTGCACGCAGCTGTATTAATTATTAAACAGCTAATGGAGATGCCAAGTAGCATTGAAAGGCATATCAATCCTATTTTTCGATCTATGCGCTACGAAAAGTCTTATGCTGAAATGGAAAACCACATCTTCATGCTTTCCGAAAAAAAGACATGCAAACTTATTGTAGGTACATCAAAAATCAAAATAGTCTATTTCGATTGACTTTGTTTAGCGAAATTTGTTCCCTTTGCTAAGGAAGATTTTGTATAGAATAGTTTTTATTTAAAGGCAATAACGGCAAAGCAAGATGCAAATTATACAAAAAAAGAATTTGAGTTAAGCAACATGGGCAAAGGGCTTTGGTGTCGCATAAAAATGGACTAGCGCATAAGTCAAATTCTAAAGCTTTGACGTCACAAAAAACTGACTATGTCTGATTCATTGGTCGCCTCTAGTAGTCAAAAAACATCTCAAAATACACCAGAAAATATTAACGCTCAAAATACACAAACAAAATATTTTACTTTCGAAAAGACCGATTCCATTGTCGCAGAGATAAGGTGGTGTCTCTTTATTATTTCCACCAGAGCGTCCTTGAACTCGTCTGTTGAAATTAGTGATCTTTTTTGATTGATGTTTCCAGACAGCAAAATTGCTGAAAATTTTAAGTTAGGAAGAACTAAGAGTTCCTACGGTATCTCTCCATATTTCCATAACAATCTTTTGGATAAAGTAAACAAATGTGACGAATTTGTTATATGCTTTGACGAAGCACTAAACAAAATAGCTCAGAAAGGACAAATGGATTTAGTTGTCCGTTTTTTTGATGAGTCAAAAGGAATTGTTTGCAATAGGTACTTAGATGACATTTTAAAACATTTTGACAATGGAATCCGATTTTTGAAAAAAGAGAAACTTCTTCAAGTACCTATCTATGGATGGCTTAAACGTAAATTTATCTTTTTTTAAAGAAATTATAACAACAGCGAAAGGTAATTGATCCGGATGGTAGCTGCGTATGTGGTGTGTGTGGTCTACAAGTAATACATGCAACCATGGAAACCGGACTTACAAATGATTCATGGGACCTGCATATTTTTTTAAGGTATCTTTATTACGTTTTCAAAGACAGTCCTGTAGAAGAAGCTTATTTACCTCCAAAACTGATTGTACTCGATTTCCCCTGAAATATTGCGGTGTACGTTGGCTCTGTTTAGAGAGATGCCTAAACATTTTTGATGAGTTGAAGCACTTTTTTCTATGACAAAATCAGATTTATCAAAAACGTTGACGTTGGCTTCAAAGCAACGAAAATCATCAATGCAATAAAACAAAGACAATTTTTTAGCAGTTAGAAGAAAAACTTAAATTAAAAAAAAGAAGATGGAGTAACGTATTAAAAAGAAAAAGGGAGGAAGAAATAAAAAAACTTCATAAGGAAAAAGCTAAAATTGGCATTCAAGCCCAGGTTGAAGAAGAGAAAATAAATTATCAACTCTCCCTTTTGAAAAAATAAGGTATGTCCTGTTCTCAACTGATTGTTTCATTGATATTTTTTAAAAGGAATGTTTAGAAGTATACAATTTTTCTGTTCTTTAAATATTTGGGACTAAAGACGCATTTACATTTTTGTTTACTATATTTGCAAACTTTGGTCAGGGAAAGCTTCAAAACTAGTCAAGGAAAGTCAGGGATTTTTTTTTTTAAATAATAGTGGCAACCTTGATCTTTACTTACCTCAAATTTCTTTTAATTAAACTTTTTTTTATTAGGAACTTATCTCAAGCTCAGCAATGGAATTCCCAATAAAATGCTATGTTCACTTTTATGTCCACCTTAAGTTTTAAATGTCAAATTTTGAATACATATGGAATCATTCTCCTACCCAACTTCAGGTTGTTTCTACACTTTTTTTTACTAAAACAGATGATTTTCAGTGAAATTTAAATGTTTTTTTAGACATATATTTACGAAGATTCGAATCTATTATTCCCGTAAAATAAATCTAATTTTTACTTTACAAATCAATTTTCCATTCTACCATTTATCCACTGTGAGCGAATAAGTTTGGATGGTTGCGGGGAGTAAATTGATCTAATTTCCGTACCTTAGCTTAGACATTGAAAATCTAAGCTAAGGTTCGGCCACACACTGGGGTGTCATTTCATTCCAGACATACCAAAACTTTATCTTAACTCTTCATGTTTACTCTTGTGCTGACCTATTTTATTTATCTTATTTTGCTTTGTTGTTGTTTAAGGGTTTAATATATTCTTGAGCTCGGTATACATGTGGCGGAAAACAATCTCAGTATTTATTTATTGAAATGAGAATGAAATTTCAATTGAAAATTAGAAAATATAAAGACAGCTTTAATGTTTAGAATAAGAGCAGCGTTAACCTCTCGACAGCTTAGAGAAGACTACTGCCAAAATAAAACGGGCCGCATAATAAATGCTGAAACACCAATTCACTTGCATAGTCCGCTGGAGCTAGTATGTACCAATGAAATAGAGAGTCTTTGCAGACATGACGTCATGAGAGCGTAGAGTGTAGGCTGCGGCTTCTACATCCTGCCATCCTGTATTTCATCCGCCTAAGATGAAGTGCAAATTTCATCGATTCCGCTCCCATTTCGCCAATGCTTCATAAAATCACAGCTGGTGGTAGTATTTTTCGGACCTTCATGAGGCGCTGCTTTCTTTACGGTATAACGTCCACCCCTTCCTTTCGAGACAACTTCATATGGTCCTAGAAAATCAGAGAAAAGTTTGTTACCCACCCTAAATTGAGTTCTTTTGATCGCTACTAAATCCCCCAAATTGTATTATACAGCTGATTTCCTTCTGCGGTTAAAAGTTCCTTGGTTCTCCGATTGATTTTTTCTGATTTGCTGACAGGCTTCAAACCGTATAAGTTCTCTGTCATCATCGTGTTGTTTGAGAAGTTCCTGTTTTATGATATCCCGAATTACTGTCATTTTTTTCCGCATTGTTACCCCAAATAGAACTTCGAATGGAGTACGTTGGATTGATCGCTGCAGCGTGCTATTGATCGCAATCTGTAGCTCCGAAACGAATTTGTACCACTTCTCAGCCTGCCCATTTCCTCTTGGTACGCCAGTAGTAACACAAATATGCTCGATATTTTGGTCTGCGCAAAAATCCTTAAATAAATCCTCCAATAAATTTTTGACTACGCGGGAACCCAAAGGATCAGAAGTCGGTGTTTGCGATTTTCCACAGTAAAAATCGAATAAGTAACAGTATCCTGTTGAACCTTCCGCTACCCAATTCTTATATCCAAAACGAACCGGTTTTCCACGAATGAATTGTTTGGCGGGATGGTGGCCATAGTATTTCACCATTGATTCGTCGACAGAGATACTGTCATGAATGCACAAAAATCTCGAATGGACAAAAATCTCAAAAGACGATATCTCGAAAAAAATCTCGAAAAAGAAGTTAATTCGAAATTTTTTTCTTACCTATTTAAAGAGTTTAAACTTAAAGAAAATTCATTACATATTTAGTTTATTCAGTAATTTATTTTTTTCGGTAAATTAACAACAACAAATCAATATTTAAAGAAAAAAACATTATAAAAAATTGTAAAAATTCCAATAGTAAATAAGGTGCCGTGAAATAACGGCGAATTATGAAAGCGAAATAACGCCGAATTTCCATGTTCGGTCTTATTTACTTTGCCAAAGTGAAATAAAGCCGATTCGGCCTTGTTTCGCTTTTGATTTATTTGCACAATCAGATCAGATAAAGATTTCTAACCGTTTTCAGATTTGCACCCCTGAAAACCTCGCACCTACTCCAAATCAAACAGTGACCCCAAGCAGGGGGGTTGCAGTTGCATTGCACTGTTTATGGGACGAGTTGCGAAATCTCAAGTAGAATAAAGTCGATCTCCGAAATCTTATTTCATAATATTACTCTTTTGTTCTACTACATAATTGGAAATAAAGTCGAGAATAGAAAATGGTGAATTTCGACATTACTTCCGATTTCTTTTGGAAATGAAGTCGATCGACATTATTTCCATCTACTTTATTTCACGGCAGCGGTAAATAAATCCATCGATTTCGATTTGAATATTTCCTTTGTTTGTAATGATTTCATTTACTTTCATTTTAATTGTTTTTATTTGCACTCGGGTTGTGATAACACACGATCCCAAACAACACTAATTTGGGGTACCTTTTTTACAGTTGCATGGGCAGCTTGCTAGTGAATCGTGGATGTTAAAAAGAGTAGTAAATAATCTAGAATGAATATATTAATTTTTGAGACAATGGTTACAATTCGATCGCGCGGATTCATTCGAGATTTTTGCATTCGAGATTTTTTTTTCTAGATTTTTGTATTTCGAGATTATGCTTTCGAGATTTCGTGGTAAACACGGTTTTCCATTGGGAGCAAAAATATTACTTTTCATGAATCCACCTTTTTTCTTATTTTGGGATCACATTTCACAGATCTCGATATCTTTCGAGATATTCCTACGCACCATTTCACTAATCCACTATTATTATCTAATAATGTATGTACCTTGGACATTTTTTTTTTGATTGATTGAGACGATTTTGGTTTCGAGAAAGTATAGCGTTTGCACGCAGCTGTATTAATTATTAAACAGCTAATGGAGATGCCAAGTAGCATTGAAAGGCATATCAATCCTATTTTTCGATCTATGCGCTACGAAAAGTCTTATGCTGAAATGGAAAACCACATCTTCATGCTTTCCGAAAAAAAGACATGCAAACTTATTGTAGGTACATCAAAAATCAAAATAGTCTATTTCGATTGACTTTGTTTAGCGAAATTTGTTCCCTTTGCTAAGGAAGATTTTGTATAGAATAGTTTTTATTTAAAGGCAATAACGGCAAAGCAAGATGCAAATTATACAAAAAAAGAATTTGAGTTAAGCAACATGGGCAAAGGGCTTTGGTGTCGCATAAAAATGGACTAGCGCATAAGTCAAATTCTAAAGCTTTGACGTCACAAAAAACTGACTATGTCTGATTCATTGGTCGCCTCTAGTAGTCAAAAAACATCTCAAAATACACCAGAAAATATTAACGCTCAAAATACACAAACAAAATATTTTACTTTCGAAAAGACCGATTCCATTGTCGCAGAGATAAGGTGGTGTCTCTTTATTATTTCCACCAGAGCGTCCTTGAACTCGTCTGTTGAAATTAGTGATCTTTTTTGATTGATGTTTCCAGACAGCAAAATTGCTGAAAATTTTAAGTTAGGAAGAACTAAGAGTTCCTACGGTATCTCTCCATATTTCCATAACAATCTTTTGGATAAAGTAAACAAATGTGACGAATTTGTTATATGCTTTGACGAAGCACTAAACAAAATAGCTCAGAAAGGACAAATGGATTTAGTTGTCCGTTTTTTTGATGAGTCAAAAGGAATTGTTTGCAATAGGTACTTAGATGACATTTTAAAACATTTTGACAATGGAATCCGATTTTTGAAAAAAGAGAAACTTCTTCAAGTACCTATCTATGGATGGCTTAAACGTAAATTTATCTTTTTTTAAAGAAATTATAACAACAGCGAAAGGTAATTGATCCGGATGGTAGCTGCGTATGTGGTGTGTGTGGTCTACAAGTAATACATGCAACCATGAAAACCGGACTTACAAATGATTCATGGGACCTGCATATTTTTTTAAGGTATCTTTATTACGTTTTCAAAGACAGTCCTGTAGAAGAAGCTTATTTACCTCCAAAACTGATTGTACTCGATTTCCCCTGAAATATTGCGGTGTACGTTGGCTCTGTTTAGAGAGATGCCTAAACATTTTTGATGAGTTGAAGCACTTTTTTCTATGACAAAATCAGATTTATCAAAAACGTTGACGTTGGCTTCAAAGCAACGAAAATCATCAATGCAATAAAACAAAGACAATTTTTTAGCAGTTAGAAGAAAAACTTAAATTAAAAAAAAGAAGATGGAGTAACGTATTAAAAAGAAAAAGGGAGGAAGAAATAAAAAAACTTCATAAGGAAAAAGCTAAAATTGGCATTCAAGCCCAGGTTGAAGAAGAGAAAATAAATTATCAACTCTCCCTTTTGAAAAAATAAGGTATGTCCTGTTCTCAACTGATTGTTTCATTGATATTTTTTAAAAGGAATGTTTAGAAGTATACAATTTTTCTGTTCTTTAAATATTTGGGACTAAAGACGCATTTACATTTTTGTTTACTATATTTGCAAACTTTGGTCAGGGAAAGCTTCAAAACTAGTCAAGGAAAGTCAGGGATTTTTTTTTAAATAATAGTGGCAACCTTGATCTTTACTTACCTCAAATTTCTTTTAATTAAACTTTTTTTTATTAGGAACTTATCTCAAGCTCAGCAATGGAATTCCCAATAAAATGCTATGTTCACTTTTATGTCCACCTTAAGTTTTAAATGTCAAATTTTGAATACATATGGAATCATTCTCCTACCCAACTTCAGGTTGTTTCTACACTTTTTTTTACTAAAACAGATGATTTTCAGTGAAATTTAAATGTTTTTTTAGACATATATTCACGAAGATTCGAATCTATTATTCCCGTAAAATAAATCTAATTTTTACTTTACAAATCAATTTTCCATTCTACCATTTATCCACTGTGAGCGAATAAGTTTGGATGGTTGCGGGGAGTAAATTGATCTAATTTCCGTACCTTAGCTTAGACATTGAAAATCTAAGCTAAGGTTCGGCCACACACTGGGGTGTCATTTCATTCCAGACATACCAAAACTTTATCTTAACTCTTCATGTTTACTCTTGTGCTGACCTATTTTATTTATCTTATTTTGCTTTGTTGTTGTTTAAGGGTTTAATATATTCTTGAGCTCGGTATACATGTGGCGGAAAACAATCTCAGTATTTATTTATTGAAATGAGAATGAAATTTCAATTGAAAATTAGAAAATATAAAGACAGCTTTAATGTTTAGAATAAGAGCAGCGTTAACCTCTCGACAGCTTAGAGAAGACTACTGCCAAAATAAAACGGGCCGCATAATAAATGCTGAAACACCAATTCACTTGCATAGTCCGCTGGAGCTAGTATGTACCAATGAAATAGAGAGTCTTTGCAGACATGACGTCATGAGAGCGTAGAGTGTAGGCTGCGGCTTCTACATCCTGCCATCCTGTATTTCATCCGCCTAAGATGAAGTGCAAATTTCATCGATTCCGCTCCCATTTCGCCAATGCTTCATAAAATCACAGCTGGTGGTAGTATTTTTCGGACCTTCATGAGGCGCTGCTTTCTTTACGGTATAACGTCCACCCCTTCCTTTCGAGACAACTTCATATGGTCCTAGAAAATCAGAGAAAAGTTTGTTACCCACCCTAAATTGAGTTCTTTTGATCGCTACTAAATCCCCCAAATTGTATTATACAGCTGATTTCCTTCTGCGGTTAAAAGTTCCTTGGTTCTCCGATTGATTTTTTCTGATTTGCTGACAGGCTTCAAACCGTATAAGTTCTCTGTCATCATCGTGTTGTTTGAGAAGTTCCTGTTTTATGATATCCCGAATTACTGTCATTTTTTTCCGCATTGTTACCCCAAATAGAACTTCGAATGGAGTACGTTGGATTGATCGCTGCAGCGTGCTATTGATCGCAATCTGTAGCTCCGAAACGAATTTGTACCACTTCTCAGCCTGCCCATTTCCTCTTGGTACGCCAGTAGTAACACAAATATGCTCGATATTTTGGTCTGCGCAAAAATCCTTAAATAAATCCTCCAATAAATTTTTGACTACGCGGGAACCCAAAGGATCAGAAGTCGGTGTTTGCGATTTTCCACAGTAAAAATCGAATAAGTAACAGTATCCTGTTGAACCTTCCGCTACCCAATTCTTATATCCAAAACGAACCGGTTTTCCACGAATGAATTGTTTGGCGGGATGGTGGCCATAGTATTTCACCATTGATTCGTCGACAGAGATACTGTCATGAATGCACAAAAATCTCGAATGGACAAAAATCTCGAATGGACAAAAATCTCAAAAGACGATATCTCGAAAAAAATCTCGAAAAAGAAGTTAATTCGAAATTTTTTTCTTACCTATTTAAAGAGTTTAAACTTAAAGAAAATTCATTACATATTTAGTTTATTCAGTAATTTATTTTTTTCGGTAAATTAACAACAACAAATCAATATTTAAAAAAAAAAAACATTATAAAAAATTGTAAAAATTCCAATAGTAAATAAGGTGCCGTGAAATAACGGCGAATTATGAAAGCGAAATAACGCCGAATTTCCATGTTCGGTCTTATTTACTTTGCCAAAGTGAAATAAAGCCGATTCGGCCTTGTTTCGCTTTTAATTTATTTGCACAATCAGATCAGATAAAGATTTCTAACCGTTTTCAGATTTGCACCCCTGAAAACCTCGCACCTACTCCAAATCAAACAGTGACCCCAAGCAGGGGGGTTGCAGTTGCATTGCACTGTTTATGGGACGAGTTGCGAAATCTCAAGTAGAATAAAGTCGATCTCCGAAATCTTATTTCATAATATTACTCTTTTGTTCTACTACATAATTGGAAATAAAGTCGAGAATAGAAAATGGTGAATTTCGACATTACTTCCGATTTCTTTTGGAAATGAAGTCGATCGACATTATTTCCATCTACTTTATTTCACGGCAGCGGTAAATAAATCCATCGATTTCGATTTGAATATTTCCTTTGTTTGTAATGATTTCATTTACTTTCATTTTAATTGTTTTTATTTGCACTCGGGTTGTGATAACACACGATCCCAAACAACACTAATTTGGGGTACCTTTTTTACAGTTGCATGGGCAGCTTGCTAGTGAATCGTGGATGTTAAAAAGAGTAGTAAATAATCTAGAATGAATATATTAATTTTTGAGACAATGGTTACAATTCGATCGCGCGGATTCATTCGAGATTTTTGCATTCGAGATTTTTTTTTCTAGATTTTTGTATTTCGAGATTATGCTTTCGAGATTTCGTGGTAAACACGGTTTTCCATTGGGAGCAAAAATATTACTTTTCATGAATCCACCTTTTTTCTTATTTTCGGATCACATTTCACAGATCTCGATATCTTTCGAGATATTCCTACGCACCATTTCACTAATCCACTATTATTATCTAATAATGTATGTACCTTGGACATTTTTTTTTTGATTGATTGAGACGATTTTGGTTTCGAGAAAGTATAGCGTTTGCACGCAGCTGTATTAATTATTAAACAGCTAATGGAGATGCCAAGTAGCATTGAAAGGCATATCAATCCTATTTTTCGATCTATGCGCTACGAAAAGTCTTATGCTGAAATGGAAAACCACATCTTCATTTTTTCCGAAAAAAAGACATGCAAACTTATTGTAGGTACATCAAAAATCAAAATAGTCTATTTCGATTGACTTTGTTTAGCGAAATTTGTTCCCTTTGCTAAGGAAGATTTTGTATAGAATAGTTTTTATTTAAAGGCAATAACGGCAAAGCAAGATGCAAATTATACAAAAAAAGAATTTGAGTTAAGCAACATGGGCAAAGGGCTTTGGTGTCGCATAAAAATGGACTAGCGCATAAGTCAAATTCTAAAGCTTTGACGTCACAAAAAACTGACTATGTCTGATTCATTGGTCGCCTCTAGTAGTCAAAAAACATCTCAAAATACACCAGAAAATATTAACGCTCAAAATACACAAACAAAATATTTTACTTTCGAAAAGACCGATTCCATTGTCGCAGAGATAAGGTGGTGTCTCTTTATTATTTCCACCAGAGCGTCCTTGAACTCGTCTGTTGAAATTAGTGATCTTTTTTGATTGATGTTTCCAGACAGCAAAATTGCTGAAAATTTTAAGTTAGGAAGAACTAAGAGTTCCTACGGTATCTCTCCATATTTCCATAACAATCTTTTGGATAAAGTAAACAAATGTGACGAATTTGTTATATGCTTTGACGAAGCACTAAACAAAATAGCTCAGAAAGGACAAATGGATTTAGTTGTCCGTTTTTTTGATGAGTCAAAAGGAATTGTTTGCAATAGGTACTTAGATGACATTTTAAAACATTTTGACAATGGAATCCGATTTTTGAAAAAAGAGAAACTTCTTCAAGTACCTATCTATGGATGGCTTAAACGTAAATTTATCTTTTTTTAAAGAAATTATAACAACAGCGAAAGGTAATTGATCCGGATGGTAGCTGCGTATGTGGTGTGTGTGGTCTACAAGTAATACATGCAACCATGAAAACCGGACTTACAAATGATTCATGGGACCTGCATATTTTTTTAAGGTATCTTTATTACGTTTTCAAAGACAGTCCTGTAGAAGAAGCTTATTTACCTCCAAAACTGATTGTACTCGATTTCCCCTGAAATATTGCGGTGTACGTTGGCTCTGTTTAGAGAGATGCCTAAACATTTTTGATGAGTTGAAGCACTTTTTTCTATGACAAAATCAGATTTATCAAAAACGTTGACGTTGGCTTCAAAGCAACGAAAATCATCAATGCAATAAAACAAAGACAATTTTTTAGCAGTTAGAAGAAAAACTTAAATTAAAAAAAAGAAGATGGAGTAACGTATTAAAAAGAAAAAGGGAGGAAGAAATAAAAAAACTTCATAAGGAAAAAGCTAAAATTGGCATTCAAGCCCAGGTTGAAGAAGAGAAAATAAATTATCAACTCTCCCTTTTGAAAAAATAAGGTATGTCCTGTTCTCAACTGATTGTTTCATTGATATTTTTTAAAAGGAATGTTTAGAAGTATACAATTTTTCTGTTCTTTAAATATTTGGGACTAAAGACGCATTTACATTTTTGTTTACTATATTTGCAAACTTTGGTCAGGGAAAGCTTCAAAACTAGTCAAGGAAAGTCAGGGATTTTTTTTTTTAAATAATAGTGGCAACCTTGATCTTTACTTACCTCAAATTTCTTTTAATTAAACTTTTTTTTATTAGGAACTTATCTCAAGCTCAGCAATGGAATTCCCAATAAAATGCTATGTTCACTTTTATGTCCACCTTAAGTTTTAAATGTCAAATTTTGAATACATATGGAATCATTCTCCTACCCAACTTCAGGTTGTTTCTACACTTTTTTTTACTAAAACAGATGATTTTCAGTGAAATTTAAATGTTTTTTTAGACATATATTCACGAAGATTCGAATCTATTATTCCCGTAAAATAAATCTAATTTTTACTTTACAAATCAATTTTCCATTCTACCATTTATCCACTGTGAGCGAATAAGTTTGGATGGTTGCGGGGAGTAAATTGATCTAATTTCCGTACCTTAGCTTAGACATTGAAAATCTAAGCTAAGGTTCGGCCACACACTGGGGTGTCATTTCATTCCAGACATACCAAAACTTTATCTTAACTCTTCATGTTTACTCTTGTGCTGACCTATTTTATTTATCTTATTTTGCTTTGTTGTTGTTTAAGGGTTTAATATATTCTTGAGCTCGGTATACATGTGGCGGAAAACAATCTCAGTATTTATTTATTGAAATGAGAATGAAATTTCAATTGAAAATTAGAAAATATAAAGACAGCTTTAATGTTTAGAATAAGAGCAGCGTTAACCTCTCGACAGCTTAGAGAAGACTACTGCCAAAATAAAACGGGCCGCATAATAAATGCTGAAACACCAATTCACTTGCATAGTCCGCTGGAGCTAGTATGTACCAATGAAATAGAGAGTCTTTGCAGACATGACGTCATGAGAGCGTAGAGTGTAGGCTGCGGCTTCTACATCCTGCCATCCTGTATTTCATCCGCCTAAGATGAAGTGCAAATTTCATCGATTCCGCTCCCATTTCGCCAATGCTTCATAAAATCACAGCTGGTGGTAGTATTTTTCGGACCTTCATGAGGCGCTGCTTTCTTTACGGTATAACGTCCACCCCTTCCTTTCGAGACAACTTCATATGGTCCTAGAAAATCAGAGAAAAGTTTGTTACCCACCCTAAATTGAGTTCTTTTGATCGCTACTAAATCCCCCAAATTGTATTATACAGCTGATTTCCTTCTGCGGTTAAAAGTTCCTTGGTTCTCCGATTGATTTTTTCTGATTTGCTGACAGGCTTCAAACCGTATAAGTTCTCTGTCATCATCGTGTTGTTTGAGAAGTTCCTGTTTTATGATATCCCGAATTACTGTCATTTTTTTCCGCATTGTTACCCCAAATAGAACTTCGAATGGAGTACGTTGGATTGATCGCTGCAGCGTGCTATTGATCGCAATCTGTAGCTCCGAAACGAATTTGTACCACTTCTCAGCCTGCCCATTTCCTCTTGGTACGCCAGTAGTAACACAAATATGCTCGATATTTTGGTCTGCGCAAAAATCCTTAAATAAATCCTCCAATAAATTTTTGACTACGCGGGAACCCAAAGGATCAGAAGTCGGTGTTTGCGATTTTCCACAGTAAAAATCGAATAAGTAACAGTATCCTGTTGAACCTTCCGCTACCCAATTCTTATATCCAAAACGAACCGGTTTTCCACGAATGAATTGTTTGGCGGGATGGTGGCCATAGTATTTCACCATTGATTCGTCGACAGAGATACTGTCATGAATGCACAAAAATCTCGAATGGACAAAAATCTCGAATGGACAAAAATCTCAAAAGACGATATCTCGAAAAAAATCTCGAAAAAGAAGTTAATTCGAAATTTTTTTCTTACCTATTTAAAGAGTTTAAACTTAAAGAAAATTCATTACATATTTAGTTTATTCAGTAATTTATTTTTTTCGGTAAATTAACAACAACAAATCAATATTTAAAAAAAAAAAACATTATAAAAAATTGTAAAAATTCCAATAGTAAATAAGGTGCCGTGAAATAACGGCGAATTATGAAAGCGAAATAACGCCGAATTTCCATGTTCGGTCTTATTTACTTTGCCAAAGTGAAATAAAGCCGATTCGGCCTTGTTTCGCTTTTAATTTATTTGCACAATCAGATCAGATAAAGATTTCTAACCGTTTTCAGATTTGCACCCCTGAAAACCTCGCACCTACTCCAAATCAAACAGTGACCCCAAGCAGGGAGGTTGCAGTTGCATTGCACTGTTTATGGGACGAGTTGCGAAATCTCAAGTAGAATAAAGTCGATCTCCGAAATCTTATTTGATAATATTACTCTTTTGTTCTACTACATAATTGGAAATAAAGTCGAGAATAGAAAATGGTGAATTTCGACATTACTTCCGATTTCTTTTGGAAATGAAGTCGATCGACATTATTTCCATCTACTTTATTTCACGGCAGCGGTAAATAAATCCATCGATTTCGATTTGAATATTTCCTTTGTTTGTAATGATTTCATTTACTTTCATTTTAATTGTTTTTATTTGCACTCGGGTTGTGATAACACACGATCCCAAACAACACTAATTTGGGGTACCTTTTTTACAGTTGCATGGGCAGCTTGCTAGTGAATCGTGGATGTTAGGTTAGGTTAGGTTTATGTGGCTGTCGGCAGAAGCCGACACACTTAGACCAATTTAGGTCCATTGTGATACCACGTATATTATCTACCTCAACTCTGTAGATGGGACTGGCCAACGACACGCGGTTGTTCTCAAACGGTCCCCCATCTACGTACTAACCGCGCCCAACGTCGTTTATTTTCGGTGATCTAACGAGAACCGATTACTTTGACTTTGACTTTGAAATTCATTTTTTTTATTCATTGATAAATATCTACTTACATACTAGACAAAAATGATTAAACCTAACTTAAAATTAACAGGATACTTATTCTTATTTATTGGTCCTTATGCGAACGCTCTAAACTTAACTATATCTTAGAATTATTGCCTTTCGGCCTACGAACTATTTTACGAACTAATCTTACATATATATTCCTCGAGAAAATTTATTAAAACTCGGTTTTATTATTGAGATTTTATATAAAACAAATTACAAACTACCTATTCTACTTACTTAAACTACTTAACGTATTCTAACTATAATTAGGATTCTGAGCACTCGTTGCCTTGCGCAACAAGTGGTCAAAATCCCAATTGCTTTCCGAGCGCCTGGCAGTCGTCAACGTGCACACGCGCCGCCGTGAGCCGACTGAAGCCTTACAGCGTCAGTCAACTCCCAGAAGCACCACCACACGTTGGCGAGCCCGGCCTCTCCCAAAAACGCCCTAGCTGACTTAATCTAACTTATAAGCTAAGAGGAAGTTACCTAGAGTAACGCACCGTCCTGGGAGGGCATGTTGACCCCTCCCCCCTCAACAAGCCACCAAAATTCGGCGAATTGCTTTTCCGTGTCGAATCTATCCCTCTCCGATATTGCGGTACTAAAACGGAGGAGCTCATGAGCATTGGCGACGTCCCCATAATGGAGGAGCCGCTTATCTCTCGCGCTGCGGTAGCGATGGTATAAGACCGGAATACCATCCCTCGTCTGTACCAGCCCTTTTGCATCAATATGGATAAATGCCTCTGGCGGGATAAAGCCAGACCGGAGTGTACTCTCAATGTACATTTCATTGGGGTAGTAAGCCCCAAATATCAGACAATTGTCGCTGGCCATCGCCCTTGCAACGTGCCTTCGAGTGACCTTAATGAGGAAATTGTCAATCCTATTCAACTGAGCCCCATCGTATAGGACCTTGTTGGGATAGTATTTTATATAGTTGGATTCAGGCGTTCGGAACAATCGGAGACAGGTCCTAAGACATTGTCTCTCCAAAACCCGAATCTTTTCCATATAGCTGGGCGCTATATTGAACCACAATGGACAACCATAAGCGATAATTGGCCTTATAAGGGCCACGTAGCAAATGACCTTCACTTTGGAGTCAAGTTGACTGCTATGAAACAGTCTCCTTGTCAAAGCATAAGCCTTCTTGGCCCCAGCAAGACAAGCAACTATATGTCTATCGAAATATAGATACTGGTCAAGCCAGATACCTAGATATCTAACTACGCTTCTCACCGCCAATGGCTGCCCATTTTGTCCAATAATGGCCAATTTTTTCCAGTTTTTTCTGGTATCCCAGCCAGTTCTGAACAAGATTGTTTCCGTCTTCTGAAAGTTGATTTTCAACTTCCAGTCGTCGCAATATCGCTTAATTTGATCGAAGTCACGCTGCAAAAGGATATTAATGACCTCGATTTTAGAACCTGATCTGTATGCCACCAAATCGTCGGCATACGCTATAGCATGTCTGAGTGAACCCACCAGATCACTCGTGTAAATGTTAAACAGGATCGGAGAATTGACCGCCCCCTGCTGTAAACCGTTTTTAATTTGAAAGACTCTGCTCGAAGTCACGTTGCCACATTTGACAACGAACTTCTTTCCCATAAGCATATTATAAATTACATATAGCAAAGGTTTGTGCATCCCCCGCCTGGTCAACTTGTAGAAAAGTCCCTCTAACCATACGGTGTCGAAAGCCTTCTCAAAATCAACCAGACAAGCACCCGTGCATTGGTTCTTGCATTTATTCCACTGAATGTCGGAAACCAGTTTCGACGCGGCATGAATAGTGTCATGCCTCGCCCTGAAACCAAACTGGTTGTCCGGGATTATGTTATTGTCCTCGACCCACTTTAACAGGGCTCTATTGACAACCTTTTCAAAGACCTTGCTAATATTCGGAAGTAAGCTAATTGACCGGAGATTGGCAGGGTTCGTCCTATCTTTACATTTTTTCGGGATAGGGTGTACCACAGCTACCTTCCAATGCGCCGGATAATGTGCATTATTCAGCGCATTGTTAAACAGCGTGGTGAAAATATCTACAGCCTCCAAAGGCAGGTGTCTCAATACGACGTTTGGGACACCATCCATCCCCGCCGACTTTTTATTCTTTAGTGACTCGAAGATGCACAGAAGATCATTCTTCGACACGAACAAGTGCGATGCATCTCGGCCATTGGCGACAACTGCATTAGCATGGTTTTCATCAGTGAACACGGTGAAACCGTTATTCTCAGATCGCCAATTCTCAAGTTCGGTGCGCAGATAGAAATGGCTCACCAGAGCCCTATTCTCAATGTCGTGGTTACGGCGAACAGGATTGTTCACCGTATACACGGCCTCGAAACAAGCGCCCAGCAAATCCACTTTCTCCTGTGGGTCCTCGACCACGAAAAAATCGTCGTTTGAAGCGACACTTCCTGGACTTATTCCAGCAGTCAGTACTGTCTGTCTGTTCTCTGCTGTCTGGGAGATTCGAACACAAGGAATATCATTGTGATCTTTCCTCCTGAACAACTTATTTATCTGTGGGAACATATTCGGACTACAGGTTTTAATAGCCCGAATTTTATTGCCCCAATACAGACTTACAGATTTTCTGTAATTTTCTTTTATCAGCTGTTTCAGGATTCGGATCTCTGACTTCAGCATCCTTACCTCCGGGTCGTCGCGATCAGTAAATTGCCTGTACAGCCGTTTAAGCCTCGAGAGCAGTCTACTTTTCTGTCGGTATAGTGCGTCGATTGTAGGGTTTCTGTACTTTTCTGTCTGGTCGTCGTCGGAACGTCCTACCCGAGGAATAGTTCGTTCCATAGTTCGTTTGATGGCGTCGTTCATTTGCAATAAATGCCGATCAATTTCATCATTTGTCATGTTACTGTTTGTCGGTGGGTCGATCCCACTCGAACGTAAATCTCGCTTTAAAAATCTGGAGAAGCGCGACCATTGTGCCCTCCGATAATCGAATGAACACACTGCTTCGTACTCCTCCAGCAGCGTTTGCTCGTTCGGGATCCGTATTGCGGCGGCGAGTCCGTAGTGGTCACTATCGTACTCAAACGCACGTAAACAGTTCCGCGTGTATTGGTCTATGTTTGTCAGTTGAAGTCTTGCGTCCGTTAAGGCCAAGTCCAGGAAAGCACCGCTTCTTGGGAAGGAAGGGATATCCGTCGCGTACAACTCGAGTTTGTACTCAATCATATTGAGGCGCCACCAGTCGTGAAACTGGTTGCCCCTGGGATTTGCAGTAACATTTCCCCATGCCGCATGTTTGGCATTAATATCTCCGGCCAAGAAGTAATAATTCTCCTCCGAGTTCAGCTGCAGACTACGAAAAAGTGTCTCGAGCTCTGTCATAAATTGGTTGGGTGGAGGTGCTGCAGGTGCGTAAAGCGACACCACATACATTCTCCTCCGGCTATGGAGAGGAATGCATATGATGCATGCTTCCAACAACTGGAACCTACGCACGTCCCCGCTATATATAACCCTATGGCGCAGGCCTTTTCGAATTAAGATTCCAACCCCACCACCTTGAGTGGAGTGAGGCCGGTCTCTTCTTATTACATGATAGTTTTTGTATCCCAATTTGTGCTTCTGATTTAGCTTAGTTTCGCTAACCAAAAGCACATCCGGGTTTTCGGTTTTCAACAAATTGGCAAGTGACGTTCTTTTCTCGATCCTGACTAGTGAATTAACATTCACAGCAAGGATCTTTAAGTTTCCCTCATCCAGCGCAGCCATTAGACTTATGGCACACCAGACCCCACAAACAGCTCCGAATATATAAAGTCAATTCGGGCCGCTTGTTCATTTAATTGTTTCTGGAACTTATCGATCTTTCCATGCAGAGACAGAAGGATCGATTTTAAGTCCAGATCCACCTCTGGTGCCTTTTGGGCTACCATTGGTTGGTTTGATGTCATGTGGGCTTGACCCGGCCCAGCTGCCATTTGGGCAAAGGACACGTTGGGTGCCACAAAATTTGCGAACGAGCGACTCTTCTGACGCCTATCATCTTCAGACTGCTGTTTGCGGGCCTGGACTCTCTTTTTCAATTCTTGGTACTTTGGACAACCCCTGAAGTTGGCGGGATGTCCAGAGTTCCTGCAGAGCACACAGGAGAGTACACTCCGGTCTTCGACTCTCTCCTTACCTAGAGAGCATTCACCATGTATGTGGTCCTTATCGCACTTCACGCATCTAAACTGCATGTTGCAGTTAGCTGCGGCGTGCCCGAACCTTTGGCAGCGCATACATTGAAGTATGCGATCTGACCTCTTTATTTTCTCCCACCTTACAGCATGGTAGTACAGGAAGCGAATATTTCGCAGCCTGTCGATTTTGCTGTCGGGAGTAAGCTGGACTAGGAAGAATGGTAAGTGACGGTTACCACCCCTTGCCACAGCGGAGGAAAACGGCTTGACCCCCACGAAATGGAGGTCGTCGCTTTCAAAATTCTTTAGCTCTCTTTCAAGCTCCTCCGTTTTAATTGAGGGATCGATTCCCTTCAGTACCACGGTTTTTAACTTTTGCTGCCTTGGGGTGTACGTGAAGTACTCGGTTTTCACCTCTCCCAAAGCGGCGCGCACCCTCTGGTACTCCTCTATTTTTTCACATATAATTATGTGATTGTTAGCAGAAAGCCTCTTCACATGGAAATTTTTTGTTATTAATTTACAAATCCTAATACTATCTACAATGTCGAAATTACTCACGTTAATGGGTGGTATTTTGTCCTTCCGTGACTGTTTAGATTGTTGTTGTTGTTGTTGTTGTTGTTGTTGTTGTTGTTGTTGTTGGTGTTGTTGTTGATGTTGTTGGTGTTGATGTTGTTGGTGTTGATGTTGCCGTTGTTGTTGCTTCACCTCCAGTTGTTGTTGCACTTGCTGCTTGAGCACAGCTTGTTGTTGCTGTTGCTGCAGCTTCTTTCTGCGCAACTGGTCGCGCTTCTCCAGCAGCTCTTTTATGAGCTTGTCCAGCTGCGCCTCCTCATCATCCTCTTTTTCGTCGTCCATTTGTACGACTTCCTCGTCATCGACCGGTAAGTCCTTGAAGGAGTTTCCCTCTCCGACGTACCGGCCCTCTCCACCATCATACTCATAAGAGCTGGAGTGTGCTCCGTCATCATCGGATGCAGCCACCGATGATGCCACACTGTGGCCTGCCAAGTTTAACCTTCTTTTGGCTGAAAGGTTCGGCTTCGGATTTAACTTCCGCCGGCGTTTTTCCACTGTCCTATACTCCTCGCTTACAGTTACTGCTGGCGTTGTAGCGAGAGCTTTTATTGTTGGCGTTGTTGTTGTTGCTGTTGTTGTTGTTGATGTTTTTGTTGCTGGTGTTGCCTGCGAAGATCCCCGCCTGGGCAACGCGGAACACGCTGTTGGGCTTGGTGTCATGGCATTTAAAGCTGCCTTTGGCATACAAGCTGCCGCTGTTTTTGTGACTGCTGTTGCAGCTTTCGTTACTGCTGTTACTGCTGTTGTTGCTGCTGTTGTTGCTGCTGCTGTTGTTGCTGCTGTTGTTGCTGCTAATTTTTTTGCCGGCTCCCGTGTTCGCACCACACGTCGCAACGGCACACCCACACCCGTAAGCGGGACCACCGATTTTCCGGGGTCCATCGCCTGATAATGCGGCACTTTTTTTTGTTTATTTTTGTGTCTCTATCACTATATTTCCGATAAAAAAATAAAATTAAAAAAATTGAAGACTGGCCGAGAATCGAACCCGAGTCTCCGGCGTCAAAGTCGGACGCCTAGCTTACTAAGCCAACTTTTGACTTAAAAAACACTTGGCTAAATCGCTGCTATAATCGATACACTATCCTTTTTCCCGCTGAACACTAACTAGCCGACCTATCTCGATGAGATCTGCGGAACGACTGACGAGAACCGATTAACTCGACGTGGTATGGTCGTTGGTTTGTGGATGTTAAAAAGAGTAGTAAATAATCTAGAATGAATATATTAATTTTTGAGACAATGGTTACAATTCGATCGCGCGGATTCATTCGAGATTTTTGCATTCGAGATTTTTTTTTCTAGATTTTTGTATTTCGAGATTATGCTTTCGAGATTTCGTGGTAAACACGGTTTTCCATTGGGAGCAAAAATATTACTTTTCATGAATCCACCTTTTTTCTTATTTTGGGATCACATTTCACAGATCTCGATATCTTTCGAGATATTCCTACGCACCATTTCACTAATCCACTATTATTATCTAATAATGTATGTACCTTGGACATTTTTTTTTTGATTGATTGAGACGATTTTGGTTTCGAGAAAGTATAGCGTTTGCACGCAGCTGTATTAATTATTAAACAGCTAATGGAGATGCCAAGTAGCATTGAAAGGCATATCAATCCTATTTTTCGATCTATGCGCTACGAAAAGTCTTATGCTGAAATGGAAAACCACATCTTCATTTTTTCCGAAAAAAAGACATGCAAACTTATTGTAGGTACATCAAAAATCAAAATAGTCTATTTCGATTGACTTTGTTTAGCGAAATTTGTTCCCTTTGCTAAGGAAGATTTTGTATAGAATAGTTTTTATTTAAAGGCAATAACGGCAAAGCAAGATGCAAATTATACAAAAAAAGAATTTGAGTTAAGAAACATGGGCAAAGGGCTTTGGTGTCGCATAAAAATGGACTAGCGCATAAGTCAAATTCTAAAGCTTTGACGTCACAAAAAACTGACTATGTCTGATTCATTGGTCGCCTCTAGTAGTCAAAAAACATCTCAAAATACACCAGAAAATATTAACGCTCAAAATACACAAACAAAATATTTTACTTTCGAAAAGACCGATTCCATTGTCGCAGAGATAAGGTGGTGTCTCTTTATTATTTCCACCAGAGCGTCCTTGAACTCGTCTGTTGAAATTAGTGATCTTTTTTGATTGATGTTTCCAGACAGCAAAATTGCTGAAAATTTTAAGTTAGGAAGAACTAAGAGTTCCTACGGTATCTCTCCATATTTCCATAACAATCTTTTGGATAAAGTAAACAAATGTGACGAATTTGTTATATGCTTTGACGAAGCACTAAACAAAATAGCTCAGAAAGGACAAATGGATTTAGTTGTCCGTTTTTTTGATGAGTCAAAAGGAATTGTTTGCAATAGGTACTTAGATGACATTTTAAAACATTTTGACAATGGAATCCGATTTTTGAAAAAAGAGAAACTTCTTCAAGTACCTATCTATGGATGGCTTAAACGTAAATTTATCTTTTTTTAAAGAAATTATAACAACAGCGAAAGGTAATTGATCCGGATGGTAGCTGCGTATGTGGTGTGTGTGGTCTACAAGTAATACATGCAACCATGAAAACCGGACTTACAAATGATTCATGGGACCTGCATATTTTTTTAAGGTATCTTTATTACGTTTTCAAAGACAGTCCTGTAGAAGAAGCTTATTTACCTCCAAAACTGATTGTACTCGATTTCCCCTGAAATATTGCGGTGTACGTTGGCTCTGTTTAGAGAGATGCCTAAACATTTTTGATGAGTTGAAGCACTTTTTTCTATGACAAAATCAGATTTATCAAAAACGTTGACGTTGGCTTCAAAGCAACGAAAATCATCAATGCAATAAAACAAAGACAATTTTTCAGCAGTTAGAAGAAAAACTTAAATTAAAAAAAAGAAGATGGAGTAACGTATTAAAAAGAAAAAGGGAGGAAGAAATAAAAAAACTTCATAAGGAAAAAGCTAAAATTGGCATTCAAGCCCAGGTTGAAGAAGAGAAAATAAATTATCAACTCTCCCTTTTGAAAAAATAAGGTATGTCCTGTTCTCAACTGATTGTTTCATTGATATTTTTTAAAAGGAATGTTTAGAAGTATACAATTTTTCTGTTCTTTAAATATTTGGGACTAAAGACGCATTTACAT
Organism: Portevinia maculata; assembly: GCA_949715645.1. Classification (NCBI taxonomy): domain Eukaryota; kingdom Metazoa; phylum Arthropoda; class Insecta; order Diptera; family Syrphidae; genus Portevinia; species Portevinia maculata. The sequence continues at coordinate 207,683,577 of OX454526.1, read as the reverse complement.
TTTTGTTTACTATATTTGCAAACTTTGGTCAGGGAAAGCTTCAAAACTAGTCAGGGAAAGTCAGGGATTTTTTTTTTTTAAATAATAGTGGCAACCTTGATCTTTACTTACCTCAAATTTCTTTTAATTAAACTTTTTTTTATTAGGAACTTATCTCAAGCTCAGCAATGGAATTCCCAATAAAATGCTATGTTCACTTTTATGTCCACCTTAAGTTTTAAATGTCAAATTTTGAATACATATGGAATCATTCTCCTACCCAACTTCAGGTTGTTTCTACACTTTTTTTTACTAAAACAGATGATTTTCAGTGAAATTTAAATGTTTTTTTAGACATATATTCACGAAGATTCGAATCTATTATTCCCGTAAAATAAATCTAATTTTTACTTTACAAATCAATTTTCCATTCTACCATTTATCCACTGTGAGCGAATAAGTTTGGATGGTTGCGGGGAGTAAATTGATCTAATTTCCGTACCTTAGCTTAGACATTGAAAATCTAAGCTAAGGTTCGGCCACACACTGGGGTGTCATTTCATTCCAGACATACCAAAACTTTATCTTAACTCTTCATGTTTACTCTTGTGCTGACCTATTTTATTTATCTTATTTTGCTTTGTTGTTGTTTAAGGGTTTAATATATTCTTGAGCTCGGTATACATGTGGCGGAAAACAATCTCAGTATTTATTTATTGAAATGAGAATGAAATTTCAATTGAAAATTAGAAAATATAAAGACAGCTTTAATGTTTAGAATAAGAGCAGCGTTAACCTCTCGACAGCTTAGAGAAGACTACTGCCAAAATAAAACGGGCCGCATAATAAATGCTGAAACACCAATTCACTTGCATAGTCCGCTGGAGCTAGTATGTACCAATGAAATAGAGAGTCTTTGCAGACATGACGTCATGAGAGCGTAGAGTGTAGGCTGCGGCTTCTACATCCTGCCATCCTGTATTTCATCCGCCTAAGATGAAGTGCAAATTTCATCGATTCCGCTCCCATTTCGCCAATGCTTCATAAAATCACAGCTGGTGGTAGTATTTTTCGGACCTTCATGAGGCGCTGCTTTCTTTACGGTATAACGTCCACCCCTTCCTTTCGAGACAACTTCATATGGTCCTAGAAAATCAGAGAAAAGTTTGTTACCCACCCTAAATTGAGTTCTTTTGATCGCTACTAAATCCCCCAAATTGTATTATACAGCTGATTTCCTTCTGCGGTTAAAAGTTCCTTGGTTCTCCGATTGATTTTTTCTGATTTGCTGACAGGCTTCAAACCGTATAAGTTCTCTGTCATCATCGTGTTGTTTGAGAAGTTCCTGTTTTATGATATCCCGAATTACTGTCATTTTTTTTCCGCATTGTTACCCCAAATAGAACTTCGAATGGAGTACGTTGGATTAATCGCTGCAGTGTGCTATTGATCGCAATCTGTAGCTCCGAAACGAATTTGTACCACTTCTCAGCCTGCCCATTTCCTCTTGGTACGCCAGTAGTAACACAAATATGCTCGATATTTTGGTCTGCGCAAAAATCCTTAAATAAATCCTCCAATAAATTTTTGACTACGCGGGAACCCAAAGGATCAGAAGTCGGTGTTTGCGATTTTCCACAGTAAAAATCGAATAAGTAACAGTATCCTGTTGAACCTTCCGCTACCCAATTCTTATATCCAAAACGAACCGGTTTTCCACGAATGAATTGTTTGGCGGGATGGTGGCCATAGTATTTCACCATTGATTCGTCGACAGAGATACTGTCATGAAAAACTCCCCACTGTAAAAACTTCTGCATAAGTTTATCTGCAAGTGGTCTTATTTTAAACATTTTGTCAGTCGACGTTGCTGCTAAGTCGTTGTCTACAATATGAAGCTTTCTTTTTATATCTCGAAGGCTATGTCTCGGCATGGCTTTGCCTACCAATTCGACTCCTATATCTTCGTCTAGAGACCAGTACATTGGTCCTCGAGGTAGCTTATGGTACCCAGAAAGTATTAAAACTCCTAAGAACTTTTTTAAATCAAAGGAATCCAGTTGGAACTCATGTCTATTGTTTTGATTATTGTATAGTTTGCTATTGGATACAATCACTTCAATAACATCATTGTCAATAAATTTTTCAAAAATTCGTACGGGGTTGAGACCCTTCAGCTCTTCATAAATATCATTCCTTCTGTCACAGACTTCGTTGGTACTTCCAGCAGTTGAAAAGTATGAGGGGCTACATTTCCGCCAGTTTGGGTTCGGATTGGTTTGGCGGTTAGCATCTTGTCTTCTTCTTTTTGACCCCAGCTGTTCATCATCACTTTCGTCGAACTAACTGTCTTTGCTACCACTATCCTCTCGGTTTATAAAAACCTCAATAGAACCAGGTACGCCCTGTGGTATGAAACGCGTCGCCATATCCTCATCGGCACCTTCCTCTTCATCAGTCAATGCACATGGATCAGGTGGTATGATAGCCCCTGTAGCTGTTTTGAGCTGTAAAATGGTGTTTCTTCATTGCAAGATTCTGAAAAAAACAGTGTTTTTGTTTACGTATGTTGTCACTGTACTCAACCGAGTACAGTCATATTTATATGACCATAGTTTTATTTGAGTTTTAAATAATTAACTATATTGTTCCTTATTACTTACTCTGACATGTATTTTATACTAATTAAATTAAAAAAACAACTTATAAGTGGTAATTATTATAGCAAATCTAAAATCGCTCTGTTACTTTCACAGAATTTCGGTAACACAATTTCAACTGTCACTTTTTTCAAAGAAAGGCACATACGCACGTAAATTTTTTTGAAAAACTTGAAGAGTGTTTATATAACGTAAACTAAGAAAGTAACCCAAGTGAACATTACGGGATCTTTAATTAATGCTTAAGAATATGGCTGTACTCACTTGAGTACAGTGACTTCTAATGGGTTAATATTTGCTTATGTACTTATGTACTGTTTTTAGGAACTAACTTTGGTTTGTTACCTTTTGTTTTTTAATTCATTATCACTTTGTTCGTGTGATTATGTTGTAACACATATGTATAACACATACCTAGTTAATTAGTTCAAAAGGTTTAACTCTACGTAATCTTCTAACTAAATTGTTGTTATTAAGTAGTTGAACTACTTCTAAATTAGCATGGTTGCGAAGGCTAACTTCATGTCTTCTTGCGACCTTCCGAACCTCGTTCTCTACCATTTTTTTTAGATCCCTATGTAGATCAGCATTACGTATGTACCACGGCGCATTAACAATATTGCGTAATACTTTGTTTTGAAAGCATTGTATGTATGCTTTGTAGATTTGTACACATACCTGTCTACATAAATAATAAAGTAATTCTGCATTCGAACTCAGCTAAGTATTTAGGCTTGACTTTGGACGCAAAGTTGCGTTGGAAAACACATGTCAAAAAAAAAATGAGATGAACTAAATATACGATACAATAAAATGTATTGGCTTATAGGGAGGTATTCATGCCTCTCAATCTACAACAAACTGCTTCTCTACAAGCAAATATTAAAACCAATTTGGACATATGGCCTCCAGTTATGGGGTGCACAAGAAAGACTGTTTGGAAAATATGTACCTGTTCACAGGTAGTAAAAGTTTCTGGGTATACAATTTCCAACAGGTATAAAGACTGAAAACCAATTGCAAAATGTATGACCTCACCCTTCTGATCGCCAGTCTTTGGCTGGGCAAATTATGTTATGTCATTTCATTCCTAAGCATAATGGGCCTCATACACAATTACACACAATTAGTTATTGCTAAAAAAAGTTAGGATATTACAAAAAAAACTTTTATGAGGAATTAGTTTACTGCATTTTTTTAACATATAGTTTATATTGCGCTTTTCATTGACAAAGTTAAATTATTAATTTATTTCAATTTGTATTTTTAATACACTTCAGAGTAAGTAACGCTCTTTACATTATTAACGCAGTTTAAAGTCCTGTCCTCACAGGGACGGGATAAAAATATCACTGCAACGCCTCCCAAACAGCCAACGCCGCTCGTCGTAAAACGCGACTAAGGGGAGAAATCACATCTAGGCTATTTTACCATTCATGTGAGCATAGCGAGGCGTAAGAAATCTTGAAACTGACCCGCAAGTTAGCATGCAAATCCCTGTGTTGACACGACAGGAGATCACAGGTGTCGTAAAAGGAAGATCAAAAAACAAAAATATGTTTTGTTACCGAGTTTTTATAAACTTTAATTTGTTAGGTAAGAGCAAAAAAGTCAAAGTGGTTTTACCAAAGAAAAAAGGTTTAATTTTGATATGACATTTCGTTCCGCAATTGAGAGTCAAACGAATTAACCATAGCTTACTGATGCTTTCCTTATTTTTATCGCATTGAGCTGGGGAATGTCAGGGAAAGTCAGGGAATTTCGAAAACAGTCAGGGAAAATTCCCTCTGTGTGTATTTTTTTTTTATAATATTAAAAAAAAAATTTGACGAGCTCTGAAGTCTACCCACTCGTTTACGCAAAGACATATTCGCAGTCACAAAAAAATTTATATGTGAAAGAGAGACAACTTTATATCTTTTCTGTTCTGTGCAATATTTTTGAATTAAGTTTATGTGGTTTTCCAGGGATCATGACGTAATCTCGAATGACAAAAATCTCGAATGCAAAAAATCTCGAAAAAACAAATTTTTAATCTAGAATGCAAAAATCTCGAATGCACAAAAATCTCGAATGCACAAAAATCTTGAATGGACAAAAATCTCGAATGGACAAAAATCTCAAAAGACGATATCTCGAAAAAAATCTCGAAAAAGAAGTTAATTCGAAATTTTTTTCTTACCTATTTAAAGAGTTTAAACTTAAAGAAAATTCATTACATATTTAGTTTATTCAGTAATTTATTTTTTTCGGTAAATTAACAACAACAAATCAATATTTAAAAAAAAAACATTATAAAAAATTGTAAAAATTCCAATAGTAAATAAGGTGCCGTGAAATAACGGCGAATTATGAAAGCGAAATAACGCCGAATTTCCATGTTCGGTCTTATTTACTTTGCCAAAGTGAAATAAAGCCGATTCGGCCTTGTTTCGCTTTTAATTTATTTGCACAATCAGATCAGATAAAGATTTCTAACCGTTTTCAGATTTGCACCCCTGAAAACCTCGCACCTACTCCAAATCAAACAGTGACCCCAAGCAGGGGGGTTGCAGTTGCATTGCACTGTTTATGGGACGAGTTGCGAAATCTCAAGTAGAATAAAGTCGATCTCCGAAATCTTATTTGATAATATTACTCTTTTGTTCTACTACATAATTGGAAATAAAGTCGAGAATAGAAAATGGTGAATTTCGACATTACTTCCGATTTCTTTTGGAAATGAAGTCGATCGACATTATTTCCATCTACTTTATTTCACGGCAGCGGTAAATAAATCCATCGATTTCGATTTGAATATTTCCTTTGTTTGTAATGATTTCATTTACTTTCTTTTTAATTGTTTTTATTTGCACTCGGGTTGTGATAACACACGATCCCAAACAACACTAATTTGGGGTACCTTTTTTACAGTTGCATGGGCAGCTTGCTAGTGAATCGTGAATGTTAAAAAGAGTAGTAAATAATCTAGAATGAATATATTAATTTTTGAGACAATGGTTACAATTCGATCGCGCGGATTCATTCGAGATTTTTGCATTCGAGATTTTTTTTTCTAGATTTTTGTATTTCGAGATTATGCTTTCGAGATTTCGTGGTAAACACGATTTTCCATTTTATTATCTAATAATGTATGTAACTTGGACATTTTTTTTTTTTGATTGATTGAGACGATTTTGGTTTCGAGAAAGTATAGCGTTTGCACGCAGCTGTATTAATTGCTAAACAGCTAATGGAGATGCCAAGTAGCATTGAAAGGCCTATCAATCCTATTTTTCGATCTATGCGCTACGAAAAGTCTAATGCTGAAATGGAAAACCACATCTTCATGCTTTCCGAAAAAAAGACATGCAAACTTATTGTAGGTACATCAAAAATCAAAATAGTCTATTTCGATTGACTTTGTTTAGCGAAATTTGTTCCCTTTGCTAAGGAAGATTTTGTATAGAATAGTTTTTATTTAAAGGCAATAACGGCAAAGCAAGATGCAAATTATACAAAAAAAGAATTTGAGTTAAGCAACATGGGCAAAGGGCTTTGGTGTCGCATAAAAATGGACTAGCGCATAAGTCAAATTCTAAAGCTTTGACGTCACAAAAAACTGACTATGTCTGATTCATTGGTCGCCTCTAGTAGTCAAAAAACATCTCAAAATACACCAGAAAATATTAACGCTCAAAATACACAAACAAAATATTTTACTTTCGAAAAGACCGATTCCATTGTCGCAGAGATAAGGTGGTGTCTCTTTATTATTTCCACCAGAGCGTCCTTGAACTCGTCTGTTGAAATTAGTGATCTTTTTTGATTGATGTTTCCAGACAGCAAAATTGCTGAAAATTTTAAGTTAGGAAGAACTAAGAGTTCCTACGGTATCTCTCCATATTTCCATAACAATCTTTTGGATAAAGTAAACAAATGTGACGACTTTGTTATATGCTTTGACGAAGCACTAAACAAAATAGCTCAGAAAGGACAAATGGATTTAGTTGTCCGTTTTTTTGATGAGTCAAAAGGAATTGTTTGCAATAGGTACTTAGATGACATTTTAAAACATTTTGACAATGGAATCCGATTTTTGAAAAAAGAGAAACTTCTTCAAGTACCTATCTATGGATGGCTTAAACGTAAATTTATCTTTTTTTAAAGAAATTATAACAACAGCAAAGGAAATTGATCCGGATGGTAGCTGCGTATGTTGTGTGTGTGGTCTACATGTAATACATGGAGCCATGAAAACCGGACTTACAAATGATTCATGGGACCTGCATATTTTTTTAAGGTATCTTTATTACGTTTTCAAAGACAGTCCTGTAGAAGAAGCTTATTTACCTCCAAAAAATGATTGTACTCGATTTCCCCTGAAATATTGCGGTGTACGTTGGCTCGAAAACCAAATCTGTTTAGAGAGATGCCTAAACATTTTTGATGAGTTGAAGCACTTTTTTTCTATGACAAATTCAGATTTACCAAAAACAAGGCCAATTGAAAACGTAAAAAAATACTTCCAAGACAAATTGTTAGACTGCAAACTTGCATTTTTCCATACAATTACATCTGATTGTGAACCATTTTTATCAAAATTTCAAGGCGATCTCCTCATAATGGTTAAAAACTTATTGCATCGCATCGTCAAAAAAAAGTATATCAGCGAATGCTCCATAGATCTCAACTTTTGTCCATCGATCTTTCAAGTGAATCCAATCTTCTGGAAATAAAAAACGTTGACGTTGGCTTCAAAGCAACGAAAATCATCAATGCAATAAAACAAAGACAATTTTTCAGCAGTTAGAAGAAAAACTTAAATTAAAAAAAAGAAGATGGAGTAACGTATTAAAAAGAAAAAGGGAGGAAGAAATAAAAAAACTTCATAAGGAAAAAGCTAAAATTGGCATTCAAGCCCAGGTTGAAGAAGAGAAAATAAATTATCAACTCTCCCTTTTGAAAAAATAAGGTATGTCCTGTTCTCAACTGATTGTTTCATTGATATTTTTTAAAAGGAATGTTTAGAAGTATACAATTTTTCTGTTCTTTAAATATTTGGGACGCATTTACATTTTTGTTTACTATATTTGCAAACTTTGGTCAGGGAAAGCTTCAAAACTAGTCAGGGAAAGTCAGGGATTTTTTTTTTTAAATAATAGTGGCAACCTTGATCTTTACTTACCTCAAATTTCTTTTAATTAAACTTTTTTTTATTAGGAACTTATCTCAAGCTCAGCAATGGAATTCCCAATAAAATGCTATGTTCACTTTTATGTCCACCTTAAGTTTTAAATGTCAAATTTTGAATACATATGGAATCATTCTCCTACCCAACTTCAGGTTGTTTCTACACTTTTTTTTTACTAAAACAGATGATTTTCAGTGAAATTTAAATGTTTTTTTAGACATATATTCACGAAGATTCGAATCTATTATTCCCGTAAAATAAATCTAATTTTTACTTTACAAATCAATTTTCCATTCTACCATTTATCCACTGTGAGCGAATAAGTTTGGATGGTTGCGGGGAGTAAATTGATCTAATTTCCGTACCTTAGCTTAGACATTGAAAATCTAAGCTAAGGTTCGGCCACACACTGGGGTGTCATTTCATTCCAGACATACCAAAACTTTATCTTAACTCTTCATGTTTACTCTTGTGCTGACCTATTTTATTTATCTTCTTTTGCTTTGTTGTTGTTTAAGGTGTAATATATTCTTGAGCTCGGTATACATGTGGCGGAAAACAATCTCAATATTAAATATTACAAAAAACCAAAGTATTTATTTATTGAAATGAGAATGAAATTTCAATTGAAAATTAGAAAATATAAAGACAGCTTTAATATTTAGAATAAGAGCAGCGTTAACCTCTCGACAGCTTAGAGAAGACTACTGCCAAAATAAAACGGGCCGCATAATAAATGCTGAAACAAGGTTGCAGCCAAACACCAATTCACTTGCATAGTCCGCTGGAGCTAGTATGTACCAATGAAATAGAGAGTCTTTGCAGACATGACGTCATGAGAGCGTAGAGTGTAGGCTGCGGCTTCTACATCCTGCCATCCTGTATTTCATCCGCCTAAGATGAAGTGCAAATTTCATCGATTCCGCTCCCATTTCGCCAATGCTTCATAAAATCACAGCTGGTGGTAGTATTTTTCGGACATTCATGAGGCGCTGCTTTCTTTACGGTATAACGTCCACCCCTTCCTTTCGAGACAACTTCATATGGTCCTAGAAAATCAGAGAAAAGTTTGTTACCCACCCTAAATTGAGTTCTTTTGATCGCTACTAAATCCCCCAAATTGTATTATACAGCTGATTTCCTTCTGCGGTTAAAAGTTCCTTGGTTCTCCGATTGATTTTTTCTGATTTGCTGACAGGCTTCAAACCGTATAAGTTCTCTGTCATCATCGTGTTGTTTGAGAAGTTCCTGTTTTATGATATCCCGAATTACTGTCATTTTTTTTCCGCATTGTTACCCCAAATAGAACTTCGAATGGAGTACGTTGGATTGATCGCTGCAGCGTGCTATTGATCGCAATCTGTATCTCCGAAACGAATTTGTACCACTTCTCAGCCTGCCCATTTCCTCTTGGTACGCCAGTAGTAACACAAATATGCTCGATATTTTGGTCTGCGCAAAAATCCTTAAATAAATCCTCCAAGAAATTTTTGACTACGCGGGAACCCAAAGGATCAGAAGTCGGTGTTTGCGATTTTCCACAGTAAAAATCGAATAAGTAACAGTATCCTGTTGAACCTTCCGCTACCCAATTCTTATATCCAAAACGAACCGGTTTTCCACGAATGAATTGTTTGGCGGGATGGTGGTCACAGTATGTCACCATTGATTCGTCGACAGAGATACTGTCATGAAAAACTCCCCACTGTAAAAACTTCTGCATAAGTTTATCTGCAAGTGGTCTTATTTTAAACATTTTGTCAGTCGACGTTGCTGCTAAGTCGTTGGCTACAATATGAAGCTTTCTTTTTATATCTCGAAGGCTATGTCTCGGCATGGCTTTGCCTACCAATTCGACTCCTATATCTTCGTCTAGAGACCAGTACATTGGTCCTCGAGGTAGCTTATGGTACCCAGAAAGTATTAAAACTCCTAAGAACTTTTTTTAAATCAAAGGAATCCAGTTGGAACTCATGTCTATTGTTTTGATTATTGTATAGTTTGCTATTGGATACAATCACTTCAATAACATCATTGTCAATAAATTTTTCAAAAATTCGTACGGGGTTGAGACCCTTCAGCTCTTCATAAATATCATTCCTTCTGTCACAGACTTCGTTGGTACTTCCAGCAGTTGAAAAGTATGAGGGGCTACATTTCCGCCAGTTTGGGTTCGGATTGGTTTGGCGGTTAGCATCTTGTCTTCTTCTTTTTGACCCCAGCTGTTCATCATCACTTTCGTCGAACTAACTGTCTTTGCTACCACTATCCTCTCGGTTTATAAAAACCTCAATAGAACCAGGTACGCCCTGTGGTATGAAACGCGTCGCCATATCCTCATCGGCACCTTCCTCTTCATCAGTCAATGCGCATGGATCAGGTGGTATGATAGCCCCTGTAGCTGTTTTGAGCTGTAAAATGGTGTTTCTTCATTGCAAGATTCTGAAAAAAACAGTGTTTTTGTTTACGTATGTTGTCACTGTACTCAACCGAGTACAGTCATATTTATATGACCATAGTTTTATTTGAGTTTTAAATAATTAACTATATTGTTCCTTATTACTTACTCTGACATGTATTTTATACTAATTAAATTAAAAAAACAACTTATAAGTGGTAATTATTATAGCAAATCTAAAATCGCTCTGTTACTTTCACAGAATTTCGGTAACACAATTTCAACTGTCACTTTTTTCAAAGAAAGGCACATACGCACGTAATTTTTTTTGAAAAACTTGAAGAGTGTTTATATAACGTAAACTAAGAAAGTAACCCAAGTGAACATTACGGGATCTTTAATTAATGCTTAAGAATATGGCTGTACTCACTTGAGTACAGTGACTTCTAATGGGTTAATATTTGCTTATGTACTTATGTACTGTTTTTAGGAACTAACTTTGGTTTGTTACCTTTTGTTTTTTAATTCATTATCACTTTGTTCGTGTGATTATGTTGTAACACATATGTATAACACATACCTAGTTAATTAGTTCAAAAGGTTTAACTCTACGTAATCTTCTAACTAAATTGTTGTTATTAAGTAGTTGAACTACTTCTAAATTAGCATGGTTGCGAAGGCTAACTTCATGTCTTCTTGCGACCTTCCGAACCTCGTTCTCTACCATTTTTTTTAGATCCCTATGTAGATCAGCATTACGTATGTACCACGGCGCATTAACAATATTGCGTAATACTTTGTTTTGAAAGCATTGTATGTATGCTTTGTAGATTTGTACACATACCTGTCTACATAAATAATAAAGTAATTCTGCATTCGAACTCAGCTAAGTATTTAGGCTTGACTTTGGACGCAAAGTTGCGTTGGAAAACACATGTCAAAAAAAAAATGAGATGAACTAAATATACGATACAATAAAATGTATTGGCTTATAGGGAGGTATTCATGCCTCTCAATCTACAACAAACTGCTTCTCTACAAGCAAATATTAAAACCAATTTGGACATATGGCCTCCAGTTATGGGGTGCACAAGAAAGACTGTTTGGAAAATATGTACCTGTTCACAGGTAGTAAAAGTTTCTGGGTATACAATTTCCAACAGGTATAAAGACTGAAAACCAATTGCAAAATGTATGACCTCACCCTTCTGATCGCCAGTCTTTGGCTGGGCAAATTATGTTATGTCATTTCATTCCTAAGCATAATGGGCCTCATACACAATTACACACAATTAGTTATTGCTAAAAAAAGTTAGGATATTACAAAAAAAAACTTTTATGAGGAATTAGTTTACTGCATTTTTTTAACATATAGTTTATATTGCGCTTTTCATTGACAAAGTTAAATTATTAATTTATTTCAATTTGTATTTTTAATACACTTCAGAGTAAGTAACGCTCTTTACATTATTAACGCAGTTTAAAGTCCTGTCCTCACAGGGACGGGATAAAAATATCACTGCAACGCCTCCCAAACAGCCAACGCCGCTCGTCGTAAAACGCGACTAAGGGGAGAAATCACATCTAGGCTATTTTACCATTCATGTGAGCATAGCGAGGCGTAAGAAATCTTGAAACTGACCCGCAAGTTAGCATGCAAATCCCTGTGTTGACACGACAGGAGATCACAGGTGTCGTAAAAGGAAGATCAAAAAACAAAAATATGTTTTGTTACCGAGTTTTTATAAACTTTAATTTGTTAGGTAAGAGCAAAAAAGTCAAAGTGGTTTTACCAAAGAAAAAAGGTTTAATTTTGATATGACATTTCGTTCCGCAATTGAGAGTCAAACGAATTAACCATAGCTTACTGATGCTTTCCTTATTTTTATCGCATTGAGCTGGGGAATGTCAGGGAAAGTCAGGGAATTTCGAAAACAGTCAGGGAAAATTCCCTCTGTGTGTATTTTTTTTTATAATATTAAAAAAAAAATTTGACGAGCTCTGAAGTCTACCCACTCGTTTACGCAAAGACATATTCGCAGTCACAAAAAATTTTATATGTGAAAGAGAGACAACTTTATATCTTTTCTGTTCTGTGCAATATTTTTGAATTAAATTTATGTGGTTTTCCAGGGATCATGACGTAATCTCGAATGACAAAAATCTCGAATGCAAAAAATCTCAAAAAAACAAATTTTTAATCTAGAATGCAAAAATTTCGAATGCACAAAAATCTCGAATGCACAAAAATCTCGAATGGACAAAAATCTCGAATGGACAAGAATCTCAAAAGACGATATCTCGAAAAAAATCTCGAAAAAGAAGTTAATTCGAAATTTTTTTCTTACCTATTTAAAGAGTTTAAACTTAAAGAAAATTCATTACATATTTAGTTTATTCAGTAATTTATTTTTTTCGGTAAATTAACAACAACAAATCAATATTTAAAAAAAAAAACATTATAAAAAATTGTAAAAATTCCAATAGTAAATAAGGTGCCGTGAAATAACGGCGAATTATGAAAGCGAAATAACGCCGAATTTCCATGTTCGGTCTTATTTACTTTGCCAAAGTGAAATAAAGCCGATTCGGCCTTGTTTCGCTTTTAATTTATTTGCACAATCAGATCAGATAAAGATTTCTAACCGTTTTCAGATTTGCACCCCTGAAAACCTCGCACCTACTCCAAATCAAACAGTGACCCCAAGCAGGGGGGTTGCAGTTGCATTGCACTGTTTATGGGACGAGTTGCGAAATCTCAAGTAGAATAAAGTCGATCTCCGAAATCTTATTTGATAATATTACTCTTTTGTTCTACTACATAATTGGAAATAAAGTCGAGAATAGAAAATGGTGAATTTCGACATTACTTCCGATTTCTTTTGGAAATGAAGTCGATCGAAATTATTTCCATCTACTTTATTTCACGGCAGCGGTAAATAAATCCATCGATTTCGATTTGAATATTTCCTTTGTTTGTAATGATTTCATTTACTTTCATTTTAATTGTTTTTATTTGCACTCGGGTTGTGATAACACACGATCCCAAACAACACTAATTTGGGGTACCTTTTTTACAGTTGCATGGGCAGCTTGCTAGTGAATCGTGGATGTTAAAAAGAGTAGTAAATAATCTAGAATGAATATATTAATTTTTGAGACAATGGTTACAATTCGATCGCGCGGATTCATTCGAGATTTTTGCATTCGAGATTTTTTTTCTAGATTTTTGTATTTCGAGATTATGCTTTCGAGATTTCGTGGTAAACACGGTTTTCCATTTTATTATCTAATAATGTATGTAACTTGGACATTTTTTTTTTTGATTGATTGAGACGATTTTGGTTTCGAGAAAGTATAGCGTTTGCACGCAGCTGTATTAATTGCTAAACAGCTAATGGAGATGCCAAGTAGCATTGAAAGGCATATCAATCCTATTTTTCGATCTATGCGCTACGAAAAGTCTAATGCTGAAATGGAAAACCACATCTTCATGCTTTCCGAAAAAAAGACATGCAAACTTATTGTAGGTACATCAAAAATCAAAATAGTCTATTTCGATTGACTTTGTTTAGCGAAATTTGTTCCCTTTGCTAAGGAAGATTTTGTATAGAATAGTTTTTATTTAAAGGCAATAACGGCAAAGCAAGATGCAAATTATACAAAAAAAGAATTTGAGTTAAGCAACATGGGCAAAGGGCTTTGGTGTTGCATAAAAATGGACTAGCGCATAAGTCAAATTCTAAAGCTTTGACGTCACAAAAAACTGACTATGTCTGATTCATTGGTCGCCTCTAGTAGTCAAAAAACATCTCAAAATACACCAGAAAATATTAACGCTCAAAATACACAAAAAAAATATTTTACTTTCGAAAAGACCGATTCCATTGTCGCAGAGATAAGGTGGTGTCTCTTTATTATTTCCACCAGAGCGTCCTTGAACTCGTCTGTTGAAATTAGTGATCTTTTTTGATTGATGTTCCCAGACAGCAAAATTGCTGAAAATTTTAAGTTAGGAAGAACTAAGAGTTCCTACGGTATCTCTCCATATTTCCATAACAATCTTTTGGATAAAGTTAACAAATGTGACGACTTTGTTATATGCTTTGACGAAGCACTAAACAAAATAGCTCAGAAAGGACAAATGGATTTAGTTGTCCGTTTTTTTGATGAGTCAGAAGGAATTGTTTGCAATAGGTACTTAGATGACATTTTAAAACATTTTGACAATGGAATCCGATTTTTGAAAAAAGAGAAACTTCTTCAAGTACCTATCTATGGATGGCTTAAACGTAAATTTATCTTTTTTTAAAGAAATTATAACAACAGCAAAGGAAATTGATCCGGATGGTAGCTGCGTATGTTGTGTGTGTGGTCTACATGTAATACATGGAGCCATGAAAACCGGACTTACAAATGATTCATGGGACCTGCATATTTTTTTAAGGTATCTTTATTACGTTTTCAAAGACAGTCCTGTAGAAGAAGCTTATTTTCCTCCAAAACTGATTGTACTCGATTTCCCCTGAAATATTGCGGTGTACGTTGGCTCGAAAACCAAATCTGTTTAGAGAGATGCCTAAACATTTTTGATGAGTTGAAGCACTTTTTTTCTATGACAAATTCAGATTTACCAAAAACAAGGCCAATTGAAAACGTAAAAAAATACTTCCAAGACAAATTGTTAGACTGCAAACTTGCATTTTTCCATGCAATTACATCTGATTGTGAACCATTTTTATCAAAATTTCAAGGCGATCTCCTCATAATGGTTAAAAACTTATTGCATCACATCGTCAAAAAAAGTATATCAGCGAATGCTCCATAGCATCTCAACTTTTGTCCATCGATCTTTCAAGTGAATCCAATCTTCTGGAAATAAAAAACGTTGACGTTGGCTTCAAAGCAACGAAAATCATCAATGCAATAAAACAAAGACAATTTTTCAGCAGTTAGAAGAAAAACTTAAATTAAAAAAAAGAAGATGGAGTAACGTATTAAAAAGAAAAAGGGAGGAAGAAATAAAAAAACTTCATAAGGAAAACGCTAAAATTGGCATTCAAGCCCAGGTTGAAGAAGAGAAAATAAATTATCAACTCTCCCTTTTGAAAAAATAAGGTATGTCCTGTTCTCAACTGATTGTTTCATTGATATTTTTTAAAAGGAATGTTTAGAAGTATACAATTTTTCTGTTCTTTAAATATTTGGGACTAAAGACGCATTTACATTTTTGTTTACTATATTTGCAAACTTTGGTCAGGGAAAGCTTCAAAACTAGTCAGGGAAAGTCAGGGAATTTTTTTTTTTTAAATAATAGTGGCAACCTTGATCTTTACTTACCTCAAATTTCTTTTAATTAAACTTTTTTTTTATTAGGAACTTATCTCAAGCTCAGCAATGGAATTCCCAATAAAATGCTATGTTCTTTTATGTCCACCTTAAGTTTTAAATGTCAAATTTTGAATACATATGGAATCATTCTCCTACCCAACTTCAGGTGGCGTTGTTTCTACACTTTTTTTTTACTGAAACAGATGATTTTCAGTGAAATTTAAATGTTTTTTTAGACGTATATTCACGAAGATTCGAATCTATTATTCCCGTAAAATAAATCTAATTTTTACTTTACAAATCAATTTTCCATTCTACCATTTATCCACTGTGAGCGAATAAGTTTGGATGGTTGCGGGGAGTAAATTGATCTAATTTCCGTACCTTAGCTTAGACATTGAAAATCTAAGCTAAGGTTCGGCCACACACTGGGGTGTCATTTCATTCCAGACATACCAAAACTTTATCTAAACTCTTCATGTTTACTCTTGTGCTGACCTATTTTATTTATCTTCTTTTGCTTTGTTGTTGTTTAAGGTGTAATATATTCTTGAGCTCGGTATACATGTGGCGGAAAACAATCTCAATATTAAATATTACAAAAAACCAAAGTATTTATTTATTGAAATGAGAATGAAATTTCAATTGAAAATTAGAAAATATAAAGACAGCTTTAATATTTAGAATAAGAGCAGCGTTAACCTCTCGACAGCTTAGAGAAGACTACTGCCAAAATAAAACGGGCCGCATAATAAATGCTGAAACAAGGTTGCAGCCAAACACCAATTCACTTGCATAGTCCGCTGGAGCTAGTATGTACCAATGAAATAGAGAGTCTTTGCAGACATGACGTCATGAGAGCGTAGAGTGTAGGCTGCGGCTTCTACATCCTGCCATCCTGTATTTCATCCGCCTAAGATGAAGTGCAAATTTCATCGATTCCGCTCCCATTTCGCCAATGCTTCATAAAATCACAGTTGGTGGTAGTATTTTTCGGACCTTCATGAGGCGCTGCTTTCTTTACGGTATAACGTCCACCCCTTCCTTTCGAGACAACTTCATATGGTCCTAGAAAATCAGAGAAAAGTTTGTTACCCACCCCAAATTGAGTTCTTTTGATCGCTACTAAATCCCCCAAATTGTATTCTACAGCTGATTTCTTTCTGCGGTTAAAAGTTCCTTGGTTCCCCGATTGATTTTTTCTGATTTGCTGACAGGCTTCAAACCGTATAAGTTCTCTGTCATCATCGTGTTGTTTGAGAAGTTCCTGTTTTATGATATCCCGAATTACTGTCTTTTTTTTCCGCATTGTTACCCCAAATAGAACTTCGAATGGAGTACGTTGGATTGATCGCTGCAGCGTGCTATTGATCGCAATCTGTACCTCCGAAACGAATTTGTACCACTTCTCAGCCTGCCCATTTCCTCTTGGTACGCCAGTAGTAACACAAATATGCTCGATATTTTGGTCTGCGCAAAAATCCTTAAATACTTGCGAGCAAAAAGCACCTCCTTTATCCGTGATGAAACGCCTTAGATTCCCGAAGTGTTGCTGCAGATCTTTTTATTTTCCGCAAAGTTTCCTCAGCTGAAACGGTTTTTGTTGGGAATATGCAAAGGTACTTCGAAAATCCATCTGTGATTGTCAGAACGTATTTATACTGCTTTGTTGTCAAATCCATTGGACCCATATGATCGAGGTGGAACGTGTCGAATGGTTTATCGCCTTTGTCCAGCTGATGAAGAAATCCTTCCGGTTTACCTGACTTCCGATTTGATAGTATGCATTTTACACAGTTGGTAAGACACCGTTGTACTTTTTCCCTTAGTTTGGGTATGAAAAATTCCTGTCCAATAAGGTGCATTGTTTTTTGCACTCCAAAGTGTCCCTCCTCGTGCTTGAGTTTAATAATTTCCGTCTCCATATTACGAGGAACGACTAAAAGTGAAAAACCATCAACTTCTTTAAAGAGCAACTCACCTCGGATTTGAAAACTGTCGTACGATTTCTCTTTAAGAACTTCCTTTACCGACGAAATGAAATCATCAGCCTCCTGGGACTTTTTGATACGAATCAACAGTTCCTGTTGAATTGTGTAGATAACTGGTGATCTGCTGAGAGAATCCACATGAAGCATTTTGGATCCGGAACGATGCTCCTTCTTGTCTGAAGAAAAGCGGCGCAATCAGTCACGACTTTGAACCTAGTACCCAGCAAATACACACGGAATTTCTCCAGCGCCTTAAAAACAGCAAAGGTTTCTAGCACATAGCTGTGCCACCGTTGTTTAGCTGTGTTATTTTTCCGGCTGTAGTAAAACACTGGGTGCAAGTGGTTATCGTCACTGCGCTGCAGAAGTATTGCTCCAATGCCTTCCTGACTCGCATCCGTATGGACCTCGGTATCTGCGTCTTGGCAATAAATGTTCAGCACAGGTTTGCTTGTGAATGCTTGTTTTAAAGCTGCAATTGCTTGTCGTTGCGGATCTGCGATAAGAAATTTAGATTTTTTTTTTGTTAGTTCAGTAAGAGGTTTAGCCAAAATTGAGTATGAATTGATAAAACGTCTGAAAAACCCAGTCAGTCCGAGAAATTCTTGTAAGTTGTAACCTCGTTATAAAGTTAAAGGCAGAGAACATAGAATATGTGTATCAATTTTCAGTTCTATCAAAAAATCGCTAAACATATTCGTCGGTCCCTGCCAAACGGTTTGCCCTATAGCAATGATATATTTATGCGTACATTCTAATATCAATTCTCTAAAAAATTTATTAAATGTTTTGTGTATTACGAGCAAATACAAATTAAAATATAGGCCAGCTGTTCGGCAGTGCCCGACGAATATGTTTCGAAGTTGATACTCGTATTCTAAGTCCTCTCCCAAGCGAGTTGGCATACAGAGATGAAACAAATATTCTTAGATTCTAATTTCAATTCCCTAAAAAGTGACATTAATGGTTTTTTTGTTTTAGAAAGCAATACAAATTTGAATATAGGCCAAGACGTTTGGCAGTGCTTGGCGTGTATGCCAAACCTTCTTCTTCTTTCACCGAAATGACAATGAACAAACTATACGTTTAATATTTGAAATGGCGATTGGGGAATTGAACAATAAAATGGGCTTTATGTCGACTTAAACTATCAAAAAATTCATTTGTGCCGAGAAGCACACCTATCTATTTTCTACAGAAGCAAGCCAACACCGACATATTTTTTTATATAACAATTTTATTTTTAATTTTATTTTGCACAACCAATACCCAAACATAATATCGTTGAATAATTTTATTTCGAAAACAGACTAGTTTATTGATAAATGATTGTCTTTTCTACAGAATCAAGCTAACACAAATATTATACAGTTTTAGTTTGGATTCTTCTCTTTCACAGGTGCAAGCAAAATCACAAATTTTTAATCTTTTTTTCCAGAAACAAACATCTTATTGTTAAGTACGGCGAACCCTACAGGGGGATCAATAGGGATGCAGTAAAGTGGGAGGGTTATGATCCCCTTAATCCTGATCATATCCTCGTCGAAAGGGAAGAACTAATTTTATTTTTCACGGAAGCAAAGAAAACATATATGTATATACATATTATATGTTTCAATTTTCTTCTTCAAAGAAGCAGAAACACGTACATATGAAATAATAAGTGCGTACCCTTCTTTCGCAGTTACTAAAAACTGCTTAAAATTGCTTTATTAAAATACTCGTGTGTTAAATTAAAAAAAAGTGTGGCGTTCAGCAAACCAACTGAAAACTAACTAACAGCGATAGATTTTTTTTTTTTTTTATAGAGTTTCTAATATTACTCCCAAGCCATAGTAATATTATCGTTACTCTCAGCAAGCTGAGAGTTACCTATCCTGGTTAAAAGCACGAGACTTGGAACCAGAACTAGGCTCGGACGAATAATAGGGGTAGGTGGAAAATCGTACATGCGACTCTTTCTCACTTAAGATAAGAAAACAAAAACCACCTCCCTTCGAAACCTGCATACTACAACTAGGTTATTCCTATCTAGTAGTTTTATTTAAACTGTAAATTACGCGTTTGGCAGGCAGCTTCCCAGTGGAGGCACCTGCTAATACCGCCATAAGCACGCGGTTACATCTTATTGCGCTAATTCAAATGGTTTTATCCTTTGTAATCGGCGCACTAGGTTAGTATCGTCTCGAATTTGTAGCATGGTGATATTGCAATGACCGTGAAGGCGTGTCTGTTGTTTGCAGGCAAAATGTTTTATTTCATCTTCGACGGTAGCCATAGTTAGGTCTCTGTGGATATCAGTGTTTCTGATAAACCATGGTGCATTTACTATTTTTCTTAGCACTTTGTTTTGAAAAGTTTGTAAAATTTTGATATTACTGGATTTGGTACAACCCCAAAGTTGTATACCGTATGTCCAAACCGGTTTTAGTACTTGCTTGTATAAAAGCAGCTTGTTCTGCATGCTGAGTTGGGAAAATCTACCAAGCAGCCAGTGCATTTGTTTACATCGAATGGCGAGCTCTTCGCGTTTCTTCTTGACGTGCGGTTTCCATTTTAATTTCGCATCGAGTGTCATACCCAAATATTTTGCCTCGTTTGCGTACGGAATTCGTACCGAATCAATGAAAATGGGTAAGTTGTCTACCTTTTTATAAGTAAAATTCACGTGCGTTGATTTGGCCTCGTTGAGAGCAATACGCCAAGTCTTTGTCCAATCACAAATTTTGTCAATAGAACGTTGGAGTTGCTGATTCAACGGTATTACTGACCGCTAATATAGCTGTATCGTCTGCAAATGTGGCTACTGTTGTGCCTTCTTCTTGAGGAATATCACTAGTGTATATTAGAAATAGGATCGGTCCAAGAACGCTTCCTTGGGGAACTCCTGCCGCGATTTCTTTAAATTCAGAGTAATCATTTCCGTGTTTTACACGAAAGAGTCTGTCTGATAAGTAACAACTAAGGATATGAGATAACTGTTTCGGAAAAGCTTGTCTTAGCTTATGTTTCAACCCTGTATGCCATACTTTATCAAAGGCCTGAGAGACGTCGAGAAAAACACTAGAACATATTTTTTTCTCCTATGGGGCTTTTTCAATTACATTGGTTATTCTGTAAACCTGGTCGATTGTAGAGTGCTTAATCCTGAATCCGAATTGGTGGTCAGGTATTAATCGACGTTCTTCGATAATCGGATGTAGGCGCTTTAACAAAAGTTTTTCGAATACCTTCGACATTATCGGTAAGAGAGATATTGGCCTATATGATTTTTTGTCATTCAGTGGTTTACCGGGCTTTGGAACCATTATAACTTCAGCTACCTTCCATTGTCGTGGAACGTACAATAACCTGAACGATGCATTTATAAGATATGCAAACTTTATTAAAGCTTTCCTAGGTAACTCTTTAAGGACCTGTCCTGTGATTAAGTCATATCCAGGAGCTTTGTTTAATTTTAGTTTCTCTATTTCGAAGCGTAGTTCGGCTAGCGATACACTTTTTATTCTATAATTGTCAGGTGCCACGGTTAGGACAGGAAATTCGAGCAACGCTTGACCATCAAATGGCTTAAATGTTTCTTCCAAATGTTCTGCAAATATTTCGGCTTTTTCCTTGTCACTCTTCGCCCATTCTCCATTGATTTTCCTGATGGGTGGCGCTTGCGTTTTTGGTTTTTTAATGCCTTTCATGGCTTTCCAGAGCGAGTAATTTGTACTTTTATCCGCAGTTAGGCTTCCAAGATATGTAGAAATTTGACGATTTTTAAAGTCTCGAATTTCTCTCTTAAGTTTACTTTTTTTTTTTTTTTTTTTTAAATTCTGGCTCGCCAAGGCGATTTATAAAAGGGGGGGTACTTCGACCTAAAAGATCTTTTGTACCGTATGGGCCAGAAAAATTTTAAACTAGTAAAATTTCCACTTTCCGTGTAAAGCGGACAATTTTACCAGTAGAAGAATTCTTTATGTCCTCGGGGCTCAATTGTTCCCTGAGAAAGATCTTCTTTCTAATTCCATTAAGGGCTGGGCATTCACATAAAATGTGTTCAGCTGACTCGTCCTCTTCAAGACTGAGTCGGCACTCAGGAGAATCTGCTATTCTCATTTTGTGTAGATGATATCTTAAACCGTGGTGACCAGTAAGGTAACCTACTAGGTTTTTGATATCATGCCTGCTTAGGTTTAGACATTTGCTGGCATTATGATTGAAGGGCCGAATGGCTCGTTTGGCCTGCCTTAGACCTGGGATGTTATCCCAATGATAGATACATTTTCTATGTTCCCAGCTTTTAATTGCTGCCGTTGCTGCTGATCTAGGGGTGCAGCAGAAAGGTTCGGGACCTATGAAAGGTGTTTCTGAACCTTTTCTGGCCAGTTCGTCGGCCTTTTCGTTACCTTCTACCCCGACATGACCCGGAACCCACCATAATTTGGTCTTGTTTCTTGCTCCGAGTAATTGTAGGGTATTGAAGCAGTACATGACTGATTTGGAGTCAATGGTATACGAGCTAAGGGCGTTTATAGCTGCTTGACTGTCCGTGAAAATATGGATGGTTGCACCTTTTATGCCAGATAAGATAATGTGGCTGGCGCATTCTTGAATGGCGTGGAGCTCCGCTTGAAATACGCTGGGACTTTTTCCCATGGGTATCGTAAAGCGTTTGTGTGGTCCGTATATTCCCGCTCCTACCCCCGTTTCCATTTTAGAACCATCCGTATACCACTTTATGCCGTTATGGCTGTTTGGTGGGTTATTGCTAACCCATGCTTCTCTTTTGGGTATCTCCGTGGAGAACCGTTTGTTGAAGCATAGTGTTTTTTGAATGCGGTCTGTGACCGCGCAGTTCATGTTAAGTTCTGGCAGTTCATCGAGAAGGGTCTTAAGTTCCGGATGATCATTAAGACTTATCTCGTTTAGCTGTATTAGACTTATTGCACTGCGGATCGCCACTTTTTGGACGTATATGTGTAGGGGTATGATTCCTGTTATGGCAGCTGTTGGACAGGTACGCATGGCTCCGGAGATACCAAGGCACGCAAGCCGTTGTACCTTTTTGAGCTTCTCTATTGCGACCTTTTGTGTGGATTTTGTCCACCATACTATGGAGGCGTATGTTATGATGGGTCTTATCATCACTGTGTAGATCCAGTGGACGATCTTTGGAGAGATTCCCCAGGTTCTACCATATGTGCGACGACAGGCCCATAAAGCTCTATTAGCTTTACTGATTTTGTTGTTTATGTGAGAGTTCCAGTTAAGTCTCTTGTCCAGGATTACTCCAAGATACTTGACTTCGTCGGAATACTCTACGACCGTGTCGTTTATTGTGATTAGGCCTAGGTCTAATTTCCTCCTTTTAGTGAAAGGAACGATGACGGCTTTGCTGGGATTTATGGAAAGATTTTCCTTAATGCACCAGTCTATGGCTGTCTTTAGAGCATTTTTCATTTTTGATGTGACTCCTATTGAGTCTTTGCCCCTAACTATGATGACAATATCATCGGCGTACCCAATTGTGGTGTAGCCCAAACTGCTCATCTTGTGTAGCAGGTCATCGATGACCAATGACCACAGAAGGGGTGAGAGTACTCCCCCTTGTGGGCAGCCCCTTACGGCTGTTACTGATACTGAGGTCGTTCCTGACGAGGAAGTTATTTTGCGACTTTCCAGCATCGCTTTAATCCATATAATAGTTGGTTTATCTATATTTCTATGGTACAAAGCATTTGATATGGATTCATATCCAGTGTTGTCGAAAGCACCCTCTATGTCCAGAAAGGCACAAAGTGCGATCTCTTTGCAACGGTAGGCGTTTTTTATCTCTGTAGTTAGTCTTAACAGAGCGCCTTCCGTGGATTTGCCCTTTTGGTACGCATATTGGTGAGGGTGCAGAGGCATGCTTTTTGATATGCATTCTCTAATGTGAATGTCAATAATCCTTTCCATTGTTTTCAAAAAAAACGATGTCAGGCTTATCGGACGATATGATTTAGGTAATTCTCTCGGCTTGTTTCCCGGTTTAGGTATAAATACTACGTTTACCTCCCTCAAGGTAACTGGTATATACCCCCAGTTGAAGCTGAACCTAAATAAGGCAATCATGGATGGTAGTAAAAATTCTATTCCATTTTGAATGAGGGCTGGAAAAATACCGTCTGTACCTGATGCCTTGAATGGTTTAAATGAGTTAATTGCCCATTTAACCTTATCCGGAGTAAAAAGTGTTCCGGATAAACTATGAATTCTGCTGAGGTTTCTTGGAATTGAGACCTCCGCTGTATGGTCGTCTGTAATGACCATCGTGTGAGAACCTGGGAAGTGAGCCTGAAACAAAGTTTTCAGCGTTTCTTCCCGGTCGCGTGTGATTGAACCATCTGATTTAATTAACAATCCCATGCCTTTTTCTTGATCCGTTGACAGGGCCCTTTGGAGGCGTGCCACCTCTGGAAGTTTTTCTATCTTCTCACAGTTTACACGCCATGAGGCTCTTTTGGATCTGCGCAACTCTAAGTTGTATATGGTCAGCATGGATTTATATTGTTCCCATGTGCCGGTGCGTTTAGCTTCGTTAAAAAGCTTTCTCACCCTCTTTCGAATAGACTCAAGGTTATCGTTCCACCATGGTACGCACCTTTTAACCACGGTTCTTTTAACCTTGCAACTATTTTTGAATGAGGTAAGAATAATATCATTTATTTGACATTGCGCAGCATCTGCATCAATTGTATTTGATGGTGCTTCTGGCAGCATGTCAGATCTGACCGCAAGATTTTCGCGGTAAGTTCTCCAATTAGTCAGTCTGTTGTCATAACGGACTGACGCGTGTTCGGCATTGCATCTTATCTCGAAACGGATGTGCATATGATCCGATAGAGATGCCTCGCCAGACACGTGCCATCCCTCTATAATATCCTTCATAAAAGGAGATGATATAGTAAGGTCTAAAACTTCTTCTCTTATAGAATTTCTAAATGTAGGACTATTTCCCTTGTTTAGAAAAACGAGGTTATTGCTATATAGATATTCTAATAACGACTCACCTCTGTTATTTGTATCTCGGCTGCCCCAGATGGTGTTATGTGCGTTTGCGTCGCAGCCGATTAGTATATGTACTTTCTGGTCCTCACAGTATCGGACAAGTTCCTGTACTGGTAAGGGAGGCACTGCATCCGTGTCTCCAGGAAAGTACGCCGATGCGCATACAAATTTATGCAGCTCTCGGCCTTTGTGGCGCTCTATTAGGACCGCCACCAGGTCCCTAGTTGTGAAACCTGGAATGAGAGAAAATTTTATATCTTTCTTAATAGAGATAGCCGCCCTTGGTCTGAAAGGACCTTTGGCGAAAATTAGCTCTCTGTGTTTACAATTTAATCCGGATATCTTACCATTGGTTGCCCAAGGTTCCTGGATTAGTCCAATAGCAATGTTCCCTTCGGCACATCGCTGGCTAAAGGTGTCCGATGCACCCATAGCCCTGTGCAGGTTGGCCTGCAAAACGCTGAGACGGGTGGTCATTTGCGTCTGTATTCAGGGTTTCGTACTCTATTGGGCTTGTTATCACCTCTCCTACGTACGATACCCTGTTGAGGAGGACCACTTTGTCTGCCTCTAGGACTTTTGTTTTTATGTCCTTCTTGTGCCAGTGCTTTCTTACGATCCATACCTAACTTAGGCCTGAATCGTGTTTGGCTTTCTCTGGCTGCGCTTGACTTCGCGCTGGTAGCTTCTTTTTCTGGCACAGTTGTTACCGTACTTGAAGCTGCAGCCTTAGCGGCAGCGCTGGTGCTGGCCCCACTTGGGTCAGTTGCGGTGCTGCCGTGAGCTGTGACATCCTTCTTATCCAAAACGTGCTGTTTTTGATCTTTAGGGCCCTGTGTGGCCGTCTTGTCAGCACTTTTTAGGATAAGTTTGGTCTGTCCGAATCGGAAAGAGACCATACCCTTTAGCTCCACGAGTCTCCTCATGGTGCTGTCGTTTATGGCAAAGACCATATGTGCGATGTCTCGCTCATCCGATCTTTGCAGAACCCTCCACGTTCTCGTGTTCAGTTCTTTGTTTTGGCCATCTAATAGGGCTAGGATCCTTTCGCTAGCTACGCCGGTACTCTGCGGGAAGAACCCTCTGATGACATGTGGTTTTGGAAAATTTTCCTCTCCCACAAGCATCACCTCTAACCCGCATTTCTCTTTTAGCTTGGCGAAGGTTGCCTTCATCCACTCTGCAGTGGTGGCGTCTGCACATACGATCATGAGCCATCCGGCTTTGAACGTAGTACCGCGGAAGGCTGGTTTAACCTCCTCATCACGCTGTTCGATCGTGATATCCATAATCCTCTCCTGTATCGAACCCATTTGTTCGTTGGAGAGAGGATTACGATCGATGTCCACCGGTACAACACCCAGTCTTACATAGCTCGTTATATTGCTATACGAGACTTTGTCGACGGTTGTCTTCCCAGTGCGACCTCGCTTCGCTTCGGATTGAGGCGGGGTATTATCCTCGGATCGCATTCGCTTCACCTCGGGACCCTTGTTTTCCATCTTTTGAATCGCATAGAGACGGGCCTGCTCAATGGTGCTCCCCTTCTTCTGCGCGCGCTTAAATCTGCGCTGTTCAGATGGTGTGAACCTAACGTACTCAGACTCAGTCCGTGCCACATTGCCGACTGTCTTAGGTACGTCCTCTATATCGGGATGTCTTTCATCCGATAATATGCTGTTGCATATGGTGCTGGATTCTGAAATAGAGTCACTGAGTTGAGACAAGTTCTCTTCAGGTTCCCCCATTTCAGAGTCGATGATTACCGACTCTATCCCTTTGACAGATGTCGTGTCGTCATCGACAGGGTGTTCTAAAACATCCCTATTTGATGATGCAATTTTAGAGGCATCATTCTCTATTGTTTGTTTTGTTGTTTGGTTTATTTTGAAACCCACGAGTATTCGGGATATGGTGTCGCCCGTGGTCTACCCGTCTAACCACAGGAAGGCTATCTTAAAATCGGAGGTCGCCTGGTATCCGAAGTTTGCAAACTAACGACTAAGCACCCTCTTAGCCATGCATCTCTCGGCGCTTGCCACCTTAGATTAGGGGTTTATTGGGGAAAAAGGATTTAGGGATTTGATGGAGGGGGGATATGGGTAATTGAAAATTGAAAGGAAAGAGGAGAAGGGTAGCGGACGTGTAGTCCTGGTCAGTTCTTAGTTGACGCTCATCAGACGGTCTGTCCCTTATCAGAAAGGCCCGATGACTCTTTGCGCCGTAAGCCTCCGCACCGGCACCATCGAATTTGCGTTCCATGATGGTACACACGTCAAGGTGACTGACCCCGCAAGGAGGTCTTAAGTTTACTACAAAGGTAGTTAAGAGTGGTTTTATCCTGTGGAGCGCGAGATTGTTGCCATCTTTTGCGCGCTCCCCTTTTCTTCTTTAACAATTGCGTGATTTCCAAGGGATATGTTATTTCGCAATTTGTGGTTATTTTCCGTTTATGGGGAGTATTTTTCCAGGCTGAGCATTGTATGACGTTAATAAATTGATCGACTTCGTCTTCAAGTTCGTGGGGTGTTCGAAGAGACACTTTGAGATCGATTTTACTTTCACAGTATTTTTTAAAGGATTCCCAGTTTGTTTTCATGTTAGTTAGTCTGGGCGGACCTTCTTTTTTTCGTAGACAGCCGTTAATTGTCAAAATGACCGGTGAATGATCAGAAGAAAGATCGAAGCATTCCTCAACTACAATAGAGTTTCCCGACAAACCTTTCGTGATGAAGAAATCGATGAGGTCTGGTGTTTTTGCCGTATCCGAGGGCCAGTACGTCGGTTTACCTGAGGAATGAAAGTCTACCCCCAATTCCATACCGGCTTCGTAAAGAACTCTACCTTTTACTGAAATGCATCTCGATCCCCAGAAGGTATGTTTTGCGTTAAAGTCACCTCCGATGACGAAATTTCGTCCAAGTGAGTCAAAGATACTTATAAAATCGCTTCTTTCCATCGTTGCACGTGGGGGGCAATAGATAGCTGCAAAATCATATTTTATGTGTTCAATTTTTACGCTCACCGTGCATAATTGCAGTTTGTCAAGCTCGATTGTTCCACTGACTGAGTGTTCAATGGTATTTTTGATCAACAAGGATGCCCCGCCTCTCGCCCTTTCCGAAGGGTGATATGCGTGATAGGCAATGTATCCTCGAATGTTTGTGCTGGTTTCTTTCGTCAGATGAGTTTCCGAAATCAAACAAATATCAATTTCATATTTATGAATGAATATCTCGAGCTCGTCCATCTTATGCAGAAGGCCGTTCGCATTCCATGTCACTAATTTAACTAAATCCGTCATATTTATATTATTGCACGTGTACTTCGAAATTGATTTTCGAGCTTGTCGAGTTTTTCAAACATACGTTTATTAATTTGGATCTGTTCTTCTAGCCTGGCAAGAATTGCAGAGAAAACTTGGGAGACTGGATCAGATGTTTTATTTGTTTGTTCGCGTCCTTGCAACGCAGCTTCAGCGTATGTTTTTGGAACAGCTTTCGGTGACTTTTTTCTAAACAATTTTCCTTCTCTTGGGTGTTGTGTTTTGACCATTTCTTTAGCCTTTTTTCGTCCTTCATTGGTTTTATTGTTGCCCCTTTCAGGTTTGTTATTGGTTTTATTTGCGATTGGTAGCGTAGTTTTCTTTATTTTGTCGCGCCTATTTTGAAGTTCCTTAGCCACTTCGCATCCGCGATAATTTGCCGGATGTTTTCCATTGCAATTTATGCATGTTGGTAGGTCTTGTCTACTTAGAGCGCATTCCTTCAATAAATGTTTACCGGCACATTTTACGCAACGCGTCTCTTTTTGGCAATACGTGTGCGTGTGATTGTAGCCTTGGCAACGCTTACACTGAGGAATCTGACGAGTCCTTTGGTGCATCGGTTCAATTTTAACCACTATGTTTAGGATAGTTTTAATGTTGTATATTTTTTCCATGTTTTCAGACTTTTCGAAACTAAGCATGAATAGCGGAAGTCCGCGTTTGACAACAATTTCCTCGTCTTGTTCAGTTTTTTGCTTTTCTTTTTTAAGAATATTAACCGCGTCGATAATTTTGAAACCTTTAGTTTTAAGATCTTGCAAAACATCTTCTTTGCGGCACGAAGAGTGGAGCCCTCTGGCTACAACTCGGTGTGGCCTTTCAGACTTGTTTTCATAAGTGTACCATTGTACCTTCTCAGTATTCAGTTTTTGAGAAACTGCGCGATAGCTCTCAGGATCGCTTACATTTATTTTCCACACATTATTATTCAGAGATGTTACTTTGAATGTGGACTTTGCTATTTCCTTAAGAAGGCTACTTAGCTTGCTGTAGTCTGAAACTCCGACAACGTTAATTGGAGGTGGAAGGTATACCTTATTTTGAGGTTTTTTCCTTAGCGTTTCTATTTCGTTGGCATTTGCCTTTTTGGGTTGTCTATCTTTTAGCACAACGACTTCTGGTGAGGAGCCGGCTTTCCGTTTTTTGTTCGGTCTCCTCTTAGTGATCCAATCCGTTTCGCGCCCTAGCTCTTCTTCGTCTGTATGATAATCGCGGCTAGCTGAGCGGTATGATTTGGCTTCTGGCTGTTTTTTAGGTTGAGATTCAACAAGTGCTTTGTTCTCAGCTTTCAGCTGATCTAGCTCTTTTTTTAGCTCTTGGTAAAGCTGTTCAATTTGGTTAAGCTTAGTGCGGAGTTCCTTGTTTTCCTCCTCGAAGCTTTTGCATTTCGTTGAGTCCCTCGAAAGGCGTCCAAAATCTTTTGGCGTCGTAGGACTTCGATTAGTTTTTGCTTCTGGCACAGATCCCGTTGGTGGTGATCTAGTTACCCTTTTACTATTTTTAAAAGGGTCGGATGATTGCAATAAATGGCTCTCCCCAGAATCCGTAGAGCCTGCCTCCGAAGAGTGTGGATTTTCCAGTAGAACTGGGCTGCCACCTGGGGTATTATATCTTTTTGTTTTAATCATTACATTTTTTGTATACTCTATGCACTCGGTATACTGAGGGTGGATTTTGGTCGCCTCTTACCACCGGCATGCCTACCTCGGGTAGATTCTGATCCCTATCCCGAAGGGTGGATTTTAGTCGCCTCTTACGACCGGTATGCCTACCTCGGGTAAATTCTGACCCCTATCCCGAAGGGGTAGATGTCAGGCAGAACTATAAACCTATAAAAATAAATAATTGTTTTTCCAACGTTTGCTTGGGTACATGAAATTAAATATTCTGAATTGTGCGCTGTACGACCAACTTTTTATACCCTATTCTAAGCGTAATAATAATTTTGACGCATAGTTTGTAACATACCTTAATATAGACCCCTAAAAGTTACTATATTTATGATCAGCATCGATAATAATGTCGATCTAGCCATGTCCGTCCGTCCGTCCGTCCGTCGGCAAAAATTAGGCCTTTAAACTGGGCCTAGAGAGCTGAAATTTTAACCATATGCTCTCTAGGGTCCCGAAATAATCAAGTTTACGAATTTTTGAAATCCGCCCACAGACACGCCCACAAACTAAAAAAAAACAAAATTTTGGAAAAAATCGAATTTTGAGCTAGAAAGCTGAAATTTTTTTTATATGATCTATGACTCCTAAAACTGCTCGGTATATAAATTTTTCAAAATCCGCCCAATGACACGCCCACAAACAAATAAAACAATTTTATTGAAAAACCAAAATTTGAGCTAGGGAGCTGAAATTTGTAATATATACTCTCTAGGGGCCCTTTAAGCTCATGTGTAAATATTTTCAAAATCCGCCTACTGACAATTTAAAAAAAACTTTTTTTGAAAATCCAAAGTTTGAGCTAGGGTGCTGAAATTTATAATATATACTCTCTAGGGGGCCCTTTATGCTCATGTGTAAATATTTTCAAAATCCGCCCACTGACACGCCCACAATTTAAAAAAAAAACTTTTTTTGAAAATTCAAAGTTTGAGCTAGGGAGCGGAAATTTATAATATATACTCTCTAGGGGCAATTTATGCTCATGTGTTAATTTTTTTTAAATCCGCCTACTGACACGCCCACAATTAAATAAAACAATTTTATTGAAACACCCAAGTTTGAGCTAGGGAGCGTTTTTTTCGATAAAATTCTTTAAATGTTATATAACAAAATATGTAGAGCGCTCTTAACAATTCAACCATACTTAGACTTTTGTCACGCCCACTTATGAGGGATAGGAATAAGAATAGGTATCCAACAGTTCGCCCAAGCGGACTGTAGCCCGTCCCTATGTTTTTTTCTTTGTATTACTTTTTATTTACTTTACAAAAGTGTTCATATCTCAAAAACTGTCTAGCTATTTGTTTAACAATTCACACCAACTAATACTAACATTTTCGACAAATTTGCATGTTAAAATTTGAACTTTTTTTTATTAATGCAGGGTGTCACAGTTAAGCATTATCCTTTAAAGGAATATTCCTGAAGTTCCACCGAACAAAAATTTGTCTGGTAGCGGGGGTCTATTATCACCCCATTTCAAGTTATAGCCCATCAAAGTGGGTGACCTCCAACTTGGAGGTGTAACCACTTTAAACGCTATAGGTTCCAAACTATTATAGGTACAATAGGTAATTCGTACATTTTGGAAAGACAATTCAGTAGCGCATACAAGTCTTGAACACTTTGGCTCTTTAAACTTAAAGTTATGAAAATTTGTTGTTCCATTTTTTTTTTACATAAAATGCATTTTTCTCAAAATGTTTACTAAATAACTTTTTTTTATGAAAAGTTTCAACAGAAGTTGTAGTAGGTAAAGCCATTTTTTGTCAGACAAAAATTGTCAAAATGAAGTGTACCTAGTGTACCCTTAATATCCTTAGATATTTTTTTGTGATCCTTTTTGGAGCAGTTTATGGAATGCTTATTGCAATTGTTTGAAGTGCCTTCCTTACATTTGAGAAAACATCTTCGGCGGATTAGTTGGTAAGCACAGCCTTCACGACACGACAACAGATAACGGCTACCGACTAATCGACTTTGCAGCAGCTCGTAATACGGCAACATGGCGCTCTCCAGATGGTCGAACCGCTAACCAAATCGATCATGTGCTAATCGATGCGAGGCACGCATCCAACATCATAAACGTGCACACATTCCGAGGGGCAAACGTCGACTCTGACCATTTCCTTGTCGCCGCTAAATTAATAGCTCGACTGTCAAATGAGAAGTAGCTGCAAACTGCCCAAAAGAAGAAATTCGACGTTGGACGCCTTAGCAAGCGCACCTGAAGTAGCCAGAGTCTACAGGGAGCGGATGAGTGAGAGACTGTGTGCATTCACCACCCACAGGCGAACGATATGTGTGAAGCCAAGAGAAGGGAGGAGAAGAAGATCCTGCGTAGAAAAAAGAGGGCGTACGCAGTCTCTCAGCTCAAGGAAATCGAAGAGTCGCGATCGAAACAACATCCGGAGATTTTACAAGAAAGCAAAGAAACTGGCTGCTGGCTTTAAAACCGGAACGCAGGCTCTTCGAAACAGCGACGGAAATCTAGTCACCGAAGCGCAGGGAATAGTAGATGCATTTAAGCAGCATTTCCAACAGCTGCTAAGTGGGTATCCTGTAGAGAGAGTGATAGGGCAAGAAGAGAACCCACGTCCTGTCAATGAAGAACAGATTTCACCACCCAGTACAGAAGAGATTGGCTTAGCGTAAGAAAGCTAAAGAACAATAAGGCTGATAGTTCACCAGCGGACCTATTCAAATACGGAGGTGATGTTTTGGTAGGACGCATGCACCAAATCATCAACTAAGTATGGGTGGAAGAAAGCATGCTCGATGACTGGACTATCAGCTCCATATGCCCAACGTACTGTGTGAACGTCTGAAGCCGTTCTGCAACACAATAATCGCACGCACGAGCGTGGCCTGCGGCCCGGCAGATCGAGAATTCACACTAAGGCAAATCCTGGAAAAGACCAATGAATTTCAAGTCAAGACCCACCACCTTTCATCAAGCCGTATATGATAGCATTCATCGACAGGAGCTCTACGTGGCGAAGGCCGAATTCGGGATCCCGGCAAAACTGATCCAGTTGTGTCGTGTGACACTTGAAAACATGCGGTGTAATGTGCAGCTTGGAAGCAGCTCTTCCGAATTATTCCAAACTTGTACCGGATTTCGGCAAGGAGATACACTATCATGTGACTTCTTCAATCTTGTTCTGGAGAAAATAGTGCGAAGGGCAGGTGTCAACACGGATTCCATTATCTTCAATAGATCTTGCCAGCTACTGGTGTATGCGGGCGATATCGACATCATCGTAGAGGCTTTCACGGCGATTGAAGAACAAGCTAAATTGGTGGGTCTTGAAGTAAATGAGGACAAGACAAAGTACATGCTATCAACAAACAAACGAACATCTGTCCACCGCCTAGGACAAAACTTCACAGTTGATAGCAATAACTTCGAGGTAGTTAAGGAGTTCATCTACCAAGGAGTAAACATCAACTCCACGAATGACACCTAAGTGGAGATCCGGCGGAGAATTACCTTAGGAAACCGCTGCTACTTCGGTTTAGCAAAACAAATGGGTTCAAAACTCCTCACTCGAAAGACCAAATGCATGCTCTGTCGAACCTTAATGCTATCAGTCCTGCTTTATGGTGCCGAGTACTGGACGATAAGTAGAAAAGAGGAACTAACATTGAGCGAAAGGAAAATAATGCTCCAGCAAAGAGGATCTTCGACTTCAGGCAGAGACTCTTCACGGGTCGGGAGCCCGTTAAGTAAGTAAGTAAAAAGTAAGTATAAGCATTTAGAACAAATCTGCCTACTCGATTTCCGAAATACATAACAAAATATTTATTTTGTTCGTACATACATTTCCGTACATAATTTTCCTTTAAAACGGCTGTAATGATTTTTATTATTTTTCGGGTTTTCAATACTAGGAGTAAATGTAAGAGTATGGTATACCCAGATTTTCGCAAAAAACTCAAATGACGTTTCATCTTAAAATGCTATATCTTAAAAACCGGCGACATTAAGCTAATTCTACTATCTTGAACAGATTTTCAAAAAAAGTTTGTATTCATATAACAGTTTTTGAAATTTTCAGAAACTTCACATTTCTCAAAAACGACTTAAACGATTTTGGTCTGTGTTGTTGTTTTAACTGCTAAGAGTGAAGGTTAGAAATAGAAAAACTGTTACCAAAAGGAAACACAGATACCAGATGCATTTGAAAGTGAGAAATTTTGACTGCAAAAGGGAACAACTTTTCTCATTTGAAAGTTACAGAAACAGATTTTCTCGAGTCTTTACAGTCATTTCTTTCCAAAATGTTTTTTTCTAAAAATTTTCGTCATCGAGAGTTACAAAAACGGATGAATGTTACAAAGTGTATTTTCATTCAATTCATATCGTTCTGTAGAGAAATTTCTCGATGCGAGAGTTACAGAACATGGGCCCTGGTTACAGAACAGGAAAAGAAACGTATGAAAACTTTACCAGTCACTAGTCCTAAAATAAATGGTTTCTGATATTTTTACGAAAGCAAGTCGCGATTTCATTTTTTCTGTACTGTTTTTTTACTTTCCAAATCAATTTTCCTTTTATATTATGTATCTACTGTAAGCCCATTAGCATAAATACCTTTTCATACCTTTTCAATGTTTTAGCTTACCCACTGACGACATCAGCGGATACAATCATTTGTGTTTGACGTTTCTAAACTGCGATGGGAATAGCAATGAAAAAGAATATGTTATTTATAAAAAAAATGTATTTATTATATTCGGCAGCATTTAAAAAAGGTGTGAGCCACGCTGCACTCACGTTATAGTTGATGTGTAAACATGTAGGCTCGTCAGTGTTGCATGTGGAAAATCACAGAGGTTGTGGTTTTGATAAACAAGAGATTTGGGTATAGTATTGAAATAAAACCATGATATATATTTAATGTCAACGACAAAATTTATTTAATGTTTGACCGAACAAATAATTGGTTTGTGTAAGCTGAAGTAGAAGACGTACACCGTAGACTCAAGTGTGTCGATGTACCGGGAAAATATAGCATCGATTGTCGTTTAAGTGACATTCTTAAATCCGAAGTACAAATCGATATTTTTCCTCTTACCTTCAACTGATGTACAACAAACTACAAGCTATACAACCTCAATTATTCAAAACAAATCTACTCCCGTAGTTTCGTAAGGACATAATAATCTCTAAAATTGAACATACATAATTAATAAAAAAAAGAACAACGACACGCGGTTGTTCTCAAACGGTCCACCATCTACGTACTAAACGCGCCCAACGTCGTTTAATTGCGGTGATAATTGAACATACATAATTAATAAAAAAAAAAACAACGACACGCGGTTGTTCTCAAACGGTCAGCCATCTACGTACTAACCGCGCCAAACGTCGTTTAATTGCGGTGATCTGTCGAGCAGCGATTAACTCACGTGGTAATGAAAATTAACGGGAAAATCTGACGATGACGAAATCTGACGATGATGGTGACGGTAGATATTTCCAACTAGCCCCTACCGAGAAAAAATATATTTACACATCAACGTGTTTACAAAAATGTTTACACATTAAAAAGATATGAAGTCAATTGTTCACCCTAAAAATCATTGCAAAATGCTTAAATTTTCTGTAAAATATGAAAATCGATGTGAGACGATACCTCATTAGCTAATGCGCCATTGATATCTTGACTGTTTTGACGACAGTGGTTTAAGGAATTTGTTTGCTTGCTTCCCGAAGCGAATATTGAATGACCGAGAAGATATCATTCAGACGATGAGGATTTCCAATGTTACGTGAAGCATTGGCATCGAAATCAATATTGTCAGCCTTTCGTAATGAGGGCCCAGAGTACACCTAGGGCAGTCGGCTTCTTGAGAGAACGGCAGCCTTGTTGTTCTATGACTCATACCACTTTTTGACTGAACCTTCTTGCAGCAGCTAGGAGTTTGCCAGCCGAGGAAGTATCCTTTACGTCCCAAAGACTGACCTCTCAGAAATTAAAGGGCATATTGAAGCCTCCGTCCTCCCTTGTCATCTAGTACGTGTTTTTTTTTTCAGTTTTATTAGATGTGTTTTTACAATTGAGGAATATTTTTTTCAATGATGGAATTGAAGCTATGTAAAATTGCGATGAGCTGGCGATTAAGCTAAAGTCATCATCTTTGTGTAAGTTAACGTCAACCTTTCCCTCGCATCCCAGCCGAAACAACCCTGCTGTGGGACGGTTCCTGGAGTAGGACATATCACATTTTTACATTTAAAATCTAGATTGGAATTGGCTTTGGTGATAGATCACTTCGACTATTGTTTGCACTGTGTGAAATCACCAAGTTAAGTGCATTTTGAGTGTGTTGCCAGAATACGAACATTTCACAAAAGCAAATGTCTTGTGACTTGTGACAATTAACAAAATATAAATTTTCAACAACATATAGAAAACAAACTTTTTGTAATAAATTGCAGCCAGATCACGAGCTAAACAAATTAAAAAAACATTTCAAGTGATTTGTTCTTCGACTGAAGAAGCATTTGAAATGATAAAATAATTCACACTCAGTTTAGGTGTTGAATTAATATAGACTCTTTACATAGCGAGGAAAATTTGGTTTGGATTGGATGTATTGTGGTTGATCCACTGACGATTCTACACCACCACATCTGGGTGAAACGCCGATGGAAGAAAGGTCACTTATGTTATCAAAACATTAAAACTAATTTCCAACAATTATTAGGCTCGACTTATTTAGCGGCCTATATAGAAAACAGCCTTTTTGCGATTAGCAGAATAGGGCTAAAAGTTTTTAAAATATTGTTTCATTTGAATTGTTATCATTATTAGTATGTCCACGTACGTTCAAACATTTTTTTTTTTCAGCTGCTGTGGAACTTTCGACAGTCAACACAGAGCAAGAGAAAGGAAAGTATGCCGACAATTTTGAAAACGAGGAAATTACAACTATAGAGGAAGGAGCAGAAGGCCAGAGTGAAAACGATGCAATCATAACAGCCAAATTTACTCATATCTTACAAAAAGATGCCTTTTTGGTATTTCGAGCATTATGTAAACTATCTATGAAGCCCCTGCAAGATGTACAGCCGGATCCAAAATCTCATGAACTGCGATCTAAAGTCCTTTCGTTGCACTTGCTATTGTCTATTCTGCAAAATGCAGGCCCGGTCTTTCGATCGAATGAGATGTTTGTCATGGCCATTAAGCAGTATCTTTGCGTAGCCTTATCTAAAAACGGTGTAAGCTTAGTTCCGGACGTATTTGAATTATCCTTATCTATATTCGTGGCTCTCTTGTCTAATTTTAAAGTACACCTTAAAAAACAAATCGAAGTGTTTTTTAAAGAAATTTTTCTAAACATATTAGAAGCCTCTTCAAGTTCGTTTGAGCAAAAGTGGATGGTAATTCATGCGCTAACAAGAATTTGTGCTGACGCACAATCAGTTGTTGATATATACGTAAACTACGATTGCGATTTTTTATCTGCTAACTTATTCGAAAGATTAGTTAATGATCTCTCAAAGATTGCTCAAGGTCGGCAAGCTGTAGAACTTGGGGCTAATCCTTTGCAAGAAAAATCAATGCGAATACGTGGCTTAGAATGTTTAGTATCAGTTCTTAAATGCATGGTGGAATGGAGTAAGGATTTATATATCAATCCAAATACACAATCTTCGTTATCTGATGCTTCTGTAAGAGTTCAATCCAACTTCTTTCCTTCCGAAGATAACATTGAACATTTAAAATCGGTATCCCTGCACAGTGGGTCCAATTACAGTCTCAACTCATTTGAAAGTAATAAAAACCGTGAAATGTTCGATTTACCAGAGGCTCTCGAAGAGCAAAAGATGAGAAAAGAAGTAATGGAAGCCGGAATAGATCTTTTCAATAGAAAACCGAAAATGGGTATTACTTTTCTCCAAGAAAAAGATTTATTGGGGAAATCGACCAAAGATGTGGCAAAGTGGTTGCAGGATGAAGAGCGCTTAGATAAAACATTCATAGGTCATTATTTAGGAGAAAATGATGAACATTCAAAGGAAGTAATGTGTGCTTACATTGATGCATTAAATTTTCATAATATTGAAGTCGTATCGTCGTTGAGATATTTATTGGAAGGTTTTCGATTACCAGGAGAAGCACAAAAAATTGATAGGCTAATGGAAAAATTTGCAAGTCGTTATTGTGAGTGCAATCCCAACAACAGTCTTTTCCAAAGCGCAGATACAGTATACGTCCTAGCATTTTCTATTATAATGTTAACTACTGACTTACATTCCCCTCAAGTAAAAAATAAAATGACTAAGGAGCAATATATCAAAATGAATAGAGGCATTAGTGATAGTAAGGACTTACCTGAAGAATATTTATCGACAATATATGACGAAATTGCTGGTAATGAGATCAAGATGAAAAGTACTGTCATAAATAAACCTGGTAAACAAATTATTACTAATGAAAGGCGAAGAAAACTTTTGTGGAATATGGAAATGGAAACTATTTCACAAACAGCAAAGAGTCTTATGGAGTCAGTTTCACATGTGAAGGCTTCATTTACATCAGCAAAACATTTAGAACATGTTCGTCCAATGTTTAAAATGGCGTGGACGCCGTTTTTAGCAGCCTTTTCTGTTGGACTGCAAGACTGCGATGATATGGAAATTGCAAGCTTA
This sequence comes from Portevinia maculata, assembly GCA_949715645.1. Taxonomy (NCBI): domain Eukaryota; kingdom Metazoa; phylum Arthropoda; class Insecta; order Diptera; family Syrphidae; genus Portevinia; species Portevinia maculata. Next base: position 207,645,338 of record OX454526.1, on the reverse strand, counting down.
TGTTTAGATGGTATTCGGTGCGCGATTCGTATCGCATGCATTTTTCACATGAACTTAGAAAGAGATGCTTATGTACAAGCTCTAGCCCGCTTTACCCTTTTGACAGCAAATTCGCCAATAAATGAAATGAAAGCAAAGAACATTGATACAATTAAAACATTGATAACAGTTGCACACACCGATGGGAATTATTTGGGTTCTAGTTGGCTGGATATTGTTAAATGCATTAGTCAGCTGGAATTAGCTCAACTTATTGGGACTGGTGTTCGACCCCAGTACTTAAATGGTCCAACGACTTTAAGAGATGCTCTCAATCCGACTGTCAAGGAACACATTGGAGAAACTAGTAGTCAGAGTGTCGTGGTTGCTGTCGATAGGATATTTACTGGATCAATTCGTTTAGATGGAGATGCAATCGTTGACTTTGTGAAAGCTTTATGTCAGGTGAGCATTATATATTTATTACATAAATAGTTGTACCCGCCCGACTTTGCCGTGCAATTAAGTTTTAAAATATTATAAAAAACATCTAAAGTTTGAAATTGTATGCCATTTTATAAACAAAATTAGTAAGGTAAGGTCACTTTGTGGAATTCACATATTTTAACAAGTATATTCGAGATTAAACAAAAATGTGGTTAACCGTTTTTTTACGAAGTTGACATCCCAGTTGTCAATATTCTAGTATAGTTATTTGTAATGGTTGTGAAAAATTCAGTTTACTTTGAAATGTTCAACCATTGTCTTTATTGACCATAGGAAAAAAAATATATGCATTTATTTTCATATATTTACTGACAGAGACCCAGAACCAGTTTCACAAAACTTCTAGTTACAATCTACATTCTACTACGTGGGGATGCTCGAATATGGGATCCCGACATAACTGATTTAGCTATGTCGATTGACGCGGAAAAAACATTTTCTGAACTATTGCAAGCCTTCGCCTTTTGTACGTATACCCCAAGGGGAGAGATATTGAAACCCATGATATTAAAAGGCATCGATTCTTCAATTAAAATGCAGGAGCTAGAAAACAAGCTAAAGATAAGGGCGGTAACCACAACTTACCATGCATCTTGGTGCAGCTCATTCCCAATAACAAGATTGATATGCATGTGTGAAATGCGATGAAGATTACAGGCATGGCTAAAGTCCGCTTAAAAAACGAGAGAGGTGAAGATCGCATCGCGCAGTTGTCTACATTTATCAGAATAAGAGAAGCAAAAAAAGAGTCGCGAGCTCTTTAAATTTTTTGCCGCACAAAGTATCTTTCCGAAATGGCAGCTGAAACGGGTAGAACCCAAAAACAGAAAATGCGCCGAAGGTAGCCCAAAAGGCACCCGAGGTGGATCTGGACTTGAAAGCGATCCTTTCTGTTCCTGCACGGAAAGATCGACAAGTTCCAGCAACAGTTAAACGATCAAGCGGCCCGAATTCATCTTATCTGGAGGTCCTAGCGCGCCATAAATCATGATGACTACGCTAAATGAGGAAAATTTAAAGATTCTAACTGTAACATTAATTTACTGTTCAGGATCAAGAGAAGAACTAGACTAATGCTATATTTGAACGAACCGCTCCCTTCCGATCTATGAATTGCCTATGTAACCCATAGTAAAAGGATGTGAACGGAAGCAACTGTCTGCGTTTTCCCATAGAAAAAACTGCTTGTCAAATTTACGGACGTTAAGTCAGAATGGGATCGCTGTTTGCGGACTTTAGCAGAGGGGAAATAAACTTAACGAAACGAAGCAATCCGCCATTGGGCACACAATTTTAATATTATAATGATATCTTTCTATTGAAACATTATTGGATATAAAGTCGACTCTTCTGAGCACAAAAAGATAGCGAAAAAATGTTGCGTTTAGAGGAAAATACCAAAAAAAAACTTAATTAAAAAAAAGAAAATAAAAATAATAAATTAAAGCAATTTTCACACTTGTTTGTTCTGAAAAGTATATTGACCAGGATGGCGGTAATGTCCAATAAGCTAGAAGTCCGCTACAGTCCGGGGTGGACATTGGGCCTCAACCAATACGCCTCGTTAGCACGATCTTTGGCTAACTGCCTCCAGTTGCGCACTCCAAGTTGGTTGAGATCCCCTTCCACTTGCGAGCGCCACATAAGGCGAGGTCTTCCCCTACATCCAATAAACGCGAGAAATACTATAAAGAGCACTAGAAAAGATACTTAATTTATGTGCATATTATCACGATTTCACTAGTTCTATGCTGAGGGCGTTTTTTTTATAAGTATTTTTTCATTCGATAGCAGCGAACTAATCGCATAGTTCGCTGCTATCGAATCAAAAAATATACGATCACTGACAGGGAAATGCCGATACTCAAATCATGCTCAATATCTTAAGCCGTATTGGTAACCTCACACAGTTCAATGACGTATAGCTCGCTAACTGATGCGGTGACTCGGCCCCTTTCATTTCATTTATTAATTAAGAAGAGCATATACACATTAAGATATAATATCTTATAAACTAGTGATAAGCTATAAAAATTAATAAAAGAGAGCTTAATGTATGAACATAGATCTGAACAATAATAACAGCAGTAGGTACTTAATTGTAGAAGAAAAAAGAAAGGATTATAAAAACAATAGAAGAGAAAGAAAAAAGAAAAGGATGAAGATTGAAAGTATGGGACTGAATTAGAAGGTCCATAAGAGAGAGGAGACATTTTTTTTTTTTTTTTTTTTTTTTATAAAGGAAATCCAAATCCCAGAGCACTCAGACTCCTCGGTAACGTTCCATTGTACTACCAGGCAGAAATCCTCCTTTTTGGTGTAGAGGCATGAGAATGGGTGGCGTATGTTGATGTTCCCCATGGGGATTGAACCTGCACCGCACGGGTCACAAGCCAACACACTAACCTCTACACCGTCGCCACCCTGAGAGGAGACATACTTTAGGGAACAGAAAAAAAGTATCTTAATTGGGCTTTAAATCTTGTTGTATTACTTGTTCTTTTGATATAGCGCGGCAAAGAATTCCAAAGCCGAGTAGCGTTAATAAAAAATTGACGCTGAGATGTCAGGGAAGCGTGGCGGGGTTGAATCAACTGGTTGGACCTGGCCGAGGAAAATCTCGTAATTCGTTCGAATAGGTAGGGTTGTTGGCGTGTTAGCAGAATATTCGAAAACAGTAATAAAGTGCGGAACTGAAAATAACTCTCAAGCGTCATTGGAAAAATTCGATACTCTATCGTATCTTCGAAGTCAAAAATATATCAAATGGTACTATTAAAGAAAATATTGAGCTTTCTTTTGCATGAGTAATTACAACTGGTGAAAATTTCACAGTCGTAGACCAGGATAGGTAAAATTAAGCTTTTCGCAAGCATTAGACGTGTCTTTAAAGGAGTTTATTAAATCGGCTCTTTCATACTATTGACTGTAAGCCGCCTCTCTTAACAAATGTTTTTTGAACGAAAAGGCGTAACACAGTACCACCGCAACGTGTTTAATTTCAGCAACTCTTAAAGGCGAAACGCCGTTCTAATGTCAGCAGCGAACTACCGCAAACAAAACTCGACGGAACTGCGTCTCCACGACCTGGGCATAGAATAGGACCAGATCTGTTATCTCAATGAGCGACAAGCATGATTTCTCTAGAACGGGGCCCTTGGGCTCAGGAAAAAAAACGGCTGTTTTCTGTCTACACAAGGTATGGACTTGTCTAGGTTAAGAAGTCGGCGAGTGGAAAAGCTTTCTCATTGAAAGCACAAAAGATCATCTTGCTGCTGTTGCGACATATCAATAATATTGCTGCACCAATTGTCTTTAAGCATATTAAATAATGTAATTCGGTTGTTATTATGCCTCTGTATCCCCAATTTATTGAATGAAAACCTACAACGAAGTTGATTGAGCAATATTTAAAGTGCGTAATTCGTTGGTTCGTGCACGTCGCGCGTTTTGTGTTCTCAATATTCTACGAGTAAGTGATGGGCTGTGCACTCAACTTATCTGTTTGTAGGTTCAAAACTTAAGATGATTTCAGTTCAATTTCAATTCAATTTCAATTTATTTAATTAATATGGTGTGTACATTAAGATAAAATCTTTTGTAGTACTTAGTAATTTAAATATGAAGATAGACAATGTTTCAAAACTTAAAACTATGAACAATAATTTAGACTTAACCTAAGAGTTGGGCGAACATATGGAAGGGTAATAAGGATATGGGTAGTTGGAATAAACGAAAGTAGGTTAACAAGACAAGAGTATGGTAACAGACAAGAAGAATAAGTAATGACAGAGTATGGAGCATTATTTTTATGTTGTGCTAGTGAAATGAGAAAAGATTGCCCTTTTAAAATGTGTGGCGTTAGTTATAGTTTTCATTTGAGAGGGCAATGAGTTCCATAATCTTACAGCGTGAATGAAAAATAAACGTGATGAGTTTAAGTACTGATAATATGGTAAAACAATATTGAAAGTCCTTGTAGAACGAGCGAAATTGAGCCTGTCAAAAAGATAGGGAGGACACCTATTATTAATAATTTTATGCAAGAAGATACAGTTCCTGGTATTGATGAGCTGTTGTAGTGTACAACCAGGAGGCCCCTGGAGTGGTCAGAGATGCGGTCGTATCTACGGAGGCCATATATGTACCGCACTGCGTCGTTAAAAGCTACCTGTAACTTTCGCTGAGAGAATGAGTCGAGTTTACAATAAACCACCTCAGCATAGGTAATGAGGGGTAAAACTAGGGCAATAATTAGCTTTCTTCGAATTTCAATGTTAGTAAAACTTGCAGTTTGCCACAGTTTGCGAAGGTAGCCGTAGATACGACCGATGATGACGTTGGTGTGATTATAGCCACTCAAATTGCGATTTATAATAAATCCAAGACTTGTGACCGATTCGACGGATGCAATTTTCTTGTCGGAGAGCCAAAGATCAGGAAGATGGTTGAGTTCCATAACTTTACTCGATATTGGGATGATCTTGGCCGTAAGCCATTAGCAACTGACCAGTGATGAATTAGTGACAAGTCATCGTTCAGTCGAGACGCCAGTTCATTTCATTCATTTACCGGACGAGACAAGTAAAGCTGAACATCGTCAGCATAAAGATGAACTGATGAATGTTTACAGATGGACGGCAGATCATTAATAAACATACGGAACAAAATCGGCCCCAAAATTGATCCCTGTGGTACGCCTTGTTTGACGGGCTTTAAAATCGAGCAACTGTTACCAGAAAAAACACGTTGCAGTCTACCGGAAAGAAAACTACGAACCAGTTTAATGGCTCTTTCGCTGAGGCCAAACATGTTTCTGAGTTTCAGAGGACTTCATGATTAACCATGTCAAAGGCCTTCGAGAAATCAAGCAAACAAAGAAACGTCATATAACCTTTGTCAAAATCACACCTTATGTCATCAATAATGCTAACCATTGCCGTGGAGCAACTGTGGTGGGCTCTAAAGCCGGATTGAAAGGGATTTAATAGCTGATGACGCTATAAGTGTTTGTTAATCTGTTTAGCTATGAGTTTCTTGAAAGCCTTTGACAAACATGGTAAAATGCTGATGGGTCTAAAGTCTCCAACAGATACTGGATTGGCCTTTTTTGCAATGGGTAGAACTCGGGCAACCTTCCAAGACTGGGCAAAAGTGGACGTAGTGATGCAATGGTTAATGACATGTGTCAAGTGGCAGACGATTAGGGGTAGAATTAATTTTATAAAACGAATTGGTACCCCATCATCCCCGGTAGCATTCGACTTGATTTCAGCTACACTTTTAAGGACATCATCTTCCGTAACCACTTCAAAATCGTCCAGTCTTGCAACTGCGACGTCAGAATTTCTATCGAATGGAAAATGAATCGCCTCAGCAACACCACCAAGAAAATCTTCATTTAGTTCGTCTGGATTAAAGTCACATTTTGAATCAGTTTTACTGCCAGGAACACCAATCATACGCAGGTTACTCCACAGTGTTTTTTGAGGGTAGCGAAGTATTCAATTTTGCAGCATAGAAATTTCGCTTGGCAGTACGTATGATATCAATTGTGTTGTTTACACATAACACTGACCTACCTATGTAGGTCATCACCCCACAGAACAACATAACACAAAATAACGTACATTTCACTACACATTTTTTGCTTCCTCATATTCTCTCTGTAGCTATGCATTTTTATTTCCTAATTCATTCACCCTACACACAATTATTTGTTTTTTTTTGTCACATCAGCACTTTCTGCACATAATTGTTTTTTCTGCACGTCACACGTAATTATTAAGCAACATGGTAGTATATAAGTTTGTCATATCAGCCCTCTTTGCAATTAAGTATATTTTCTGCACCTTCAGCGATCTTAGCAATTAATTGTATTTATTCGCTCTTTCAGCACTTTATACTTAATTGTTCTTTTAGTCAAGTAAGCACTATGTTAGTATATAAGCCACCCAATCAATAAAATAATTACAGTGTTTTAGCAATAATCAATCAGTGTTTTTATTAGCAACCACTTCAACACGACTTTTGGTGACCCCGACGTGATTTTGGTGATCACGGTTCAATATTTGTGCTCTCTTGTTCTTCGCTTGTTTACCATCGAACGCTAGACCTGCATCATGGAACAGCAAACCAAGGTAGGTAGGTAGGTAGATGGATGCCCTTGTGACTGTTGTCACGGCTCACTTAGACCATCTGTTTGGGTCCATTGTGTCCACTGTTGAACCTGCAAATACAAAAGATATGCCGCTGTTAAACAGCTCAGTAATCCGCTTTATTAGAACCACCCGGATCTATATGTAAATCTCAGGAGTTTGTTAAGCTCAATGTCGGTCAGATCCTCCAGCTCCTCAAAAAAGTAGCTGCCAAGAATCTTGAATCTCTTAGTACTAAGGTCAGGGCATTCACATAATAGGTGACGAATAGATTCTGTCTCTTCGACGTCTCTACAGCTTCTGCAGTAATCGTTGTGCGCTATGCCCAGCCGCTCCGCGTGTAGGCCCACCACGCAGTGTCCTGTAAGGACCCCTGTCAGTGTGCGTATGTCTCTGCGGTTCAGCCCGATTATGGCCTCAGATTTCCTTTTGTTTACCGCTGGCCAAAGCTCCCTCGTGTGTCTGCATGTTTCAAGGCTGGTCCAACGTAGGTTTGTTCTACTCATGGATTCGGCGTCGATTTTCCGTGACAGTGTACTGAGCGGAGTTTGTAAAGATTTCAGAGCCAGAGATGCATCCATCTCTGATCCGCATCTTGCCAGCTTGTCTGCTTCTTCGTTGCCCGAGATGTCCTTGTGCCCCGGTACCCAGCATAGGGTCACCGAGTTTACGGTTGATATCTCGTCTAGGTGTTTTCTGCACTGTAACACCGCCCTTGATTTAACAACTGCTGACTCCATGGCCATTATGGCCGCTTGGCTGTCAGAGTATATGGTGATCTGCTTATCGGCCAGTTTACGCTTCTTCACCTCCTTAGCGGCTTGAGTGATTGCAGCTGTCTCTGCCTGAAAGACGCTGCATTCATCGTTGATTCTGAAGGACATACCCAGGCCCAGAGTCTCACAGAAGATGCCTGCACCTGTACCCGCATCCATTTTGGATCCGTCGGTATAGATAGCTATTTCGCCTTCTTCCGTGTCTGTTCTATTGATCCATTCGCTTCTTTCTGGGATTCTGGTAACGAATCCCCTTTTGAAGGCGAAGGTGTGTGGTAGGTAGTCAGTGGATTTTGTTTCTTTCGAGGCTCTCCATCTTGCCTCGACCGATGCGTATCCGTAGGGCCTGAAAGACCATAGTCCCGACTCCCTGAGTCTAACGGCCGTTTTAACCGCTATGCTGCTGCAGTGTATGTCCAGGGGTGTGAGGTTAAGTATTACCTCCATTGCTGCAGTGGGTGTGGTCCTTAGTGACCCTGTTATCCCAATGCAAGCCGTCCTTTGTATCTTAGTAAGGCTTGAGAGATGGCATTTCTTCTCAGTAGCCTTCCACCATACAGCTGCGCCATATGTTAGAATGGGTCTTACCACCGCTGTGTACAGCCAGTGTACCACATGTGGTTTAAATCCCCATGTGTTGCCGAATGTTCTTCTGCAGGCATAAAGTGCCACGTATGCCTTTTTCACCCGGTCTTCTATATTTTCTTTCCAGTTGAGTTTGGAATCTAGTATAACCCCCAAGTATCTTGCCGTCTTGGATACTTGCAGGTGCACTCCATTCATCCTTGGTAGTTCAAAGGCCGGTATTGCCCTTTTCCTTGTGAACAGCAGGATTTCTGTCTTGTCTGGGTTTACTCCGAGTCCTTTTTCCGCAACCCATTTGCTGACCAGTAGGAGTGCATAGCTGAGTCGCTCACTGAGGACTGGGATGAATTTACCCGGAACCAGGATTGCTACATCGTCGGCGTAAGCGCTCACGATAAAGCCTTCCCGCTCTAGTATTTTTAAGAGTTCGTCCATGACTAGGATCCATATGAGCGGAGAGAGGACGCCTCCTTGTGGGGTACCTCTGCTGACTTTCCGTTCTATACACACGTCTCCTAGATAGGACTTGATTCGTCGTGTGCCTAGCATTAGTCCAATCCATTCACATAGACTGTTATTGACCCGGGCCCTTCTAAGGCCGCGCAGAATTGCGTCAGCATCGATATTATTGAAGGCTCCCTCTATGTCTAGGAGCGCACTCAAAGTAAATTCCTTGAATTCCAGTGATCTTTCCACCACGGAAACTACTTTATGTAGTGCGGTGTCTACAGATCTACCTTTGATGTATGCGTGCTGCGATTTGGAAAGGTAATTATCGCTGATCGCTTCTCTGACATGCACATCAATTAGTCTTTCCAGTATTTTTAGCATGAATGATGACAGACTAATAGGTCTGTAGTCCTTTGCTGTGGTATGGGTAGCTTTCCCTGCTTTAGGGATAAATATTACCCTCAGCTCACGCCATGCTTTGGGAACATAGGAAAGCCTTAAGCAGCCCATATAGATGCGTTTCAGTCTTGGGATAGTGGTATCCTTAGCCTTCTGAAGCATTATAGGTCGAATATTATCTATTCCTAGTGCTTTGAAGGGGGCGAATGAGTTGATCGCCCATGCTTTTTTTTCTTTCATCGATTATTGCGTCGATTGTGTTTTGATCCATTCCCTGCCTCGTGTCATGTGTAACTGTATCGTTTACTCTAGGCACGTCGGCGCATCCTGGGAAATGGGTTTCTGTCAAAACGACCAGCGTCTGCTCGTGTGATTCAGTCCAGCTACCGTCGATATTTCTTAGCGAGGATATCGGTATCGCTGCTTTAGCCAGAACTTTTCTCTGAGTCGCGACGCCTCAGTCGTAGATTAGATCGATTCGCAGAAATTTCTCCATGAGTTCTTCTTGGCGAATCTTATCTCCTTTTTTAAGAGTTTAGCGCTCTGCTTGTAGGTCGTCCATTCGATTAGTCCCTCCTTTGCGAGGTTCCATCTAGATCTTGATGCTTGCATAAGCTCCCCGATCTTGGAGTTCCACCAGGGAGGGCGTTTTTTTCCGTTCGTTCTGCTTACTGGGCAGGATTTTTCGAAGGATTTTGAGAGCACCTCAGTTAGAGACTCAATTGCTTTGTCGATCTCTTGTTCAGTGCTGTGGTTTTTTACCGGGCAGACGTTTTCCAACATCTGTAGTTCTGTAGTGAACCTGTCCCAGTCTGCTCTTCTTGGGTTCCTGAAAATTTCCCTAGCCTGAGATTGAATTTGTAAGTCAAAGAGTATCCAGCAGTGGTCTGAGAACGATGCCTTGCTGGACACTCTCCAGTTCACGACCTGGACGGAACTGCTCTGAAATACAAATGTAGCGTCTAGAACTTCCCTTCTATTCGCTGTTATGAAGGTAGGGTCATTACCCCTGTTACATACGATAAGATTGGAACTGAGTAAAAAGTCGAACAAAGCCTCGCCCCTTGCATTATTATCTGAGCTGCCCCAGATAGTATGATGGGCATTTACATCACCGCCTAAGACTAAGTTGTTCTTACCTTTCTCGAACGCTGCTACTAGCGTCCTTACCGAATCCGGGGGACAGATGTGTCGTCATTGTGGGGCATGTACACTGACGCCACAGTACAGCTCTCGTACTTTCCTCTAACCTCCACCGCCGTCACGTCGCCCGTACTGAAATGAGATAACATTAATACATGAAGGTTTTTATTTGCCACGCTACACGATCTCACCTTTCCCTTATCGGATCTGTAAAAGGTGTTAAATTTGTATGACCCTAATCCCATCACGCGATCGTTATGGATCCATGGTTCCTGGACTAGGGCCAGGTCCAGCTGCTCCCTTTCCAGGAGCAGCCTCAAGTTGTCCGAGGCGACTTTACTGTGGTGGAGGTTGATCTGGACTATCTTCATCGATGGCCATATCTTCTCCTCCCACATTGTCGGTCGCCTGTGCGTCCGATGCAGTGCGTTTAAGCAGCTTGAGGGTAACCTCGCTCGCTGCAAATGATAGCGCCATCTGCATCTCCTTCTTCAGCAGTGATGGCGTTTCGTCAAAGACGACGATATAGCCTCTTGCACCGTTTTTGGGCTCCTCCGCGCTTACGATTTCCCATCCCTGCATGGGGATCTGCGGGTTTTGCGCTTGCAGGACGCGGAGCACGTCATTCTTGTCCACCCCCATTTCGGGGATGACTATTCGTCCCTTCGCCTTCCTAGGGACTTCTCAGGGCGGGACGGCCTTGAGCATGGCTCCTTCCCAGAGTTCTAGGCCGTCTATAACGGTCTTGGCGAAGTCGTTGGATGCCTGGTCCTTGCAGTCGATGTAGGTGATACCCTGGATCCACCTCATCTTGCCATAGGCTGGGGCATTTACGCTGGCGTTCTTTAGAATGTGAGATACGATTGCAGAGCCCAGGGTCTGCTCGATTCTCTTCCCACATTCTACTGTGTACTGCCCGCTCGGTTTTTTGATGTCCACCACAGCCAGCTGCAACGGATTTCTCGTCACCTCGCTGTAGCTGCTCGTTTGGTTGGTTCCCCACGCGCCTGATGCCTTTTTGGGCCTCCCCGTGGTCGTTGTGGCCTGTTTGATCTTCTTGGGGGCATTTGGTACGTCTTCCGACGACCTCATCCTCTTCGAGGCAAACACACTTCTCTTTCCACCCGTTTTTTCCGTCGGTTTCCGCTGAAGTCCGCTGGGGCCCGGCTTATCGCTAGGCTCCCTTGGGACTGGCTGAACCTCCTTACGTACTTCGGGTCTTCTGTTTCTGGCATTGGGGTCCATCTTAACGACGTCATCCCTCCGCCTTGTATAATCGCCTTTCTTGCCGGTCACGTCCTTATTAGCCGTCCTGGCTCTCGGTTCTGGGGGCCTTGTAAGAATGTCCTGTGCTATGGTTTCTCTGGCCCATTCTAGCGATGCTACCTCCTTCTCAGTGAGAGAGGATCTTTCCTTGGCGGTAAGAATGCCATATATATGTTTGGCCTTTTTAAACTCCCTCTTCCTTAGCAGACCTGGAGAGAGTTTTTTCTTCTTCCTCGCCTTGTCCGTTGCGAGATTCTCTTCGGAGGGTTCAGCTAAGAGATGTTCTTCCCTTTCCTCCGATATCTCCTCATCAGTTGCACCGGCCTCTAGGGCCTCGTCTCTAATGTGCGGTTCCACCGGCAGTGTGTCTGCCGCACTCTCGGTATCTAACATACCCACTCCCTCATCCTTGTTTTTGTTTGTTGTTTTTGAAATTTTGGTTCCCACGATTATGGCCGGAAAGGGTAGTCCGCCCCGGCAGCGCCGCCATGCCGGGCTAAGGCATTAAGGTACCTGCAGGTCTTCGCCAGGGCACCACAGCAAACAAAGGTCCAGCAAGAAACTGGATCAGAAATTGAGCGAATCATCGCCAATTTCAAAAAGGATCCCATCAGCCGGAAAACGCTGGAATACTAGAAAAAGCGCCTCCGCAGACTGGAGGAGCAGTGGGAATACTTCGACGCCACCGAAAGCGACATCAGAGCAGCATATTCGGATCAACTCGACCATCCCCATTTTGTCAAGGGGTACTACGATGCCGTAAGGACGGTATATCAACAGCACAAGACCCTCTTCACGGGTCAAATAAAATCCCTGCAGTAGCAGGTTAATCTCGTCGTATCGGAGACTGACGACAAACCTTCCCCGTCAGCACCTCTCCAAGCAAGTGCTACCGACGCTGATCAAGCAAACAACAAAATTCACATAGCCCAGGTACAGCGGCGTCAGAAATACCTAAGAGAGACGCTGCAACGTACCCTGGACAATGTTGAAACAACACCAGTGGGTTCGAAACACTTTTGGGAACTCAGCTGCAACACTATCAACAGGTATTGGGAGCAGATTGAGGCGACACAAATCCACTTGACGGAGCTTAACGACTCGGCCGCATCTAGCGAAGACACCTCCACACACATCAAAATGGAGGACACCGTCCGCAGAATGCTGGAAAGGTGCGCGGCGGAAATCCAAGATTGCACCGGTCCGCAACAATCCCCACGTCGCAATAGCTCAGAAAGCAACCACAACACCCAATTCAGTCTACCTAAAATCGTGCTCCCAAGATTTAATGGCGACTATTTGAATTGGAGACAATTTTTCGACCTATTCACACAAATGGTCGACAATCAGCAAATGCCCAAGTGCCAGAAGATGTGGTATCTAAAAACCAATCTAATGTGAGAGGCGGAAAAACTCATTCGCCATCTACCACTCACTGACGACAGCTATACGTCAGCATGGCAGTTGCTGCAAGATCGATAGAACAACACAAGATTGTTGACAACAGCATTCTTCAATCGGTTGCTTCAGCAACCTGGCAGCACGACGGAATCGGCCAACACCATTAAGGCACTGCACCAAGGAATGCCTGCAAGGTCTTAAGAACCTTGGATTAGATACCAGCAGCTGGGACCCACTTATAGTACATCTGCTAATGCAAAAACTGGATCGCTCAACGCACGTTCTCTACGACCAATCTCTAAAACACCTCTCCGAAAGGCACAACACTCTCCTACATAGGGATGAAATACCTAGAAACACATCAGAAAAAGAAAATCAGCAACGAAACAGATTCAAATCCCCTCCCAGGGCCCAGAACGCTAAGGATGAGAGACCGACGACCACGTCAGTTTCAGCAGTGGCGCGAACAACTAAGGGCTAATTGTTTCTAAGTACAGTAGTCATCAACAGAAGATATCGCAGGCAACCCCGTCAACTGCCGAGCATTGCTAGACTCTGGATCACAACTCAACTTTATCACGGAGAAGCTGTCAAGAAGGTTGAAGGTTCCAGAATTCGCCGAAACAATGCGGATTCTTGGGATATTAGAGTGCACAAGGCAAGCGACAAAAAGAGTTAACATTGCATTAAAATCAAAAACCTCAGGATATAACGTCAACTTAGAGGCCTTAGTTCTACGACAAATAACTCCTAATCAACCAACTGCTTCCTGGAATATTCCAACCGATTTAAAAGATTGGCAGATCCCCACTGTAACGAACCTGGACAGATCGATCTACTGATTGGAGCGTAACTATATCATCAGCTCTTAACAGTCGGACAACTCAGCATCGGAGAAGGCCTACCACTACTACAAAACACGCATCTCGGATGGATAGTTGCGGCCAAGGCAGGAGGTACATCCCCACCGGCGGCAATATGCGGTATCTCCATTGAAGATCAGCTGAATCAGAACATGGAAAAATTCTATAAGGTGGAGGAGGCTCAAGAAACAACCAAGTCACACACAATAGAGGAAAGAAGATGTGAAACTCACTTTGCCGAAACAGCCACCAGAAATCCAGAAGGGCGTTTTATTGTTCGACTTCCTTTCAAGGCCGCAACCAGCGAATTAGGAACGTCTAAGGGGATTGCCCTTCAACGATTCACAGCCTTGGAAAGAAGACTCGCAAAGAATAATGATCTCAAGGAACAATATACGCAATTCATGGCAGAATACAATCAACTTGGTCACATGGAGCCCATTAACCACAGTGAGATTCAAGGACCGCATTATTTCCTTCCTCATCATTGTGTACTCAAACCCGACAGCACCACAACTAAGCTGCGGGTGGTCTTCGACGCATCCGCGAAAACTACCACAAAAGTATCCGTCAACGACCTTTTATCGACCGGACCGACAATCCAAGACGAATTGATCACAACTCTTCTTCGATTTCGTCTGCACCGATACGTCTTTACAGCAGACATAAAAAAAACGTATCGACAGATGCATACTTGTCAATCAACAGGATCGGCAATTCCAACTCATTTTCTGGAGAGATAATCCGTCAGAGGAATTAAGGGTATACCAACTCAACACTGTCACTTATCAAACAACATCAGCCCCTTATTTAGCTACGAAATGTGTACAAAAATTGGCAACAGAGGGCGCAAGACAGTGGCCACTGGGTGCAGAAGTTTTGAGGACAAACTTCTATGTGGACGATGTGATGACTGGATCGTACTACTTAGCCACGGCCATCAGAATGCAAGAGCAGTTAAATGGAATACTAAAAACTGCCGGATTCACGCTTAAAAAATGGTGCTTCAACGATAAGAAGTTATTAAAAAATATTCCAAGTAACGACATTGCGTTGCACCTTGAACTCGATATTGACAACACAAATCAAATTAAAACGCTTGGTCAAGGATGGCTACCGAACACGGATAAATTTGTCGTAAATATCAAACTCACTAATCATCATACCATCAGCAAATGAACTGCTCTATCAGACATCGCTCAACTATTCGATCCGCTTGGGTTTCTGGGACCAGTCATAATTATGGCCAAAATATTCATGCAAAGGCTCTGGACCCAGGGCTTTGACTGGGACACTCCGCTTCCGGAAAAACTCCAATCAGCGTGGAGAAACTTCCGAGAGAGTTTAAAACACCTACAGGACATGCAGACCGACACATATTCTCACATCAAATTCCCAACACCGTACAAATTCATGGTTTCGCAGATGCGTCTGAAAGAACATATGGTGCTGCAATATATTTGAGAGCAGTCACGAGCAACAAAACCATAATCGTTAGAATGCTCTGTGCCAAATCAAGAGTGGCACCGTTAAAGATGCTAACCATACCCCGACTAGAACTATGCGCCGCAACCTTAGCCGCCGAGCTGGTCTATCGGGTTTCGAAAGATCTACACATAGAAGACTGCCAGAAATACATGTAGACAGATTCCGAGATAGTGCTCGGATGGATTAATGCGTCCTCTTTATCATTTCACGCGTTCGTCGCCAACAGAATATCGACCATACAAAGAATTACTGCCATCCAGTGTTGGCGGCACTTTCGCTCCAGGGATAATCCAGCTGACATTTTATCTCGTGGAATTCCAGCAGACAAGTTGACAACATGTAGCTTATGGCTTTATGGACCGCTCTTCCTACATGGAGGGGAATCCTCATGGCCTCCAGTCTATCAAAAGACATCGGACTGCGACATAGAGAGAAAACCCACAGCACTTGTGTTGTCCACTGTCAACCAATCATCGAACTTCATCTACCATATTGACCACCACAACGACTTCAGAAGGTTGCAGCGAGTGATGGCTTACGACCAACGATTCATCCATAACATGAAGGCTGCCACACAAAAGGAAGTCGTCAAGAAATCCGGCGCTCTGAAGCCCACAGAATTACACAAGGCACTAATTGGCTTAGTCAAACACATGCAAAGGGAAGAATTCGAGAAGGACATCAAACACCTTCAGCGCTTCACCGAAACACCAAAAGACAGTTCAATCGTCAGTCTGACTCCATTCATCGACGAAGAAGGAACAATTACAGTCGGATGACGCCTTGAAGCTTCCTCACTGCCATATGAAGCCAAGCATCCGTTGCTGCTCCCATACTTACATCCACATACGAAGATGCTGATGAACTCAATCCACAAGGAAAATCTTCATTGTGGCCCACAAGCCCTTTTGTCAACCATGAAGCAGAAATTCTGGCCAATCAAGGGAAAAACAATCGCGAGGTCCATTGTCCAGCAATGCGTGAGATGTACAAGAGCAAAACCAAAGCTACTCACGCAAATAATGGGAAATCTACTAGCCCACCGAGTGCAATCTGCACGCCCATTCATAAATGCAGGGGTTGATTTTTGTGGACCCATCAAGACCCACTATAAGGTCAGAGGAAATCATCCACAGAAAACATACGTAGCAGTGTTCTGCTGTTTCTCCACGATGGCAGTGCATTTCGAACTCGTAACCGACTTATCAACCAATGGCTTTATCGCCGCAATGAAGAGATTCATCGGAAGGCGAGGCAACTGCCAACACCTATACTGCGACAACGCAACAAACTTCGTGGGTGCCAACAACCAACTGCACGACTTAACAAGCCACATACACTCAGAAGCGGCGCAGGAAAAAAATCAAGCTGTATTTGCAGCAAAGGGCATTGAGTTTCATTTCATACCACCAAGACCACCACATTTTGGAGGCCTTTGGGAGGCTGCCGTAAAATCGGCAAAATATTTATTGCAACCTTGCTTAGGCCCAACCTCACTAACGTACGAAGAACTCGAAACCGTCGTCATTGAAATCGAGGCAGTCCTGAACTCCAGGCCACTCACTCCAATGTCAACCGACCCTAACGACTTAATGGCACTGACCCCGGGCCATTTTATCATAGGCGAACCACTAACCAACTCAATCGACCCAACATCAGAAGCCCTCAAGACAAACCTTCCCGCCAAACTAAAAACCATCTCTAGCATAAAAGAAGACTTTTGGAATAGATGGCAGAAGGAATACCTCAACGAATTGCAACAACGACATAAATGGCAACGAAAATGCGAAAACCTGCTCCCAGGAACAATGGTTATCATCAAAGAAGACAACTGCCCGGTAATGAAATGGCCACTTGGAAGAGTCATCCAGACGTTTCCAGGGGTGGATGGAGTCGTTAGAGTTGCAGTGATTCAGACAGCCACCAGCGTATTACGGAGACCAGTGCACCGATTAGCACCTCTGCCAATCGAAACAGAAGAACAAGGTGTTAACGAAGAACCGCCGACAGCTACAGTATTGACAGCATCTCTTCAAGCAGAACGAGAACTTGAAGAAGGTGAGATCAATTCCACCAACAAGAAAAAGGAAATTCAATCCGTTCCATGCATCCACAACGGCATTACTCATCCTTCTACTATTGGTGCCAGCAGTATTGAGTGCCCAGATCAACGTAGAGCCATTCAAATCAAATCCGGGCATTCATTTTGAAAATTTGGGAAACATACACATCATCTCGGACGAATGGGACATAGTCATCTACTATGAGTTAAAATCGTACTGGAAGGAATTGAAATGGCTCAACATGGGTAACAGAAAACTAAAAGGACTTTGCCAAAACATAACTCAAGCCGACTCATGCTTATCATGTTGGCAAAACCTTCAACACCTTCTGCAAGAACTTAACGACAATGATGAGCTGCTCGACCAAACTGGGTCCCGAGTAAAACGGGGCGCAATAGACATAGTCGGAGCCGCTAACTCATTATTCGGAGTATTAGATTCCGACTACGCCCGACACATGTCACACGTCATATCATCAATACATGAGAACGAAGATCACTTACTGCGCTTGGTTAAAAACCAAACATCATTAATCAACTCAACGATAAATATTATCCGCATTAACGAAGGAAGGTTGGAAGAACAATTTCAATCAATACAAACCGAATTCAATAGCATCATCGAGATAATCAACCAGACAAACAATCACGATCATCAGCTGCAACTTTCGCAGTTAATGCTATCCCAGTGCTTTCAACTATTCTTCAGTATCCCAAACCTTCAAAGAATGCAATCCTTACTTTTAGACCTGGTCACGGATGTTCACCACGGAAAAATAAATTCGGCTTTAATCCACCCTAACCAGTTGCAACGGGAGATCACCACTATCAAAGCTCACCTACCATCCACACTTCGCATTCCATAACTCACAATAATTTGGCATTGTTATATAAATTAATGACCGCCGAAGGACGCTTCGTGGGGCCTCACATCATTTTCCGATTAACACTACCGCTCATCACCACCGAAGATTACGAGTTATACAAAATGATCCCCAGTTCCTGTGATGGTGAATACCTCGTTTGTCGCCATACGACCATCTTCCGACTTCCTAATAAAAAATCTACACAGAACGCAGTACTACCCACTGAGCGAAGGAGAGCTTAAGGAGTGTACCACGGCTTGGGAAAACGACATCATGTGTATGCAAAGGCATCTGCTGTACCAAAAGGCATCAAACATCAGCCTATGCGAGTTTAACCTCCTGAACCAAGTCACCGATCAGTCCGCTTGTCAACTTGAAACCTTCATAGATAAACAATTCTGGAAACAACTACATCATTCAAACCAGTGGATATACTCACTTCAAAGTCAAGCGTTGACAAACATTGTTTGCCGGGGAAATCTCACTCAACTTCAGTTAAGAAACTCTGGCATCTTGACAATACCAGCCGGTTGCATTTTGAAACAGGACATCTTTACCATTCAAGGGCACAACATTTTCATAAGCACTTCACGAGCGTCATTTACTCCAGCAAGTAACATATCAGATGCAATTGCACCAAATTCGATATCACTGACCCACTACTCAACCAGCTTTCGAAGCAACTCATACGGAGTCGATCTACTGCAAAAGAGGATTCTGCAGCAGCAACTCGAAGAAACGCTAGGAAAGATTCAAGACACTGACACTCATCAGTTTGTCATCAGTTACGTCGCCGTCAGCTGCATCTTGATCATCCTCGGGTACATCATCTGGACCACAATAAGAAACAGAAAGCATCATCAACCTCCAATACCGGCTCCTCGGACTCATCAAGAAGCCTTCACGGTCCATCTTTAAACAATAGTTCAAGGCGGGAGAATGTTTACACATAACACTGACCTACCTATGTAGGTCATCACCCCACAGAACAACATAACACAAAATAACGTAAATTTCACTACACATTTTTTGCTTCCTCATATTCTCTCTGTAGCTATGCATTTTTATTTCCCAATTCATTCACCCTACACACAATTATTGTTTGTTTTTTTTTGTCACATCAGCACTTTCTGCACATAATTGTTTTTTCTGCACGTCACGTAATTATTAAGCAACATGGTAGTATGTAAGTTTGTCATATCAGCACTCTTCGCAATTAAGTATATTTTCTGCACCTTCAGCGATCTTAGCAATTAATTGTATTTATTCGCTCTTTCAGCACTTTATACTTAATTGTTCTTTTAGTCAAGTAAGCACTATGTTAGTATATAAGCCACCCAATCAATAAAATAATTACAGTGTTTTAGCAATAATCAATCAGTGTTTTTATTAGCAAACCACTTCAACACGACTTCCCCCCACCCGAGGTAAGGAGGCGTGTACAAGCAATAATAAGAGCAAGAGAGCTACAACGAGACGATCACCTTATCCATCATAAAGAGTTTCTGGTTCATGTACCAGAAGCTCTACAGTTGTCAAGGTTTATGTGCTTTGGTCAACACGACGATAAAAAGATCGTACAGTGTTATTTGGCGCGACTTTATATGATGCGTTATGGAACTTTTTATTTTACATCGGATTCATGCGATAGGCAATGGAACGGTCGACACTGCATGGAAACTGCATCGAAGCCTTTTGGAACTCAGACTTAAACGTTCGGAAACGTAAAATTTTAATTGTGATTGTATGGTAACGGTGGTCATGGCCAGCTACCACTTCATCCTAACCTAACCTAACCAGGCTGTGTAAGTTTTCGTTGATCCATACTGTTTTATTATTGTCGGCAGGACCAAACAGATTTGATCATAAAATACGGCTACTATTAATACACAGACTATGTATCAGAAAAACACAACACAATTTAATCGCTGTGAGGAAATTCCGTTACACAAATCGTCCACGATAGCAGTAAAGCGTTCAACGCGACTGATACCATGAACAATTACCCTAAAATTAGTAATAAGACTATATATTGCATAATGTGGTATTATGAGGGAAACCCTTATGCGGTGTTGTTGAATTTGTTATTTGATTAGATTCCAAATATTACGATCTATCAGCCCCGATGCGTATACCCTATTCTAACAGTATTGTAATTTTGATACATAGCTTGTAACGTACCTTAATATTGCTCGTAAACCCCTTAAAATTTATTATATTTCTGATCAGCATCGATAGTAATGCCGATCTAGCCATGTCCGTCCGTATTTTTAGGACTTTAAACTTGAGTTAGAAAGCTGAAATTTGAAACATATACTCTCTAGGGGCCCAATAAAATTATGTGTTCAAAGTTTTCTGGTTTAACGAAAAAATCAAAATTTGAGGTATTATCTTGGGGCCAAACTGCTCAGGTGTAAAGATTTTTAAAATCTTCCCCCACTGATACGCCTACAATTTATAAAAACATTTTTATCGAAAAATACGAATATGTATATAATTACATATACTTTATTAAAACTTAAGTAAAGGTAAACAATTTAAAAATAACATTTTGCCGACTTAGATTTGGTTTGCCGTTATTATCTGAGGTCGAACCGGCGAACTCTACAGGCGGACCAATAGGATGCCGTTAAGTGGGAGGTTTATGATCCCTTTAATTCTGAACACAGCCCCATTGTCATCAAGGGGGGAGAAGAAGAAGAAGAATTGGTCTGACTCACGATTTAATGATTTTTAGCTTCTGTCTACCAAAGTAGTGAAGGCTTAGGTTGTGGAGTTAGAATAAAAGATATCAGGGAAAAATGTATGCACTGCACGTTAAATGAAGCAGCTGACAGAACTGTATTTGACTAAAAACTCAATAACAAAAACAGCAGTCGGTGAAGAGGGGGGAAATCAGATTCGGTCCTGCCAAAGCGAAAACCCTTGGTCCATTGTGATCCCTTGTTGTTTTTCGTGGTAAAAACTACTCTTACAATAAACACCTGCCTGTCTCAGTTAAAGTTGTTCTTGCTGGTTGGCCTTTTGGAACCAACCTGTGTTCTTGGCAAACCTGATTGTGTCCGTCAATGGTACCTGCGATACGTCCTCTAGGTCTTCGAAGAATCTGTTGCCCAGATAGCGAAGTCGAGATGTCTGGAGGTTTGGACACTCGTCGATTCTTGGCTATAGACTGCGAGATATAACACAGTCGTGCCTTCAGGATCAGGTAGTGTTAATTTGTTCTCTCAGTTTTAGGCCAATGTTTCTTTAAGCTGCACTAATTGGGATGTCTATTGTCGTAATGGCGTCCATTGCGTCAAGCATTCCTTGCATGGCAGGTATTGCGGTTGAAATGTTCAAGGGGAGGAATGCAACTGGATTTTCGTTTGAGCACTTATGGTGGAAATAACGAAAGGCAGGAGACATCACGACTATGACCAAGAAAGTCTGTCGATCTCGCGATGTCTCGGTCGTTAATGAGTTTTATCCGCCCTGAGTTTTATCGGATCCTGTCGAATAGCTCCAAATAAGTTATTAGTGCACCGGACCAGATATGACCGTTGTACTCGAATAAACGCCTTATAAATTGTATCCAGATCAGAAGGGGTGAAATATTTCTTATATTGCTTAAGGAAGTCTAGACATTTCACGGCGTTCGACATCGAATATGTGGTCATTCCAACGAAGATTGTCATTAACACACATACCGAGAATGGAAAGCCTTTCGGTTTCAGCGATCCAAGTGCTATTCATGGATAATGGCAGTGTGTGTGGGTTTTGCTTTAATGATAGGAGACTGCATTGTTTTTTGGAAGCATTAAATTCTACTCTATTGATTTTACCCCACTGAGTTATGCTGTTAAGATCGGGATTTAATGAGCTTAACATACATTGCCGTTCCGTTTCCACACCCGAAGATGAGGGGCTTGACCCAAGAAACGAATATGTGAAGCTAAGGGTACTGTCATTAGCAAAGGAATGGATTGGATTATAAGTAACATACAATAGATCATTTATAAAAATGAGAAAGAGAGTCGGGGACAGAACAGAGCCTTGGGGAACACCAGCATTTATTTGGTCAGTTGCAGACCTAAAACCGTCCAAAACAACTTGAATTGAACGGGTCCGAAAGGTAATTTCTAATCCATTGAAGAAGATTATCATCGATTCCAAATGCACGCATTTTCGAAAAGAGAGCTTGATGCCAAACTCTGACAAATGCCTTTGAAATATCAAGCGCAACAATCTTACTTTCACCACCGTGGTGAAGAGATTGGTTCCACTTTTCGGTTAGATATGTTATCAAATCACACAGTGGACCTGTTGCTGCGAAAACCATAGCTGACGTTTTATCAGCGTTTTCATGAACTTAGAACGAAAGGACGTAAGTGCGATTGGTCGGTAGGAGGAGAGAAAAGAAGATTCGCCTTTTTTTGGTACAGGCTCGACAAATGCTGTTTTCCATCTTCCCGGAAAGAGTCCTGAATAATAGGACAAATGGAAAAGCTTATGCAGTGGTTTTGCCAGAGTAGAAGAACACCTCTTCAGAACGATAGGGGAAATACCATCTGGACCAGCGGATTTGTGTATGTCAAGATCTCGAAGTACACTAGCCACTATACGAGTGCGGAAGTGGATTGGTCCCATTAAGTATTCTAAGCGTTCGAGTAGTAGTTAGTTTTTCCCAATGGGCTTTCTCGTATTGCTATTCGTTTCCTTTAGGAGTTTGTTCTTTAACTATGAGGTTGGAGTACGAGAAATTTGTTGATATGATTCAATGGTCTTACGAATCTAGAGGCGATAATAGGTTCAAAGCGTATTTATCGGGGTGAGAGGTAAGAAATAAGTCCAGTGTGTTAGCGGTTTGACTGCTAATGTCCGGTATTCGCGTCGGCTCATTTACAAGCTGAGTCATTTTATTTACCTTAGCAAAGATCTCCACGTACCTTCCTTAGAGTGTTGTCTGATCAGAATGTCGAAGTCAACTTGAAATGTGTATATTGAGCCAACGCTAACCTGGGTTTCATTTAGTGCCAAAACAGCTGGTTTGTTGTGGAAAACATGGACATGCATAATGAAAAAAAAAAATTTCCTCAATCCACGAATGTTACTGTCATCCACTACAAAATTCCTACACATTATAAAAAACGAACATAAAAGAAAACACAACTCCGACGCTACCTAAGCAAAAGCCGTGAATTGAAGATCTGCGTTAGATTTCCAAAACAATTTACCGCGGGTTTTATGCCCGTACGGTAACTTGTTTTGGTCCACCAACAAAATCAACAGCTCACGACCTGCTATCCGCCAAACGCTGCCTCTACCCAACCATTACATGTACAGACACGAAAATCGTACGACACCTGCGATAATCAAGCAAAAGCAGCAGCGATGGTGTGGGATGGCGTATGATGGAAATGACTGGAGTATCAGCTCCATATGCCCCATCTACAAGAGAGGCGATGCTATGTCTTTGCAAAAACTAACGAGGCATATCCCTGCTTAATGTCGCATATAAGATCCTATCCAACGTACCACGTGAACGTCTAAAGTCGTTCTGCAACACATTAACCGGCACGAATCACTGTGGCGTCTGATCCGTCAGATCGACAATAGACCAAATCTTCACACTAAGTCAAATCCTAGAAAATACAAATGAATTTCAAGGCGAGACCCTCTTTTGATCGACTTTGAAACCGCATATGATAGCATTCATCGCCAGGAGTTCTTCCTGACGAGTGTGTAGTCATTCTTACCATTTTTCGCTATAAATGGCTCTCAAACTGTACACCAGAGTGTTGGTAGTTAGGGCTAGAAGAGCACCGAATATTCTCTTTAGAGTCGGTAGCATCCGGTTTATATCTGCTGGGGAAAGTGTGCAAGTGTTTCCAATCTGACCCCTAACCCGAAGTTAAGTTTGGGATTTGGGACTTTTGAGATTGAAACATCTTTTAGTATTCAGTTTTTCAGTCGATTTTTTTTCAGGTGAAACTTCTAAAGTAATATTCTTACAACCAAAAAGGGACTACGGTACTTGATAATAGTAACCTTAATGTTTAACGCAAAAACATCGACATTATAAGAGACATCCTGTTGTCCAATTCTTTCCCTACACACATCATAAGTAGACTGATTTGTGCTTACAAAATTATCGGAACGCAATCGTCCAATTTAAACTGGGTCCTTAGAAAACCTCGGACATTTTACATTTTACGATTTTATTTACTTACAACAGTTTATATTTATACAGATTTTTGTTTTCCTTAATAGGTATCCCTTGATGAATTACATAATACTCCACCCAGAATGTTTTCCTTGCAAAAAATTGTGGAGATATCATATTACAATATGGAACGTATTCGCTTACAATGGTCACGTATATGGCAAGTCCTCGGAGAACATTTCAACACTGTTGGTTGCAATGCCAATGAAGAAATCTCGTTTTTCGCCCTAGACTCCCTGAGGCAATTATCAATGAAATTTATGGAAAAAGGAGAATTTTCTAACTTTAGATTTCAAAAAGATTTTTTGCGACCATTTGAACATATCATAAAGAAAAACAACTCTTCGGCTATAAAAGATATGATAGTAAGATGTATTGCTCAGATGGTGAACTCACAAGCTCACAATATTAGATCAGGATGGAAGAATATATTTTCTGTTTTCCACTTAGCCGCTGGGGACAACGATGAAGCAATTGTTGAACTTGCATTTCAAACTACGTCGAAAATAATAAATGATTTATACAAAAAACAATTCGCGATAATGGTCGATTCTTTTCAAGATGCTGTGAAATGCCTTTCCGAGTTTGCATGTAATGCCAAATTTCCAGATACAAGCATGGAAGCTATTCGATTGGTTCGTACGTGTGCAGTTTGCGTTCACAATGCACATCAATTGTTTTCGGAGCATGCAGGAATGGAAAACGATGTTGCTGTGGCTGAAGAAGATAGAGTTTGGGTTAGGGGATGGTTTCCAATGATATTTTCGTTGTCTTGTGTCGTTAACAGATGCAAGTTAGATGTAAGAACACGAGGGCTAACTGTTTTATTTGAAATAATAAAAACATATGGTGATTCATATAAGACCCATTGGTGGAAAGATTTATTCAACATAATATTTAGAATATTTGACAATATGAAACTGCCTGAACATATAGCAGAAAAATCTGAATGGATGACCACGACCTGCAATCATGCATTGTATGCAATAGTTGATGTTTTCACACAGTTTTTTGACATACTGGGAACGTTGCTTTTGAAAGATTTGTTTGCACAATTGCACTGGTGTGTGCAGCAGAATAATGAGCAGCTGGCCAGATCTGGAACAAATTGTTTGGAAAATCTAGTAATATCAAACGGCTTTAAGTTTACCCCAGATATTTGGGATGCCACTTGCAAATGCATGCTAGAAATCTTTAACACTACTTTGCAAAGTGAGTTATTACACCACTACCAAAATACATTCAACCACACAAACAAATTTGTAAATGCTGTGAAGAAAAATGAAAATGAGCATAATTGTTCAAACTTTGCTTCAGAAAATGTAAACGGCATCAATCAAAGTGAACATTTTAGCGGAGAATCGGGATATAATAATAAAATGATTGACAGTCTTATAATCAAATGTGTAGTACAGCTAGAATTAATTCAGACAATTGATAATATTGTCTTTTTTCCAGCTACGTCTCGAAAAGAAGATGCTGAAACTCTTGCTTTAGCAGCAGCTGACTTATCGGGTAATCATTCCAACACCTTTATAGAGTGTCAACGAGAAGAGCAAGGGATGTATGGCTACCTTAATACGAAGAACTTAGTTCAATTAACCGATTGTTTAATGCAATCTCATAGATTTGCTAAACAATTTAACTTGAATCCAGAGCAAAGAAATATTTTAGGACGACCTGGCTTTAAAGAACAATTAAAGCCAAATATATTGAAGCAGGAAACTTCATCCCTCGCATGTGTTTTACGTATTTTATTTAAAATATATGGAGACGAAAATCGAAGCGAAGATTGGCCAGACATTGAAGCTAAATTGATTCTAGTCTGCATCGAATCTCTAACGTATTTCTTGAAATTACAAACAGAATCGCATCGAGATGCATGGACATCATTGCTGTTACTAATATTAACACGACTACTAAAAATGCCTGATTCACGAGTGAGTATATAATTAATTTTATTATATATTTGTTTTTATATTAGTATATTAAATTTGAATCAACATAAATATGTTCAGAAGTCACAACGCATATAATTATTTATGCATATTTAGTAACCGTCACTGAGCAGGCGGGATATGATCCCCGTAATCCTAATCATAAAGGAAAGAAATAAGCATAGCAACAAGTAATTGCGCGATGGTAAGCTTGTTATTTAGGTAAAGTAATAGAAAATCGCAGAGCTTTTAACAGAGTTTGAAAAATAAGGAAAATTTGTTGGTCTTGAAGTCAAAGAAGACTAAGAATAAACAAACATGAGGAAATCACTTCGTTCTTATCTTGCAAACCCCATATCTCAATCCTCTCCCATGATTTGATGAGAGGGGATGTGAGCGCCTTGTGGGCTCAGTGATAAGTACGTTCGACTAATCAACGAGAACCAACGAATCAAGTTAGAAACACCTAAAGTTTGTCCACTCCACCACTTTTTACGAAAGTTTGTCAAACATCCAAAGTATCTATTATCATTTGAGGAGTTTTTCAAGTTTTCTGCTACGATTAATTTCGGCTTAGCTAAGTTATATTTAGTACTTCCCAGAGAAAGCGGAATGAAAGTTATTATTTCTACTGAAAGTGAACTCTAAATCTTAATACTTTTTTTCGTTTTTCATGAAATTTTGTAGTTTTTTTTGCTTCAAATAGACACATTTAGATCAAAAGTCATTATGACAAATCAAAAATTGTTCATAAGATCGCAATTAGAAAGTCAATAACCGTTATGTATTCTTCAAACGGAAATTAGGTCTATAAACTCGCCTAATTTTAGTCATATACTATACTTTCATTACCAATTTCCAGCCACTGCTGAACGGTATAAAATTAGTATTTCAATATTTTTCTAACTCATCCATTCACAAATGCGCAGTGGCGCAGATGTTAATATATTGGCGTACTGATCTTAAGGTGTCAGGTTCAAATCCTACCGGGGCCAAGTAACATCTAAAAGTTGTTTCCACTGGCCCACCTCTTGCGAACGTCTGACATATCCAAAGTATCAATTGTCATGAGAAGCATCTCAAATTTGCCGTTCGGATTAGGATGAAAAAGTCTTAGACCCCTTCACTTTGCACAAACAAATGGTTGGAGAAGCTAGGTTAAAGGGTCTGTATGGGCCCTTAATGTCTATTTTTTTCATTCACAAATGCAATTAAAAAGATTTTAAGTCTTGCAAAAACAATTTTTTGTATCAATCCACCACTTTTATGCATGAAATTTTCGATTTTTAAAAGCTTATATTTTAACTATGCTACTGAACGGGAGAGTAAAGACATTTGAAAAGGCCATGGAGATAGCCCTCAAGGTCTCTTGCCCAGTAAAACACAACAAAAAACCACTTTCCTAGATGTAAAGATATACAAAGCCCACATATAAAGCAACTTACACCACGGGGTGACCCTAAGTCAATCATAACCAGCGAAAATATTGAATGGGCTATAGGCAGCTTCTCCCCTTATAAGTCACCAGGGCTTGACGGGATTTTACCGATAATACTGCAAAATAATTTGAAGAAGGTATACCATCGTTAACGGGGATTTAGTTTCCAAACCTAATTCTTGAACAATAATAAATAAAATAATAAGGTCATGGGTAATAGGAATAAAGGAAAGTAGGTAAACAAGTCAAGAATATAGTATCAGACAAGAAAAATAAGTAAGGACAGAGGATAAAGGACTATTTTTATATTGTACTATCGAAATGACGAAAGATTGCACTTTAAAAATTTGTAGCATAAGATGTAAACTTTATTTGATAGGGCAATGAGTTCCATAATCTTACAGCATGAATGAAAACTAAACGAGAATCTATATACTGATAATAAGGTAAAATAATATTGAAATTCCATGTAGAACGAGAGAAGTTGATTTTGTCAAATAGATAGGAAGGACACCGATTATTAATAATTTTATGCAAGAAGATGCAGTTCCTGGCAATGATGAACTGTTGTAGCGTAGGAGGCCCCTGGAGTAGTCAAAGATGTTGTCGTATCTACGGGGGGCGTATATGTATCGTATATGCGTCGTTAAATGCTACCTGTAATTATCGCTAAGATAAGGAGTCGAGTTAACAATAAACCACCTTAGCATAGGCAATGAGGGGTCGAACTAGGGCAATAATCACCTTTCTTTGAGTTTCAGTGGGAGTAAAACTTGCAGTTTGCCACAGTTTGCGAAGGCAGCCGCAGATACGACCTAGCATGACGTTGGTGTCATTATAGCCACTTAAATTGCGATTTATAATAAATCCAAGACCTGTGACCAATTCGAAGGATGCAATTTTTATGTCGGAGAGCCAAAGATCAGGAATATGGTTGAGCTCCAGAACTGTATTCGCTATTGCGATGATCATGAACTTGGATGGATTCAGCCGTAAATCGTTAGAAACCTACCCGTGATGAATAAGCGACAAGTCATCGTTAAGTCGATACGCCAGTTTATCTATTTCATTTACAGGATGAGACAAATAAAGCTGAACATCGTCAGCATACAAATAAACTGATGAATGTTTACAGATTGACGGCAGCTCATTCATAAACATACAAAATAAAACCAGCCCAAATTTGATCCCTGTGGTACGCCTTGATTGACAGTCGAGTCCGACTGATGCCCTTAGTGTACTTCTAAACCGCCTCCCTCTCGACTTTCACATCAGATTTACTGCATCTTTTAGCGCAGTGAAGGCTCAGGGAATCTGGGTTCTAATCATCTAAGCCCTACGGTCACAGTAAGGGTAGCCGGTGACTTTGATGTGACTGCCACTGACTACACAACGCCCAAACACAACATTAACAAAGACGCTCAAATCTTTCCCATTCAGAACGAAATGGAAAAATTAAGCCTTCTCAACTAACATCCAGGTAGCGACTATAGCGACGGTTCAAAAATGGAATGCGTTGAAAATGGAACGGGGTGCCTTCTCAGCGGAACTGAACATGTCCAAATCATTCCGACTCCCGGATTCCTCTTGTGTATTTGTGGTGGAAATGAATTAAAATGAATTTTAAATGAAATTTATATCTATGAAATTCAATGAAATGAATTCTACATAAAGTAATTTCTGAGTTATATGAGCGATCAACTTTTCCCAACAAAAACCAGAAGCACACTTACAAATAAGTGAGCACATAAAGCCTTGCATATCAAGAGTTTCGCCTGCCTGTTGTGACTCTGAACGCAACTTACACTTCAATTCAGTGGACATTTCTCATTTAAATTACCTTTCCTTGACATATATACTTATAAAATGTAGAATTTGAAGTTTCAAAATAGTAGGAAATTGTGCTGAGGCTAGTCCTCCAATCTTTAATGAAAATAAAATGTTGTATCTTCTTTTATTTTTGAGTAACTATAAATAATCAGTTAATTTTGTATCATATAAATCTGGCGTTGTGATTGATTTAATTGGAAGACAACAAAGGTGACAATATATTCCAGGCGGAAATACTAGCGATCAGGAGGGAGGCTTGTGGGATACTCACCTATTTCCCCATAACCAAGACAGATGTTGCCATCTTTATTGAGAGCCAAGCAGCTGTAAAAGCTCTCGACTCTCACTCCATATTATCCAAATTAGTGTAAAGACGCAATCACCTCCTCTGGGTTCTAGACCATAGCAACATAGAGGGGAATGAATACGCTAGGAACGCACGGCTCTACCCTTGACAGATCCCTTGCCAAGACAGTTTCTCCTCCGATTAGAGCTGTCAAAGGAAAAATATCGCAGTACTACCTTTCACGGGTGAACTTCAGATACAGCACCCTTAAAAGCTGCATCATGTCCAGGCATCCCATTGAAACCACAATTGCAAGGATGCAGTGGAAAAGGAAACCTTCACCATTTCCTCTGCGAATGTCCGTCCCTAGCTAGAAATATACATCGCACATTCGGCAAAACATTCTTTGACGACCTATTAAGGAATATAAAATTTGGCAATATTATTGAAATCCTCAATTCCCCAAGCTGGATTTGAAACACAAATTGACACACCGTCGCCCTAATATTCCATCAAAATCAAAAGTTTATTTTCTTCATACTTTTCCTGGTGAATATTGGCGTATACGTCAAAAAATATACACATACGGTATTTCAATTATATACTTCCGCTCAACTGAATAGGTTCAAAAAATTCTGTTTTGTAATGTGTCTTCTCTCTCAGTCTATTGCATATATATTTACTTTTTTGCATGCTTTGAACCTTCATTGCACATAACACAGGAGAGAAAAATAACGCGATTTTTGGAGCGGTATATTAGAATTTTGTTTTTATTCATATATTCCCCAAAAGAACTGCATTTTGTTGGCTCATCAGATTATGTTCAAGAGCAATGACTTCAGTTTCTCATCTTTAGCGATAACGTGTCGACGTTATTTTTTTTTTTTTATTGAAAGTAACTTCCGCTGTTTTTTTGTAAAATTGGTCGTGGGAAGCAATTGAACGATTTTGAAAAAAGCCAAATAAAGGGGTATTTGGAATCTGGGCTAAAACATCGCGAAATTGCTAAAAAAAATATGGTCGGAGCCAAAATGTTGGTGGCAACGGTGCAGTAGTAGTGTATTCGCTTGATGATTGAAAGGTCGTGCGTTCAAATCCCGGCCAAGTTCATTAATCATTACTTTTCGTCTAATACATGAAAAACTAGATCTCCCTAAGCAATTTAGACACCACCCGTTGAAAAAAACCTTACAACTACACCAAAACACTTTTTTTCTATCTATCTACTCTTTCTAATAGTAAGAGCATGCAATGAAATACGATATTACCAGGTGCTGCTTGCTGTTAAACAAAAATGCTTGCGGTGTGTTCTTAGCACTATAAGGGTACTGTTCAGAAAAACCCCAAATTATAAAAAAAAGGTGTGAGCCACGCTAAACTCACGGTATAGTTGATGTGTAAACATCTAGGCTCGTCAGTGTTGCATGTGGAAATATCACAGAGGTTGTGGTTTTGATAAACAAGAGCTTTGGGTATTGTATTGAAATAAAACCATGATATATATTTAATGTCAACGACAAAATTTATTTAATGTTTGACCGAACAAATAATTGGTTTGTGAAAGCTGAAGTAGGAGACGTACACCGTCGACTCAAGTGTGGCGATGTACCGGGAAAATATAGCATCGAATGTCGTTTAAGTGACATTCTTAAATCGGCCATCGGTTACCGAAGTACAAATCGATATTTTTCCTCTTACCTTCAACTGATGTACAACAAACTACAAGCTATACAACCTCAATTATTCAAAACAAATCTACTTCCACACAACTTACCGGTGTTCCGTAAGGACATAATAATCTCTAAAACTTGAACATACATAATTAATAAAAAAAAATAACATTGAACACAGATATACCGTGTGGATTCTAACGACATTTTGGAAAAATATCCTTTCTTCGACTTTTAAGGACCTTTTTTGTTGTTGCAAGGACCTCTTAGTCAAATAACATTGAACACAGATATACCGTGTGGATTCTAACGGCATTTTGGAAAAAAATATCCTTTCTTCGACTTTTAAGGACCTTTTTTGTTGTTTCGAGGACCTCTTAGTCAAATAGCATTGAACACAGATATACCGTGTGGATTCTAATGGCATTTTGGAAAAATATACTTTTTTCTACTTTTAAGGACCTTTTTGTTTTCCAAGGATCTGTTAGTCAAATAACATTGAACACAATATGTACATATACTGCGCGGTTTTTTAGGAGTTTTTGAAAAAAATGTTTTTTTGGGCTTAAGGACCTTATTTGGTTCTCCAAGGACCACTTGGTAAATAACCTTATTACATACAACTAAAAGTGACATTCTTAAATCGGCCATCGGTTTCCGAAGTACAAATCGATATTTTTCCTCTTACCTCCAACTGATGTACAACAAATTTCAAGCTATACAACCTCAATATTATTCAAAACAAATCTACTTTCACACAACTTTCCGGTGTATCGTAATTACATAATAATCTCTAAAATTGAACATAATTAAAACTGGAAAATATATAAAGAAATATGTATGTATATAAAATAAAAAAAAGCAACGACACGCGGTTGTTCTCAAACGGTCATCCATCTACGTACTAACCGCGCCAAACGTCGTTTAATTGCGGTGATCTGTCGAGAAGCGATTAACTCACGTGGTAATGAAAATCTGACGATGACGAAATCTGACGCTAGATATTTCCAACTAGCCCCTACCGAGAGCAAAAATGTTTACACATTAAAAGGAATTTCATTCGTAGTCAATCCCGTTATGGAAATGATGTGAAAGGAAGTGTTCAATACGCGAACAACAGCAGATAGAAGACTTATCATCAGAACTGCTTCAAATGCTAAACTTTCTGCTGCCAAAATCATGTCTGGCAAATGTAAAACGAATTATTCGGAGTGCCAAGTATTTGAAGAGGCTACAAGTAAAAAAAAACTCCTCTCAATGATGTGCGTAAAGCTGCACGCCTTGCTCGAGACCACATGACTTGGAAAAAGATTAATTTATGCAAACATTTATTTCATTAAAATCGGTAAGTTGGTTGAAGAGATATTGCCATATTACTTTTTAGAAGTGTTACTCCTATTCAGTTGAGCGGGAGTGTAAGATATTAAAAGAATTTTCTTTCCTGCTAGTTTTGCTATAAAAAAGTATGTACAACATATTTTAATTTTCGATATAAAATAAATTTTTATTTCATATTTCTTGAAGTTATTTATTGAATCAGTCCATTTCAAAGTTTTCTCTTAGAAAACAAATACAGAGTAAATATACAAAAAATACATAGCTAAGCAGGATTATGAAATATTTTTTGTTGCTGGTCTCTAGAATCTACGAATTACATATTGTATACATTTTTTTATAGAGTTTCTAATATTACTCCCAAGCCATAGTAATATTATCGTTACTCTCAGCAAGCTGAGAGTTACCTATCCTGGTTAAAAGCACGAGACTTGGAACCAGAACTAGGCTCGGACGAATAATAGGGGTAGGTGGAAAATCGTACATGCGACTCTTTCTCACTTAAGATAAGAAAACAAAAACCACCTCCCTTCGAAACCTGCATACTACAACTAGGTTATTCCTATCTAGTAGTTTTATTTAAACTGTAAATTACGCGTTTGGCAGGCAGCTTCCCAGTGGAGGCACCTGCTAATACCGCCATAAGCACGCGGTTACATCTTATTGCGCTAATTCAAATGGTTTTATCCTTTGTAATCGGCGCACTAGGTTAGTATCGTCTCGAATTTGTAGCATGGTGATATTGCAATGACCGTGAAGGCGTGTCTGTTGTTTGCAGGCAAAATGTTTTATTTCATCTTCGACGGTAGCCATAGTTAGGTCTCTGTGGATATCAGTGTTTCTGATAAACCATGGTGCATTTACTATTTTTCTTAGCACTTTGTTTTGAAAAGTTTGTAAAATTTTGATATTACTGGATTTGGTACAACCCCAAAGTTGTATACCGTATGTCTAAACCGGTTTTAGTACTTGCTTGTATAAAAGCAGCTTGTTCTGCATGCTGAGTTGGGAAAATCTACCAAGCAGCCAGTGCATTTGTTTACATCGAATGGCGAGCTCTTCGCGTTTCTTCTTGACGTGCGGTTTCCATTTTAATTTCGCATCGAGTGTCATACCCAAATATTTTGCCTCGTTTGCGTACGGAATTCGTACCGAATCAATGAAAATGGGTAAGTTGTCTACCTTTTTATAAGTAAAATTCACGTGCGTTGATTTGGCCTCGTTGAGAGCAATACGCCAAGTCTTTGTCCAATCACAAATTTTGTCAATAGAACGTTGGAGTTTATTAGTTGCTGATTCAACGGTATTACTGACCGCTAATATAGCTGTATCGTCTGCAAATGTGGCTACTGTTGTGCCTTCTTCTTGAGGAATATCACTAGTGTATATTAGAAATAGGATCGGTCCAAGAACGCTTCCTTGGGGAACTCCTGCCGCGATTTCTTTAAATTCAGAGTAATCATTTCCGTGTTTTACACGAAAGAGTCTGTCTGATAAGTAACAACTAAGGATATCAGATAACTGTTTCGGAAAAGCTTGTCTTAGCTTATGTTTCAACCCTGTATGCCATACTTTATCAAAGGCCTGAGAGACGTCGAGAAAAACACTAGAACATATTTTTTTCTCCTCTAGGGCTTTTTCAATTACATTGGTTATTCTGTAAACCTGGTCGATTGTAGAGTGCTTAATCCTGAATCCGAATTGGTGGTCAGGTATTAATCGACGTTCTTCGATAATCGGATGTAGGCGCTTTAACAAAAGTTTTTCGAATACCTTCGACATTATCGGTAAGAGAGATATTGGCCTATATGATTTTTTGTCATTCAGTGGTTTACCGGGCTTTGGAACCATTATAACTTCAGCTACCTTCCATTGTCGTGGAACGTACAATAACCTGAACGATGCATTTATAAGATATGCAAACTTTATTAAAGCTTTCCTAGGTAACTCTTTAAGGACCTGTCCTGTGATTAAGTCATATCCAGGAGCTTTGTTTAATTTTAGTTTCTCTATTTCGAAGCGTAGTTCGGCTAGCGATACACTTTTTATTCTATAATTGTCAGGTGCCACGGTTAGGACAGGAAATTCGAGCAACGCTTGACCATCAAATGGTTTAAATGTTTCTTCCAAATGTTCTGCAAATATTTCGGCTTTTTCCTTGTCACTCTTCGCCCATTCTCCATTGATTTTCCTGATGGGTGGCGCTTGCGTTTTTGGTTTTTTAATGCCTTTCATGGCTTTCCAGAGCGAGTAATTTGTACTTTTATCCGCAGTTAGGCTTCCAAGATATGTAGAAATTTGACGATTTTTAAAGTCTCGAATTTCTCTCTTAAGTTTACTACAAAGGTAGTTAAGAGTGGTTTTATCCTGTGGAGCGCGAGATTGTTGCCATCTTTTGCGCGCTCCCCTTTTCTTCTTTAACAATTGCGTGATTTCCAAGGGATATGTTATTTCGCAATTTGTGGTTATTTTCCGTTTATGGGGAGTATTTTTCCAGGCTGAGCATTGTATGACGTTAATAAATTGATCGACTTCGTCTTCAAGTTCGTGGGGTGTTCGAAGAGACACTTTGAGATCGATTTTACTTTCACAGTATTTTTTAAAGGATTCCCAGTTTGTTTTCATGTTAGTTAGTCTGGGCGGACCTTCTTTTTTTCGTAGACAGCCGTTAATTGTCAAAATGACCGGTGAATGATCAGAAGAAAGATCGAAGCATTCCTCAACTACAATAGAGTTTCCCGACAAACCTTTCGTGATGAAGAAATCGATGAGGTCTGGTGTTTTTGCCGTATCCGAGGGCCAGTATGTCGGTTTACCTGAGGAATGAAAGTCTACCCCCAATTCCATACCGGCTTCGTAAAGAACTCTACCTTTTACTGAAATGCATCTCGATCCCCAGAAGGTATGTTTTGCGTTAAAGTCACCTCCGATGACGAAATTTCGTCCAAGTGAGTCAAAGATACTTATAAAATCGCTTCTTTCCATCGTTGCACGTGGGGGGCAATAGATAGCTGCAAAATCATATTTTATGTGTTTAATTTTTACGCTCACCGTGCATAATTGCAGTTTGTCAAGCTCGATTGTTCCACTGACTGAGTGTTCAATGGTATTTTTGATCAACAAGGATGCCCCGCCTCTCGCCCTTTCCGAAGGGTGATATGCGTGATAGGCAATGTATCCTCGAATGTTTGTGCTGGTTTCTTTCGTCAGATGAGTTTCCGAAATCAAACAAATATCAATTTCATATTTATGAATGAATATCTCGAGCTCGTCCATCTTATGCAGAAGGCCGTTCGCATTCCATGTCACTAATTTAACTAAATCCGTCATATTTATATTATTGCACGTGTACTTCGAAATTGATTTTCGAGCTTGTCGAGTTTTTCAAACATACGTTTATTAATTTGGCTCTGTTCTTCTAGCCTGGCAAGAATTGCAGAGAAAACTTGGGAGACTGGATCAGATGTTTTATTTGTTTGTTCGCGTCCTTGCAACGCAGCTTCAGCGTATGTTTGTGGAACAGCTTTCGGTGACTTTTTTCTAAACAATTTTCCTTCTCTTGGGTGTTGTGTTTTGACCATTTCTTTAGCCTTTTTTCGTCCTTCATTGGTTTTATTGTTGCCCCTTTCAGGTTTGTTATTGGTTTTATTTGCGATTGGTAGCGTAGTTTTCTTTATTTTGTCGCGCCTATTTTGAAGTTCCTTAGCCACTTCGCATCCGCGATAATTTGCCGGATGTTTTCCATTGCAATTTATGCATGTTGGTAGGTCTTGTCTACTTAGAGCGCATTCCTTCGATAAATG
Source organism: Portevinia maculata (assembly GCA_949715645.1). Classification (NCBI taxonomy): domain Eukaryota; kingdom Metazoa; phylum Arthropoda; class Insecta; order Diptera; family Syrphidae; genus Portevinia; species Portevinia maculata. The sequence continues at coordinate 207,608,891 of OX454526.1, read as the reverse complement.
TTTACCGGCACATTTTACGCAACGCGGCTCTTTTTGGCAATACGTGTGCGTGTGATTGTAGCCTTGGCAACGCTTACACTGAGGAATCTGACGAGTCCTTTGGCGCATCGGTTCAATTTTAACCACTATGTTTAGGATAGTTTTAATGTTGTATATTTTTTCCATGTTTTCAGACTTTTCGAAACTAAGCATGAATAGCGGAAGTCCGCGTTTGACAACAATTTCCTCGTCTTGTTCCGTTTTTTGCTTTTCTTTTTTAAGTATATTAACCGCGTCGATAATTTTGAAACCTTTGGTTTTAAGATCTTGCAAAACATCTTCTTTGCGGCACGAAGAGTGGAGCCCTCTGGCTACAACTCGGTGTGGCCTTTCAGACTTGTTTTCATAAGTGTACCATTGTACCTTCTCAGTATTCAGTTTTTGAGAAACTGCGCGATAGCTCTCAGGATCGCTTACATTTATTTTCCACACATTATTATTCAGAGATGTTACTTTGAATGTGGACTTTGCTATTTCCTTAAGAAGGCTACTTAGCTTGCTGTAGTCTGAAACTCCGACAACGTTAATTGGAGGTGGAAGGTATACTTTATTTTGAGGTTTTTTCCTTAGCGTTTCTATTTCGTTGGCATTTGCCTTTTTGGGTTGTCTATCTTTTAGCACAACGACTTCTGGTGAGGAGCCGGCTTTCCGTTTTTTGTTCGGTCTCCTCTTAGTGATCCAATCCGTTTCGCGCCCTAGCTCTTCTTCGTCTGTATGATAATCGCGGCTAGCTGAGCGGTATGATTTGGCTTCTGGCTGTTTTTTAGGTTGAGATTCAACAAGTGCTTTGTTCTCAGCTTTCAGCTGATCTAGCTCTTTTTTTAGCTCTTGGTAAAGCTGTTCAATTTGGTTAAGCTTAGTGCGGAGTTCCTTGTTTTCGTCCTCGAAGCTTTTGCATTTCGTTGAGTCCCTCGAAAGGCGTCCAAAATCTTTTGGCGTCGTAGGACTTCGATTAGTTTTTGCTTCTGGCACAGATCCCGTTGGTGGTGATCTAGTTACCCTTTTACTATTTTTAAAAGGGTCGGATGATTGCAATAAATGGCTCTCCCCAGAATCCGTAGAGCCTGCCTCCGAAGAGTGTGGATTTTCCAGTAGAACTGGGCTGCCACCTGGGGTATTATATCTTTTTGTTTTAATCATTGCATTTTTTGTATACTCTATGCACTCGGTATACTGAGGGTGGATTTTGGTCGCCTCTTACGACCGGCATGCCTACCTCGGGTAGATTCTGATCCCTATCCCGAAGGGTGGATTTTAGTCGCCTCTTACGACCGGTATGCCTACCTCGGGTAAATTCTGACCCCTATCCCGAAGGGGGAATTGTATACATGATGCAGGATTATGAAATATTTTTTGTTGCTGGTCTCTAGAATCTACGAATTACATATTGTATACATGATGTCGATAACAAAACCTAGGCTTCAACTTTGACAACCACGCCGCACGTTTAAGAACCAATGCTTTTTAATTGGATGGAACACATTAGCACTTCAACTTCGACTTCCACGTTAGACCTAAATCCTAAATTCAAAGTTGAAGTGCAAATCCCACCAACCTTAAGGTGATATTTTCAGTTTTCCCAACATGCAAATGCTTATATTTTGAGCGAATTTTCTCTTTTGTTTATGACCCCTTTTTGTTTCGCTCTCGAAGTTGCTTTTTCAATGTGTTTGACTCGACTTTAAACACTGAAATTCTCGCTCTTGTCAAAGTCGAAGTCGAAATTGAAGTGTTGATGTGTTCCTAACTTCCTACCATAAGGGTACATAATAATAATAATAATAATAATAATATTTTTGTTAGGGTATATTACACTGCGACCAGTTGGTCTATTGTGTCCCCTTGCTTGTGCCTCGGAGAGGATCGTGCCCTCTTTCAGAGCCTCTCTAGATACTTCTTTGTGAAGCATGTCGAGGTATTGCTCTGGTTTATCCTTGGCAGGTCACACTCCCTAGAGCACAGCGTCCAGTCCAGTTTCTTTGATGAATCTGAGAATGAGCTGTGGGTCCATGGTTTGTATGTCCTTGTCTGTTATTTGGTGCCTGCCCAAATGTTTCCTTCTTTTGTGGGCCAGTGCCCCACAGGATTCCAGTATGTGGTCTGGAGTTTCGGCGGTTTCACTGCATAATCTGCAGAGCCCGTCCTCCGATATGCCCATTTTCTTCAGGTGCTCCTTGAGTCTGCAGTGCCCCGTGAGGAGGCCTGTTAGGATTCTTAGGTTGTTTTTGTTAAGGCCGATACAAGCTTTGAATCTCTTTTGGTTGTAATTTCCTAAGAGATTCTTTGCTTGCCTCAGACCTTGGAGGTTGAGAAAGGCTTTTGCCCTTGTTTCTTCCTCCAGTTTCCTGAACTCTTCGCGTATAGTATGTTCTCCTATCCCGCAGAATGGTTCAGGTCCTATGAAGGGTTCCTCTGCCCCTTTTCTTGCCAGAGAGTCCGCTGCCTCATTGCCTGTAATGCCAACATGGCCAGGTACCCAGCAGATGGAAATTCTGTTATTCATGCCTAGTCTATTCAGTCCGTGTAGGCATTCCCACACGAGTCATGACTTGATAACGTAGGCGTCAAGAGCCTTTATGGCTGCTTGGCTGTCAGACATTATTGCTATGTTGCAATTCCTGTAGTTTTTCTCGAGGTTGATTCGAACGCACCTGTCTATTGCACATATTTCTGCCTGGAAGATGCTGGTACATTTGCCCATGGATTCGTGGTGCTTAGTTCCTGGCCCAAACACTCCTGCACCAGTTCCCTCCTCGGTCCTCGAGCCGTCCGTGTACCACTTTATTGTGTGGTTGCTCAGTCCATAAGTTATGGATTCATTGCTCCAGTTCTCCTTATTGCTGAGCTTTATCTGGAAATTCTTCTCGAAGTTGAATTTCCTGATGCTGTCGTCTCTAGGTATGCCAAGAAATGGGAGTTTTTTGAGTAATTCACCGTGTTCTTTCGAACCGATGCATTTCCCTCTCCCAATTCCCTCCTTTGCCATCCTAAGGATTGTTTTGTCTGCCTCGTTCATCACCATGATGTGTAGAGGTGTCAGTTCCAATAACACCTCCATGGCTACGGTTGGGCAGCTACGCATTGCTCCGGTAATGCACAGGCAAGCCAGTCTTTGCACTTTGCCGAGTGTCTCTCGTTGTGACTAGACTGGTTCGTTTCGCCCATGCTACCGCTCCGTATGTGATCATTGGTCTCACGATTGCAGTGTACATCCATCGCAGGATGTTTGGGCTGCATCCCCATGCCTTCCCCGCTAGGCTCCTACATATCATGAGAGCGCGGGTGGCCTTCTTGGATAACTCCTCTGTATGTTTTCGCCAGAGGAGTTTACTATCTAGATGGAGTCCTAGATATTTTACTTCTTTGACTGGTATCAGTGTCGTGCCTGATAGGCTGATGTCCTTAAGTCTTTGAAGTTGTCTTTTCTTTGTGAATGGTACTATCGTTGTTTTCGCCGGATTGATGTTAAGTCCGACAGTATGGCACCATTCCTTGGTTACTTTAAGCCCCTTTTGTATGATGTCCCCGAGGGTTTCTTCGAACTTGCCCCTGGCAATCAATACAATGTCATCAGCGTACGCCTGACAGTTGATGCCAAGGTTGGTTAATTTTTCCAGTAATTCGTCTACAACTAGGCTCCACATTAAGGGTGATAGTACCCCTCCTTGTGGACATCCTCTTGTTGTGTTTACTCTGATAGTTCCAGATGGTGTTTGAGTCTCTGCTGATCTAGTGCTCAGCAGCTCACACATCCATTTGGATACTGTACTGTTAACTCCTTTCCTATCCAGGGATCGTTTAATCGCCTCATGTGAGGTGTTGTCAAATGCTCTCTCTATGTCTAGAAAAGCGCACAGTACTGTTTCTTTTGCTTCCAAGGCACTTCGAATTATCTCCGTCAGCTGATATAGGGCGGTCTCTGTTGATCTGCCCGCTCTGTATGCATGCTGACGATGATGTAAGGGGGATGTGTTCAGAACATCTTCCCTTAAATAATTGTCCACAACCTTTTCTGTCATCTTCAGAAGAAATGACGTAAGGCTGATGGGTCTGTACGATTTTGGCTGTGTGGGGTCTTTTTTCCCCGCTTTTGGTATAAACACAACCCTTGCTCGTCTCCATTGCATTGGTATGTGGCCCAAGGCAATACTGCTACTTGTTATTTTTAGCAGGTGTGGTATTAGTACCCTTTGCCCTTCTTGAAGAAGGGCGGGTATAATGCCATCCACTCCGGCAGATTTGAAAGGCTGAAAGGAATTCATTGCCCATTTCAGTCGTCCCTCAGAACAGATGGTTTTTGTTGTTTCCCAGTCTTCCCTCCGAGGTCTGATTGAAGTGGTACTGATCCCTGGCTCAGTACTAGGCGAGCTGCCAGGGAAGTGAGTTTCTAGTAGCAATAGTGCCCTTTGATCCTCATCTTCCGTGAACTCGCCATCTGGTTTCCTCAGAGACATAGGCACCCCTCCTGACTTCGCAAGAGCTTTATGTAGCCTTGCCGCAGTAGGAGTGCTGGTGATTGTCTCACAGAAATTCCTGAAACAATTTCTTTTAGCTTTTCTTATTTCCTTATTGTATGTACGAGTAGTAAGAGCCATTTGGTAACTTTGCCATTCTCCGCTGCGCTTTGCTTTATTGAAAAGCTTCCGCACCTCGGATCTTAATTTTGACAAGTTATTGCTCCACCATGGTGTCTGTTTCCTGTCCCGTTCTCTACTTAAAGGACAGTTTTCTTCGAACGCAGTGATGATGGCATTTGTTATGCCTTCCACTGCGCTCTCTAGATCTAGGGGGTGTCCCGGAGCCTTCCTCAGACTAAGGCGCCCCAGATTGCTCTCTAGAGCAGCTCTATAAGTTTCCCAATTGGTTTTCCTTGGGTTTCTTACTGGATTTCTCGTGATACTTCTGCTGTCCAGGTCGAATACTATTATTCGATGGTCAGACAATGACGGCTCACTAGATACTCTCCAGTTACTAATTAATTTACTTACGCTTGGGCTACCAAGTGTGAGGTCGAGTACTTCCTCCCTGACTCTAGTTACAAAAGTGGGGGTATTTCCCACGTTTATAATATCAAGTGACGAACTCATAATAAATTCTAGTAGGTACTCACCCCTGATGTTGGTGTCGGTGCTCCCCCATGTGACGTTGTGGGCATTTGCATCGCACCCTATAAGGAGCGGCATGCGGAGCTTGTTGCAATGCTCCACCAGTCGCTGCATTTGAGATGATACAACCGGCTCATCCCCTGCACAATACGCCGATGCGATGACAATGGTGCGGTGACATCCTTCAACATCCAGATGTACCTGAATTGGCACCAGGTCTCGTGTGGCGTATTCTGAAAGTAAAATAAATTTATATTTATTGTTTATTAGAATGCAAGCTCTCGGTTTCTCGGCCCGAGTGTCCCATATTACCTTTGCATCCTTGCTCGCCAATCCTTTGACTTGTCCTTTCAGGATCCATGGCTCCTGGATCAGTACTAGCCCTAGGCTTTGCCAGGTAAACATCCTAGATATAGTCTCCGAGGCGGCTATAGCATGGTGAATGTTTACCTGTGCTAGTTTGATTTTTCTGTTGGCGGGGTTCATCGAGCTATTGCTCGCGCGGGGCAGTTGCCCCGTCCTCCTTCAGCAACGAATCTTCCTCCTCCTGGGTGATTTCCTGGAAAAGGTCGATGACCGTGTTGTCCATTTCCCCCTCAGAGATCATGCTCTCCGAGCTGGACATAGACTCCTCGGTCTCCTCAGGAGCCTGCTCCGCCGATTGGACAACGGAAGAAGGTGCTTTAGTCTTCGGAGGAGCAGTATGCTCTACCTCGGACTGCGCGCTCTGCGAGTTCAGATTCGATGCTGGCTGGGCTGTTTGCCCAGAGATCTCGTCCGACCTCTTGAGTCCGCACACCGCAACCCTGCCGAATCGGTAGCTCAGGGATCCTTTTTGGGATTTTATGGCGTCGAAGGATTCTGCCCGGTTCCCTCTTTTCGACAATTGAGAATCTTCCACGCCTGGACGTTAAGTCCGACATTCTGTGCATCCAGCAGTGCCAAGGAGGTTTTAGCTTCTTGCTCTGCACTGCGTGGAAGGAAGATCGTTATGGAGTAGGACCGTGGTATATCAGTCCCACTGCAAGCCATGAGGCGTGTCCCCTTCCATTTCCCCAACTTTGGGGCTACTGCCTTTAGCCACTCAGCTGTCTGCAGAGTCTCGCAGTCCACTAAGAGCATTCCATGTTTGAAATGTATGCCCTGGAATTTGAGCTTATGCTCCCATCCCAAGGCCATTTCCAACACAATGGCGTCTTCAAGTGCCGTGAGGTCTGGGTTGCTGAGGATATCCTGCGGATATTTCACCGGGAGAACAGCAACCTGCTCAGCAATCGCACCTGTCTCGCGTCTACCGCTAGCCGGGAAGGTTTTCACCGCCGTAGCATAGCTTCGACCGACCACGGTGGCGCTCGCTTTTGCAGGCTTTCCCGTGGCCCTCTCGGTACCTTTATCCACCTTCTGTTTTTTGGCTTTATTTGTTGTAGGGGGGGGGGGGGTGATGTTGCTTTTCCCCGTCGCCACTTCAGTACTTTCGGGCTTGGCCCGATGCTCCTCAGCCCTCCTTTTGGCTTCCTCGGGCCCAAAGCCTTTATTGAGGTAGCGGAGGTACCATTTAGTGCCAGCACCACTAAGTCCCCTTCGCATAGGGTCGTCCCTCGCGCCTGGTTTCCCAGGTGGAGGTAAGGCTGGCTTATTCCTCTTCCTTCCGGTGTTGTTGTCGGGGGGTACAGGGGCTGGTGCTTGAGCTATGCTCGTTCCCACTGCCCTAGTTCCCTCCACCATTACTTCCCCGGTCAGGGAGGGGATTAGGATTTGGCTCCTATCCCCACTGCATACACCTGTCGGTGCTACCGGGCTTCTTCCCGGGCCTATTGGCACCCCCGTGGCTTGTCGTGAGGTGACGATGGTTCTTTGACTGGTGCTGGGTTGCACCAGTTTAGAGCCTCCCTTACGACTTGTTCCGGGTCTATTATGTGCCAGGCGGTCGTCATGGATGTCCTGCTCCATCCGACCAATGACTTTGTCTGCGGTCTGTCCCCGCATTCTATTTAGTTTGTTTTTTTTTTTTTGTTCTGTTTTGGTATATCCCACGAGTAGCGCGGGAAAGACGGTCAACCATGCCAGAGCCCCGCATTAGCGTGGTAAGGCCATGGTTACTCTCTGAGGTGGCCCGGTATCAGAGAGGCTCCGCAGAAATACAGCCGGATACCCCTGGCTGCAAATGAGCACGGGTCGCATGATACTCTGGATTAGGGGTGGATGGACGTTAAGTCCTAGTCAGTTCTTGGTTGGCGCTCATCAATCGGCCTGTCTGCCATGGGTGGCCCTTAGACAGCATAGCCCGTTGAATCTTTGCACCGTAAGCCTCCGCACCGGTACCATCGAATGCAATGATGGTACACACGTCAAGGTGACTGACCATCGCGGGGAGGGGTGAGGCTAAGAATGGGCGAATTCAATTTGCAATTCAACCACGAGTTCCCTACTAGTTAAACCTCAATCACTTCCCAAGGAGGATAAGGGTACATGCTCGAAGGGGAAATTTTCAGTGAACAGCTGATATTCACATGTTTTTTTCGTCCAATCACATAGGATTACCTAGTAGGGAAGGGACTAGGGAAAATTGAACGCGTCTATTGTGTAAGTAGATTTATTTACGAAATGCTTAAAATGATAATATTTAAATAAGTATATAGGTACGTGTTTATATATGTAAGTATGTGGTTACTAAAGGACCATCCATATGAGAGCGACCAATTACCCGCGTCCGAACGATTATTCTTAAAGTATGGCACTTCATTCGCCTGACACAATTTTTTGGTCGCGATTTCCAACTGGAAAAGTACAAGCAAATTCTAACAACATTCGGATTTTAAGACTAAGTTTGAGCGATTTTTTTAATTGTCGTTATGTGAAACCAGACCAAATCTTGCGGATTGTGACTAAACTTTGACAAATCGCGGCAATAACATAGTGCTCGTCTATGGTGGACGTATTCTGCTTGTGCGTGACTAAACCAGAGCGTTTGATATTGATTTAAACTGTTTTCGCGGTGCCAGATTGGCTTGTAGAATGGTTTTTTTTTTTGAGGCGGCTGACCCACGCAGGGACTGCTGTGAACTAGTAAAATAAACATTCAACTTTTAAGTGAAAAGCATGAACAATTGCAGTAAATGCACTGGTGCCATTCGTGGAGATTCTGGCATTAGATGTGCAGGAGTATGTGGAAAAATATTCCACTATACACTAAAATGTAGTGGCTTAGACTCATACAGTGGTAAAGTTTTTGATACATGTACGAGAGTGCGGTACATTTGTGAGAACTGTATGATGTATATTGAAAACATTAATGCAGTAGTGAAAGAGATGCATGAAACTGTGGAAAAAAATAAACAATATTTGAAAGAGTACAAACAAGAATTCGACGAATCGATAAAAAATAATGAGAGGGAAATAAAAAGCTTATTGGAAGCTATTGTGAGCCAAATTCATTCCATGAAAGTGGCACAGAAAGCTTGCGAAAGTAGTATGAAGGAAATTAAAAAAATAAATAAATTTAGTGAGGCCTTCAAAAAGCAAAGTGAACAGATTTGTGATGGTGTAAAAGAGATAAAAAAAATAAGTGAGCAAAAGTAATGAGTATAAAAGTGATGATCAGCTGAAAGAGAGTGTCAAACATATTTCTAAGTCTGTAGTGGCACTCACACATGAAAGGAAAAAGAAAAACAACGGCTCTATAAAACAAAACAAAAGCGCAAGTTTGTATTCAGATGTAGTGAAAAACGAATCATCTGTCCTTATTTACCCAAAAAATAAACAAGAATCAGCTGAAACGCGAAAGCAAATTAAAGAAAAAATCGACCCAACTAACATAAACATAAATAAAGTGGTGAATAAAAATGATTGTGGTCTGGCAATTATAATGATAAAATTTCATCTGAAAAGTTAAAAGATGAAATTGAAACGAAATTCAAAAAAGAATTTAAAGTTATAGTTCCCAATAAGTCTAACCCTAAAATATGTGTAATGAACATAGAAAACGATGAAGTTAAAGAGGAAATCGTAGACAAAATTAAAAAAACAAAATTCTGCACTAGCTAACTGTGAGATTAAACTCTATTTAACAACAAAAACAAATACAGGAACCTCAGTGCAATTCTTGAAGTCGATAGTGAAGTCTTTCAGAAAATAATTCAATTAGAAAGTCTAAAAATAGGTTGGGTCAGATGCCCAATAAGAGAATATTTTAATGTTACCAGGTGCTTTAAGTGTCAGGAATTCAACCACAAATCAACTGCATGCAAAAACAAATTTGCGTGTATGAAATGTGGGGGCGATCATAATGTAAAAGACTGCAACAATCAAGAATTATCGTGTACTAACTGCAAAGAACTGAATCAAGCCATGGGAATGAATATTAAAATTGATCATTCAGCGAACGACAGAATGTGTCCCGTGTTCCAAAGAAAAATAAAAGTGTATAAAGAAAGAACCCAATACTAGCAACCAACCCAATTAAGCTACTGGTGTGTAAATGTCCAAGGACTTATTAACAATTTTAATGAAGTTGAATTTCTAGTGCATAGTAACTCTTTTGAAATACTGGCATTTTCCAAAACTCATCTAACTGATGAAGTTCAAGACTCAGAAATAAACCTACGGGGGTACACTCCTTTGCGCTGCAATAGTACTAGTAGTTACACGGGCGGTGTAGTACTTTATGTGAAAAATGGACTCCAGTACAGTATTATAAATGAAATAAATATTCCAATGAAAATGTGGTGTTTGTGCTATGACATATTCAATACGGACTTTAGAGAAACAGTTGCAATTTATTATAGATCACCAAGCAGTTCAGATCGGGAATTCTGTACAATTTTTTCGAATTGGCTTGATGAAGTGTTAGATACTAAATATGTATAATATATGTAGTAATTTTTGGGGATTTCAATATTGACTTATTAAACGTTAACTATACTTACACAAGGTTATTAATGAAATTTTAATTCAAAATAATCTGAAACAAGTTATATCCAAACCGACAAGAATTTCGGAAAATTCAAAGACGTTAATTGACTTTGTTATATCTCCTAGGGAAAAAAATATCTGGGCTGATACAGATCCAAATCTTAAAGTGAGCGACCACGAATCAATTGTGATTAAAGTTACAGTTAAAAGTGAAAAAAAACTAAACATGAAAGAAAATATATTGACCGATTCAAATACAACAAGACTCAGTTCAGAGCTATGCTAAGTGAAAAGTATGAACAAATAAATTACAACACAGACCTCCATAATCAATCATCATCATTACATGACGGTCTGATATATTGTGTTAAGAAACAAACAAAAAAAATGAGAGTAACTATTTGCAACAAATGGTTTACAGAAGAACTTCGGGCGTTAAAATACCAAAAAATTCAGTGCTTTCGGAAAGCTAGTATATTCAATAGGCCACAAGATTGGAACATTTATAGAAACATACGTAACAGACTTAAAAATAAGCTACACCTCGCGAAAAAAAAATATATATGTAACAAAATTGAATCGTGTCGTAACCAAAAATCCATGTGGGAAACGATAAAACAATTAGTTCTTAAAAAAGAAACAATTGACATAAGTAAAATTCAGTTTACCGATAAACTAGAAAATAATAGCGCTGTAATCGCTAATAGGTTTAACACGTATTTCATCGATAGCATAAAGCAGATATATGACTCAATACCTACAATCAATACACAACTAATCACTACGTTGCCTGAATCGCGAAATGTATTTAAATTTAGGGAAATATGCTTAAGTGAGCTACAAAATACGTGTAGGAAAAGGAATACAAAAAGTACATTTAACTTAAATACAAAAATTGTTCTGGACTGTTTTGACATAATTGGCCCAATAATATTAAAAATAATCAATGAATCTTTCAACCGCGGTGAATTTCCGAAAATTTTTAAAAGAATCTACCCTTATTCCCATTCCTAAAGAGTTGCGAACAATCCACTGTGATAAGTATAGACCCATTAACATGTTGCCATTACTTGAAAAAATCATCGAAAAATGCGCGTACGACCAGTTTTATAAATATGTCTGTGACACTAATTTGTTGATTGAAAATCAATCCGGCTTTCGACATAATCACTCGTGTGAGTCTTCCCTAAATTGGTTGATTATGACCCTAAAAGAGGAAAGACATAACGGGAATAAAATTGTAGCTGTGTTTTTGGATTTCCAAAGGGCATTTGAGACAATTGCCCGTAATATTCTCTTAAAAAAACTTGAGAAATATGGTGTAAAAGGGATTGAGCTTAACTGGTTCAGGTCCTACCTGTCCGAGAGAACACAAAGGACTATTGTCAATGAATCGCTATCAAGCTCAAGTGAAATAAGTTTGGGTGTGTTGTTTCTAATTTATATCAACGATATCTGTAAAGTTTTAAGAATGTGTAAAATAACCCTGTTTGCTGATGATGCTCTGATCTTTATAAGTGGTAAAATACTGAGTGAACTTATTCATTTCATGAAAGAGGACCTAAACAATATTTGCACATGGCTGCAGACCAATAAAATGAAAATTAATGTAAAAAAAACTAAATCTATGGTTGTTAATAGTTGTGAACCAATCAATTTAGTGGTGGAAGGAATGAAAATTGAGCAAGTGACCGAAATAAAGTATTTGGGGGTGTTAATGGACAATAAACTTGATTTCGGTAACCATATGGTGAACGTAACAAAAAAAATATCCCAGAAAATAGGCTTTCTAAAGAGGATACGTAAAAATATAACAACAATGTGTGCCATAAATGTGTATAATACTATTATTAAACCTCACTTTGAGTTCTGTTCGACTATTTTATTCATGGGTAAAAATTAACACATAAATAGGCTACAAGTACTACAAAACCAAGCTATGAGAACTATAATCAAATGTAGTTATCATACACCTGTTTATTGGATGCTTAACTGTCTGAAATGGCTCGCTGTTCGTGTTTAAAATGAAATATAACATGGTACCCGAATACCTATCGTCAACACTAATATCCGTAGGAGAATCGCAGCCTTACAACTTACGTGCAAATTCTGACTTTAGACTTCAACTGTATCGAGACTGTAGAAACAACAACATGATTAAATACCGTGGATTAAAATTGTTTAACGAATTGGCATTAGAAATAAAAACTGAGACAGTTTTAACACGATTTAAGAAACTTCGCATTTCAAATATTAGAGACAATTTAACATGATTTTATATTCTCTAGTTTTTGTTCAAATACCTAAGTTGTTTAACTAAAATTATGTTTATTTAATTAAAGCTAAATGTAAATTAAAATAGTTCTAAATACTAAATAAAATATACATACGAGTACATACATACAAAATTTGGGATTCGATATTTGGTTAATTAAGCCATATTGAACCGTTTTTTTAATATATTCTGATTACGGTTCTTTTAGGAGTTTGTTTTAATCAAGTCGCATATCCCACTCTTTGAATAGTAATATTTGTCTGTTTCTGTTTATGCATGCATTAAAAGCCCCGCAGTTTAGTCTATCGTTCGTTCACGCAAGTCGCGCATATGTGTAGAGCCCTTAAGTGTTGCATGAAAATTTGTGTGTGTTATAGGGTGCTGGTTGATGTGCTAGAATTAATTTTGAACAGAAATCAAGATGGGTTGGATGGTTTATAGATTAAGTTTAATTTGTGTTACATGGCTTGCGAACGATTGCTATGCGTTGTTTGGTTGATTTGAACCAACGACATTACCACGTCGACTTAATCGGTTCTTCGTCAGATCACCGTAATTAAACGACGTTGGGCGCGGTAAGTACGTAGATGGGGGACCGTTTGAGAACAACCGCGTGTCGTTGGCCAGTCCTATCTACAGAGTTGAGGTAGATAATACATACGTGGTGTAAAACTTTGTTGGAACTTTGCTAATAAAACAACTTATTCAAATCAATTAGGTTTATTCGGTTAAATCGTTTATAGTTCTCTTTTGTAAAACGTTGGTTTTAAATTTGTATGATTGCTGCCGCTGCCAACCGATGATTTATGATGCGTAGACTCAACTCAACTCATGGTCCGCTAGTTGCAATTATTTATAGGTTGGCCAATCAGCAACAGGCTTCTAGATAATTGATTTGTCCATCTGTTGGCGAAGTTTGTTAGTCGTTAATGGTGCTGCCAACTTTCGCTGACTGCGACATTCCACCCTCCGTGAAGCCTCGAAGAGATTCACCACACACTTGTAGAACAGCCAATTTGGAAGCAGGACGGCGATATGTTCCTTGCGAAGTCTTGACGTCGGCACTTCTCACCTGTCCATCCTTAGCTGGGTAGACTTGGACGATTCTCCCTCGTTGCCATTTACTCCTAGACCAATTTGCATCACATATGATGACCAAACTTCCGACTTTGAGAGGGGGTGCAGCTACGTACCACTTACTCCGCTTCGTCAGCATCGGCAAATATTCTTGCATCCAACGTTTCCAAAATCGATCTTTGAGCTGTTGTGAAATTCTCCACTGCTTACGGCAGCATATAGGCGAGTCCTCAAGATTTGGCGTCTGCGTAGAATTTGTGCAACCGAGCAGAAAGTGGTTAGGTGTTAGGGGCTCGTCCTCCTCCGATGTCAACGGTAGCTCGGTTAATGGTCGGGAGTTGACTATGTTTTCGGTTTCGATCAAAAGGCTTCTTAGCGTCTCCACTCGTGGTGCTTCCTCTCTCATTGTCACCATCAACACCTTCTTGACCGATTGTACCATGCGCTCCCACGCACCTCCCTCACTTGGATTCAATGGGCAGATAAACCTCCAATCGATCCCTTTGCTCGGCATCTCTTTCTGGATTCGGTCGATGTCGAACAGCCTTGACCCGAGTGTTAGCACCTTCTGCACCCCGATGAAGTTTGTTGCATTATCGCTTCGAATGCGAATTGGAGTCCCACGGCGATTTACGAAGTTTCTCAGGCATAAGATGAAGGCATCGGTTGATAGGTCTGCTGCTAGCTCTAGGTGGATCGCCCTCACTGTAAGGCAAGTGAACAATGCCACCCATCGCTTTTCTCTTCTGCGGCCTATTGAGACTTGCATCGGACCAAAATAATCCAAGCCCGTATAAGCGAATGGACGAACGAACGGCGTCAGTCGGTCCTCTGGCAGCTGTCCCATGAGCGGAATCACAGGTTTGGCTCGAGAGAGTTTGCACCTATAACAGCAACGTTTAATGCGCTTGTGCACCGATTTAATAGACAGAACCCAGTAACGCTGGCGAATCTCGTTAATGGTTAGTGCATCATTTTGGTGGTGAAGGCGATGGTGGTAGTGGTAGACAATTAGTTCCGTAAATGGATGGCTCTGTGGCAGCATGAGTGGATGTCTTGCGTCGACTGGCCGGCACAAGGCGGCGTCAATGCGTCCATTTACACGGAGTAGACCGTCTGGATCCAGGATGGGTGTGAGCCGAAATATTGGACTTGTTTTAGGCACACTGCTGTGTTTCTTGAGGGAAAAAATCTCCTGGTGGTATACGTCCCGCTGCGATTGACGACACAGGAACTTCTCTGCAATCAGAATCTCTCCTACGGTCAACTCCTTTCTGGGGACAGATGAGAGTTTCGTTGCGGCTGGTTGGCTGGTTGACTCTCCCTGGAGTTTTGAGGCAATTCTCCCTCGCACCAGAGTAAGGCAAGGCTTCTCATAACCCAGGCTACTATGCGTCTCACCTTTAAAAACGAAGAAAAGTTAGCAATATTAATTAAAGGGCCACTTGCCTGAGTGATATGCAAAATCCTGGGACGTAGTTCTTCTTCAAGCGTCTCGGGAACTGGATCGTAGGAGTGTGACCATTGGTGCTCATGGAGACGAAGAAACTCTGGGCCGACTATCCATCGACTATTCGAATTAAACTTTGGGAAACTTCTGGCTCGTGTGGCATCGTCCGCCACATTCGAATCCGTTGGAAGCCAGTGCCAGTCTGAAGGTTCCGATACATCCAGGATTTCCGCAACCCTGTGAGCGACGAATGGTTTGAACCTACGTTCTGAAGACCTTATCCAGGCAATGGTGGTTTTCGAATCGCTCCAGTACACCACTCTAGAGATGCGTATGTTGTGGATTGTTTTGATGGTTGCTTGCAAACGGCTTCCTAGAACTGCGGCTTGCAGCTGTAGTCGAGGAATCGAAAGGAATTTCTTTGGCGCGCATCTCGTCTTATCGCATATAAAGGCCACGTCCACTTGCTCCTGCAACTTGATGCGGAAGTATGCTACAGCGGCGAATGCACTTTCGCTGGCGTCGGTAAAGATGTGTAGTTCTATACTCTCAGCAGTTGGTAAATGTGGCGAATAACAGTGGCTGATCCGAAACTGTCCCACTCCGTCCACCAGAGTTTCCAACGACAGTAGAGGTTATGAGGCAATGGGTCGTCCCATCCGATACCAGTTTTCCAGGTGCCTTGCAGGAGTAGTTTCGAGTAAACTAGGTAATCAGCGAGAAACCCGTACGGATCGAAAATGGCCATCACGATTCCCAATAGTTCCCTCTTCGTTGGTGGTCTTGATGATTGTAGAACCTCCTTGGCGATCCGACTGAACTTAAGACGGAAGCGAAATGTGTCATCTTCGGTGTTCCAGTACATGCCTAGGATCTTCTCTTCTCCTTTATCTGCTTCGACGCTGTACTCTGTTGAAGACACACCACGGAATTGGTTGTTAAGTTTGTCTTGCACCGCCTTTATGTTGCTGACGAAATTTCGCAGATTAAAGCCTCCTTCAGCGTGAATTCTTTTGACATCTTGACCAATCCGCTCGGCTTCGACCTGGCTGGAAAAACTGCATACAAAGTCGTCCACGTAGTGGTTGTTCACGATAGCGTTGACGGCTTCTGGCGACTCACTCTCAAACGAATAGGCGTTCAGGTTTTTTATCTATTCGGCTGCGCATGGTGAACACGCGGCACCGAATATCATCGATGACATGGCATATGTACGTATTGGCTGATCTGGGCGTCCATCTCTCCATAGGAACCTCTGGGCATTCACATCTTCGGCAAGGATCTTGATCTGCGAGAACATTTCCATAATATCGGCAGCTAGCCCAACAATGCCTTGGCGAAACTTGAAGAGGACTGACAAGAGCGACTTTGCTTGCTCTGGTCCTTTCAGCAGCATGGAGTTCAGCGAGATTCCTCGGACTTCAGCAGCGGCGTCGAAGACAATGCGGAGTTTCTTTGACTTGTGCTATTTGATAACCCCAAAATGCGGAAGGTACCATGTCCGATCACTTCTACTTGCTGATTCACTTGGTGAAAGCTCCTTCGCGTAACCCTTGTTTATGTAGTTAGCTATTTGGGATCTGTTCTGATCGGCGTAGTCTGGTTCTCTTCGCATTTTGCACTCAATGTTGTGCAAACGCTTCTTCGCCATTTGTAAGCTATCAGGCATAATAACATTATCTTTGCGCCATAGTAATCCGGTTTCAAACTGTTTGCCAATGCGTTTCGTCGTTTCTTTTAAGATTCTCCTCGCTCGCGCGTCATCGTTGGACTCCAATACTTGTTCCGGTTTGTAAACTCCGAAGTTCTCCACGGTAAAGTAGGAATCGACCAATCTGTCAATCTTACTGAAGACATCATTTTCACGAATGTGAAGAACTACCGGCTGGACACTTTCGTGAACTCCCTGTGGTCCATAGGCGACCCAACCCAGCTTCGTGTGTGTTGCAATCACGTTGCTCTGCTTACCCTCGATTGCGGCACTGGTAGGAGCGCCCAGGTGACAGTTGTCCAGTCCAATCAGGAGCACTGGTCTGGCATCCTTGTAGTCTCTGATGGGAATATTCTTCAAATGGTGTACCTCTACCTTGCTAAGTGACTGAATTGGCAGGCCAAGATTCGGTACGGTTCTGACGCTTCTCATTGAAAAATGTAATGACCCTCTCTCAATACCGCGAATATCAACGGATGTGGTAATTGTTCGGGACGGCTCGTGTACTATTTTGTCGCCGAACCACTGCAGCGTTAAGGACCTTAATTTACCGGTGAAGCCCAGTTCCGTTGCTAATTTGTCTTCTAAGATTGAGAGAAGAGCCTTCATCGAACATGGCAAACACACGCTTTTCTCCTCGTGGACCCGACAAGATTACTGGCAATATACGGAATAGATGGCCATTATAGTCTTGCGTGCGGCAGTTATGCAATCTTTGTGGAGCCGATGGTGGAACTTCATTGCCCTCGTCGTGTAAGAACCTGCGACATCCCTCTTCGTCGCACCTTTTTCGACTGCGGCATGATGCAGTGCCATGACCAATTTTAATGCACGAGAAGCAGAGGTGCCTGCTCTTGACGAGCTTCCAGCGGTCCGCAATGGCTAAATCTTTAAAAAATGCACATTCGCTCACCTGGTGGTTGGCTCCACAACAAACACATACTATTTTGTCGGTAGGCCTTGTCCCATTATTTTTCTTCTCGGCGGTGGTAGTGTGCATCAATCTGCGTGGATGCGATTGTCCTCTGGCAACAACGGCGGAACTACTTTGTGGGATAAGCTGAACCACTTTGGCGAGCTCAGTTAACCAGGCGGAAAAGTCCTTAAGAGTGGGATAAGGTTGTTTGTTCAATGCATATCTTGCCCAGTCGAACCCCTTGGTCATTGGCAGCTTAGTGATGAGTTCGTCGAGCAATATTGGATTGCCTAGATGCTGCTCGCATTTGGCGGATATCAAAAATGCTACCACGTTCTGGACCATAGTGGCAAATGGGACAAGTTGCTCAACTCTGGAGTCGTTAATCGACGGAAACTTTTGGACTTTGGCCAGTTGAACCTTCACCAGCAGTTCTGGACGTCCAAAACGAAACGAAAGAGTTGTAATAACTTGGGCAACGTTGTTTGGATGGATTAGTAAAGATGAAACAGCTTCTCTGGCTTCGCCTTGAAGACATCTCTGAAGACGAATGGTGTTCTCCATCGTGGAATACTGGAAGTTGGCAGTGGTTTCTTCATAATTGGCCAGGAAAAGTGGCCAATCGTCTGGCTTCCCAGAGAACACAGGCAGATCGTACAGTTTTTTGAACTGTTGATGGGCCATTCCATTATTTGTTGACAGAGTTCCTGATGTTGACGACTCTCGTTCACCAAAACGGCGATTTATCTCCAAGTCGTTACTCTGGTTCTGGCGGTTTACTGCTTCATGTAGACGCTGCGTCTCGGCCTGGGTGGCACTAGAGTCACTGCGCAGCTGCTCCACTGAGTCCTTAAGAGCGCCTATTTGGGCTACCAATGCTGTCAACAAGTGATCCGATTGTGGCCGCGGTTGTTCCTCCTCATCCATGTTGTTGGCGGATACGTTTTTCTCTGAGTGAATTTCAGAAAAACTCCTCCTGTATCGCAGAGGGGCTATGCCCTTGTTGGTACGAGCACTTGTGCGTTGCGGCGTTGACATGCGATGATCAATGCAACAAAATGGCTGGCGATTTATTGCTAATGTGACTGCAAACAACTGCAATGTCAACTGTACAGTTATTGTTCGCTATATAATTTCAATTGGTACTTACAATGCTGCTGCAGCTCAGTTGAGCCACAGCAGAACGGCAAATTAAGACAAAATACTGCAGGTACTAATTTCGCAAGCGTGCGATGACAACGGCAATCGGTGGTGGACGTGTGGTTGCAGCAAAACGGCAATTTGCAACAACAGTAATAACTGCGACACTCAGGTGACGACAAAACAACGGCAACTTCCAATAACAGCAATTACTGCGACACTCAGGTGACGACAAAACAACGGCAACTTCCAATAACAGCAATAACTGCGACACTCAGGCGACGACTAAGGCAATCAATTGTACACGTGATGACAAAAATGCATGCAGATGAGTACACAATTAAGTCTTTTTTTTAACACAAAACAAGCACTTGATACTAATACGATGACGATAACGGCAAAAAAAAACAAGTGTGCTGCGATCAAAGACTTGACAATGAGACTCGGCAGCGGCGCATAGAAAATTTAAAACTTTGTAAAACTTTGTTGGAACTTTGCTAATAAAACAACTTATTCAAATCAATTAGGTTTATTCGGTTAAATCGTTTATAGTTCTCTTTTGTAAAACGTTGGTTTTAAATTTGTATGATTGCTGCCGCTGCCAACCGATGATTTATGATGCGTAGACTCAACTCAACTTATGGTCCGCTAGTTGCAATTATTTATAGGTCGGCCAATCAGCAACAGGCTTCTAGATAATTGATTTGTCCATCTGTTGGCGAAGTTTGTTAGTCGTTAATGGTGCTGCCAACTTTCGCTGACTGCGACACGTGGTATCAGAACGGACCTAAATTAGTCTAAGTGTGTCGGCTTCTGTCGGCAGCCACCTAAACCTAACCTTGGTTGATTTGGCTGCGATGGTGCACACACAACTCGAGTAGGATATTGTAACCACATGTTTACAAGTAAATGTTGCATTAAAAAATCAGATGGTTGGAGGTTGCGGCGAACACCTGCGGACCTTAGAATAAATGTGACTGGTGTTATGTTTTCTTCCTTAACGCAGTGACTATGCCTATCTTTAAAGGGATTATAACCCTCCAACTTTACTGCAAAACAATTGGACAAGAAGTTTTAAGGCTTTTCTTTTCAACAATTTCGATACCTTAAGCGGTACAAGGCCAATATTGATGCGATCCACGGTGGATAGGATCGGGTATGATGAAAAGAAAAAATTGCGACATTTATTACAGCTGCCATTAAATATTGCATGTATTAGGATGCGGATTGGTCGTGGGAAATCGGCTTAGCACAAAAGTTATTGACTTCAAGCCGATAAGTAATCGCCTGGCTGTGATCCGCATCAAAGCTACCTTCCAAAACATAAGCCTAATATGTGCACACGCCCCTACCGACGAGGCTGAAGATCCCATCAAGATGGAGTTGTATGACCTCCTGGACCTACGGAGCATATCCGGAGTATGATGTACAAGTTGTACTTGGGGACTTCAATGCTAAAGTCGGAAATGAAAACCATTTGCGGGTTAGTTGGTAACCACGGAATCCACGAAACGACAACAGACAACGGCTACCGACTAATCGATTTTGCATCAGTGGCACGCATCCAACATCCTCGACGTGCACACATTCCGAGGGGCAAACGTCGACTCTGACCATTTTCTTGTTGCGACTAAATTCAGAGCTCGTAGGTCCAAAGAGAAAAAGCTGAGAACCGCCCAAAAGAAGAAATTCGACGTTGGACATCTTAGCACACCTTGAGTAGCCAGAGCCTACAGGGAGCGCCTGAGTACGAAACTCCCCACTGTGCATCCACCTACCACAGACGCCAATAACTAGTGCCAGTAGCCACCCCAGAGAAAGAGCCCGTGGTATGATAAAGAACGTGTGTACAGGAAAAAGGTAACAGAAGATGCACACAAGAAAACGCTGCAGCGCAAAACAAGGGCAGCGAGGGAAGTGTATCGAGCCAGGAGAAGGGAGGAGAAAAAGATCCTGCGTAGAAAGAAGAGAGCCTACGCAGTATCCCAGCTCAAGGAGATAGAAGAGTCTCGCGACCGTAACAATCCGTAGGTTCTATAAGAAAGCCAAGCAACTGCTGTCTTCGAAACCGGAACGCAGGCTCTTCGAGACAGCGAAGGAAACCTAGTCACCGAAGCGCAGGGAATAGTAGATGTGTTTAAGTAGCATTTCCAGCAGCTGCTTAATGGGTATCGTGAAGAGAGAGTGATAGGGCAAGAAGAGAACCCACGTCCAGTCAATGAAGAACCAGTTCTTCCACTCAGTATAGAAGAAGTTGGTTTAGCTATAAAAGAGCTTAAGAACAACAAAGCCGCAGGCTCCGATGGCTTACCATCGGAGCTCTTCAAATACGGCGGTGATGTTTTGGTAGGGCGCATTCACCAAATCATCAGCGAAGTATGTGTGGAAGAACACATGTCCGATGACTGGACTATCAGCTCCATATGTCCCATCTTCAAAAAAGGCGATCCTATGTCTTACAAGAACTATCGAGGCATATCCCTGCTTAATGTCGCTTATAAGATCCTATCCAACGTACTGTGTGAACGTCTTGAACCGTTTTCAACACACTCATCGGCACTTACCAGTGGGGCTTCCGGCCCGGCAGATCGACTATAGACCAAATTTTCACACTGAGGCAAATCCTGGAAAAGGCCAACGAATTTCAAGTCGAGACACACCACGGAAGGGACTATATTCAACAGGTCCGTTCAGCAGCTGACATGACATCATCGGTAGATCACAGCGCTCCGTGATAGAAGCTGCACGGCGATTGAAGAACAAGCGAAGTTTGTTGGCCTTGTGGTAAATGAGGACAATACTAAATACATGCTATCAACAAAATAACAAACAACTGTCCACCGCGTAGGACAAAACGTCACTATTGATAGTAACAATTTCGAGGTAGTTAAGGAGTTCATCTACATCGGAGTAAACATGAACTCCACGAAGTGACACCTTAGTGGAGATCCGGCGAAGAATTACCCTAGGAAACCGTTACTACTTCGGTTTTTCAAAACAACTGGGTTCAAAACTCTTAACTCGAAGGACGAAATGTATGCTTTATAAAACCCTTATCCTGCCAGTTCTGCTTTATGGCGCCGAGTTCTGGACGATAAGCAGGAAGGGAGAGCTAATACTTCGAAAGAAAAATTCTTCGGCGGATTTGTGGTCCTGTGTGCGAAGAGGGCGAATGGAGGAGAAGATACAACCGCGAACTCTATAAGCTGAACCAAGATGTGGATGTAGGCCAAAAAGCCAAAATACGTCAACTACATTGGCTCGGTCACATCGACCGAATGGACAATAATGCTCCACCTAAGAGGATCTTCGAATCCCAGCCGCCAGGTTCGAGAAGACAAGGAAGACCGAACCTACGTTTCAAAGACCAAGCCCTCGCGGATGCCAGAGCGCTTGGTCTGGACAACTGGAAGCAGCGTGCCCGGGATCGTAGAGAGACTCTTCACGGGTCGGGAGCCCGTTAAGTAAGTAAGTAAGTAAGTATGGTCCTATTATTGCTTTGATTTTCATTTAACAACACCGATGATCTCAAGTCGTTTCCCCTATGATACTGAGTATTAAATGACATCCTTGCTGCAATGGCACTAAGTTTTACCCATCCAGACTAAATTCTGTTATATTCACCCCTATCGTGGAATCCGTCGGATCTGAGATTCACTTCACTTATTCGATTCACGTGAACAGAAAATTGCTATCGTGGGATCCGTCGGATACTCTCCCTTACCGACCACTATTGGTGATTAGAAAATTCAATTGTGACAGCTCATTTCAAACACATTTGTTTTGTAAAAATTAAATTCAGTGAAAATAAAATAAAAACTGCGGATGTCAAATGCATGGATAGATTCGATCCGTTCGTTTTCCACGATGCAGTGAATTTTATTCACGTTACCGACATGTGGATGGTTCACGTCTGCGGATTACACGATGCAAATTGTTCGCTATTAGCGGATCGTTTCCCCCGATGGATTCCACGATAGGGGTGATTATAAGCAGCGATTACCTAATTTGATAAACTTATGTATTTCTGATTAACTACACTACATAGCAATTCCTTACTCTTCTATTTTTTTTTTGTAACTAAAGTTAAACTAATCAAATAACTTCTATTTTCAGTTTTCTGTACACGTATCCAGTTTCTATTCATGTTTGTGTGAGATTATGTGTTTTGGATTAAAACCCGAATTGCGAAGTGTGCTGAGAAGGGTATTTCTCCGGATTGGACCGGTGTACAACATCACGTGTAGCAAATAAGTTTATATTGATCTGGTTTTAATATTGTAAATACAAATTAACGCGAAAGCTTAATTTATCCGTTATAAAGAATTGTTTGGAGTTGCCATATGTAAAATACGTACATGGCTTTGTATAATTTCTAATATATATATATATATAATGTACTGTAATAATAAACTAAATTTTATTTAAAATAATTGTATGTGTCGACACAGCACATGAATTTACTACGTAAGTATTTCAAAAACCTATCTTTTTTTTAATTTCTTCTCTCAGGAAAGGCTATTAAGCTATCCACCGGAGATGCTTTCAAATAAGTGTTGCTTCTACTCTTATGTTGTTAAAAAAATGTACTCTTGCGGAAAGAGGTCTCTCGGAAGCGAGTTATAAAGTTGGCTTCTATATAAAAAAAATAGTTGTTTGTTTTGGAAACGTCCTGACAGCTGCCGAGTGCACCGTAAGATTTTGAGTTTCAGCTTGCCTGACTATTAGAGCTATTTCATTGAATATCTATGACATCTCCCATGTTGTTTCTATACAATTGACATGGTTCATCGACAAATCTTCGTTAAGCTCACGTATGAGGTGCAATGAGATAGTCGACCCCGCAACTGCCGGTGCCTAAACCTCTGTCGAAGTTCCCTATCGGTTAATATATGTATGTAAAACATAAGGTTTGTTCCAACACGAGGTCAAACTATCTGCAAACTGTCATCAACATGCGGAGTACATTTTTGCGGTTAAAACACGATCCCAAAAGGAAACTCGAACTATCAGACGACTTTTCAAACATGCATGGTTTCTGATCGTCAGAAAAGAGAATTTTTTGTGTTCAATTGGTCGGTAATTAGCAAGCTGTGTTGGTGGTTGGCAGTGGGTGTGTGGTGAATATATATGGAAATGGAAGGTATGTATGTATTACGTGATTTATCTGGTTTGAATCTGAGATTAGAAAAAAAGGGTTGCAACGCACGACCGAATCCGTGATCAGTTAAAGTTAGCTCATGCGCAGCACATGGGCTATAAGATACAGTCAACTTCAACATCCCCGTCCCCTAAATCCTGCAAATGGGCGGTGCCTAATCCTCTTTCGAAATCGCTTTC
Organism: Portevinia maculata; assembly: GCA_949715645.1. Lineage (NCBI taxonomy): Eukaryota > Metazoa > Arthropoda > Insecta > Diptera > Syrphidae > Portevinia > Portevinia maculata. Next base: position 207,584,927 of record OX454526.1, on the reverse strand, counting down.
GGTGAATATTTATGTGAAACATAAAAATGAAATAACCACACATAATTTTTGGGAACAACAAAATTTATACGTTTTATGCCAAATCTGTTATGAATCATAAAAGATCTTTTATAATTGGCACGTAACTACATTTTTTACGATTTTGGACTGGGTATGACACCTTTCTTCATATATTGTGGCAAAAAATTGTACCTCTAGGTGAAGTAGTTTAGAAGTTAGCACTTGCCGTATCAACATTTTTTTCGAAAAATAGTAAACAAAATCACAAAATCGTCTCTCCTGAAAACTAGCAAATATTGACATACGTTTTTGTGTCACTAAGGCGACGTTATGGAAGTATGGATAGGATCAGGTGTGATCAAAAGAAAAAAATGCGACATTTATTACAGCTGCCATAAAAGATTGCATAGGGTGCGGATTCGTCGTGGGAAATCGGCTTAGGACAAAAGTAATAAATTTCAAGCCGATAAGTGATCGTCTGGCTGTGATCCGCATCAAAGCTGCATTTCAAAACATAAGACTTATATGTGCACACGCCCCTACCGTCGTGGCTGAAGATCCCACCAAGGAGAAGTTCTATGACCCCCTGGACGGAGCCTGTACGGAGTACGATGTCAAAGTTGTGGATTTTAAGGCCAAAGTCGGGAAGGAAAATATCTTCGCCGTATTAGTTGGTAAGCACTGCCTTCAGGACACGACAACAGATAACGGCTACCGACTAATCGACATTGCAGCAGCTCGAAATACGATGATAAATAGCACTAGGTTTCCCAAGACTTAGGATCCACACAGCAACCTGGCTCTCTACAGATGGTCGAACTGCCAACCAAATCGACCATGTGCTAATCGACGCGAGGCACGCATCCAACATCTTAAACGTGCACACATTCCGAGGACAAGCGTCGACTCTTACCATTTTCTTATTGCGGCTAAATTTAGAATTCGACTGTCCAACGAGAAGAAGCTGCGAACTGTCCAAAAGAGGAGATTCGACGTTGGACGCCTTAGCATAACTTTAGTATCCAGAGTCTACAGAGAGCGGTTAAGAGAGAGACTCCTCTGTGCATTCACCACCCACAAGCGGCAACAATATGTGGAACCGATATCGTGACATCATCAGAGGGGTAGCCGAGACCACAATAGGTTACCAGCCACCCCCTTACCAGTAGCCCGTGGTATGTATGCGCTTATCGGAAGAAGGTGACAGAAGATGCACATTTGAAAATGCTGCGGCGCAAAACAAGGGCAACGTGGGAAGAGTATCGAGCCAAGAGAAGGAAAGTGAAGAATATTCTGCGTATAAAGAAGAGGTCGTACGCAGTCTACCAGTTCAAGTCTCTCGATCGAAACAACGTCCGGAAATTTTACAAGAAAACGAATCAACTGGCTGCTGGTTTTAAGACCGGAACGCAGGCTCTTCGAAACAGCGACGGAAATCTAGTCAGCGAAGCGCAGGGATTAGTAGATCTATTTAAGCAGTATTTCCAACAGCTGCTAAACAGACATCATGTAGGGAGAGTGATAGGACAAGTAGGGAACCCACGTCCTGTCAATGAAGAATAGATTTCGCCACCCCGTATCGAAGAGTTTGGCTTAGCTATAAGAAAGCTAAAGAACAATAAGGCTGCCGGCTCTAATGTTTACCAGCGGAGCTATTCAAATACGGAAGTGATGCTGTGGTAGGGCGCATGCACCAAATCATCAACCAAGTATGGGTGGGAGAAAAAATGCCCGATGACTGGACTATAAACTCCATATGCCCCATCTTCAAAAAATTCGATCCTATTTCTTGCAAGAACTGTCGAGCCATTTGCCTGCTATATGTCGCATAAAAGATTTTATCCAACGTACTGTGTTAACTTCTGAAGCCATTCTGCAGCACACTAATCGGCACGTAACAGTGTGGCTTCTGGCCCGGTAGATCGAAAATAGACCAAATATTCACACTAAGTCAAGCCCTGGAAAAGAGCAATGAATGTCAAGTCGAGACCCTTACCTTTTTATCGACTTTAAAGCCGCACATGAAAGCATTCATCGTTAGGAGCTCTACGTGGCGATGGCCGAACTCGGGATCACGGCAAAACTCATCTAATTGTGTCGCGTGACACTTGGTGTAATGTGCAGTTTGGAAGCCGCTCTTCCGAATTATTCCAAACGCTATCATATGACTTCTTCAATCTTGTTCTGGAGAAAATAGTGCGAAGGGCAGGTGTCAACACAGAAGGCACTATCTTCAATATCCGCCCAGCTACTGCTGTATGCGGACGCTATCGAAATCATCGGCCGTTCCCAGCGTGCCGTGTTAGAGGCTTTCACGGCGATCGAAGAACAGGCGAAATTGGTTGGTCTTGAGGCAAATGAGGACAAGACAAAGTTCATGCTATCTGTTAAGTTATACCTAAGATACAAATAACTTATTTTTAAATGCACATTTTTATCTTTGTTATCACTCCACATTCTTTACTTGCTCCAATTGTTCCCACAGGTGCACGCTCATACCCATAAGGTGTCGCGATTCAATATAATCACATTTCAATCCCATCCAATTGTTCCCACAGGTGCACGCGCATACCCATAAGGTGTAGCGATTCAATATAATCACATTTCAATCCCATACAATAGTTCCCACCGTTTCCACAGGTGCACGCGCATACCCATAAGGTGTCGCAATTCAAGTCGCGCTAGACGCTGACGATGCGAAAGCGCAATTTAATATTAAGCCAGTAATGTATTTTAGGATAATATAAATAGGTTTAAGACAATAAAATAAAGGTGATTCTTAAAACAACCAAGGAACCGAAAGCTGCTAATTTTCTGGTTAAGTGCAGCGAATTTGCTAGCAAATTTCGCTATATAAAAAAAACATTGGTGACCCCGACGTGATCAGCTAATACGTTTCCCCCCGCAAGTGGTAAGGGGCATTTAGCAATCACAAGTTAATAACAGCGTTTGCCAGGGCTATACATTGGCGAGGCGTCGACAGAGCCATATACTGATCGCAACATAAATTATTATTATTATAAGCTTTTATTTACTATAAAAATACATATCTTTTTGTTTTTACATACATTTCACATTTTTAAATTATTATATTTAGTATTTATTTGCCTGTGTTTAATACAAAGAAAAAATTGAATTATAATTTGGCAAAGTCTAAACATTATTAAATCAGTCCTTCTTTCTTTTCTAAAATTTAGTTGCAAATAGCATAAGCCTCCCCCATAATTGTCCATAAATCTCTGTTTTTAGCGTCGTGATACCAATAGCTGTTGAATTGGTTGATGTCGTCAACCCATCTTCTTCTTGGTCGTCCTGTTGGCCTTCTTGTTTCTGGTGGTGTCCATTTGGTTAAAAGTTTTGTCCATCTATTGTCTTCAATTCTTGATATGTGTCCTGCCCAGCTCCATTTAAGTTGTTTCGTCCTGTTTATTACGTCGATAAAGTTCGTTTGCCTTCTTATATCTTCATTCCGAACTCTTTGTATTAATCTTATATTAAGGAGTTTTCTCTCCATTTTTGTCTGACAAATCCTTAATTTCTCTGTCAAATTTGATGTTAAGCCCAGTGTTTGAAGCCCATATGTCAAAACTGGTAAAATTGCAGAGTCCATTATATATTTTCTTGTGTCTTTGTTTAGTTTTGCGTTGAGTATCTCCTTCATATTCCAGAACTGTCGCCATGCATTTGTTATTCGTCTATCTATTTCCTTTTCTTCTTGATTTTTAAATGATTTCAATTGTCCCAAATAAATATAGTCCTCAACATAATTAATGTTTATACCTTCAAGTGTGATATCATTTGGTGTGGAGTTGGTCATTACTTTTGTTTAAGACTGGTTAATATATAGTCCATAGTTTTTACACACTGAAGCTAGCTGATTTATCATTGTCTGAATGTTGTCCGATTTTTGTGATATCAGCACAATATCGTCAACAAATCTCAGATTGTTCAATCGTTGTCCCCATATATCTATACCGTATCGGTTCCAGTCGAGCTGTTTAAATATTTCTTCGAGTACTGCAGAGAAAAGTGGTGGTGATATTGGATCGCCTTGACGTACTCCTCTTTTAATACAGAACTCACGTCCTGTTCTCTCTGTTTTTATTCGTCGAGTGCTATTTTTGTATATATTTCTTAGAGTTTTAATGTATAGTTTATGAATTCCTTGGTTTTCTAAAGCTGTCCATATTTTGTTATGTTCTATTGAGTCAAATGCCTTGCTAAAGTCTATATATAAAAGGTACAGGGGTTTTCTGTACTCGTTGCATTTTTCGATCAGCTGGTTTATTGTCTGTAGATGGTCTGTAGTAGAGAATCCTTCTCTGAATCCAGCTTGTTCTCGTGGTTGTCTATTATTAAGCTCGTTTTTGATGGTCCGATATATAGTCTTTGAGAATAGTTTATAGATTAGAGATTAGATTAGATTCTTTATTTCATGAAATATATGTATAAGTAAGTAAGTAAGTAAGTAAGTAAGAAATTCATTTATTTAATATTTTCTTATTACATAAGTTACAAGATAGAATGAATTTTAAAGCTATGGCTTAGCCGTCAGCTTGGTTAGCAAAATGCTTATACATGTACCTACATTTGTAACTTTAACAATATAGTTATTTTTTTAATAAACTTAATCAATCATAATACTCTGTTATTAATAGCGACCTGTATTTGTAGATGGATTTAATATAATAAAATAACTTTTTCCAATCACACTCGTTCAGAATTTGTATTGTCTCCTGCATGGTAAGGAATTTTTTTCCGAAGTAAGCTAGTCTCTGTGGTTTGTAGATTGGACAAACACTAATAATGTGAAAGCAGTCTTCTTTCGCTTTTAAGTTGCAAATATTACAAAACTGGTTGAAGCTTCCATTATATGGGCTGCCATTTAAACCAATCAACTCACACCTTGTTTTGAAAATAAGAGATATTTCACTATAGTTGAGTGAGTCATTGAAATAGTTCTTATCCTTTAGATTGAAGTTCAGGTGAGAATACAATACTCTGCTATCTGATTCACGAGCTTTCTCTATAAATCGCACACGAATAGCATCTTCATTTTTATTTATTATTCGATAAATTTGGTTCTTTAAGTTGTCCAGGTTGTTTAGATCGAATGAAATAGTTTCTCCACACGCGTTTCCAATTCTTAACCATCTTAACGCCCACCAGTCCTTGTTTCTTAATTCATAAGATAGCATTTTTTTGGTTATTCGGGAGTCTGGATACGAACCTATTTTAATGATGTAATCCGCTTGCGATTTGAGAGTGCTTGTAAAAAGCATTGGAAGACCCGTTTCCAAATAGATTGTGTAGTTCGGCGATTTCATTGGTAAGTTGAATAATTTTTTCAAGAAGTTCCTGTGGAATTTCTCGATTACTTCGTACTCGTCTGATCCCCAAACTTGAGAGGCGTAACAAAGAGTTGATTTAACAACTGAATCAAATATTCTGTATTTCGTTGAGAGGAGAATCCGCTTGTTTGCAAAAACATTTTTCCATGATAGATTCACTAAGCTTTGGGAAGACTTGGCTTTATCCGTTAGGTGTTTACCAAATTCTAGGGTTGGGTTCAGTTTCACTCCTAAATATTTGAGTTCCTTCACATTCTCTAATCGGCTTCCATTATAAAACCATCTATTTCCACTTTGCACTCGTGGTGAACGGGAAAAGACCATAATTTTAGATTTTTCGGTGTTGATGGTTAGTCCCCATTTTTTGCAGTAACTGGCTAGTCGATTTATCATCAATTGGAGATTTTCAGGAGATTCAGAGAGTAGAACAAGATCATCGGCATATAACAAGACATTGACCACGGTATTAGCAATTCGTACTCCACCAGGCAAATCTTTTTCTATGTCGTTTACAAATAGAGAAAACAATAAGGCACTAAGAGGACATCCTTGCTTTACACCAGTCTGTGTTTTAAACCATTCTGAGAAATCCTTTCCATCCCAGACTGCTGCACTTGTTTCGGCATACATTTTTTTAATGGTCTTAAGAAATTTTGTAGAGATACCCAACTGAGACAGTTTATAGAAGAGTGCACTTCGGCTAACAAGATCAAAAGCTGCCTTGAAATCTACAAAAAAGCTATACATTTTCTTGTTTCTGGCTTGAAAGGCTCTTGTAATCGCAGATAATGTGAATATTTGGTCAACGGTTGAAAAGTTTTTTCTGAATCCAGCTTGACGCTCTGTCAGAATATTTTTTTCATCTACCCATTTTTCTAATCGTCCTACAAGTATGCCACAAAATATCTTGGCTGACACATTCATGAATGAGATTCCCCTGTAGTTTTCTACGTTTTCCAGCGAACCCTTTTTGTGAATGGGGAATATTACAGACTTCTTAAACGATGAAGGGATGTCTGCACTCGAGAACACACTGTTGAAGAGAACTTTCAAATAGTTGATTAAGGTTGGACTAGCATTTTTGTAGAATTCGTACAGAATCCCATCTTCGCCCGGCGCCTTTCCATTTTTGGATTTCATGATAACAGCATTAATTTCGTCAGTTGTTACCTCACCATCTAGGGAATCGTCGAAAATGAGGGGGTCCGCATACGAGAAAGAAAGGTTTGAGTTATCCAGTAGAAGATGTTTAAAATATATGGATAGATCATCAGCAGATACTCCTGTACCTATTTGATAAACTGTACCATTAATCTCCCTTGCTATTCTCCAGAAGTCCTTTGAAGACTTGGTTTTACTAAGTAAGAGAGCTTGCTGATTATCGAAGTCAGTTTTCTTAGCTAGGCATAGATTTTTGTAGTGGGTATTCACTTGGTTATACCACTTTTTAACATCAGGGTCATTACAAGTTCTCCAGACACGCAAAAGGGCAAATGATTTCTTCCTAGCATTTATGCATTCTCTATCAAACCATTTTTGTTTAAATGGTGACCTTATATTTGAAATGTTGTTTGATGCAGCACTTCTTATATAACAAGTTATTTGGTTTGCGAGTGTTTCTGTTTCTTCAGGTATCGAATTATTTGCTGAGAGCAAGCTGTCTAATAACCTGTGGTAGGTATTTGTTGTTTCGGATTTCCATTTAAGTCTTGGTAGCAGGGGCAGGTTTTTGTGATATGAGGGTGTTTCACCATCAACTTCAACCACGATTGGCATGTGATCCGAAAAAGTTTTGTATTGTACCTCAATTTTTTTAATTTTCCCAGTCCAGTCGTTGTTAACAGCACAAAAATCAATAACTGAATTGCCTTGCCCTCCGACAAATGTGTAATGCCCTTCTCTATCACCTTCTGTACAGCCGTTTAACACAATAAGATCATACATTTGGAGCAGCTCTAGTACATCTGTTCCATTTTTATTGCAGACTATGTCTTTAGATACCCTATTGGTACAGCATATACTAGGGTTTGTTACAGTTTGCACTATAGTGGTTTGTGAGTCACTTATTCTCGAATTCCAATCTCCAATCAGCATAACGTTTTTGCTAGCTAAACATGACATTGTATTACACAGCCTCTCAAAGGCGTGAGTCCATTTGTTGCAGTTTATATATGATGGAACGATATATGTATTATTATTTTGTGTCACACATTTTACTACGGTAGTTCCTTCAAATTCATCAAAATCGTAAGTTTTTAAATGTGATTTTTTTATCCCGTACAGGCTTCCTCCACTTGCACGCCCCTTTATGTAGGTTTTACTTGCTTCGCTCCAAATTAACTTAAAGCCATCGAAATATTTATTAAAATTACTTAAATTATCGCTTGTTAAATGTGTTTCAAATAAAAAGAAAATTTCAAAGTTCTTAACATAGTTAAAAAAATCTACAAATAATAATTTATTACTTAATCCAGATATATTGTAAGATAAAATATTTGCAGAGATAAATTTGTTTGAGCTGACGACGCTTAATTCTCAGTTTTGTATGACACTACTACCTTCCGGACCTTCGGTGTAAAGTGTCATCACTGGTGCATCTGGTTTGGGCCATTCACGCTGACGTCTGTTTGACAACATAGTTTCGTTGACAGCATTAAAATTGAGTTTTCCGTAGATATTCTGTATAGAATAGTTTATATATTGTCGATATTAGGCTGATAGGTCTGTAGTTGTTAATATCGTCTTTGCTACCTTTTTTGTGTATCAATGTTATTGTACTTTGTTTCCATTGTTTTGGGATTTGTTGTGTAGTCAATATGGCATTAAATAAAATCGTCAGTAATGGTAATAGTGTGCTTTTTCCATATTTTAACATTTCTGCCGATATGCCGTCATTTCCTGGACTTTTTTCTGCTTTTAGGTCGTCAATGGATTTCTCTACATCGCTTATTTCAAATAATGTCACATTATCCGTAGTTGTAGCTCTACTTTGATTATTAGTTTCGTCAATTGCGTTTTGAGTGGAGTCAAACAGTTTTTCGAAGAAGCAAGTAGCTGTTTCGTTTATTAAGTTTCTGTTTGTGATTTGTGTGTTGTTTCTTCTCATCGAAGTTATCCATTCTTTTTCGTTATTCAGGAATTGTTTGTTTTTTTTTGATTGACTTAGTATTCTGTAGAATGTTTTTGATCGTCATCTCATTGTATAAGTGAATGTCTTTCTGTGTACTGTTTTTTATAGTTTTCCTTAAATTCTTCAGTTCATTTTTGTCTCTATCTGTCAAATGCGTCTTTCTTCTTAGTTGCTCCCTTCTGTCAATGAGTTCTTTTGTTTGGTTTGATATTTTCGTGTCTTTTTTATGCTTTGTTTCCATTATTATTTTTGTTGCCGTTAATTTTATAATGGACTCCAGCTTGTCATAAGTGTTTTGTATGTTTAAGTGTATATTGGAAATGTCGATAAGATGTCTTATATGCATGTCAAGATTGTTGTTGTAAAGTAGGATGTTTTCTGCTGATACATTTCTCGGTCCTAAACTTTTGTGGTCAATCCTTATTTTTGCACGTACCATTCTGTGGTCGCTTTCATATGTTATTTTTTTATAACTGATACGTCTGATATTGTTTTTAGTTTATTTGTTAGAATGAAGTCAATTTCGTTTAGTGTTGTTCCATCGGGTGATCTCCACGTCCATTTTCGTTTCTTCTTCTTATTAAAAAAGGAGTTTCCACATTTTAAATTCATTTCATTCAACCATTTAACTAATGTCTTTCCCCGTTTGTTTCTTAATCCGTACCCATATGGTCCAATCACTTGTTCATCTTGTCCGTTTTTTGTTCCTACTTTAGCGTTGAAATCTCCAATAATGTACATAATCTCAGTTTTTGTCTTGTTGTATAGCTGTTCCAATTTTTCGTAAAAGTTATTTATATCCTCTTCCGTAGCTTTTTCAGTTGGTGCGTATGCTTGTATGATCGTCATTTTTGAATTACGGATCTTTAAAGTTATACTGCATAGTCTTTCGCTTGTTAGTTGCACGTCTATTATTTGTTTTTTAAGATCCTTTTTCAGTAGAAATCCTACACCATATAGTCCTTTTGTTTCGCCAATATAACAGAAAATAGTATTTTCTTGTTCTATAATTTGTTGTCCATAAATTCTCGTTTCTGCTAGTCCTAAGATGTCCCAATTTAATTTCGTTAATGCGTTTCTTAAATCCTCTTTTCGTTCGTCCGTGGATAATGATCTAACGTTGAGGGTGCAGATATTTAATGTGTTTTTTAGTTTGTTATTTCCTTTTGCTTGTATTTTATAGCCTTTGTCCTTCACGGTGGCTAGCCGGCTTGAGGACATGTTTTTTGTGGTCTTGAAAATTTGTTCTGATTTTGTTTCATCTAGACTTTGTCGCGTTTGTTGCTAATTTTCGTTATTGTCAGTTTTCTCTTTATTAGTGGTTTGAAAAAAGTTATAAATGCTGTTTTTTTGTTCTTTATTTTCGTTGTTGGTTATTAGTTTTTCAGTTTGTCTCTGTTTTTTAGAGCCACTTGAACATGGACTCTCATTGTCGTTTTTGTTTTGGTCATTTCCGTGCTGCATTCGTCTTCTCTTTGGGTTATTTTTGTATGTTTCGTGAGTCTTTATTTCGCTTTGCTGTTTTTCAAGGGGCTTCGATATTCCCTTCTTTTCTCTGATTACTGCGTTAAGGTCTTCTTTAGTCTGATCGTCCTTTATGTATATTATTGCCTTTTTGTATGCTCTTAATTTTGTCTTACTTTTCATTATCATGTCTTTTTTGATTTGTGATGTCAATCCTATTAAAAGTGGTCTGGTTTTGTCCCCTTTCTTTCCAATGCGTCTTATAAAGTCAAGTTCTTCTTTTTTCGTTTCTACTCCCAGTATTTCATTAAAGAGATGTAGTATGCGTTCTTGAAGATCTATGACATCTGATTCCACTTCGTTAATATTATATAGCACTATGTTTTTTCTTTTTAATGTCTTCTCTAAGTATTTTATTTTATTTTCTAAGTAGCTTTGTTTTTCCTCTAAGTTTCGGTTTTTTCGGTTATACTGTTTAATTTTTGTTCTAATTGGTTAGTTTGCCTGTTAATTTTATCTGTCAGCTCAGTTTTTAAATTGCTCAAAGCAGTTAATATGGTGTCCAGTTTTTGGTCGAAGTTACTGTTTTCAGTCATGTTGCTGTTTTTGATGGCCTCTACTGTATTTCGAAATTCGGATTTAGTGTCAAGTAGATGTCAAATGAGAGTTGTCAGAGTTGTTGTTTACTTTTTGTTTGTCGGGTTACTGTACGCGTTGTTTCCTCAAAATATTCAATTTAATTGCACTTGTTAATTATATTTTGGAATAAAAACGATAGTGCCGGTAATTTACTCTGTCAAAGTCCCAATATCTTCCATCCAATTATCACCGACTCTGACCCTTCATGTGACAGAGTACGGAGTACGGAATGGAGCTTTTTGGCGAAAGAAGGAGAATCAAACAGAGGATGTGTACTCACCTCAGCCGTGATCAGTGAAAGAGACGGGAGGGCTGACTGAAACCGTTGAAGCTGTTTGGGGAAAAAATCTGTATGTATGTTATTGTTGAATGTTGAACGAATATTATTTCCTTTTTCCCTTTGATTTCCTTTCGATTTCACTAACTTAGAAGAAACCCGATTGTTCCGTCGACAGTCGAACTCCGTTTTGGAATTTCAAAATCCTCGAACACTTAGAACTTGGTAATTTTTTTCGGACCAACCTTTAGCACTTCCAAACGCAACAAGAGCTTTTATCTCTATCTCTCTCTCTTTTTATCTACGCAACATAAATACATCTACATAATCGCAAGATAATAATACATCTTCGCAAGATCGTATTACATACGCTGTCTACGTGGGACAAATCTATAATAAAGGAACCTTCCACAACTGAAGAGTCGTCCATAATACAGGAACCTTCCACAGCAGAAGGGTCGTCCATAATAAAGGAACCTTCCACAACAGAAGAGTCGTCCATATTAATGGAACCTTTCACAACAGAAGAGTCGTCCATAATAAAGGAACCTTCCACACCAGCAGAGATTAACCAATTAAACACAATGAAACAAGTAAAAAAAATTGCCCAATCAGCAGTCTCAATCCAATGTTGGACAAAAATGGGATAATACGAGTAGGAGGAAGGCTGGAAGAATCATTACTAAGCTATGATGCTAAGCATCCCATAGTTCTACCATATTCTCACTTCATTACCAAGCTGATAATGACCGATTTGCACACACTTAATCTGCATGCCGGCCCGCAGGCTCTACTAGCTATAACTCGTCGAAAATATTGGCCCATCAAGGGAAAAACGACAGCTAGAACAATTGTTGAACAATGCGTGCGTTGCGCGAAGGCTAAGCGGAAGCTGCTGAACCAACTTATGGGAAACCTACCAGCAGACCGCGTGCAACCAGCAAGACCCTTTATTAATGTCGGCGTGGATTTGGCCGGACCATTTTGAATACATTTCAAGCTTAGAGGAAAGCGTCCTCAGAAGGCCTACATTGCCATCTTCTGTTGCTGTCCACATTGAGGTAGTGTCAGATCTCACAACAAACGCATTCATCGCCGCCCTTTAACGCTTCATCGGGCGTAGAGGAAACTGCAGGAAAATATACTGCGACAATGCTACTAACTTTGTTGGGGCAAGAAATCAACTCTCGGAACTCAAGGACATAATGCAGGAAAGAACTTCGCAGGAGAGGATCATCAGTCTTTGCCTCAAAAGGGGGATGGAATTTCAATTCATACCTCCTAGAGCACCACATTTTGGTGGGATCTGGGACGCTGCCGTTAAATCAGCTAAATATTTGCTTAACAGACATGTCACCCCTGCTTCTCTGACTTATGAAGAGCTCGAAACAGTGATGATTGAAGTAGAGTCAATACTTAATTCAAGACCCTTAACACCAATGTCTTCGGACCCCAACGACCTCAATGTCTTATCGCCGGGACACTTTTTAATCGGAGAACCACTCACATCTACCATAGACGCAGATGCTTCAGAGAACAAGAGCACCTTATCGCAGAGATGGAAACAAATCGTGGACATTCGGCACAAATTTTGGCAACGTTGAAGCCATGAGTTTCTCAGTGAGTTACAACATCGCCACAAATGGATAGCACAACATGTCAATATCAAACCAGGTATGATAGTATTGGTAAAAGACGATAATCTCCCTGTCTTGAAATGGCAGATGGGTCGAATAGTACATGGCATTCATGGAAAAGACGGAGTAGCGCGTGTAGCTGATGTAAAAACAGCTTCAGACACTATCCGGCGACCAATACATAAACTTGCTCCGTTGCCTATAGCATCCGATGAGACACCAGGCGACTCAGACGAAGCTTCATCGTCAACCAAGAGGAGCAACATCAGCGGAGACATTGATAATGAGCCGCAGCCATCTACCAGCTCACCAAGCAAGTTTTATATTACCCATATCTTGCAACGACAACTTTAAGATAATGCCCTTTCAATCGCCACCAGGTATCTATTTTGAAAGATTAGGAACCTTGGATTTGGCGCTAAATGAGTAGAAGTTGGTCGTATATTTTGACATGCGAACCTATTGGCAAGAAGGTGATATTCTAAAATCAGAACTACATGACCTCAATGAACTATGCAGCTCTTTCTCTGAAAAAAATCTTTGCATACCTGTAATTTCACAACTTTCAAACCTTCAAGCAGAACTCGACGCCAACAATAACATTTTTCTCCACTCTATAGAGCACGAGTACGCTGACAGTATGGCGGCCACTATTACCACAATACAGGAAAATGACGACGGACTGCTTCAACTTATAAAAAAACCAAACGTCTATTGTTGACGCTACGATAAATGTAATCCAGAAATCCGAGAGAGAATTGAAGGGGCAGTTGCAAGTATTTAACAAATTTATGAATACAACGATAGAAAACAGCAACAAGGTACTTCAGTTCCTAAATGAGCAAAAGATGTTTCAAACATTCTTAGCCATGGCAATGCAATCTATAATGAAAACTCATCAATACCAACGCACCCAATCGTATCTTCTGGACCCACAGATACTCTCCCCACAACAACTACAAACTCAAGTTACATTGATAAAGGATCATTTGCCTCAGTTATTAAGTCTTCCTATAGCGCGTGATAACTTGCTGGACATCTACAAGATCATGACTATTCAAAGTCACATGTCGCCAGATCGGATAATATTTCAACTAAAAATACCTTTAGTCACTCGTGACCGCTTCGAACTGCTGCATCTGGTTCCTGTACCGGTTATTAACAATGGTTCAGCAATGATAGTTGAAATACATAACAACGAAGTTTTTAAGCATCAATCTACATCGGGATTACTACTACGCCCTAACAGAGCAGGAGCTTGCAGCATACTTTGCTGGTCCCAACCAAAGCTTTTTTTGCAAGCAGAACCATCCGCTTCATCGAATTGGGGCAAAGGAAAACGCTTGTGAGCTTAGTTTTTTTTATGCCAAACTTACAACTGGAGCATTGCACCCTTCTTACTATTTCAGAACCACCAAGATACACGCAGCTACTGAATAACCAGTGGATTTATTTCGTAAAAGAAGAAACTACCATTAACATAGTCTGCAAAACATCTGTCTTCCAAGGTATATTAAAGGGCAGTGGAATAGTGCAGCTTAAAACCCATTGCGCAATCAAAGAGCCATCAAAAACAATTCAAGCACACGATGTGTTGCCTAGCTTTGCCAGTAGCTCTATCACCCTGTCCAGAGGCATTAGCAATTTGCTGCAAGCTTCAACAGCAAAATTCCCCTCGATCCAAGCGATGACCGACCGAAAAGCCATAGAAGAGTTGCAGGACCTGACGAGACGAATAAACGACTTAAAGGCTAACCAGCAGCTTCACAAGGACCGACTTTCATTAGATATTCATCATTTTAGCATAGGTTACTTAAGTATTATTTTAGCAATATCTATGACAATTTTTATGTTAATAACTAAAATAAGGAGAGCAAAAAGGAATAAAGCCCCAATCCCTATGCCTAGAACAATAAATTTCGAAGAAATAGATTTGAGCACTATTGCTCAAGAAGGGGGAGGATGTTAAGTTATACCTACATAAGATATAAATAACTCATTTTTATCTTTGTTATCACTCCACATTCTTTAATTGTTCTCACAAATTAATTTTCCCACCGGTATAATCACATTTCAATCCCATCCAATTGTTCCCACAGGTGCACGCTCATAGCTATAAGGTGTCGCGATTCAATATAATCACATTTCAATCCCATCCAATTGTTCCCACAGGCGCATGTTATGCACCAACAGAAAAAGATTTAAACAACAAAGTTATTGGTTTTACTACTTAAAATAGATCCGTTTATTTGAGAGTTTTACTTAAGACTAAATTTTATTACAAAAATTATCCCGAAGCAAGGGATGAAAAATTACCGACCCTATGGTATATACATACACATGGGTGTTAGATGTAAATAGATATCACAAAGAAATGTGATATCTTTCAGATGGTGGAAGTGACATGCATAAACATTCAGCGATGTTTTCTCTAGAATTTAACTATTAGCCGTTGCGAATATTCTTGCGAGATCGTTTGGTCTCCACTTGAGAAAATAAACAATTTATGAACAACACTTGAAGAGTACTGGATTACAATAATGCAAGTCCCAAACTGATGCAATGTGTGAACAATAGAATTTAATATCTGAAGTGGACAGACAGGAAATACTGGACATGGTTATGTATAACACCTCCCTTCTTAAAATGAAAATTATATTTTTTTTTTAATTAATTTTCTTCGACTTCAAAATCACTCAAAGTACATTTGAATTTGGCCTTCTTGTTACAGTTTTACTTTTATTACTATCATTATATTGTACCATCGTTTCCCTTTCAACTACAGGTTGTTTATCATTTTTCTTAAAGCAGTTACGGGGAATGGTGATGCCATTCCTTTTAGCAAGTTTAGAAGAGCAATAAATTATGCATATTAAAATTAACATTCCACTTATACCAAACAAAGTGCCTTGAACATGGGGTGGTATTTCTTTAAATTTTCTAGACATGTAACTTTCTTGATTTCTAATTTCAATAGTTAAATCTTGTAATTCAGCTAAATTTTTAAGCTGTATTTTAGGCAAACTTATATCTTCTATAATTAAATCGTTCAATTTTACATTATAACAGCAGTCTACTGGTGCGGGACGATATACATCTTTGTTTTCAATAGTTAATTCTTGCACAAGAGTTTCAATTCTAGTTTCCAAGGTTTCGAAAGTACAGTTTGGTTTCAAATTTAAAATTAAAATGTTATTAATTATTCCTTCTTCGCTGTTTGGGTTTTCAGAACAGTTAAATTTATATTTCGTTTCATCGCTTACAACGTTAGCTCACAATCTTTATTCAAAACACTATTCTTAAATTCCACTTGTTTACATGGTATGGCACATTAATCATTTCAAAAACTTCCGATTTTGACTTTTCAAGCAAAGGAACCGTTATAATTACTATTAATCTTTCTGATTTTACATAAGAAGTTAATTCTACTTCTTTCATTATAAAGCTATAAGACTCTAAGCTTGGGGTGAACAACATTTGATTTTATATGGACCTACATACTTTTTACGTTAGAATTTATTCTTTTGTCGTATCTTTCTTTTGCTTTTGTTTTCTTACCTAACATAATCCTTTTAGCTTCTGTTTCCATCCGTACTAATTTAAGCTGTAGTTCTTGAGTATAATCCGTTGTAGTTTTTAAACTCAAATTCCTAAATTCGCTTGGTATGTTAGCCTTTCTTCCGAATATCATTGCGTACGGAGAAAATCCTGTGCTATTATGAATGGCGGTATTATGACAAAATGCGGCGTATCTAAATAATTTTGCATATAGGGATCCACACTTTTTTGACAGATGTCAAATCGATGCCAAATCGAAAAACAACAACAGTGTGGAGGGTAAACAAACAAAATAATTATCAGCGATAGGCGGGAAAATAATAGGAATCAGCAAACAAAAGTAAGTTTTTTTTATTAATAATCAATAGTTTCTCGATATATTTTTAGGAAAATGGATTCATTAAAATATGCAAAGAAGTTGGAAGCAGTAAAGAGAAAGAACTGCTCTGCAAAGTTGTCTTAATTTGCCAACTTTCAGGTGATGGCGAAGACGGAGCTG
Source organism: Portevinia maculata (assembly GCA_949715645.1). Taxonomy (NCBI): domain Eukaryota; kingdom Metazoa; phylum Arthropoda; class Insecta; order Diptera; family Syrphidae; genus Portevinia; species Portevinia maculata. Next base: position 207,568,372 of record OX454526.1, on the reverse strand, counting down.
TGGTTTCGTGTGAATAAAGTGTTAAAGGCAGTCTTTTTGAAGATAAATTTAATCCAAATACCAAAATAGAGAGAAAATTCTCATCATTTTTCAAACGGCTGGTCAATGAACTCGACAAAGACCTATATGGATCCGATAATCATCTCGTAGATTGACATCGAACGTATTTTACTCAAGAAACTGATGCCGTCCAAGTGAAACAACCTGGTGATATAAACGTTCATTGCATAATTCGCTTTCTATATGCCATTGCATTTCAATGTGGACCCAAGTTAGGCGCGTTTGCTGCGAATGCATACTCAGACTCGTCCAGTAATCACATCAGGCCTTTGGCAATTTATTAAGACATATAAATTATAAGATGCACATGGTATTCTTTTATTATATTTTGCTGTTCTTCTTTATTACTTATAATTTGAATGTTCCGTAAAGAATCTTCATTCATGTTTTTTTCATTAACAACTTCTTCAGCTTTCTGACTATTGTTATGACTATTGTCACTAACATCGTTTTCGTCTTCTTCGGGATTATTGGATATTTTCCTTTTACGTAATGTGTTTTTATTCAATTTTTCCAAAACAATTCTACTAGTGCATGGTTCTTCCAACCTGCATTCGTCTTCGTAGATTTGTCTCAAAATATTTTCATCCTCTTCTAATTCTTCATCCGTTGTAAAGTCTTCTCCAAAAACTTCTTTTGTTGCTTCTCTTTGTTCTTTACTTAATTCAGCTTTAATACCATTATTACGAGCTTTTGGCTCTTCGTTCTCAAATACTGGGAAAACCATATTCCTGCTTAGTTTATCAGCAACTACATTATCTACACCTTTTTTATATGTAATTTTATAGTCGTATTCTTCTAATTTAAGTCTCCATCTAATCAGTCTTGATCCTGGGTCTTTAACATTAAACAACCAAGTTAACGGTCGATGGTCAGTTTTTATAATGAACTTTTGTCCATAAAGGTAAGGTCTAAACTGCTGTATTGCCCATACGATGGCAAGGCATTCCTTCTCTGTAGTACTATAATTAACCTCAGCTTTATTTAAAGTTCTACTTATAAAATGAATAGGTAAATCACTTCCCGAATATTCTTGCGACAAGACAGCACCTAGTCCCAAATTACTAGCATCAGTTGTGATAATAAACTGTTTTTCGAATTTAGGATATTGTAACAAGGTAAATTCCGTAAGTAACCTTTTAAGTTCGCTAAAACTTTTACTTTGTTCCTCCTTCCAAATAAATTCAACATTCTTTTTTAATAACTTGTATAACGGTGATGCTATAATACTGAAATTCTTTATGAATTTTCGGTAATATCCTATCATTCCTATAAAGCTTTTAATTTCCTTGCGATTTTTAGGTTCCTGTGAATTGTCAATTGCCTTGACCTTTTCTTCGTTAGGAAGTAAACCCTTATTTGTAATTAAGTATCCTAAATATTGGACTTCTTCCTTTAGAAACTCAGACTTGTCTATTTGGATCTTGAGATTTGCTTCTCTCAATTTACGAAGTACGTTTCTGAGTCTTTCGTTATGTTCCTCTAGATTACTACCGTAAACAACGATATCGTCTATGTAAACAAAGCATTGTTTTCCCAGGAGATCTGATAAAACAGTATTCATCATTCTCTGGAAACATGAAGGCGCATTTTTGAGGCCAAATGGCATTCGAATGTATTCGAAGTGGCCATAAGGTGTTGAAAAAGCCGTTTTTCAATACTTTCCTTACTCAAAGGTATTTGGTGAAATCCCGATTTTAGATCCAAGGTTGTGAAATATTTCGCACCCCCAAGTTGATCTAGAATATCGGTGATATTCGGGATCGGGTAGGAATCGGAAATAGTTACATCGTTCAATTTCCTAAAATCTATCACCATCCTCCATTGAGGATTTCCATTAGCGTCCGATTTTTTGGGAACAACCCATAAAGGACTGCACCAAGGGGAGTTTTTCTAATTGTTTATTTACTTCTTCATTATGTACCTTGGGGTACCTACACGTTTTAGCGTTTATTGGTATTTTTTTTTTTTTTTTTTAATATTTTTTATTCATTTTTCCACTTATAATTAGTTAAAAGAACAATTAGATATTATAATTTAAATAAAATAAGCGAATCAATAGAATAAACTATCGGCCATTCTGTAACTCTAAGAGCCAGTGTTAAATGACCGCCAAAAAAATGTTTAAAACTTGGAAGAATAACTGACATGGGGTACTATCAGCCAATTCTCAATTCAATATTTTTAATAATTACATATCTTTTTATTTTTTGAGAAAAATCGAATCGTTTTGTAGTTTAAAGATTACTAGGTAATTACTTTCAATAATAATTCAATAAACTTAATGTCAATAGTAAAGAGCCATTCTTTGACTTTTTTCAAGAAAGATTGAATGTTGTGAGTGTTTCGTATGGATACCGGAAGGTTATTATAAATCCTTGGTGCAGCCACTAAATAAAATTTCATAAAATGTGTTTTTTGTGCGATTGGATTTTCAACAAGTGCCAAGTTATTGACCCGTAGGTTGTATATTGACGAGTTTCTACTGGGAATATTACCACTTTGTTTAAAAAACTATTTTAAAACTTTAAAAACATAGAGATGTCTCAACGGTAAGATACGGAGGTTACAGAAAAGAGGCCAGCTTTCAGTAAGACGATTTTTGTTAGTCATAATTCGGATTATATACTTTTGAGCAATCAAAAGGGATCCAAAAGTGTTCATATAAGAACCTCCTTAACTCACAATGCCGTACTGTAGTTTTGAATTGACAAGACCGTAATAAATCATTAAGAGCACTTTCCGAGAGCAGTATGGTTTTAAAAGATATAACTTACGAGTTATATGCATCATATAAGTTTTCAATGACTGGACCTGGACCTTCCAATTTAGATTTGTATCGATAATAACACCTAGATATTTAAAAGAATCTACAGGTTCAACTCTCAAGCAATTACTTGAGCACGGAAGACTGCTCAAGAAGTTGTATCTTCCACAACTATGTAATGGTAAGCAAAACTTCTTACAGTCGTATGAGTGGAAAAAACCCTCAAAATCGTTTGTAACATCACTTGATAGTTTAAAGCACATCATTTTTGTTTTTTCACTAATAATCAGTCTGTGAAGAGCAAACCAGATCCTTAGTAGTTGAAGGTCTTCGTTAATTTTTGTAATGCACTCAAAAATAGAGACACCAGTGTACGTAAACGCAATATCGTCTGCAAATGCTTTACGATTACCATGGAAATTCTGATCGAAAAGAGAGTTGATGTAGATCAGGAAAAGTATAGGACCCAACACGGATCCTTGCGGAACGCCATTTATAAGCTTAAGTGTAGAGCTGAAAAAACCGTTAACTAACACCCTTTGCTCCCTGTCCATCAAGTACGACTTAAACAAATTGTATACCATTTCTCTAAAACCTGCTTTATAAAGCTTGCATAGAAGTATTTCGTGATCAATCATGTCAAATGCTTTCGTCAAGTCAATAAAAAGGGCCATTGTTGGCTGACTTCTATCAATTGCACTAAACAAATCACAGCAAACTTTGAGGATCGCATCTTCTGTGGATCTACTTAGCCTAAAACCAAATTAATCCTGAGAAAAAAAATTATTTTTGTCTAGGAATGACAGCATCCGTGACTTCATTAACTTTTCAAAAAGTTTCGAAAACGTTGGAAGCAACGAAATGGGTCTATAGTTACTTATATTTTTGCGATCTCCTTTCTTAAATAATGGAATAACTTCTGCGCTTTTTAATGAGTTAGGATACTTTCCGTGCTTTATACTAAGGTTGAAAAGATAACCTACTACATCAACAATTTCCCAAGCAATTTTTTTTAATAGCATGGCAGATATCCCATCACAGGTGGATGAATTTTGGTTTTGCAAGCTCATTATCACTTTGAAAATTTCTCCAGATGAAAGCGGTTGAAAACAAAAACTATTAACTTGCATTCTTTCTTCATTCAGATTCGATGAAATATTGCAGTTGCAGCTGCTGTGAAGTGGAACAGAGGGTTTTAAAGTTTCGGAAATGCTAACAAAATATTCGTTGAATTTGTTTGCTATTAAGCAAGGGTCCGATGTAGAGGAACTAACAGTGTCTATATTAGGAATATCATTAGCCTTCGCTTGTTTTCCCAAAATACTATTTACTACTCTCCATTCGTTCTTTGGGTTTCCCCTAAATCGATTTAAACGATTAGTATAGTGCTAGCAACGTGCATCAGATACCATAGTCTTAGTTCTTTTGCATAGTTTACTGTAATATTTTTTTAAGTTTTGATTTTGAGGATATTTTTTGCATTTTGAAGCGTTTTTTAGTCTGATTTGGTTTAATAAGTGCGGTGTCATCCAAGGTTTCAATAAAGTTTTGCTATGCGTATTGTTTAATACAATATTTTAATTTTTAAGATGATTACTTATTATAGAAATTTATTACTATTAATAGAAATAAAGAGATCGTAAGCCACAGAAGGTCCACTTTCCAAAAATACTGTCTCCCAAAATTCATACCTGAGCTTCTCGCGTAGAAGATTATAGCCTGTTTGTATTTTTTCCCTATTGTTAACAGTTTGACAGATAGAATTTTTTAAATGAACACTCAACGCACACAAATGGTGATCTGTAATTTTAAAATCATGCACTTCGCTATTAAAAACTGACTTGTTATTTTTATGGAGGCGCACAAAAATATGATCAATGCAGCTGCTTGTTGAGTTTGTTATACGGGTTGGTACATTAATGACACTTTTGAGTCCGAACGATGCCATGAGAAGCATATAGTTCTCAGTATCTTTATCGGATTCTTTCAAAAGGTCAATGTTAACATCGCCTATAATTATTAAATTCTTCACTTTCGTAGTATTAAGTATGTTTTGTAGCTCTTCGATAAAGACACTCTTGCTATTGCAATGCAACCGATAAATGCAAATCATCGTGTACCAATCATTTTGAAATAAAAGGTTTATTTGTAGAATATCCGCACTAGTGCACTTAATTTGAAAACAATCATACGCAAGGCCACTTTTTATGTAAACTGCTACTCCACCAGCAGAATATGTTTCATTACAATTCTCATAGGGAGTATAACCGTCTATATTATAAGATTTAAATTTATTCTTAAAAACCCAAATTTAACTCACAACAATCACCAAAGGCAACCTTACTAGAGACTCAAGATGAGCCAAAAAGTTATCGAAATTTTTTCTTAAGCTGCGAATATTTTGGTGGATACAAAAAGATTTTTCTAAATTAGGATCATACATATCATTATCACATGAATTTAAAATATTACGACAGGAGGGACTGTTTACATGGTGGTTAAAATTATTAATTGAGTTCATTGTAAATTATTTAGATCAGATGTGCAAGTAATCTTAACAAAATTATCACCCTCTTTTTTCCGCATGTAAACAATCCCATTTCAAGTCCACAAAAATTTAAAGTTCTTTGTAATTTTAACTGCCGCTGCTGCTTTAAGTAGTTGACGTGAGTTGTATGTAAGACTTTCGTTGATGTACATATTCTCAGCTGCTGTTTGGGTGCTGATTACGGTGGTTTTCAATTTTGCTTTCGTCTCGTACTTCGTTCTGATGATCTTGTCCTTGAGGTTGCGCGAGACAAATTTGACGTGCAAAACGTTTCTTGTGTTGTTTGCCGCTATCGTCGAATACGATGTAGAAATAGAAGAACCAGCTGATGGTTTGGGCAACCTGATTTTCTTCATGTAGCAAAGGTAAGACTTTCATTAATTGTTCGTATATGATGTTCAATAACCGACGTTTCTGTTAATTTCTCGTCTTCTAAGCTAAAGATGTTGGCATTTTCTTTTACTAATTTACTAAGATCTTTCAATTCCAAATCGTTTTTTAAGTGATCGATTCTTAGCTTACTCCACAGTAGGTTAAATCTTTTATTATTTTCTTTTTTATACCTATCGTTATTACTTTTAATACTTTCGTTTTTCTTAACAACATAGTTAGAGTTAATTGCCTCTAAAGGTGCGCTTGAAGTCGGTTTTCCTTCAATCAGTTGGCCCTTACAGTTTAAAACTCCTAATTTATTTGTTTCATCGTTTAACAATAACTTTATTATTAGTTGGTCATTATACATTATTTTACGTTTTAAATTAATACAGAACTTAGATTCTCTTAGAAAATCTAAGCCCAGTATTCCGTCATAATGGCCAATAACATCATCAGTTACAACGTGCAGAAATATATTGATTAAAAATGTATCGAGATTATCGTCATCATATTTTAACGCGATGTTGGTACTACCTATCCTAGATCTATTTGATCTACCAATTCCTACAAAGTTCGTTGTGTATTGAAAATTAACGTCATCTTCATATACACATTTCGTTTTAATTAAGCTTATAAAAGCTCCTGTATCAACTAAAAAATTATAGTTTTTTTATTGTATCTAAGGATAATATGAGGGCTTTCATTAGAATTTGAAACAATACCCTCGTTTATTGTTCCTTCTTCCGAAAATTTATATGTTTGTTTGTGTCGTATTTCTTAACTCTTTCTCCTTCTTTACTATTATTGTTGTTATGATAAAAATACTTTTTCTTATTATCATTTTCGTGACTTTCTTTATCTTCGGTATACGGTCGATTAAAAGGTTGTCTTCTGGGAGTTCTGCAGTTTTTGCTGATATGACCTAATTTGTTGCAATTAAAACATTTGATCATATTATGATTAACTTTTATCAAATTTCTTGAGGTATAATCTCTATTACTATAGGTCTAAGAGGCTCTTTTTCCTAACAACCTTGTTTCCTCTTCAATGGCTAAGGACGATGCTTCGGCTAAAGTTGACGGTCTTTGACTATTTACAAAGGTACCAATATCCTATTTAAGCCCATTAATGAAAGCGCTGAGAATATCTTTCTCAATCATAAATAGTTGTCATTCAAACAACCTATCGCTTTGATTATTCAGGTATATGTCCTGAATTCTACGTCTTTGCAACGTTTCGACCTTTTGAATATATTGCAAAGCAGTTTCTGTTTTGCCTTGCTTAAGCCGCGTCATTTCCATATGTAATTGCATAGAAGAATATGTTTTCTTAAACATCCTATTCAATTCTATCTTTAATTCCGCCCAAGTTTCTAGTCTTTTATTCATAAGTAAAGTCTCCGCATTTCCGGTTATTTTACTTTTTATCAATGGAAATAAATAACGCTGCTGTTCCGTATTAGCTAGGTAGGTAGGTAGGTAAATGGATGCCCTTGTGACTGGTGTCACGGCTCACTTAGACCATCTGTTTGGGTCCATTGTGTCCATTGCTGTTGGGGTTTCCAAAATTTTGAACCCGCAAATACAAAAAATATGCCACTGTTAAACAGCTCAGTGATCCGCTTTATTAGAACCACCCGTATCTATATGTAGATCTCAGGAGTTTGTTAAGCTCAATGTCGGTCAGATCCTCCAGCTCCTCAAAAAAGTAGCTGCCAAGAATCTTGAATCTCTTAGTACTAAGGGCAGGGCATTCACATAATAGGTGACGAATAGATTTGTAACGGAAGCTGTTCCCCTCAAGCACAACTTGTGTCAAAATAAATTGGACTCACAAAAAAATGTCTGCCCTGAACGTTGCTTGGCCTCAGGGATGTCCCAAGATCACAGGATGTCTTCCGGATATCCATGAGTTGCTCAAGGGGTTGTTTAGTTGGCAGGCACGCGGACATGCTTGCATATTGCGCGGACTAGCTCGCCGAAATGAGGGGGTTCTTGCGTCTGCCATTAAACGACCGTACACAAATTACATGTCGAATAAGAAATCTAACCACACCAATCACTTGTCAAACTACCCACTTGAAATAATGGGTATCTCAACTATCAAATATAAACCAAAACGAAAAAGAACTGGGGGAACCTAGAGGTGGAAGTCAGCTCCCTGAGTATTTCCCTCCCTCCGTCTACTACACCTGCAAAGTGTAGCGACACCATGGCCGATGCCTAACTTATTTCAAACAACGGCCCCTTTAGTAATGATGAGCATATTACATGCTCACCAACTCGTCACCACAACCATCCTGGAGTCGAACTCACTTCCCCACACTCACTGAAAGAATTTAGTCCGACATAGCGAAATCGATATTAATTTCAAAAAGTAAAAAGAAAGACACCTTGGTTGTTAGACTTCATTTAGACAGGGTAGACCCGCCGGGTTTTATTTCATTTATAATCTTAATTTTCTATAATGGCTCTTCGTCTTCCCCTATTTTCTTATTTCAGGGATGGACACTTTTATTCAAAACTCGAGCCACTAAGGGGTCCCGAGATCTTAATGACTATACAGAAAGGGTCCTTACGTTAAAGTAGGTTTCTATCTTAACATTAAACTCTCCGTCGAGTTGAGTTTCTAATATAAACTAATAATACTCGTAAGTCTTAAACGGGTTTATTTCAAAGTTCGAAATATAAAGTGAAGAGTCAGATCGCGTACCACAAACTCTCGAATGGATTTTCGATACGTTATATCGCACGCGTCAATGATTTAAAAATTTCCAAAAATTACACGATAGAAAAAAAAACCCAAATGTCAACCGCACTGGCAGATGAATCAGGACCACTATCCCCGGATCATTGGTTCGGAATGTTATATTTAGTTTTAGATTTGTTTAATATATATAGAGTGTATCCAAATAATAAAATATAATTGAATAACGTTAGAATGAATTGGGTAAACTTACCGAGAGCTCCTCGTTGATGTGCGCACAGCTACGATTCCCCTCGATGCATCAGTCGAATCTAATGGCTGGGTGATGTGAAGCAGTTACTATATACTTTATCTAAATGGATTTCACTCTGGGGATGCGCCCTCTTATTTGCGGATTGATCTCGTCGTGCTACTTGCATCGGATGCATTCGAACCCCGAAAGATGAAAGTGGTTTTATAATTTTGTTTTCGCAGCTAATAGATTTTAATCTTAACTAAATTCTTGGCGCGATCCTCGTTTCACTTTCGACTTTATTTTACTTAAATTCACAAATAAATTCACTTATGCCTCTATTCTAATTGATCTTTGATATTGTCTCTAGAATGGCGACTGTATCTAAGATACAATATTTTGTCGAAACCATCCGATTCTAGCCTTGCAAAATTCGAGTTAATTATCAAACTAAATACAACCTAAGGATTGCTTCCTACCGAGAGTCTAAAGTTGGTCAGAACGCACACTGCACCAGGACGAGTTCGTCTGTGAAGTCAGTGTGTGCGGTGGACAGTTGATATACACCAACAAAATTTTCGCCCCGGGGCGCTTCTTGTTATTGCACCCTCGCGGGAGTGAGTAATTATACTCTATGCCCTTACTCTATTAACACTAACACTTCTTATATCTATCGCACTAGCGCTGCTTCTGATGGGGTGGTGGATGGTGGTGGTGCTGCTTATGGTGGGTCTGCCTGAGCTCTTCTCGGGAGCGAGACTCGAGGTTGACGTTGTACAGGCCACTTGGCTGTAAGCGTGCTGCTACGCAGATGTTGCCCTTGCGATAGCGCAGTGGGGAATTACCATACGAGGCAAGCGTTAATTCGCACAGCCTCGCCCTCGTGTGGTTCGGTATACGTATAATAAATACCACGTTCTCTCCTAACCAAAGCTGTGAAACATACTGAAGTTAGTTTTAAGATTAATTTCCAGGAGAAGAAACAGCTTCCTTACCTAGTTCGAACGGATTGTCTATTATGCTAACGAATCCCTGAGGTTCCACGAGGGCGTATAATTTTTATTTTCCGGCGGAACTTTCGTCGTCGGCTTTTACCGAACGAAAATCGGGCGTGGACGCAGGACGACGAGTGCTTCGTCCGCTTGTTTGGGGGACGGTATTCCGCACTGCGCTCCGCGGTTCACGGTCTTCGGATGCGCTCTTGGCGTCGTTGACTGGACTGGTGGTTGAGTGAAGTGTCTGCTCCGGCGGTTATGAATCTTTGACTAGTGTGTCCTGTCCAAACGTGCGCCGACCTGTGGAGACAATGATGTCTGCCCCCGCGTGGGAGTTGTGGTTTGTGAATTATTTCACGAAATTCCATGCAACTCACCTGGATTGTGTCGGCCGCGACTGGTATTCGGGCACAACGCTCGGGGGTGAGGATTATTATCCCCTCTAGAGTAGTCTAGTGACTTCTGTGTGACTTCTCTAAAGTCCTTCCTTTTTTTTTTTTGTGTGTGCCCAGCGCTGTCTCTGCACGACCGCCTGCTCTGACACTTTTTCTAAAACTGCGATGGCCGTCGCAACAATGCCGGAAATCGGATGCAAATTTTTCAGCTGTCAGTTTGTACAGTGGAAGCGTTCAGAACATGTACTTTAGGGAGGTGTTTGGCAATTGAGTTTAACGTGAGGTGCCGATACCACGCATTAGATGGCGCTCTGCCGGGATTTCCTACAGATTCTGTCTCTTCGACGTCTCTACAGCTCCTGCAGTAATCGTTGTGCGCTATGCCCAGCCGCTCCGCGTGTAGGCCCACCACGCAGTGTCCTGTAAGGACCCCTGTCAGTGTGCGTATGTCTCTGCGGTTCAGCCCGATTATGGCCTTAGATTTCCTTTTGTTTACCGCTGGCCAAAGCTCCCTCTTGTGTCTGCATGTTTCAAGGCTGGTCCAACGTAGGTTTGTTCTACTCATGGATTCGGCGTCGATTTTCCGTGACAGTGTACTGAGCGGAGTTTGTATAGATTTCAGAGCCAGAGATGCATCCATCTCCGATCCGCATCTTGCCACCTTGTCTGCTTCTTCGTGGCCCGAGATGTCCTTGTACCCCGGTACCCAGCATAGGGTCACCGAGTTTACGGTTGATATCTCGTCTAGGTGTTTTCTGCACTGTAACACCGCCCTTGATTTAACAACTACTGACTCCATGGCCATTATGGCCGCTTGGCTGTCAGAGTATATGGTGATCTGCTTATCGGCCAGTTTACGCTTCTTCACCTCCTTAGCAGCTTGAGTGATTGCAGCTGTCTCTGCTTGAAAGACGCTGCATTCATCGTTGATTCTGAAGGACATACCCAGGCCCAGAGCCTCACAGAAGATGCCTGCACCTGTACCGGCATCCATTTTGGATCCATTTGATCCATTCGCTTCTTTCTGGGATTCTGGTAACGAATCCCCTTTTGAAGGCGAAGGTGTGTGGTAGGTAGTCAATGGATTTTGTTTCTTTCGAGGCTCTCCAACTTGCCTCGACCGATGCGTGTCCGTAGGGCCTGAAAGACCATAGTCCCGACTCTCTGAGTCTAACGGCCGTTTTAACCGCTATGCTGCTGCAATGTATGTCCAGGGGTGTGAGGTTAAGTATTACCTCCATGGCTGCAGTGGGTGTGGTCCTTATTGACCCTGTTATCCCAATGCAAGCCGTCCTTTGTATCTTAGTAAGGCTTGAGAGATGGCATTTCTTCTCAGTAGCATTCCACCATACAGCTGCGCCATATGTTAGAATGACTCTTACCACCGCTGTGTACAGCCGTGTACCACATGTGGTTTAAATCCCCATGTGTTGCCGAATATTCTTCTGCAGGCATAAAGTGCCACGTATGCCTTTTTCACCCGGTCTTCTATATTTTCCATCCAGTTGAGTTTGGAATCTAGTATAACCCCCAAGTATCTTGCCGTCTTGGATACTTGCAGGTGCACTCCATTCATCCTTGGCAGTTCAAAGGCCGGTATTGCCCTTTTCCTTGTGAACAGCAGGATTTCTGTCTTGGCTGGGTTTACTCCGAGTCCTTTTTCCGCAACCCATTTGCTGACCAGTAGGAGTACGTAGCTGAGTCGCTCACTGAGGACTGGGATGAATTTACCCGGGACCAGGATTGCTACATCGTCGGCGTAAGCGCTCACGATAAAGCCTTCCCGCTATAGTATTTTTAAGAGTTCGTCCATGACTAGGATCCATATGAGCGGAGAGAGGACGCCTCATTGTGGGGTACCTCTGCTGCCTTTCCGTTCTATACACACGTCTCCTAGATAGGACTTGATTCGTCGTGTGCCTAGCATTAGTCCAATTTATTCACATAGACTGTTATTGACCCGGGCCCTTCTAAGGCCGCGCAGAATTGCGTCAGCCTCGATATTATTGAAGGCTCCCTCTATGTCTAGGAGCGAACTCAAAGTAAATTCCTTGAATTCCAGGGATCTTTCCACTACGGAAACTACATTGTGTAGTGCGGTGTCTACAGATCTACCTTTGATGTATGCGTGCTATGATTTGGAAAGGTAATTATCGCTGATCGCTTCTCTGACATGCACATCAATTAGTCGTTCCAGTATTTTTAGCATGAATGATGACAGACTAATAGGTCTGTAGTCCTTTGCTGTGGTGTGGGTAGCTTTCCCTGCTTTAGGGATAAATATTACCCTCACCTCACGCCATGCTTTGGGAACATAGCAAAGCCTTAAGCAGCCCATATAGATGCGTTTCAGTCTTGGGATAGTGGTATCCTTAGCCTTCTGAAGCATTATAGGTCGAATATTATCTATTCCTGGTGCTTTGAAGGGGGCGAATGAGTTGATCGCCCATGCTATTTTTCTTTCGTCGATTATTGCGTCGATTGTGTTTTGATCCATTCCCTGCCTCGTGTCATGTGTAACCGTATTAGCTAATGACATTGCACTTTCGACATTACTTAGAAAATGATGGATCTTATTGGGATCGCTATCGAAGGGTGTGATAAGCTTACTAAGTAAATCTAAACTCATATGAGTAGATATTGGATTGGTATGATTTAAAGAGAAGTTATAATTTCTATTTTGATTTTCAAGCCTATTGCCTCTTGAATTACTTTCTTGGATTGGGCTCGTGGACCTTGTACCTTGTTTAGGTATTGTTCCTGTATTAATCTGAAAATCCCTTATTTTTTGTGTGGCCTCTTTCACCGAAGGTAACTCTTTTTCGGTGAGGTTTCCCTCTTCTTCGATTACTTTTAAAAATAGTTTTCTACTAAAAATTTTATTATCGTAAAATATTAGGTATTCCTCTTCAATGCCTTTCTGACTTACTTTTATGTTATCTAAGATTTGCCCTAGCGTTAGACAAATATAAGATAATATTGTAATCAATATAATCACATTTCAATCCCGTACAATAGTTCCCACCGTTTCCACAGGTGCACGAAATAAATTACTAAGGGAATTTTTATTATATAAACAATATACTTTTATTTATTAAAGTACCTTAGGCTAACATGTGGTATTTGTCTACGATACAATTATAACAGACTTAAGGAACAAAAATGTTCCTATATATATGCTTCGTCGATATGAGGTATCGATACTGCTTTATGATACCTAAAAATAGATAACGAGTGTTATCTTGTTGCTTGGGTCATTCCTTGTTGTTTCAGAAAGATACTTGGGATGTTTGTTCGCTCTGTTGATAGTGAGGGTATTTCGTCGCCATCTGGTTGACATGTGTGTTGGCTGTTGGCTTTCGTCTATTTCGTTTATATTATTTATATTTAAATCAGTATTTTTTAATTTTACGTTCGTTATATCATATGGATGTTCTATATCTATAGGGATGGGTTGATTAACAATTGCATTTTTTTAGAAAACGTTTGATTATTTATTTCTAATGTACTGTTTTCAAAAGTGATCAAAGCGTTTCTTTTGATTATAATCAATTTTCTTTCGTCACAGTTATTATTTATTTTAATATCGCTATTTATACTACAAATATTTTTAGTTGTCTTATTTCTTTATTTTGTTTATAAACATAGTTACTTTCATTAATTCTAATCAAAAAATTCACTTTCAAAATCTAATTTTTCATTATCTTTGTTGGGTATGGGTATGGGTGTGAGGAAGTAGTAGGATTGTTTTCAGTGGTTTGTTTGTTAGTTTGAGTGTATGCGCTACTGGGGTTTGCTTTGATTATATTGTCGTTATTTTTAAATTTTGATTTTCTTTCTTTCTGTATGTTGTTGTGGTGTTGTTCTTCTAATTTATTAAATTTATATCGCGGCTCAGTTTTGTGTCGTGCTGTTCTAGAGTTTTTAACAAAGCCTTGGCATCTCTGTTCTTCGTAATTTTCACGGTTCTCATTCCTTTTATTGATAATTTTTAGTTTGTTTGTATGAACGTGTTGGTATATTTTTTCTTTAGAAAAATTACCCTTCTGAATTTCGTATGGGGTATGTTTTGTTGTTGAGTGAACCGAGTTATTATAATAAAGTGTTGCTTTGTGTACAGCCATGCGAATTTCGTGTATGTTGGGTGTAGTTTTTCCATTTAAAATAGTACGTACTTTTTCAGCAAGTGTTCTATGAAATACCTCTATATCAGTAAATAGCTGTATGGCTATTGGGCTTAGAAAAATGAATTTCAATACCTAATTCTTCTAACATTTTTGCTATTCTGGGGAAGTTGAATTCATTATCCATAACGTATCATTTGGGCTTACCATGCGAAGCTATTAGTTGTAAAATTGTTTCCTCTAAAATTTCGTGTGAAACATTGGGTGTATATGTGGTTGTGGTTAGTTTAGAAAATTTATCTATGCTAGTTAAATATTTTGTCTTAGTTATACAGTAGATATCCAAATGAATTATTTCGTTAATATCTTTTGGTGTGTCTGATAAGCAGAATTTCTTTTTAATGGGGTGCCTATGGTATTTGCTTTGTTTGCAAATATTGCATGAATTTATCACGTCGTTAATTAGTTCTCTCAGATTTTTGAAATAGATTTTTGTTTTTAATCCTTGGTAATTCTCTTCGATTCCAGAATGTCCGGTTTCTTTCTCGTGGTATAATTTAATCTGTTGAACAGCTTCTTCTTCTGAGTTAATGTCTTTTGCGTAAGACATGCATTTTATAAATTTTATCCTATTTCCGTATAATCTAATTAATTGTTGTTGTAGTAAATTGAAATCACTTCACAGGGTTTACATAAATTCCCGTTATTTTGTTTTCTATCATAGGTATTAACCTACCTTCAATATCTTTTTGTTTTAAAGAATCTATACCTTCGAATATTCTTCGTTTTTTATTTAATATTTTAACTTTCGTTTGATAACCTAGTGTCAGTATTATTTGCTGACTATATTTATGTTTACGATAGTATCATTAATCGGAAAATGGTCATTTGCTTCTTTGTGTTGAGAATGGATCGTTGGTTCTACAGAGTCTAAAGCGTTTATTTCTTCGTTATTCGTGATTCCTCTACTGAGAAAGTCTGCAACTGTATTGCTTGTTCCTTTGAGATACTTGATTCTCATGTCATATTCACCTAGTTGAAGTATATATCTCTGAAGTCGAGGTGAAATATCTTTGCCGAGGTTTTTGGTTTGAAGCCATTTTAACGGTTGGTGATCCATTTTTAGCTCAAAACGTCTACCATATAAGTAAGGTCGCAGATGTCTTACTGACCAAATAATTGTAATTATTTCTTTCTCGGTCGTACTGTAGTTTCTCTCATGTTCATTGAGTGTTCTACTAATGTACGTTATTGGGTGACCTTTTTGAGATAATACTGCACCAATTGCATAGTTGGATGCAGCTGTCGCTAATACGAATATTTCATTAAAATCAGGATATGCAAGTACAGGTTCTGTTTGGAGTGCATTTTTGAGCTCCTGATGTGCTTTTACATAGCTTATATCAGATTTATCAATTTTCGTATTTTTTTTAAGATATTTAGTTATAGGTTGGGCAATTTTTGCATAATCTTTTATAAATTTTCTGTAATACCCTGTTATACCCAGAAAAGATTTAATTTCTTTTTGTGTAGTAGGTGTAACCAACCCCCTACTTGCATTTCCGACCAATTCACCAACGCATCGGCCATCTAGGAACCGGCAATAGAATCAACCCCAAAAATCCCATTGCATTAACACCATCAAGCTAACATGTCCGGGGGCTGATCTATAAGGAAGTCGAAAACCACGAAACTGAACGCATCATCCGGCCACGCGGCACTGTCAGTGTCAAGCGCATTCCTACATTTCGAAGGAAATTAAAATCGCCGGCATTTTTCGTTCAACCAGTCCCGCGTGCAGTCAAGGTAGTGCGTAGAAATTCCTGAAATAAGGAAAGAAATCGTAACCGTGCGGGCGAATAAAGAATAAAGTAATATAACAAAAAAAAAACCAAAAAAAAAAGAATTATATAAAATAAAGAAAAAAAAAAAAGAACGGTCGAAAATACATTCGCGACTGCAAACGGAACGACGCCATCGCCCTCAAAGGGACGACGACATTCCATCAGTGCACTTGCGCACCGGGATAGTAATATCCAAGGGACAAAAGGAATCGGCGAGGACACCGTCCCGTCGACCCGTTCGAAAATCCCCAACGAACGAGTTAATCTACTCGTACGCCACGGCGACCGTGATATTCGCTCAAACGAGGCCCGGGTCCAGGGCGGACTTCTGTGCGTCCGGCAAAAAGGCGATGACGCACGACCAAGCTATCACCGGTAGCTTTATTGGTAAGTGTACCTACGCCGTATCTGAAACAATAACGAGAATCTCCAATTTACATTTGGGAATTCAAAGAGATAGAGGAAGCAGGATCACGTGTCCTGACGCGACACCACCGCTACATCAGTAGCAGCACCAACACCGCTACAACAGCAACAACACCACAGCTGCCTAAGCAGCACCAACACCGCTTTAACAGCAACAACACCACCGCTACATCAGCAGCAGCACCAACACCGCTACAACAGCAACAACACCACAGCTGCCTAAGCAGCACCAACACCGCTTTAACAGCAACGACACCACCGCTACATCAGCAGCAGCAGCGCAGGCGTACCAGGCAGCAGTGCAGTGTGGGGGTGGGCGCGGAGAACCCGCGGATTTATCTTGATTTTTTTCCTTTGCGTGGAGTGATTTAGTGTTAGTGCTCGGACTCTAGGCATATACAGCGGACCATAAGCTATGTCCTAAGTACCGTTCGCCAAGCAAATTAACCTTGCAGGTCGGAGCACAGCACTACACCAGTAGAAAAAATTTATATAAAAGAATTAAATAGATAAGAAAGGGAAAGAATCTGCGGAAAACAATCCGGGTCCTGTTTTAGGTGAATAAATAATAAACTACCCTCGCTTAGGGAAGAGAAAAAAAATGATTTATTGCGATGAGGCTATCTTGCGCGTATTACTTCGCGAACCGTCGGGATTCTGGTTTAAGGGGATTACAGTGGTTATAGAAAAAAAATGTTTGCATTAATCTTAACGTTCTACAGAGTCATCAACGAACACTCGTCATTGTGCGCACAGCGGCTGGGATATGTTCATGTAAGTAAATTAACAAGAGTCACTTTAACAAACTATATTTGTTTCTAAAACCATATCCACTATATTTGCAATGAATAATTTCACATATACGGCGCCTTGGTATCCTCCTTCGCGAAATTCGTTCGTCGTCTTAGATCCTTTTGCAGAGACAGTAGCTTCCAGACCCGTCGGTCGAAAGTTTGCAGATAGCTATGCCGTCGTCGGAAATTATTTGGTTCAAGGCATAACGATAGGCCTACTCCTGCATCTCACTTATTCCTCGTAGTTTTGTTACGGGTTGTTCGGGGCGACTCAAACAGTTTCGGTTGAAAGTGCTGTCCATATAGAAGAAAAAAGAAAAGAAAAATGTATATTATCCGTCTTTCATTCGGGCGTCTTGACTGGATTATACATAATATGACTCGCGATTAAAACCATCGTCTAGGGTGGGGTCGTTTTCAAACGAATTGATAGTGCGGCCTTTGCCCCTTCGCGTTCGGAACCTTACGTACTTCGTATCCGCGACCAACGGATCGTTACGTCGTCTTTATGGTAATCGTGATCTTCGTCTTCGGTGTTATTGTTCTGGACCGTTTCGTATCTGTTAAACCTAAATTAAGTTAATACCGTCTGAGCAAAGAAGCTGAGGCGTTAAAGCGATTTAGTTCTTTCCGGATATCACCCGGGGTTTTGTTTTTGTTTTACGTTAAGACACCCTAGCTTAAGTAGACATAAGCTTAAATTGTAAGATCTACTGGCCTACCTTAGCCTATATCTAATGTGAGAAGTACGTTCATTTATGATTAACGTTTAATACAATCAGTGATAATTAACGTTTAATACATTGATTTATAATTACCGTTTAAGACATTCATTTATATTTACCTTTAATACCGGCATTTATAATTTATTTTTAATACATGCGATCATAATGTCCTTTAATACAAGCCATTTATAATTAACGTTTAATACATTCATTTATAATTACCGTTTAATACATTAATTTATACTTACTTTTACGAGTAATACCTGCATTTATAAAGTCTTTTAATACATGCATTTATAATTTCCGCTAATGCAAGCGTTTTAATTACCTTTATTACCTTCGTTCTTCAGAAGTACTGAATCTTATACTGGTGGTTACACATACGCCCCCCTGAATAAAGAAAAACACTTGAAGGGTAATGACATTTAGTATTGGCATCTTGATTTATTCTGGGTACGTAGGGCGGACCATGGAGATCTAAGGCCCCGACTGGGAAGATGCCGAGGGTTCTCACGGGGGATCCGCGATTGTAAATACGCGCAATTCGGCGCATATGAACGGGATTAGGCGCCGGCCGAAGGCCTAACAGCTTAGTCCCTCTTCACATTTGGGGTCATTGCCCATAGTGCGGCGCAATGGCCATGGTGTCCACGGGTAAGCGTGGCGGGGTGGGGCAGCACAACGGGGAGAAATACCATCTCTTCACTCCCCTCTGCGGCTGCTTCTGCAAGATCATCGACTCTCGGTCCGCCGGAGTCGAACGCCTTCACTCGAGGATGGAAATGGGAAGGTACACTTCGGGCCGTAGTAGATGGTGGAGGGTGGTACGGATATCACCGACCTTTTCTCGGATAGGTTAGGCAGCGGCGTGTCATCAGTCCGCGGCATCCGGGAGGAGGGGTTGGATTTTTAGCGGCCTCGCTATATCAAGGCACGTACAAATATCGTAACCCCAGTTCGCACTCACAGCAAGATCCCGCTCCCGCCGACGAGCTAGCGCGGGGAGATAGTCATGCCTTGGCTGTGAGCGGGCGAACACCCCTCGTCGATCCTTATGTGTCGCCTAGCCCAGCAGCTGTAAGCTGGCGTCGAGCGATCCCATACCGCTTCGGCGGTGTGTAACCGTACTCTTGGAGTCAATAAGGATCCAACGAGAATGGTTCGGCGAGGGGCAACGTTATAGCTGGCGCCCAAAACATGGGCCCGAAGAACAGTTCGCTACGATACGAGACAAGTCTTGGCCCATATGGGGCCAGACGCTCGTACAGTAGTTCCCAAAATTATTCATCCATCCATTATTAAATTTTTTTTTTCTTCAAGTACATACATCCACCCTCGGAGACTTATTTCCGCAGGGGACTTTCTTAAGTTTAGGTGTTCATATGTCTTAACGACATCTCCCTTCGAGAGAACACTGGTAGGAAGCCAGTGGCGCGAATCCGTTTCGCAGTGCGAAACGGGGTCCATCTTATGCAAGTCCAACTTGTTGAGCCGGCCCGTGGATTGACGATTTTCTCCGCGGTCTGCTGTCACGGCTGGAGTAGCGCAAGCATTTACCGCGCAAGCCTCGAAGAGGAGTTGGTAGTCACGTCCGGCATTGGGCATGACAATTCGCCTAGTGCGAACGTTGCGTAAACCCAACACTATCCGTGCGGGCGAGGTGAAGCCTCGGCGCATAGGATCCCTGACAGATGGAGGATCCGGATCTCAGGCAAGTGCGATCCCGACTCATGGGTCGACAATGTTCCCCACGAGTATAACGGCGCTCCACTGCACTGCTTTCGGGCAACCCTCACGTCGACGTATCAAACAAGAGAGCTTACACTCCCACTAAGAAAGCAATTTGAAAGAAGGCTCAGGAGGAGCAGCAGAAGCAATTTGTATTCACACCATCGCAGGGTATATACGTTCTACCCTTCGAGACCCTTAGTACCTCGACATCTTCCCTATTCGAAGTACATTAGTGATAGTAACTAAAAACTTTTTTTTTACAACCAATATAAATAGTTTTTCATATCTGATTTTCTTCGGTTCTTTATGTTTCAGAACATTTAAGTATAGGGAGCTGAAACCGTTAGTATTTGCGAACGTAGTTTGGAGCATACGGTTTTCTGTTGAGTTGCGGTCACCCTGAATAAGGACCGCCGCTTCAATCGTATATAGAATTAGTATATACGCAAGTAGATTTAAGATCATATTTCATTTCTTTTTGGTTCGCTTCGGTTCGAATACAATAGTCGAGCGAAGCGTTCATACAGACTTTTATCTGTGTTCGTTGGATCACTCGAGAGACCTACCGTTACGACGATTAGACTATGTCTAATGCCCCTAATATCGGGAGGTTTATAAGCCCGGGGAAATATCCACGACGTTCCACCCGAGGGTTGGGACGGGAAGGCATATCGTCTAGCCGGACTGTTAACTCAGCATGGCCTGGGCAACCCAGCAACCAAGACCCCCGAATGCCCCACAACGAAGATAACCCGAGAGTATCCTCCGATGCTCCGGGTCCCCAGACAAGTAACCCATATCGGCCAGCAATGGATCCGGAACCCCCACCTCTTTCCGCGAGTTTAGGACCGTTTCCCATTAGCGATTCACCACCAGGCCAAAGCCAAGAAGTGCGGTAATCTCAAGGAGCAGGAAGAGCTCCGGAACCAAGTCCCGGAGGCGTCGACTTGAACGACAGCGCACACTTCGAACAATACGTGCACCAAGTCGTCACGGCGACGGTAGGTTTGAGACGAACCGAGGAGCTTAGACACATCCGAGAGGAATTGGACCGTAGTCGGGCTGTTATGCGGCAAGACATGGCGGCGATCTTACGAGACGCAGTCCTTAGGCCCAGCTCTCTTCTCAATCACAGACATACCTCTCAAGGCACCGCGCAAGCGCGGGGAGGCATGCAACCTCCAGCCACTCCACCCCAATTTTATCAATTACCCAAACAGGCACCTGGCGCGCAAGCGATCAGGCGGCCTGAGTACATTGTGAGCTCGAATTCTCCACCGAGAGGAGGTTCGACCGGCAACCCGCAAGTGTACCCAGTGCACATGACTAGGAGCGCTAACCCAGACAACTTTTTGGCCCAGTTAAGTAATTTGAACTTCAACGAGTCCTCGCCCCAACCCAGCGGCGAACGGCTAGCTCCGTCGCACGGACCCTCTCAAACGAGCTCATACCCGAGATACCACAACATCCCAAAATGGGATCTCCAGTTTGACAACGAAAACTGTCCATTGACGATTTTCTTATACAATTAGATCGGCAGCGCCAATCATGTAACGCGTCCTGGGCAGATGTAGTCCTAAACTTTCACCACCTGGTGAAAGGGCAACCGAAGCTATGGTTTTGGGGGTATCTAAAGAAGAACCCTCATACATCATGGGAGACTTTACGTATGGCTCTGCTCGAGCAATATCGTAGCCTCGAAACCGATTTCGACATCTTAAGGCAAATGTCGGCCCGTCTTCAAGGCGAGCACGAAACCTTCGACGCCTACTATGGGAGTCTGCTGAGGCTGAACGCCAAGTTGAGATACCCTAAAGCGAGTCGGGAGTTGACCGAAATCGTTAAGAGGAACGTTCGACGGCAGATCGGACAACATCTGCTCACGTTCAACACCACAGATATGGTGGAACTAGTGCACGTTTGTCGTAGCATAGAGCGATTCATAGCCTAATCATCCGGCCTTAACCCGAATAAGTCCAAGTACACCACGGGAACTCCTTTTCGGAGGCACGTAAGCGAGCTCCACGAAGGAGAGAGCTTAAATTCAGGTGCCGGCGAAGCTAACGTAGACGCTGTGGCTTTCCGCCAGCATGAGCGACGACCTCTAATCTGCTTGATCTGCAGAGAGCCGGGGCACTCAATGTTCGAGTGCCTTAAGCTCCCCGAGAAACCGTTTTGTTTCCGCTGCGGATTAGAGAACGTATTCACGTCCAAATGCCCACGTTGTCAGGAAAACCCGAAGATGAACTACCCTCGAGCCGGGGAGAGCAGTTCAAGGAATCTCAGGCCGGCCATAGAGAAGTAAACCCAGACTTACAACCCCACATCACCATCCTGAAACGTCCGGACGATCCAAACGGGGATTCGTCGCTGAACATTCCGGATCACTATCCGGAACCCGAGACAAAGCTTTTACGACCGCTAAAGACATACGAACAGCGGTGGTCTGATTATCAGGCAGCCAGGAATCGAATTTTTAGGAAAGCCTTAACGCCATCCCGCATGCATAAATTGCGGAAGCGATTCCGGCAGAAGAGGAAGGTCTACGCCGCAGTAGCAGCGACCACTTTACAAACTTCCCCACGTACCGAAGGAGATCCGCGACCCTACGCGGCCGTGAGTCTTTTCGACCATTCCTGGTCGGGTCTCCTCGACACGGGGGCTTGTATAAGTGTAATCGGCGGAACAGGAATTAACTTTTTGAAGGCAAACCACATTCCGTGGAAACCATTCGCGTCGACAGTTACCACTGCCGACGGGTGTGCCCAAAGCATCATCGGAATCCTATCGGCGAGGGTTGCTTATAACGATCGAGAGGAGGACATTTCACTGTACGTGGTCCCCTCCATTTCTCAAGATCTGATAATAGGAGTCGACTTTTGGCAGAAGTTCGACTTAGCCCCGAATGTCATACCTAGCGCGCCTTCCAAATCCTTCGATGTGAGCAGCATCTCGGTAGGCATAGATATGACCGGAGACTCTATCCCGAAAGCAGAAATCTTGTCGCAAGCTCATATCCTTCCGCCTGAGGAAAACCGACTCCTCGCGGAGACCCTTAAGAAATTCCCGTCCTACGCCGAATTAGGCCTCGGACGCACCCATCTCATGTCTCACGACATAGACACCGGGGACGCAGCCCCGATCAAGAGGCGGCATTATTCGGTCTCTCCAGCGGTGGAAGCTCATCTTTATGCCCAGCTGGACCGCATGCTTTCGATGGACGTGATTGAAATCAGCCCAAGCGCGTGGAGCTCTCCCGTAGTTCTAGTACGGAGAGGAGACAAGCACCGCATGTGCTTGGACGTCCGTGATCTCAATCGCGTCACAAAGAAGGATGCGTACCCGCTACAAAACATAGAGGGGTTACTCGCGCGCCTGCCTGACACATACTTCATGTCAAGCGTCGATTTGAAAGACGCTTTTTTGGCAGATCCCGCTGGAGGAAAAAAGCCGCGAGAAGACTGCATTCACCGTTCCCGGGAGACCGTTATATCAATTCAAGGTCATGCCCTTCGGCCTATGTAACGCGCCCCAGCGCTTATGCAGGTTGATGGACCAAGTTATTCCCGCGGAATGGAGACACCGAGTTTTCGTCTACCTGGACGATTTGCTCATTATTTCGAGTAATTTCGAGGAACACCTCGAACTCTTGACCGCTGTAGCACGCAGGTTAGGTGAGGCCGGCCTCACCATTAATTTAGAGAAGTCCAAGTTCTGCTTCCCCGAACTTAAATACTTAGGATTCATCATCGGCAGCGGAGTCTTAAAAGTAGACCCTAGCAAGGTACAAGCCATCCAGAACTTTCCCATCCCGCAGACGCCTCGACAAGTTCGGCGCTTCTTGGGTATGGCAGGCTGGTACCGCAGGTTTGGCAAGAACTTTTCCTCCCTGTCAAGCGACCTATCCGACACTCTAAAGAAAGGCATCAAATTTAATTTTGGCGAAAGAGCGATCGCATCCTTCCACGCGATCAAAGACATGTTACGAGTATCATGCGCTCCCGTTCTGGGCAATCCGGATTTCCGTAAGCAGTTCATAATTTCGTGCGACGCAAGTTCCTCCGGCGTCGGGGCTGTATTGAGCCAACTAGACGATGAGGGGAATGAACGCCCCATATACTATTACTCGCACAAGCTGAACTCCGCGCTGCGGAATTACACGGTAACAGAAAGGGAATGCTTAGCAGCGATTCTAGGCATCGCTAAATTCAGACCCTATGTAGAAAGATACAAATTTAGGATCATCACAGACCACGCGAGCCTGCAATGGCTTATGACCCGAAAGGAGTTGAAGGGTAGATTGGCGCGATGGAGTTTAGAGCTTCAGGGGTACACTTTTGACGTTGAGCACCGGAAGGGAAGTCTACACGTCGTACCGGACGCCCTGTCCAGGGTACATGAGGTGCGGGCTCTCCGAACCGGCGACTCAACGCCAACCTTGCTCTCCGACGTGTTGCAAATTGATCTGACGGATCCCAGGTTCAACTCGAAGCAATACCGGCAGATCATCGACAGCGTCGAGGACAATAAAAACCAGCTGCCGGATCTTCGGGTCATAAACAATTTTGTTTACAAGAAGATCTAAACAAGCACATATAATCCCCTCCACGAAGAGCAACCCTGGAAACTCTGGATTCCGAACGCGCTAACAACTCAGCTAATTCAACGGGCTCATTGTCCGCCGGAAGCCCCGCATGGAGGAGTAGCAAAGACACTATACAGATTACGAGCGCAAGCGTATTGGCCGAACATGGCCACGCAGGTTAAGGATTATATCCGCCACTGCGAGATTTGTAAGACGACGAAAGCTCCCAACATCACTCTGCGAGCGGAGATGGGCAAGGCATTCGCAGTGGACCGCCCATTCCAACACGTCTACACTGATTTTCTGGGACCATACCAAAGTTCCAAACGGGGCAACACCCATATCCTAGTCGTACTGGATCAGTTCTCAAAGTTTGTCCTGCTAAAAGCCATACGCCGAGCTTCGTCAGAAGTGACCATCAACTTCCTCCGGGACGAAGTATTTGCGATCTTCGGCATGCCGGAAACCCTGTTATCGGACAATGGGAAGCAATTCATAAGCAAAGAATTCGGCAATTTCACCACCTCGCACGGAATTAAACACCAAAAGACAGCTTTCTATTCCCCTCAGGCAAACGCGAGCGAACGCGTAAATCGGTCCATTCTGAGCGCCATACGAGCGTACGTCGGCTCGGATCACTCCATCTGGGACGCGCAGTTGGCGTCTATTGGGAGAGCCCTGAGGACCGGTGTTCACGCAGTCACCGGCCTGTCGCCTTGCGAAGTATTATTTGGGCAAAGAATGATAGAACACGGTAGCGACTATAAGTTACTCCGACAGCTCGAGGGTCTCAACAATTCCGAGCTGGAGATTCTCCCCAAAGCCAACAAAATGAACATCCTCCATTCGCACGTAAGGAACGCACTGGAGAAAGCTCACGAAAAGTACGCTAGGCAATATAACCTCCGCTGCAACCCGGTAAAATATAAAGTAGACGACGGCGTGTACAAACGAAACCAAGTACAGAGCAATTTTGCGAAAGGCATCAACGCAAAATTTTGCCGAAAGGTTATGAAGGCCCGAGTAGTCAGAGTCGTCGGGAATCTATACCAACTGGAGGACGAACAAGGCCAAAACCTAGGTATGGTGCATACCAAAGATATACGAAGGTAAGGGTCAAGCACCCTCTCGCGCAGCACCAAAGGACATTCGACTTCTTAACCCTTATCCCTATCCTTTTCCCCGGAGATAAACATAAATTTCATCCCAACCGTCCCATATAAGAAACCAAAATAATACAATTCAAATCACAACCACCTATGGTTATACAAAATAGGAATACAAAAAGAAAAAAAAAGAAGGGGGAATATCCGAGAGAGAGTGAGGCGATTGCAGATGCAGGTGGCCCAGACAGTTCCACCGGCGCACGCGGCTCGACTACATCGAGCGATAGGAAGCAAGACAGCAGCAAGCAGGTGATGGGTTGTTTGCCTTGTCGGTTTCTCTCTCAGGATCGGAAAGCCGCAAGGGGTGTAACCAACCCCCTACTTGCATTTCCGACCAATTCACCAACGCATCGGCCATCTAGGAACCGGCAATAGAATCAACCCCAAAAATCCCATTGCATTACCACCATCAAGCTAACATGTCCGGCGACTGATCTATAAGGAAGGCGAAAACCACGAAACTGAACGCATCATCCGGTCACGCGGCACTGTCAGTGTCAAGCGCATTCCTACATTTCGAAGGAAATTAAAATCGCCGGCATTTTTCGTTCAACCAGTCCCGCGTGCAGTCAAGGTAGTGCGTAGAAATTCCTGAAATAAGGAAAGAAATCGTAACCGTGCGGGCGAATAAAGAATAAAGTAATATAACAAAAAAAAAAACAAAAAAAAAAAGAATTATATAAAATAAAGAAGAAAAAAAAAGAACGGTCGAAAATACATTCGCGACTGCAAACGGAACGACGCCATCGCCCTCAAAGGGACGACGACATTCCATCAGTGCACTTGCGCACCGGGATAGTAATATCCAAGGGACAAAAGGAATCGGCGAGGACACCGTCCCGTCGACCCGTTCGAAAATCCCCAACGAACGAGTTAATCTACTCGTACGCCACGGCGACCGTGATATTCGCTCAAACGAGGCCCGGGTCCAGGGCGGACTTCTGTGCGTCCGGCAAAAAGGCGATGACGCACGACCAAGCTATCACCGGTAGCTTTATTGGTAAGTGTACCTACGCCGTATCTAAAACAATAACGAGAATCTCCAATTTACATTTGGGAATTCAAAGAGATAGAGGAAGCAGGATCACGTGTCCTGACGCGACACCACCGCTACATCAGTAGCAGCACCAACACCGCTACAACAGCAACAACACCACAGCTGCCTAAGCAGCACCAACACCGCTTTAACAGCAACAACACCACCGCTACATCAGCAGCAGCACCAACACCGCTACAACAGCAACAACACCACAGCTGCCTAAGCAGCACCAACACCGCTTTAACAGCAACGACACCACCGCTACATCAGCAGCAGCAGCGCAGGCGTACCAGGCAGCAGTGCAGTGTGGGGGTGGGCGCGGAGAACCCGCGGATTTATCTTGATTTTTTTCCTTTGCGTGGAGTGATTTAGTGTTAGTGCTCGGACTCTAGGCATATACAGCGGACCATAGGCTATGTCCTAAGTACCGTTCGCCAAGCAAATTAACCTTGCAGGTCGGAGCACAGCACTACACCAGTAGAAAAAATTTATATAAAAGAATTAAATAGATAAGAAAGGGAAAGAATCTGCGGAAAACAATCCGGGTCCTGTTTTAGGTGAATAAATAATAAACTACCCTCGCTTAGGGAAGAGAAAAAAAAACATAGGGGCGGGCTACAGTCCGCTTGGGCGAACTGTTGGATACCCTATTCTTATTCCTATATCTCATAAGTGGGCGTGACAAAAATTTAAAGGATTTTATCGAAAAAACTAAGCTTTTGTAAATAAAAACGCTCCCTAGCTCAAACTTTGGTTTTTCAATAAAATTGTTTTATGTAATTGTGGGCGTGTCAGTAGGCGGATTTAAAAAAAATTTAAGTATGAGCATAAAGGGCACCTAGAGAGTATATACTATAAATTTCAGCTCCCTAGCTCAAACTTTGGACTTTCAAAAATAAAAAAAAAATAATTGTGGGCGTGTCAGTAGGCGGATTTTGAAAATATTTCCACATGAGCATAAAGGGCCCCTAGAGAGTATATATTAAAAATTTCAGCTCCCTAGCTCAAATTTTGGTTTTTCAAAAAAAATATTTTATTTAATTGTGGGCGTGTCAGTGGGCGGATTTTGAAAATTTTATGTCCCAAGCAGTTTTATGAGCCAAAGATCATATATAAAAAATTTCAGCTTTCTAGCTCAAATTTCAATTTTTCCCAAAATTTGTTTTATTTAATTGTGGGCGTGTCAGTGGGCGGATTTTGAAAATTTTATGTCCCAATCAGTTTTATGGGCCATAGATCATATATAAAAAATTTCAGCTCTCTAGCTCAAAATTCGATTTTTTCCAAAATTTTGTTTTTTTGAGTTTGTGGGCGTGTCTGTGGGCGGATTTCAAAAATTCTTAAACTTGATTATTTCGGGACCCTAGAGAGTATATGGTTAAAATTTCAGCTCTCTAGGTCCAGTTTAAAGGCCTAATTTTTGCCGACGGACGGACGGACGGACGGACGGACGGACGGACGGACATGGCTAGATCGACATTACTATCGATGCTGATCATAAATATAGTAACTTTTAGGGGTCTACGGGCAATATTAAGGTATGTTACAAACTATGCGTCAAAATTAATATACCCCTAGAATAGGGTATAATAATTGTGGGCGTGTCAGTAGGCGGATTTTGAAAATATTTCCACATGAGCATAAAGGGCCCCTAGAGAGTATATATTAAAAATTTCAGCTCCCTAGCTCAAATTTTGGTTTTTCAAAAAAAATATTTTATTTAATTGTGGGCGTGTCAGTAGGCGGATTTTGAAAATTTTATGTCCCAAGCAGTTTTATGAGCCAAAGATCATATATAAAAAATTTCAGCTTTCTAGCTCAAAATTCAATTTTTCCCAAAATTTGTTTTATTTAATTGTGGGCGTGTCAGTGGGCGGATTTTGAAAATTTTATGTCCCAATCAGTTTTATGGGCCATAGATCATATATAAAAAATTTCAGCTCTCTAGCTCAAAATTCGATTTTTTCCAAAATTTTGTTTTTTTGAGTTTGTGGGCGTGTCTGTGGGCGGATTTCAAAAATTCTTAAACTTGATTATTTCGGGACCCTAGAGAGTATATGGTTAAAATTTCAGCTCTCTAGGTCCAGTTTAAAGGCCTAATTTTTGCCGACGGACGGACGGACGGACGGACGGACGGACGGACGGACATGGCTAGATCGACATTACTATCGATGCTGATCATAAATATAGTAACTTTTAGGGGTCTACGGGCAATATTAAGGTATGTTACAAACTATGCGTCAAAATTAATATACCCCTAGAATAGGGTATAATGATTTATTGCGATGAGGCTATCTTGCGCGTATTACTTCGCGAACCGTCGGGATTCTGGTTTAAGGGGATTACAGTGGTTATAGAAAAAAAATGTTTGCATTAATCTTAACGTTCTACAGAGTCATCAACGAACACTCGTCATTGTGCGCACAGCGGCTGGGATATGTTCATGTAAGTAAATTAACAAGAGTCACTTTAACAAACTATATTTGTTTCTAAAACCATATCCACTATATTTGCAATGAATAATTTCACATATACGGCGCCTTGGTATCCTCCTTCGCGAAATTCGTTCGTCGTCTTAGATCCTTTTGCAGAGACAGTAGATTCCAGACCCGTCGGTCGAAAGTTTGCAGATAGCTATGCCGTCGTCGGAAATTATTTGGTTCAAGGCATAACGATAGGCCTACTCCTGCACCTCACTTATTCCTCGTAGTTTTGTTACGGGTTGTTCGGGGCGACTCAAACAGTTTCGGTTGAAAGTGCTGTCCATATAGAAGAAAAAAGAAAAGAAAAATGTATATTATCCGTCTTTCATTCGGGCGTCTTGACTGGATTATACATAATATGACTCGCGATTAAAACCATCGTCTAGGGTGGGGTCGTTTTCAAACGAATTGATAGTGCGGCCTTTGCCCCTTCGCGTTCGGAACCTTACGTACTTCGTATCCGCGACCAACGGATCGTTACGTCGTCTTTATGGTAATCGTGATCTTCGTCTTCGGTGTTATTGTTCTGGACCGTTTCGTATCTGTTAAACCTAAATTAAGTTAATACCGTCTGAGCAAAGAAGCTGAGGCGTTAAAGCGATTTAGTTCTTTCCGGATATCACCCGGGGTTTTTTTTTGTTTTACGTTAAGACACCCTAGCTTAAGTAGACATTAGATCTACTGAATTACGCCCAAGTCTAAGACGTACTTTTCTTTGGGCCTACCTTAGCCTATATCTAACGTGAGAAGTACGTTCATTTATGATTAACGTTTAATACAATCAGTGATAATTAACGTTTAATACATTCATTTATAATTACCGTTTAAGACATTCATTTATACAAGGTGGCGCAAAAATAACCTTCCGATGTTTTTTGGCTGTAATTTAAATTATTGCTCAAATAAATAGTCACCAATATTCCGCGTTCTGGAGCAGTGTAGCGTAACATTGTTTATTAACGTGTATTTCGCATGTGTTTACTACACAAATGTCAAAACAGAACTGACATTAGGGGCCAATCGCAAAATTTATAGCATTTTCTGATAGGAGGATTACTTTTGCGCCACCTTGTATTTACCTTAAATACCGGCATTTATAATTTCTTTTTAATACATGCGATCATAATGTCCTTTAATACAAGCCATTTATAATTAACGTTTAATATATTCATTTATAATTACCGTTTAATATATTCATTTATACTTACTTTTAATACCTGCATTTATAAAGTCTTTTAATACATGCATTTATAATTTCCGCTAATGCATGCGTTTTAATTACCTTTATTACCTTCGTTCTTCAGAAGTACTGAATCTTATACTGGTGGTTACACATACGCCCCCCTGAATAAAGAAAAACACTTGAAGGGTAATGACATTTAGTATTGGCATCTTGATTTATTCTGGGTACGTAGGGCGGACCATGGAGATCTAAGGCCCCGACTGGGAAGATGCCGAGGGTTCTCACGGGGGATCCGCGATTGTAAATACGCGCAATTCGGCGCATATGAACGGGATTAGGCGCCGGCCGAAGGCCTAACAGCTTAGTCCCTCTTCACATTTGGGGTCATTGCCCATAGTGCGGCGCAATGGCCATGGTGTCCACGGGTAAGCGTGGCGGGGTGGGGCAGCACAACGGGGAGAAATACCATCTCTTCACTCCCCTCTGCGGCTGCTTCTGCAAGATCATCGACTCTCGGTCCGCCGGAGTCGAACGCCTTCACTCGAGGATGGAAATGGGAAGGTACACTTCGGGCCGTAGTAGATGGTGGAGGGTGGTACGGATATCACCGACCTTTTCTCGGATAGGTTAGGCAGCGGCGTGTCATCAGTCCGCGGCATCCGGGAGGAGGGGTTGGATTTTTAGCGGCCTCGCTATATCAAGGCACGTACAAATATCGTAACCCCAGTTCGCACTCACAGCAAGATCCCGCTCCCGCCGACGTGCTAGCGCGGGGAGATGGTCATGCCTTGGCTGTGAGCGGGCGAACACCCCTCGTCGATCCTTATGTGTCGCCTAGCCCAGCAGCTGTAAGCTGGCGTCGAGCGATCCCATACCGCTTCGGCAGTGTGCAATCGTACTCTTGGTTGGTTGGTTGAAAACGGCCCTCGGTGAGGATGCACTTAGACCAGAAGTAGGTCCATTGTGCTGCCGATGTGTAAGGTGGGTGGGTCACCCTCTTACTCAGGGAACCATTTGCTCCTCTGAATGAAGGAGCTAATCCTTGCTGTGCAGGCGTTGTTAAGATCGTTTAGATCATTGAAAAGGTATTCACCCAATGTAGCCTTCCTAATGTTGGCGAGTGCAGGACACGTGCAAAGGAAGTGACTGATGGTCTCCTCTTCTTCCTCGTCCCTACAGCTTCTACAGAAGTCATTGTAGGGGATGCCCAGCCTTTGGGCATGTCTTCCTATAGCACAGTGCCCGGTGAGGGCATTTACTAATTTCGAAAGGGTTCCTCTCTTATGCCTCAGAAGTCCGATGGACCTGGATTTGTTAAATGTCGGCCAGAGTAGCCTTGCGGTGTTGCACTGGTCGAGTTGGTGCCAACGACGGTTGGCTTCGTTCACCGCATTGGTGTCTATGAGGTTTTTAGCATAAGACGTTGGCGCCTCGATGTCGGTGACGCTTATGCTATTTAAACCAGAAGAGCCTCGTCGGGCCAGTTCGTCAGCTTCACAATTCCCTGGTATGTCACAGTGACCCGGCACCCAGCAAAGGGTGAGGCTATACTGACCGGCTATCTCGTTAAGAGATGCACGGCAGTTTTTCACTGCCTTGGATCTTGTAGTGCTGGATGCAAGGGATTTGATGGCCGCCTGACTGTCGATGTATATTACAATATCTGATTTCGATATCGTATTAACCGACAGCCAGGCAGCGGCTTGGCGGACGGCGGTGACTTCGGCCTGAAAAACGCTGCAGTGTTCTGGAAGGTTAAAGGAGAGGTGAATGTCCAGGTCTTCAGAGAAGACTCCGGCACCGACTCCGTCCTCCGTTTTGGACCCATCCGTAAAAATTGACAGCGATTCGTGGTGTAGGACATGACGTTGTGTCCACTCGGTTCTGTCTGGGATTAGATGTTTGTAGCCCAGGTTGAAGTTGTATTCAGTGGGCAGGTGGTCGGTGACCTTAGGGAGATGTCGATACATCGATAGTACATTGGCATGTCCAGTGTGTTGCTCTTTCCATTGTTTGGAGCTTCTCAGTCTTATTGCTGAGCTGGCAGCCAATTGTTTGCCGACGATGTCGGTCGGAAGAAGGTGGAGCATGGCTTGGAGCGCCGCAGTGGGAGAGGTTCTCAGCGCACCGGTGATGCTGAGGCATGCAACTCGTTGAGTTTTGTCCAGCAAGGTTAGGTTGGACTTCTTCTCCAAGGCGGGCCACCAGACCAGTACTCCATAGAAGAGAATCGGTTTAACTACCGACATGTATAACCAGTGCATAATTTTTGGTTGTAGGCCCCACGTGGAGCCTACCGCCTTTTTGCAAATGTAAAGAGCAGCTAGGGATTTCCTGGCACGTTCGACTACATTTTCCCTCCAAAGTAGCTTGCGATCAAGCTTCAGGCCTAAATAGCTAGCGCTATTTGAGAGTGCCAGAGGAGTGCCTCTAATCTTCGGGGTGGTGAACTCAGGGAGTTTATGTCTTCGTGTGAACAGGACCAGCTCAGTCTTTGTTGGATTGACGGACAGGCCGCATCTTTCGGTCCAACCTGTCAGTATGTTGATAGCAGATTGCATGACATCGGCCAGCGTCTGCGGGTATTTGCCTGTTACAAGTATTGCGACATCGTCTGCATAGGCGATAACTTTACATCCAGTGTGTTCAATGTTCAGAAGGGCTTCGTTGAGCACTAGGTTCCACAGTAGCGGAGACAATACTCCTCCTTGGGGAGTGCCCCTGTGTGCACGTCGTTTGACAGTGCTACTTCCGAAGGATGCGGTTATTACTCTGCTTTTGAGCATGTATTCCACAAAGCAGCAGATTGAGTCGTCGATGTTGAGCCCGCGTAGGGCGTTGGTAATCGAATAGGTTTCAACGTTGTTGAAAGCTCCCTCTATGTCGAGAAATGTCACTAAGGCAAGTTCTTTGATAGATAGGGATTTTTCGACGTGGTAGACCATGGAGTGCAGGGCCGTTTCAACAGATTTACCTTTTTGGTAAGCGTGTTGTGATGTGGATAGCAAGTTGCTATCAATGGTGGCCTTGATGTGAAGATCTAGAATTCTTTCTAGAATCTTGAGGAGGAAGGATGTTAGGCTTATGGGTCTAAGGTCCTTCGGGGAAGTGTGCGATGTTTTTCCTGCCTTGGCTATGAATACCACTCTTACTTCAGTCCAGGCGGCCGGCATTGTTCCTAGCATCAAGCAGCCCCTCATAATACGGGACAGGTGCTGCCCCGTTATGCTGAGGCCCGCTTGAATTTGCGCCGGAAAAATGCCGTCTGGCCCCGGGGACTTGAATGGCTCAAAGCTGTTCACTGCCCATTTCAGTTTTTCCTCGCTTATGAGGTCCGGAGGTGATGGTAGGCGTGCAGCGTTTACCAGGGCAGGGTTTTCGCTAGGTATAGGCGTGCAGCCGGGGAAGTGGGTGTCCATAAGCAGACCAAGCGATGCTTCATCTGATTCTGTCCATGATCCGTTGGGATTCATGAGGACACTTGGTATGGTTGGGTTTTTGGAAAGGACTTTGCGTAGCCTAGAGGATTGAGACGTATTGTCAATACTCTGACAGAAACTGCGCCAGGATCTACGCCTGGCCTTACGAACTTCCGCTTTGAAGCTCTTAAGGCTTGCTTTGTAGATATCCCAGTCCAGAGGTAGCCTCGTTGTTTTGGCTTTGTTGAATTGCTTCCTGCTTGTGTGGCGAAGCTTGTTAAGTGCTGCATTCCACCACGGTGGACGATTGTCTGCCTTCCTCGTAGTAATTGGACAGGATTCGTCGAATGCTACGTTTAAGGCGGAAGTTAGAACAGCGTTAAGCTCATCTAGTCCCAATTGTGTTTCTGGAGTCTTAGGCACACGATTGGACAGTTCAGCAGAGAGGATTTCATTGTGTTTACACCAGTCAGTTCTTCGACGATTGCGAAAAATTGCTGGTGAGGTGTTATGGCGTATTTCTAGTTCATATTCCAGATAGCGGTGATCGGAAAAGGAGTGGCTGTCAGATACAGTCCACTTAGAAATCGCAGGGTACAAGTTAATAGAGGCGAAGGTAACATCTAGTACCTCTTGTCGGGTTTTGGTTATAAAGGTGGGACTATGTCCCCTATTGCACACTATTAGGTCGGTGCCTACTAAGAATTCAAATAGGGACTCACCTCGGGGGTTAGTGTCGGTACTACCCCATAATTCGTGATGCGCATTTGTGTCGCATCCCAGCAAAATTTCTTCTCCTCTCTTCCTGGCTTCTTCTACCACTACTCTCACTCCCTCTGATGGAGCTGAGTTGGGGTCATCGTAGAGTAGGTATCCTGAAGCTAGCCAGATGTGGGCTTCTGCAGATTTTAGCAGTGTTACTGCCAGGTCATTCGTGCTGCGGTGAGGAAGAAAGGTTAAGTTTAGTGTAGATCTAGCGAGAATGCAAGCTCGAATGTTACCTGCGTTCTTGGTGTGGTATAGCGTGTAGTGTGGGTCCCTCAGTCCCATGACGATGTCATTTCTAATCCAAGGTTCTTGGATGAGGGCGATGTCGAAGCCTCCTTCATTGAGGCGGAGTAGTAGGTTAGCGGATGCTAAGGTGGAGTGATGGAGGTTAATCTGTATCAGTTTCAGCATCATTGCTAACTGATACAGACCTCTCCACAACGGTAGCGTCCAGGTTCTCTGGCGATGATGGATCATCATCGGGGATCTGGTCGCGGGGGGAGGCGGGTGTCGCGGGTGTCGCCGATTCAGAGGGGCCAGCAACGGTGTTGCGGTCCGAAGCAAAGAGTCTTACTTCCACCTCTTTAAGACCGCATCGGATCTTAAAGTCCTTAGCCCGGAGCAAGGGGAGAGACTCAGTGGTGAGCGAAACGACCAGCGAACGGCCAGTTTTCTTCGCTTCTTCCGGTTTCTTGGAGCTCGGTGTCTCTTCGATAAACTTCCAGTCTTTGACTGGAAGATCCGGATTTTGGTACTTGACTAGACCATGTAGTTTGGCTGGCTCGCTGGGTTCAGTTGGAACCCAGATTCTAGCTCTTGGCCTGTGGGGGATTTTGCTCCGGTCCACCGCCTTAAGCTTAGCACCTGGCCAGATTTCACCAATACCTGCAATGGCGGTGGTGATGAAATCGACCGAAGTTTGGTCGTCACAGGCTAGCAGCTTCACGTAGCCCTGGTGCCATCCAGCGTCCTTAAAGGTGGGAGGTGAGTTGGGATGGGTGATGATACGCTCGCAAAGGCAGTTCATCACTCTGCCTTCAATGAGCCTCCATTTCTCGTATGAGATTCTCCCTTCATCGTCAGACAGATCCACTATCGCAACGACGAGGCTATCCTTGACCGTCTCAGAGAAGGGTTTAGAGCTCGTTGAGCTCTTGGTCTTCTTTGAGGCGTTGGACTCCTCGTCTACGGATCTACGCCGTTTGGGCGCAGTTCCTGTCGCAACGACGGATCGGCTCCCAGCTTGGTTCGTTGAACCATTGCGACTCGTCGAGTCTTAAGCTTGGGTGCTCCTCTTCCGATGAGAGGGATTCGCTCCTTGAGTGGTGGGGTGAC
The DNA here is from genome assembly GCA_949715645.1 of Portevinia maculata. Classification (NCBI taxonomy): domain Eukaryota; kingdom Metazoa; phylum Arthropoda; class Insecta; order Diptera; family Syrphidae; genus Portevinia; species Portevinia maculata. The sequence goes on along the minus strand of OX454526.1, from coordinate 207,532,672 downwards.
TAGTGCCACGAATGGTGGGTTGGTGTGGGTCCCGGGTGGAGGGGTGGCGTTTGCCACTAGAGGGGGGGCGTCGTACGCCATGGGTACATGGGCGCCCGGTTTTGAAATGCCGTAGAGGCTGCAGCTTAATCAGTTCGTTGAACTGCACGATGGTGTCGTGTCGTTCAGCTCGTCAGAGAGCATAGAACACTCGCTTGTAGCGTCTTCAATGCAGAGGTTCTGCAGGTGCTCCTCCACACGTGTAGTGCTTTTGGAGCTGCTGGCGGTGCCAGCTGTATCCGGTTTTTGTTGAGGTCCGGCCTCAGAATTTTCTTTTTTTTGGATTTTTTTTGTTTTTTGTGTTTTTTTCAATATTTTGGTTGTTTTGTTGCATTATAAGATTTGGATCCCACGAGTAGCTAGGGAAGGGGTGGTCCATCCGCACAGAGCCCCGCATGTACGGACAAGGCAAGCTGATCCAGAGTGTGCCAGTTTCTCTGGATACACCGCTTGCGACTGAGCTATTTTTGTTTTCCCTGGGCCCTCAGCCAGGCTGATTCTCGGCACGGTACGGTTCACACCTTAATCCAGCCCAGGGTGAAGAAGGAATGGAGGAGGGAGGAAAGGATGGGAAAGACAGGGTGGGATGTGATTTTCTGGGGTTTACTCCCACTAAACACTCTAACCCAGAGTTGGTTTTGGTCCACGATGGGTCTTACAGTGGGATTCTTGTCATCTTCACTGCTATTACCTCATTACCCCGGATCACGAATCACTGTGAAACTTACACTTCATCGTACCGGGGCATCCCCTTATCCGCCACCCAGGGACGCGCCTGGTAGGGGACCTACCCCCCCAGGAATCGTACTCTTGGAGTCAATAAGGATCCAACGAGAATGGTTCGGCGAGGGGCAACGTTATATAGGCAGTGGTATTCTTTCGATAACTGTAGTTTTGTCAGAATTAGGTTTAATGCCCTTGTCAGTAATAATATGACCTAAAAATTTGGTTTCTCTTTTAAGAAAATTGCATTTATCGATTTGAATTTTTAGGTTATATTTCTTTAGTCTCTGGAATACCAAATTCAAATTAATCATGTGTTCTTCGAGAGAAGTATTGAAGATTAGAATATCGTCTAAATAAACTACACAGATTTTATTAATCAGTTCGTCTAAGACTTCGTTCATCATTCTTTGGAAGGTGCCTGGGGCGTTTTTTAATCCAAATGGCATACGTAATGTCCATATGGAGTTGAGAAAGCAGTTTTCTCAATATCTGACGGATCCATTTTAATCTGATGGAATCCTTTCGCAAGATCTAACGTCGAAAAATATTGGGCTCTTCCAAGTTTGTCCAATATCTCGTCGATATTAGGTATAGGGTGTTTGAACTCGATTGTTTTCTCGTTCAATTTGCGATAGTCGATCACCATACGCCACTTCTGTTTTCCAGAGTTGTCTTCTTTCTTTGGGACTACCCAAATAGGTGCATTATAGGGTAAGGTACTTTTCTTAATAATTCCTTGAGCTAATAAATCCTTAACTTGTTTTTCGATCTCTTGTTCGTGTATTTTAGGTTAACGATAGATTTTGCTAAATATTGGACTATCATGTTCGGTCCTAATATTGTGCGTGGTTTGAGTGGTAGATGTTAATTTATCTCCTTCTTTAAAAAATACGTGTTTATTTTTTTCAATAAATTTATTTAAAATGTTTTTCTCTTCTAAATTCAAATCCTCACTAGTTAATTGACTCATTTCAGTTGTGTTACAATAGTTAAGTGTATGGATTTCTTCGAATTCATACGGACATTTGTTTTTATTCGTATAGTTTTCGAAATAAGTTTTTCTATTATTTATTTCTACAAATCCTTCTCCTATGTCTACATTTGCTTTGATGGGCTTTAACAGGTTTTGACCTATTATTCCATAGAATTTTTTTATTTTTTATTTTCATCAACTTCCATGCCATTGTTGCTTCATGTTCGTTGAATTCAACAGGCACTTTAGTTATGATTTCTTCTTTAATGGTACTAATTGTATTGTTGGCGAATTTTACTTGAGTTGGTATCCGTACAGGATTCCGTAGTATTTCTAATAGTTCAGATTCATTCAGTATACTTGTAGTCGAACCTGTGTCTATTACAATTTTTAGTTTTTTATTATTAATGGTTGCAATTATTATGGGAAGTGCTTGGGTTTCCCTATCAGAGTAAAATTTACCACATGATGTTCTACGTCTACATTATTAACATCCATGGGCTCTTGTCTTGAATTAATAGTTCTAGGATTAATATAGTTATTCTGCCTATGATGATTATAAGGTGGCCTATATTGGTAATTATTTCTAAGTATATTATTATTATTTGCCCTAATCTGATTACTATTCATTTCTATATTCCTTCTTTGATGAAATTGTTGATTGTTCTGTATAAACTGAGGTCTTTGATTATAATTATTATTTTTATATTGCCTCTGGGGATGATTTGAATTATTTGGTTTGGGGTTAGGGTTTGATTTTTCACTAAGGTTTTTATACCTAATTAATAATTCATAAGCTTCCCTTATATTTTTAATTCTTTGAGCAATAATAATAGATGCTTGATTAGCGTTTAAATTATTTATAAATTTGTTCATAACTAAATTTTCATTAGTGGTAGGGTTATATATAGGACTTACGTCTAATGTACTCTTTTTGATAAGTTGAAGGAGGATGTCTTCAGTCTGTCTGTATAGTTGATGGACGTCTCTGCTTTGGATGGCATGCAAATCTTGCAGGATCTCTTCGTAAGTCTCATGTACACCATAATCCTGGATGAGGGCTGCTTTAATTAATGGCCATGTGGGCTGCAATATCCTTCGCAGTGTGTTTATTGCGTTTCCTTGTATTCGATTTCTAATGATGAGCGTAGCTATTGCTTTGTTTGGATCCGTAATGTGAGAGTACACATAATCAATGTACTCTATGAACGCGATGACATCTTCTTCGGGTTTTCCTGAGTATATAGGGACTTTCTCTAGTCTTTCTAGAGTCACTTTCTGGTCTGCTATTAATCCTGCTGGTTGAGCCATTTTCGTTGGCTTTCTGGAGAACGAGTAAAGTTGGTGAATTGATATATCGAGTTGTTTAGATATTTCTTCAAACAGTTGCGATTCTCTGTATCAATTTCCTCTGCGGATTTCGTGTATTGGGCTATTATAATTTGCTCCTGAACACTTTAACACATTCTCTGATTTTACTTCGTAGGTTGTAAATTAATTTTCAAATTTGAACTTTATCACTGGATATTTTCTCTCACTATAATATGCGGGTATAGATCTGAGAAATATCCTACCGACTGCGCCAAATAAATTACTAAGGGCCTTTTTATTAGATAAACAATATACTTTTATTTATTAAAGTACCTTTGGAGCTAACATGTGGTATTTGTCTACGATACAATTATAACTGACTTAAGGAACAAAAATGTTCCTATATATATGCTTCGTCGATATGAGGTATCGATACTGCTTTATGATACCTAAAAATAGATAACGAGTGTTATCTTGTTGCTTGGGTCATTCCTTGTTGTTTCAGAAAGATACTTGGGATGTTTGTTCGGTCCGTTGATAGTGAGGGTATTTCGTCGCTATCTGGTTGACATGTGTGTTGCCTGTTGGTTGTTATCTCTAACATAACTCACGCGCATACTCATAAGGTGTCGCGATTCAAGTCGCGCTAGACGCTGACGATGTGAAAGCGCAATTTAATATTAAGCCAGTAATGTATTTTAGGATAATATAAATAGGTTTAAGACAATAAAATAAAGGTGATTCTTAAAACAACCAAGGAACCGAAAGCTGTTAATTTTCATTTCAATTGCTTCGACGGGTTTGTACTCGGGCAACTACACGACGACTTAGCAAGAGTTTTAAACTCTGGTTAAGTGCAGCGAATTTGCTAGCAAATTTCGCTATATAAAAAAACACTATCAACAAACAAACATCTGTTAAACGCCTAGGACAAAACGGCACTGTTGATAGCAATAATTTCGAGGTTTTTAGGGAGTTAATCTACCTAGGAGTCAACATCAACTCCACGAATGACACCTTAGTGGATATCCGCTGGAGAATTACAAATGGGATGAAAAATACATGCTCTATCGAACGTTAATCCTGCCAGTCCCGCTTTATGGTGCCGAGTGCTTTAAGATAAGTAGAAAAGTAGAGCTATTCACCCTTATTCTACGTGGCGTTTATATTAAACGACAAATGGCGTTTTTTGAAATCGGTATTACATGTGGCGTGTTTCTAGGCGTTTTATGTCGTTAAACGACATGGGGCGTTTAAGTAGTGTGGAACACAAATTCTACAAACGTCAAAACAGTTTTTCGCATTCTGACAGTCATTTTAGTTGCACAAAACGACTCATAAAACGCCGATTATTGGCGATTACAAATTCTTAAACGACTACGAGGCAACTTTAAAAAAAAACATGCGAGTTTTGGTAATTTTTTATATTTATGCATTGATTTCATAGTTCTCTTATGATTAAGGGTGAAAATAACAAACCCCTATCAGATAAAACCTTTGGTGGAATATATGGAAGAAAATATATCGTTGGCAACAAATTTTAAAAGAGGTGTTCCACCGAGCGATGATGTAAAAAATGGATGGGAGTCGGTATCTGCGACCCTTAACTATTTAGGACGACCTGTAAGAACAGAAAAAGAGTGGCCAAAGGTAAGCATTTGATCAAAATTGAAACGATTTATAACTTTCTATTTAACAGGTTTGGTTCAATGCTAAATTTAAAGTAAAACAGAAACTGGTTTACAACAAGAAACAGTTGGAGACCACTGGAGGAGGGATATTCAAAACCATTTTTGCACAATTCCTTTCTTCTTCCGTGTAATGCATGTTCATCCATTGTGGAAATATATTTTCTTCGATAACAGTAAGCATTTCGGTTAGTATTTTACTAAGAGTTGGTTGGGCAAGACCCAAATTAAAATCATTCCCTACACCCTTTTGGTAGCCACCTTCCGCAAGAAAACGCACCCGGAACCCGGTTTAAAAATGACTGACACTGACAAAGAAGTTTATCCTTCACTTCATTTACCGTGTGTTTCTTTATTTTTTTTGGATAAGGAATAGAAAAGACAGAATATTCGATTTTTTTATCCGGAATATCCAGAATGGAATGAATAAAGAAACAAAAATGGACCGAATAGAATGACAGCCATTGGTCTATTGACCAGCGCTGCCACTAAGTTCAAGAACAAGTACAACATTTACTACTTACAATTAATATATTGTTGCATGTTTGCTTGAACTGTGTCATTAATTAGTCAACTACGCCATCTAGTAGAAAGTGGCCATATTACCGATTTTGGCAGCATTGGAATAGCAGTTTGAGTAGCTGTGGTATAACTTGGTATGTTGTTCTCGAACCTTCTGAACTTAACGAACCTTCTCAACGAATCTGGAAATTTCGAGAGGTGTCACTAGGAGATATAAATAGATGTCGCAGGAGCACCCAAGACATTCTAGTTGTGAACCGCGATAAAGAAGGGCGATAGATGACAGTAGTGAAAAGTATAGAGAATATAGAATAAGGGAAGTGATTGTTTATTTAAAGTGATTAATTGTGAAAGTGAATTGTTGGATTAAATAAGTGAATTATTAGAATAATAATCAAGAAGTAAAAGACATTGAAAGAGAACTAATAAAGATTAATTAAATAGAATTACGTTTTATCTTTTTGAATCCTAGCCTGGATGTAACATTGGTGTCAGAAGTGGGATAAAACGTATTCAGTGTGAAATTAAAGTGAAGTGAATTAAAAAAAAAAAAAATGGGCCGCACATTAAAATTACTACAGCTCAGTATTCCGCAGTTAAAAGCTGATTTGGAAAAGCGGAATCTCTCCACAGCTGGAGGAAAAAGTGATCTTGTGCTTCGACTGCAGGAATCTGTTGAAAACGAAGGAGAAAACCCCAAGTCCGTTTTGTTCGACGTAGCAGAAGAACAAGTAAGTACAAGCGTTGATATGACTGCTATGATGGAATTACTTCTGGCCAAGTTAGATGAACAGAAGAATTCTATGGACTCTCAGTTCAATGAACAGAAGAATTCTATGGACTCTCAGTTCAATGAACAGAAGAATTCTATGGGCTCTCAGTTCAAGGAACAAAAGAATTCTCTAGAACAACAGAAGAATTCTCTAGATTCCAAATTGCAATCAATGGACTCTAAATTTGATGAACAGAAGAATTCTCTAGATTCCAAATTGCAAGCAATGGACACTAAATTCGAAGAACAAAAGAATTCCATAGTTGCCGCCCAAAAGAGCGCTGTGGAAGATTTTAAAAATGTTCTCGAAGGAAAACTCGAAGAAATTGACCAAAAGTTCGAGAAGGTTGAAACCAAATTCGACGAAATCGATACAAACATCGAGAACTTGGCTAAAGAGCTCGAGAAAGTGAAGAAGCAGAAGGCTCGAGAAAATTCTGCGGACTGCCCGAGAAGGAAAGAGATGCAGCCTCCTGTTTTCGATGGTCAAACATCATGGCCAATTTATAAGAAACAGTTTGAAGCAGCTGCAGTGGCGAACAGCTGGGACAACGAGGAAAAGTCGATTGCGCTAACGCTCGCACTAAGAGGTACAGCTGCGGAGTTACTCCAAACCGTCTCAGAAGAGAAGCAACACAACTACGACGCCCTGGTCAAGGCTATAGAGATGCGCTTCGGTGATGAGCATATGCAGCAAGTGTACAGGGTTCAGCTACGCAGTAGAGTCCAGAAGAGGGGAGAAACACTTCAACAGCTGCAAGCAGATATCGAACGTCTGGCACATTTGTCATATCCTAATGCTGGTGAGGTTCTCATCAATGAAATGGCTGTGGAGGCGTTTATCCAAGCCATTGAAGATAGACAACTGCAAATGGCCGTAAGAATGGCTGGAAAGAGAACTCTCGCTGAGGCCCTAGCATTTGCCTTGACAATGCAAGCTGCTGATCAGGCATCGCATGTGTTCCACCGCGTAAGGGAAATGACAGCCGTTGAATGTTCATGCCAAAGAGCAGACATCGTAGACCGGAGCAGAGATAACAGAGGTCAAATGCGCTGCTGGAACTGCAACAAAATGGGGCACCTACAGAGACAATGCAGAGCTCCACCCAGACAAGGCAGTTGTCCACATTGCGGGAGGCGCAACGAAGAAGCATCTGGCAGATATAGCTTCACAGAACCAGCAATCGGGAAACGTGTAAGGGGCAGCTTCTCGGAGCAGAAGTGGGTTTCCGGAATCGACGACTCCAGGACCACAATTCAAGTCTCCCAAACCAAACAAGGAAACCAGAGTTTAACAGTGGAAGCCTATATCGGTCAAAATAAGTGCGTGGCAGCCATCGACACCGGTGCCACCGCTTCCATTATAAGGAGGGACATCGTCCGTCAGTCTTGGTTGCACAACACCAGCAGTTACTGTCTGAAAACAGCAACAGGAGCAACAGCGAAAGTGTACGGAGATATCATGCTAACAATAAATTTGGCAGGATTAGCATTCTCCCACGCTTTCTTAGTAGCTGATATATGTGATGAATGCATCATTGGAATCGATTTCATGAAGGCGAATGATGTCGTATTGGACTTTGGTATGCAAGTACTCAAGTATCGAAACGTAGAGATTCCGATGGTGTACGGGAAAGAGAACGCCACATCCCTGAGGACAGTCACTAGTGAGGACGAGGTCCTACCACCTTCTTCAGAGACAATAATTCGGACAAAGCTGGAAGGTGATCCTATGAGCCACCGATTCTCTCTAGTTGAGCCAAAAGACAACCACTACCGAAACTGCGTGGTTGGAAAAGTGCTTGTCGAGCAGAAGAACAATATTGTTCCCGTACGAGTTCTTAATGCTGAACACAAAAGCGTCAAATTGAAGCAAGGTGAGGTGGTTGGAAAGTGTGTACCGGGTACTGAAGTCTACCGAAATATTCATCCGATATCCACCGACCGCATGAAGACGAGGTACGATACAAAAGCGACCACCACAGGATTCCAGGAAGGAGATCTGGTATGGCTATACAACTCTCATCGCCGAAAAGGTATGTCACCTAAACTACAGCAGGATTGGGAAGGACCCTATAAGATAGTGAAGCGCATCAACGATGTTGTCTACCGGATCCAGCGAGGAAGAGGCAAGCTAAAAGTTGTCCATGTGGATCGTCTCCATCGCTACCATGGGGAAAATATTGACGTGCTTGTTCGGGACGAACAAGTTTAAGAGGGGGATATTGTTGCATGTTTGCTTGAACTGTGTCATTAATTAGTCAACTACGCCATCTAGTAGAAAGTGGCCATATTACCGATTTTGGCAGCATTGGAATAGCAGTTTGAGTAGCTGTGGTATAACTTGGTATGTTGTTCTCGAACCTTCTGAACTTAACGAACCTTCTCAATGAATCTGGAAATTTCGAGAGGTGTCACTAGGAGATATAAATAGATGTCGCAGGAGCACCCAAGACATTCTAGTTGTGAACCGCGATAAAGAAGGGCGATAGATGACAGTAGTGAAAAGTATAGAGAATATAGAATAAGAGAAGTGATTGTTTATTTAAAGTGATTAATTGTGAAAGTGAATTGTTGGATTAAATAAGTGAATTATTAGAATAATAATCAAGAAGTAAAAGACATTGAAAGAGAACTAATAAAGATTAATTAAATAGAATTACGTTTTATCTTTTTGCATCCTAGCCTGGATGTAACAATATTTTTTCTATTACTGAACTCACATGTGAGGTAATGCTCCACTACAGCACTAAAATAAAAACATATATAATAAAACAAATATGAGAAGAGAAACCTTAAGAAAATACAATTTCACAAAAACAATAATAATAACGATATCTCAGTAATACAAATTACATTAAATTAATTAAACACCCTTATTCGTTGTCAAAAATTAATTATTGATAAGCGACAAAATTTATTAATTGATCGATATTTTGGTACTATGAATGTCAATTAACAAATTATTCATCCATTGTGAACACTGACAAGCAAAATGCGATAGAGCACGTGCGTAAAGCTATCTCTTTCTGAAGTGCCGCATTTCTCTCTTAAACGTCAATTTCAGTAATTTGCAGAAATTGTATGAAAAATTATTGCGATTAGTAATAAAGTGTATATTTAGATGAAATCAAAGGGAAATTTTCTCCTTTATTGAGGAAAAACCTGAAAAAGTATGTCAGGGCAAAAAATATATAAAAACATAGGGACGGGCTACAGTCCGCTTGGGCGAACTGTTGGATACCCTATTCTTATTCCTATCACTCATAAGTGGGCGTGACAAAAGTCTAAGTATGGTTGAATTGTTAAGAACGCTTTACATATTTTGTTATATAATATTTAAAGGATTTTATCAAAAAAAACGCTCCCTAGCTCAAACTTGGGTGTTTCAATAAAATTGTTTTATTTAATTGTGGGCGTGTCAGTAGGCGGATTTAAAAAAATTAACACATGAGCATAAAGCGCCCCTAGAGAGTATATATTATAAATTTCAGCTCCCTAGCTCACTTTGAATTTTCAAAAAAAAAAAAAATAATAATAATTGTGGGCGTGCCAGTGGGCGGATTTTGAAAATATTTACACATAAGCATAAAGGGCCCATAGAGAGTATATATTATAAATTTCAGCTCCCTAGCTCAAACTTTGGATTTTCAAAAAAATTGTTTTATTTATTTGTGGGCGTGTCAGTGGGCGGATTTTGAAAATATTTATACATGAGCTTAAAGGGCCCTTAGAGAGTATATATTAAAAATTTCAGCTCCCTAGCTCAAATTTTGGTTTTTCAATAAAATTGTTTTATTTTTTTGTGGGCGTGGCAGTGGGCGGATTTTGAAAATTTTATATCCCGAGCAGTTTTAGGAGTCATAGATCATATATAAAAAAATTCAGCTTCCTAGCTCAAAATTCGATTTTTTCCAAAATTTTGTTTTTTTGAGTTTGTGGGCGTGTCTTGATTATTTCGGGACCCTAGAGAGTATATGGTTAAAATTTCAGCTCTCTAGGTCCAGTTTAAAGGCCTAATTTTTGCCGACGGACGGACGGACGGACGGACGGACATGGCTAGATCGACATTACTATCGATGCTGATCATAAATATAGTAACTTTTAGGGGTCTACGGGCAATATTAAGGTATGTTACAAACTATGCGTCAAAATTAATATACCCCTAGAATAGGGTATAAACAGTGAACATGTTGACCAAAATGACTTTGCAGCTCCTGATGCAGCAATTTAAAGGCATTTTCATTTTTTTTTTGTACAATTTTGTTATTAATTAATTGTTTTTGTTCGTTTGTACTTAGTAGTATTAAATATATGTATATAGCAAATTCGTTTAACCTAATTTGTTTCCAAATACATTTTTGCCAATAGTTCATTTTTATTTCTCGTACACAATTCTACAATATTGTTTACGTTTTACTGTTCAAAAATAGTGTTTAGATACTACTTCTTAATTTTATAGCGCAAATAATTTGATTATTCAATTAATAATTTGATTATTCAATTAATCAGCTGAGTACTACTATTGGGAAAACGTATTAAAATTTAATTTTATTTGGTTGTTAGTTGTTTTGTTTAAGCTCATTCTTTTGTGACTGCTTTTTGTTCATAAGATTTATGGAAGTGAAGTTCCAGTGATTGTATCTATTCAATACATATTATTTTATTTTCCAAAAAAGCAATTCTACTCACATTTCTTTTTAAAAATGTTGTTTTACAAACAAAAACAGCGAATGAATTCTCTAAATTTATTTGTCAGTGACGAATTTGTGATTGACTGAACATTTTAAAGCTATCAATATTTTCGACAACCAAAACAATATGTAGCGGAAAACGACTTGTCCCTATTTAAGTTTCCACAGCTGCGTTTCTTAACGAAGTACCCAATACAGTAATATACGAGTACAACTTTCGCTCAGATGAAGCATAATACAGGTATTATTTATTACTAAGATATTGCTATTATTTTTATGAATAACATTATATTCTCGTGTTGTTATTATGTTAAATATGTTGAATCGAAGGAAAAAAGTAAAACATTAAATATGTTGTCCTTTCAAGTAAGGATTTAGTACAAGTGCAAAAACATGCACCTTTTTATGTAGCATAAGTGGCAACACTGCTCATGAAATCATCTTGTCACCAACTACCAACATCTATGCGGCATTTTGAAAATGCAAACGCGGAGTTTTAAAAACAATGAACTGCTCTTTATTGAGATACGTTTGTATATGATAAAATGAAATAAAAGATAATACCCCAAAATGTCAATTGGGTTAAAAAACTTAAAGCTATCAACACATTGCTGATACTGATGTTTGCTGGCAGATGACGCGCCAGTATCACTGAACAGGAAGGCGTTATATATCTTCAACACCCCCACTTGATATGGTGCTGCTCTGCTGTTGATGCTGGTTTTAGTTGACTTGAATGCCCATAGCTGATCTGCACCACTCGTGCTTCTGACGATTGACCGGCTTTGTTAATGAATCTGCAACCATCTCTTCTGATGCCACTTTGAAGAACTCGACCCGTTTTGTTTTTGCTGCATCTCGAAGAAAATGATGTTGCACATCAATATGTTTTGTTCGTGCATGATGGAGTGAATTTTTCGAGAGATCAAGAGTGCTTTGGTTGTCACATCCTATTTGAAGCATTGTGTCCCCCGATGAAATCTGCAACTCTATTGCCGTCGTCCTGAGCCATAAAGCCTCTTGCGTACCGTGAGCGAGAGCCATATACTCCGCCTCTTTGGTTGAGCGTGCAACTGTTTGTTGTTTCTTGCTAGACCAACTTATAATGCCATCCGCCAACTTAAATGTGTAACCGCTCACAGAAACTCTGTCATCAGGATCGTCCGCATAGTCTGCGTCTGTATGACCTATGATTTTGTCATTTCCCGTACTTTTATAAACTATTTTAGCTCCTGCTGTTCCTCTCAAATACCGCATAACACGTTTAACTGAAGACCAATGCTCTTTGCCAGGATTAGAATTGAATTTGCTTAGAACCCCCACTGCGAATGAAATGTCTGGTCGTGTTGTTTGTGCTGCGTATAAAAGACTCCCGATTGCCATTTGATAGGGGATATGATGCATTGCTTCCTTTTTTGCATCGTTAATTGGTGCCATGTTTTGGCTTAACTTCTTCCCACATTCCAACGGCGTAGATATAGGTTTTGCGTCACTCATGTTGAATCGTCTTAGAACTGCTTCGATGTAAGCTGTTTGATCTAGTGTTGTCTGACCCATTTTTCGGTCTCTTATAACTTGAACTCCAAGACAATACTGAATTTCGCCCAAGTCCTTTATATCAAATCTCTTCTTAAGCTCTGCCTTTATGAAAACTCTTGATTCTTCGTTGTCTGTTATGAGCAGAAAATCGTCAACATAAATAGCAACAATAATTACCTTGTTTTCGCTAAGGCAATGATAAACGCAAGTATCGAATTTTGCTTGAACAAGTCCAAGATCACGTAACTCCTTGTCCAGCTTGTCGTTCCACAAATGGCCAGATTGTTTGAGGCCATATATTGCTTTGCGCAATTTGCAAACCTTTCTGTGGTTAGATCCATCCACTTTTTCAAATAACTTGGGTTGCCACATGTAAACATCCTTATCTATCTCTGGCTGAAGAAATGCTGCAACCGCATCCATCTGGTCCATGTTCCAGTTTTTAAGTGTAGCCACCGCAATCAAGAAACGAAGTGTTGTCCCGCGGACCACTGGTGCAAATGTCTCGTCGAAGTCCATACCACTGACCTGCATGCATCCTCGAACAACAAGACGTGCCTTGTAGCGTACTGTTTCACCAACGCCGTTCTTCTTTTTGCGAAGAACCCATTTGCATGAGATTGCTTTTCGGTCTTTTGGTAGGTCAACCAATTCCCATGAATTTTTTTTGATAAGTGTTTCATATTCTTCACGCATAGCCTGCTTCCACATTTCGGCATCACTTCGAGAAAGAGCATCTTTTACATTTATAGGATCTCCATCATATATAATTCCTAGTGCGGAAGACAAAACGTAGTCGTTGAATCGTGTTGGCAATCCACATCTGCGGCGAACATGTTCATGAGTTGATCCTGCTTCAGCTGTATCCAAAACATCATCTTTTTGATAGCGGCTTGGATCAAGATCTTCGTTTTGGATACCGCCTTCTTCACCAACGGCAGGTGGAATCAAAATGACTTCATTATCTGCTTGCTGCTCACCATGTTCTACCGGTTGCTCAATAAGGTCCACCAATATATTGTCAGATTCGCTGCTCTGGCAATCACTATTTGTCTCTGCACCAGCTTCACCACTCTCATAAGATGACATAATTTTGTTTTCATCGAAGACAACGTCACGCGATTTAATGATTTCATTTGTTTTAACGTCGATTAACCTGTAGCCTTTCGAGTCTGTGCAGTAGCCGACAAAGAGATGTTCTTGGGACTTAGCATCCCACTTCTTACGTTTTTCTCTAGGAATGTGTGCATAAGCATTACAACCAAAAACTCTTAGATGATCTAAATCTGGTTTTTTACCAGTCCAGGCTTCCTCAGGTGTCTTCTCGTTAACAGCAACTGTTGGACTCAGATTTTTCAAATAACAAGCGGTGTTAATTGCTTCTGCCCAATATTTCTTCGGCAAATTCGCGCCAAATAACATCGATCTCGCTTTCTCTACCAAAGTTCTGTTCACGCGCTCAGCAACGCCATTCTGTTCTGGGTTGTATTGGATAGTGGTTTGATGTTGGATACCATGCTCCTGCAGAAAATGTTCAAACTGATTGTTAACAAATTCTTTACCATTGTCACTTCGAATCGCTTGCATTTTTCTTGCCGTCTCCTTCTCAACACGTACTTTAAATTCTTTAAACTTTATGAATGCCTCATCCTTGTTTGCTAAAAAATAAACAAACGTTTTACGTGTGAAGTCATCCGTAAAAGTAAGTACGTAGCGTTTGCCACCAATCGATTTTTCCTGCATGGGTCCGCATAAGTCGGTATGTATCAGCCCCAACTTACTAGTAGCCCGACGTGCTTTTCCTTTTGGGAATGGATTTCGATGCTGCTTTCCTTTGACACATCCAACACAAACACCATCGCATTCCGGGTCTTTGAAAACGATGCCCTTTGCCATACCGTCCCGTAATCTTTTCATGCCACTCACACTCAAATGGCCAAGTCGACGATGCCAAGTTGCAAAGTCAGTGCTGATTGACGAAGAATAACAGGTCCATACAATAGGCTCTTCCGCTCGTTTGAGCTTATATAAATCATCGCCCGATGAAGATGCAAAAGCAATAATTGATCCAGTGCTTCGTAGAGAAATTTCGCATCTTTTATCGTCAATAATTGTTGTTGTTATTCCCTTCTTGCCTAACTGCTTGCAAGAAATAAGGTTAAGCTTTAAACCTTCGGCATATCTCACGTCACGTATCGGCGTTTCAACAGGTTTTCCATTTATATCAAGCAATACCATAGTGTCGCCTGTTGCTGATATATTAAATTTATCACCAGACGCAGTTACCACATTTCCACCAATGTTTAGTTGTTTAACGTTTGTTAACCAGTCTTTTCGTCCTGTTAGGTGAACTGTCGCTCCGGAATCCACATACCAATCGTCGATGTTGAATTTTCCAACTCCGAGTGCAGTGGTAGTACTAACCTGTGACATTAAACCTGTTTCAGATTTCTCTCTAACAAATTTCTTTGCAGAACGGCAATCTGCAGACTTGTGGCCAACTTTATCGCAATTAAAGCACTTGCCACGAAACTTGTTCCACTTTTTCTTTGATTGACATGCTCTTGTGGAGAGAGCTGTCTGCTTTCCAACATTTTCAAATCGTATTGATTCGGCTAACAGACGTTCCTTAACCAGATCTGTAGTTAAATCAGCTCCACAGTTTTCTAGTGCCATTATTAATGGCTTGTAACAGTCAGGAAGGCTAACGAAAATCAGAGCTGCAAGAACCCCATCCTTGATTTCGTTATCGATTGCTTTCAGTTGTTGAGCAAACACAACTTTTTTGTTTAAGTACTCTAACATGCTTTTACAATCGCAATAGCGAACCGTTACTAGCTGCTCGATTAACGCGGCCACTCTAGAAAAACCTTTTGGCTCGTATAATTTATTTAGGCGTTCCCAAACAACTTTGCCAGACTTAAGTTCACGAATGTCTGTAAAAATATGCGTTTTTACACCAGACACTATTGCCGCCAGTGCTCGTGACTCCATTTTCGTGTCACTTTTGGTGCCTTCTACATATTCCCACAAATCACAATTTACGAGGTGGATCTGCATACCATACTTCCAGTCGATGTAGTTTGAACTACCGTCCAGCTTTTCAAAAGATGATACAACTGATGTGCACTGCATATTTTGTCCGATGCCTCCGTTGCCGTTTGCTGAAGTTAAAATTGGAATGTCTTCCTCGTCTTTAAACTTGTGCATTTAGTAATTAAAAAAATGGAATATATATATGCGACCAATCTGGGCCCATAACCTGAAAATGCAAACGCGGAGTTTTAAAAACAATGAACTGCTCTTTATTGAGATACGTTTGTATATGATAAAATGAAATAAAAGATAATACCCCAAAATGTCAATTGGGTTAAAAAAACTTAAAGCTATCAACACATTGCTGATACTGATGTTTGCTGGCAGATGACGCGCTAGTATCACTGAACAGGAAGGCGTTATATATCTTCAACACATTTCATGCCCACAGAAGACCATTTTAAAAATGTATATTTGATTCTGGAAGGAAATTAAAAATATATAATAAAAAAATAATTAACTTGAAACAACACACATAAAAATATAAAAAAGACAATAAATTTGCAATAAATGCTCACCCATTTGATTGTTTGCTGTTGCTTCTATTTTTTTTTTTGATCAAGTGCATCTGTCAAACGAGGGAATATTCTTTTTATTCCACCTTTCTCTAGGAATAAAAAGAATGCATTCCATTTATTCCAGAACGAATAAAGAAA
This sequence comes from Portevinia maculata, assembly GCA_949715645.1. Taxonomy (NCBI): domain Eukaryota; kingdom Metazoa; phylum Arthropoda; class Insecta; order Diptera; family Syrphidae; genus Portevinia; species Portevinia maculata. The sequence goes on along the minus strand of OX454526.1, from coordinate 207,516,656 downwards.
CGCCGAAATGGATTATCCGGAATATTCCATTGAATAAAGAAACGTAAATGGCTCACTCGGAATATTCCGAATATTAAGAATGAATAAAGAAACACGCGGTTAACAAATAGACGAAGGCTTCTTTGCTAAGTCTAAAGTACATTTTTAATCTGGAAAGTTGGCATTATTTTCTACCTCAAACTATTTTGTAATATGTGTGTACTTAATTTGAATCTGGTAAATCCAAAGTATCGTATTTTGACCTGATTCTTCTTCTTATATGTTTCAGCTCTCTTTTTGCAGACTAATCTTCTTCGTCGCTTTCGCTCTCCAATGGTATGACCCTGACCTCCTTCATATTGAAGACTCTCTAACGTCTCCTAGATAACCTAGATAACCACCTGAGAGGTATAATAGAAGTCCCATTCCTCTCCAAATCTTAGCACGCATACCTCAAAGGCAGACACGCTCTGGCAGCTGGAGCATTATTGTCCATTCGCTCGATGTGGCCGAGCCAATGTAGTCGACGTATTTTGATTTTGGACTACATCCACATCTTGGTACAGCTAATAGAACTCGCTGTTGTATCTTCTCCTCGCACACAGGACCACAAATCCGACGAAGAATTTTTCTTTCGAAGGAGCCTAGTATCAGCTCCCCCTTCCTGCTTATCGTCCAGCACTTGGCGCCATAAATCAGAAGTGGCAGGATAAGGGTTTTGTAAAGCATACATTTGGTCCTTCGAGGTAGATGAACTCCTTAACTACAAACTACGTCGAAATTGTTGCTATCAATAGTGATGTTTTGTCCTAGGAGATGGACAGATGTTTGTTTGTTTGTTGATAGCATATATTTAGTCTTGTCCTTATTTACTATAAGGCCAACAGATTTCGCCTGTTCTTCAATTGCCGTGAAAGCTTCTATCACGGAGCGCTGTGATCGGCCGATGATATCAATATCGTCCGCATAACCCGGCAGCTGAACGGACCTGTTGAAGATAGTGCCTTCCTTCTTGACGCCTGCGCTGCGCACTATCTGCTCCTGTACGAGATTGAAGAAATCGCATGATAGCGCGTCCCCTTGCCGAAATCCGGTGCATGTTTGAAATAGTTCGGAGGAACTATTTCCAAAGAGAACTTTGCACCGCGTGTTTTCCAGAGTCACGCGACACATCTGAATCAGTTTTGCCGGGATTCCGAATTCGGCCATCGCCATATAGAGCTCCTGACGATGTATACTATCATACACGACTTTAAAGTCGATAAATAGGTGGTGTATCTCGACTTGAAATTCGTTGGTCTTTTTCAGGAAGCCACACTGGTACGTGCCGATAAGTGTGTTGCAAAACGGTTTAAGACGTTCACACAGTACGTTGGATAGGATCTTATATGCGACATTAAGCAGGGATATGCCTCGATCTCGATCATTGCGGGTGGCAATGGTGCAGTAGTAGTGTATTCGCTTACGGAATGGAAAGTCGTGCGTTCGAATCCCGGCCAAGTCCATTACTTTATAACGAATACATGAAATCGTAATCTCCCTAAGTAACTTAGACACCACCCGTGGAGAAAAACCCTACAACTGCACCCAAACACTTCTTTCCTATCTCTCTATTCTCTCTAATACCAAGTAGCTTACACTGTGTTCTTAGCATTATAAGGGTACTGTAACAACAGAAAAAATCCCTTTAGCGTAAGCAAATTATAAAAAAAAAAAAAAAAATATGCCTCGATAATTCTTGCAAGACATAGGATCGCCTTTTTTTGTATATGGGGCATATGGAGCTGATAGTCCAGTCATCGGGCATGTTTTCTTCCACACATACTTGGCTGATGATTTGGTGAATGCGCCCTACCAAAACATCACCACCGTATTTGAAGAGCTCCGCTGGTAAGCCATCAGAGCCTGCGGCTTTGTTGTTCTTAAGCTTTTTTATAGCTAAGCCAACTTCTTCTACACTGGGTGGTGGAACTGGTTCTTCATTGACTGGACGTGGTAGTGTTGGGTAACTCATACATGAGGTGGTACAAATGTCCCATACAAAAGATCTAAATGTCCCAACACCTCAAAAATAATGTTTATACCACCTCTCAAATGTGTTACAAACTCACATCGAAGAGCACAAAATAAAATGTCATGTCAATAATACAAGCACACGGAAAATTACTCACGACTTCAGACATTCACATTATTTCCTGCAGTAGCAGTTAAACTCGTTTAAAAAAGGGTACACACATATATCCAAAAGCGTCTCTTTCTCTTTTCCTTTCATTTGAGTTTTGAGGGAGGATATAGATACATACAATAGGCGTTTTTCTTTTTTAGCTCCGAGCGGGGCACTGAGCTGTCAAAAAAAGAACTGTGTTACTTTTTTAGCTCGGAGCGCTCTGAGCACAAAATTTGTATTTCTTTTTTATCTCTGAGCTAGCTCAGGGCTCGTTCGATGAGCTCGATTAAAAATGACCGAGCACATCGAGCGAAAAGCTGAGCGCGGCTGACTTCATTCATTATTTTGTGCTTTTTCCATAGTTTTTTTTACTAGAAATTACAATTTAAATGGAACAATCCTTGACAAACACCAATTTCAGAAGCAATCCTGACTATTTTGAAAATTAAGAGAAAAAAAATATCTAATGACAGTTCAGTGCCCAATTCTGTTTCTTAATTAGCTCGGAGCGCTCAGGTTATGTTCAGCTCGGAGCGAGCTCTGATCGCTCGGGCCCCGCTCTGTTCCCCGCTCGGGGCTAAAAAAGAAAAACGCCTAATATAGGTAACACTTCAATTGAGTTGGGGTATTTGGACTGTGACATTGAGGTAAAAGTAATGAATAGAGTGAATCCTCATAGCTCATTCTCATTGCCTCATTTGTATGGGACATGGGACTTTTGAGGTAAAAGTAAGGAATAATTCATTGCCTCATTTGTTTGGGACATGGGACTTTTGAGGTAAAGGTAAGCAATAACTCATTGCCTCATTTGTGTGGGACATGGGACTTTTGAGGGAAAAGTAAGGAATAACTCATTGCCTGATTTGTAGTGCGATAGCAGAACTGAGGCAATGAGGTGAGTGTGACAAAGTGAGAAAAAGTATTGTCTATTGTCTGGTCACTCTCTCTACATCATTTATAAATTTTGTGGCGCGACTGCGGGTATGGATTTACATTACATACACTTTGTGAAAATGCAAATGTAGATGCTATCATTTTGTTTTAACTTTTAAAGGAATTTTTAGGCAATTTGGACTGGACCATACAATTAGTTCACTTAAGTACATAGATATACTTCATACGAATAAAATTTTCTTGAGGTATGTAAACTTAGCTACCTACATAATACCTAATATTTTATTTTTTTGTACCTACTACATTATATGAGCACAAACCTCAATTGAGGTGAGTACCTCATATTCCAAAATGAGCACCTCATACAAACTCATAAAAAAATCGTGTCCTACCCAAGAACGTGGGCTTTCTTCTTGCCCTATCACCCTCTCTACATGATTCCCATTAAGCAGCTGCTGGAAATGCTGCTTAAACACATCTACTATTCCCTGCGCTTCGGTGACAGGTTTCCTTCGCTGTCTCGAAGAGCCTGCGTTCCGGTTTTGAAGCCAGCAGCCAATTGCTCGACTTTCTTATAGAACCTACGGATGTTGTTACTATCACGAGACTCTTCGATCTCCTTGAGCTGGGATACTGCTTCCTTCTCCTGGCTCGATACTCTTCTCTCGCTGCCCTTGTTTTGCGCTGCAGCGTTTCCTTGTGTACATCTTCTGTCACTTTTTTCCTGTACACGCATTCATCATCATACCACGGGCTCTTTCTTAGGGGTGGCTGATACCCTACAGTGGTTTCGGCTACCTCCTTGATGATGTCGCGATACTGGCACCACTGATTGTTGGCGTCTGTGGTAGCTCCCTGACGTTCCGGGTCTGGTTGCCATTTGAGGAGTTCCATAATCCGAGGCTGGTTGCGTCTCTCTCATAACTACCTGTTTTTCCATGGTCGGGAAGCTACCCCGAAGGCACAATCCCCAACCTGGTGGACCAGGCCCTTGTTTTGACTCTAGGACAGCGGGCCGGATATCCCGATGTCAGTAACCCATGCTGGGATATGAGCGCTGCCGTTGACCCATTAAAGGACGCCACCGTTGATTCATCCGCTGCCGCCTAAACAAGAGGAAGTGCCTAGATGAGAAGGCAATCTCCCCCCCCCCCCCTTCTCTCGTCAGCCGCCTCCAACGACCATCCACAGGGGTTGGTTACCCCAACTCCAGTCGAGGTACTAGGCGCCCGGCAGTCACCAACGCAGAGGTGAGAGTAGGAGTTGATAGTGAGAGGCTAGAGTGAGAACACTTGTGTTCTCATGTAATCGCATCAATACCCAAAAGGCACACCCCACGCCCTATCAACCGGTTATCCTAGGTTCTAAAGTCAGCTAGAAAATAAATATAGAACAACGGGTAAAAAAGGCATGTATAACCTTCTATGCATGTAGTAAAACCTTCGTTAAAAAGTGGGGCCTGCAACCAAAATCGACCATAGTTTGGATGCTGGACTGCGAAACCCTACGGCCCTAGTATTATTCTAGATTCTCTACCGAGAGAACTCGTACCAACTTCAACAGACTATATCAGAATGTCTTTCATAAAGCATTTTGACGTTCAGCTCCCCCCCAAGATTATAATGGCAAAATGGACAAGTGACTAAGAACTCGATCCAACAATCTACACCGACGGTTCAAAAATGGACAGCTGCGTCCGTGCCAGAGTTTTTTTCGGAATCCTTAAACATCTTAAAACCCTACAGACTTCCGGATACCACCACCGTTTTTCAGGCGGAGCTTTCCATCAAACGTGTCGCAAGATGAAGCTACACTCAAACACAACGTTGAGGCAAAAGATCGCTATACTTATTGACAGCCAAGCTACTCAAATATATCCTCAAAGTTACTACTAGAATGCCGTAATGAGCTAGCCCCGCGAGATCAGTTCAAGGTTACTCTGATCTGGGTTCCAAAACATAGTAACGTTTATGAAAACGAACATTTTTTTTTTTTTATAATTTGCTTACGCTAAAGGGATTTGTACCCTTCAGTGGCGGATCTAGGATCTCGACTAGGGGGGGTCCATAAAATGTATGCTGTCATGACCTAACTTAACCTTGTTTTCTCATTATTTTGATACATTTTGCATGAAACTACGATAGTGCCGCTTGTGTGGACACACGGTTACCACTGCAAACAATTTTAATTCGGAACATCTACTTCGCGACACATTGTCGATAATTTTTTGATACACAGATTTCATGTATTCGATATAAAATAATGGACTTGGCCGGGACTCGAACGCACGACCTTTCATTTAGTAACTACTGCACCTGTTGCCACCCGCCTCATTTTCCTCTTGCAATCTACGTTCATTGTGCCGCGCATGTCTTCAGTTTGGTCATCAATGCCGCTTGCGGAGTTTCGGGTATAAAAAATGCGTTAGGAACTATCGGAGCAATAGAAACATTTTTCCAGTTTCCACTGGCCGAAGAGACAAAGCATTTTAAAGGAAGACATTTTGAAAATGCCGAAAAAGAGTGTCCGGAGAAAAGAAAAATTTAATTCTTTCGCTGTTTCAAGATGGGCTCAGTCTCATGAAGCAGTTTCAACTTACCTCGAACTTCAACCGGCCGTTATAGAAGCTTTGGAAGAAATAAAAAAGTGGAAAGATCGAGAGACTTCACAAAAGGCTTCTCAGCTTTTGACCGCGATTTTGACAATCGAATTTCAAATCTTCTGTCATATAATGGAATCCATCAATTCTATCGTCTTGCCTCTGAATCGGGAATTGCAGACGAAAAATCAAGATCTAAGAGAAGCCACAAAATTAGCTGATGATGCTACGAATGATATCAAGGAAAAGAGGGAAAACGTTGATTCAAATTTTCGTATCATTTTCGAAATTAATATGAAATTGCCTCGTCGTTGCAGTCAACAGAAAAACCGTTGCAACGTTGAAACACAAAATGTCGAAGATTATTACAGAATTGCCTTCTACATTCCATTCCTTGACACTTACATTTTTCATCTCCAAAGTCGGTTCGAAAAACACAAATCGATCTTCCACAGTTTCGGACAACTATTTCCTTCCAAGCAGGAATTTGATGAGGAAAAATGCGCAGATCTTTACAAGTTTTATGACGAAATATTGGACTGTTCAGAAAGGAATTTTATCTCAGAGATCAGAATGCGGAGGCAACTGATCTTTGATCAAGATATTCAAAGTGCGCTCGATGCACTATCAGTGAATAACTTCAGATCGGATTTTTTACTTCCAGAATCAGTTTCTATAACCCATCGAATACTTAACTACCAATGGTTACGTTATTTTTTAGGTTATCAATGAAAAATGTTTCAAAAACGTGAACACGATCTTACGAGTATTGGCAGTGTTACCCGTAACAACAGCAGCTCCAGAACGATCATTTTCGACCCTAAGAAGAATAAAAACTACCTTAGAAGTAGAATAGGACGGGAGAGCCTGAATGGACTCGCTTCTTTGAGTATTCATCCTGAAATTGGACTAACGGAAGACGAAATTCTGCAAGTTAAACTAAAATGCACAAAATGACGGTTCACATATTTAATGTTCGCTATTTTACAAAATTTAACAAAGATCCTTAAATTGTAATAAATAATACTATATTAAACATAAATTGAATTTATACAATGTATTGCACATGCACACATTATCTTCCTTGACAAACTACCGATTTCTTAGTTTTTATAATCCCACGAAATATTGATTTCTATTTCTGTAAGTGACTATTTTTTCCAATAAATGTTCATTGTCAAATTTTAATTTATTTTGACCAGTGAGTACAATCAAAAGAATATAACGTCACCTGAAATTAGAAGAACACGTGAACACGTTGAATTAAAAATATTTATTACGAATGATATTGAAATTGGTATAAGAAAATATAAAATAAAAGTATGTACAATTGAGCTTGATATTCCACAAAATTTATTGCTTAATGAAATTTCTTGCATTCAAATTAATGAGAAACATTGGGAATGGCTACAGCTTGTTGGATACGCTTCTCCAATTCCAATCCCTCTCTTATAAAGTGGGGATGGCAAAAGTCTTAGTATGGTTGAATTGCTAAAACGCTCAACATATTTTGTATACAACATTTAAAGGATTTCATCGAAAAACAAAATTATTGTAAAAAAAACGCCCCTTTAAAGTAGGCATGGCAGACAACTTTATATAAAGGAATTGTTCAAAACGACTTCATTTACATACTTTGCGGAGAATAGGACTTTCAATTACAACGATTTCTTCAATAAAACGATTTTTTTTAAATACATAGTCAATTTTTTTTATTATTTTAAACATGAGCATTAAGAGCCCCTTAGGAACAATTTCAGCTTTCTAGTTCAACCTTAGATTTTTTGATAAAAGTTTTTTTTTTAAATTGTAGGCTTGTCAGTGGGCGGATTTTATATAACCATTCCCTAGAGAGTATACATTAGAAACTTCAGCTTCCCAGCTGAAACTTTGACTTTTCGATAAAACTGTTTTATTTAATTGCGGGCGTCTCAGTGGGCGGATTTTTAACATTTCCCGAACATTTTGAGCCCCTAAAGTTTATTAAACAATTTTACACTTGATTATTTCGGGTCCCTAGAGAGTTAAAATTTCAGCATTCTAGCTGGAGTTTGAAGGCCTAATTTTTGCCAACGAAGGGACCGACGGACATGGCTACTCGTATATCGACAGTATTATTGGAGCTGATCAAGAATTCGTAACTTTTAGGGGTCTACGGGCAGTATTTAGGTATGCTACAAGCTATGAAATTAATATACCCTTCGTATAGGGTATAAATACAAAACAATGGTAACCGATAAAGACGAAACTCTCAAGAAATTTTTTTTTGATTTTTTTTTTTTTTTTTAAGTTCTGGCTCGCTAAAGCGATTAAATATGGGGCACTTCGACCTAAAAAGATCTTTTGTGCCGTGTGGGCCAGAAAAATTTAGACTAGTAGAGTTTCCACTTTCCGTGTAAAGCGGACAATTCTACTAGTAGAAGAATTCTTTATGTCCTCAGGGCACATCTGTTCCCTGAAAAAGATCTTCTTTCTAATTCCGTTTAGGGCCGGACATTCACATAAAATGTGTTCAGCTGACTCGTCCTCTTCAAGACAGAGTCGGCACTCAGGAGAGTCTACTATTTTCATTTTGTGAAGATGATATCTTAAACCATGGTGGCCAGTAAGGTAACCTACTAAGTTTTTGATATCATGCCTGCTTAGGTTTAGGCATTTGCTGGCATTTTTATTGAAAGGCCGAACGGCTTGTTTGGTCTGTCTTAAACCTGGGATGCTTTCCCATAGATGGATACATTTTTTGTATTCCCAGCTTTTTATTGCTGCCGTTGATGCTGATCTAGGAGTGCAGCAGAAGGGTTCGGGACCTATGAAGGGTGTTTCCGAACCTTTTCTGGCCAGTTCGTCGGCCTTTTCGTTACCTTCCACCCCGACATGACCCGGAACCCACCATAGCTTGGTATTGTTACTTGTTCCGAGTGCCTGTAGGGTGTTGAAGCAGTACATGACTGATTTGGAGTCAATCGTATGCGAGCTAAGGGCGTTTATAGCTGCTTGACTATCCGTGAATATATGGATGGTTGCACATTTTATACCAGATAAATTTATGTGGCTAGCGCATTCTTGAATGGCGTGGAGCTCTGCTTGAAATACGCTGGGACTTTTTCCCATGGGTATCGTAAAGCGTTTGTTTGGTCCGTATATTCCCGCTCCTACCCCCGCTTCCATTTTAGAACCATCCGTATACCACTTTATGCCGTTGTGGCTGTTAGGTGGGTTATTACTAACCCATGCTTCTCTCTTGGGAATCTCCGTGGAGAACCGCTTATTGAAGCATAGTGTTTTATGGATGCGGTCTGTGACCGCGCAGTTCATGTTGAGTTCTGGCAGTTCACCAAGAAGGGTCTTAAGTTCCGGATGATGATTATTTTTGATAGTACGTTTACACCAACACGAAACTCGTCATTTTAGCTAAATTCAACTTTTCACTCGAAATGTTCATCATTTCGCCATACATTTATAGCATATCGAAATGTTGAATTTCGTCTTTGCATTTGAATCGAACAAATCATTTAAATATCCGCGCATGTCACTCGGCGCGCGTTGAATGAAAAACTAATTGGAAAGAAAATAGCCGCCGAATAATATACAAAAAAAATTAAGTAACTCAACGGGGGAGCGTTGAAATGAATGAACCATCGGCTGAAATGTTCAATCTAGCTGAAATGACGAATTTCGTATAGTTTTGACGGTACTATAAACGTACTAGTATGCTTTTTTTCGCAGGAGAGTTTGTTGGAGAAATGTAGGTATACCGTATTACTGCTCCCAGAAAAGAAAACAAACATAAAAAAGCGGCCAAGTGCGAGTCGGACTCGCTCATGAAGGGTTCCGCGCGAATTATAATTATTATTTACTTAGGCACCTATTACAGATTTATTATTAGAAAATAATGGTTCACGGTTTACGCATAAGGTTTATGTTTATGAAATTAAATGTTTTTTTTTATATTTGGGTTGATTTAATTAAAGGTAAATTGCGGTTTACGATTTATGACGTATTAAAAAAAACTACTTGCTGGATCTCGTTCAAACCAATTTTCGTTGGAAGTTCGCATGGTAATGTACATCATATATTTTGTTTAGTTTTATCACTCCCTTATTTTAGAAGTTATAGGGGGGGGGGGATATCATTTTTGAAGACCTATCCATAGATACCCCACACTTATGGGTTTGATGAAAAAAAATATTTTGAGTTTCAGTTCCAAGTATGGGGAACCCCCAAAATTTATTGTTTTTTTTCTATTTTTATGTGAACATCTTAATGCGGTTCACAGAATACATCTACTTACCAAGTTTCAAAAGTATAGCTCTTATAGTTTCAGAAAAAAGTGGCTGTGAAATTCCCGGACAGACAGACAGACAGACATGACGAATCTATAAGGGTTCCGTTTTTCGCCATTTGGCTACGGAACCCTAAAAACGCTACCTATACTCTAGTGAAGAGTACGATAACTTAGGCGGCGAACATTAATAACGAATCTTATTGAGCGGTAACATACAAGCATTTTTTACTATGGGAGGGAGCGGCAATTATCTTTATAATAAAAAACACTTACGCCCTATTTATTGACGCCCATTAAAAAGTTGCTAATGGAGTTTTAGCTGAAACCGGCATTAAGCCATTTGCGTAATTAACCGCACACCATTAAATGTTCGATTTATTTACTCTCCTTTAGTTTAATGGTCCGCTTTTAAATTTGAATGAATTTTAAAAAAATCCGATGGATTTGTCATTATTCTGACTGAAAATATGCAATAAATATGCTTTACAACGAATTTTGTTTTGGCATTTATCACTCCAGAGTTTTTTTTCATTTCAAGTTAAAATATTTGTGTTTGTACAAAAGCAAGTAGAAAATAAAATTTCTTAACAATAAGATAGTTAAAAAGAATATAATATTTACGCTGTTGCTTGCTTCTGTGGAAGAGAAGATTACAACATCAAACTATGTACTTGTGTACTGTAAAAACTTAAAACTGTGTTTTCTTGCTTCTGTAGAAAAAAAATTATTTAACAATAAACTTGTGTCTGTTCGCGACGAAATTAAATATTTGTTTCTCATCTGAAATCTGAATTTAACAATGGAAAGCGACATGAGTTATTGCCTTTTACGACTAAATGTCCAACTATAATAGTGGGAGCAGTGCGTATAAACTAAGCGAATATAAAGAACTGGTATTGTGTGTCAATATCAGCAGCTCCGTTTCGTTAAGTTTAGTTCCCCTCCGCTGGTGTCCGACAACAGCGATCCCATTCGCACTCTACGTACGTATATTTAATCAGTTTTTTGTATGCGAAAACACAGGTAGTTGCTTCCGTTTTCTTTAATTATAGGTTATAAGCAATTGATTGATCGAAAGGGAAGTAGGGAACAGTTTGTTCAATTATGACATTAGCTTAGTTGTCCTCCGTCTATTTTAGTTAGGCCCTAAGGAATTTCCACTTGCAGGATGTGCAATTTCGTAAAAATGTACATTTTTTTGGGAGGGTATGCGAAGATAGGAATGAAATTAAAATTCGTCAATTGCCCTTCGCATGAACAATTCACGTCGAGATTTCTCTTGGGGGAACCCGAATCTGGAAAATCTAAAGATGTGGAAATGTTTGTTGTAATTTAAAAATACGCCTGACACCAATTTTTATTTCAAGATCCCAATAATTTCAGGCTTGTCATTCAAGTCCACTTATGTCGACTTCGATTGGTAATTTTTCAAACTTCAAAAATTTGTTGTCAGCGCGAAAACAAAACCGGAGTAAATCTGCTGTTGTATGCATTGATATAATTTAATGGTACAGTTAATGAAAAGCAAACACATTTATTCTGTATTCTGTTAGTATGTACAGGTATAAATTAATTTGTAGGCATTGCGTTTTACAAGAATTATAGAGGCAGCATTTTGAATAAAAATACAGGATAATCCTGTGAAATACAGGATAGGTGCGAACTTTAGATATCTAACAACCGGTATTGCAGTCATACAATTTTGATCCGCAGCTAACACAGGTTACTGCTTTGTACAGCGTATAAAAATGTGTGTAAAATTTATTTGACCGTATATAAATCTCTCAAATAATTTGATTGAACTCATCCAAAGAATACAAATATGGGCAAAAATATAAAAATATGTATAAACTTGAAGTAGATGCATTAAATCAAGATGAATAGACAAGCGGAATAGAGCTTCCGGTCCCAGTACCGCTACCATGTACCACTCTTTCGTGTGAGGTCCTTAATTACAGAAATTTATTACACTCTTAGTTAGTATGGGCAATACCGATACAATTTCTATGAAATAATAATGGGGGCACTGAATGCGCTTACCGAATGAAAGCAAAGCGAGGATAAAAACAATTATTTTGAAATATTTTTTTTGGATTTTTACATATTTTTTCAAGTGATAACTTTAGCAAACGTTGTTTTTATGCCTACTTCTACCTAAAAAAAAAACAAAAGTCCAGTAGAAACGTTTGTCCCTATATAGGAAAGGAAAGTGGCCCCATTTTGGATTGCTATCCCTACTGCTGAAATTTTTAATTTATTTGGTACCTTTAAAAGCAATAACTCATCATTTGAGTAAATAAAGAATTTTCACAAAAAAAAAAAAACGTTCTTACCTTAATCACTTAATGAGCTGTTTTGCAATACACATGTACTATGGCGCGTTATCCGAGACTCCTGGCAATCAACATTACAGAGTGGAACCGATTTAATCAAAGCGCAGGTTTTTACAAAATCTATTGTAGAATATCCCATGGACGAAGATTGGTTGTCGCCTGAAGCATTAGCATTGTTACTAATTATTTCTGCCGATGTCCTGATATACACATGTTTATTATCGGGAGACTGATGCAAATTATTGGTACTGACAATATCATTGCTTGATTCCTTTTTAAAGTCAGCATTATTAATTGATGATGTTTCAGCATGCTTTGGCTTTACTTTCAATGAAAATGAATCCGTTGAAGTAGGCGACTGCACAAGGTCAAGCGTTATATAATTTACCACTGCACCACTTGGGTTCGCTAAGGTTTTATTTTTTTCATTAATTAAAATAGGAAGATCAATGCTACTAAAATTTTCGTAACATCTTTCTGAACTCGCACATTTTTCCAGACCATTCACATTTTCATAGATGTGTTGTTCATCACTGTTTGCAAGCAACTTACGAGATTGCAATGAATCGATTTCTATGTGTTGAATTATGGGAGCTAACTCTTGTGGGGGAACGTCATGGGACTTCAATTTGTTAGGTACGTTATTATTAAACTCGTTCGGTTTAATTGGAAATTCTTGATAAACGTTGCTGTGTGTGCAATTATATTTATGCTGTTGCGTATTTAAGTGAATTATTTCGTTTGTAAAATTGACGCCCTGGAACGAACTAGGAGAATTCAAATTCGAGCTGAGAGGATTACTTTGTGCTGAATCTCGTCGAACAAAATTTGATCTGTTATACAGAGCAATGGACGTTGGTAATGTTGGTTCTAAATACGAATCATGTGAGTTCGATGCTGTCAAATCAGGTGAAGTTTGAAAGTCCGTACAGACCATAGCCGTAGGTTCATCGTTTAAAGCAACCGTATTTATGTAACTTTGAAACAATTGATGCATATTTTCAGCGTTGTGACACCGAAAAGTGTATATGCCAGGGCCAGTCATACAGCGTCTCCCTGCTTCAAAACTAAACACGTCACCAGTACAACCATATCTTCGTAAATGTTGCAAAGCCCATTTTATTGATTCCCCCATTTCGGGGAAAAATGCTAGTTCCTTAGGCGAGAGTTCCAGATATCCACTTTGAATAGTGCCGGAATCTGGCAAGATTCGACAAGCATATACCCGATAAAGATTTGGCACTCTACTTGAATTTACATGAATTTCTTTTATATCTTTTTTGCTATTGATGCAACCCATATTTGGTATCTGTACTTAAGTTTAAGAGCATTCCATTTTGGTGTATTAACAATTCAAAGTTCTTTTAATTTCAAGAACTATTAATAAAGTAAGGAGTTTCTAATCCATGAATTAATGGCTGCATTCAGTATGTCTTTTGCCTACCTTATTCTAACTAATGGCCCAACATGCTTCAATTTTAGGAAATGTCACACGAGTGAATTAAACAAATTTCTTCACCGCTGTTTTCACATTTGGATGCCGACGAGTTTTGTGTTACCTACTCTCAAGAATAAGAATGAAAGAATAATGTTTTATAATGGATGATTTTGAAGATGATATTTAAGATTAGATTTCAATCATAAATTTAAATATAAATGTTTATTTTTTTTAATTTAATTGTATTATTATTTGTTGAAGGTATATTTCAAAAGTTCTAATCACTTCAAATTTATAGTTTTGGTACTTTATTCTAAATTCAACACTTATTCTTTAAACAGAGCAAACTAACTCGGAAAAACAACAACCGCGACGTAAAATTTTTGATTGTTTATGTCGGATGCTTTTGACAGTTCTTGATTTTCTTTGATTTTCTAGGCTCCTTAAACAATACCCAATTGTCAAAAACAGCACTTAAATTGTTGCTAATCAACCAATCAGCTGTCCTGCCTAAGTAAGGCTGTGACATACTGAATGCCCCCAGTATTGGAACAAATTAAGCTAGAAATGATAGCATTCAGCACAGTTTTTGATATTTACCCGATCTCCATGGGCGAATCAAAAGGTTGAAATGACTCTCTAAGTGGGGTGGCATCGCCGCATCATATCATAAAGTGTCACTTGTACTTTAAGTGGTACGTTACACGACCAAAGAAATAATGGTAGAAATACATCAACACTTCTACTTCGACGAATGTAGAATGAAAGTATACAAACGAAATCATTTGCCGTATAAAGCTGGAGAATTAAAGGGATTGAGTAATAGGTAGAAATATATGAATAATTATAATATTTAGTTACGGTATATTACACGGCGACCTATTGGTCTATTGTGTCCCCTGCTTGTGCATCGGAGAATTTCATGCCCTCTTTCAGAGCCCTCTCTAGATACTTCTTTTGTGAAGCGTGTCGAGGTATTGTTCTGATTTATCCTTGGCAGGTCACACTTCTTAGAGCATAGCCTCCAGTCCAGTTTCTTTGCTGAATCTGAGAATGAGCTATGAGTCCATGGTTTGTCCTTGTCTGTTATTTGGTGCCTGCCCAAATATCTCATCCTTTTGTGGACCAGTACCCCACACGATACCAGTATGTGGTCTGGAGTTTCGGCGGTTTCACTGCAGAATCGCAGAGTCCGTCCTCTGATATACCCATTTTCCTGAGGTGCTCCTTGAGTCTGCAGTGCCCCGTGAAGAGGCCTGTTAGGATTCTTAGCAAACAAGATACAAGCTTTGAATCTCTTTTGGTTGTAATTTCCTAAGAGTTTTTTTGCTTGCCTCAGACCTTGGAGGTTGAGAAAGGTTTTGGCCCTTGTTTGGCAGCTCCGCATTGCTCCGGTAATGCACAGGCACGCCAGTCTTTGCACTTTTGTAACGAATCCCTGCCGTGCTAACATTTCAAACACAAGCACGACACAGCAGCAAAACAGCAAAAAATGCTGTGTCGCTCAATGTAACACTCGCCATTAAGCGAACACATCCCCGAATCGACGAAAAAGCAAGGATTTTGACGGCTGGATGCAGTCACCCGAGCGACGGCCAAATGCCAACGAAAAATAAGTAAATTCTAGAACGAAACCGACAGATAATCCGATAGCTCGTGGTCTCGTGGCTGACGACTGACGTCGGCATATAGATTATCCCACCTCAAGGAGAACGAGGAAATCCCTCGACCAGCGAGCCATCCCACCAGGAACGGGCGAGGATCAATATAATTTGCTCGGATTCCGCGACAGGCGAAGCAAATCCGGCCCACGCTAAGAGCAAGGATCGGAACAGGGATCTAGCAGTGGTCTAAAGCCATCTCCCAACAAGCTGCCCCCTTTTAGCAAACGACGAAGTGGTGAGTTACTGTGAAAAATGCACGGAGGACGATGATTTTTTTATAATAAGCGCGCACTAAAGGGATTTGTTGGGACCCTTGTAATGTATTAGCTACACGATAAAATAACGACAGGCAGGAGACATTACGACGATGACTAAGAGAGTCAATCGATCTCGCGATGTCTCGGTCGCCAATGAGTTTTATCGCGCGTTTTTGGATCCTGTCAAGTAGCTCCAAATAAGTTATTGGTGCACCGGACCAGATATGAGCGTTGTACTCGAGTTTCGGGCGAATAAACGCCTTATAAATTGTAGCCAGATCAGAAGGGGTGAAATATTTCTTACAACGCTTAAGGAAGCCTAGACATTTCGCGGCGTTCTTGGCGACATCGAATATGTGGTCATTCCAACGAATTTTGTCATTAACACACATACCGAAAATGGAAAGTCTTTCGGCTTCAGCGATGTAAGTGCCATTCATAGATAATGGCAGTGTGTGTGGGTTTTGCTTTAATGCCAGGAGACAGCATTGAGTTTTGGAAGCATTAAATTCCACTCTATTGGTTTTACCCCACTGAGTTATGCTGTTAAGATCGGAATTTAATGAGCTTAACATACGTTGCCGTTCCAGTTCCACACCCGAAGATGAGGGGCGTGACCCAAGAAACGAATATGAGAAGCTGGGGGTACTGTCATCAGCAAAGGAATGGATTGGATTAGAAGTAACAGACAGGAGATCATTTATAAAAATGAGAAAGAGAGTCGGGGACAGAACAGAGCCTTGGGGGACACCAGCATTTATTTGGTGAGTTGCAGACTTGAAACCGTCCAAAACAACTTGAATTGAACGGTCCGAAAGGTAATTTCAAATCCATTGAAGAAGAGTATCATCGATTCCAAATGCACGCATTTTCGACAAGAGAGCTTGGTGCCAAACTCTGTGAAATGCTTTTGAAATATCAAGCGCAACGATCTTACTTTCACCACCTTGGTGGACCTGTTGCTGCGAAAACCATACTGCCGGTCATTAAGAAGTTTTCGCGATTCAAGATATTTCATTAGCTGACGGTTTATCAGCGTTTCCATGACCTTAGAAAGAAGGGACGTAAGTGCAATTGGTCGGTAGGAGGAGGGAGAAAAAGATTCGCCTTTTTTTGGCACAGGCTGGACAAATGCTGTTTTCCATATTCCCGGAAAGAGTCCTGAAGTATAGGACAGATTGAAAAGCTTACGCAATGGTTTTGCCAGCGAAGAAGAACACCTCTTCAGAACGATAGGGGAAATACCATGGATTTGTGAACGTCAAGATCTTGGAGTTTTTTTTTTTTTTTTTTTTTTTTTTTAAAGGAAATCCAAATCCCAAAGCACTCAGACTCGGTAACGTTCCATTGTACTACCCCTTCAAGCAAAATCGCGAACCCAACTTTTCCCGTCATTTTTGGATCCGCGATATGTGAGGCGTTACACGCACACATTTACAAATTATCTGTAGCTACAGGCGAGAGTATTTTTTTTTTTCAATATGGCTACGCCGTATTTACCTTCATTAAAAAGAGCAAACAAATTACTTCTTGGAATGGCGGCGATAATTAGTTCACGTCGGTCATATATACACAGGCCACAATCAGTTTAGTTTTTCTCTGTATCACGAGCCACCCGCACTTGTTTTTTTTTGTAGTAAGTAATTAAAATGAATCGCAGCGAATATTATAATGTTGATCGTGAGGTTTCATTTATTTGCAAACGTGTAAAAAGAAATTTTATTAATACAGATGTTTGTGAGAATATTGTTTTTGATCAAAATAATTCGAACTCGGGTAAAAATAGTGAATTAGGGCATATAAATACTTTCAGTGAAACAAGTGCTCATTGTTCACTGAACAATTTTCGCGGAGACTCTGGATTAGAACAAATAAATAATTCAAAAGAAACAAGTGCTCATTGTTCAAATAAAAACAAATTTCCCTGTGACTCTGTTAAAAATCTTCCGGACGAAATAATGCAGTGGGCAGTTGAATTCAAAATTACAAATGAAGCAGCCAATTCACTTTTAAATGTTCTCAAAAAATATCATCCAAACCATCCGGTGGACATTAGGACCATTAAAAATGTAAAAACCAGTGTTAAAGTTATTGAAATGTCCAACGGGGTTTACTGTCACGAAGGGATTAAAAAACATTTAATTAAATATATAGAAATATATAACCCTGAAAGCAATGTTATTAGAATGGACGTTGGAATCGATGGAATTCCTGTTGCGAAAAGTTCGAACAGCCAGTTATGGCCAATTCTAGGCAATATTATCGGGGAACAGAAAGTGTTTGTTATTGGCGTTTTTCATGGCAACAAAAAGCCTCAATGTGCCAACACATTTATGGAACCCTTCATTGAGGAAATACTGCAGCTGCAGCAAAATAAAATAATCCTTAATGACCGAACTTACGAAATAGAAATACGGTCTTTTATTTGTGATGCGCCAGCACGAGCCTTTATTTTGGGTAAGTTAAAACTAAAATGTTTTTGAAATAATTCAAGGACATAATAAAGTAAGCTTATATAAATAAAAACTTTGTTTCGAGGTCTTAATCATTTGGATAAAAAAATATTTCGTTGTTTTAGTCTGGTCGCTCAACTGTTAAAATTTCTTTTAAAAAGAAGTTGCCAAGTGAGTGGCCGAAGTAATAACTTTCACATTGTTCTGAGCATTTAAAATTTCAATATTTTGTTTCCATTCTTCCAGGTGTGAAATCTCATTCAGGATACAACAGTTGTACTAAATGCGCCATAAAAGGAGTGTATCAAATGCACAAAGTTTGTTTTCCTGGGACTGTACATATTTTACGTACAGACGAGATGTTTAGAATGAGAACCCACGAGGAACACCACACACGAACTACTGTTTCTCTGGAACAACTGAACATTGGTCTAGTTTCACAGTTTCCGATAGACTACATGCATAGTGTTCTGCTGGGAGTCATGCGCCAAATGCTACAAAGCCTTGTTAAAGTTCGGAGGAAAATGTTTTCACTCAAGCTGAATGCTGTTGCAGCAATCAATGAAAACTTAAAGAACTTAAGAAAGTGCACGCCGCGAGAGTTTGCAAGAAAGCAAAGAACATTTGATGAGTTAGAACATTGGAAAGCAACAGAATTTCGAATGTTTCTTTGTTATACTGGAATGGCAGCTCTAAAAGGAATTTTGGTCAAAGAATACTATAGCCATTTTCTTTTGCTTGTTTGCGCTGTCCGAATTTTTAGTCACCCGGATGATTGTCAACAAAATTGGGAATGCGGAAACGAACTTCTCAAAGACTTTGTCACAGACTTTGAAAAATTGTACGGCACAGAAAATGTATCGTACAATGTCCATAGTTTGCTACATATCCCAAGTGATGTGAAAAGTTTTGGAGACATCAACGGCTATAGTGCATTCAAGTTCGAGAATTACATGCAAAAGTTAAAAAAAATGGTTAAAAAAGGCTCGTTCCCAATTCAACAAATATGCAATCGATTAGCGGAGAGGGAAAGAATCAACTTTAATTCTAAGCCAATGCACCACACAAAACTTTTTTCCCTTTCAACCACATATCCAAACAATTACTGTGAGATTGGTGGGCAAATAGTTAAAGTGGAAAGCATTGAAAATGAAAAATTTTGTGGCAAAGTACTGCAAGATTTGACCAATTTTTTTGAGTTTCCAATTGAATCCAGTGCTTTGGGTATTCGTTGCTGCTATTCAGAAAGATTTGCTCAAATCCAAAAGGACTTTAACTTAACAGAAGTAACAAACAAAATTGTTAGACTTGGCATCAAAAATAATTTTGTTTATATTCCACTCCAACACTTATAAATTATTTCCTTCAACTTTACAGAAAGATGGCTTTTTCCCACACCCAATTTTTTGAAATTAGTAAGTGTTTTAATTGTATTTTTCTTGCTTTTACTTTTTCTTCCCAAATTTGACTTAAATTAACTTGATCTGATTTCTTTCTTTAGACGAAATTGAAAACTCTCAAGAGTTTGGATGCGACGAATCAGAAAACTACCAAGAGTTCCTAAAAATAGACTCAACTAATATGAAACCAGCGACCAGCACACAAAAGGATTTACCGCAAAAAATACACCCGTACTACAAAAAAAAAAACAGCAATAATAGTGAACTTCTCCTTACAACTCCACTCAAAGCAGCATCGCCCCTAAGAAGTTCAATACAAGGTAAGTTATCTTTATTTATTCTGTTTTAAATAATATCATGAATTTCTATCTATGTTACAATATCAAACAATTTGGCTTTTTTGGACTTTGACTAAAAGGCCTTATAAATCTTAAGATATCCATTTAATATTTAGAAATTCTCTGTCATAATATTCAATCTTTAATTTCTCATATTTTCTAGTCTCCTCGCAAACACAGTCAGCTATGAGCCCTACGGGATGCATTGGCACAACCCCCATATCCACGCACACCGACTACGTTACCCAACCTACCTCTTTAAAGTTCAAAAACATTCCAGCAATAGCCGCAGCATCGAAATGCCACACTTCACAAAACCCTACATACATCACATCACAGCTACAAAACATAAATCTTCCACCTATAAGGATCGAAACTTCACAACAATCTTTGGGTAACATATTATCATTTCCCACCGTAATCAATTCCGATCTGACCACAACGGCAAGAACGCAAGAACAACAAAACTCTGCTCCAAAAATAGAGTCAGCTGACGTCTGCAGAATGCTACTTAAAAGCATAGACGAGCTAAAAAGTTTAGTAGTCGCCAATATTAAAGAAACTAAATATCTGCGGAGGGAAATACAGGAACTCAAAACAAGAAAACCCACCGAAGAAACGCAGTGTTTTCTTGAAATTCCGTGCCGCACAATGGAGCATCTATCCTCATTTGAGGCACAAATCTGTACTGAAAATGGTGCATCGAAATCATTGGTATTGATAACATTATATTTATTGCCTTTAGATATTCTTCTAATGTTTTTTTTTGCAGGAGAGTTTGTTGGAGAAAATGACTGAAATTAGTCTGGAAAAATTCATCAGACAAAGTCTTAGGGCAATTTTTACCGATGATGTTGCTTCCAAATGTTCTTTCTTCGGAAAGAATAATAACATGGAAGTTCAGCATTATGGATGCATATCCCTTATAGAAGGTTTGTTCAAAATTATTAACATACTGCAGAGTTAACACATTTTTTTTATTTCTAGAATGCGCAAGAACCAAATTCCCGGGTGCAAGAAGATCCGATATCACAATGACTATTAAGAAGTGGTTCCACTACGCAAAGGATAGAATCCGCCGGGTTGGGTCCGTTTGCCCGCATATCAAAAGCCCGCACACGAATGCCCGCATATCAAAAGCCCGCATCCCAAAAGCCCGCATCACAAAAGCCCGCACCACAAAAGCCCGCATGTCATGGGGAAATATGAAGTTCCCCTTAAGAAAACTCTTTTCTGTGATTCTCACAAGATCGAGTATCTAACATTTTGGAAATTGAAGTAAACCAATCAAAACTCTTATAGAAAATATTTTGTGGCTTCGAAAATGGCGTGAAGTAGTTATTCACCACACTCACCTCTTCCCCTCTTTTTTTTTTGAAAACGTGTAAAATCTCTTAAAAATTTTTTGCTCGTCCTAAAAAGAACCGATTTATTTACCATATCCACCTCTACCCCTCATTTCCCCTCCTAAATTGAAATTGGTCAATATCTCTCTTTGAATATTTAGTCGTCCTAAAAAGAACGATTTTGGTTCATAGAACCCAATACACAAAATCACTTCACTTGCACTGTTTTGGGAGCAACCGCACTGCTCCAGGCATCGTCGAAGAATGCGACAATTCAGAAAAATATCACTTCTTATATACACTTTGTCGAAGACATTTCGAATTGATAATATTTTTGACAACCAATCAAAACTCTTGCAGGATATATTTTACACAACTTCCCTCTCCGTGATTCTCATGATTTCTTGCATCTTACAGATGGATTTCTGTGTGAATTCAATGGATTTTAAATGTACATTACTTCTATTTTAACACGCAATTGTTTAGGAAATAACCATAGCCCAAGTGCGGATAGTACATGTGTTGAATAGATGCTCTTACCATTGAAAAATAATAGCATTCCTCCCAATAAAAGAGAAAAAAGTTCATAAAATGGAAAGAATTTGTATACATTTGATTAAAGCAGACCGCAAATCATGCGAGTAAAAGGAGTTCATATTTGGAATTATTCGTTTATTTAGTGGAAAAACCAGTTTAAATCCTAAGATTCCGCGAGCGGGCTACATAGACCCGACATGATGCGCATAAATTCGCCTTATCTTTTCAATTCGGCGCTTATTTGCATTGTTTAAATACACTTTTTTTGTTTCTTTTTTTTTTACATTTTTTCATCCTTTTTTTCTATTCGAAACTCTGAAAATAATGAAGAAGGAAATCCTTTTAGTAATCATTTTTGCCTATGTGGCCCGCTTCGCGGGTTCTTAGGATTTAAACTATCTCTCCGCAGGGTTTAGCACGCTCACGCAACTTCGTTGCTCCGCTAAGGGTATATGCTTATTGTCTGGCAGGCGCCATAAACACTTACAAATAAGCGTCAAATTTCATAGATAATGCCATTTAACTCGCATCATTTTCGTTGTGGGTGGCCCGCTTCGCGGGATCTAAAGATTTAAACTATCTTTCCGCAGGGTTTAGCACGCTCACGCAACTTCGTTGCTCCGCTAAGGGTATATGCTTATTGTCTGGCAGGCGCCATAAACATTTACAAATAAGCGTCAAATTTCATAGATAATGCCATTTAACTCGCATCATTTTTGTTGTGAGTGGCCCGCTTCGCGGGATCTAAGGGTTTCAACTATCTTTCCGCAGGGTTTAGCACGCTCACGCAACTCCGTTGCTCCGCTAAGGGTATATGCTGGTTGTCTGGCAGGCGCCATAAACACAAGCAAATAAGCGCCGAATTGAAAAGATAAGGCGAATTTATGCGCATCATGTCGGGTCTATGTAGCCCGCTCGCGGAATCTTAGGATTTAAACTGGTTTTTCCACTAAATAAGCGAATAATTCCAAATATAAACTCCATTTACTCGCATGATTTGCGGTCTGCTTTAATCAAATGTATACAAATTCTTTCCATTTTATGAACTTTTTTCTCTTTTATTGGGAGGAATGCTATTATTTTTCAATGGTAAGAGCATCTATTCAACACATGTACTATCCGCACTTGGGCTATGGTTATTTCCTAAACAATTGCGTGTTAAAATAGAAGTAATGTACATTTAAAATCCATTGAATTCACACAGAAATCCATCTGTAAGATGCAAGAAATCATGAGAATCACGGAGAGGGAAGTTGTGTAAAATATATCCTGCAAGAGTTTTGATTGGTTGTCAAAAATATTTTCAATTCGAAATGTCTTCGACAAAGTGTATATAAGAAGTGGTATTTTTCTGAATTGTCGCATTCTTCGTCGATGCCTGGAGCAGTGCGGTTGCTCCCAATCCAGTGAAAGTGAAGTGATTTTGTGTATTGGTGGTTTTTTTAATTTTTTTCGGATCAGTTTTGGATTCGTTTTTTGCTGACCAAAGCGAACTCAATCTGTCACAAAACATACACATGTGAGTCCGCGGCTATTACAATTTCCATACTAATTGGATGTATGCGGTAGCCGTATGCGGAGTAGTCCATATGTCATTGACTCCGTTTGCGGACGTAAAACGGAGTCTCTTGCTTGAAGGGACCAGGCAGAAATCCTCCTTTTGGTGTAGAGGCATGTGATTGGGTGGCGTATGTTGTTGTTCCCCATGTGGATTGAACCTGCACCGCACGGGTCACAAGCCAACACACTAACCTCTACACCGTTGCCACCCATAAGATCTTGAAGTACTCTAGCCACTGTACGAGTGCGAAAGTGGATTGGTCCCATAGAGAATTCTACGCGCTCGAGTACAGGGGAGACAAAGCACAATCTGGGAGCGTTGAGCTGACTGCAAAGTGAGCAGCAAGCAGATTGGCCTTATCTGTAGAGCTGACAGCTGGAATGTCGTTGTAAATGAGTGTCGGGATAGATCACGAGGCCGAATTCTTGATGTTTTTAACAAATGACCAAAAGTTTTTACTACCAGTGGGACTTTGTAGTATTTTTTGCCTCAACTTTTGGTCATAGGAGAATTTGACACGATTAATGTGGGCATTGCAGTCATTTCTGGCTCGTTTAAACTTTTTACGCCTTTTCTCAGATGGGTTGGCTTTGAATAGCCGAAAACTTACCTCTTTTAACCTGATAGCCTCTTTGCAGCTCGAGTCACACCACGCGTCAACCTTGGGTTTGATACTTTTAATCCTGTTAGGGATAAAAGTCTTCATACCCAGGTGAATTATGTTTGTGACCATATCAGCAACAGCATCCACGTCGCTGTCGAGGAAGCACAGCGACCAGTTAAAACTCTTAAAGAAACCGTTTAATTTGTCCCAATTGGCTTTCTCGTACTGACATACGGTTCTTTTAGAAGTTTGTTCTTTAACTATGTGGTTGGAGTACGAGAAATTTGCTGATATGATGCAATGGTCTGACGAACCTAGAGGCGATAATACGTTCAAAGCGTATTTATCAGGGTGAGAGGTAAGAAACAAGTCCAATGTATTGGCAGTTTGGCTGCTAATGTCCGGTATTCGTGTCGGCTCATTTACTAGCTGAGTCAGGTTATTTACCTCAGCAAAGATCTCGACGTACCTTCCTTCGGGTGTTGTCTGACCAGAATGTCGAAGCCAGCTTAAATTGTGTATATTGAAATCGCCCGCAATAACGATTTCAGAACGAGGATGAAGGGTCACAATTCTTGTACTAGAATCAGACAGGGCATCTAACTCATTATAAGTTGAATGTCTGTCCAAGTTGGGGCTTCTGTAAATAAAACAGTAGTGTATTAATTGCCTACGGACATGGAGTTTTAGCCAAATGAAATTAAATTCTGGGTTGGCACATTGGCCATATTGAGGCTGAAGTTGGTAGGCTACGTCACTACGTATATAAACGGCGATACCGCGATGGGGAAAGAATAAAGGCACTAAGTTGTACCCAGTTAGACTAAACTCTGTTAAATCAGAGCCAACGCTAACCTGGGTTACACTAAGTGCCAAAACAGCTGGTTTGTTGTGAAAAACATGGGCGTATAATGAAAAAAAATTCTTTCTCAACCCACGAATGTTGCTGACATCCACAACGAAATTCCTACACATTATAAAAAACAAACATAAAAAAAACACAACTCCGACGCTAACTAAGCATAGGCCGTGAATTGAAAATATACGTTAGATTTCCAAAACAATCTACCGCAGGTGTTATGCCCGTACGGTAATTTGTTTGGTCCACTAACAGAATCAACAACTCACGACCCGCTATTCGCCCGATGCTGATTTTACCCAAACATTGCAAGTGCACAAACGATAATCGATCGCCACATGCAATAGTCAAGAAAGAGCAACAGTGATGAAGTGGGATGGGGGACGGAAGGAAAACCCTCCGCTGTTGCTTTTTTTTGCTTTTTTCGTTATCACTGCCACCGGCCACCGGCACTGGCTCTATGTGGATTTTTTTTTCTTTTTTCACACACACGCGATTTTGTATTTTTTTTTCGCGAAACGTATTGGCTCAGGTAGGTATTATGTTTGTCGGTTTAGTTTTAGTGGCACCGAAATTGCATTTAAAAGAGGCAACGCGTCCGCACGCAACGGGAGGCAAACAACAACAATTAAGATTCCTCCTTCCCTTTATTTTTTTTCCGCAGTCAGCAGCATCGTTTCAACACTGCAGGTCTAGTACCGACGGATCCACGTGCCCCTCGATACCTCGAGAAGCCTCATTAAAGGAGGAAAAAGCCCGAGCCAGGAGTAGCTCGGAATAATAGGACGCAGGAGCCCAGACTCCTGCCCTGAGCGCGCGGACATCTGCAAAACCAGGCTCGGAAATCACGTGTCGCAACGCTACCGCACGGTCCGTCAGGTACTTACCTTGCAAACGAGAGGGGGCAGGCGAGCTCCAAGCGCAATAGCGCGGGCCCTGCTCAGAAACCTCGCTCCATCCACATACTACACGGTCCCTTCGAAGAATCGCTTCGCGACCAGGCGAGTTAAATTAAAAGTTACGCGGGCCCTTCATACAACCATATTCAGCCCAGGCAGAGTGTCGCTTTGCGACAAGCAGCAGCCAGAACGGCCCCTTTACAGCCGTTCGGCGAGGCCCCTTTACAGCCAGTAGTCGCAAGCGACTCAAGCATTCAACGTCCGCAGTAGTCACAAGTGACTCTATCATCCAACATCAGCAGGCGTAAGTCACAAGCGACTCCACTATCAGCGCAGTAGGTCACAAGCGACCCATCGCACCAACACCCGCAGTCCAGCAGTCATCAATTTTTTTTATTGTTATAGTGTGTGCTTATCGTAGAGTAGCTTATTTATATAGATTACCATAGAGTAGCTATGCTTTTAAAATATACGTACACGTACATACGTACTTAAAGAAATCGTGAACCAACCCTTCAAGCAAAAACACTGACCCAACTTTTCCCGTCATTTTTGGATCCGCGATATATGAGGCGTTACACGAACACATTTGTAAATTTACTGTAACTACATTGCCAATAAGAAGAGGAGCGAGAGTCGAGATTAGTTATTTGTAATGGCGATTCGTTCATCTGTCACTGACACTGTCTCTGGCTGCAGCTGCAGATATAATTTTCTTTGAAAGGTAAACTAAAATTGAATTTATTATTGCACACAATTATTTGCTTAATTAAACTTTGTTTGAATTTAGATTTATCGAAATAACAAAATTGCCAACCGATGAAGATGAAACTAAAAATGGTGTGACGAATTTTTATGATTTTCTTGCTGCCGGCACATGATTTTGTGCTGAAAGTAAGTAACATCCATTGGTATAGATAACATACACATTTATTTGCTTCTTTTCTTTTGCAGAAGAATTTGTTGGAGAAATGGTAGCAGGTATACCAAATAAAAACATGTATTGTTCATAGAAATTAAATAAACGTGAACAAACATTTCTGATTTTTATTTTAGCGATACTCGATTCTCGATTCCCTTCTTATCTAGCCTCGATTTGTATCTTTTTTTTGGATCAGTTTTGGATTCGTTTTTTGCTGAGCACAGCGAGCTCAATCTGTCACAATACATACACATGTGAGTCCGCGGCTATTACAATTTCCATACTATAATACGTATGCGGAGCCGTATGCGGAGTAGTCCATATGTCATTGACTCCGTTTGCGGACGTAAAACGGAGTCTCTTGCTTGAAGGGAAGGTCCTTATTTCCCCCTCTGGGAACTCAGATTTAGTTCGTCGATAGAACCGCATCGAAGTAGCGCGATTAAGCAGCCATCGGCGGCGTGCCAGTTCGGGAATTACCATCAGCGACGCGGTATATTTGATTCACTCAAGGAACTTCGATCCGTGTGAGCGTGGAAAGAAAGAAAAAGTATGGAATTAATAACCAACCAACGAGAATAAATAGATTGGTCAATTTCTCAGATCCTCACACCCCCGCAGATACATCTGGGTGTGGATAAAAGAAAAGGAAAAATTAACGTAAAAGTAAAGTAAAGCGATCGGTTGAGTAAAGTTTTCTTTTTGTTGTTTCGCTTCGGCTAGAGCGAGGAATTTTTAATTGATTTAAGCATGTCGATGCAAGTACTTAGGGAATTATATTTATATATATGCAAGTAACATCCTACACTCTTCAAAATCCAACAGGAACGTCGCAGTGTGCGCAAATCGTCTGGAGTATCCACGTAAGTCATTAGTGTTGGCATTTAAATATATTGATAACATTATATAAATATATATACATATATCTTTTCGCCTATATACATACATAAATATATTTATAATTCTGTGGGTCAGGCGTACTAAAGAACGTCCTATTCAATTTCGGGTAGAGGTGTAGTAAAGAACGTCCCATCGCGAATTTACTTCGTTTTAGTTTCGGTTATATTTTGTTTTGTGGACGGTTTGTTTTTTTTGGCATCCGGAAAGTATTTCAAAAATAATTCTTGTTTTTTTCTGTTTATGTCTCGAAGATAGCTTGTCTTTCGGTAAATACCCAACCACCGAAGGGCAATGTTAAGAATCGTGGTAGCGTCAAAAGTTTTTTTTGTGTCGGTGTAAGTCATCCTACTCAAGGAGTCGAGTCCTTTTCTATTCAAGCTTCAATCGTTTGAATAAGAGGGCGTATTGGAAAAAGACCGAAGGTGCAGTACATAGGCACTTTTGGGATTTAGCGTAATACTTTCAAGAATTCGGAAGCATTTAAGGTAGCTCTAAGTTTTTGCCAATTCATTTTGATTTTCTGTCTTTGTGGCGGATCCAGACGTAAGATAGTTTTTATTTAGTTTTATTTTAGTTTTGTTCTGGTTTCTTTTCCTGAATTATGATCGAATATATTAGTACGCGCTTAGAGCGTTTTCTTGATAAAGCATTTTCTTAGTTTTTCTGTGTTCATTCTTTGGTTATTTATTTTCTTTTGGATGGACTTATCTACAACGAAGTCCGAACGCCTAGGTATGGCGGGTTAATAATCCTTCTAAGGAGGGGGTCGTATGTCGGCGTGGGGAAGTGAGTGAGCTGAAGGAGGTTCAACACAACGGGAGTAGACGTCAACAGAGGCTGTAGAGGTCTATCTCCCTTTTCAATTTAGGGGTCATCGCCAATGGTGCGGCGCGGTGACCATGGAGTCCATGTGGAAACGTGGCGGGGTGTGCCAGCACAGGGGAGATTCATCACCTCCTCCTCCTCTCTCTCTCTCTCTCTCTCTCTCTCTCTTCCGGCGTACCTACTTCTCCCACTCTAACTTCTCAAGGTTACCCAGGCCTCCTGGCCCTTCGGGCCGCCCAAAGCGACCGTGGTAGCAATACCACTCTCGCACTCTCTCTCTCTCCGCGAACGGTTAGCAATGGAAGTCCATCGGTCCATTGGATACGGAGGAAGAGAGCTCCTTTTCTGGTTTTTGGTTTTCCAGGAAGGGGCTTCGTTTCTTTGAAGGCATGTAAAAATAGATGTAACACAGTTTGGGCTCACAGACAAGGATTCACGCCCGCCGGCGAGCTAGCGCGGGGCGGTACCCATGCCTGGCTGTGAGTGGCCAAACACCCCTCTTCCCAGTCGATAAGGCCGGCTGAGTCCGAGTCGCCTGTATGCGAGGACCAGTCGACCCAAAGGGAGTAACCCTGTCTCCGGTACAGCGAAGCTGTAGGGGACAATGGGGCACCAATGGTCCTGTTTTTTTTTTCTTCATTGGATAAGAGGATAAGGTAAGGTTCATTTGGCAGGATGATAATCCATCACCATCCACGGTAAAGGGTAAGAGGGGGCATGTGACGTTACAGGGGGCGGCTAACGTAGGACACGACGGAACTCAAGAAGAAGCCTAGACCACCAAGGCAAACGAAGCGTAGCTTTGTTGGAAGAGTTCACCACGTTCAGTCGCTCGGTGAAACTAAACTGTAACTAACGTGCAGAACTTCCGCTACACTTTGCTGAGTTTCTCTTCCGTTGTGGCTAGACTGGTTCGTTTTGCCCATGTTACAGCTCCGTATGTGATCATTGGTGTCACAATTGCAATGTACATCCATCGCAGGATGTTTGGGCTACATCCCTATGCCTTCCCTGCTAGGCTCCTACATATCATGAGAGCGCGGGTGGCCTTGTTGGATATCTCCTCTGTATGTTTTCGCTAGAGAAGTTTTTTTTATCTAGATGAAGTCCTAGATACTTTACTTCATTGACTGGTATCAGTGTCGTGCCTGATAGGCTAATGTCCTTAAGTCTTTGAAGTTGTATTTTCCTTGTGAAAGGTACTATCGTTGTTTTCGTTGGATTGAAGTTGAGTCCGACAGTATGGTACCATTCCTTGGTTACTTTAAGCCCCCTTTATATAATGTCCCCAAGGGTTTCTGCAAACTTGCCGCTGGCAATCAATACAATGTCAACGGCGTACGCCTGGCAGTTGATGAGAAGGTTGGTTAATTTTCCCAGCAGTTCGTCTACAACTAGGCTCCACATTAAAGGTGATGGTACCCCTCCTTGTGTACATCCTCTTGTTGTGTTCACTCTGATGGTTCCAGATGGTGTTTGAGTCTCTGCTGATCTAGTGCTCAGCAGCTCACACATCCAGGTGGATACTGTACTGTTAACTCCTTTCCTACCCAGGGATCGTTTAATCGCCTCATGTGAGGTGTTGTCAAATGCTCCCTCTATGTCTATGTGAATTGTGCCAAAGCGCAGAGTACTATTTCTTTTGCTTCAAGGCACTTTGAATTATCTCCGTCAGCTGTTGCTCTGCCCGCTCTGTATGCATGATGACGCTGATATAAGGGGGATGTGTTCAATACATCTTCGCTTAAATAGTTGTTCACGACCTTTTCTGTAATCTTCAGAAGAAATGACTTAAGGCTGATGGGTCTGTACAATTTTGGCTGTGGGGGGATCTTTTTTCCCTGCTTTTGGTATAAACACAACCCTTGCTCGTCTCTATTGCATCGGTGTGTGGCCCAAGGCAATACTGCTCCTTGTTATTTTTAGCAGCTGTGGTATTAGTACACCTGTGGTGACACGACAGGAACGGTATGACGTCACGACAAACCGCGAAGAACAGATAGAAACAATATCAAGCTGAACGCAGCCGATCCAAACATGACAACGACTACAAGAGTAAAAGTAGACGAAGAAGCCAGAAAGTGTTGGCCAGTCAGTCGTGACGCTGGTTGTTGTATTATTGGCAGAGGAAGAACTAGAATCTTCTTTTTCTTTGATGTGTAAAGTCATTATGTAAATAAGACGTTAACGTAAATTTAGTAAAACTATATAGAGTCCATGTAAATCAAAGTTAATAAAATACTGTTGCATGTTTGCTCAAACTGTGACATTCAGCATCAATTAGTTAACTTGCAGCGCCATCTAGTAGAAAGCATATTACAGATTTTGGCAGCATTTGAATAGCAGTTTGAGTAGCTGTGGAATAAGTAGTACATAATTATGTTGTTCTCGAACCTTCTAAATTCAACGAATCTGGAAATTTCGAGAGGTGTCACTAGGAGATATAAATAGATGTCGCAGGACCACCCAAGACATTCTAGTTGTGAACCGCGATGAAGAAGTGCTATAGATGACAGTAATGAAAAGTATAGAGAAAAAGTGGAAGTATTGAATAAGAGAAAAGTGATTGTTTCTCTAAAGCGATTAATTGTGAAAGTGAATTGTTGAATTAAATAAGCGAATTATTAGAATAATAATCAAGAATTAAATTGAAAGAGAACTAATAAAGATTAATTAAATAGAATTACGTTTAATTTTTTCGAATCCTAGCCTGGATGTAATAATACAATAAACAATACCAACACAAGTGTCAGTGGATTTAACTGCTTTCGGAGCACGCGAGTTATAAGGTCCTGGCGACTTCCAACTCGACGCACAGGAAGGCCAGGAGTACCTTTACACCTTGCCCTTCTTGCAGTAGGGTATAATGCCGTCCACTCTGGCCGATTTAAAAGGCTGAAAGGAATTTATTGCCCATTTCAGTCGTCCCTGAGAACAGATGGTTGATGTTCTTTCCCAGGCTTCCCTCCGAGTTCTGATTGAAGTAGTATTGTTTCATAGCTCAGTACTAGGCGAGCTGAATTTTCTGAAGCTATTTCTTTTAGCTTTTCTGATTTCCTTATTATATGTCGTAAGGGCCATTTGGTAGCTTTGTCAGTCTCCGCTGAGCTTTGCTTTATTGAATAGCTTCCGCGCCTCGGATCTTAATTTTGATAAGTTATTGCTCCACCATGGCGTCTGTTTCCTGTCCCGTTCTCTACTTAGATGACAGTTTTCTTCGAACGCAGTGATGATGGCGTTTGTTGCGCTCTCTAGCTCTAGGGGGTGGCCCGGAGCCTTCCTCAAAACTAGGCGCCCCAGATTGCTCTCTAGAGCATTTCTATAAGTCTCTCAGTTGTTTTTCCTTGGGTTCCTTACTGGGTTTCTCGTGATATTTGTGCTGTCCAAGTCGAATGCTATTATTCGGAGGTCAGACAGTGACGGCTCCCTAGATACTTTCCAGTTACTAAGTAATTTCCTTACGCTTGGACTACCAAGGGTGAGGTCGAGTACTTCCTCCCTGACCCTAGTTAGAAAAGTGGGGGTATTTCCCACGTTTATAATATCAAGTGACGAACTCATAATAAATTCTAGTAGGTACTCACCCCTGATGTTGGTGCCGGTGCTCCCCCATATGATGTTGTGGGCATTTGCATCGCACCCTATATGGAGCGGCATGCGGAGCTTGTTGCAATGCTCCACCAGTCGCTGCATTTGGGATGATACAACCGGCTCATCCCCTGCATAATAGGCCGATGCGATGACAATTGTGCGGTGACATCCTTCAACATCCAGATGTACCTGAATTGGCACCAGTGTCCCATATTACCTCCGCATCCTTGCTCGCCAATCCTTTGACTTGTCCTTTCAGGATCCATGGCTCCTGGATAATTACCAGAACTAGGCTTCGGCAGGTAAACATCCTAGATATAGTCACCGAGGCGACTTGCTTGAGCGGGGCCATTGCCCCGTCCTCCTTCAGCAGCGAATCTTCCTCCTCCTGAGTGATGTCCTGGAAAAGATCGATGACCGTGTTGTCCATTTCCCCCTCAGAGATCATGCTCTCCGAGGATATAGACTCCTCGGACTCCTCGGCCTCCTCAGGATCCTGCTTCGCCAATTGGACAGTGGAAGAAGGTGCTATAATCTTCGGAGGAGCAGTATGCTCTACCTCAGATTGCGCGCTCTGCGACTTCAGATTCGATGATGGCTGGGCTGTTTGGATCTCGTTCGACCTCTTGAGTCCGCACACCGTAACCCTGCCGAATCGATAGCTCCGGTATCCTTCCTGGAACTTTATGGCGTCGAAGGTTTCTCTGTCGATGCCAAGAGCCAGTACCTGCCCAGTTCCCTTTTTCCGATAGCTGAGGACCTTCCACGCCTTGACGTTAATTCCCACATTCTGTGCTGCCAGCACTGCCAAGGAGGTTTTAACTTCCTGTTCTGCACTGCGTGGAAGGAAACTCGTAATGGAGTGGGACCGTGGTATTTCTGTGTCATATTTCCCCAGCTTTGGGGCTACTGCCTTTAGCCACTTACCTGTCTGCGGAGTCTCGCAGTCAACCAAGAGCATTCCATGTTTGAAATGTATGCACCTGGTTTGCCAAGTGGAGGTAGGGCTGACCTTACTTTTTTCTTTCCGGTTTGGTTCCCAGGGGGCTCTGGGGCTGGTACTTGAGTTTACTCCACCGGTGTTTTCTCGGCTGCCGGGCTACTTCCCGGGCCTTTTGGCACCCCCGTAGCCTGTCGTGAGGTGATGATGGTTCTTTGACTGGTGCTGGGTTGCAAGCGTTCTCTCTTCCCGTTCCGGGTCTCTCATGTGCCAGGCGGTCGTCATGGATGTTCTGCTCCATCCGACCAATGACCTCTTCTGCGGTCTGTCCCCGCATTTTATTTATTTTGTTTTTTGGTTTCATGTCCCACGAGTAGCGCGGGAAATACGGTCAACCACGCCAGAGCCCCGCATTAGCATGGTAAGGCCATGGTTACTCTCTGATGTGGCCAGGTATCAGGGAGGTTCCGTGAAAATATAGCCGGTTACCAATGGCTGCAAACCGTCCAAGGAGCACGAGTCGCGTGACACTCTGGATTAGGGGGGCGATGGGGAAGCAAGGAAGTAAAGATGATGTGAGGGAAGCGGACGTTATGTCCTGGTCAGTTCTTGGTTAGCGCTCATCAAACGGCCTGTCTGCCTTGGGTACGACACCATAGCCCGTTGAATCTTTGCACCGTATGCCTCCGCACCGGTACCATATATAGTGCAATGATGGTACACACGTCAAGGTGACTGATCCTCGCAGGAGGTAGAAATATATTGCAAAGTTATATTTATGCAATCAAAGATCGGTATCTTTTGAAATATTCGGACCAGTGTTTTGCAATAAATGCGAACTACATAGAAGTAATTCACTACTTTGTAATAGGTATCTGGCGATTTAGAGGAAGTTAGAAGTTGGTAAGGATCTGGAAACAAAGATGTGGACGGGACCTTAGGATGGGAATGGGCCAAGAAGGGAAAAGTGAGTAGTTCAGTGCAAGCGACGCGGCATGCTTGCACTGCTCGACTGTGCTCGCCGAAATGGGGTGGTCCTTGCCCCACACTCAAACAAATCTAACACAAAAACACATATCATACCATAAGATACTTTCTTTTTTCTAGTTTACCAAAAATCGGACGGACGTCCACCACACTAAAGGGCGCTGCTGGTGTTTATGCAGCGTAGTCATTACCCTCCCAACCTGGAAATCCGACAGCCAGATAATGGATTTCCAAAACTATGGATGTTACTCAACGATCAGACCATTCCTACCGAATTGTCCTTAGCACATCCCACCGAACCCCCTGAAAAATAATTTACATATACATCAAGCGCTTATGTGCCCCACAAAAAAAAAAATATGCCAAGAAATATATTATTTTATACTTTTTGTATATATCTATATATGTATTTAATAATTAACAATTAGACAATAAAACAAATTCAAATTATAACAAAGAGAAAGATACAAACACTAACGCTTGAATCTTTGATTCCACCGTCCTACCCGAATGCATGTAATTATTCACCATGCAGAAAAACACTGACAAAAAAAACCTACCTACAAAAAGAGAGTTCACTTTAGGTGGTGGGGGCTTAACCTTTCAATAGCCGACGCGGAATTAAAAAAAGGGAAATAGGGACAAGGGGAAAACTTGATTCTTACAAAAAAAGGTTTTAAGCAAATAACGCAATTACAACTAACTTACGGGCTAGTTATATGAATAATAAATAATTAAAACTACAAAAAAAATAAATCACTACAAAAAAAAAAGAATAGAACAAAACTTTATGCATGTAGGTATAGCAAAGAAAAACTAAAGTTTATTTCATATCTACTATTTAGTGAGATAAGACCATCAAGATTAGATTAGATTAGATAGATTCTTTATTTTTTCCATCATAAAGTTTACAAATTGGTATACTTAAGAATGAGGACATGGCAATACTGCCGTCTGCCTGAGATGACATTTCATAATATGATTTAAAAAAAAAATAAAGGAAATAATAAAAAGCAAAAATGTTTAACAAAAGATATGAAGAAATATTATTATATAAAACAATGATATCAATTTTAACGTGATTTGAAACACAAAATATTATACAATTTGGTTAATTTGATTAGCTGTTTATACACAATTTTATCAATTTTAACATGATTTGTAACACAAAATAATACACAATTTGGTTAAAAATAGCTGTTTATACAATATTATCAATTTTAACGTGATTTGAAACACAAAAGAGATATTATCAAATTTAGTATGATCAGTAACAAAACAATAAATAGTTAGGTATAAAATTTGGTCAAAACTGCAATAAGCGGGTAATCGACTAAGTTTAATATGTGAAACTGTTACGGTAAGAAAGAGCATGTTGGCAATATTTAAAGAGGCTGAGCCAGCCCATTGCTCCATTTAAAATTTCAAAAAGTTTGTCCAAAGATATAAAACTTTCCCGAAAATGCAACCGGCGAATTTCTTGTAGAATAGGACAAGCAGCAACGAAATGGTATATATCTTCATTCGCTCTTCCGTTACATAGATCACATAGCTGGGGCAAGTCTGATCGATGAGGTATAAAGTTCAAATTTAAATTTCAACTCTTGCTCTAAAAATAATACTTATAACCGAGGCTGAAAATTCATTACTAAAGTAAGAGACTTCCGAGGGCAGTTCATGGTTTAAATGACTATAAATAGCTCTTGAAGTAGACGAAGATGCTCTGGAAAGGTTATCCAGAAACATTTAGTGATCCACCTTAGCAATCACATCAGAAAACTGAGCCTGCCAATCGGTCACATTAGTTTCTGTTAAGTTTAAACTTGTTTCGTAAGCTAAAGCTAGTTCGTTCCAGTTTTTAAACGGGGAAGCATTCACTCGAAGTAATTTTCTTAAGATGATTTTGTGAAGACAAGTTTCACTTCTTTTCATCACTCTAGTTATGAAGTTCGCACTTGCCTTCAAATTTTGTATATATATAGGGACTATTCCTGACTCTGCATATATGGCGTAGTTGGATGTTGAGTTAGGCAAACGAAATATCCTCTTAAAAAAGTTCCTTTGTACAATTTCAAAAGCTTCGAAGTGTGTGTATCCGAAGACTTGGACGCCATATGCCATGCATGCATTTACTGTCGCGTTGAAAACTTTGTACTTGGACGTTAAATCAACATTTTGGTTCGAAAAAAACTTTGGCCACATTATATTAAGAGCCAATTTAGCTTCGTTGCTTTTTTCTTTGGAGTGCTTTAGATAGCTTAAATTGTAGGTCAAGAGGACACCCAAATATTTAAACTCCTGTACAACCTCAATGTGTGTATTGTTTAGAGACCATTTTTCTTCCGCTCGCCTTCTTGATTGTCTCTTTTCAAATATAACAATCTTAGTTTTTTGGGTATTAATTTGCAAGCCCCAAGACTCGCAAAATGAACTTAGACGGTTTATTTGCAATTGAAGCGTGAAAGGATTATCAGCAAGCATAACTAGATAGTCCGCGTACAACAGGACTTTGATTATAATGTTAGCAAAATTAACTCCACCCGGAAGAAGCTGGCAGACATCATCTATGAACAGGGCAAATAATAATGGGCTGAGGATACAACCCTGAGGAACACCTGTAATTGTATCAAATCGATTTGAAAATGTGAAACCGTCCCATACCCTTGCATTTGTTGACGAAATAAGACTTGCATACACTTCGAGAAACTTTCTTGACAAACCAATGCAAGAAAGTTTGTATATTAAAGACTTTATCGAATGCAGTTTTAAAATCAACAAAGCAAGTGTATAGTTTCTTTTTTCTATCTATAAATTGTTGAGCAATGCTTGAAATGGCCAAGATATGATCCATGGTTGAAAAACCTGGGCGGAAACCGGCTTGAAAGATGCTCAAAAGACTGTTATCCTCAATCCATTTTGTGAGCCTTTCATATAGGATTGCAGTGAAAGTTTTTCTTATTGAATTTAAAATTGAAATACCTCTATAATTTTCCGCAGCGTTGGCATCACCTTTTTTAAAAATGGCAAAAATTACAGATTCGTTGAAACTGTTAGGGACACATCCATCATTGTACAATTTGTTATAGAAAGACACGAGGTAGTTTTTAAAATCAATAGTGCTGTTTTTATAAAACTCGACTGGTATGCCGTTTAGGCCAGGAGCCTTGCTGTTTTTCAATTTTTGGAGCGTTACTTCCAATTCGGGCAATGAGAATTCTAAATTCAGCTCGTTGACTCTAGTATCAGGAAGCGCGTAATCAAAGGTATGAAGATCTTCATCAGCTGAGAGTAGAGTTTTAAAATGAGCTGCTAACGTCTCAGCTTCTAAAGAGAACTTCATACCCTGATTGCGCCCACCAAGATTGCACACTGTCTCCCAAAATATCTTTGAGTTTGTACAGTTTTCCAATTTCTTAGCCACGTTTTTTAAATAGGTGATTTTCTTAACTGAGCACATTTTCTTAAAATCATTATTAACGCGAAGATAGATGTTTTTGAAAAATTGAGAATTGGTCGTTCTAAAGTTTTAAGTAAACGAACGAAAGTTTACGGAGATTTCTGCAATCCTTATCAACCATACATTTTCAGCTACAAAAGTGTGTGTACTCTTCAACGCAAAAGGGGCTGCGGTCTTTATAACCCGCTCTATACTTTCACATACCACTTCAGACGAGACTGCGGATTGTTGGGGCAGAGATAGTAAGTGCCGAGAAAGGAGGCTTCTATAGAGGGTTGCATTGTTCTCCGACCACTTCAGCTTATTAAAACTGGAAGGTGTAGCTTGCTGGTTTAACTCTTTTAGCTGAATTTTAATTACAATTGGAAAATGAGCCGAGTAGTTGACTAGTGCAACTTCAAAGTCATCGATAATGTTCAGTAAGTCCCCTGAAATCGCAGCAAAATCAATCACGGATTGTCCCTGCCCGCCAACAAAAGTGAATTCGCCACATGCATCACTAATAGAAGACCCATTCAAAACAAATAGACCGAAAACTTCAAAAAAATTCTGTTAAACTCCCCACGTTGCGGTTATAAATTTTATCCCCAGAACATCTACACTCGGCCAGTGCAACTCGTGTTCGTAAAATATTGGCGGAAGAATTTTGATATTCACCAATCCTAGCATTTAAATCACCGACGATTAACACATGGTCAAGAGAAGTGTTATTCATAAATTCCACTAGTTCATCGAAGTCGCTTAGCCAATCATTGCAATTTAAATAAATAGGAATAATATAATAGTTTAGGTTGTTGCTAACCATTTGAAAAATAATTTTAGATTCAATAATTTTAAAATTAATAAGATTACCCCATAAAGATTTTTTAATCCCATATAAAATACCCCCACCGGCTCTTCCATGCAAATTAGATCTTATCGCGGGTGTAAACATTACTTTAAAGTCTTTGAAATATTTTAGAAATTCATTTTGATTCTTTTCTTCAATAAAAGTTTCTATAAGAATTATAACATCAAATTGGTGTAAATATTTAAAAAAATCGGAGTGTAAAAGCTTACTTTTGAGACCAGTTATATTATACGAGCATATATTTAATTTTTGAAAAATAATTGTGTAATGGCAGACGACAGAATTTACCTATTGTGTTTTATCCCTAACACGGTGTGAACTCTGATTTCCAGATGGCGCTCGCTGCGGTTGGTGGCCAAAAGCGGAAGAAGAGTTTGGAACCACGGCTAACTTCGTTACCTCGCAGCAGTCAAAGTAATCGTAACAACTGTCACCAAATAGTTCACTAATGAGTGACAAGTCCGCTGCTGATTTGACAACTAAACCTCGGGAAATTTGGTAAACAAAAAGTTGATTGTTGATTTGCAATTTGTTGTCTCCTTTAACGAAAATTCTGGCGTTTGGATTTATCTGCAGCAGTTTGTTTTTTGTTTCTATTAGTGTTTTTCTTTTTTTCCTTCATAAAAGTGATTGCTCGCGAAATATACTTATTCCGGAGCCTTTGAGCGTGTGCGCGGAGGTAATAAGTTTATCGGTGATCGCCGCTGTTGGAAGTTCGATGATGACAGTTCCTCTTTCAGTGTTGTTGTTGCGTAATTGTCTGGAGCTCTTAAATTGGATTTCTTCGTCTTCATTTAACTTCAGAAGCCCCTTGCAAGTCTGTTTAGCTAATTGGATTGCATCGGTTTCTGTGTCTAAAGGAAGGTGTACCACAATAGACTTGTCGTTTGATTTCCGTGAGAGAATTTCCAATTGGGTTTCAAGCAAATCGCATCTTCCTGTCATTAAAGTGAGTCTTTTGCTGAGTTGGGTGTTAAGTGTCTTCAAAGAAAGTATCTCGTTCGAGAGCACCAACAAGTCGTTTTTTGTGACTAGATCTTTAAGCTTTTCTTCGAGACTCTCATTTAAGATAGTTTTTAGATCAGCCACTGATAAATCACCTATTCCCATATTTGCTGCTTTTAGATGAGAAATCTTTTTGTTGGTAGTGTTTTGTTCAGGAGAAATTTCAAATAAGTATCGCTTGCGGTTCATCGGCAAATCGTTGTACCGCAATTTGATTTCGATGCAACAGGGAGAAAACTTTTTTTTTTTCGTTTTTGAGCTTATTTACTTGAATAAATTTAACTAGCACTTTGCGGTGTTAGTTCAAAGTGATTAAATGAGTGTTTTTACGTGGTTTTTCTTAGGAAGTTACTTAGATTTTTAATTTAATTTGAAAAAAATACGGAGCTTCGAAAATTTTTGCAATTCCACTTTGCATAAGACCATCAATATATATTGTTGAATTCGATGATTATCCGCCTTAAACGCGGACAAATTCGGGATACAGCCTTTTTTTTAACAAAATAAAGGGCGATCTCGACTCTTAATTCATTTTAGGTACTGGGTCGGCGATCGCCTTGCAGACTTTAAATGTGGTGATTTGCCTAGTTTTGTCTGTCTATGAAAAAAAAAAATGAAATAAAAACTTTTTTTTTTTAATGTGATAAATTTTGACAGTTGAAGTGAATAATTTATGGACCTCGAAAGTTACAGAACAATACATATATCACATATTTAAAGGGGTTTCATTTCATAATGTTCCATGTGGTATAGTTTTCGCATCGCATAGTTACAGAACACGGAAATGTGATATAATGAATTTTGTTTCAATTCACATCGTTCATGTGATAAATATAACTATGCGATAGTTACAGAACACGGGCACAGACAAGTACAAGCAAAATGTAAAAAAATATATACAGTGCCCATGTTCTGTAACTCATGCGATAACTCTTCGCATCGAAAACTTTGGAACACAAAATTCCACCGTTTATCGCATGTGGAAAGAAGTTGTGTTCTGTAACTCTATGCGATAAAATATACCTTGGTTACTTTTATTATCATGGGAAATTGGAAGGATTGTCAAAATACTGGAAATCGAAGGGTAGTTTGGCGAGGAAATTCAGTGTGTATTTACATGTCGTTGGGATAGGAGCGGTGTAGCGCGACTTTTTAGCGGATTATCGGAAAATTACGTGCTTCTGTTGAATTTTCAAAAATACGATGATCGCTCGTTCTGCTAGGCTCAGACAAATTTTTTTGAAATTAATCTGATCCTAACGCTATGTTCTATGTTGATGAATTTAATGAAGTTAAAATTTTGCATTTATTTTGTCTGTCTATGAAAAAAATAAATGAAATATATTTTTTCTTTTAAAACAAGAACCTTTAGTCTCTCTTGTTGGATGTACCAAGCTGTTTATTTTTATAGCAACACAGTTCCAAGAATGTTCAAAATGGATCTTATTTAAGTGCTTGCTGAATTCTTTCGACAGAATGTACATACATAGGTACTGTTCAATGTCAATCATATTCATTACTGCGCAATTGCATTTTTGTTATTATATCTTATCTTAAGTTGCGACGAGTGTGGGAATCCAAATTTCTAGTTCATGTCTCGCGCCGAAACATGAGTTGCGTGAGCCGACGAAAAGGTTTTCATTCCCACGAACAGGGGATGTGCAATAATGCACTTTTGCCTAATAATCGCGAAAGATATGAATTGAATTCCCACGCTCAGCGAAACCATAGGCCACGGGCCATTTGTTGTTTGTTAGAAATTAAGAGAGTTGCATTTCGGCTGTACGGGTGAACGGTTCCCTCAACCGCGATAAAGGAAATAAAATACAAAAGTAAAGGAAAAATTCATTATTATTAAATCTACAAAGTTAAAAATAACATTGGCTGGTAAAGGAAACATTCATTATTATTAAATCTACAAAGTTAAAAATAACATTGGCGACCGTGACAGGACCTTAACTAAAGTGTAGTTAGGCCTGAGTGAATTTTGTTTAATTTTGTTTGATTGTGTTCCTTTTTTCTTTTTGTTTGTTGCTTTATTTTCTGTGATTTAAACGCCATTCGCGCGCAATAATATGACAAGTTCCGCGGAAAAAACCTTACAGCACTACGCGACACAACAGGAAGTATTAGGAGAAGAGATCTGTCGAATGAGCCGCAATTATTCAAAGGATGCTGATAAAAGAAAGACTCTTCTCTACCTGGTTGAGCGTCGTGATAGTCTGGATCGATACTGGGAAAAGTTCGACGAAGCGGACAATATAATCCGCGAAGGCTTCTCCGACCAGTTGGATCATCCTTACTTTAAGGAGAATTATTTTAAATCAGTGCGCGAAGTGGCCGAGCGATTGCGGAGCGATATCAACCGGCGAATTGAGGTTCTTCAAGCAGAGGCAAGAACTGGCACCGAGCAAGGAGAGGGCATGGAACGAGAGGAGATTGAGGAAGGTGGAATTTATGCAAAAATCGGCCCACATACAGGGGCAATTCCGAAGGGTAAGATTGGGCCACAGTCGGGACCGAGGACGAAGCAGCCAGAAGAGACTTTTCAAACCCGAAAAATTGCATCGGAAATACAACAGAAACAAAGGCTGGCGCTTCTAACGGAAATCCTGCGAAGGTCTTTAGAAAAGTGCTCTTTGGAGGTGGCGCAAGGCCGAAGCGACGCATTCTGCCGAATAAAAACAAGGTCCATTGAGCAAAATTGGGAGGAAATAAGGACTTTGTATAGGAAAACCGAGGATCAAGCAACAATTGACGAGATACAGCGGCATTTTGACATGCAGGATCAGGTGGAATTGGTTCTTATGGAATTATGCGAAAAACTAGAGGCTCCTCACACAACAGGGATTCCCGTAGCCGCGGCCATGAAACTTCCAAAAATAGAGCTGCCCAAATTTGATGGAAATTATCTGCACTAGCGGCAGTTCTATGACCTTTTCAAGCAGTTGATACACGAGCAGCCTATACCACCAGCGCAAAAGCTGTATTTTTTGCGTGCAAATGTTACTGGAGAGGCGCACAATCTTATACAGCATTTTCAACCCACTGACAACAACTATGAAGTGGCTTGGAAAACTCTTGTCGATCGGTTCGACAATCGAAGATTATTGCTCTCGGCCCAATTAACAAGCATTCTATCTCAACCCTCGGCGGT
Source organism: Portevinia maculata (assembly GCA_949715645.1). Lineage (NCBI taxonomy): Eukaryota > Metazoa > Arthropoda > Insecta > Diptera > Syrphidae > Portevinia > Portevinia maculata. Next base: position 207,474,409 of record OX454526.1, on the reverse strand, counting down.
GGCAACGGCTTCGAGTCTAAGAAGGTTGCATGACACCACAAAGGAAGGCATGCAGGGTATCACAAATCTGGGATTCGAAGTGCAAAACTGGGATCCAATTGTCGTTCACCTTATGCTACAAAAATTGGACAAGGAAAGCAGAGGATTGTTTGAGCAGTCACTGGACAATCCAAAAAGCAGCCCAACCTTGAACGAGTTCTTCAATTTCGTCGAATTAAGGTTCCAGACATTGGAGGCCATTAGCAGTCGAGACGAACGGAAGTGACCATCCGCGCACGTTGCAGCCAGCAGTGATAGCAGTATCAATTGCACTATGTGCAATTCCGGTAAGCACCAGATTTATCATTGCTCACAATTTTTATCCCTTTCAGATGAAGATCGAGACAAGGCTGTTCGTAGGCTAAACCTTTGCCGAAACTGCCTGAAATTGGGCCATCACTCCCAATCATGTCAGTCCAGAAATTGCCAAAGATGCGAGGGCAGGCACAACACACTGCTTCATCATCAGCGGCAGCAGCACCATGAACATACACCAACTTCAGTACAGCAGGATGATCATCAGCAGCATCAGCAGCCGCAACATCATCAGTCAGAAACCCCAGTGCAACAAAAACATGATCACGCTCATTATCAGCAGCAGCCGCAGCAGCAGCAGCACCAGCAGAAGCAGCATCATCAACCGAAGAGAACGAATTTCTATCAGCAGCAGCCGACCAACAATAGTGATAATCATTTTTCACACACAATTCAAAGGGGTAAGCGCTATAAAAATAAGAAATTAGTAGAACAGCCATCTAGCACATCTGCACATAATGCAGCCATAAATAGTAAGATAAGCAACCGGCATGTTTACCTGGCTACTGCCATTGTCAATGTCATTTCTGCTTGTGGTTCACGCATGCCTTGTCGTGCTCTTTTAGATTCTGGGTCTCAAATGAATTTCATAACCGCAAGTATGGCACATGAGTTAGGGTATAGGAAACGTCACGTGGATCTGCCAATCAGTGGTATTGGTGGCAAGGAGTACAAGGCTGAATTCATCACCAACGTGACCATTGAATCCAGGACGTCATCTTATAGGTCCACAATGGAGGCAAGCATCATGCCTCGAATAAGCGAATACCAACCAACTCACGAAATAGACACATCGCTTTGGAAGTTACCGCCACAGGTGCAGCTAGCGGATCCTACGTTCTCCAAGGCTCAGCGTATTGACATGCTCTTAGGAGCAGAACTATTTTTTGATTTGCTCCTTCCAGGAGATATTAAAATCTCAAATGATCTCCCATTGCTGCGCAATTCTAAGTTGGGGTGGATTGTGGCTGGAGGCGCATCAGCCGGTGGTCCCACAGCCCACTGTCATATAGCCACAAAACCCTCACTGTCATCGTTAGATAAACTGGTGCGCAAATTCTGGGAAACAGAAGATCATGATACGCCTGTAAACACCATGAGCAAAGAGGAACACGAGTGCAAGGCCCATTTTCAAACAAATACCAAACTGAATTCAAACGGCCAATTCGTGGTACGACTTCCTTTTAAAGAAGACCCTCGTACCGTGTTGGGAGAGTCCTTTGAACTGGCCAAAAAACGATTCCTGGCTCTGGAAAAAAGATTAGATACGCATAATAACTTGAAAGCGTCATACATTGAATTCATGCAAGAATATGAATCTCTTGGTCATATGACTCAAATTGAACCGAACAAATTATCCAACCCTTATTATGTACTTCCCCACCATTGCATAATGAAACCTGAAAGTTCAACAACAAAACTAAGGGTAGTCTTCGATGCTTCCGCCAAAAGCACATCAGGGCATTCACTCAATGATATTTTAATGGTTGGTCCAACAATCCAACCAGATTTGTTTTCGATTATAGCTAACTTTCGAATGCACAGATATGTTTTCACAGGGGATATAAGTAAAATGTACCGACAAATTTTAGTAGATCCTAGAGATAGAGCGATGCAATTGATTGTATGGAGATCACATCAGGGCCAGCCATTACAATTATTCCAACTTAACACCGTTACTTATGGTACAGCCTCGGCGTCCTATATGGCTACAGGATGCTTGGCAAGGCTTGCAGATGACAACAGAGATGAACATGAACGTGCCTCGCATGCTATAAGTAACTGTTTTTACGTCGACGATTGTCTTACGGGCGCCGAGAGTATCGAAGATGCCGAGAAATTATTAACTGAAATTCGCGCACTGTTGAAATTGGGTAGCTTTGAACTAAGGAAGTTCTGCGCCAATCACCCACAAATACTAGCAAGGGTACCCGAAGAGCATAAAGAACAGCTCGTTACTTTTTATCAATCCGAAGTGGTTAAGACGTTAGGATTAATATGGGATCCTTCTTCTGATGCATTTAAATTCAGGTTTGATTTTGACGAGCCCAACAAATTACCGGACTTTGTGTGCAAACGGACTGTCTTGGCCGAGCTCGCCAGATTGTTTGATCCGCTAGGATTACTTGGACCCGTGATAGTTCTTGGGAAGCTCTTCTTACAGGAGCAGTGGAAAGCAAAGTTATCTTGGGATGACCCAATTCCCAAGGGGCAAGCCACCAAGTGGCATGATTACTTACAGGAATTTTCCCTGCTGAAAGAGCTGAGCGTCCCACGATATGTTTCCCGCACTTGCAGCGGCATTGAACTGCACGCATTCTCGGATAGTAGTCTGAACGCCTTTGGATCCTGTGTTTATATACGATCTGTTGACGGCAAGGGAAAGGCCTACTCTCAATTGTTGTGCTCGAAATCGCGAATTGCACCCCTTAAAGCTACTTCCATTGCGAGCCTGGAACTGCAAGGCGCTGTTCTGATGGTTGAGTTAGTGGCTAGACTGGTACATGTTTTAACCAACAAAATAAAACGTGTATGCTATTACACTGATTCCACCACCGTACTGGCTTGGATAGGATCGCCTTCGTACACATGGGATATATACGTTGCGAACAGAGTTGCTAAGATTCAGGCAATCACGGATATAAGGCAATGGAGTCATATAAAGGGGAGCAATAATCCTGCTGACATTCTATCCAGAGGACTGGATCTCCAGTCGCTTCTAAAAAACCGCTGCTGGTTCGATGGTCCAGACTTCCTTGCCAAAGACGAGTCTGCATGGGAAATATCGCCATACATTACTCCAGAGGAAATACCAGAACGTCGCAAGAAGAGAACAGTGCTGGTCGCTTCTACTGCTGACAATGAAAATGTATTCGAGCGCGTGAATCACCGAAACTCATTCTATTCATTGCAAAAAATATTCGCATATTGCTTTCGATTTTACTATAATTGCAGAAAGCATAGGTCCTTCAGAAATAAAGGTCAATTAACTGTTGAAGAGCTTCAGCGGGGCACCTGGTTTATCTGGGTACATGTTCAAAGGAAGACATTTTCGGATGACTACCATCATTTGCAGAGGGGTTTGAGTGTGCGTAAAGGCTCCCGCATAGCATCACTGTCACCGTTTTTTGATGAAACCAGTAAATTAATCAAAGTTGGTGGACGATTAAAAAATGCATCAATTGTGGCGGATGCGAAGCATCAGATTTTACTCCCAAAAAACTATATCGTAACGAAGTTGCTTCTTACCTACCTGAATGAAAAACCCATGCACGCCGCGCCTCGAATTCTGATCGCAATTTCGAGGCAAGAATTTTGGATACTAAGTGTCGGCAGAATGGCGAGACAAATAGTTTCCAACTGCACAAAATGTTTTCGCTCAAATCCAAGGCCCATACAACAGATGATGGGCAATTTACCAAAGGAAAGAGTTAATCCCTCCCGTCCTTTCTATTATTGTGGAGTCGATCTCTGTGGCCCTGTTAAAACTCACTACAAAATCAGGGGTAAAATTCCTACAAAATCATATTTAGCAGTATTTGTATGTTTCTCTACAAAGGCAGTTCACATTGAGGTAGTAGGAGATCTGTCGGCGGAGAGCTTTATCTACGCGCTGAAGAGATTTATTGGCAGAAGAGGAGTTTCTCATAGTATCTTTTCTGACAATGCTACCAATTTTGTAGGCGCAAAAAACGAATTGATGGAATTAAAAAAGGCATTCGAATCCGAAAAGAACCAGTCTGCTATCACGGCAACATGTTTGGAAAGCGGCATAAATTGGCACCATATACCCCCGCGCTCGCCACACTTTGTGGAACTTTGGGAGGCTGCGGTGAAATCCGCAAAGGTTTTGCTAATTCGTTACCTCCGTGAGGCATCACTTACTTACGAAGAATTGACGACAGTGGTAATACAAATCGAAGCGATCCTTAACTCACGACCTCTTATTCCCATGTCATCTGATCCAAATGACCTAGAAGCGTTAACGCCTGGGCACTTCCTGACTGGAGCGCCAATTACTACTGTCCCTGAGCCAGATATTACGGAAAGCAAATTCAACAGCATTTCTGGAAGAGATGGTCATGTGAATATTTACATCTTCTACAACAAAGAATGAAATGGGACCGTGAATCACCCAATCTGCCCATTGGTGCATTGGTGCTAATCAAAGAGGCAAACATTCCGCCTTTGAAATGGAAACTAGGGCGGGTAGAACAAGTTGTGAAGGGCAATGATGATCTGATTCGCGTAGCAATTGTCAAAAGCCATGGCGGAAGTTTCAAACGAGCGATACACAACTTGTGTCCATTGCCCATGCCCGAAGTAACTAACACAGATACTGGCAAGGAGAACTCGGGAATCGAGAACCAGGGCACTGAAGAAAGCTCCCCAGCCATAGGCATAGATAAGCAAGTGAGCAACAATCGAAAAAGTGGGAGATCACTACTGGCAATGGCTCTAATAGTATTATTTTGTTGTCCGGCTTCGGCGCTGGGACAGATCGCGGATAGAGTTGGCATAACAAAATTAGATGAAGCCGTTGGGATATACTTTGAAGATATCGGAAAAATACAAACTGCTAATAGTCATTGGAATGTTTATGTGTATTACAATCTAACAACTTACTTTTTGGAATTAAATCAAGTGAAATCCTACCTACGTAAACTAGAAGATGTTTGCACGCAAGAAATGTTGCCCCAAATATATTGCAAGCCTACGATCGACACTGTACAGCATAGACTCACGGCTATAGATCACAACAACGAACTCCTTTACAATTATAACATGGGAAGCCACGGCCACGATCGAGGTCGTAGATCGCCGCTCGACATTGTGGGAAAGGTGGCAAACAGCCTCTTTGGGATTCTCGATCAGGATGACGCTCGGCAGATTGAGGCTCAAATACAAGGCGTTAAAAATAACGAAAGGCACTTCGCGGAATTAATCCGAAAACAAAGTTCAATTGCCGATTCTACGACCAATCTCCTTAAGCGTAGTGCACTTCAAATTAGCCAACAATTTGAAGCTCTTAATGCGTATTTAGGAAAGACCGCAAACTCCATTAATAAAAAATTAGGACTGCAGGAGGTCAAGCAAAATATCGCGTCGCTTACTTCATACTTGCTTTTGGTGATTTCAAATTTTGAAAGGATTCAGGAAATACTGCTGGATGTGCTTTTGGATTTAAACCATGCCAAGATAAATCCTCAATTGATAACTCCACCCCAACTTACTGAACAAATTATGCTGGCCAAAGCTCACTTGCCTACCACATTGACGTTGGTAAAGGGATCAGCCATGGACTTGTACAAAATGGTGTCAGTGAAGGGCAGAATTTTGGAGGATTCGGTTGTGTTTGAAATGAGGATTCCACTTGCCGACACCGCGGAGTTCCAATTGTTTAATTTAATGCCAATTCCAATCTTGCAGACATTTGATTGCTATATGATTGAAGTCGCTTCACCATTCTTGGCTATATCCGCAACCAGGGATGCCTTCTTCCCAATGTCCGAACTGGAGTTGAGCTTATGCAAGCTGGTATCTGCTCGGCACTTTCTTTGTGAAAAATCGCATCCCACATATACAAGGCAAGCGGCGCTTAGCAGTTGTGAAGTAGCTCTACTGAATCATAACAACAATGCCTTGCATGAATGCAAGTTGAAGAAAAGGCCGACCGAAGAATATTGGAAGCCATTGAAAACCCCTAATCGATGGATATTTTCAACAGGCATCAAGGCCACAGGTCATCTTATCTGCAGAGAGTCTATAGAAAGCTTATCGATAGTTGGAAACGGTCTATTGGAATTTGTGGAACCCTGCATTCTAAAAATGCCAACTATGGTTATTAAAGGTGAACTAGAAGTCAATAATACACTAGGCATCAAGAATTCGTTCATTCCGAAAACAAACATAAGCGCCTGGGTAATGAATCAATCAAATACAGTTCTCAGCGGCCCACCTCAAGCAAATGACATTGACAAGGTAGAGTTTGAAAGGTTAAAGAACAAAATCGATACGGTAATGCATCAAGCTGAAGTGACCCCAGAAGAAATAAGCTGGCATGATTATCATCATTATGGGCTGGGCTATTTTCTGCTGGCTGGCATGGTTGGGCTAATTGCATTTTACTGTCATCAAAGGCGGCGGCCAAAGCCGGCACCTCGAACATCCCGCTTTCAAGTGGCCATCTAGTTCAATATTTTTTCGCTATTTTTTTAAATTCAAATATTTGTGTATGTGTCATTAAACTTAAGTTGTACGCTGCATGTTGCAGCTAATTCAAAACTTGCTATAGCTCTTTGAAAAAAAGGAAGAGTTTTTAAGATGTATCTTGTTATGATTAAATCTAAGTTTAAATATTTTATAGGGTTTAAGAAGTTAATAATCCAGTTTGTAATATTTAAATCCATTTTTTTTTTTGGCATGAAAAGTTATAACTTTTTTACTTCACTCTGTCTGCTTGTTAAATTTATAGGCTAGAAACCCTCAAAAGGGGGGAGTATGTTCAATGTCAATCATATTCATTACTGCGCAGTTGCATTTTTGTTATTATATCTTATCTTAATTTGCGACGAGTGTGGGAATCCAAATTTCTAGTTCATGTCTCGCGCCGAAACATGAGTTGCGTGAGCCGACGAAAAGGTTTTCATTCCCACGAACAGGGGATGTGCAATAATGCACTTTTGCCTAATAATCGCGAAAGATATGAATTGGATTCCCACGCTCAGCGAAACCATAGGCCACGGGCCATTTGTTGTTTGTTAGAAATTAAGAGAGTTGCATTTCGGCTGTACGGGTGAACGGTTCCCTCAACCGCGATAAAGGAAATAAAATACAAAAGTAAAGGAAACATTCATTATTATTAAATCTACAAAGTTAAAAATAACAGGTACCTATACCTACATTCTTCTCCACTAATTCTGACTGTTTTTATTAGTTATTTTTTATTTCTTTTGCATTTTTTTAAACGTTGAACTTGATCAACGAACTGTATATTTTGTTAAATAAAAAATCAAAAATGTTCACTGTCCACTATCTGTTTAAAATTGTTCAATATCCCTTTCTCGCAAGCCAATTGAAATGTGATAAATTTTGACAGTTAAAGTGAATAATTTATCGCATTCGAAAGTTACAGAACACCGATTTATCACATATTTCCAGGAGTTTCATTTCACAATGTTCCATGTGGTATAGTTTTCGCATCGCATAGTTACAGAACACGGAAATGTGATATAATGAAATTTCGATTCACATCGTTCATGTGATAAATATAACGATGCGATAGTTACAGAACACGGGCACTGTAATTTGTAATTCGTGTCGGTTACGGTCTCGCGTGCCCGTGTTCTGTAACTATCGCATCGTTATATTTATCACATGAACGATGTGAATCGAAACAAAATTTCATTATATCACATTTCCGAGTTCTGTAACTATGCGATGCGAAAACTATACCACATGGAACATTGTGAAATGAAACTCCTGGAAATATGTGGTAAATCGGTGTTCTGTAACTTTCGAATGAGATATATTATTCACTTTAACTGTCAAAATTTATCACATTTCAATTGGCTTGCGAGAAAGGGATATTGAACAATTTTAAACGGATAGTGGACAGTGAACATTTTTGATTTTTTATTTAACAAAATATACAGTTCGTTGATCAAGTTCAACGTTTAAAAAAATGCAAAAGAAATAAAAAATAACTAATAAAAACAGTCAGAATTAGTGGAGAAGAATGTAGGTACCTACGAGTACCTACATTCTGTCGAAAGAATTCAGCAAGCACTTAAATAAGATCCATTTTGAACATTCTTGGAACTGTGTTGCTATAAAAATAAACAGCTTGGTACATCCAACAAGGGAGAGTAAAAGGTTCTTATTTAAAAAAAAAAAATATTTCATTTATTTTTTTCATAGACAGACAAAATAAATGCAAAATTTTAACTTCATTAAATTCATCAACATAGAACATAATGTTGTCTTAAATCAGCGTTAGGATCAGATTAATTTCAAAAAAATTTATTTGAGTCTAGCAGGACAAGCGATCATCATATTTTTGAAAATTCAACAGAAACACGTAATTTTCCGATAATCCGCTAAAAAGTCGCGCTACACCAGTCCTATCCCAACGACATGTAAATACACACTGAATTTCCTCGCCAAACTACCCTTCGATTTCCAGTATTTTGACAATCCTTCCAATTTCCCATGATATTAAAAGTTACGAAGGTATATTTTATCGCATAGAGTTACAGAACACAACTTCTTTCCACATGCGATAAACGGTGGAATTTTGTGTTCCAAAGTTTTCGATGCGAAGAGTTATCGCATGAGTTACAGAACATGGGCACTGGTGCTTCGACTGCAGGAATCTGTTGAAAACGAAGGAGAAAACCCCAAGTCCGTTTTGTTCGACGTAGCAGAAGAACAAGTAATTACAGGCGTTGATATGACTGTGGCCAAGTTCGATCAGAAATTCGACTCTATGGACTCTAAGTTTGATTAACAAAAGAATTCTCTAGAAGAACAGAAGAATTCTATAGATTCCAAATTGCAAGCAATGGACTCTAAATTCGAAGAACAAAAGAATTCCATAGTTGCCGCCCAAAAGAGCGCTGAAGAAGATTTTAAAAATGTTCTCGAAGGAAAACTCGAAGAAATTGACCACAAGTTCGAGTAGGTTGAAACCAAATTCGACGAAATCCATCAGACGTTTTGCAAGCATGAAACAAACTTCGAGAACTTGGCTTAAGAGCTCGAGAAAGCGAAGAAGCAGAAAGCTCGAGAAAATTCTGCGGGCTGCCCGAGAAGGAAAGAGATGCAGCCTCCTGTTTTCGATGGTCAAACATCATGGCCTATTTATAAGAAACATTTTGAAGCAGCTGCAATGGCGAACAGCTGGGACAACGAGGAAAAGTCGATAGCGCTAACGCTCGCACTAAGAGGTACAGCTGCGGAAAACCGTCTCAGAAGAGAAGCAACACAACTACGACGCCCTGGGCAAGTCTATAGAGATGCGCTTCGGTGATGAGCATATGCAGCAAGTGTACAGGGTTCAGCTAGGCAGTAGAGTCCAGAAGAGGGAGGAAACACTCCAACAGCTGCAAGCAGATATCGAAAGTCTGCCACATTTGTCATATCCTAATGCTGGTGAGGTTCTCAACAATGAAATGGCTGTGGAGGCGTTTATCCAAGCAATTGAAGATAGGCAACTGCAAATGGCCGGAAAGAGAACTCTCGCTGAGGCCCTAGCATTTGCCTTAACAATGCAAGCTACTGATCAGGCATCGCATATTTTCCACCGCGTAAGGGTGGACAGCCGTTGAATGCTCATGTCAAAGAGCGGACATCGTAGACCGGAACAGAGACAACAGAGGTCGAATGCACTGCTGGAACTGCAACAAAATAGGGCACCTACAGAGACAGTGCAGAGCTCCACCCAGACAAGCCAGTTGTCCACATTGCGGGCCTAGGAGGCGAAATGAAGAAGCATCTGGCAAATATAGCTTCGCAGAACCAGCAGTCGGGAATCGTGTAAGTAGCAGCTTCTCGGGGCAGAAGTGGGTTTCCGGAATCGACGACTCCAGGACCACAATTCAAGTCTGCCAAACCAAACGATTAAACCAGAGTCTAACAGTGAAAGCCTATATCGCCCAAAATAAGTGTGTGGCAGCCATCGACACCGGTGCCACCGCTTCCATTATAAATAGGGACATCGTTCGTCAGTCTTGGTTGCACAACACCAGCAGTTACTGTCTGAAAACAGCAACAGGAGCGACAGCGAAAGTCTATGGAGAAGTCATGCTAACAATAAATCTGGCAGGAATAGCATTCCCCACGCTTTCCTAGTAGCCGATATATGTGACGAATGCATCATTGGAATTGATTTCATGAAGGCGCATGATGTAGTATTGGACTTTGGTATGCAAGTAATCAAGTATCGAAACGTAGAGATTCCGATGGTGTATGGGAACGAGAACGCCACATGCCTGAGGACAGGCATTACTGAGGACGAGGTCCTACCACCTTCTTCAGAGACACTGATTCGTACAAAACTGGAAGGTGATCCTATGAGCCACCGATTATTTCTAGTTGAGCCAAAAGACAACCACTACCGAAACTGCGTGGTTGGAAAAGTGCTTGTCGAGCCGAAGAACAATATTGTTCCCGTACGAGTTCTTAATGCGGAACACAAAAGCGTCAAATTGAAGCAGGGTAAGGTGGTTGGGAAGTGTGTACCGGGTACTGAAATCCACAGAAACATTCATCGGAAAACTAGGGATAAGATTCGGATTTCCAGCGACCGCATGAAAACGAGGTACGATACAAAAGCAACCACCACAGGATTCCAGGAAAGAGATCTGGTATGGCTATACAACCCTCATCGCCGAAAAGGCACGTCACCTAAACTACAGCAGGATTGGGAAGGACCCTATAAGATAGTGAAGCGCATCAACGATGTTGTCTACCGGATCCAGCGAGGAAGAAGCAAGCTGAAAGTTGTCTATGTGGATCGTCTCCATCGCTACCATGGTGAAGATATTGACGTGCTTGTTCGGGACGAACAAGTTTAAGAGGGGGATATTGTCGCATGTTTGCTCAAACTGTGACATTCAGCATCCATTAGTCACTCGCACCGCGATCTAGTAGAGAGCCATATTACCGATAATTGGCAGCATTTGAAAAGCAGTTTGAATAGCTATGGAATAACTAATTATGTTGTTCTCGAACCTTCTGAACTTAACGAATATGGAAATTTCGAGAGGTGTCACTAGGAGATATAAATAGATGTCGCAGGAGCACCCAAGACATTCTAGTTTTGAACCGCGATAAGGAAGTGCGATAGATGACAGCAATGTCTATAGTACTATCATGAAGACCATCGACGGGGACGCCACCTGGTGGTCTAGCTTCGCATGTTACCTTCCACATGCCAATGCACAAACCATTATATGTATAGCAAAACTGTATCGCATTCATGTTCATCCAATTCCCCAAAAAGAATGAAGATGAATGTTTGTTTACATTTGGAAATGGTTCGGTGGCTCTGGTTTTGTCTTTAGAAAAGGATGGATAATGATAGCTTTTTATATAGCAAGAAAGACACCAGTTTCGTATTTTGTTTTCATAAATACATGATTGCAGGTGTGTGTGTGTAGTGACTATGCATTCGCCTTACAAATTATTTTTGCGCTTTTTTGAAGGTGAAGGAATTATTATCGGGTAGGCTTATGCCATATTATTTGTTTGCTCTGATGGAAGTTTGGGGTAGATTATGTTTTCTGGTATTTAATACAATTGGTAATATGGTACCTATCATACACATATGATTCTAAAATGATTTTTTTTTATAATTCATATTTGCAAGTGCAAAATGTATATTCATATTTAAGGGTAGTGCCGATGGTGGATAAAGAAAGGTGGGAGAATTGTAATCGAGTAGATTGATGGTATACCTATTATTTGTTGGCTTCGATGAAAGTTTGGGGTAGGTTATGGCATATTGCAATTAGACCATCACAATCACCTGTAACTTGTTTCTTTGTATTCAATACAATTGGTATCTGTGTTCACATCGGTGAAGGAGATTCGCATTTCAGCAATGAGGATTCCCAAGTGGTTTATAAACCATATTTGCATGTGAAAAAATATTAATTGAGGGAGAGATAAAATAAGATAACACAAGTTATAGTGTGTGTACGAGCAAATGCCCAGCTTGTCATAATAGCATAACAACTGAAATTAGTTTATTTATTGGCCTTGTAAAAGGACAAGAAAATTTGCGAGTACATGTCCCCAACTACACTGCGAACGATCCTTAAGATTTTCCACTTTAAAAAGAAAATCATGGATATTTTCGAACCCGTCAAATGAAATTTGCCACTTTTCAATTTTACAAACTAACTTACTGAAGAAGTTTGTTGACTTATTGGTGGTGCTTGTCTGCGTTGGGTCGAAAACGAAGCGTTATTTAAAAAATGTTCGAAGTCCGAACGGGCGTTCGAAGGTCTTGTAGGGTTCACATTGGGAGTATTTAAATTCAAATTGTCCAATCTTCCAACTAAGGTATCTCTAATAGACTGCATTTCACAATGGAAAACTCGTTGGTTTGCCTCGAGGCTGTGGCTTCTTCTTGAACAGGTGGACGATGTTCATTAATACCTCGTCGCTCGTTATTATCATCATAATTATGGTTATCTACCAGTTGTGGTAAAATCTTATCCTGGCTTAAGCCTACACAAGCCCCAGGTGGAGTACGACTAACTATTGGCCTGGACTCCATTGCTCCTGAACTTACTTACTTAATGGGCTCCCGACCCGTGAAGAGTTTCTGCCTGAGACATAGCAGCCTTCCATCCTATACGATCCCGGGCACGCTGCTTCCAGTTGTCCAGACCAAGCTCTCTGGCATCCGCGATGGCTTGGTCATTGAAACGGAGGTTCGGTCTTCCTTGCCTTCTCGAACCTGGGAGCTGGGATTCGAAGATCCTCCTAGCTGGAGCATTATTGTCCATTCGCTCGATGTGGCCGAGCCAATGTAGTGTACGTATTTTGGCTTTTTGGACTACATCCAAAAAGATTTCGCCTGTTCTTCAATCGCCGTGAAAGCTTCTATCACGGAGCGCTGTGATCGACCGATGATATCAATATCGTCCGTATAACCCATCAGCTAAATGGACCTGTTGAAGATAGTGCCTTCCGTGTTGACACCTGCCCTGTGCACTATCTGCTCCGGTACGCGATTGAAGAATCCCATGATAGCGCGTCCCCTTGCCGAAATCCGGTGTTCGGAGCAACTATTTCCAAACTGCACGTTGCACCGCGTGTTTACCAGAGTCACGTGACACATCTGAATCAGTTTTGCCGGGATTCCGAATTCGGCCATCGCCATATCGAGCTCCTGACGATGTATACTATCCTACGCGGCTTTGAAGTCGATGAATAGGTGGTGTGCCTCGACTTGAAATTCGCTGGTCTTTTCCAGAATTTGAATCAGTGTGAAAATTTGGTCTATAGTCCATCTGCCTGGCCGGAAACCACACTGGTACGTGCCGATAAGTGTGTTGCAAAACGGTTTAAGACGTTCACACATTGCTCCTGAACGGGGAGTTATATTTCGAAAAGTGGACGAATTTCTCAAATTACTTGGTCTTCCCCTAGAACGTGTATTTGGAACTCTATTATCCATAATAAAAAAATTTGGATTTTAAATATAACTTCAAAAGTTTTTAACTTTCAATATCTTTTAATAAATCTGTATTAAAAAAAATTAATACGAGGGCATAATTTGGGGTCATCGCAGTCAGTGCTAAATTCGATATGAAATTAGATATTAAATTTGATAACATTAAATACAATATGCTTAAGAGCAAGATATCTATCTTGGTAAACTATCTATCTGTGCAAATCAATGCACACAATACGAACAAGACTGTATATAATTGGCAACTATAGGTAACATAGTAGCAATATAGTCCAGTGTAATAACTACCAGCCAGACGATGGACTATACTATAAACGAATTAGGATTTATATATTATAAAATTATTCATATGCACAACTTATCCTTTCACGAATAAAATTAGACCAATATACCTAAATACAAAAAGCAGTTCAACTCTTTCTGATATCCCATAGTCGCAACCCGGGTTACAATAATTAAAACTATGAATATGCCGGGACTATACTAATGAAAGTCATACTCAACTTGAACCGCCAAGAGACACAATAGATATAGAACACTTTACAATTGCTGGAGCTTAGCTAAAAGCTCTAGAGTTAGCCAGCATAATCTTTGTAGTGACGTTCTTAATGCCTCGAAGTAGGTATGTAGGTATATCTATTGTTAGAACATGTTTAATGCAAAAGAGAAACAAGCAAGCAGCCTCCATTAAGCAAAAAATACCTACAAGTGACCTTCCTCAATGCTTCATTGAAAAGGTACATGGTCTTTAAAATATATATACCAAAATTTTCACATGTTGATTAAAGATAAATAAACTTGCGCAATACTATAAAATATGTCGTTCATAGAATTAAGCAATCTAGCTCCACGCAAAACAACGAAAATTCTTACTATCCAAATAAATATTCATCGTATAGGTACCCATTGACCAAGAAGTGGTGGTGCGGCATGGCACAATACTGACAAAAAATAAATTATTTCATTGCTTTATATAGTAGATCGAATATTTCTAAATCAATTACAAAAAAATTATAGAAATCGGTACCTTTTGCGACAAGATATAGCCGAAACACTAAACCACAGACTACAACAATAACAATGATATTTGGTGAGCTGCAAAAAATACTGGAGCAAATTTTACTCTATTGAATTTGACAGTTGCAATAGAGTTGGGGTATGTATAGATAAAGTGCAAATCTGTTACAACATTTTACTCACTGTATTTTGTTTTTGGGGTGTGAAAAAACGTTGCACTTTCGCAATGATACTATATACTATATATGGGCTTTGTATATACACTCTATAGTACTATCATTGTATATACACTTTATAGTAGTGCCATCATGTCGAGTTTTTTGTTTTTGGCGTTATGAATTGAGCTAGAATGTTTGTGTCTAAACTTTTGTTGTGATCTTCATTTTAAATACACACTTTGAAAACGAAGAAAGCAAGACCATTGTATATACACTTTATAGTAGTGCCATCATGTCGAATCTTTTGTTTTAGCCGACTAATGTTTGTGTCTAAACTTTTGCTGTCATCTTCATTTTAAATACACACTTTGAAAACGAAGAAAGCAAGACCAAATAAACCGGTTTGTCTCTCTCGAATCTTTCCGCCGAACGAATTTCATTCCATTGTGTATGCATTTTTTTTTTCATTGTAAGAAGGAGCATAGGCGTAGGCAGCGCAGGTAGCATGTTCATGTACGTATGCTTTGCAAGTAGCAGAGGTTGATGATGGAAACCAAGTAAGTTATTATTTGTATGGATAATGGATTTCGCATTATAGACTCTCTGGATGGAAGGGGCGATTCGTTTGAAACGAAAAATTTAATAAAATTTGATTTGGGTATTTTTCTTTCAAATGAGAAATTATGAATTTATCGCATTTTAGATTCTCGCTATTTTGGCTATATCTTGTCGAAAAATGTACCGATTTATATCATTCTTTTTGTAATTGATTTAGAAATATTCAGTCTAATTTATAAAGCAATGACATAATTTATTTTGTGACGGTATTGTGCCATGCTGCACCACCACTTATTGGTCAATAGGTAGGTATAATACGAATTTTCGTTGTTTAAAGTCCCTGCACCTTTGCAATAAAGCATTGAGGAAGGTCACTTGTTTGTGTTTTTTGCTTCTAATGAAGGTTGCTTGATTGGTTCTCTTTCGCATTACCCATGTTGTAACATTAGATATACGTGTTTTTAATCACCGAGCTTTAATCAGACGGCCTACTCCTCGTTTCGTTCTATTATTAGTTGTCATGCCCTGTGGTAAATGGTTCTGCTGAAATTTGCAATATATTTTTTTTTTAGCTTCTGGTTCGCCAAGGCGAAGAAAAAGGTACTGCGACCTATGAGGTCGTTTGTACCGTCTGGGCCAGAAATATGTTAAGCTAGTAGTATTTCTTCTTTCCGTATAAAGCGGATAATGCTACCAGCAGACCACTTCTTTATATCTTCGGAACTCAGTTGTTCTCTGAGGCCGGACATTCACCTAGAATGTGTTCAGCTGTTTCGTCTTCCTCAAGACATAGCCGGCATTCTGCAGAGTCAACTATTTTCATTATGTTTAGGTGATATCGCAACCCGTCGTCGGCCTTTTCGTTGCCTTCAAAACCTTCGTGGCCCGGAATCCACCACAGTTTGGTCTTGTTCCTTTACTTTACCTACTGAACATGTAAGAAGTAAAGAAATTATGAGTTTATGGTTTTTTAGACTCTTGCTATTTTGGGTATATCTCGTCCAAAAATTCACCGATTTCTATCATTTCTTTTGTAATTGATTCAGAAATATTCGATTTGTTTTTTATCAGATATTTATAAGCGAACACGTTGTTGGATACGTATATCTGTTAGAGGCAGCTCACCTGTCGATTTACATTTTTTTTTTATTATTTGAATGAATGTCAAACAAACTACCTACCTATTTAGACATGCAAAAATATATGTTTTCATTGCTTTCTTAAAAGAAAAAAAAAACAAATACTGAGAATATTATGTATGTAGTTTAAAGATAAAGAAATGTTCATTTAACCAATTTGGATATTCGAGGCATAGGTACCAATCACAGCATTGAATATTTTATTTAATTTTTTTTTAATGCTAATTTCATATTGCATTTGGTTTTTCCCATATTATCGAAGGAGTTAAAAAATTTCGTAAAATTAAATCAAGAAACTACCTGTTCGTAATCAGGTGAGACGGAGGTACATACCAATTGTATTAAATACCAGCAAACATACTACGGCCTCCTCGCAATATGCCATAACCTACCCCAAATTTCCATTAGAGCCAACAATTAATATACCATCTTTGTATATACATACATAAGTGAATATGAAGACTTTTCTTTTTAGCTTAAAGATGGAAAAGTTGTTTTAATTTTCCTTAAACGGTAAACTCTCTTAAGCGGACAAAAATGTGCACCATTAATGTCCCCTCAAGGAAGATTTCACTGTATGTATATACATACATATGAAACTTATATTTTTTCTGGCTGAGGTATTAACGAGGCTAGAATAAAAAAATGTGGGTTCCTATAACATGCAATACGTCTAACCATGCGTTTGATGGAGTTCAATATTTTAATGCATTTGGGTACCTACCTATAAAATTTCATAATTGTACCTACCTACTTCAAAAGATAAATTTAAACTATACTTCATTTCTTTAGTACCTACTTGGACATCCTGAAACCGAAATTTGCATTAAGTATATCGGCCGCTAGTGGTCGGTATGACGGTATCAAAAGAAGTAGGTATCAAAAAGAATACCTAAATCAATGATATTTAGCTGCCCAAACTGAGGCACTCAGGTGCTTGTGCAAAACCAAATGAAAAAATTCTGTTTATATTCGGAGATTCGATTGTGTAACATAATGCAAACGAAATATGAACCTAACATGATTTTGAATACCGATTATGATTGAATGCCCTTTTTATTTGATGAACCAATAAATAAACCAATTTGAGTTGTTCATGAATAACCTACGGCAGCTATTATTACAAGCAGGGCACGCGCTCGTACACACACTCTAACTTGTCTTATCTTATCTCTGCTTCAATTAATTTTTTTTACATGCAAATATGATATGCCTCACTGCTGAAATGCGAATCTCCTTCGCCGATCTTAACATATACACAACAATTGTATAAAATACAACAAAATAAATTCCAGGTGACGGTTTTGTTCTAATTGCAATATGCCATAACCATAACAAATAATATACCATCAATCTACCCAACTACAATTATCCCACCTGTCTTCATCCAACATCGCCCCTACCATTAAATATGAATATCTGCTTTTCACTTGCAAATACTCGTATGAATTATAAAAAAAAAAGCATTTGAGAATCTTCACTGCTGAAATGCGACTCTCCTTCAACGATCATACACACACATACCAATTGTGTTAAAATACAGAAAACATAACATACTCCTTCCATCAAAGCAAACAACAAATATACCATAAATCTACACGAAACCTGCTTTGCCAACCACCACCACTACCTGCATCATCCTCCTACTCATATTCCCAGCACGAGAATGGTGTCGAACTAGGCTATCATGATTTGTTGCGGGCGAATGCGCACTGATGGCGTATCGTCCTTTACGCACGGTTGCACTACTATAAGGTTTATATACAATGATAATACCATTGTATACAGACTCTATAGTATTCTCACTTCGTGTATACGACGATACCCCATCTGTGCCCTCCGGGCCAAAACAAATGGTGATAGTTTATGCACATTATGTGGGTTTATTTTTGTTTTCGTCCAATCTCTTGAAGATTGAAGATGATTCAGGTAGCGACTACCGATGCCGATGGTGGCTGATGTTTGACGTAGCGGACATTCTCATCGGGTAGATTTATCGTATTTTATTTTATTTTATTTGTTGGCTCTGATGGAAGTATCAGCAGAATATTTTTATTTGGTTTTGCGCAAATAGCTGATGTTTTGTTCTCCTTCATGCTCGTGACTAGGTATATTTTTTTTTTTTTTTTTTTTTTATAATAAGCGCGCATTAAAGGGATTTGTTGGCACCCTTATAATGTATTAGCTACACAGCGCGGGCGTTGAGAAATTAGGGTGCGAGGAAAAGGAGAGATGCCGATGCACCTTGGTTTTGAATGTCTGTAGGTTATAATGTGTAGGAAAAATGGAGCGGGGAAGAGCATTCCACATTCGTGTTGTACGGCTGAGGAAAGATTCTTTGAACTTCACTGTACGTCCGAACACAGGCTTGAGGGTGAACTGATGAGCATTCCTTGCATGGCGGGTATTGCGGTTGAAATGTTCAAGGGGAGGAATGCAACTGGCTATTTCGTTTGAGCACTTATGGTGAAAATAACGATAAAATAACGACAGGCAGGAGACATTACGACGATGACTAAGAGAGTCAATCGATCTCGCGATGTCTCGGTCGCCAATGAGTTTTATCGCGCGTTTTTGAATCCTGTCAAGTAGCTCCAAATAAGTTATTGGCGCACCGGACCAGATATGAGCCTTGTACTCGAGTTTCGGGCGAATAAACGCCTTATAAATTGTAGCCAGATCAGAAGGGGTGAAATATTTCTTACAACGCTTAAGGAAGCCTAGACATTTCGCGGCGTTCTTGGCGACATCGAATATGTGGTCATTCCAACGAAGGTTGTCATTAACACACATACCGAGAATGGAAAGTCTTTCGGTTTCAGCGATGTAAAAGCCATTCATAGATAATGGCAGTGTGTGTGGTTTTGCTTTAATGACAGGAGACAGCATTGAGTTTTGGAAGCATTAAATTCCACTCTATTGGTTTTACCCCACTGAGTTATGCTGTTAAGATCGGAATTTAATGAGCTTAACATACGTTGCCGTTCCAGTTCCACACCGGAAGATGAGGGGCGTGACCCAAGAAACGAATATGAGAAGCTGAGGGTACTGTCATCAGCAAAGGAATGGATTGGATTAGAAGTAACAGACAGGAGATCATTTATAAAAATGAGAAAGAGAGTCGGGGACAGAACAGAGCCTTGGGGGACACCAGCATTTATTTGGTGAGTTGCAGACTTGAAACCGTCCAAAACAACTTGAATTGAACGGTCCGAAAGGTAATTTCTAATCCATTGAAGAAGAGTATCATCGATTCCAAATGCACGCATTTTCGACAAGAGAGTTTGATGCCAAACTCTGTCAAATGCCTTTGAAATATCAAGCGCAACGATCTTACTTTCACCACCTTGATGAAGAGATTGGTTCCACTTTTCGGTTAGATATGTCATCAAATCACCAGTGGACCTGTTGCTACGAAAACCATACTGCCGGTCATTAAGAAGTTTTCCCGATTCAAGATATTTCATTAGCTGACGGTTTATCAGCGTTTCTATGACCTTAAAAAGAAGGGACGTAAGTGCAATTGGTCGGTAGGAGGAGGGAGAAGAAGATTCGCCTTTTTTGGTACAGGCTGGACAAATGCTGTTTTCCAACTTCCCGGAAAGAGTCCTGAAGAATAGGACAGATGGAAAAGCTTACGCAATGGTTTTTCCAGCGAAGAAGAACACCTCTTCAGAACGATAGGGGAAATACCATCTGGACCAGCGGATTTGTGAACGTCAAGATCTTGAAGTACTCTAGCCACTGTACGAGTGCGAAAGTGGATTAGTCCCATGGAGAATTCTACGCGCTCGAGTACAGGGCGAGACAAAGCACAATCTGGGAGCGTTGAGCTGACTGCAAAGTGAGCAGCAAGCAGATTGGCCTCATCTATAGAGCTGACAGCTGGAATGCCATTGTAAATGAGTGTCGGGACAGATGATGAGGTCGAATTCTTGATGTTTTTAACAAATGACCAAAAGTTTTTACTACCCGTGGGACTTTGTAGTATTTTTTGCCTCAACTTTTGATCATAGGAGAATTTGACACGATTAATGTGGGCATTGCAGTCATTTCTGGCTCGTTTAAACTTTTTACGCCTTTCCTCAGATGGGTTGGCTTTGAATAGCCGAAAACTTACCTCTTTTAACCTGATAGCCTCTTTGCAGTTCGAGTCACACCACGCGTTAACCTTGGGTTTGATACTTTTAATCCTGTTAGGGATAAAAGATTTCATGCCCAGGTGAATTATGTTTGTTATCATATCATCAGCAGCATCCACGTCGCTCTCGAGGAAGCACAGCGACCAGTTAAAACTCTTAAAGAAACCGTTTAGTTTTTCCCAATTGGCTTTCTCGTATTGCCATACGGTTCTTTTTGGAGTTTGTTCTTTAACTATGTGGTTGGAGTACGAGAAATTCGCTGATATGATGCAATGGTCTGACGATAATACGATAATACGTTCAAAGCGTATTTATCGGGGTGAGAGGTAAGAAACAAGTCCAAAGTGTTGGCAGTTTGGCTGCTAATGTTCGGTATTCGTGTCGGCTCATTTACAAGCTGAGTCAGGTTATTTACCTCAGCAAAGATCTCGACGTACCTTCCTTCGGGTGTTGTCTGACCAGAATGTCGAAGCCAGCCTGAATTGTGTATATTGAAATCGCCCGCAATAACGATTTCAGAACGAGCATGAAGGGTCACAATTCTTGTAATGGAATCGGACAGGGTATCAAACTCATTATAAGTTGAATGTCTGTCCAAGTTGGGGCTTCTGTAAATAAAACAGTAGTGGATTAATTGCCTACGGACATGAAATTTGAACCAAATGAAATTAAAATCCGGATTGGAACACTGACCATACTGGGGCTGAAGTTGGTAGGCTACGTCACTACGTATATAAACGGCGATACCGCGATGGGGAAAGAATAATGGCACTAAGTTGTACCCAGGTAGACTAAACTCTGTTAAATCAGAGCCAGCGCTAACCTGGGTTTCACTAAGTGCCAAAACAGCTGGTTTGTTATGAAAAACATGGACGTATAATGAACAAAAATGTTTCCTCAACCCACGAAATTTGCTGACATCCACGACGAAATTCCTACACATTAGAAAATACAAACATACAAGCAAACACAACCCCGACGCTAACTAAGCATAAGCCGTGAATTGAAAACATACGTTAGATTTCCAAAACAATCTACCGCAGGTGTTATGCCCGTACGGTAATTTGTTTTGGTCCACCAACAAAATCAACAACTCACGACTCCGCTATTCGCCCGATGCTGCCTTTACCCAAGCATTGCAAGTGCCCAAACGATAATCGAACGACACATGCAATAGTCAAGAAAGAGCAACAGTGATGAAGTGGGATGGGGGACGGATGGATACCCTACGCTGTTGTTTTTTTTCGCTTTTGTTTTTGATTTTTTTGTTTCAGCACTGCCACCGGCACTGGCTCTATGTGGATTTATTTTTTTTTTGCTTGTTCACACACTGCGCGATTTTGTTGTTGTTTTTTTTCGCGAACTGTATTGGCCGGTGTGCATATGTTTGACGATGTACTGGCACCGAAATTGCGATAGAAAAAGTAACACGTCCGCACGCGGCGGGGAGCAATCAGCAACCACAGACTACCTATACTAATAAGATTAATAGGTAGTCTGTGCACTAAACAGTGAGAGTCTAAAGTGCGACAAACTCATAAAATCTCATTCGATGAAAAATACCGAAATCAAATTTTATTCGATTTTTCCTTTCAAATGAATCGCCTCTTCCATCATACATTCTACTCGCAGACGAAGAAGCCAGATTTCTTATTTTTCCATCATGTCCCTCTCATCAAACATACTACCTACTTGCCGAAGCGAAGGCAACATTGCAAATCATCAAAAGTATTCGTCTGTTACACAGAAAAATAAATAAATACTAACACTACCATAAAAATGAAAATCATGTGGCATGACCAGAGAGTCGAAATTGCGAGATCCATTATCCATACAAATTAACTTAATTTAATTCTATCATAAACCTCTGCTTCTTACAAATCCTACATTCTACATGTGTTTCGAAACAACAAAAATGCCTATGCTCCTTCTTACAAAGAAAAAAAAAATTCATACAAACATGGAAATGCAATTATGAAAAGGCGTACCTAGTACCTACAACGAAAACAAATTTCTTCATTCTGTATGACCTATCTCACTTTAAATTTAATATAAGTTAAAAGAAGCAAAATCATATTATTTGCTTTTTCTTCACACTCACAGGATAATTTTTCTTTCAAAATGTGAGTAAATCCAAATAAATTTATCCTTTCTTGCATTTTCATACTTGTGATTTATTCCCTCGTACACAATAAATTCATTCTTGCTGCTGTCATATCAAAACCAAGAACCAATCCAAATTCATTACCCAAGCTAAATCGAAATCGTATCATCGATGCGTGCGCCAGACGGTGGGGCTTGCTAACCCAAAAAAGGCTTCATGATACTCGTAGTACTATAGAGATTCTCATTTGACTGTCAGAAAACCAGTGGAGGGTAAACAAACCAAATCATTTAGCAGTAATAGGCGGGAAAATACTAGGAATCAGCAAACAAAAGTAGGTTTTTTTTATTAATAATCAATAGTTTCTCGATATATTTTTAGGAAAATGGATTCATTAAAATATGCAAAGAAGTTGGAAGCAGTAAAGAGAATGAACTGATCTGTATAGTTGTCTTTATTTGCCAACTTTCAGGTGATGGCGAAGACGGAGCTGTGGTTTCGTGTGAATAAAGTGTTAAAGGCAGTCTTCTTTAAGATAAATTTAATCCAAATACCAAAACAGAGAGAAAATTCTCATCATTTTACAAACGGCTGGTCAATGAACTCGACAAAGACCTATATGGACCCGATAATCATCTCGTAGATTGACATCGAACGTATTTTACTCAAGAAACTGATGCCGTCCAAGTGAAACAACCTGGTGATATAAACGTTCATTGTATAATTCGCTTTCTATATGCCATTGCATTTCAATGTGGACCCAAGTTCGGCGCGTTTGCTGCGAGTGCATACTCAGACTCGTCCAGTAATCACATCAGGCCTTTGGCAATTTATTAAGACATATAAATTATAAGATGCACACGAGCGTCAATAAATAAACTGTGACAAATATCTGGAGCAAATATTTGGTTATCCACGACAGAAGTTTGCTGATCACCGGAGCGTTTAAACCCACTGTGTCATCCCCAGATATAGTTGGGATCAATAAGTTGATGGATGGATGGATTTTATTTCTATGAAATGTACATTATTAATTAATTATTACACAAAGATATGCTAATTTACTTTCCGCATTTTGCACTTCCACAACCGCTCGCTTCAAAGGTTAGAATTCATCTCCCATCGCAGTGAAAGAAAATGGAATAGAGACATTGACAAAGTAAGGCGCTAGAGGTTAGTGAACAGTGCATACTGCGGTGGAACGACTACATTTCAATTTCATTTAGCTTATGGACTGTCGGATAGGTGGTGCTGCTTTGAGGATCTGTTCGTTTAGCATTTGGTGGTTGTTTTTAAGGGCGTTCTTCCACAGGCATATAGAAAGCGAATTATACAATGAACGTTTATATCACCAGGTTGTTTCACTTGGACGGCATCAGTTTCTTGAGTAAAATACGTTCGATGTCAATCTACGAGATGATTATCGGGTCCATATAGGTCTTTGTCGAGTTCATTGATCAGCCGTTTGTAAAATGATGAGAATTTTCTCTCTGTTTTGGTATTTGGATTAAATTTATTTTCAAGAAGACTGCCTTTAACACTTTATTCACACGAAACCACAGCTCCGTCTTCGCCATCACCTGAAAGTTGGCAAATAAAGACAACTTCGCAGTTCAGTTCTTTCTCTTTACTGCTTCCAACATCTTTGCATATTTTAATGAATCCATTTTCCTAAAAATATATCGAGAAGCTATTGATTATTAATAAAAAAAACTTACTTTTGTTTGCTGATTCCTATTATTTTCCCGCCTATTACTGCTAAATGATTTGTTTTGTTTACCCTCCATTGGTTTTCTGACATTTGTCAGGGGAAAAACAAAAAAAAAAAAAAAAAAAATTGACAGTCAAATGAGAATCTCTATAGAGTTTATATACAATGATGACAGTAGTGAAAAGTATAGAGAAAAAGTAGAAGTATTGAATAAGAGAAAAAATTGTTTATTTAAAGTGATTAAAGTGAAAGTGAATTGTTGAATTAAATAAGTGAATTAATTAGAATAATAATTAAGAATTAAATTGAAAGAGAACTAATAATTAATTAAATAGAATTACGTTTTATCTTTTCGAATCCTAGCCTGGATGTAACAATATTAAATAGAATTAAAGACATTTGAATTGCAAATAGGAACTTTTACAATTCCTTTTATTTGCTATTCTGAAAGGGAATGAGCAATTTCGTCGTAGATTAGAGTGCATGAGGGGAAGTGAGTCTTACAGGACATATTGGTCGTGGTGCCCATGAAGTAAATTTGTATTTCTTTTAATTCAGGAAGGTGTCATTGCCTATGACATGAGTGGTGTAATGACCAAAGCGTCCTCATGCCCTTGTGGCATTACGATTGACGAACAGCCATCGACCCCGTTTAATATTTCAGTAAATGTTAAACAAGAATCAGTCGTTTCCTCTGTCAGTACTAAAGGCAAGTAGGTCCAACATTAACAAATCAATATCATGTTCGAGGGTAACATCAAATTCCGTTACACCTGCCACTCTACGCCACATTGCACACTCTTCTCCTTGTATATACTAACTCTACCAATATTAAAACGAATTCTATTTGTTTCGTCTTCTGAAATCATCTTTGCAACTACTATTATTTCAAGTTTTGCCATTTTTTTAATTCTTTCTTTTCTGATTTTGGTCTAAGTAGTTCTAAAATTTGTCTTCCTATCCCTCTAAAACTTGTTGTTGTCTCTTCTATTTCGGTTTTATCTATATCTTCTAGCAGAGTTTCATTCCATATAATGTCAATTTCTTGTTTTACTTTTTCATAAATTCATCAGAATATTCTCTGCTGGGATTTTTCTTTAAGTTATTTAATATTTTGGGAGTAGTTCTTAAACTATCCAAGATATGCTAGAAAATTAAAAAAAAAAAAATTTAAGTTTTTTTTTATAAACATTTTTTCTTTTTTTTTATATAAATGCGATTTATTTTATTCCCTACAATTTGTTTCTGTTTCTTGACCTATTTTTTTATAAAAGTAATGGATTTTAACTATTAAGAAAATTATTAAAATCAATAAAATTTATGTTTATTTATTGCTGGTAAAGATTTGATTCGAGTGGCTGGTACTGAGATTATTGTTGAAGACTTTTTTGGAGTTTGGTTGCCCCATGCGTACTTGTTAGCTTCGTCAGCTGCTTGATCAGTTCTCCCTTTAGTTTTCTCTCTATTATTATCTTGATAATTCTGTCTTAGCTTGACAGCCCGTCCTTCTCTCTACGTTCGAGTCGGCTTTGTGTCTTCATCTTTGTTTGTTGTGTTGCTTTGAATTTCTCTATTGTGAGTGGCTGGGTTCCGACCGTCTTGGGTGTTATATGGCGTATGGTGGTATGTAATGGTCATTTGTTTTGGCACCTTCCGGAATATAGGGTATATGCAGTTGATCGCCGTGTAATGTTAGTCCAATACAAAACTTACAACGCCCTACTTAGTTTAACGTTACACGCTTCAGAATGCTACATAAAGCGAAGCTCACTTTTAGACAGGTGGCATAGGTGATCCTGTGAGTAATGATTGTAGAGGTATGAGTTTAAGCTAGCTTTTATTTACAATTCTTACAGCCATTTATGTTACTTACTTCTATGACAAACTATTTGGGCTATCCCCCAGTTAATATTTCTAAACTGTTCCTATACAATACATTCTTTTCCTATACAATGCAATAAATCCTTTTGCATAGCATATTCAATGAGTCCAATAAATTATGTTGCCTGTGACTCAATCATAAATATTTGTCATGAATAGTGAGAATATTTTCCCACTGAGTAGAATAGAGAATTGAAATAAACACTACAGCTCGGGATCGTCTTTTTAAAAGCTCAATTTGTATTTATTTTTATATTAAAAATTTACGTTTTAGTGAGAACAGAAGTTTTCCTTTTCTATGTTTGCTTTCCTTTGTCCAAATCCTCTGTCAAACGTTGTAAGTAACGCCACCTCTCTGCGATGTCGAAACTATCTCGTTATGTTCGTTTTTAGAATTTCCGTGTGTTCATGACATACCAGCCCCCGTGAAAATCTCCCGGTTTTTTCACCAATTTCGACATCAAGCACTGCCAGTTTTGATGTAGGTCTCCGAAGTACACCTCCGCTTGTTCGAACATCCGCAACTCGTGTGTGGCCATCTTTCACTGGATACGTCGCACAGATGATCCCTCTGCGCCACCGACTTCGCGGGAGATCCGACTCACAAATTAGAACCAGGTCTCTCAGATTAAGTACTGCCTCGCGCTGGAACCACTTGGTGCGATGTGTCATAGTAGGCAAATATTCGAACATCCACTGTTTCCAGAATCGGTTTTTCAATTGTAAGGCCATTTGGTATTGCTTGCGAAGGCATAAACGCTCGTCTTCGGCCGGAGTTTGGGTAGAGTTTGTTATCCCCAATAGGAAGTGGTTTGGCGTGAGTGGGTCCTCTTCTTCCGATGATACAGAGGCCTGGAGTTAATTATATTTTCTGAATCAATGAGCAGACTTTGTAACACTTCCGGTCGAGGCGCTTCCTGTTTTAGCGTGTGTGCCAGAACCCTTTTTACGGACTAAACCAGCCGCTCCCAGCACCCACCAGCATTGGGATTAGAAAGACAGTTGAATAGCCATTCAAAGCCCTTTGATGACATCTCGGCTTGAATAGCATCTGAATCAAACCATTCTCTGTTCTTCTGCAGCTCTCTATTAGCGCCCACGAAATTTGTGCCGTTGTCACTCCGAATTCGTATAGGCACCCCTCGGCGATTAACAAAATTTCTTATGCACACCAAACATGCATCCGTGGAAAGATCCGTTGCCAGTTCGATTTGTGTATAGCGCGTACGGTGAGGCATGTAAAGAGCGCTGCCCATCTCTTCACTCGGCTTCGTCCAATCGTCACCTCCATGGGGTCAAAGTAGTCGAGTCCAACATAGCTGAACAGCCTGAGAAATGGTGTCAGCCGATCGCCAGGCAACTGTCCCATTAATAGCTGCCTCGGAACAGCGTTATTGATCTTACACTCTTGGCACTCAGTCTTGACCTTCTTCACCAAAGTACGAAGGTGAGGCACCCAAAAACGTCGACGTATTTCATTAATTATAACTTCCTGATTCTGATGATGTAAATACTTGTGATATCTAGCAGCTATGAGATAAGTCAGCCGGTGCTCTCGTGGCAGTATTATTGGGCACCGTGTACATTTAGGAAGGCATACGGCGGCATTTATTCTTCGGCCTTGGAAAGTTCCTCAGTAGAAAGCTGTCCAGTTGATAATGGTTCCTTTTTCATTAAATGTTTAAGATTTGACACATATCTCAATGTCCATGCAACAGTCCGCTTGAGTCGAAGGTAGTCCGAGAGGCGTTCCAGCTGAATGATGACATCCTGCTTCGTTATGTGCAGGACTCGAAAACTTGAGCGAAGCTCGTCTGTATGCTCCTCATTCAGGTTGTCCACTCTCGAAATAGGAAGAAAGATGTTTGTATTCTTCAAAAAATTTGGTCCAGTGATCCACCGAGAATCTGGCAGAAATTGTGGCGGATACTTGGTTCTCGTTGCTTCGTCTGCAGCATTTTGGCTTGTTGGCACCCAATGCCAGTCGTCTTTCTTAGTGGAGTCCAAGATCTCAGCTATCCGATGGGCAACGAATGGTTTAAAGTTTCTCGGCTCGGACTGGATCCAACTAGCGACGGTTCTTGAGTCGGTCCATAAAAAACATCTCTCGGGCACGACTGAATGGCTGTCCAGTGTGGAGTTCTTCAACCTAGTTCCGAGTACAGCGGCAGTCAGTTCTAGGCGAGGCACAGATAACAGCTTCTTTGGAGCGCATTTAGCCTTTCCTGCAACAAACGAGAACGCAATGTTGTTTTCTTCCAGTAAACGCTAGTAAGCAACTGCGGCGTATGCCACCTCACTTGCATCGACAGACACGTGTAATTCTAGTCTTCTCGAACCATGTAGCATCAACGGTGAGTAGTTGCGGGGAATCCGCAGGCGCTCAACATTACTAAGTTCTTCATACCACTGCTTCCACTTAACAAATAACTGATCTGACAGACCCTCATCC
Source organism: Portevinia maculata (assembly GCA_949715645.1). Taxonomy (NCBI): domain Eukaryota; kingdom Metazoa; phylum Arthropoda; class Insecta; order Diptera; family Syrphidae; genus Portevinia; species Portevinia maculata. Next base: position 207,445,686 of record OX454526.1, on the reverse strand, counting down.
CATAACGTTCCTTCTCTCCATAAACCTTGTATGATTATCTTGGAATATATAACAAAGTTTGCAAGCAAACCAAATGGATCGAATACTGACATAACGATGGTCAGAACCTCTCTCTTCGTCGGCTTAAGGTTGAATGAATGTACATCGGGAGCAATTCGATGACGTCGAATCTTAAATACAAATTCATCGCCGGAACACTCCCAGTACATACCCAAAATTCTTTCAGGTGTCGGCGTCAGTTCTGTGTTCAGTTCGAGGTAAGTTTCTGGGTTTCTCCTCTCATCATTGTTAAGTTCCCGTTGCACATACTTTGAGTGAGAAACGAAACATCGCAACTCAAATCCAGCGGCATGGTGAATTTCTCTGACTGCCTTGGCTGTCGACGAAGTCGTCTACATAATGCTGATCGACGATGTACTTGACTGCAACTGGGTCGGTTTCTTCAAATTGTGAAGCGTTCTGATTCTTCCCGAACTGGGCGCTGCATGGCGAGCACGATGCACCAAACGTCATTGACTGCATTACAAACGTCTCCACCGGTTTAGTTGGATCACCATGTCTCCAGAGAAAACGTTGGGAATCCTGATCTTTTTGTCGAATCCGTACTTGACTAAACATTTCTTTTATGTCTCCACAGACACCTACAGCACCTTCTCGGAATTTGTAAAGGACGACTGGTAATGGCTGGTTTAAATCTGGTCCCTTTAGCAAAACAGTATTTAAAGATGTACCTTGTACGGTGGCAGCTGCATCGAAAACAATTCTCAATTTGTCTGGTTTATATGGATTCCTGACGCCGAAGTGAGGTAAGTGCCAGGTTCTCGCTCCAATCCTGCTCGCCCTCTCTGGTTGCATTACTCTTGCGTAACCCTTCTCCACATAGCTCATTAAATTACGTTCATACTCGTCAGCAAATTGCCCATCAGCTTTCATCTTTCTTTCAATGCCTTCGAGACCACAAAGAGCCATTGAATACCTACTTGGCAACACAATTGAATCACTAACCCACAATAAGCCAGTTTCAAAACGATTGGGGCAATTCTGCGTGTCGTATAGTTGAGTATTTTACGGGCTCGTGAGATGTCGGCAGACTCAACCAAGTTTTCCGGTCGTGTTGTTCCATATTCGTCTATCTCAAAGTATTTTTCTATACGATTATGGAGCCGTTGAAGATAGCTATGAGCTATATGGAATATGGTCCTTCTATCTATGGATTCGTCCTCTGTCGGTCCGTAGACAACCCAGCCTATCTTGGTCTTGGTAGCCACTGGTCCCTTTTGTCGGCTGACAGTTCTTTGCGGCACTCCCAGATGACAATTGTTAATGCCGATCAGCACTCTCGCTGGGCTCTGAGTAATCATACACTGGCAGATTCCGAAGGTGTTTATACTTGGCTTGTAAGTCCAAGCTGGAGTGTCTGAGTTGGCAAGGATAATTTCTTTAGAGTTCGAGCATGTTTTAATCGATATTTACAGTTCCTGTTGCCTAAAGCGCTGATCTTGACATCGATCAGATAGGATTGCTCGCTTGTAGTTTGCTCGCCTATCTAATGAAGCGTTAGTGAATCCATAGTTCCGACGACTCCCAATTCAATCGCCAGATCCTCTTCCACCAAGGTAACAGATCCAGCAAGGCATAAGTTTCGATGTCACCGTTTGAACCATGAAGTCTTACTGGAACGATTCTGAAGAGACTTACAGATTCGTCGGACTTACAGCAACTTACAAACATTTTTTCTTCTTCGATTAATGTTCTGGAAGTCGTTGGTTTTTCTTCAATTAAAGGTCTATCCACAGCACTTTTTTCTCCCGCTTGCGTATCGTCGTGCAGCATGCGATGATGTAGGCGCTGACAGTCATTCAAGCCGCAATTCTTTCTGCTACGACACTGAAATGTTGTGTGTCCAAGCCGGAGGCACGAAAAACACAATTTGCTTTGTTTTACCAAATCCCATTTTGATTGCGTGGACATAGTTTTGAATGACGAACATTCGACTAATCGGTGAGTCTCTCTGCACTTTGGACAATTGACAACAGGAGCAATATGTAATATCTGCCTGCTCTTTTCCCCCTTAAAGGATGGTGATGAATTTGGAACATCTATGCTAGTAACTGGCAAAATTGTAGCAATAACTTTATTTTGTTTTGAATGAATAACCTTACATTCCTTACCACGTTAAGTGGACGGCTGGAACTACAGCGCTGTTTCACGGTTAGCCACAACCGATCATCAGACTCCTTCTGTGGTGCTGGTCTGTCTTTTTCCTTCATTTTATCCCGAAATTCCATTTCTTCCACTGGGATTCGAACCTAGACCAGCGTCTTCTCAGGCAAGCACTCATGCACTGTGCCACTGGTTCGAATCCTAGTGGAAGAAATGGAATTTCGGGATAAAATGAAGGAAAAAGACAGACCAGCACCACAGAAGGAGTCTGATGATCGGTTGTGGCTAACCGTGAAACAGCGCTGTAACTCCAGCCATCCACTTAACGTGGTAAGGAATGTAAGGTTATTCATTCAAAACAAAATAAAGGAATTGACGGAAAACAAAAATTAAAAACAGGAAAAATTGTGTGGTATCACTTAAAAAACCATTAATTGTAGCAATAAGCCCGGCACTTTCATTGGCCCACTGTCCTAAATGTTCCACCGTCGGATACGGCCCAGCGAATGATGCATATCGCGCCCATTCCAGTCGTTTGCTAAAGTGAAATTTCTGCACCAACTCCTCTAATAGATCCGGGTTGTTAAGGTGCGGTAAGGCACCTGCTGACTTTAGAAATGCGACCAAATTTTGAATCTTGGTCGCAAATGGGATCAGTTGTTCCATTTCAGATTCGGCTATGGATGGCATAGATCTGAGCTTCATTAGTTGGCTTCGCACTAGGTATTCTGGTCTCCCAAATCTGACGTAAGCTGTTCAATAACGTGTGGAACATTACTGGAGTGAATCAACAGGGACTCTACTACGTCTCTTGCCGCTCCCTTGAGGCATCTTTGTAGCCGGATTGTGTTGTCTAAATTCGTATAACCATATGCATTTGTTGACTCATGAAAGGTCGATATGAAAAGAGGCCAATCTTCAGGTCGACCACTAAACTCTGGCAGATCGTAAAGTCTTTTCCGGCTGTCCTGGTAGGCATTATTGGGGATCACATTAGCACCCATGGACGTGGCCATCCAATTGCTCGAATGTCGTTGCGGGCCAGCAGCTGCCAACATTTCCGTCATGCGCTGCGTTATTCCCCATCATTGACCGTGGCATCGAATCATATTCCCTTTGTGCAGTAATAGCTGCATTGGCTAGCGGCGGAATTTGCTGTTGAAAGGTGGCAAATTGTGACACAGACGGCTCGGCATATGTCCTTTGTGACGCCGTAGGACATGACACGGACGATACTATTGCTTGGCTAGTAGATGAGACAGTTAATGGCAGTATGGCTGACTGGCATGGTAAACTGTATTTGAGCTGGTACAAATCGAAAGCTGAGCTGTTTGGAGCAGGCACTTCAACAGCTGGTAACGTGGTCGGCTGACCCAATTCCTTGACGTCATGGCAAGACTCAAGTTGACGTTCAAAATTTCTACACCTCTGTTCGCTCTGCGCAAGCTGCGTCTGGCTTTCGATGTAAGACTTCTCCAGCACTGTCAATCGGTTTAGCAGATCATCCACTTTATATTTCGGTTCAATTTTCGTGTCCTTGGGTTCCAAAGTTTTATCCAGGTATATTTCATCCTCTTCGCTGGTTGACATCTTTGATTTATCAACGATGAAGTCTTTAAATTGACCTGGTAAAACTCCCCTTGTTTTTCGTGAACTTCTTCTGTTCATGCAGGAACACGTTTTTTCTTTTCTTTTCCTCTTTAGGTAACGCGCAAAAGCAAAACTTCAGCGGCAATGATTCATGTTCATATATGTATGTACGTATATATGTTTTACTTGAGTAAAAAGTAAAATTGTCATGAATAGTGACAATATTTTCCCACTGAGTAGAATAGAGAATTGAAATAAACACTACAGTTCGGGGTCGTCTTTTTAAAAGCTCAATTTGTATTTATTTTTATATTAAAAATTTACTTTTTAGTGAGAACAGAAGTTTTCCTTTTCTATGTTTGCTTTCCTTTGTCCAAATCCTCTGTCAAACGTTGTAAGTAACGCCACCTCTCTGCGATGTCGAAACTATCTCGTTATGTTCGTTTTTAGAATTTCCGTGTGTTCATGACATACCAGCCCCCGTGAAAATCTCCCGGTTTTTTCACCAATTTCGACATCAAGCACTGCCAGTTTTGATGTAGGTCTCCGAAGTACACCTCCGCTTGTTCGAACATCCGCAACTCGTGTGTGGCCATCTTTCACTGGATACGTCGCACAGATGATCCCTCTGCGCCACCGACTTCGCGGGAGATCCGACTCACAAATTAGAACCAGGTCTCTCAGATTAAGTACTGCCTCGCGCTGGAACCACTTGGTGCGATGTGTCATAGCATTCGAACATCCACTGTTTCCAGAATCGGTTTTTCAATTGTAAGGCCATTTGGTATTGCTTGCGAAGGCATAAACGCTCGTCTTCGGCCGGAGTTTGGGTAGAGTTTGTTATCCCCAATAGGAAGTGGTTTGGCGTGAGTGGGTCCTCTTCTTCCGATGATACAGAGGCGTCAGAGGCCTGGAGTTAATTATATTTTCTGAATCAATGAGCAGACTTTGTAACACTTCCGGTCGAGGCGCTTCCTGTTTTAGCGTGTGTGCCAGAACCCTTTTTACGGACTAAACCAGCCGCTCCCAGCACCCACCAGCATTGGGATTAGAAAGACAGTTGAATAGCCATTCAAAGCCCTTTGATGACATCTCGGCTTGAATAGCATCTGAATCAAACCATTCTCTGTTCTTCTGCAGCTCTCTATTAGCGCCCACGAAATTTGTGCCGTTGTCACTCCGAATTCGTATAGGCACCCCTCGGCGATTAACAAAATTTCTTATGCACACCAAACATGCATCCGTGGAAAGATCCGTTGCCAGTTCGATTTGTGTATAGCGCGTACGGTGAGGCATGTAAAGAGCGCTGCCCATCTCTTCACTCGGCTTCGTCCAATCGTCACCTCCATTGGGTCAAAGTAGTCGAGTCCAACATAGCTGAACAGCCTGAGAAATGGTGTCAGCCGATCGCCAGGCAACTGTCCCATTAATAGCTGCCTCGGAACAGCGTTATTGATCTTACACTCTTGGCACTCAGTCTTGACCTTCTTCACCAAAGTACGAAGGTGAGGCACCCAAAAACGTCGACGTATTTCATTAATTATAACTTCCTGATTCTGATGATGTAAATACTTGTGATATCTAGCAGCTATGAGATAAGTCAGCCGGTGCTCTCGTGGCAGTATTATTGGGCACCGTGTACATTTAGGAAGGCATACGGCGGCATTTATTCTTCGGCCTTGGAAAGTTCCTCAGTAGAAAGCTGTCCAGTTGATAATGGTTCCTTTTTCATTAAATGTTTAAGATTTGACACATATCTCAATGTCCATGCAACAGTCCGCTTGAGTCGAAGGTAGTCCGAGAGGCGTTCCAGCTGAATGATGACATCCTGCTTCGTTATGTGCAGGACTCGAAAACTTGAGCGAAGCTCGTCTGTATGCTCCTCATTCAGGTTGTCCACTCTCGAAATAGGAAGAAAGATGTTTGTATTCTTCAAAAAATTTGGTCCAGTGATCCACCGAGAATCTGGCAGAAATTGTGGCGGATACTTGGTTCTCGTTGCTTCGTCTGCAGCATTTTGGCTTGTTGGCACCCAATGCCAGTCGTCTTTCTTAGTGGAGTCCAAGATCTCAGCTATCCGATGGGCAACGAATGGTTTAAAGTTTCTCGGCTCGGACTGGATCCAACTAGCGACGGTTCTTGAGTCGGTCCATAAAAAACATCTCTCGGGCACGACTGAATGGCTGTCCAGTGTGGAGTTCTTCAACCTAGTTCCGAGTACAGCGGCAGTCAGTTCTAGGCGAGGCACAGATAACAGCTTCTTTGGAGCGCATTTAGCCTTTCCTGCAACAAACGAGAACGCAATGTTGTTTTCTTCCAGTAAACGCTAGTAAGTAACTGCGGCGTATGCCACCTCACTTGCATCGACAGACACGTGTAATTCTAGTCTTCTCGAACCATGTAGCATCAACGGTGAGTAGTTGCGGGGAATCCGCAGGCGCTCAACATTACTAAGTTCTTCATACCACTGCTTCCACTTAACAAATAACTGATCTGGCAGACCCTCATCCCATAACGTTCCTTCTCTCCATAAACCTTGTATGATTATCTTATAAGAAATGGAATTTCGGGATAAAATGAAGGAAAAAGACAGACCAGCACCACAGAAGGAGTCTGATGATCGGTTGTGGCTAACCGTGAAACAGCGCTGTAACTCCAGCCATCCACTTTACGTGGTAAGGAATGTAAGGTTATTCATTCAAAACAAAATAAAGGAATTGACGGAAAACAAAAATTAAAAACAGGAAAAATTGTGTGGTATCACTTAAAAAACCATTAATTGTAGCAATAAGCCCGGCACTTTCATTGGCCCACTGTCCTAAATGTTCCACCGTCGGATACGGCCCAGCGAATGATGCATATCGCGCCCATTCCAGTCGTTTGCTAAAGTGAAATTTCTGCACCAACTCCTCTAATAGATCCGGGTTGTTAAGGTGCGGTAAGGCACCTGCTGACTTTAGAAATGCGACCAAATTTTGAATCTTGGTCGCAAATGGGATCAGTTGTTCCATTTCAGATTCGGCTATGGATGGCATAGATCTGAGCTTCATTAGTTGGCTTCGCACTAGGTATTCTGGTCTCCCAAATCTGAACGTAAGCTGTTCAATAACGTGTGGAACATTACTGGAGTGAATCAACAGGGACTCTACTACGTCTCTTGCCGCTCCCTTGAGGCATCTTTGTAGCCGGATTGTGTTGTCTAAATTCGTATAACCATATGCATTTGTTGACTCATGAAAGGTCGATATGAAAAGAGGCCAATCTTCAGGTCGACCACTAAACTCTGGCAGATCGTAAAGTCTTTTCCGGCTGTCCTGGTAGGCATTATTGGGGATCACATTAGCACCCATGGACGTGGCCATCCAATTGCTCGAATGTCGTTGCGGGCCAGCAGCTGCCAACATTTCCGTCATGCGCTGCGTTATTCCCCATCATTGACCGTGGCATCGAATCATATTCCCTTTGTGCAGTAATAGCTGCATTGGCTAGCGGCGGAATTTGCTGTTGAAAGGTGGCAAATTGTGACACAGACGGCTCGGCATATGTCCTTTGTGACGCCGTAGGACATGACACGGACGATACTATTGCTTGGCTAGTAGATGAGATAGTTAATGGCAGTATGGCTGACTGGCATGGTAAACTGTATTTGAGCTGGTACAAATCGAAAGCTGAGCTGTTTGGAGCAGGCACTTCAACAGCTGGTAACGTGGTCGGCTGACCCAATTCCTTGACGTCATGGCAAGACTCAAGTTGACGTTCAAAATTTCTACACCTCTGTTCGCTCTGCGCAAGCTGCGTCTGGCTTTCGATGTAAGACTTCTCCAGCACTGTCAATCGTTTTAGCAGATCATCCACTTTATATTTCGGTTCAATTTTCGTGTCCTTGGGTTCCAAAGTTTTATCCAGGTATATTTCATCCTCTTCGCTGGTTGACATCTTTGATTTATCAACGATGAAGTCTTTAAATTGACCTGGTAAAACTCCCCTTGTTTTTCGTGAACTTCTTCTGTTCATGCAGGAACACGTTTTTTCTTTTCTTTTCCTCTTTAGGTAACGCGCAAAAGCAAAACTTCAGCGGCAATGATTCATGTACATATATGTATGTACGTATATATGTTTTACTTGAGTAAAAAGTAAAATTGTCATGAATAGTGACAATATTTTTCCACTGAGTAGAATAGAGAATTGAAATAAACACTACAGTTCGGGGTCGTCTTTTTAAAAGCTCAATTTGTATTTATTTTTATATTAAAAATTTACTTTTTAGTGAGAACAAAAGTTTTCCTTTTCTACGTTTGCTTTCCTTTGTCCAAATCCTCTGTCAAACGTTGTAAGTAACGCCACCTCTCTGCGATGTCGAAACTATCTCGTTATGTTCGTTTTTAGAAATTCCGTGTGTTCATGAGAATATTAGTTCGAGTAGTGTGACATAATACAAATTGTGCCACTTCAAAAGAAATAATGCCGAAATGGATCGACAGAAAGTTTCAATGATATAAGTGAGTATGATTGTTTAAGTTTAAGAATACGACTGACAAAGCAGAAGGTGTTTACTATTGCTTCTACTACGTTATCATATTTTAATGAAGTGCATGTGGATTTGATGTTCTGTTATTTGTTTTTGAATTATATTACACTACACAATATCTCCCATCTTTTTACAGAACTCAGAGTATAGGTCGTCATCCACAAGAAGCAGCACCTGAGTATTTTTGCCTCAAGCCTCAAGCTTAACCATTTGGATTTAGTGACGAATTTGCTTATGCAGCAAACATCTTTTTCGCTAAGATCGCTTAGATCTTCAAAGAAATAGCTGCCAAGGATTTGTTTCCCCTGCAAGGCAGTTACACAGAAGGTGTGTGATGGTTTCATCCTCCTCAACGTCCCTGCAGCTTCTGCAGAAGTCGTTGGAGGGTACTCCCATTCTGGTAGCGTGTCTGCCTATAAGGCATAGCTAAAATGAAGGAGCCCATATTTTTCCTGCTTATGGAGATGAGATTGAATCGCGATAGTTCGGTCGTCTATCGGGCTAATAGAGAGTTTGCATGCTGCTTCGCGGACGAACACTGTGTGACCAATGTGTGAGCTTTGCCACACATGCGATTCTCTCAGTCTGAGGGCTGCCTTCGAAGCTACCAACTTCCCGAAGATATCTACGGGGAGGAGGTTAAGCATAGTTTATAACACTGCCTTCGGTATGGATCTCCAGTAATGCAGATGCAGGCGTACCTTTGGACTTGCCCAGACCACCAAGTTACGATCTCATAAGTTAGGATTGGTCTGACAATCGCCAAGCACATGCAATAGACTATCCAAGGCGTCAGACCCCATCTGGAGCCTTGGGCTTTCTTTCAGGAGTGTATGGCTATCGTCGCCTTTCTTATGCGGTCCTGTAAATTCAGTTTCCAACTGAGTTTGCTGTCTGGGATTATTCCCAGATATCTAGCATGTTAAGAAAATTTAAGTCGTTCGTTGTTAAGCGTAGGGGGTGTTATCGCCGAGATCTTAAGTTTCCTAGTAAATAAAACCAGCTCGGTTTTTGCTGGGCTTATATTGAGACCAACCAGCTTTTATAATTTCCCGTGTTCTGATTCCATGAGGTCTCTGATAGTGTGTGGATATTTTCCTGATATACTCGTAGCTATGGCAATGGCGTTCGTGTAGGCTGTCATTTTGCACCCGATCTCCTCTAGGTCGGAAATGATGTCGTTCTCTACTAAGATAGAGAGTAGGTTAGAGAGCACCCCCCTTGTGGTAGATAGCTTTAGCTTTCTAGGAACGATATCATATGGTTTTCTTTATTACACATCAATTTTTCGCTAGAACGAGTGCAGTGCTGTTTCCACCGAGAACCTCTTCGATATGCGTGTAGACAACTAGAGAGGGAGTTGGTTTTCAGGTTATAGCGAATGTAGTTTTCCACGAGTCTCTCCAATGTTTTTAGGATAAAAGAAGTTAGACTGATTGGTCTGAAGTCCTTCGATGATGTCGTGATACTGCTGAACTTAAGGGAGCTATTGAAAATCAAAAAGAGCCAGGGTGCCAAGGTTTCGATACCCTTCTGTAGCTCTATCGGTGCCACTCCTTCTAGTCCGGGGATTTGTATGGAAGAAAGCTGTTAACCGTGTGTATTGTAGGACGATTGATATCTACTTTGTTGCCTGGGAAGTTGCTATCCAGCAGTAGACCCAGGGTCTCATCGCTGGTTTTAGTCCACACCCCGCCTTGGCTATGTATGAAACTGGGCATTTCTGGAGATTTTGAGAGGATTTTACGCAGTCTATAAGAGTCGCTTGACTTTTCTATTTTCCCACAGAAAAGCTTCCAAGTATTGCGTTGTGCCCTCTTTATCTCCTTTTGTAGCTATTTAGACTATCCTTGAAGTTGTCTCATTCGACTTTGGCCATTGACGCCTTGGCTTTGTTGAACTTTTTCCTGCTTTCACTAGGTACAGAAGCTAGAAAGGGGTTCCAGAACGGTAGCTTTCCCCTATCCTTACGTCGGCTTGTAGGGCAGGCCTTCTGGAAGGCCTTGTTCATGGCGGATGTCACTATGTCTACCATTTCATCGATTTCTGCAGATGAACTAGGTTGACTTATTTGTATACTATCGAGATTTAGTTTAAGTACTATAAGAGCGTATGACTTGGACATGCTAAGGATATCTTCATATCATGGCAGCCTTCATAGTCATATTTTACTTCCCGACATGACATTCGCGCAACCGATCAAAAAAACACATTAAAACGTTTAATGTCCAATGAGTGTGTCATCCTCCAAAAACCCATTCACAAAAGTAACCTTACACTGCACTTGTTAAACATTTGTCGCCTGATTGTGTATCTGCATTTATGCCTCACATACCTACTCTAGAATAGCAGATACACAATTATATGAGCCAGTGTAAGGCGAAGCGAAGGGTATATGGAAATGCATAATGTTCCATATAATGCGTCATCTACCAAAATTCATTGTCACCATGCACTGCAATTATGAATTGTCGCTTGTTGTGTATCTGGCACCGGCATAGCTATGGCTATGGGTAAGGGTAGCAGATACACAATCAATAGAGCCGGTGTAAAGTGCATGAATACGGGAAATGACCGTAGGAACCATTGCACTGTAATTGGGGCAAAACATGTCAGCGTTATTTTCGATTATTGGTGCCGATTGACAGAGGTATTGATATTTATGATGAGGATGCATTTTACCTATGGAAATGCGGTATAACGCATTTTCATATGGACAGTGTCAAATATCGTATGTGCGTGGTGGGGATGGGTGAAAATTGGTATAAAATGACAAGGAATGGAATAGGGAAGACAGAAGACGTTTGATTTAGAACGATAATATACTAAAGATACTACTCGAAAGGTCGCAGCCAACGCATTGAGACAGCGGGCCCTAGAGCTAATAAAGCATAAAATAATAAAAACAAAGGTTAGTTTTTCTTGAAATCAACGATTCTCCCGGCATCGACTCTTCTCCTCACTCACGAGGAAAGCACGGTCGAATCTCCGGTTATAACATTGGTGGCAGCGGTGGGATACCTACTAAGGTCCCGACTACCAACTACAAAAAAAACCCCACAACACAGTTTTTAGCGGTAAGGTACTCGCTTTATAAGGAACCTTATAAAAGTAAAAGTGAAAGTGAAAAGTGTTAGAAGTCCCAAACCATAGGTCCTTGCCAGCTCTAGAGCGAAGGTATTTGGCCAACCTTGGGCAGTGCAAAAAGACCAGTCCGTAACATCAACTACAGGGCACGAGGCCTGCCTGGCAACCTTAGAAGATCCAGAGCAAGGTCAGAGGACGCTCACACTACAGACGGCAGCGCAATCGGAAACAACTACCCCAAGAAGACAAGCTACAGTTTCACCCGAAAGCAGACACAACTACCACGAGAAGAAAAGCTACAGTAAGTTAAGAACATTATATTTCTGTTTACTATTATACCTGTGTGCTCCCCTTTAAGTTTTCCCTGTATAAGCCATCCCTATTCTTCAAAAAAAATATATATATATATATATAATTATATAAAAGGAAAGAAAGAGAAATATTAATAATAATACGTATTTCGATTCACTCTAAAATTATTTGTGATTCATTTCTACTAGCGACTAGTCTGAGTATTTGTCATCATTTTAACCCGAAGAAACCGCCCCATAGCGGAGTTGTTCGAATCCCTGCCTCCAGACCCATCTGAAAAAATTAACTTCAAAATTAACGTCAGTGACATTTACCAAATTGTTCCTTTATTTAATGGCAACCCAAAGGATCTTAACCGATTCATAGCCTGCGGAAACACTCTGTTCGCCTCTGCCAAAACTCCCGAGGAACAAACCTTCTATCTGGACATTGTTAAAACCAGGTTAGAAGGTCCCGCTTTCGAACTAATTCAGTTCAAATCTTTTTCCAGATGGACTGATCTGGTACAGGAACTAGAGAGTCAATACAAGGAACATAAATCCCGTTCCTCCGTTCAAAACGCGCTAATAGGTACAAAACAACTTCCTAGGGAAACAGTTACAGAATTCGGAGAGCGAATATCCGTTCTCCTCAAAAAACTTAACTCAGCTACTTTCGCTCGAATAAGCGAAAAAGCCGTAAGAACATATCTCGTTAGAGAGAATGAGAAATTGGCCACTAGGACATTCGAGGACGGCCTCAATAATGAAAGCCTTCGTCTGATACTTCAAACGCACGAATCATCAGATCTTAGAAGAGCAATTGACTACGCGGAAGACCATTCAACCCGTTTAGAGAGATGCGCTATGGCGCACAAAACCACCCATTCACGACCTCCTTACTCCTCGTATCCTCCTAAACCTTTGTGTCAACTTTGCAACAAGATGGGGCATACCCGGGAAACTTGTTTTTCAAACCTCCCAAATTTTGCCCCTAGGATCAAGAACGAAGTAAACTTCGTGAGATGCGGGTATTGTAATAAGCCATACCATACGCAAGACGTTTGCCGACTAAGATTAGCGCACCTACATGCAAACCAATCCCACAATTTCACTCCAGTGACAACTTCCCGAAATCATAACTCTCCACACACTCTTCCTCCCAATAACTCATACGTCCAGTACCCTAACTCACACTTTCTCACACCAGCTCACCAAAGACAAAATAATAATGGTAACAGACGAGTGAATCTTCAACAACTCCACGCACACCATTATACACACACACAAACCCTTTTTACGGACTAAACCAGCCGCTCCCAGCACCCACCAGCATTGGGATTAGAAAGACAGTTGAATAGCCATTCAAAGCCCTTTGATGACATCTCGGCTTGAATAGCATCTGAATCAAACCATTCTCTGTTCTTCTGCAGCTCTCTATTAGCGCCCACGAAATTTGTGCCGTTGTCACTCCGAATTCGTATAGGCACCCCTCGGCGATTAACAAAATTTCTTATGCACACCAAACATGCATCCGTGGAAAGATCCGTTGCCAGTTCGATTTGTGTATAGCGCGTACGGTGAGGCATGTAAAGAGCGCTGCCCATCTCTTCACTCGGCTTCGTCCAATCGTCACCTCCATGGGGTCAAAGTAGTCGAGTCCAACATAGCTGAACAGCCTGAGAAATGGTGTCAGCCGATCGCCAGGCAACTGTCCCATTAATAGCTGCCTCGGAACAGCGTTATTGATCTTACACTCTTGGCACTCAGTCTTGACCTTCTTCACCAAAGTACGAAGGTGAGGCACCCAAAAACGTCGACGTATTTCATTAATTATAACTTCCTGATTCTGATGATGTAAATACTTGTGATATCTAGCAGCTATGAGATAAGTCAGCCGGTGCTCTCGTGGCAGTATTATTGGGCACCGTGTACATTTAGGAAGGCATACGGCGGCATTTATTCTTCGGCCTTGGAAAGTTCCTCAGTAGAAAGCTGTCCAGTTGATAATGGTTCCTTTTTCATTAAATGTTTAAGATTTGACACATATCTCAATGTCCATGCAACAGTCCGCTTGAGTCGAAGGTAGTCCGAGAGGCGTTCCAGCTGAATGATGACATCCTGCTTCGTTATGTGCAGGACTCGAAAACTTGAGCGAAGCTCGTCTGTATGCTCCTCATTCAGGTTGTCCACTCTCGAAATAGGAAGAAAGATGTTTGTATTCTTCAAAAAATTTGGTCCAGTGATCCACCGAGAATCTGGCAGAAATTGTGGCGGATACTTGGTTCTCGTTGCTTCGTCTGCAGCATTTTGGCTTGTTGGCACCCAATGCCAGTCGTCTTTCTTAGTGGAGTCCAAGATCTCAGCTATCCGATGGGCAACGAATGGTTTAAAGTTTCTCGGCTCGGACTGGATCCAACTAGCGACGGTTCTTGAGTCGGTCCATAAAAAACATCTCTCGGGCACGACTGAATGGCTGTCCAGTGTGGAGTTCTTCAACCTAGTTCCGAGTACAGCGGCAGTCAGTTCTAGGCGAGGCACAGATAACAGCTTCTTTGGAGCGCATTTAGCCTTTCCTGCAACAAACGAGAACGCAATGTTGTTTTCTTCCAGTAAACGCTAGTAAGCAACTGCGGCGTATGCCACCTCACTTGCATCGACAGACACGTGTAATTCTAGTCTTCTCGAACCATGTAGCATCAACGGTGAGTAGTTGCGGGGAATCCGCAGGCGCTCAACATTACTAAGTTCTTCATACCACTGCTTCCACTTAACAAATAACTGATCTGACAGACCCTCATCCCATAACGTTCCTTCTCTCCATAAACCTTGTATGATTATCTTGGAATATATAACAAAGTTTGCAAGCAAACCAAATGGATCGAATACTGACATAACGATGGTCAGAACCTCTCTCTTCGTCGGCTTAAGGTTGAATGAATGTACATCGGGAGCAATTCGATGACGTCGAATCTTAAATACAAATTCATCGCCGGAACACTCCCAGTACATACCCAAAATTCTTTCAGGTGTCGGCGTCAGTTCTGTGTTCAGTTCGAGGTAAGTTTCTGGGTTTCTCCTCTCATCATTGTTAAGTTCCCGTTGCACATACTTTGAGTGAGAAACGAAACATCGCAACTCAAATCCAGCGGCATGGTGAATTTCTCTGACTGCCTTGGCTGTCGACGAAGTCGTCTACATAATGCTGATCGACGATGTACTTGACTGCAACTGGGTCGGTTTCTTCAAATTGTGAAGCGTTCTGATTCTTCCCGAACTGGGCGCTGCATGGCGAGCACGATGCACCAAACGTCATTGACTGCATTACAAACGTCTCCACCGGTTTAGTTGGATCACCATGTCTCCAGAGAAAACGTTGGGAATCCTGATCTTTTTGTCGAATCCGTACTTGACTAAACATTTCTTTTATGTCTCCACAGACACCTACAGCACCTTCTCGGAATTTGTAAAGGACGACTGGTAATGGCTGGTTTAAATCTGGTCCCTTTAGCAAAACAGTATTTAAAGATGTACCTTGTACGGTGGCAGCTGCATCGAAAACAATTCTCAATTTGTCTGGTTTATATGGATTCCTGACGCCGAAGTGAGGTAAGTGCCAGGTTCTCGCTCCAATCCTGCTCGCCCTCTCTGGTTGCATTACTCTTGCGTAACCCTTCTCCACATAGCTCATTAAATTACGTTCATACTCGTCAGCAAATTGCCCATCAGCTTTCATCTTTCTTTCAATGCCTTCGAGACCACAAAGAGCCATTGAATACCTACTTGGCAACACAATTGAATCACTAACCCACAATAAGCCAGTTTCAAAACGATTGGGGCAATTCTGCGTGTCGTATAGTTGAGTATTTTACGGGCTCGTGAGATGTCGGCAGACTCAACCAAGTTTTCCGGTCGTGTTGTTCCATATTCGTCTATCTCAAAGTATTTTTCTATACGATTATGGAGCCGTTGAAGATAGCTATGAGCTATATGGAATATGGTCCTTCTATCTATGGATTCGTCCTCTGTCGGTCCGTAGACAACCCAGCCTATCTTGGTCTTGGTAGCCACTGGTCCCTTTTGTCGGCTGACAGTTCTTTGCGGCACTCCCAGATGACAATTGTTAATGCCGATCAGCACTCTCGCTGGGCTCTGAGTAATCATACACTGGCAGATTCCGAAGGTGTTTATACTTGGCTTGTAAGTCCAAGCTGGAGTGTCTGAGTTGGCAAGGATAATTTCTTTAGAGTTCGAGCATGTTTTAATCGATATTTACAGTTCCTGTTGCCTAAAGCGCTGATCTTGACATCGATCAGATAGGATTGCTCGCTTGTAGTTTGCTCGCCTATCTAATGAAGCGTTAGTGAATCCATAGTTCCGACGACTCCCAATTCAATCGCCAGATCCTCTTCCACCAAGGTAACAGATCCAGCAAGGCATAAGTTTCGATGTCACCGTTTGAACCATGAAGTCTTACTGGAACGATTCTGAAGAGACTTACAGATTCGTCGGACTTACAGCAACTTACAAACATTTTTTCTTCTTCGATTAATGTTCTGGAAGTCGTTGGTTTTTCTTCAATTAAAGGTCTATCCACAGCACTTTTTTCTCCCGCTTGCGTATCGTCGTGCAGCATGCGATGATGTAGGCGCTGACAGTCATTCAAGCCGCAATTCTTTCTGCTACGACACTGAAATGTTGTGTGTCCAAGCCGGAGGCACGAAAAACACAATTTGCTTTGTTTTACCAAATCCCATTTTGATTGCGTGGACATAGTTTTGAATGACGAACATTCGACTAATCGGTGAGTCTCTCTGCACTTTGGACAATTGACAACAGGAGCAATATGTAATATCTGCCTGCTCTTTTCCCCCTTAAAGGATGGTGATGAATTTGGAACATCTATGCTAGTAACTGGCAAAATTGTAGCAATAACTTTATTTTGTTTTGAATGAATAACCTTACATTCCTTACCACGTTAAGTGGACGGCTGGAACTACAGCGCTGTTTCACGGTTAGCCACAACCGATCATCAGACTCCTTCTGTGGTGCTGGTCTGTCTTTTTCCTTCATTTTATCCCGAAATTCCATTTCTTCCACTGGGATTCGAACCTAGACCAGCGTCTTCTCAGGCAAGCACTCATGCACTGTGCCACTGGTTCGAATCCTAGTGGAAGAAATGGAATTTCGGGATAAAATGAAGGAAAAAGACAGACCAGCACCACAGAAGGAGTCTGATGATCGGTTGTGGCTAACCGTGAAACAGCGCTGTAACTCCAGCCATCCACTTAACGTGGTAAGGAATGTAAGGTTATTCATTCAAAACAAAATAAAGGAATTGACGGAAAACAAAAATTAAAAACAGGAAAAATTGTGTGGTATCACTTAAAAAACCATTAATTGTAGCAATAAGCCCGGCACTTTCATTGGCCCACTGTCCTAAATGTTCCACCGTCGGATACGGCCCAGCGAATGATGCATATCGCGCCCATTCCAGTCGTTTGCTAAAGTGAAATTTCTGCACCAACTCCTCTAATAGATCCGGGTTGTTAAGGTGCGGTAAGGCACCTGCTGACTTTAGAAATGCGACCAAATTTTGAATCTTGGTCGCAAATGGGATCAGTTGTTCCATTTCAGATTCGGCTATGGATGGCATAGATCTGAGCTTCATTAGTTGGCTTCGCACTAGGTATTCTGGTCTCCCAAATCTGACGTAAGCTGTTCAATAACGTGTGGAACATTACTGGAGTGAATCAACAGGGACTCTACTACGTCTCTTGCCGCTCCCTTGAGGCATCTTTGTAGCCGGATTGTGTTGTCTAAATTCGTATAACCATTTGCATTTGTTGACTCATGAAAGGTCGATATGAAAAGAGGCCAATCTTCAGGTCGACCACTAAACTCTGGCAGATCGTAAAGTCTTTTCCGGCTGTCCTGGTAGGCATTATTGGGGATCACATTAGCACCCATGGACGTGGCCATCCAATTGCTCGAATGTCGTTGCGGGCCAGCAGCTGCCAACATTTCCGTCATGCGCTGCGTTATTCCCCATCATTGACCGTGGCATCGAATCATATTCCCTTTGTGCAGTAATAGCTGCATTGGCTAGCGGCGGAATTTGCTGTTGAAAGGTGGCAAATTGTGACACAGACGGCTCGGCATATGTCCTTTGTGACGCCGTAGGACATGACACGGACGATACTATTGCTTGGCTAGTAGATGAGACAGTTAATGGCAGTATGGCTGACTGGCATGGTAAACTGTATTTGAGCTGGTACAAATCGAAAGCTGAGCTGTTTGGAGCAGGCACTTCAACAGCTGGTAACGTGGTCGGCTGACCCAATTCCTTGACGTCATGGCAAGACTCAAGTTGACGTTCAAAATTTCTACACCTCTGTTCGCTCTGCGCAAGCTGCGTCTGGCTTTCGATGTAAGACTTCTCCAGCACTGTCAATCGGTTTAGCAGATCATCCACTTTATATTTCGGTTCAATTTTCGTGTCCTTGGGTTCCAAAGTTTTATCCAGGTATATTTCATCCTCTTCGCTGGTTGACATCTTTGATTTATCAACGATGAAGTCTTTAAATTGACCTGGTAAAACTCCCCTTGTTTTTCGTGAACTTCTTCTGTTCATGCAGGAACACGTTTTTTCTTTTCTTTTCCTCTTTAGGTAACGCGCAAAAGCAAAACTTCAGCGGCAATGATTCATGTTCATATATGTATGTACGTATATATGTTTTACTTGAGTAAAAAGTAAAATTGTCATGAATAGTGACAATATTTTCCCACTGAGTAGAATAGAGAATTGAAATAAACACTACAGTTCGGGGTCGTCTTTTTAAAAGCTCAATTTGTATTTATTTTTATATTAAAAATTTACTTTTTAGTGAGAACAGAAGTTTTCCTTTTCTATGTTTGCTTTCCTTTGTCCAAATCCTCTGTCAAACGTTGTAAGTAACGCCACCTCTCTGCGATGTCGAAACTATCTCGTTATGTTCGTTTTTAGAATTTCCGTGTGTTCATGACATACCAGCCCCCGTGAAAATCTCCCGGTTTTTTCACCAATTTCGACATCAAGCACTGCCAGTTTTGATGTAGGTCTCCGAAGTACACCTCCGCTTGTTCGAACATCCGCAACTCGTGTGTGGCCATCTTTCACTGGATACGTCGCACAGATGATCCCTCTGCGCCACCGACTTCGCGGGAGATCCGACTCACAAATTAGAACCAGGTCTCTCAGATTAAGTACTGCCTCGCGCTGGAACCACTTGGTGCGATGTGTCATAGTAGGCAAATATTCGAACATCCACTGTTTCCAGAATCGGTTTTTCAATTGTAAGGCCATTTGGTATTGCTTGCGAAGGCATAAACGCTCGTCTTCGGCCGGAGTTTGGGTAGAGTTTGTTATCCCCAATAGGAAGTGGTTTGGCGTGAGTGGGTCCTCTTCTTCCGATGATACAGAGGCGTCAGAGGCCTGGAGTTAATTATATTTTCTGAATCAATGAGCAGACTTTGTAACACTTCCGGTCGAGGCGCTTCCTGTTTTAGCGTGTGTGCCAGAACCCTTTTTACGGACTAAACCAGCCGCTCCCAGCACCCACCAGCATTGGGATTAGAAAGACAGTTGAATAGCCATTCAAAGCCCTTTGATGACATCTCGGCTTGAATAGCATCTGAATCAAACCATTCTCTGTTCTTCTGCAGCTCTCTATTAGCGCCCACGAAATTTGTGCCGTTGTCACTCCGAATTCGTATAGGCACCCCTCGGCGATTAACAAAATTTCTTATGCACACCAAACATGCATCCGTGGAAAGATCCGTTGCCAGTTCGATTTGTGTATAGCGCGTACGGTGAGGCATGTAAAGAGCGCTGCCCATCTCTTCACTCGGCTTCGTCCAATCGTCACCTCCATTGGGTCAAAGTAGTCGAGTCCAACATAGCTGAACAGCCTGAGAAATGGTGTCAGCCGATCGCCAGGCAACTGTCCCATTAATAGCTGCCTCGGAACAGCGTTATTGATCTTACACTCTTGGCACTCAGTCTTGACCTTCTTCACCAAAGTACGAAGGTGAGGCACCCAAAAACGTCGACGTATTTCATTAATTATAACTTCCTGATTCTGATGATGTAAATACTTGTGATATCTAGCAGCTATGAGATAAGTCAGCCGGTGCTCTCGTGGCAGTATTATTGGGCACCGTGTACATTTAGGAAGGCATACGGCGGCATTTATTCTTCGGCCTTGGAAAGTTCCTCAGTAGAAAGCTGTCCAGTTGATAATGGTTCCTTTTTCATTAAATGTTTAAGATTTGACACATATCTCAATGTCCATGCAACAGTCCGCTTGAGTCGAAGGTAGTCCGAGAGGCGTTCCAGCTGAATGATGACATCCTGCTTCGTTATGTGCAGGACTCGAAAACTTGAGCGAAGCTCGTCTGTATGCTCCTCATTCAGGTTGTCCACTCTCGAAATAGGAAGAAAGATGTTTGTATTCTTCAAAAAATTTGGTCCAGTGATCCACCGAGAATCTGGCAGAAATTGTGGCGGATACTTGGTTCTCGTTGCTTCGTCTGCAGCATTTTGGCTTGTTGGCACCCAATGCCAGTCGTCTTTCTTAGTGGAGTCCAAGATCTCAGCTATCCGATGGGCAACGAATGGTTTAAAGTTTCTCGGCTCGGACTGGATCCAACTAGCGACGGTTCTTGAGTCGGTCCATAAAAAACATCTCTCGGGCACGACTGAATGGCTGTCCAGTGTGGAGTTCTTCAACCTAGTTCCGAGTACAGCGGCAGTCAGTTCTAGGCGAGGCACAGATAACAGCTTCTTTGGAGCGCATTTAGCCTTTCCTGCAACAAACGAGAACGCAATGTTGTTTTCTTCCAGTAAACGCTAGTAAGTAACTGCGGCGTATGCCACCTCACTTGCATCGACAGACACGTGTAATTCTAGTCTTCTCGAACCATGTAGCATCAACGGTGAGTAGTTGCGGGGAATCCGCAGGCGCTCAACATTACTAAGTTCTTCATACCACTGCTTCCACTTAACAAATAACTGATCTGGCAGACCCTCATCCCATAACGTTCCTTCTCTCCATAAACCTTGTATGATTATCTTATAAGAAATGGAATTTCGGGATAAAATGAAGGAAAAAGACAGACCAGCACCACAGAAGGAGTCTGATGATCGGTTGTGGCTAACCGTGAAACAGCGCTGTAACTCCAGCCATCCACTTTACGTGGTAAGGAATGTAAGGTTATTCATTCAAAACAAAATAAAGGAATTGACGGAAAACAAAAATTAAAAACAGGAAAAATTGTGTGGTATCACTTAAAAAACCATTAATTGTAGCAATAAGCCCGGCACTTTCATTGGCCCACTGTCCTAAATGTTCCACCGTCGGATACGGCCCAGCGAATGATGCATATCGCGCCCATTCCAGTCGTTTGCTAAAGTGAAATTTCTGCACCAACTCCTCTAATAGATCCGGGTTGTTAAGGTGCGGTAAGGCACCTGCTGACTTTAGAAATGCGACCAAATTTTGAATCTTGGTCGCAAATGGGATCAGTTGTTCCATTTCAGATTCGGCTATGGATGGCATAGATCTGAGCTTCATTAGTTGGCTTCGCACTAGGTATTCTGGTCTCCCAAATCTGAACGTAAGCTGTTCAATAACGTGTGGAACATTACTGGAGTGAATCAACAGGGACTCTACTACGTCTCTTGCCGCTCCCTTGAGGCATCTTTGTAGCCGGATTGTGTTGTCTAAATTCGTATAACCATATGCATTTGTTGACTCATGAAAGGTCGATATGAAAAGAGGCCAATCTTCAGGTCGACCACTAAACTCTGGCAGATCGTAAAGTCTTTTCCGGCTGTCCTGGTAGGCATTATTGGGGATCACATTAGCACCCATGGACGTGGCCATCCAATTGCTCGAATGTCGTTGCGGGCCAGCAGCTGCCAACATTTCCGTCATGCGCTGCGTTATTCCCCATCATTGACCGTGGCATCGAATCATATTCCCTTTGTGCAGTAATAGCTGCATTGGCTAGCGGCGGAATTTGCTGTTGAAAGGTGGCAAATTGTGACACAGACGGCTCGGCATATGTCCTTTGTGACGCCGTAGGACATGACACGGACGATACTATTGCTTGGCTAGTAGATGAGATAGTTAATGGCAGTATGGCTGACTGGCATGGTAAACTGTATTTGAGCTGGTACAAATCGAAAGCTGAGCTGTTTGGAGCAGGCACTTCAACAGCTGGTAACGTGGTCGGCTGACCCAATTCCTTGACGTCATGGCAAGACTCAAGTTGACGTTCAAAATTTCTACACCTCTGTTCGCTCTGCGCAAGCTGCGTCTGGCTTTCGATGTAAGACTTCTCCAGCACTGTCAATCGTTTTAGCAGATCATCCACTTTATATTTCGGTTCAATTTTCGTGTCCTTGGGTTCCAAAGTTTTATCCAGGTATATTTCATCCTCTTCGCTGGTTGACATCTTTGATTTATCAACGATGAAGTCTTTAAATTGACCTGGTAAAACTCCCCTTGTTTTTCGTGAACTTCTTCTGTTCATGCAGGAACACGTTTTTTCTTTTCTTTTCCTCTTTAGGTAACGCGCAAAAGCAAAACTTCAGCGGCAATGATTCATGTACATATATGTATGTACGTATATATGTTTTACTTGAGTAAAAAGTAAAATTGTCATGAATAGTGACAATATTTTTCCACTGAGTAGAATAGAGAATTGAAATAAACACTACAGTTCGGGGTCGTCTTTTTAAAAGCTCAATTTGTATTTATTTTTATATTAAAAATTTACTTTTTAGTGAGAACAAAAGTTTTCCTTTTCTACGTTTGCTTTCCTTTGTCCAAATCCTCTGTCAAACGTTGTAAGTAACGCCACCTCTCTGCGATGTCGAAACTATCTCGTTATGTTCGTTTTTAGAAATTCCGTGTGTTCATGAGAATATTAGTTCGAGTAGTGTGACATAATACAAATTGTGCCACTTCAAAAGAAATAATGCCGAAATGGATCGACAGAAAGTTTCAATGATATAAGTGAGTATGATTGTTTAAGTTTAAGAATACGACTGACAAAGCAGAAGGTGTTTACTATTGCTTCTACTACGTTATCATATTTTAATGAAGTGCATGTGGATTTGATGTTCTGTTATTTGTTTTTGAATTATATTACACTACACAATATCTCCCATCTTTTTACAGAACTCAGAGTATAGGTCGTCATCCACAAGAAGCAGCACCTGAGTATTTTTGCCTCAAGCCTCAAGCTTAACCATTTGGATTTAGTGACGAATTTGCTTATGCAGCAAACATCTTTTTCGCTAAGATCGCTTAGATCTTCAAAGAAATAGCTGCCAAGGATTTGTTTCCCCTGCAAGGCAGTTACACAGAAGGTGTGTGATGGTTTCATCCTCCTCAACGTCCCTGCAGCTTCTGCAGAAGTCGTTGGAGGGTACTCCCATTCTGGTAGCGTGTCTGCCTATAAGGCATAGCTAAAATGAAGGAGCCCATATTTTTCCTGCTTATGGAGATGAGATTGAATCGCGATAGTTCGGTCGTCTATCGGGCTAATAGAGAGTTTGCATGCTGCTTCGCGGACGAACACTGTGTGACCAATGTGTGAGCTTTGCCACACATGCGATTCTCTCAGTCTGAGGGCTGCCTTCGAAGCTACCAACTTCCCGAAGATATCTACGGGGAGGAGGTTAAGCATAGTTTATAACACTGCCTTCGGTATGGATCTCCAGTAATGCAGATGCAGGCGTACCTTTGGACTTGCCCAGACCACCAAGTTACGATCTCATAAGTTAGGATTGGTCTGACAATCGCCAAGCACATGCAATAGACTATCCAAGGCGTCAGACCCCATCTGGAGCCTTGGGCTTTCTTTCAGGAGTGTATGGCTATCGTCGCCTTTCTTATGCGGTCCTGTAAATTCAGTTTCCAACTGAGTTTGCTGTCTGGGATTATTCCCAGATATCTAGCATGTTAAGAAAATTTAAGTCGTTCGTTGTTAAGCGTAGGGGGTGTTATCGCCGAGATCTTAAGTTTCCTAGTAAATAAAACCAGCTCGGTTTTTGCTGGGCTTATATTGAGACCAACCAGCTTTTATAATTTCCCGTGTTCTGATTCCATGAGGTCTCTGATAGTGTGTGGATATTTTCCTGATATACTCGTAGCTATGGCAATGGCGTTCGTGTAGGCTGTCATTTTGCACCCGATCTCCTCTAGGTCGGAAATGATGTCGTTCTCTACTAAGATAGAGAGTAGGTTAGAGAGCACCCCCCTTGTGGTAGATAGCTTTAGCTTTCTAGGAACGATATCATATGGTTTTCTTTATTACACATCAATTTTTCGCTAGAACGAGTGCAGTGCTGTTTCCACCGAGAACCTCTTCGATATGCGTGTAGACAACTAGAGAGGGAGTTGGTTTTCAGGTTATAGCGAATGTAGTTTTCCACGAGTCTCTCCAATGTTTTTAGGATAAAAGAAGTTAGACTGATTGGTCTGAAGTCCTTCGATGATGTCGTGATACTGCTGAACTTAAGGGAGCTATTGAAAATCAAAAAGAGCCAGGGTGCCAAGGTTTCGATACCCTTCTGTAGCTCTATCGGTGCCACTCCTTCTAGTCCGGGGATTTGTATGGAAGAAAGCTGTTAACCGTGTGTATTGTAGGACGATTGATATCTACTTTGTTGCCTGGGAAGTTGCTATCCAGCAGTAGACCCAGGGTCTCATCGCTGGTTTTAGTCCACACCCCGCCTTGGCTATGTATGAAACTGGGCATTTCTGGAGATTTTGAGAGGATTTTACGCAGTCTATAAGAGTCGCTTGACTTTTCTATTTTCCCACAGAAAAGCTTCCAAGTATTGCGTTGTGCCCTCTTTATCTCCTTTTGTAGCTATTTAGACTATCCTTGAAGTTGTCTCATTCGACTTTGGCCATTGACGCCTTGGCTTTGTTGAACTTTTTCCTGCTTTCACTAGGTACAGAAGCTAGAAAGGGGTTCCAGAACGGTAGCTTTCCCCTATCCTTACGTCGGCTTGTAGGGCAGGCCTTCTGGAAGGCCTTGTTCATGGCGGATGTCACTATGTCTACCATTTCATCGATTTCTGCAGATGAACTAGGTTGACTTATTTGTATACTATCGAGATTTAGTTTAAGTACTATAAGAGCGTATGACTTGGACATGCTAAGGATATCTTCATATCATGGCAGCCTTCATAGTCATATTTTACTTCCCGACATGACATTCGCGCAACCGATCAAAAAAACACATTAAAACGTTTAATGTCCAATGAGTGTGTCATCCTCCAAAAACCCATTCACAAAAGTAACCTTACACTGCACTTGTTAAACATTTGTCGCCTGATTGTGTATCTGCATTTATGCCTCACATACCTACTCTAGAATAGCAGATACACAATTATATGAGCCAGTGTAAGGCGAAGCGAAGGGTATATGGAAATGCATAATGTTCCATATAATGCGTCATCTACCAAAATTCATTGTCACCATGCACTGCAATTATGAATTGTCGCTTGTTGTGTATCTGGCACCGGCATAGCTATGGCTATGGGTAAGGGTAGCAGATACACAATCAATAGAGCCGGTGTAAAGTGCATGAATACGGGAAATGACCGTAGGAACCATTGCACTGTAATTGGGGCAAAACATGTCAGCGTTATTTTCGATTATTGGTGCCGATTGACAGAGGTATTGATATTTATGATGAGGATGCATTTTACCTATGGAAATGCGGTATAACGCATTTTCATATGGACAGTGTCAAATATCGTATGTGCGTGGTGGGGATGGGTGAAAATTGGTATAAAATGACAAGGAATGGAATAGGGAAGACAGAAGACGTTTGATTTAGAACGATAATATACTAAAGATACTACTCGAAAGGTCGCAGCCAACGCATTGAGACAGCGGGCCCTAGAGCTAATAAAGCATAAAATAATAAAAACAAAGGTTAGTTTTTCTTGAAATCAACGATTCTCCCGGCATCGACTCTTCTCCTCACTCACGAGGAAAGCACGGTCGAATCTCCGGTTATAACATTGGTGGCAGCGGTGGGATACCTACTAAGGTCCCGACTACCAATTACAAAAAAAACCCCACAACACAGTTTTTAGCGGTAAGGTACTCGCTTTATAAGGAACCTTATAAAAGTAAAAGTGAAAGTGAAAAGTGTTAGAAGTCCCAAACCATAGGTCCTTGCCAGCTCTAGAGCGAAGGTATTTGGCCAACCTTGGGCAGTGCAAAAAGACCAGTCCGTAACATCAACTACAGGGCACGAGGCCTGCCTGGCAACCTTAGAAGATCCAGAGCAAGGTCAGAGGACGCTCACACTACAGACGGCAGCGCAATCGGAAACAACTACCCCAAGAAGACAAGCTACAGTTTCACCCGAAAGCAGACACAACTACCACGAGAAGAAAAGCTACAGTAAGTTAAGAACATTATATTTCTGTTTACTATTATACCTGTGTGCTCCCCTTTAAGTTTTCCCTGTATAAGCCATCCCTATTCTTCAAAAAAAATATATATATATATATATAATTATATAAAAGGAAAGAAAGAGAAATATTAATAATAATACGTATTTCGATTCACTCTAAAATTATTTGTGATTCATTTCTACTAGCGACTAGTCTGAGTATTTGTCATCATTTTAACCCGAAGAAACCGCCCCATAGCGGAGTTGTTCGAATCCCTGCCTCCAGACCCATCTGAAAAAATTAACTTCAAAATTAACGTCAGTGACATTTACCAAATTGTTCCTTTATTTAATGGCAACCCAAAGGATCTTAACCGATTCATAGCCTGCGGAAACACTCTGTTCGCCTCTGCCAAAACTCCCGAGGAACAAACCTTCTATCTGGACATTGTTAAAACCAGGTTAGAAGGTCCCGCTTTCGAACTAATTCAGTTCAAATCTTTTTCCAGATGGACTGATCTGGTACAGGAACTAGAGAGTCAATACAAGGAACATAAATCCCGTTCCTCCGTTCAAAACGCGCTAATAGGTACAAAACAACTTCCTAGGGAAACAGTTACAGAATTCGGAGAGCGAATATCCGTTCTCCTCAAAAAACTTAACTCAGCTACTTTCGCTCGAATAAGCGAAAAAGCCGTAAGAACATATCTCGTTAGAGAGAATGAGAAATTGGCCACTAGGACATTCGAGGACGGCCTCAATAATGAAAGCCTTCGTCTGATACTTCAAACGCACGAATCATCAGATCTTAGAAGAGCAATTGACTACGCGGAAGACCATTCAACCCGTTTAGAGAGATGCGCTATGGCGCACAAAACCACCCATTCACGACCTCCTTACTCCTCGTATCCTCCTAAACCTTTGTGTCAACTTTGCAACAAGATGGGGCATACCCGGGAAACTTGTTTTTCAAACCTCCCAAATTTTGCCCCTAGGATCAAGAACGAAGTAAACTTCGTGAGATGCGGGTATTGTAATAAGCCATACCATACGCAAGACGTTTGCCGACTAAGATTAGCGCACCTACATGCAAACCAATCCCACAATTTCACTCCAGTGACAACTTCCCGAAATCATAACTCTCCACACACTCTTCCTCCCAATAACTCATACGTCCAGTACCCTAACTCACACTTTCTCACACCAGCTCACCAAAGACAAAATAATAATGGTAACAGACGAGTGAATCTTCAACAACTCCACGCACACCATTATACACACACCCAACCACAATCACATCAAAATTCCGAAATACCCCCGAACCATCCGGGAAACGATCACCCTCGGGAAGGAGAGACCGGCAACCTCACCGGAGTAAATACGACAGCCGACATCCACTGGAATTAAAATCTACACTTAAACTACACGTTTCCCTTATCCCTAATAACGAACTTTTCACGATCAGAATCCCGCTCAAGAACGGTACTATAAAAAATCTATTAATAGACACCGGAGCGGAAGTCTGCTGCATCAAATCCCCATCCTTTAATACCAAATCATTCCCCGGCAACATGATCATCTCCAATATTTTCGGAGAAAATTCTATAGGTTCAACTCTCTCAAACGAAACTCTACTATTCCAAGCAGAGACACATTGCTATGGGTTGACGCACCCTTTCCATGTCTTAGAAGGTAATACGCACTTTGATTTTGACGGAATAATCGGCAACGATTTTCTTAAGAAATATTCATGCTCGATAAATTACGCTGACAACACTCTGGAAATAAATCCATTCACGATATCCGGCCCCACCGAAACGATCTATAACTCTGAAGAACATACTATGGTTCATCCGATCGAACAGAATGATCACACACTATCGGAAAAGGGAATGTCGGGTGAAATACAGATAAGACCCAGGAGTGAGCAGGTGGTAGAAATACCGTTTAACTGCGAAAATGATGTAGTGTTTCGGAAAAAACAGGTCCGCCCTGGAGTCTACATTGCCTCTTCCGTAGCAAAAGCTCATCAGCAGAAAGTTAAAATTCTACTACTTAACGTCAACGAAAATGAGACCATATTGCGTATACCCGATCTAGAACTAGAATGGGACGACCTCAACGACTTCGAGCACGTTAACGCCCAACCCGAGCTGGATCCTATCCACAAGAGATTGAAGCATTTGCAGAAATTTATTAAGCTCGACCATTACAACTCTGAAGAAAAAAGAGAGCTCACAAAAATTTGTAGAACTTACAATGATCTATTCTTTCTCCCTGGGGATACCCTCACTTACACAAACGCCTTAACGCATACTCTCGAAACAGAACCAAATAAGCCCCCTATATACATTCGTCCATATAGACTTCCTGAAGCAAACAAGAATGAAATCAATACTCAAGTAAATGAAATGCTAACCGAGAACATAATAAGACCTAGCTACAGACCCTGAAACTCCCCCTTGCTGCTCGTACCGAAAAAACCCGACGCTGAAGGCAACAAACAATGGAGAGTAGTCGTAGACTATCGCCGGTTAAATGACGCCACCGTAGGCGATGCATATCCTCTTCCCAACATAACTGACATTTTGGACCAACTAGGCAAAGTGAAATATTTTAGCACGCTCGACCTAGCCAATGGATTTCATCAAATCCTTATTGAAGACTCAAACCGCGGGAAAACTGCATTCAGCACCCCATCCGGACATTTTGAGTATAATAGAATGCCGTTTGGATTAAAAAATGCCCCGGAAACGTTCCAACGAATGATGAATAACGTCTTAATGGGAATGATCGGAATAGGCTGCTTCGTCTACGTGGAAGACATCGTCATTTACGGCGCGAACTTGGACGACCATAACCAGAAGTTAGTCGGAGTCCTCAACCGATTACGACATTATAATCTTAAACTCCAGGCCGAAAAATGCCACTTCATACGACAAGAATTGATGTACCTCGGGCACGTAATCAGCGAGGCGGGAATTCAACCAGATCCAGAAAAGATAAAAGCCGTAAAAACTTATCCCACACCCAAAAACGCCAAAGGCATAAAATCATTTCTAGGATTCGTCGGTTATTACCGCAGATTTATTGACAACTTCTCTGCCATAGCGAAACCCCTTGCCAAGCTTTAAAAAAAAAATACTACATTCAAATGGGACACGTTCTGTGACGAAGCCTTTTCTATTTTAAAAAAACAAATTGATAAACCCTCCTCTACTCTCATATCCCAACTTCACTAAAGAATTCATCATTACTACGGATGCTAACGACATAGGTTTAGGAGCCATTCTATCCCAAGGAACCATCGGCAAAGACAAACCAATTTGTTTCTCTAGTCGCACCCTCAACGACGCCGAAACCAGGTACACCACTACGGAGAAAGAACTCTTAGCTATAGTCTTCGCTGTAAAGCAATTTTGACCCTATGTTTATGGCAGAACACCCCCCCCCCCCCCCCCCCCCTTTCTGTGGTATCACAACGGGCCGAAACTGCGGCCTAAGTGTGCCTGGGCTCACGCCCTCGCAGCCACCTTACCTAACCTAACCTAACCTTACCATCTGTACTGACCATAAACCTCTACAATGGTTAATGAGCCTAAAAGATCCTACCTCCCGCCTAGCACGATGGAGAATTTTACTTGAAGAATATGAATATAATATTATCTACAAAGCCGGCAAATCTAATTCAAACGCCGATGCTCTTAGTAGAAAACCTACTGTAGCAATTCTAACTACTTGGGGCCAAACACAGAGCAAGACAGCTCCTCAACGGTCACGTCAAGATGAAACCTATACCATACAACCAATTTCCAGTTTCCAATTTCCTTATCATCTAAATAATATTTAACCAACGACCATACCACGTCGCGTTAATCGGTTCTCGTCAGATCACCGCAATTAAACGACGTTGGGCGCGGTTAGTACGTAGATGGGGGACCGTTTGAGAACAACCGCGTGTCGTTGGCCAGTCCCATCTACAGAGTTGAGGTAGATAATACATACGTGGTATCACAATGGACCTAAATTGGTCTAAGTGTGTCGGCTTCTGCCGACAGCCACATAAACCTAACCTAACCTATCCTCTAAATAACTCCACAATCTGTGTCGCCACCCTTCCCTTACCAAACCGAAGTACGAGTGACGAAAGAATAACCACGGCATGTTTTAATAAAATCAAAGAGTTCTGCACGAATGACAATATCCAGGATTTAAGTATAGCCCTACCACTTATGGAGATCTCCTCCAAAAGAAACATTAAACTCCTTCTGGAGAACATTTTCCAAACCATGACTATCGTCATACACATCTTCTCTGACGAGCGGAATTTTCTCGACGGTAAAGAGAAGATAAATCAGGTACTGTTCGAGTATCACGACTCCCCATTTGGAGGACACCAAGGGATATCTCGAACTATCCAGCGCATAAAGTCAAAGTATTACTGGCCGACAATGGCGCAAGACGTCGCCACTTACATTAATAGATGTAGCTCTTGCCAACTTAACAAGAGTAAAAAAAACCCGCCTATCCCTATGAGAATATCCACTACCAGCTCGAAACCGTTTGAAATAGTTGCGTTAGACATAGTCGGACCATTACCTGTAAGCCATACCGACCAAAAATATATTTTGACTTTCCAAGATGACCTTACCAAACTCTCAGAGGCATACCCTCTCCCCAACGCCGAAGCACCCACGGTAGCCAGAGCCTTCGTGGAAAACATTATCTGCCGTCACGGCATACCCTCGTCCCTACTAACTGATCAAGGGACTAACTTCCTAAGCAATTTATTTAAAGAAATATGTACTCTGATGAAAATCAAGAAACTTAATACAACCCCATATCACCCACAAACAAACGGAGCATTGGAAAGAAGCCATAGAACTCTGGCGGAATACTTACGCCACTATGTCAACAAGGATCCTCTAACCTGGGACTACTGGATCCCTTACGCTATGTTTGTATATAATACTACTCCTCGCAGTAGTACCGGTTTTACACCGTATGAACTACTCTACGGTTTCCCGCCAATATTCCTAGTATCCTCCAGCAGAATCCAAAAACCTCCTATAATTATGAAAATTATGCAAATGAGCTGCGACCCAGACTACAGTACGGCTACCAAGCAGCAAATACTATCCTCCAAAGGAAAAAAGAGTGTTCCAAAAGGCAATACGACAAGAAATCCGAAGCCAAACAATTCAATGTAGGAGACAAAGTCTTGCTAAAAACATAGGGACGGGCTACAGTTCGCTTGGGCGAACTGTTCGATACCCTATTCTTATACCTATCCCTCATAAGTGAGCGTGACAAAAGTCTAAGTATGGTTGAACTGTTAAGAACGCTCTACATATTTTGTTATATAACATTTAAAGGATTTTATAAAAAAAAAACGCACCCTAGCTCAAACTTGGGTGTTTCAATAAAATTGTTTTATTTAATTGTGGGCGTGTCAGTAGGCGGATTTAAAAAAAAAATTAACACATGAGCATAAAGGGCCCCTAGAGACTATATATTATAAATTTCAGCTCCCTAGCTCACTTTGAATTTTCAAAAAAAAAAAAAAAAAATGCATAACACATGAGCATAAAGGGCCCATAGAGAGTATATATTATACATTTCAGCTCCCTAGCTCAAACTTTGGATTTTCAAAAAAAATGTTTTATTTATTTGTGGGCGTGTCAGTGGGCGGATTTTGAAAATGTTTTATCCCGAGCAGTTTTAGGTGTCATAGATCATATATAAAAAATTTCAGCTTTCTAGCTCAAAATTCGATTTTTTCCAAAATTTTGTTTTTTTGAGTTTGTGGGCGTATCTGTAGGCGGATTTCAAAAATTCATAAACTTGATTATTTCGGGACCCTAGAGAGTATATGGTTAAAATTTCAGCTCTCTAGGTCCAGTTTAAAGGCCTAATTTTTGCCGACGGACGGACGGACGGACGGACATGGCTAGATCGACATTACCATCGATGCTGATCATAAATATAGTAACTTTTAGGGGTCTACGGGCAATATTAAGGTATGTTACAAACTATGCGTCAAAACCCTAATATTTTTGTCGCATAGTTTGTAACATATTAAGGTATGTTACAAACTATGCGTCAAAAAAATTAGGGTGGCGACGGTGTAGAGGTTAGTGTGTTGGCTTGTGACCCGTGCGGTGCAGGTTCAATACCCATGGGGAACAACAACATACGCCACCCAATCACATGCCTCTACACCAAAAGGAGGATTTTTGCCTGGTAGTACAATGGAACGTTACCGAGTCTGAGTGCTCTGGGATTTGGATTTCCTTTTTTTAATAAAAAAATAAAAGAAAAAAAAAAATGCGTCAAAATTAATATACCCCTAGAATAGGGTAAAAAACACGTACGTAAGAACAAATTCTCCTCACTATGGGAAGGTCCCTACGAAATCTCTAGAATATTATCCAACGAAAACAGCTTAATAACTATAAGGAACAAAACTAAAGCGGTCCACAACAATGACCTAAAATCCTTCATGGAATAACGCCAGCATTCCTCTCTTCTACAACTTTATACCCAACGTCTCGCCATCCTCCCTCTAACTTCGCAAACTCTACCCAAACTCTATACACATTTTTACAGGATGGAGTCGATATTCTACTCACCCAACTCCCAATGGTGATTATTAAACTTCACCTCTTTTTAAAAACTACCAACTTTTGAAAGTAATGCCATTCCCTACTAAAATTAAAAACAAATTCCTATTCATTCAACCGAGTATAAATTACATATCCATCGATTATGATAAAAGACATTTCTACGATCTAACATCAGACGATGTACCAAACAAACTGACACTCTATTGTTGTGCAAATTGATACACCCACTTTATGACTTTAGTTCAAACCAAGACCATTGCGAAGTCCAACTCCTGAGACGAGAAGCTAACCCCACGTCCTGTATTGTGCAAGAATATCCAGGAACTACTATCTGGATACAACTCTCACAACCAGGAAGGTGGCTGTTCTCCTCGCGTGAGGACTACCTATTGGATGAAATCTGCGGACATCAATTGACAACCCACACTCTTTCCGGTGCTGGTACATTAGAGCTGTCCGGACCATGTTACTTCCGAAATAAATATCTAACAATCTTTGGTCATAACTTAGGTGAAACAACCCTAAAGAAATCATTTATCCCCTCAATTAACATATCCCATTTCGCCCGAAAAACCAAAAACCCCGTCCCGATTCGCAATAACACCGTTACGCTACTGAGGTACAATGATGACAATTATACCATTATACTCTAAATTACGCCACCCTAGCAATCCTTATAACCTCAATTTACATTATATAAGTTAACACGATCCGATATGTTCCGTCTTCACCTGATCCAGCATGAACGAACATGTTCCAAGATGAGTCAGCATATTTCCCGTCACACGAATACTCGCGCCGGATACCTGATGCCCGCCGGATGCACGCGCAATGCACTAGACGCTGACGTTGCAGGAATGCCTGGGAACCACGTGCATGTAAAGGCACCGAATACAATAACCTCTCCCGTAAACCACAATTTCAGGGAAATCGCAGGACCCTCAAGAAGCACTGGTAGGCCATTCGTTTCAAGAAATAACCTTGCCCAAAGGCCATACCCGCGCTGGAACTCTAGTTTTCAGCAACAGTCTCCGCCACAAAGGCCATGGGCCCCAAACCCCCCAATTAAAATGGAGGTGGACTCAGTCCAAACCAGAAAAGTTGATTATATGAATCGACCCAATCCGTTTAAGCGAGAACAAATGTCGGACAATCATAATCCTCGGAAGCAGCAGCGCTTGTACCACGTAACAACCGCAGAAACTGAGACACCATTCGAGGCTGAAGCCGCTGATCTTTCCAATGAGGAATCAACACCGGAAAATTTTATGATAGGGGCCTCGTTTCCAGCGTACCA
This sequence comes from Portevinia maculata, assembly GCA_949715645.1. Classification (NCBI taxonomy): domain Eukaryota; kingdom Metazoa; phylum Arthropoda; class Insecta; order Diptera; family Syrphidae; genus Portevinia; species Portevinia maculata. Next base: position 207,411,633 of record OX454526.1, on the reverse strand, counting down.
TATATAGAGTATGTTACGCGGGACGGGGACATCCTGAAATTCTTAGTGGACACCGGTGCCAATAAAAACTTTATTGGCCCCAATCTAGTTCCTCATCCTGACCCCGTCCAAAAACCATTTTTTGTGAATAGTCCCGCTGGGAAGATTCGCATTACCATTCTCCCGAGCCTTACATCATTTGATGGTATAATCGGCGATGACACACTTAAGCAGCTAAGGGCAGTCATCGATAGGGATAAAAATAAGCTTACCATCGAATTACATATAATCATAGCTCTAAAAAATCGCCCTTCAAATGCGGTCAATCAGATGCTTACCTTAAATGAAGATATTTCAATATCTGTGAGACCTAGATTGGAAGCTATCTGTGGCAGGTTCAATAATCTGTTTGGTCCAGTAGGGAATGAACGAATAAAAACTAATGTTAGGGCAGGAATCCGCACAACCACAGATGAACCAATATACGCTAAAAGCTATCCTTACCCGGCTTGTATGAGGGTTGAAGTCGAGCGACAGATTAAGGAACTCCTATCGGAAAATATTATCCGTCCCTCGAAAAGTCCATATAACTCTCCCATATGGGTTGTCCCAAAAAAACCGAAGCCTAACGGTGAAAAGCAGTATAGGATGGTGATCGATTATAAGCGTCTAAACGCTGTAACGTTTCCGGATACGTATCCCATTCCGGATATCAACAGTACGCTGGCTAGTCTGGGAGAAGCGAAACTATTCACAACGCTCGACCTGACTTCAGGATTCCATCAGATCATGATGAACGAGAGCGATATTCCGAAAACAGCCTTCTCAACAATGAATGGGGAGTATGAATATTTGAGCCTTCCCTTCGGCCTCAAGAATGCTCCAGCTATCTTCCAGCGGATGATAGATGATGTGCTCAAGGAGATAATCGGCAAGATCTGCTATGTATATATCGATGACATAATCGTTTTTAGCAAATCAGAAGAGGATCACTTGAGAGACATCGAGACCGTTTTCTCCAAACTCAATGAGGCAGGACTAAAGGTAAACCTGGAGAAAACCAACTTTATGGCCACTAGCGTCGAATTCCTCGGGTATTTGGTTACCCCGGAAGGTATTCTCCCAGACCAAAAAAAGGTTAAAGCTATTGAGAACATTCTTCCTCCAAGAAACCTGAAGGAACTGAAAAGCTTCCTCGGATTAACTTCCTACTACCGGAAGTTCATTCAGTACTATGCCAAAATAGCAAATCCTCTTACTAACATTACGCGTGGCGACTTTTCAAATGTGAAAGCCAACCAATCGAAAAACGTTCTTATATCCCTTGACGAAGAGGCATTGAAGTCCTTCGAAAACTTGAAGGAACTTTTTACTTCCCCTGATGTTTTAGCATTCCCTGACTTCGAGATAGGCTTCAATCTGACGACTGATGCTCCTGATTATGCCATTGGGGCTGTCCTATCTCAAGGGGAGCATAGCAAGGAAAAACCTATCGCATACATCTCTCGCTCCCTCAACCGAACAGAGGAGAACTACGCCACCAACGAGAAAGAGATGCTTGCCATAGTGTGGGCTCTCGATAATTTGAGAAATTATCTGTATGGGGCCAAGAAAATAAAAATTTTCACCGACCACCAGCCTCTAACATTTGCGTTGAGCAATAGAAATCATAACGCAAAGCTCAAGCGCTGGAAGGCAAGGATTGAGGTGTATAACTACGAGTTGAATTACACTCCTGGTAAATCAAACTTTGTGGCCGACGCTCTCTCAAGGCTTAAAACAGAAGTTAATCACATGTCAGATACTAGCACCGAAACTGCTAGCGACTCTCAGACAAATCCACTTCCAGATGAAGCCATGAACACTGCTAGTGAAGGCCGAGTCCCAAGGGCAGATCGCTCACGAACTTATACAGCTGAGGAGGGACTTTGTGAGCTCTCCCCTAGTGATACTGATTCCTGTACTGCACACAGTGCCGATCAGGATAACTCGGACCAAATACCGCATGTAGAAGCGCCAATCAATGTTTTCTGGAATCAACTGATCTTTAAGATTGGCGGTGAATTACGCTGTCATGAGGAGCCACATCCTGGCTACCATCGCCATTATATCTCCGCTAGAACAATTAATCAAGACCATCTTGTTGAAGCGCTAAGGGAAAATCTTAACCCGAATGTGATAAATGGAATAAAAATCCCGGAGACCTATCTCGATCGAACTCCAAAGAGTTTATCTGGACAATTTTGAGAACTACAAGCTGCGGGTGACACAAAGAGTCGTTGACGATGTCGCAAATAATGAGCGCAAGCTTCTAATAATAGAAAGAGAACACAAAAGAGCTCATCGCGCTCCTAGGGAAAACAAGGAGCAAATCCTAGAGAAATTCTATTTTCCCCATATGATGTCTGAAATAAAGAAATTTTGAGCAGTATGCGAAATCTGCAACGCGAATAAGTATGACAGGCACCCGATAATTCCCGAATTGCAAATGACACCATTCCCCAATTATCGCTGTGAGATTCTACACATGGATATTATGGAAGTCCAGAATGAAAAATTCCTAACTGTGGTCGACAAGTTTTCTAAATTTTCTAAATTCTTTCATATTAAGGAGAAATCTGCCATTTATATAAGGTCAAGATTAGTTAAGATCTTACATTATTTTACGGTTCCACAAATTCTAGTGACAGACAACGAGAGAGGTTTCCTTAGCCAAATCGTTTTGAATTTTATAAAAAGTTTAGGCATTAAACTATATTTAACCCCATCCTACAAAAGCGAAGTAAATGGGCAAATAGAAAGGGTCCACTCCACTGTATTAGAGATTTACCGGTGTCTCAAGGCTGAAAACCCAGACCTTAAGGTCAAAGAACTCGTCCACATAGCAGTAGATCGCTATAACAACACCATACATTCGGTTATCAAACGAAAACCCACTGATGTATTCTTCAACAGGTCTCAGAGGGTGAATTATCAGAATCTCCTAAATATTCGGTCAAAGGTCAATAAGGACCTAAGGGGGGTTATTAAACGAAACATGGATGCGAGAAATGCGAGGACTGTGCCCAAGAAGTACTGCGAGGGTGATGTGGTATATGCCGCAGTTAAATGCATAAAAGGTAAAAACAAGCCTTTATACAAAAAAGAAATTGTCGCAAAGGACAATCGCGTCACAATAACGACAGCAAGTGGTAAAAAAATACATAAAAGCCACTTAAAAAACAGAAAAACTCAATAAAAAAAAAAAGAAAAAAAAGGGGGATGATTCCCTAGCCTACCTGTAATAAAATTATATTTTCTACCCTACTTTACTAAAAATTATACTGTTAACCTAATCTTAATTCTAAGTAATGTTGAAAACATAGTCAAATAAGCATTTGTATACTCTAAATTAATTAATAAAGGAAAATTGTATTGCAGTCTAGCTTTCTTAGTTCCCGTGCATACCCTGCACATTTTCGCATATAAGGCACCTGTCGTGACCGTTAGGGAAGGAAACGCCTGGGTGACGAACGGTTAATTTAGATTAATCCACGTAATAGACTTTACAAAATATGACACACTCATACAGAACACCGAACAATCAATAGCGAAATACATCAACGACAATGAGACGCACCTTGTTCTAAGTTATCACTTGAACCAGATTAAGAGTCGTATGGCCGAATTGAGAGATGCAAGAATGAGAAGGCCTAGGTCAATCAATTGGATAGGAAGCGCCTGGAAATGGTTGGCTGGCTCCCCTGATGCAACTGACTGGGACAACCTTTTAGACAAACAATCAGATATTGAACAGAACAATAATCGCCAATATGCAATTAACGAAAAATTGTTCGACACGACGCGAGAGATTACGGGGAAGCTTAACAAAATAATTGAGCGCTATAACAATGCCGTACAGAAAGAGGGAACAGACGACCTTAGACACGACTTACTGAACAAGATACTTATCCTTAAGGAAGGGGTGAACGAAATAGTAAGGGCATGTCAAATGGCTAAGAACGGAATAGTCAACAGTAACCTTTTGGATTCCGAGGAAATCAATACTATCGTAAATGAACTTGAAACATTGCCGTATCAAAGTGCCATCGAGGCTGTTGAATACAGTCGGCCTTCAGTTTACAGCAATGGAACCTTAATGCTATATGTTCTATCAATTCCTAAAATCGAACCGAAGGTTTATCATAAGTTTATTGCCCGCGCAGCAATTAGAAACGGTAGACAGATTGACTTACATCACACTCAATTCCTTATTAGACATGACGAGACGTACGGACTACAGGGGCAATGTCTTAGCATAAGTAACACATCCGTGTGCGAAGACAGCGTTCTAAAAAGACTACCAGAAGATTCTTGCCTACCCAGGGTCCTCAAAGGAGGTAACGCACATTGCGACTATAGAACAACAAACGAAGAAGTCGTCGAATGGATTGGGGAAAATACGATTTTCCTTACAAACTTTAATGGAACACTCCTAAATAAAAATTACTCTATTCCCTTAGAAGGTACCTACCTCATCCAGTTGGAGAATGATACGGTTCAAATTAAGGACAGAATCTACTACGGTAAAGCCGCTACCAGTCCACAAGCACTTCCTCCTGTCCTAGCCAACGTAATAAGCAATAGGATCAAACCTAACCTGGACTACGTGTATGACCTGAGCACGAAAAATATCGAGCACATAAACATTTTAAAAAAGAATCTTAACTCTTCTATTCTTACAGAAATCTTTATCATCATAACAGTAATAGCCGCAATTTCCCTGTTGTGGAAGAAGATTTATGGTAAAGTTAGCATCCCGGAGCTCCGCCTATCCTTTCGCCGAGGACAAACTCCACGTCCTAGGCCAAGCACATCACAAGAGGCCAACGACCCCAGCCGTGACCTCAATAACCCCAGATGTTCAATAGGTGATCTGCGGGACGCAGATATTTAAAGGGGCGGCAGTTAACACGATCCGATATGCTCCGTCCTCACCTGATCCAGCATGAACGAACATGTTCCCAGATGAGTCAGCATATTTCCCGTCACACGAATACTCGCGCCGGATACCTGATGCCTGCCGGATGCACGCGCAATGCACTAGACGCTGACGTTGCAGGAATGCCTGGGAACCAGGCTTTCGTGGAGATTAGATTTTAAGTATCTTTGAATTTGTAAAGCATTCTAATTTTGGTGCTCGTGGTGTACGGTCAATAAATAGTTTTATAACGTGGTGAAGTAGTTGTTTCATTCCAAAAGAAATATCCGTGGTGTACGACTTGTCGTACAGATATTAAATTTTTTTGATAAAAGGACCTAGAAGATCCTTAACTTATACAAATATCTAAATATTAAAAACACAAAAAACAAACAAACAAACAATTTGGAGTTAAACGAAATACCGGTAACCCTAAAAATAGATACAATTCCCACTAACAATTTAACCACTACTCCTAAAACTGAATCCTCAACCATTAACTTACAAAACACTTCCCCAATCCCGTCCCCCGTATGGTACTATATACACGAACATAACATCTTTCCTTCCTACCTTTAAGAAAACCCCAAACCTCTTCAAGGCTGGAGTTTTCTTTCTCCAAGGGGGGGTGAGGAGCACAGCCAATCAAATACGTATACACACGTAAATACATACAATTTTTAATATAAGCTAACAATCAAAAACATGAATTTTACATATTTTTACTTAATTTAAAACGTAAGTTTAAAAACATGTTCAACAATTTAGTATGTAAGCTCATAACCTTGTTTACTAGAAAAGGAATGCTACACTAAACAATTTAGTACGTAAGCTCAAAAAAAAAAAAAAAAACATGTTCACCAGAAAAGAATGTTATACTTACTTACTAATTTAGAACGGAAGCTCAAAAAACATATTCACCAGAAAAAGAATGTTATTTAGAACGTAAGCTCAAAATCATGTTCACTAGAAACAACAAAAAACTCAATAATACTAATTAGTAGGTAAGTTCAAAAACATGTTCACTAGAAAAAGAATGTTATACTAAATAATTTAGAACGTAAGCTCAAAAAAAAAAAACATGTTCACTAGAAAAACAAAAAAAAAAACGCAATAATATAAGTCCTATCTCTGGATACGAACGCGATCTGATCGTCCCCTGCGAATCAACGCAAATAAAGCAAAAGTATATTGAAAGCAACAAAAATGCACAATCACTTCAAAATATAAATTACATACTTATACACTATTACATTATAAACTATGTTACGCAAATTATATAAAAGAAAAAAAAAACAATAATATGTTCTATCCCTGGATACGAACGCGATTTGATCGTCCCCTGGGAATCAACTCACATAAAAGCAAAGTACAATCACAAAAAAAAAAATATTTCGCACTTACACTACTGTAACTATTTATATTCTAAACTATTGTAAGACTTTCCTCTTCCATTCGCCTATAGAAAATTCTAACCCTACAGGTAAGAATTTTCTTTTTTCAAGGGGGGTGGGATGTTGTGACCCACTACCTACGACCAGTACGACACCCCTTTTTGTATTATAACTCACCAGTTTCCATTCCTAAAACGCATACCATTAATCGTCTGGTATCATCTCTCCTGTCATTCGCGTAACCGATCAAAAAACCACATTACAACGTTTAATGTCCAATGAGTGTGTCATCCTCCAAAAACCCATTCACAAAAGTAACCTTACACTGCACTTGTTAAACATTTGTCGCCTGATTGTGTTGCTGCATTTATGCCTCACATACCTACTCTAGAATAACAGATACACAATTATAAGGCGAAGCGAAGGGTATATAGAAATGCATAATGTTCCATATAATGCGTCATCTACCAAAATTCATTGTCACCTGCACTGCAATTATGAATTGTCGCTTGTTGTGTATCTGGCACCGGCATAGCTATGGCTATGGGTATGGGTAGCAGATACACAATCAATAGAGCCGGTGTAAAGTGCATGAATACGGGAAATGACCGTAGGAACCATTGCACTGTAATTGGGGCAAAACATGTCAGCGTTATTTTCGATTATTGGTGCCGATTGACAGAGGTATTGATATTTATGATGAGGATGCATTTTACCTATGGAAATGCGGTATAACGCATTTTCATATGGACAGTGTCAAATATCGTATGTGCGTGGTGGGGATGGGGCCCATGAGTGAAAATTGGTATAAAAGGACAAGGAATGGAATAGGGAAGCCAGAAGACGTTTGATTTAGAACGATAATCTACTAAAGATACTACTCGAAAGGTCGCAGCCAACGCATTGAGACAGCGGGCCCTAGAGCTAATAAAGCATAAAATAATAAAAACAAAGGTTAGTTTTTCTTGAAATCAACGATTCTCCCGGCATCGACTCTTCTCCTCACTCACGAGGAAAGCAAGGTCGAATCTCCGGTTATAACACCGGAAATCTGAAGTTTCTTTTGCATTCAGTGACCCAGTTTTATGCTCCATTTGGATCAAGTTGTTCGTTGAAACATTCGTTTTAACAGTTAATGGCCAAGAGCAAAATTGAGGCCCATCTGTATGAGCTAATCGAATCGAACGAACAATTGAAGAAGGACATACAAGAGGAAAAACGGCAGTTACAGGAAGTGAATGATATACTTCTCGCGGAACTTAAGGATATACTGAATCCTGAAGTATACGAGCTGATCTTTCAGCAAATAAGTTCTCGTTGGGGTAAATTTACGCTTGCGGAGACAACAGATGCAATTTTGACGGAATATATAACAGCCGTACAGAATTTAAGAAAGCGACACAGTAGGGAAACTCAGAAGTTCACTAAAGAGTTAGAAAATAGTGAGCGCCTGAGAAAAGAGGCCGAGAGACAACTCTGGCGAACAACTGAAGAAGCCGATCAGCAAGCTGACCAACTAGCCATCGAGTTAGATAAAAGCTTATCCGCACAAAAAGAGTTAAGGGGAAAAATCAGGCAATCGTCCACTCCCGTTTCTCACGAAAACCTACTGCCGTTGCTCTGCGTGTCTACCCCAGTACACCACGAGGGACAGCAACCGACATCTCCGTCGCCAACGGCTAAAAGAATTTCCACAGTTAGTAGGGCAGTCCAGACCCTACCAACTATTAGCGTATCTTCGGTCTCAATCAGCTCCAAATAAAATCCAATCAGGCACATACTGACACAGAAGACAAGTTCAGATAAGAATATGTCTTTCAAAAACGTGTCAAAGGTGGTGGCAAGGTTGGTGCCACCGTTCTCTGGAGGGAGAACCCCAGACATAGCTGGCAAAGTTTACGAGTTTTTAAACGCCTGCCAGCTAGGGTTCAAGTGTTTAGGAGATGATGCGACGGAAGAAATGTTCGTCTCATTAATCTCCACAAGGTTAATGGGTGATGCGTTTGACTTAGTTCGAACCAACCAGCCCAGATCCTTAAGAGAACTGGAGGCGTTAATAAAGACGGCATACCTCTCGGTTCAAACATTAGATAGCGTAATGCAGGAACTAAAACAGTACAGCATTCGCTAGGCGGTTAAGCACGCTGAGAGCAAAAGCGAAAGATATTATCGACTCTCGATATTCGGCCATAGATTCCACGGCACTGGTTAAGGAACTGCAGAACACAGTGATCACCGTTTTCCAAATGGGTTTGTTTGATCCTGCGATAAGGCAGTTCATGCTCACGACAACTGAGCAAGACCTAACCGTGTTAGTGAACTTGGCCCAGCGAACATCTACATTGCTTGGTACACGCCACAACATCAGTGCTCACCTCTATGCGAGTAGCGTTTTCACGACATCACAGGCCACTGGTTATTCCACCAACCCCCATGCGAACAACGTTTTTCCGCAAGCACAGGGCACTCTTTATTCCCCCATGCGAGTAGCGTTATTCCACACTCATCAGGCACTGGTTATGGGACAAGCCCATATGTCCACTTGTGGCCCCAAACACCGGGCACTAGCTGGCATGCCCATAATCAGGCGGTGTGCGCTCTGTGTGAACAAACGGGTATTCCCCCTACAAGTGGCATACCCCATAGCATCACAACTTCAGATAGAACATCTGCAGCACCCGCGCAAAGTAGGAAAACATATAGTTTAAAATGTGGGTTTTGTAACAAAACAAACCACACCTACGCTGAATGCCGGCAGAGGAAAAATACGCCCTACTGCCAGAAGTGCAAGGCATATGGACATGGACAGGAAGTTTGTTCACAATCCAATGTGTTTGTAGCCAAGGCCAAACCGGGCGTAAAAAAATGCTTGTGGTGCTCACGAACCGGGCACACTGAAGAGGATTGCTATAGCAAGCAAAATTACATGAAGGTGGCCGAGGTAAACTCCAACGGGAACAGCCAATAATTGACTGTGCCCCAAGGACCCCGGAACCAAAAAAACATGTAACGGCAAAATCTTCAGTGTCAAATGTCGTTAAAAAGGTAAATATCAAAACCACCCGTAGGAAGACAACGGATAAAATCAAGGTGGAGAAACGCAAACGTTTCGACACGGTTTTTCCTGTCCTGTATCATTTCGTTTTCCTCCATCATTTAATTCATTCAATATTTTGTTTTATTAAGTTAGCATTAGGGAACACAAGGGACTTGTTACAGTCGTACTTAAGGCTTATTTTACAAAACTTGGGGGAAATCCTTATAGGTTACCCCAAAAGGTAATTAGAAAAAACAAAACACGATCTGTTCTTAGCGTACAAACGCAACGTTCATGACGTGTATGTACGATTTCCTCTATCTACTACAAAAAGGGGTTTCGTTACATTTCCGGTGGGCACTGGCGCAGATGTCAGCCTCATCAAGCAAAGTACCCTAAATAAAGCCAACACGATTAGTCCCGCGGAGCGTCAGGAAATAGGTGGTGCATTCGGAGGAATGACAGAAACCTTAGGAACTCTGACAGCTAAAATTCCATTCTCCAGCAACTTTAAGCTGAACGCAAAATTGCATATAATAGGTGACACAGCCGACATACCAGTCGATGGTATGCCCTGGAACTGTGCTGTTATTGACACCGTTGCCAAAAAGCTGCAGATTCTGGATAAAAGAAGTAAGGGCGTGGTGGTAGAACTCCCGCTCAGAACTTTTGAGTCTTTAGGTAGGGGTAAGAATAACGTTTGTCCTAGGGTAGTGCATATAAAGCCTCGGACACAAACAGTAGTAAGGCTAAACGTAGATACCAATTTACAAACCATCTTGGTTCACAGCCAAGAATTGGAGCCAGGTGTCTATTTAGCCAACACTATAACCGAGGTAAGAGATGGCCAAATTGTAGTGCCTATTCTAAATGCCAACACCGCCCCGTACTCCTTAGACCCTAGCTTCATTCCCAAATTTACCAATTTCAATAAATACAACGCAATAAGTCGGGAAAAGCAACGGCAAACTGTGCTTACAATTGGCAAAAGGGATCCGAATCAGCGAATCTCCGCTCTTTTAAATTCACTTCAGCTAGGTAGCGATTTGAACGCAGAGGAGAAAAGAGCAAAGATGGCGAGTTGTAGTGGATTTTCGTAAGCTCAACGAAGTAACTGTAAAAGACGCTTTTCCTCTGCCAAGAATAGAAGATATTCTCGACCAGCTAGGAAACTGCCGTTATTTTACAACGCTTGACTTGGCTAGTGGCTACCACCGGGTACTTTATTTTATTTTATTTTATTTTCAATGAAATGAGTACATCTACTGTTCTCGCTAGATTACTTTTACTTAATACAAAAATATACTTAAACATAGGGACGGGCTACAGTCCGCTTGGGCGAACGGGCAATAATAAGGTATGTTACAAACTATGCGTCAAAATTAATATACCCCTAGAATAGGGTATGAAAACGACCACCAAAGCCTAACAACAGAATTAATTTATTCCTAAATGAATCCCTACTAAGATTAAAATCAAATATACTAGAATATTTATTGGATTCTCTAAGACATCAAGAAATTGGTTCATTGTATCCATAATTATCTCTATGAAAAGGTACATAAAATAAAAGACGATTTCTAAGAGTTCTCGAAGGAGCATAAAATCCAATTAATGATAATAGGAAAGGGCAATCGATATGACCATTTATCAAATCACGAATAAACATAATTGAAAAATATTGCCTTCGTTTAAAAAGAGGTAAAATACCAAATACTTTGCACCTAGTCTCGTAAGATGGCATTTCAATATTCCATCGCAGTCTACGAACAGCTACTCTAGTAAGACGCTTTTGGATCTTCTCTATTCTAATAGAATGTACTACATAAAACGGATTCCAAACTATACTGCAGTACTCAAGGTGAGACCGGACAAATGCAAAAAATAAACATTTGAGAGTATGTTTATCATGAATGTCTTTAGAATTCCGCAATATGAAACCTAACATCTGATTACCTTTGGCAACCAAAGACTCAATGTGCTTACAAAAGCTAAGTTTTATGTCAAAAATTACTCCAAGATCTTTTTTGGACGAAATAATGGACAGGGAGGTATTATCGATTACGTACGTAAAGTGAATTGGAGAGAGGTTACGGTAAAAAGAAAGGCTTTGACATTTAGAGACATTGAGATGAAGATCATTATTTTGACACCATATGGAAACTCGTTCAAGATCCTCTTGTAAAAGAATACAATCGTGAACTGAACGTATAGGTCGGAACACTTTCAAATCGTCGGCAAACATTAGACACTGGGAACTCAAAAACAAGTCAGGAATGTCATTAATAAATAAAAGGAAGAGCAAAGGGCCTAAATGACTACCTTGAGGTACTCCAGAGGTAACATAAACTGGTGACGAGAACGTGTCATTTATGCGAACATACTGGATACGATCCGTTAAGTAGGAATGAATCCACTTTAGCAAATTGGAGTGAAGTCCTAAGCCAGTTAGTTTGGAAATTAATATATTGTGGTTAACGCGATCAAACGCTTTAGCAAAGTCCGTATATATTACATCACATTGCAAGCCATTCTCAAGGTATTTCAAGGCAGAATTACAAAAAATTGAGAGATTTGTGGTAGTAGATCTGCCTGCGACGAATCCATGTTGAAACGGAGAGATAATAATCTCTTTAAGAGAGGTGTAAGTTTGTCACAAACCAGTTTTTCAAACAACTTAGGAATAGTAGAAATCTTACAGATCGGACGATAGTTAGTAATATCATGTCTCGACCCAGATTTATATATGGGCGTTAAAAATGAGCTCTTCCAATTTTTCAAAAAATGTCCAGACCGGAGAGACAAATTAAAAACTAAACAAAGAGGTACAGAAAACGCGAAGGAGCACTTTTGAAGTAAAATTGGCGGGATGCCATCAATACCAGGATTTTTATCTAAATTTAATAAAGAAAGAGCAGTTTGAATTTCAAGGATTGTACACTCTAACTTGCCGATATTAAATAAATCACAGGACATTGAGCTATTACTAGGGACTATAGGTGTGGTAGTACCAGAAGAATATACAGACTGAAAGTGATTAGCGAACATATTACAGATGGTTGAAAGATCAGATGAAGATACGTTATTTAGACACATACAGTTAGGAATACAATTAGAATGCTTTTTGCTATTAATAAAGCTCCAAAAGCGTTGACTATTTATCTTTAAATTAGATTCAACAGAAAGAACATACTGTCTATAAAGAAACTTATTTAAGACATCGAATTGTTTTTGGAGCGTCCGATAAACTTTCAAAAGTTCCGCGTCGTTATTGCTATTACGGAATCGCTTATAGGCCTTATTTTTCCTATTATTTAAATTTATGATTCTATCATTAAACCAAACGGGTTTATTACCCTTGGTAGACTTTACTTTAGGTGTAAACAAATCAATTGCCATTTTTACAGTGTTCATAAATAAATTAAAAGAATTATCTAAATTACAATTATTAAAGACCTCTAACCAATTCATGCTATCTGAATAGTTTGAAATGTTGCTGAAATTGGCTTTAGGATAGTTATATTTAAAAAAAGTGTCACCGGAACCTGGTTTAAAAAATTCATAAAACTCAAACTGCATGGATAATGCTACATGAAAAACAGAATTACGAAAGAGTGGGACCATGGAGTTGTTGATACTAATGTCGAGTTCGGAATCAACAAATACCAAATCTAGGATATTATTAAATTCATTAGCAAAGTTATTTATCTGACGAAGGTCAAGCTGGGCAAGAGTATCAACGACTTCACGCTCATAATCTAGGTTAACATTGAATGGAAGAAGTCTAGAATCATCGCAGTCAAATGACCAAATTAGGTTGGGTAAATTAAAGTCCCCAAGAAGGATAACGTGCTGATGATCTTTTAAGCTATTTAAGATAAAGGAACAATTATCTATATGTGCTTTATATAATAGGTAAGGACTCCTTGGTGGTATATAACTTACAATAACAATAACTTCAGTCCCAGAAATGAATTTTATTGAGACTGCTACTTGGTCAACATCCAAATCTACTGCTGCCGGAGGTAGATTGATTTCATCACTGCGCAAAGAGGCCCGAACCGAAACCAATACTCCACCACCTCTCTCACAATCGGTTAGAACGGAGCAACGGTTTTTGCGGAAAACTTCGTACTGGTCTTTGTTGAACAAGGTACTGATTGACCCAAGAGATAAAGAGAAAACCGCCTTCAGTACTGGTCTAGGTCATTACCAGTTCAATCGCATGCCATTCGGGCTGACAGGCGCCCCAGCAACCTTTCAGCGTATAATGAATTATATTCTTACGAGTCTGAATGGAGTAGATTGTTTCGTATACCTAGATGACATAGTAATTTATGGAAAGAATCTAGAAGAGCACAGCCACAAATTGGTAAAGGTATTTTCAAAATTGAGAGTACAAGCTCAAGCTTAACACGAAGAAATGCAAATTTTTATGCAAAGAGGTCGTCTATTTGGGTCATTTATGTTCAGAAAAGGGTGCAACTCCAGACCCCTCTAAAACAAGCTGTGTTCTAGAGTTCCCGGCGCCGAAAAATTTAAGAGAAGTCCAGTCGTTTTTGGGATTCGCAAGCTATTACCGGAAATTTATTCCCAATTTTGCAGGCATAGCAGCTCCCATTAACAATCTTCTAAGGAAGGAAACTGAATTTAGTTGGACTGAAAAACACCAGCGTTCGTTTGAAGACCTTAAGAAGGCGATTACTTCGCCCCCAGTACTAGTTTATCCGGATTTTACAAAACCCCTCATCCTCACAACGGACGCCAGTAATGAGGCGTTGGGGGCCGTATTGTCTCAAGGCTCAGTTGGTCAGGATAAACCAATAGCATTCGCCAGTAGATCATTAAACGCAGCGGAAAAAAGGTACTCCACCGTGGAGAAAGAACTTTTAGCCATTGTTTGGGCCACGAAAAACTTCCGCACATACTTGTTAGGGCGCTCTTTTACAGTTTACACAGACCACCAACCGCTCAAAGGTGTGTTTAATGTGAAAGATCCAACAGCGCGTTTGGTAAGATTTCACCATAAACTATCCGAGTATGACTATAAAATCGAGTACAAGCCCGGGAAGGTAAATAAAAACGCGGACGCGCTTAGTCGTATACCCAAATCTGCAATCGATGCGGAAGTTGCCGAACAGCGATGCCTGTCTGTCACAAGAGCTAAGGCCCGAAGGCAAGAGCAACGATCTGCAGCCGCGCAACCCGTTAATAACCCAATAAGTAATAAGTAACAAGAAACAACAAAGTGGCGAAAAGGTTATTCTTACCACCCAAACCCACACTTTTGTTACCCTGACAGATCCTGGTGAAATTGAAACAGTTATTAGAGATTTCCATAACTCGGCACTGGGCGGACATCAAGGGGGGGGAAAGAACCTTCCAACGCATTAGGGAGCAATACAGGTGGACCGGTATGAAAAGGCAGATAGTAGACTATGTAAAGGGGTGTGCTGAATGTCAGAAAAATAAGAGTTCACCGCCGACTAAAATGCCGATGATAGTCACGGATACTCCAGTTCTACCGTTCGACAAAGTGTATATGGATATCGTTCGTGGATTGCCCATGTCGCATTCAGGTAATAGATACATCCTCACCTTTCAGGATGATCTAACGAAATTTATGGATTGCGCAGCGCTGCCCGATGCCGAAGCATCCACAGTAGCACGGGTTTTCTACGACCAAATAATAACAAGATACAGAATCCCGAAAGTGTTGGTCACGGACAACGGTGCAAATTTTACTTCCAAGGTGTTTTCGCAAACATGCAAGTTACTGGGGATAAAAAAAAATGCACACTACGGCTTATCATCCACAGTCAAATGGTTCTCTAGAAAGAAGCCACATACCATTGGCCGAATACTTAAGATCATTTGTAGCCAACGATGAAAAGAATTGGGGCCAATGGCTCAGGCAAGCTATGCACGTGCATAACAACTCCGTCCATACGCCGACAAAGCTGACACCATTGAGTGCATTGTTTGGTTTCGAATTCGAAATGTCAACGAATTTGAAAAGGCAACCTGGTCCTCTCTATTCTACAGACAACTATCCCGGTCAGCTGAAGTACCAGCTTGGAAAAGCTCACCAGATAGCTCATGAGAATCTGAAAAGGGCAAAAAATAGGGCAAAAATAAACTACGACAAGCAGACAAGGTGCGTTTCGTTCCAAGTAGGGCAGAAAGTCCTGTTAAAAAACTCGACTAGGGAAAGTAAATTTTCAGAAAAATGGATCCGACCAGGTTGTGTCAATTGATGGTCCAGTAACCACCTCAATCCAAATAAACAAAAGGGTGAGCAAAAAGTTGGACAACAATCGCTTAAAACCCTATTTTGATTGAACGCGTTTTCTTTGTTTTCTTTTCATTTTTAAGCCTTAAACAAAAAAAAACACTGACAATGTTTATTTTTTCAGCTCTCGGAATTTACCGTATTACCCTTAACTATAATAAGATAATTTTATTTATATATTTACAAAGCCATAGTCGTATTTTATAGAGCCATAAGCTACAATAACAATAGATAATAAGATGTATAAATATATGTTAACATTATGTCTACTGGTAAGTGTTGCACATTCCGGGCAGGTTCAACAGGTTGAAGTCCCGTACAGTATCACCCAGCTAAAGGATTCCTCACCAGTTCTCTTCGAGAAGGTAGAATCAGCAATATTCTACAGCAGTACCTGGACAATCATGACTAAATTCATCCCAATGGACTATGGTACGGTGATTAAAATGGCGGAAATGTACGACAAGAAACTGGAAGCAATGTGTCTAAGCATCTCGGACGAAGACTTTCAACACCATTGCAGATCGATCGTCGAGGAGACGGAGACAAATATCCTCAACCTACTACAAACTGCTGATCGAGTGAAGCGTGTTCTACATTCGCGACGACAAAAACGAGCGTTGGAATTCATCGGAGGGATTTCGAAATGGGCTTTCGGAACAATGGACAGTAAGGACGCCAGAAAGGTATATCACCAGCTGGATTTTCTTCACAAAAAAGGCGAAGAGTCCTTCCATCTAATGCAGCATCAACTATCGGTGATGAGCTAAAATTTTGATATAGTGGGCAAACTAATAACCCAGTTGGCCGACGAAATAGGAAACATCACCGAAGGGGTCGGATTATTGAGAGAGACATTCCTTAACTACAGCCAATCAACAAATAAGGAATTGGCCATGTTAAAGATGAGAAGCGATGTAAGCGCCATAGCAGCTGTCATCACTGCCAAAGTCATGGAGATCCAAAACCTGCAATCCCTGGAGCTAGCCATATTAGATGACCTCTTCCAAGACAAGCTCCACCCGTTTATCATCGAAGAAAACAGAACATTACTAGTCTGCTACAAAACCTCACCGCTCAAGGAAGATTTTTATTTGATGATATATTCGCCATCCACCAAGCAGCTAAGATATCTGTGTTTCGGAATGAAGGAAGTTTAATCATTAAAATAATACTTCCACTACCGGACCCACTGCGGTACAAAGTGCTCAAAATCTACCCATTGCTAACAGAATAAGACGAGCACTGGGATCTAGTACTTAACACCAACTACGGGTACATAGCAGAGTCCGACAATCACGAGGTTTTCGTGGTCATGAGTCGAGAAGAGTATTCCCGTTGCGTACCAGTGTCCGAAGCAGAGAGCTCCGCTACGATAACAGTATGCCATTTTGAAAACCCTGTGCTTACATCGGGATCTACGGAGTGCTCAGTGACGCTTCTCCAACACGAACCAACCTCAAAGCGATCCTGCACCTATGCCGCAGTACCGACCAGTGAAGGGATGTTTCTTAAGATGACATCATCCAACGAGTGGCTGTTCCAGTTTAGATGTTCGCTGTCGTTAAATTTGAAATGTGCTAACAGACAGTACACTGCGACGCTGAATGGTACTGGGATATTCAAGATGAAGCAGCCCTGTGAAGCCGGTGCAAGGGGACTAAAAGTTTACTACGAACACCATTCCTCGACCATAACCGAGTACAAACAACCTATGGTGGACCATTCGGAGCTAGTCAAAGCGCTCAAGACTAGCTCGTTCTTGGTAAAGGTAGCAGCTTCGCCGAAAGTTCCTGCTATAAAAATTGGAAACCACCAGAACTTCATTGAGGAAATGAGGGATGGCAAAAGGACTATCGACGATTTAAAGCAGGACTGGAACCGAGTGGAAGCAGAGCGGAAATCTGCCGATCAGGACTGGCAACTGTCCGTTCATCGATACTCTTTAGTGTCCCTGACCGCCTTAGGAGCAGTCGTACTGATCATCGTCTGTGTGGTCCGGTTTTTAACCAAAAAATTGCAACACATTCCGCCCATCACTGAGGTAAACGTTAATCGAGTTGCCAACCCGTCAGCTGACAAAAAAACATGCGCCTGCAGCACCCTCCAGAATAGCAGCAGACTTCGCCATCACCTCTGCCCAGGTGTAAGAGAATTATTTTTGTCAATAAAAATTTTAGAATTAAGTTTCATACACACAAGTCAATAAAAATGTTAGAACTAAGTTGTATACATAAACAAGTCCAAAAATGGTAGAATTAAGTTGTATACATATATAAGTCAATTAAAATGTTAGAATTAAGTTGTATACATAAACAAGTCAAAAAATGGTAGAATTAAGTTGTATACATATATAAGTCAATTAAAATGTTAGAATTAAGTTGTATACATATATAAGTCAATTAAAATGTTAGAATTAAGTTTCATACATATATAAGTCAATAAAAATGTTATAATTAAATTTTATAATATATTAAATTTCATATATATATAAGAAAATAAAAATGTTAAGTTACGGTAAATAAAGATGGCTAAATCTAAGCCGGTGGTTGGAATCGAAACTTCCCCGCAGGGGGGAGGGATGTTGTATCCTAATATCTAACCTGGGTTGAACCAACTTGGGCCATTGCACTGTGTCGACACAGTATTGCTGCGCTTTGCATAAGCTCACGCAGCAATACTGTTTAACATTTGCAATTGGCACAAGAGGTAAACGGCCGGGAATTGCTGAGTGTAACTACCGGTTTACGATCGAGTCTGATTTGAACTACGAAGCGCGACGGTCTTTCAATTTAATAACAGTACTCTTTTGGAAGATATTTTTGTAGCTTACGGATTAATCCTTTGTGCCAGACTTTATCAATAGACTGTGTTACATCAAGGAGGATGGCAGAGCATATTTGTTTTTCTTCTAAAGCTTTTTCTATTATATCAGTTATTGTGTGGACCTGATCTATTGTTGAGTATTTATTTCTGAATCCAAACTGATGGTTTGGGATCAGTGTCTTTTCTTCTAGAATCGGATAAAGTCGTTTTAGGAGCATTTTTTTCGAATAGCTTAGACAGGATTGGCAGCAATGATATCGGCCGATATGACGTTACTTCACTGGGCAATTTTCCCGGCTTAGGTACCATGACAACTTCCGCAACCTTCCACATGCGCGGAACATACCTTAGTCTGAACGCAGCATTTATTATCTGTGCTATTTTTTTCATACCTTTCTTAGGCAGTTTTTTCAGAATTTTACCCGTTATTAGATCAAATCCCGGGGCTTTTTTCGGGTTGATCTTTTCTTTTATTTCTATGGCTATTTCCCTAGAGGTTACTGCTGGAATCGATCTCTCGTCTTCGCACATTTCTTCCGTTTGTTGGGAAATATCATTATCGTCGTATGGCTTGAAAACGTTTTCAAGATGTTCCGCAAATAGATCCGCCTTTTGTTTGTTTGTTTTAGCCCAGTTATGACTGCTGTTTTTCACTGGCGGAATGTATGCCGTTGGTCTTTTAATTTTTTTTTGTAGCCTTCCACAGTGAGTCTGAGTAGTCTGTACTAGCATCGTTTGTCAGATTTGTAAGGTATCTTTCCACCGATGCATTTTTAAATTCTGCTATCATTTTTCTGAGCTTATTGTTTAAGCTATTAAGTCTACTTTTACCACTTGGAGCTCTTGACAGTTGCCATCGTTTGCGAGCTCGTCTCTTTTCTGATATAATGTCGCAAATTTCGTTGGGATACACTTTTCTTTTTACTTTGCTATTTAATTCAGGCGTTGCAGCCCATGCAGCCTTTTGTATAGCTAGCTAACTATAACTTTCTAATTGATCTATTGTATTAATTGTTGTGGATAGTTCGATGCGTTCATCTATTAAATATCTGAAATATGTCCGTTAGTGTCAGTTTTAATATAATTATTAATAAATATCTGATTTATAAAATTATTCTGAAATATAAATAAAATTGTTGAAAATAATAAAATTGAAGAAGCTAAAGCTTGAGTTAAAAAATATTTTAAGGAAGCTTCATTAGATATTAAATTATTGGTGACGTTTCAACTGTCAAAGTGGAATTGCAAAAATTTTCGAAGCTCCGTATTTTTTTTTAAATTAAATTAAAAATCTAAGTAACTTCCTAAGAAAAACCACATAAAAACACTCATTTAATCACTTTGAACTAACACCGCAAAGTGCTAGTTAAATTTATTCAAGTAAATAAGCTCAAAAACGAAAAAAAAAGTTTTCTCCGTGTTGCATCGAAATCAAATTGCGGTACAACGATTTGCCGATGAACCGCAAGCGATACTTATTTGAAACTTCTCCTGAACAAAACACTACCAACAAAAAGATTTCTCATCTAAAAGCAGCAAATATGGGAATAGGTGATTTATCAGTGGCTGGTCTAAAAACTATCTTAAATGAGAGTCTCGAAGAAATGCTTAAAGATCTAGTCACAAAAAACGACTTGTTGGTGCTCTCGAACGAGATACTTTCTTTGGAGACACTTAACACCCAACTCAGCAAAAAAATCACTTTAATGACAGAAAGATGCAATTTGCTTGAAACCCAATTGGAAATTCTCTCACGAAAATCAAACGACAAGTCTATTGTGGTACACCTTCCTTTAGACACAGAAACCGATGCAATCCAATTAGCTAAACAGACTTGCAAGAGGCTTCTGAAGTTAAATGAAGACAAAGAAATCCAATTTAAGAGCTCCAGACAATTACGCAACAACAACACTGAAAGAGGAACTGTCATCATCGAACTTCCAACAGCGGCGATGACCGGCTCCGGAATAAGTATATTTCCCGAGCAATCACTTTTATCTAGGAAAAAAAGAAAAACACTAATAGAAACAAAAAAACAAACTGCTGCAGATAAATCCAAACGCCAGAATTTTCGTCAAAGGAGACAACAAATTGCAAATCAACAATCAACTTTTTGTTTACCAAATTTCACGAGGTTTAGTTGTCAAATCAGCAACAGACTTGTCACTCATTAGTGAACTATTTGGTGACAGTTGTTCCGATTACTTTGACTGCAGCGAGGGAGCGAAGTTAGCCGTGGTTCCAAACTCTTCCTCCGCTTTTGGCCACCAACCGCAGCGAGCGCCATCTGGAAATCACAGTTCACACCGTGTTAGGGGTAAAACACAATAGGTAAATTCTGTCGTCTGCCATAACACAATTATTTTTCAAAAATTAAATATATGCTCGTATAATATAACTGGTCTCAAAAGTAAGCTTTTACACTCCGATTTTTTTAAATATTTACACCAATTTGATGTTATAATTCTTATAGAAACTTTTATTGAAGAAAAGAATCAAAATGAATTTCTAAAATATTTCAAAGACTTTAAAGTAATGTTTACACCCGCGATAAGATCTAATTTGCATGGAAGAGCCAGTGGGGGTATTTTATATGGGATTAAAAAATCTTTATGGGGTAATCTTATTAATTTTAAAAGTATTGAATCTAAAATTATTTTTCAAATGGTTAGCAACAACCTAAACTATTATATTATTCCTATTTATTTAAATTGCAATGATTGGCTAAGCGACTTCGATGAACTAGTGGAATTTATGAATAACACCTCTCTTGACCATGTGTTAATCATCGGTGATTTAAATGCTAGGATTGGTGAATATCAAAATTCTTCCGCCAATATTTTACGAGCACGAGTTGCACTGGCCGAGAGTAGATGTTCTAGGGATAAAATTTATAACCGCAACGGGAGGAGTTTAACAGAATTTTTTGAAGTTTTCGGTCTATTTGTTTTGAATGGGTCTTCTATTAGTGATGCATGTGGCGAATTCACTTTTGTTGGCGGGCAGGGACAATCAGTGATTGACTTTGCTGCGATTTCAGGGGACTTACTGAACATTATCGATGACTTTGAAGTTGCACTAGTCAACTACTCGGCTCATTTTCCAATTGTAATTAAAATTCAGCTAAAGGAGTTAAACCAGCAAGCTACACCTTCCAGTTTTAATAAGCTGAAGTGGTCGGAGAACAATGCAACCCTCTATAAAAGCCTCCTTTCTCGGCACTTACTATCTCTGCCCCAACAATCCGCAGTCTCGTCTGAAGTGGTATGTGAAAGTATAGAGCGGGTTATAAAGACCGCAGCCCCTTTTGCGTTGAAGAGTACACACACTTTTGTAGCTAAAAATGTATGGTTTGATAAGGATTGCAGAAATCTCCGTAAACTTTCTTTCGTTTACTTAAAACTGTTTAGAACGACTAATTCTCAATTTTTCAAAAACATCTATCTTCGCGTTAATAATGATTTTAAGAAAATGTGCTCAGTTAAGAAAATCACCTATTTAAAAAACGTGGCTAAGAAATTGGAAAACTGTACAAACTCAAAGATATTTTGTGAGACAGTGTGCAATCTTGGTGGGCGCAATCAGGGTATGAAGTTCTCTTTAGAAGCTGAGACGTTAGCAGCTCATTTTAAAACTCTACTCTCAGCTGATGAAGACCTTCATACCTTTGATTACGCGCTTCCTGATACTAGAGTCAACGAGCTGAATTTAGAATTCTCATTGCCCGAATTGGAAGTAACGCTCCAAAAATTGAAAAACAGCAAGGCTCCTGGCCTAGACGGCATACCAGTCGAGTTTTATAAAAACAGCACTATTGATTTTAAAAACTACCTCGTGTCTTTCTATAACAAATTGTACAATGATGGATGTGTCCCTAACAGCTTCAACGAATCTGTAATTTTTGCCATTTTTAAAAAAGGTGATGCCAACGCTGCGGAAAATTATAGAGGTATTTCAATTTTAAATTCAATAAGAAAAACTTTCACTGCAATCCTATATGAAAGGCTCACAAAATGGATTGAGGATAACAGTCTTTTGAGCATCTTTCAAGCCGGTTTCCGCCCAGGTTTTTCAACCATGGATCATATCTTAGCCATTTCAAGCATTGCTCAACAATTTATAGATAGAAAAAAGAAACTATACACTTGCTTTGTTGATTTTAAAACTGCATTCGATAAAGTCAATAGACAAGCTTTAATATACAAACTTTCTTGCATTGGTTTGTCAAGAAAGTTTCTCGAAGTGTATGCAAGTCTTATTTCGTCAACAAATGCAAGGGTATGGGACGGTTTCACATTTTCAAATCGATTTGTTACAATTACAGGTGTTCCTCAGGGTTGTATCCTCAGCCCATTATTATTTGCCCTGTTCATAGATGATGTCTGCGAGCTTCTTCCGGGTGGAGTTAATTTTGCTAACATTATAATCAAAGTCCTGTTGTATGCGGACGATCTAGTTATGCTTGCTGATAATCCTTTCACGCTTCAATTGCAAATAAACCGTCTAAGTTCATTTTGCGAGTCTTGGGGCTTGCAAATTAATACCCAAAAAACTAAGATTGTTATATTTGAAAAGAGACAATCAAGAAGGCGAGCGGAAGAAAAATGGTCTCTAAACAATACACACATTGAGGTTTTACAAGAGTTTAAATATGTGGGTGTCCTCTTGACCTACAATTTAAGCTATCTAAAGCACTCCAAAGAAAAAAGCAACGAAGCTAAATTGGCTCTTAATATAATGTGGCCAAAGTTTTTTTCGAACCAAAATGTTGATTTAACGTCCAAGTACAAAGTTTTCAACGCGAGAGTAAATGCATGCATGGCATATGGCGTCCAACCCGTCGGATACACACACTTCGAAGCTTTTGAAACTGTACAAAGGAACTTTTTTAAGAGGATATTTCGTTTGCCTAACTCAACACCCAACTACGCCATATATGTAGAGTCAGGAATAGTCCCTATATATATAAAAAATTTGTAGGCAAGTGCGAACTTCATTACTAGAGTGATGAAAAGAAGTGAAACTTGTCTTCACAAAATTATCTTAAGAAAATTACTTCGAGTGAATGCTTCCCCGTTTAAAAACTGGAACGAACTAGCTTTATCTTACGAAACAAGTTTAAACTTAACAGAAACTAATGTGACCGATTGGCAGGCTCAGTTTTCTGATGTGATTGCTAAGGTGGATCACAAAATGTTTCTGGATAACCTTTCCAGAGCATCTTCATCTACTTCAAGAGCTACTTATAGTCATTTAAACCATGAACTGCCCTCGGAAGTCTCTTACTTTTGTAATGAATTTTCAGCCTCGGTTATAAGTATTATTTTTAGAGCAAGAGTTGAAATTTTAAATTTGAACTTTATACCTCATCGATCAGACTTGCCCCAGCTATGTGATCTATGTAACGGAAGAGTGAATGAAGATATATACCATTTCGTTGCTGCTTGTCCTATTCTACAAGAAATTCGCCGGTTGCATTTTCGGGAAAGTTTTATATCTTTGGACAAACTTTTTGAAATTTTAAATGGAGCAATGGGCTGGCTCAGCCTCTTTAAATATTGCCAACATGCTCTTTCTTACCGTAACAGTTTCACATATTAAACTTAGTCGATTACCCGCTTATTGCAGTTTTGACCAAATTTTATACCTAACTATTTATTGTTTTGTTGCTGTTCATACTAAATTTGATAATATCTCTTTTGTGTTTCAAATCACGTTAAAATTGATAATATTGTATAAACAGCTATTTCTAACCAAATTGTGTATTATTTTGTGTTACAAATCATGTTAAAATTGATAAAATTGTGTATAAACAGCTAATCAAATTAACCAAATTGTATAATATTTTGTGTTTCAAATCACGTTAAAATTGATATCATTGTTTTATATAATAATATTTCTTCATATCTTTTGTAGTGTTTAAACGAAGGGAGTTTGGTGCGTAGCAATCGTTAGGTATTTAAGCGTACCACGCTATGTTTGGTATATGAGCGTACCACGCTATATTGTTTTAGGCGATTTCTCGCCGCAACTTTTAAGACCAACAAAGTAAAACAAGGCAATGCTGCCGAATTGAGTTCTAAGTTGAATCTGTTTTTATTCATTAAATTCTATTCCTTAAATACTATTTGCTTTGTTAATTATAACTGTTATACTTATTTCCTATCCTACTTCTACTTACATTATCGATTATGAATATCTTATTCTCTATTC
Source organism: Portevinia maculata (assembly GCA_949715645.1). Lineage (NCBI taxonomy): Eukaryota > Metazoa > Arthropoda > Insecta > Diptera > Syrphidae > Portevinia > Portevinia maculata. The sequence continues at coordinate 207,386,932 of OX454526.1, read as the reverse complement.
CTATTGGCTATGCACCATTCTATAAGATCTTATTTCTATTGAGTGACGTTCAGTGCAATTGAGTGCATTGAGTCACACACATGAATTAAATTGTTTTGTGTCTGATTCATTCACTCGATTGCACTTTACATGTTACGTCACTTTCATATTTGACTTTGGTCTAGGGGCAGTGGTGCCAATAAGTGGATACACTACACCCTTGCCCTTTAGAAAAATTTTAGGGAATAAATTAGATGTTTTTCTAAGTTGATAATTTATGAACTAAAATTTGTGTTTTTTTTTTTTTTTTTGTTAATTGTTAATTGGTTTATATGCTTTCAATAGATTATTATGTACTTCTTGTACTTGTACTTTATGTACTTCTGGTCTATAATTGAATTTACTCCTTTTCTTTCTAATATTTTGAATGGACCAATATATGGTGCTTGCTGTTTTTTTCTATTTTCTACTTTTAGTAATACTAAGTCATCTACATCTAAATCTAACCTATTGTAGTATTTATACCCTATTCTAAGGGTATATTAATTTTGACGCATAGTTTGTAACATACCTTAATATTGCCCGTAGACCCCTAAAAGTTACTATATTTATGATCAGCATCGATAGTAATGTCGATCTAGCCATGTCCGACCGTCCGTCCGTCCGTCTGTAGCCAAAAATTAGGCCTTTAAACTGGACCTAGAGAGCTGAAATTTTTACCACATACTCTCTAGGGTCCCGAAATAATCAAGTTTACGAATTTTTGAAATCCGCCCACAGACACGCCCACAAACTCAAAAAAACCAAATTTTGGAAAAAATCGAATTTTGAGCTAGAAAGCTGAATTTTTTATATATGATCTATGACTCCTAAAACTGCTCGGGATAAACAATTTTCTAAATCCGCCCACTGATACGCCCACAAATAAATAAAATAATTTTTTTTACCCTATTCTAAGGGTATATTAATTTTTGAAAATCCAAAGTTTCAGCTAGGGAGCTGAAATTTATAGTATATACTCTCTATGGGCCCTTTATGCTCATGTCTAAATATTTTCAAAATCCGCCCACTGACACGCCCACAATTAATATTTTTTTTTTTTTTAAATTCAAAGTTTGAGCTAGGGAGCTGAAATTTATAATATATACTCTCTAGTAGCCCTTTATTCTCATGTGTTAATTTTTTTTAAATCCGCCTACTGGCACGCCCACAATTAAATAAAACAATTTTATTGAAACACCCAAGTTTGAGCTAGGGAGCGTTTTTTTTTTTTGATAAAATCCTTTAAATGTTATATAACAAAATATGTAGAGCGTTCTTAACAATTCAACCATACTTAGACTTTTGTCACGCCCACTTATGAGGGATAGGAATAAGAATAGGGTATCCAACAGTTCGCCCAAGCGGACTGTAGCCCGTCCCTATGTTTTTTGTTTTCATTTAATGTTCTTTTTTCTTTTGTTTTCATTATCATTTCTTTCGCTTTAGCGAGTGCATATCGTAACCTGATTTTTAGCTCGTGAGCATAATTGTCATAGTCGTATATTTTTGTTTTGTTATTTATGGTGTCGGAGGGTAAGCACGGCAATTTGCCATAGACAAGTACATATGGTGAATACCCGGTATCTACATGTGGTGTTGTATTATAAGCAAATGTGAAGTATGGGACCCATTTATCCCATTCATTGTCGTTGATAACTGATAACAAAAATTCGTTAAGTACCCTGTGATTTCTTTCAAGTGAACCTATCGTTTGATGGTGGTATGGAGAAGAGTATGTTTGCTTAATCTTTAATAGAGAGCATATATTTGATATCAGTTCGTTATTGAATTCTGTCCCTCTGTCTGATTTTAGAACTTTAAAGTGCCCATATTTAAGAATAAATTCTTCTACCATAGTTTTAGCTGTTGTCGTTGCGTCTTTTGATGTCATAGGATATGCAACTACGAATTTTGTTAGCTCGCACTGCATTGTAAGAATGTATCTCTTTTCATTTGATAATCTTAATGGTCCGACAGTGTCGATCGAGACCACTTCAAAACTGTTGTTGGGAGTATCTGTTATCGTTTGTGGTTCTTTCGTGTGTTTTATTTGTTTATTTCTTGCGCATGAATCACAGTTTGTTATGAATTTTTTCACCATTTGGCTCATTTTTCGCCATATGTATCTTTGTTTTAGTTTTGTTAGGGTTTTTCGTACACCTAAATGTCCTCCGTGTGAAGAGTTGTGGAATTCATCTATGAGTTTGTATTTTGTGATATCATCAAGTATTTGTTGGGGAGCGTTGTATATTATGATTTTCAGCTTAGGATTCTGGCCATTTATTTTTATATTTGCATATGCTTCCTTAAATTTTTCTTTTTCAAAATGTTTAAATATTTCATCATTGTTTGTTATGGCTAGCTCATTAATATTTTCTTTCTTCATTCTGGATGCTAATTTCTTCAGTGCCGACTCTAGCGTCGCTGAGTTATCGTTAGATCCTTTATCTATATTTGATGTATGCTTCCTCATGTTCGAATCTGGATTCGTTGATTTATCGCTACATCGCACGTGCACTAGATTGTTATCAATCGTTATTTTTGAATTCCTAGCATTTCTATCAATATTAAATTTTAATTTCTTTATATTTTTGACGTCATTAATGGACATACATTCCCAAATTTGAAGTTGATCAGGCTTCTGCTGAGAGTTGCATTTCTCCTTATTGTTGTCCGTTTTCGTGGACATGCTCCTTGTGATGATTAGTGTTTGTTTTGAGTTCTCATTGATATCCGTAGGTATCATTTGTTTAAGTATGTCAGAGTCTATTTTGATTCTAGACAGAGCGTCTGCGTTTGTATTCATTTTTCCCTTTTTGTAAACTATTTCAAAATCATAATCACTTAAATCTAACCGTATTCTAGTCATTTTTGAGGATGGGTTTTGTGTGAGAATAGGGATACTAAGGGCCTATGGTCGGTGACAACATTGAATTTTTTACCGTATAGGTATGGTCGGAAAAAGTTGATTCCCCAGTGAATGGCGAGTAGTTCCTTTTCTATGACGGGTTTGTTTAGGTCGTGTTTTTGAAGTGATTTGCTTGCGTATGATATAGGTAGATCTTTACCGATTTCGCCTTGCGATAGGATTGCTCCAAGAGCAAAGTTTGATGCGTCCGTTGTTAAAATGAATGGTTTATCAAAATTTGGATATTGTAGAACTGGAGGTTCAATTAGTTTGGTTTTCAATGTCTCAAATGCTTGTTGGCAGTTTGTGTTCCAATAAAATTTTGCATTTTTCTTTAGTAGAGCATTCAAATTTTGTGCTATTTCAGCAAAGTTGGGTATAAATCTCCTGTAGTAGTTACAGAAAGCTATGAAACGTCTGACTTCGTCTGCATTCTTTGGAGTTGGGTATTCTTTTATTGTTTTGTATTTTGCGGGGTCTGTTTTTATGCCATCACGTGTTATAAGATGTCCTAAGTAAACTACCTCTGGGCAAAGAAAATTACATTTGTCTGCATTTAGTTTCAGATTATATCGCTTCAATCGTTCAACAATACGCACTAGATTTTCGTTTAAGCTGCACCCGTAGATGATGATGTTATCTACGTATAAAAAGGCTTCGGATTCTAATCCTGATAAAGCAATGGTAAGCATTCTTTGAAAGCTGTTGGATGAGATTTTTAGTCCGAATGGAAGTCTTTTGAATTGGTAATGCCCGTTGCACGTAGAAAATGCGGTTTTTGGTCTTGAGTTTTTGTGGAGTCCTATTTGGTGAAATGAACTAGTCATGTCCAAGGTGGAAAACCATTTCGCTCGTCCTAGTTTGTCGAGTACGTCTTCTAATCGTGTCAGTGGAAATTTGTCGTTCACTATTTTATCGTTTAGTTTTCTGAAATCTACTACGACTCTCCATTTCTTTTTGTCTGCAACATTTTTCTTTGGTACAAGCAATAGCGGAGCATTATATGGACTTTTCGAATGTTCTATTATGTCATTTTTTAGCATTTGTTCGACTTGTTCAGATATGGCTTCTCTATGTACATGCGGGAGTCTATAATTTTTTATGTATACTGGTGTGTTTTCGGAAGTTTCTATTTTCTGAGTATACAAATTGTTTGTTGTTAGTGGTTAATCTTCTAAATGAAATACTTCTTGGTATTTTTTAAAAAATGTTAATTAATGCATTCTTCGCATATTCGTCTTCGCAGTTGATTTTTAATTTTTCCATAATCTTTTTGAAGCGTGCATCGTTTTTGTTTCCTTTTTTATATGCCAATATATCATAATTCTTAAGTGGTTCCATATCTAAGGTAACATTATTTAATATTACTTCCTTGTCGTTCGTGTTTAATAATTTGATATGTGCCATTCCACTTTTTGGTATTATGGTATTGCTTATGAATACGCCTTGTGCTATTTCTTTGCTTGTAATTAGAGTGTCATCGTTAAGTTGTATTCTTAGCGGTTGTATCATTTCGGTTCTTGCAGGTATTTTGATTTTAAGTGTGTGTAGGGGTTTTGTTTGCATTGGCAGCGTTATGGTTCTTTCGTCATCGCTAAGGGATATGGTAAATGTTTCGTAGTCTATTTTGCAAAGGAATTTCCTGAAGAAATCTGTGCCTTATTGACTTATTGAAATTCGTGAGCGTATATAGTTTCACATAGTTGAAGACTTAGTTGAATAGTTCCTAAGGAGTATACTTCTTCGTTTGTAATACCCGTTAGCTTACATCTTTTTCAGGGAAATATTCTTCATCTTCAAGTTTGGTTGTTATTTTGCAAATTGAAATGTCAGCACCCGTATCAATTAGGAAAGTCATATTTTTGTTATTGTATTTTGCTATTATGAAATTAGAATTTGTGTCCGATATCTTGTAAACATTTAATTTTGGCTGTCCGGAGTACTCACGTATTCCGAGCCGCATTCGTTTCCCTCGTTTTGGTTGGTATTAAATGTTCGTACTCGATGCGTCATGTTTCTATATGAGCTTCGATTGTTGTTGTTGTTTTGGGGTCTGAAATTATTGGAGGTGTTGTTTCTATTGTTGTTACTGTTCTGGTTTCGGTTATTGTTCCAATTATTGTTAGGTCGTTGTTGGTTTCGGTTATTGTTCCAGTTGTTGGTGGGTTGGTGTGTATTTTGATTGTTGTTCCAATTATTGGGTTGGGGTTGGTTTCGGTTGTTGTTCCAATTATTGTTTGGTCGTTGTTGGTTTCGGTTATTGTTCCAGTTGTTGGAAGGTTGGTATGGATTTCGTCTGTAATGCATCAATGAGTGTGTTTTTGTGTTTTCTAATTCTGTGGCAAGGTTTATTGCCTCTGTTAGTGTTTTGGGTTGTGATGTAAAAATTGTCTGTTTGAGATTTTCGTTAAGTCCATTTTTGAAAATGTTTAGTGCATAGATGTCATTCATTTTTTGTATTACCGTTTTTTCCGCTTCAGTTGCTTCATTTCCTAGGTTTTCAATCTGTAGACTATTTAGCTCAGCTATGGTATTAAGTAATCTATCCTTAAATGAGGTTACTGTAAGATTTCTTTGTGTGAGACTGGAAAGTGTATTATGAATTTGGGGTATGGTTGTGTTGTTCCTATATCTTTCTTTGAGCAGTGTCTTTAACATGGAAAATGTACTCGGTGTCTGGCTACCTAAGGCTGTTTTTACATTAGCTGCTAACTTGACGTGGACAACGAACTCAATAAATTCCTGCGTGCATGTGGCTTTTAGTGATTTATATATGATTTCAACTATTTTTAAAAAGCTGTCTAGTTCTTTGTGGTTCCCTGTGAATGTTGTTATGGCTTTCATAGCCATTCCTAGGTCAAAGTCTGTCATATTGGATTCTTGTTCTTTGTCCTCTTCTATGTCTGAAAGTTCAAGTTGCTCTACTAGTAGGTCTCTTGTTTGATTGTATATTGCTCTAAATTCAATTTTTAGTGCTATACTCGTTTTATTTTCTTCTTGGATATCTGCTATGGCTTCAAATTTTTCTTTAAGTGCCTTTATCCAATCTAATTTGGATTTTATTGTATCCTGTTTGTAACGTCTTCCTGAACTCTTTTTTAAGTTTACTAAAATTGTTTCTAATTGTTTTTTTGTTTCTTCCATTTATTTGGTATATATTTTTTTTGTATTTACAATTTACATAGGTACTTTTAAAAACAATTTTTTTTTTTTTTTTTTTTTTTTATACATTGCTAATAATATTGCTGGTTTTGTGCTTGTGCACGTATTTTTTAAATTTTTTTTTTTTTTTTTTTTTTTTTTTACGCTGGGAGGTGGTAATCTTCCAAAGACGAAACCGAGCCCGTACTCAGTAACAGTGTGGTGATTTCTACCCACTAACCCCTTCTCCCGTCTTCCCGTTTTCCCTGCGATACAACCTTCTTGGTATTTCATTGCCGCAGGGCGGGGATTAGCCAGCTTTCCAATTATTGCACCTAGTAGTTAAACCAATCAGCAATTTGTCTTTCTAATTTTACAATTCATATTCTAAGTATTTGTCCATAGAGGATTTAATACTGTTTTTGTTTTATTTTTCGAGCTATGTAGCTAGTTCAAAAGGTTTAATTCTTCTTAACCTCCTAGTCATATTGCTAGTATTTAATAGTTCCTTCATTTCTGAGCTGACGTGATTGAGAAGCCTAAGTTTATGTCTATTAGCTACTTTTTTGACTTCATCTTCAATCATTTCTATTTCTAGATCTCTATGCAGATCAGCGTTTCTTATGTACCATGGTGCATTTACTATATTCCGTAGAACTTTGTTTTGAAATGTTTGAATTTTCTGTAGATTTGTTTTGCATGTGCATGCCCATAGCTGGAGCCCGTAGGTCCATACTGGCTTTAGAATTTGCTTATAAAGCAGTAATTTATTGTAATTTGACAAACAAGAGTATTTCCCTATAAGCCAATACATTTTACTGTAGCGCATATTTAGTTCTTCTCTTTTTTTCTTTACATGTGCTTTCCAGCGCAGTTTTGCGTCTAGTGTCATGCCTAGATATTTGGCTGTGTTTGCGTAATCTACTTCTTTATCATTTATGAACACTGGTATGTGCTGAACATTTTTATTTGTAAAATTTATATGGACCGATTTTAGGTCATTTAGTTTAATTTGCCAATTTTTTGTCCATTTTGTTATATTGTTCACTGCCTTCTGTAGTTTTTTTGTCGCTACTTCAACTGTTTCTCCCACAGCAAGTACAGCAGTATCATCTGCAAATGTTGCCACAGTTGTTTCATCACTGTTCGGCAAGTCGCTAGTAAATAAGAGATATAATACAGGACCTAACACACTTCCTTGTGGTACACCAGCTTTTATTTCTCTTAATGTGGAGTAGTCATTTCCTTGCTTAATTCTAAAGAATCTCTCTAACATATAGGACTCTAAAATTTCTGAAAATTGTTTTGGCAGATGCTTTTGCAATTTGTAGATCAGTCCTTTGTGCCATACTTTGTCGAAAGCTTGTGCTACATCGAGAAATATAGTAGAGCATATCTTTTTTTCTTCAAATGCTTTTTCGATTTTATCTGTTATTCTATGCACCTGATCGATCGTGGAGTGTTCATTTCTAAAACCAAATTGATGGTTTGGGATTAGCGATTTTTCTTCGATTATTTTGTTCAGACGTTTAATCAACATCTTTTCAAATAACTTGGACAACATAGGTAGTATAGATATGGGGCGATAGGAGGTGACTTCACTAGGCGGTTTGCCTGGTTTTGGTATCATAATCACCTCCGCGACTTTCCACATGCTAGGTACATACCTTATCCTGAATACAGCATTTATGATCTGTGCTAGTTTCTTTAGGCCTTTTTTTGGGAATTGTTTAAGGATTTCCCCTGATATTAAATCAAATCCCGGGGCTTTTTTAGTACTGATGCCTTTTTTTATTTCATTGGCAATTTCTTTAGCCGTTACCGGTTGGATGTGACTTTCCTCTTCGCACAATTCTACGCTTTCTTGACAGTCTTTATCTTCATATGGTTGAAAGACGCCTTCAAGATATTCAGCAAAGAAATTAGCTTTTTCTTGGTTGTTTTTTGCCCAGTTACCTTCACTGTTTTTAACTGGTGGAATGTGAGCAATTGGCCTTTTCATTTTCTTTGTTGCCTTCCAGAGTGAGTACTCGGTATTAGCATCATTTGTAAGATTGGTAAGGTATTTTTTAAGAGACTCATTTTTAAATTCTCTTATCGATCTTTTAAGCTGGCTGTTTAGATTATTTAGTATTGTTTTGTCTCTGGGCGCTCTTGTTTGTTGCCAACGTTTTCTAGCTCGTCTCTTTTCCGTAATTATATCACATATTACTTTTGGATACGAGTTTTGTTGGATTTTAGTTTTCATTTTAGGTGTTGCAGCCCATGTAGCTCTTTGGATATTGACAGTTAATATTTGAACAGCATCTTCTAATTGATCTTCTGTTTCTATTGTTTCTAAGAGCTGAATACTATCCTCTAGATGCTGTCTGAAGTAGCTCCAATCAGTCAGCTTATTTCCTAGCCTTGCGCTATTTTCTTTAACAGTGATTTTATCGCCAAGTGTTAAAAGTATTGTGGAGTGATCTGAGTCAAGATCTGGTCCTTCTTCTACCTTCATATTGTTAGTCGAGATATTCTTTGTTACGAAGAAGTCGACAAGATCAGGGATTTTGTTTCTATCTGTTGGCCAATACGTAGGTTTTCCCGTTGAGTGATACTTGCCGTTAATTTCGTTTATTGCTTCATAAAGTTCTCTTCCTCTTGTATTTGTCAATCTAGATCCCCAATACTTGTTTTTGGCATTAAAATCTCCCCCTGCAATAAATCTATTGTTAAATATTCGGAAGAGGCCTAAAAAGTCATTTTTCTTTAGATTGTAACTGGGAGAACAGTAAATTGATGCAACTGATATAGTTTGTCCACTTTTCGTTCGAATGTTAATAGAAATTCCTTGCATCGCGCATGATTGGAACTTGGCTTCTATATGGTGATCGATCGTATACTTTACTATAACTGCAGCCCCGCATTTTGCTGAATTATGGGGATGTGGGGAGTGATATAATTCGTACCCTTGCAGTTTAAAGTTTGTATTGAATTTTAAGTGCGTCTCAGAGACAAGACATATATCTATTTGGTTCATGTCGAGGACTACTTGGATTTCATCCTTACGGTTCTCGATACCATTAGCATTCCATTCCAGGATTTTTAACCTATCCATCATGTTCTTCTTTTTTGTGCAGCCTTGTTATTGCTGCTTTTTTTCTCGAGGAGCGAGATTCTTTCTAATATAGCTTTATTGCTTTTATCCATGCTTTCTATTCTACTTAGGATTTTTTCCATGAACGTTTCCATATTATTATTTAATTTAGTTTTGGTTGTAGTTTTCATTTTTGCGACATTATCTACTTTTTTCGATGCAGCCTGTGCATATGTCAATACCGCTCCTGTTTTTGGTACTAATGTCTTTTTGATATTTTTATCGGCTATGGGTACTTCTTTTGGCGCTCGCATCTGCAAGTCCTTTATGTCTTTAGGTGCGTCCTTTTTTGTATTTGTCATAGCTTGTTTATGCTTTTTGTCTTTTGCTAATTGAATCTGTTTAGCAACTAAGCAGCCTCTATAGTTGGCTGGATGCTTTTCGTTGCAGTTAGCGCATTTTGTTGGTTCGTCTTTTTTCTTCATACAATCTTTAGTATGGTGGTTTCCTGCACACTTTACGCATCTTGGATTAGAGCTGCAGTATTTATTCGTATGTCCATACTTTTGACAATTCTTGCACTGTGGTACAAGTTTTGATTTCCTTACGGCATGAATCTCTACCTTCATTCCAAGGATGTCTTTAATATCGTATATCTTTTTGATATTTTCGTCGTGCTCAAAAGTTAGCATAAACATTGGAAGCGGTGCTTTGCTTTTAGATTTTAGCATATTGACAACTTCTAATATCTTTAGGTTTTTCCTTCTTAGATCTGTAACTACACTCTCTGGCGAGCATGAGAAGTGTAGTTTCTTTACAACAACCTTAATTGGCCTAGTTTGTTTATTCTCATAAGAGTACCATTGCAACTTTTTTTGGTTAAGTATTTTGGTAAGTCTTCTATAAGAATCTTCTTCATCTACATTTATTTTAATGTCATTGCCATTTATTAGCATTGTATTAGCTTTAATTTTATTTTCCTCCAATAACTTAACTAAGCTTTCATACTTTGTAATTTCCAGAGCAATAATTGGAGGAGGTTTGACTGACTTTTGAATTTTATTTTCTTTATTTGGAACATAATTGGTAGCTTGATAGCTTTCTTCCGGAGATGAGATCTTTGGGGATGTGCTCATTTTCCGTTTTTTATTTTTGTTCCCGTTTTTGGGTTTTCTTTCTGTCTCTTTCAGTAGTTCTTCCTCATCAGTTGAGAACTCAACTACTTTAATTATTTCTTTTTCTTTGTTTTGGCTGTTGATCTGATTTTTCAACGTTTGCAACTCCTGCTTTAGACTATTAATTTCTTGGATTAATGTCTCGTTTAGTTGCTTAAACCCATCTCTTTCCTTGCAGACTTCTGAATATTTTGCATTCAGAGTTTGGGTTTCATCCATTTTACATGATGATGGGGGTGATCTCTCTACCCTCTTACTTTTTCCAAAAGGGTTCTCGGTAAGCAATAAATGGCCCCCCCCCCCAGAATCCATGGGACCGACCTCCGAAGAGGGTGGATTTACCACTTTAGATGGCATACCACCTGGGGTATTAAAATCTTTTGTTTTGTTCATTGCATGTTTTAATTTTAACTTTTGTGAAAAGTTTAAACGTTTTTTTTTTTTTTTTAATTGTGCACAGCCGCTCCTGACATGGAGAACAGACGCTGACCAGGGAGCCGCCCAATATGGGTCAGACGCTTCTGGATTTTTGTGACTAGGGTCCGCAGGGTCGTTACGCCCGTTACCTCTCTCCAGAGAAGTACCCTTGCGGGTAAAAATGGTTACTTATCTTATAAGCTATATATACTATTATAAAGATTGCTACTGTTGTCGTTATCCATTCTGGGATTGATGTTGAAATTTGGAGTTCCTGGTGTTCTTGTATGTTATTTACCACTGTCGCTTGTGAGGATGGTTTGCTTTGGGCTTTTCCCATAGTTCGCTCTCCTTTCTTCTTTTATTTTGTTTATGAAGATGTTCTTTTGCTTAATGTCAGTTGTTATAGCAATTATGCGGTATAGTTCCGCAATATTTTGACGTGCCTTGACCTGGCGTCCTCCACGCGTTCTTTTTCTTGGTTGCACGGTTGCTGCTTCTTCTCTTATTCATTTTTGACATCATCGTACTGCTTCAAACTCATATTTAATATCGCGTCTAGGTACGTTTTGTCGTACATTGCTTGCGCGTATTGTATTTGTTAGTTTTTGACTATTCTATTAGTGAGGCAAATATGTTCGGTTCGCCTTTATACTTTCCGAGCGAATCAATTCACAAATTTTATTTCAGCTTTGTTAATGAGGCACATACGAGTATATTCATTTTGGTCCCCTCCCTGTTGGAATTCTTAGAATTTCAACAACAGTTTGGCAGGATCGCCATGTAGTGTTTAAACGAAGGGAGTTTGGTGCGTAGTAGTCGTTAGGTATTTAAGCGTACCACGCTATGTTTGGTATATGAGCGTACCACGCTATATTGTTTTAGGCGATTTCTCGCCTCAACTTTTGAGACCAACAAAGTAAAACAAGGCAATGCTGCCGAATTGAGTTCTAAGTTGAATCTGTTTTTATTCATTAAATTCTATTCCTTAAATATTATTTGCTTTGTTAATTATAACTGTTATACTTATTTCCTATCCTACTTCTACTTACATTATCGATTATGAATATCTTATTCTCTATTCCTATTGGCTATGCACCATTCTATAAGATCTTATTTCTATTGAGTGACGTTCAGTTCAATTGAGTGCATTGAGTCACACACATGAATTAAATTGTTTTGTGTCTGATTCATTCACTCGATTGCACTTTACATGTTACGTCACTTTCATATTTGACTTTGGTCTAGGGGCAGTGGTGCCAATAAGTGGATACACTACACTTTTGTTAAACATTTTTGCTTTTTATTATTTCCTTTATTTTTTTTTTAAATCATATTATGAAATGTCATCTCAGGCAGACGGCAGTATTGCCATGTCCTCATTCTTAAGTATACCAATTTGTAAACTTTATGAGGGAAAAAATAAAGAATCTATCTAATCTAATCTAATCTATTAAATTATTGTCTCTTATTGAATACAACAATTTTATTAGGCTGTTGTCGGTTAGTTTGTTTACTAGACGTGCGTTGTGTTCCTTCATTATAATTTTATTAACAAGTGTTAGCAGCACAGATGAATGATCTGAATCAAGATCTGGCCCTTCCTTAACTTGGGTAGTATTTAAGGAAATATTCTTAGTTAAGAAGAAGTCGACAACATCCGGGATTTTGTTCCTATCTATGGGCCAGTAAGTAGGATTTCCCGTTGAATGGTAGTTAACATTGTTTTTTTTTTAATATATTCAAGGAGTTCTCTTCCTCTTGTATTTGTTAATCTTGATCCCCAAGATATGTTCTTAGCGGTGAAATCTCCGCCTATTATGAATTTATTTCCGAATTTACGGAAGAGGCTTTCAAAATTGTTTTGTTTCAGCCTGTAGCTAGGAGAACAATATGCCGCTGCTACCGTTATCTGGCTGCTGCTTGTTTTTATGTTTACGGATTTCGTTTGTATTTCGCACGACTGATATTCTTCATCTTCTTCGTGGTTAACACCTTCCTTAATTATAACTGCGGCCCTCCTCTTGCTGTATTTTGAGGATGTGGGGTTTGGTATGTCTTGTATCCGCGAAGTTCGTATTTTGTTCCAATTTTAAAATGTGTCTCGGAGACTAGACATATGTCAATTTTGTTTATGTCGAGAGTCGCTTGCAATTCGTCTTTACGATTCTCGATGCCATTGGCATTCCATAATAAGATTTGTATGTTTTTAGCCATTATGTTCTTTTAGGTACAGTTCTTTTATTACTGTTTTGTTTTTCAAGGAGAGATATTCTTTCCAGAATTTTCTTATTATTCTTTTTCCATTATTATTCTATATCTCCCATTCTGTTAAGGAGTCTTTGCATGATATCCTCCATAGCATTAATGGGAGGCTTGGGGTTTCCGACTGGTTTTACAACGTTTTTCGAAGCAATCTGTGCATATGTTTTCTGTGGACCGGTTATGAGGCTTAAGTTTTCATTTTCGCTTAAAGGTAGATTTCCTTTAGCTCCTATAGATTTCGGTCTAAAGTCTTTTTTGTCTCTTTTTTCTCCGTTTTTGGTTGCGTCTTTTTGAGCAGGCTTTTGCATTTTTGCTTGTTGTCTTTTACCTGCTGTATCTCTTTTGCTACTACACACCCTCTGTAGTTAGCTGGGTGTCTTTCGCTACAATTGGCGCATTTAGGGGCAGCATTTTTTCCCTTATGCAGACTTTTATATGGTGGTCTCCTGCACATTTAACGCATTTCGGGTTTGAGTTGCAGTATTTGTGAGTGTGACCATGCTTTTGGCAGTTCTTACATTGAGGAACTAGCTTTGATTTCCGCAAAGGATGAATTTGAACTTTCATTCCTTAGATATCTTTAATTTCATAAATTTTTTTGATGTCTTCATCTTGCTCAAAAGTAAGCATGAACATCGGGAGCGGTGCTTTACTCTTGTACTTAAGCATGTTGACAACTTCAAGTATTTTGAAGTTTTTCTTTATTAGGTCATTTGCAATGCGTTCAGGTGTGCATGAGTAGTGTAGTTTCTTTGCAACAACCTTTATTGGTCTTGTTTGTTTATTTTCAAACGAGTACCATTGAACTTTTTTCTGGTTTAGCAATTTTGTTAAGTTTCTGTAGGATTCCTCGTTGTCCACATTAATTTTAACATCATTGCTATTTAGGAGAGCTATATGAGCTTTTATTTTATTTTCCTCTAAAATATTCATTAAGCCTTCGTACTTCGTACTACAGAGCACTATAATTGGTGGAGGCTTTATTGTTTTGAGTGGTTTGGTTTCTTTACCTTTCATCTTTTCTGGGCTTTTCTTGGTCACTTTTGGTGGTGAAAGCTCCGGAGACCTGCTCATTTTTTCTTTTTTTGTTCCTTTTTGTTCTCTTAAAGGGTGGTTCTGTCTCTCTATGCAGTTCTTCTTCATCCGTAGAGTACACTACAGTTTTAGGTATCTGCTCATTTTTATTGTTCTTATTCTATATGTAGAGCCGATTTATCGAGATGGCTCAAACCTTGAGAAATATACTTTAATGCAAAAACCGAAAGGATGTATTAAATAAAATAAGATTTATTAATTGCTTTAAACAAGAACGAGTTAGCTTACTTCAAGTATTAAAATCGAATAAAAAGAAGAAGTCAAGTCAGAATGACAGACAGAAAGAAAACAGAAAATGTTTGTATGTATATGTTGGTATGCATGGGCACGAATTGGCAGGGATGTTCAACACGCCCCCTCAATGAGATGATCCTCATACCATGATGACCCCAAGTTTCGATAAGCAATTGTAATGCTTCGGCCCAGTTAGTGCCTTAGTCAGAACATCGGCATGCATTTCTTCCGTAGGTAAATATTCCAATTTTAAGCCTCCGTTAGACAATACATCGCGAATGAAGTGGTGTCGGATATCTATATGTTTAGTCCTTTGGTGAAAAACATGATTTTCAGCAAGAAGTCCGGCACCTCGATTGTCGTAATATAAAATGATTTCATTCAGGTCCTCAAGACCGAGTTCCTTGAAGAAAGTCCTTAGATGAATAGCTTCCTTCATAGCCTCGGAGATACCCATGTACTCAGCTTCAGTTGAAGATAATAATAATAATAATAATATTTGGTTAGGGTATATTACACTGCGACCTATTGGTCTATTGTGTCCCATTGCTTGTGCCTCGGAGAGGTTCATGCCCTCGTTCAGAGCCCTCTCTAGATACTTCTTTGTGAAGCGTGTCGAGGTATTGCTCTGATTTATCCTTGGCAGGTTACACTCCTTAGAGCACAGCGTCCAGTCCAGTTTCTTTGATGAATCTGAGAATGAGCTGTGGGTCCATGGTTTGTATGTCCTTGTCTGTTATTTGGTGCCTGCCCAAATATTTTATCCTTTTGTGGGTCAGTGCCCCACAGGATTCCAGTATATGGTCTGGAGTTTCGGCGGTTTCACTGCAGAATCTGCAGAGCCCGTCCTCCGATATGCCAATTTTCCTCAGGTGCTCCTTGAGTCTGCAGTGCCCCGTGAGGAGGCCTGTTAGGATTCTTAGGTTGTTTTTATTAAGGCCGATACAAACTTTGAATCTCTTTTGGTTGTAATTTCCTAAGAGTTTCTTTGCTTGCCTCAGACCTTGGAGGTTGAGAAAGGTTTTGGCCTTTGTTGCTTCCTTCAGTCTCCTGAACTCTTCGCGTATAGTGTGTTCTCCTATCCCGTAGAATGGTTCAGGTCCTATGAAGGAACCCTCTGCCCCTTTTCTCGCCAGAGAGTGCGCTGCTTCATTGCCTGTAATGCCAACATGGCCAGGTATCCAGCAGATGGAGATTCTGTTATTCTCGCCTAGTCTATTCAGTCCTTGTAGGCATTCCCACACGAGTTTTGACCTGATAACGTAGGCGTCAAGAGCCTTTATAGCTGCTTGGCTGTCAGATATTATTGCTTTGTTGCAATTTCTGTAGTTTTTCTCGAGGTTGATTCGAACGTACCTGTCTATGGCACATATTTCTGCCTGGAAGATGCTGGTACATTTGCCCATGGATTCGTAGTGCTTAGTTCTTGGCCCAAACACTCCTGCACCAGTTCCCTCTTCGGTCCTCGAGCCGTTCGTATACCACTTTGTTGTGTGGTTGCTCAGTCCATAAGTTATGGATTCATTGCTCCAATTCTCCTTATTGCTGAGCTTTTTCTGGAAATTCTTCTCGAAGTTGAATTTCCTGATGCTGTCGTCCCTAGGTATGCCAAGAAGTGGGAGCTTTTTGAGCAAGTCACCGTGTTCTTTCGAACCGATGCATTTCCCTCTCCCAATTCCCTCCTTTGCCATCCTAAGGATTGTTTTGTCTGCCACGTTCATCACCATGATGTGTAGAGGGGTCAGTTCCAATAACACCTCCATGGCTGCGGTTGGGCTGCTACGCATTGCTCCGGTAATGCATAGGCACGCCAGTTTTTGCACTTTGCCGAGTGTCTCTCGCGTTGTGACTAGACTGGTTCGCTTCGCCCATGCTACCGCTCCGTATGTGATCATTGGTCTCACGATTGCAGTGTACATTCATCGCCGGATGTTTGGGCTGCATCCCCATGCCTTCTCCGCTAGGCTCCTACATATCATGAGAGCGCGGGTGGCCTTCTTGGATATCTCCTCTGTATGTTTTCGCCAGAGGAGTTTACTATCTAGATGGAGTCCTAGATATTTTACTTCTTTGACTGGTATCAGTGTCGTGCCTGATAGGCTGATGTCCTTAAGTCTTTGAAGTTGTCTTTTCCTTGTGAATGGTACTATCGTTGTTTTCGCCGGATGTTAAGTCCGACAGTATGGCACCATTCCTTGGTTACTTTAAGCCCCTTTTGTATGATGTCCCCAAGGGTTTCTTCGAACTTGCCCCTGGCAATCAATACAATGTCATCGGCGTACGCCTGACAGTTGATGCCATGGTTGGTTAATTTTTCCAGCAGTTCGTCTACAACTAGGCTCCATATTAAGGGTGATAGTACCCCTCCTTGTGGACATCCTCTTGTTGTGTTTACTCTGATGGTTCCAGATGGTGTTGGAGTCTCTGCTGATCTAGTGCTCAGCAGCTCACACATCCAGTTGGATACTGTACTGTTAACTCCTTTCCTATCAAGGGATCGTTTAATCGCCTCATGTGAGGTGTTGTCAAATGCTCCCTCTATGTCTAGGAAAGCGCACAGTACTATTTCTTTTGCTTCCAAGGCACTTCGAATTATCTCCGTCAGCTGATATAGGGCGGTCTCTGTTGATCTGCCCGCTCTGTATGCATGCTGACGCTGATGTAATTGGGATGTGTTCAGAACATCTTCCCTTAAATAATTGTCCACAACCTTTTCTGTCATCTTCAGAAGAAATGACGTAAGGCTGATGGGTCTGTACGATTTTGGATGTGTGGGGTCTTTTTCCCCGCTTTTGGTATAAACACAACCCTTGCTCGTCGCCATTGCATTGGTATGTGGCCCAAGGCAATACTGCTCCTTGTTATTTTTAGGAGGTGTGGTATTAGTACCCTTTGCCCTTCTTGAAGAAGGGCGGGTATAATGCCGTCCACTCCGGCAGATTTGAAAGGCTGAAAGGAATTTATTGCCCATTTCACTCGTCCCTCAGAACAGATGGTTGATGTTGTTTCCCAGTCTTCCCTCCGAGGTCTGATTGAAGTGGTACTGATCCCTGGCTCAGTACTAGGCGAGCTGCCAGGGAAGTGAGTTTTTAGTAGCAATAGTGCCCTTTGCCTTCCGTGAACTCGCCATCTGGTTTCCTCAGAGACATCGGCACTCCTCCTGACTTCGCAAGAGCTTTGTGTAGCCTTGCCGCAGTAGGAGTGCTGGTGATTCTCTCACAGAATTTCCTGAAGCTATTTCTTTTAGCTTTTCTTATTTCCTTATTATATGTAGTAAGGGCCATTTGGTAGCTTTGCCATTCTCCGCTGCGCTTTGCTTTATTGAAAAGCTTCCGCACCTCGGATCTTAATTTTGACAAGTTATTGCTCCACCATGGCGTCTGTTTCCTGTCCCGTTCTCTACTTAGAGGACAGTTTTCTTCGAACGCAGTGATGATGGCGTTTGTTATGCCTTCCACTGCGCTCTCTAGCTCTAGGGGGTGTCCCGGAACCTTCCTCAGACTAAGGCGCCCCAGATTGCTCCCTAGAGCAGTTCTATAAGTTTCCCAATTGAATTTCCTTGGGTTTCTTACTGGATTTCTCGTGATACTTGTGCTGTCCAGGTCGAATACTATTATTCGATGGTCAGACAATGACGTCTCACTAGATACTCTCCAGTTACTAATTAATTTACGTACGCTTGGGCTACCAAGCGTGAGGTCGAGTACCTCCTCCCTGACTCTATGTAGTTACAAAAGTGGGGGTATTTCCCACGTTTATAATATCAAGTGACGAACTCATAATAAATTCTAGTAGGTACTCACCCATGATGTTGGTGTCGGTGCTCCCCCATGTGACGTTGTGGGCATTTGCATCGCACCCTATAAGGAGCGGCATGCGGAGTTTATTGCAATGCTCCACCAGTCGCTGCATTTGGGATGATACAACCGGCTCATCCCCTGCACAATACGCCGATGCGATGACAATTGTGCGGTGACATCCTTCAACATCCAGATGTACCTGAATTGGCACCAGATCTCGTGTCGCGTATTCTGAAAGTAAAATAAATGTATATTTATTGTTTATTAGAATTCAAGCTCTCGGTTTCTCGGCCCGAGTGTCCCATATTACCTTTGCATCCTTGCTCGCCAATCCTTTGACTTGTCCTTTCAGGATCCATGGCTCCTCGATCAGTACTAGCCCTAGGCTTTGGCAGGTAAACATCCTAGATATAGTCGCCGAGGCGGCTATAGCATGGTGAATGTTTACCTGTACTAGTTTGATTTTTCTGTTGGCGGGGTTCATCGAGCTATTGCTCGCGCGGGGCAGTTGCCCCGTCCTCCTTCAGCAACGAATCTTCCTCCTCCTGGGTGATTTCCTGGAAGAGGTCGATGAACGTGTTGTCCATTTCCCTCTCAGAGATCATGCTCTCCGAGAAGAACATAGACTCCTCGGTCTCCTCAGGAGCCTGCTCCGCCGATTGGACAACGGAAGAAGGTGCTTTAGTCTTCGGAGGAGCAGAATGCTCTACCTCGGACTGCGCGCTCTGCGAGTTCAGATTCGATGCTGGCTGGGCTGTTTGCCCAGAGATCTCGGCCGACCTCTTGAGTCCGCACACCGCAATCCTGCCGAATCGGTAGCTCAGGGATCCTTTTTGGGATTTTATGGCGTCAAAGGATTCTCGGTCGATGCCAAGAGCCAGTACCTGCCCGGTTCCCTCTTTTCGACAATTGAGAACCTTCCACGACTGGTCGTTAAGTCCGACATTCTGTGCTTCCAGCAGTGCCAAGGAGGTTTTAGCTTCTTGCTCTGCACTGCGTGGAAGGAAGATCGTTATGGAGTAGGACCGTGGTATATCTGTCCCACTGCATGCCATGAGGCGTGTCCCCTTCCATTTCCCCAGCTTTGGGGCTACTGCCTTTAGCCACTCAACTGTCTGCGGAGTCTCGCAGTCAACTAAGAGCATTCCATGTTTGAAATGTATGCCCTGGAATTTGAGCTTATGCTCCCATCCCACGGCCATTTCCAACACAATGGCGTCTTCAAGTGCCGTGAGGTCAGGGTTGCTGAGGATCTCCTGCGGATATTTCACCGGGAGAACAGCAACCTGCTCAGCAATCGCACCTGTCTCGTGTCTACCGCTAGCCGGGAAGGTTTTCACCGCCGTAGCATAGCTTGGACCGACCACGGTGGCGCTCGCTTTTGCAGGCTTTCCCGTGGCCCTCTCGGTACCTTCATCCACCTTCTGCTTTTTGGCTTTATTTGTGGTGGGGGGGGGGGGGGGGGTGATGTTGTTGTTCCCCCTTTTCACCGTCGCCACTTCTAGGGCTTGGCCCGATGCTCCTCAGCCCTCCTTTTGGCTTCCTCAGGCCCGAAGCCTTAATTGAGGTAGTGGAGGTACCATCCTTTTTCTAATTTTTATTAACTCGATTTTTTGACAAGAATTCCGAAGTAAAATAATAGCGTTCGCAGATGACATGGCATGTGCTTTCCACAGTGATTCTTTTTTAAACCTTTTTGTTGACATAAACCATGATTTGGAAGTCTTAAGGCATTGGTTCTCAATGCATAAAATGATAATTAGTGACAAAACCAAAATAATGTTTTTTAATGTGTGTGGTAATGAGGTGGTTTTCGGACCTTTCTTGTTTCATTCTACAAACTGTACTAAATTTATTCATTGTAAACCCATCTGTAACTTGGAAGAGAACTCACAGACATTTTTTGAGGCACGTTGCTGTTCAAATCATTGTTTCAGTATTGAGTGTGTGAAGTCTTACAAGTACCTTGGTATTTTGATTGACTGGAAGATGGATTGGTCCGGCCATACTAATGCACTTAAGAAGTATCTTATGGCTGCTACAAGGCAATTCTACTTGTTAAAACAGTATTGTTCCAGGGATCTTCTTGGGTGTATTTATTATGGTTTGGTGCATTCTAAGCTCGAATATGGCATTGTTTCATGGGGTGGTACTCATAACAACAAAATTAATCCGCTTCTAGTTTCTCAAAAACATGTTATTCGTCTTATTTGTAACAAAAATCGTCGTTATAATAGTTTAATGCTTTTCAGAAATCTCAAAATCTTACCTCTGAAACACTTGTATTTCTACAAAGTTTTGAAAATATTTTTTGCCAGATCTGGCCATCTATTAAGCAGGTGCTCTTCTAGCTACAGCCTTAGCATAAATAGTCAACATCTTGCTCTAGTCCCAAATCACAATCTTCAAATATTTCTCAATTTTTATACGTCAATTGCTCCTAGACTATTTAACAGCTTACCTATTAGCATTAGAATAACTAGAAATGAATCCATTTTCCTCAAAAGAGTAAAACTCTGGCTCGCCGATCTAAATTATAAGGATATCCATGATTTACTATGTTTAATTACTTAAGTGTTTTTTTGTGAGTTTTTCGCTTGCGATCCATGTAATCACTTTACTTTGGCACTTTCACTATTTGTTACTCATGTATTATTAACAAAATTAAATATAATTTATAAAAAATAATATTGTTATTATTAGTTTCAAAGTCTTGTCGTAGCCCCACTTCATGTTATTATAATACTGTTAAGTTATAATTCCTGCTTTCGCCTCTAGTTCCTTATGGACTATAGATTGCAGATTCTTTATTAATTTAATTATTGATCATTGTATTTATACCTAGTCTTATCTGTTTTATGTTAGGAATTGATAAAGAAAGTAATAAATAAATATTCATATTCATTCATATTCATTTAGTGCCAGCACCACTAAGTCCCCTTCGCCAGAGGGTCGTGCCTCGCGCCTGGTTTCCCAGGTGGAGGTAAGGCTGGCTTATTTCTCTTCCTTCCGGTGTTGTTATCGGGGGGTACAGGGGCTGGTACTTGAGCTATGCTCGTTCCCGCTGCCCTAGTTCCCTCCACCATTACTTTCCCGGACAGGGAGGGGATTAGCATTTGGCTCCTATCCCCACTGCATGCGCCTCTCGGTGCTACCGGGCTGCTTCCCGGGCCTTTTGGCACCCCCGTGGCTTGTCGTGAGGTGACGATGGTTCTTTTACTGGTGCTGGGTTGCACCAGTTTAGAACCTCCCTCTCGACTCGTTCCGGGTCTATCTTGTGCCAGGCCGTCGTCATGGATGTCCTGCTCCATCCGACCAATGGCTTCGTCTGCGGTGTGTCCCCACATTCTGTTTAGTTTGTTTTTGTTTTTTTGTTTGTTTTGTTTGGGCATATCCCACGAGTAGCGCGGCAAAGACGGTCAACCACGCCAGAGCCCCGCATTAGCGTGGTAAGCCCATGGTGACTCTCTGAGGTGGCCCGGTATCAGAGAGGCTCCGCAGAAATACAGCCGGATACCCCTGGCTGCAAACCATCCAATAAGCACGGATCGCATGACACTCTGGATTAGGGGTGGATAGACGTTAAGTCCTATCCAGTTCTTGGTTGGCGCTCATCAATCGGCCTGTCTGCCATGGGTGGCCCTTAGACAGCATAGCCCGTTGAATCTTTGCACCGTAAGCCTCCGCACCGGTACCATCGAATGCAATGATGGTACACACGTCAAGGTGACTGACCATCGCGGGGTCAGTTGAAGATAGAGCAACAGTCCGTTGCTTATGAGATTTCCAGCTAATGACTGCATTGGAAAACGTGAAGGCAAATCCAGTGTAAGATCGTCTATCGATTACGCACCTTCCCCAATCGGAATCGACGAATCCATTTATGCCTTCCTTATTTGAAGAATATCGCAATCCATGGTCTATTGTGCCTTGAAGGTTGCGTAGCACTCGCTTTGCAGCACCCCAATGGACATCGTTGAAGCAGCTGTTGAATTGCGCAAGAACACTTGTTACGTGAGATATGTCTGGTCGGGAATAAACAGCAGCATGCATTAATCCTCCAATTAATTCTTTGTATGGCTGCTTTTCTTGATCGCTGGAATTTTCACCCTTGACTAGTCTCGAGTTTGGTTGCATGGGGACTGTCAATGGTTTGGCGTCCTGCATATTAAATCTCTAAAGCTAATTACGGATGTAACCCTTTTGAGTTATGGATATGGATCCTGAATCTTGAGAAATTTCGATTCCAAGACAATATTTTGCCTCTCCCATATCTTTAACTTCGAAGTCATCCATAAGACTAATTTTAATGGATTGTATCCAGCTGAGGTCCTCGGAGCAAAGAAGAATATCGTCAACATAGATAGAAAGGATTAAGATCTTACCATTTCTCCATGCAACATACACGCATGGATCTGATTTTGTGGCCTTAAGCCCAATTTGCCGCAACTTACGATCAAATCTTTCATTCCATTGATGTCCGGCTTGTTTCAAACCATAGAG
Source organism: Portevinia maculata (assembly GCA_949715645.1). Taxonomy (NCBI): domain Eukaryota; kingdom Metazoa; phylum Arthropoda; class Insecta; order Diptera; family Syrphidae; genus Portevinia; species Portevinia maculata. Next base: position 207,364,294 of record OX454526.1, on the reverse strand, counting down.
GGCCTTCTTCAGGTAACACACCTGCTTTCCTTCACGAAAAGATTGGATTATTGTTTTTGCTTTCTGGGCAATGCAACTATTTATCGGCTCAGTTTGTAGAATTTCTTCTATAACATCTTCCAGCAACGGTGGCGGCTTCATATGAATTTGCTCGTTCAATGTTCCATTTGAGTACGCTGAGGTGATGTCGACTTGATGAACCTTGAGTTGGAACCTTACAGCAAGAGCGAGCATAAGACGTATAGATTCAAGGCGAGCTACGGGAGAAAACGTCTTTGTGTAGTCTATACCTGATTGTTGAGTAAAATCTTGGGCTACAAGGCGAGCCTTCCTCCTTGTAACAACACCATCTTGATTTCGCTTGTTTGTGAGTACGAAACGGCATCCAACTTTGCTCTGCTCCGCCCGCTCATGTACCAGTTTCCAAGTATCATTTTTAATTAGACTTTTAACTTCATCTACAATCGCGTCCTTCCACTCAGCACAGTTATTACCTTGAAGGGTGTTTTCGTGTTGAATGGCTGGTTCTTTGCCTTTTTTTCTCAAAGAAATACTTTTAAATAAACCGGTGTAAAATCAAACTCAACTTCCTTACTTTCGTTACAAAATTCAAGTGTCATTTTATTCTCGTTATATGCATTATACAAAAAAAAGGAACGACCTCTGTCGGGTCTATCAAGGTTAAATCAAAAAATGTAGTACATAAACAAATGTCAAGTTATCTTTAGTGTGCTTAATTCACAATGATTGATTTAAATGAAATGGGTTGAATTGAATTGAAAATGAATTGTAATTAATTAATTGCATTAAACATTCTCCGCCCCGGTGAACAATGTTCGCAGTGTGGTCCTCATAAGGCGCTGTTGTGCCGGAGCCGGCCCTGGTATTTTTCTTCCTCAGGATCGGTACATTACTTTCTTGTGTACATGCAAAGAAAAAAAAAACTTTAACAAATGAACAGATAAGAGAAACACAAATTCAACGTTACACCACACATAAACCAGTTATGTTGTGTATGAACCAACTAACTAAGTTGTTGTTGTTTTTTTTTTGTATCGGTTCTGTGCGAAGCTTGGGGTGCAGTTATCAATATGATATTATCATAGCGTAAATTTACGGTGTTGAGTTATTAATGGTGATAAAACCCATTAGACGTTTTTCTTTTTTAGTCCCAAGCGGGGAACAGAGCGGGGCACGAGCGATCAGAGCTCGCTCCGAGCTGAACGTAACCTGAGGGCTCCGAGCTAATTAAGAAACAGAATTGAGCACTGAACTGTCATTAGATAATTTTTTTTTATTAATTTTCAAAATAGTCAGGTTTGCTTCTGAAATTGGTGTTTGTCAAGGATTGTTCCATTTAAATTATAATTTCTAGTAAATAAACTATGGAAAAAGCACAAATAATGAATGAAGTCAGCCGCGCTCAGCTTTTCGCTCGATGTGCTCGGTCATTTTTAATCGAGCTCATCGAGCGAGCTCTGAGCTAGATCAGAGATAAAAAAGAAATACAAATTTTGTGCTCAGAGCGCTCCGAGCTAAAAAAGTAACACAGTTCTTTTTTTGACAGCTCAGTGCCCCGCTCGGAGCTAAAAAAGAAAAACGCCTATTGATGATTATTGTTGCATCGGAATTATAGTATGTACTTGTCGTTTCATTTCGGGGTGACGTGCAACACGGTAGTGTTGTTGGTTTTTTTTTTTTTTTTGATTTACTTATTTATTTTGCTTTCGTCGGCGTGTTGTGTAGTGCAAAGTAAATAATTGGCAGTGCGGTTGTCAACAAAAATAAATAAATAAAAATTGTCATAAGGCAACATTATTAGTTTTTGTTTTTATTGTTGTCATCGGGTTGTTGTTGTTGAGTGTGCTGATGCTGTCCTGCTGCTGGTGTGTCGTGCTGGTATCCTGCTGCTGCTGGACGGGGATATGTTCCGTATAAAGCGCGGAACGGATTTTTTTTTCCGGATGAGTATTTAGTGTTCTATGTAATTTAGGAAATTTTAGGTTCATTGTGTTGTGTTATAGTCGAATTAGGTTTTATAGGATTTAGAATGTTTCCTTGCACTGTCCATTTCGCGTAGAAAGCCCGTGTTCGATTCCCAGTATGGGAACCAGCTCTTTTTTTTTCAATGTTCTGTTAATTGTGTGTGCGTAATTTATTTTCGGTTTGATCGTTATAAATCGTTTTAATTTTAAATGATGGTGCCTTCCTCGGATGCTTTATTGCTGGGAAGATAACATATTTTAGTGATAGGGCGTTTCATATGCCCGGATTTTGTTTTGAGAGTTACTACTCGAACTAAGTTGTCGGCTCCTGGATGTGTTTCGGTAATTCTGGCTAAACTCCAATGGGAAGGTGGAAGTCTTTCGTCCTTAACGATGACCAGATCTCCGATCTTAGGTTCAGCTTCTTTTCTTGTCCATTTCGGACGTTGTTGTAAGCGAGAAAGGTACTCGCTGTTCCATTTACGCCAAAACGAGTCCATGAACACTTGTGTTCTTGTCCATCTATCCAGATAACTTACGTGTCCGGCTACTATATGTCCTTGAGGTACGGCAAGAATGGGATCACCAATGAGGAAGTGTCCTGGGGTTAAGGCATCTAGGTCATCTATGTTGTCCGATAAAGGGCACAGAGGCCGGGAATTTAAACATGCTTCGATTTGTGTAAGCAGCGTGCATAATTCTTCGAAGGTGAGCCGCTCATCTCGGACGATTCGTTTTAGATGATGTTTGACGGACTTGACCCCAGCCTCCCATAGCCCACCAAAGTGAGGCGAAGCGGGGGGGATGAAATTCCAATTCGTTCCTGAATTGGCTAGTGTTCCTGCAATTTCCTTCCAATCATGCTGAGCCCTTTCAAACATTCGGGTTAATTCTCGATTAGCACCCACAAAATTAGTGCCGCAATCGCTGTAGATCTGAGCACAAATGCCTCGTCGTGCCGTAAATCGGCGGAAGGCAGCTAAGAAGGCCTGAGTGGTCAATTCCGACACTGTTTCCAAATGTATGGCTTTTGTGGCCAGACAAACGAAAATAGCGAAATATCCCTTGTATGTCTTGGCTCCTCTTCCTTTCCATGCCTTTATCTCAATGGGCCGGCATAATCCACTCCACTGTTGGTAAATGGTCGGGCCATTCGTACTCGTGGCGCCGGCAGGCTTCCCATGAGTTGCTGCAAATTCCTTTTTTTGTGTCGAAAACATTTTACACATTGATGTATGTGTCTTTTTACATTCCTTTTTATACTTATGATCCAATAAGACATACGAATGTAGGCTATAGTCAGCTGATTGCCCCCGTGCAGTGTTTGTTTGTGAGCATCCCGCATGACAAGTTCAGTGAAATGGTAGTTTGGTCTAAGGATAACTGGATGCTGCTGGTTGTATGAAAGCAGTGTATTTTGCAGTCGACCACCGACCCTTAGTATTCCATTACCATCGATGAACGCGTTGAGTAATGATTTTGGGACCGTTTTCTTCTTTTCGTATTCGCAGAGTTCTTCGGCAAACATGTGTCTCTGTGTTGCTTTATGCACGACTAATCTGGCACATTCGAGTTCTTCGGGACTAAGTTCGCCTAGAATTTTTAAAGTTTTCCTAATTTTTACCAGGCAATTTCTTCCGAAGCGGCGACAAAATGCGACTGCCCTAATGACCTTTGATAGCCGCGAGCATCTCAATATGCATTTCTCGATGTCATCATCTGCTGCACCGATGTTCGCTACGGTACAGTGAAGCTTTACTGCTCGCTTCTCTTCTTCAGTCTCGAATGTCGATGGCTGCTCAGGTACTTCATAACACCACTTCGCACGCAAAAACGAAGGCCCTGTTCACCACAGATCTTGTGCTCCTAACGTTGAGGGTGATACGCCTCTAGACGCTAGATCAGCTGGGTTGTAATCCGTCGGAATGTGTTTCCTTATGTCACAGCTTGTGAGGCGTTGAATTTCGGATACCCTGTTACTCACAAAGGTCGTCCATTTCGACGGCTGCGCTCTGATCCATGGCAGCGTGATCATTGAGTCTGACCAGGCGTGTATTTTGGCGTTGGAGAGGTCAAGAACCTCTCTTATGTAATTAAGAAGAGACGCGAGCAGTGCGGCTGCGCACAGTTCGAGTCGGGGAAGACTTACGGTTTTCAGCGGCGCCACTTTAGTTTTTGATATAAGCAGATGCATGTGTATCTTGTCTGAGTTGTCAAGCACACGCATGAAGACAACTGCACCATACGCCCTCTCAGACGCATCGCTGAAGCCATGCAGTTCCACTATCTTTTGTGTATTGTGTGCATTAATCCACCTTGGGATCTTAATGTGCTCGATTTTAGGAAGTTCTCTCTGGAAATCTTGCCATTCTTCTTCCAAGTCTGACGGAATCGGTTGGTCCCAATCAGTTCCTCTGCACCAAAGCTTTTGCATCATTAAGAAGTTCTTTGCAGTTAGACGTCCATTTCCGAAGCTTAAACCCTGCAGAGGCTAGCAGGTTACGTATCTCATCGCGTTTAATACGGGTTTCCTCGATTGAGTCTGCACCGCTGATGAGATCGTCGACGTACATCTCCTCCCTGACTGCACGGGCTCCCTTTGGATACCTTTCGGCTTCATCCTCAGCGGCTTTGTGTAGGGCGCACAAGCCGTGCCAAAGGTAACCGTCTTCAACTTAAAGGCCTTGATGGGTTGATCCAGCCTTTCTCTCCAGAGAATAAGCTGATAAAATCGATCAGCTGGCTGTACAGAAATTTGGCGATACATCTTTTCTATATCAGCCGTTAGCGTAAATTGATGTTTTCGCCACTTCAATATTATGTCAATTATATTTTTTTGCAATTTGGGACAAACCATCAAGTGTTGGTTCAGAGAAGTGCCATCGGCAGTTTTTGCGGCTGCATCAAAGACAACTCTCAACTTGGTGGTGGAGCTAGCTTCTTTGAACACAGCATGATGGGGAAGAAAAAAGTGAAAGGGTGATTTTAAGACAGGGTCCTTGTGGAGATCTACTTCCTCCATGTGATGTAAGCTAAGGTACTCCATGATACATTGGCTATAATCCACCTTCAGCTTCGATTCCTTCTCAAGTCGTCGTTCCAGAGATGAAAAGCGCCTTACTGCATTCTCTTTGCTGGGTCCCAGTTTAGGATAAAGTCCTCCTTTGAACGTCAGACCGACTTCATACCGTCCATCTGGCAGACGTTTTGTTGTCTCAGCAAAGTATTTCTCACAGGCGACATCTTCTTCTGACGGTTGAATAACGTAAGGAGTTTCTTCAATTTCCCAGAATCTCCGCATTTGTGTGTCGAGGTCGACGTGTTGGAAAAAGCTTTGAAGACGCCTTGGACTTGCCTCAGGAACTTTTCCCAAGACAATCCATCCCAAATGTGTTTTTTGGGCAATCGGCGCGGTTTCAGAGTTGCTGCGAATAATCTCTGGCAAAACAATGTCAGGATAAACATCCGAGCCAAAAAGTATATCGATCGGAGCAGGAACATAGAAATTTGGTTCTGCTAACTGTACATTAGTTAGGTGTTCCCAAGTGTTGGGTACAATTTTGTGGGACGGAAGAAGGCCACTCAATGACTTAAAAACGAACGCTTTGGTTGCGCCCTCAAACGTCGAATGTTTTGACTTGAACATTATGTCAACGTAGTTTTGACTGATGCCATTGCTGACTTTCCCTAACCCTGATACCTTTACCACCGTAGGGTGTCTGGTAAGATTTAACAGTCTGGCTGCAGATTCAGAAATAAAGGTTGCATCTGAGCCTGGGTCAATTAGAGCCCGTAGACCCGTAAATCTCCCGTCTCTAGATTTAACCCTAACGATTGCCGTGGCTAATAGAATGTGGGTGTCATGGATCTGTGACGTATGAAAATTGTGTCGAGTGCTGCCACTCGGGGTGTCATTACCCACTGGATGAAAAACAGGTGAGTTTGGGTTCACGGGTCCCTGCTCATTCCGTGGCTGGGCAATGTGTTGCTGAGAATGTGTTGTCGAAGAGTTTGAATTGGAAGTTGGGTTTTGATTATGTGGATTAGTGTGTAGGAGTGAGTGGTGTCTTTGATTGCAAAAGTAACAATTCCGGCTACTCAAACAATCGTGTGTTGTGTGGCTGTAGGCAAGACAATTCTCACATACCCGAACTTGACGTACAGCTTCATGTTTTTGAGCAGAATCCATGCTCAGAAACTTAAGACATTTCATTAAAGAGTGCTGTCCTTGTTTGCAAATTTGACATTGGTATTGTTTCGTATTATATTTAGGTTTTGGCTGCGAAGTCGGGAGTTCCTTATCACTTCCAAGCTTTTCTTCCCATAATTGTTGTGTGTTACCGGGTAATTTTTGAAAAAGAATATAAATTAATAACGTGTCCCAGTGTCCCACGGGTAATCCCAAGTTTCCGGGGCATGAACGACCTCAACGGTGGTGTCTAATAGAGCTTTAATCCCTTCTGCTGACTTCTTACTTTGAGCAGCTCGACCAAAGAGCGTTTTAAGGTGAGCATTTACTAAAACTTTTTATGGTCGTACCTTTCCGTTAATAACTCCCATGCCTTTTCATAATTCCCTGCACTGAGGTCTAAGTGTTGCAAAAGACGTTCAGCATCTCCGGTTAAACTTGCTTTAAAAAAATGCAATTTTTGTATTTCATTTAACGCGGAATTACTGTGGATAAGGGAAACGAAAACGTCGTGGTAAGAACACCATGTTGCGTATGCCCCAGAGAAAGTTGGAGGTTTAATTGGAGGAAGCTGAAAAAAGTTAATTGGTGATTGCGTATCAGTCGAGTTCGTCGTTTTAAGGGGTATCTTCGGAGGAGTTGGAGTGATTTTGTCCAATGCGTCCATTAATTCACTCTTATAATCCAGATAAATATCCCGAATTTGCTCAAATACAGCTACTAAATCTTCCTTTTTTGATGTCTCATGCAACTCTCCCCCACAAACCATTTCCTCATGGTATCGTTTAGCACTTACTAAATTTCCTTCCACAAGTTCCAAGCGAGTCTTTAAATAATTAAAAGTGCGACGAGCTGCGCCTGTCTTCTTAAAATTTGAGAAATCGCGTTCAATTTGCGCTAAAATTTCCTTCTGGAGCTCACCAAACGACATGTTGGACTTTTGTTTGTCAAATGTAATAAAAAAAGAGCAAAAAAAATACTTTAAAGAATTGAGGACTTACTTGGTGCCTTCAATGAACTGGTGTTGGATGCGTCGAGGTAACTCACACGTCTCGGGAATTTCGTTTGCACAGCACAATTTATTACTTCAATTATTTAATTGGATTTGAAATTTAAATTAATATTAATTTGAGTGTCTGCTTTTTTACGAATCGAAGGACCAAATGTTTTCGTGTTGAATGGCTGGTTCTTTGCCTTTTTTTCTCAAAGAAATACTTTTAAATAAACCGGTGTAAAATCAAACTCAACTTCCTTACTTTCGTTACAAAATTCAAGTGTCATTTTATTCTCGTTATATGCATTATACAAAAAAAAAGGAACGACCTCTGTCGGGTCTATCAAGGTTAAATCAAAAAATTTAGTACATAAACAAATGTCAAGTTATCTTTAGTGTGCTTAATTCACAATGATTGATTTAAATGAAATGAGTTGAATTGAATTGAAAATGAATTGTAATTAATTAATTGCATTAAACAAAGGGCTTCCTTGAAACTTACTTCAGCATTAAAGGCATACGCCACAACATCATTATCCAAAAGGTTCTCAGCGTCATTTTCAATTTCGCTATTTTGATCAGATTTACACGGTTCACCAGATTGCTCACTAGGTTCTCGATAACATGAAGTTTCAGCACCATCATCAGATTCAGCAAAACACGGTTGCTCCAGCGACTCTCCATTACCACACTTTGTTTCAGATGAGATGATGTCTACATCCAGCCGGATTTCTCTGGACTCATCAATAAACGTAACATCTCTTGAGATCGAAATTTTTCTCGCCGATGGCATCCAAATTCGGTATGCTTTTGCTTCATCTGAGTAACCAACAAATATACTCTCAGTCGAACGAGCTCCAAACTTTATTTGGTTCTTTATGTTTCACGAAGGCCTTGGAACCAAATATCTTAAGGTGTTTCAAATTCGGAACATGTCCCATCCACAATTCGAATGGTGTTTTACCATCAAGAGTTTTTGACGGGCAACGATTCCTCAAATAATTCGCTGTACAAATTGCCTCAGCCCAAAACGATGGAGAAAGTCCAGCCTGCAGTACCATACATCGGGCCATCTCGACCAAGGTCCGGTTCTTCCGTTCACTTACCCCGTTTTGTTGAGGTGTGTAAGGTGTTGACAGTCTCCTTCGAATACCTTGTGACTTCAAATATTCATCAAAATTGTTCGAACAGTAGGTATTCCTTGCCGTTATCTATCCAACAGCTGCCTGGAGTCTAACAGTTCCTTTAGCCTTCACTGCAGTAGATTGATTGCTAGCCAAATTTAATTTTCCACGATCGATAGATGATAGAGATTCGAAATTTTCCTCTTCACGGCACAGGTGGGATGTGCATCCACTATCCAAACACCAGCCTCGTTTCAAATCGATGGTATCCGTGCACATGGCATGTTCAGAAGCATCTGACATTATGTAAAAGGAATCCTTCGCACATTCGGCACGTTGTGAAACTTGACGTTTTACACGACAATCTGCAGCCTTGTGCCCCAGTTTGTTGCACTTGCTACATCGGAATGGAAACATTTTCTTGCTTGTTGGAGTTTCTTTACATGGTTGTTTCGAGGTAAAACTTCTTGTTGCAACCATCGCTCCACTTTCAGACTCTTTGGATTTTTGCTTGCGGGCTTCGGCTTCTTAGAGAATTTTTACTTTAAGCCTTTCAGCATCAGGAAGAACATCCTGAGTGTCGATAGCACAACGAAAAATTTCGAACGATTCGGGTAAGCTGTACAAAAGCATTATGCTTAACAAATCTTTGTGAATTTTAACATCCATTGCCTCGAGTTTGTCGACAGCATCGAAAAATTTGTTCACATGGTCACGAATTTCATCTCCTTCCTTCATTTTCTGAAGTGTAAGTTGCTCAAGTAATGTGGCTATCCTAGCTGGACCAGACGACGCATAAATGGATTCAAGTTTCTTCCAGATATCATAAGAAGTTTCACAGCCACGGACTTGTTTGAGCTCGGATGGACTGATTGACAAAATAAGACCCTTTGCCTTTTTGTCTTGACGTTGCCAGGCAGCTAAACTCTTCTTCATCTTAGACTCTTCGGCTTCTGTTGGCTCTGGTGGTTTAGGTATTTCACCAGACACATAATCCCATATATCGTTCTTGACGAGCAATGCCTCTACTTGAAGGCACCATGTGTCGTAATTGTCTTTAGACAATAGGTCAAGCCTTGGAGAAGAACTTGCCTGCGCCATTATCAGCAACAGAAAATAAAAATTGTAGTGAGGTTAAGTTTTCCAATTAAATTATTAAAATTAAAATCTCTGGGCCCATAACCTGTAGAGCCGATTTATTGAGATGGCTCAAACCTTGAGAAATATACTTTAATGTGTAAAGGAACACCCGTACGTGTGGGTTCGTTCAGGAGCCTAAACGTCAGACTCGACTCAACCCCGAGTCGACCGTCAACGTGGCTTGGCAGAGGACAGCCCCCACACCACAAGAACAGAATAGACAGAACTGCTCTATGCCACGAGAACGCCACCTATACGAGCGCACCTCGTCCGCCCCCATTCTATCTGCCTTTAAGAATGCCCGGTCACAGGACTCCGGAGCACCTCCGAGGAGCTGGATGGACGAGGGTGTTCGGCCGCCAGCAGCCAGGCATGGGTCCTACATCCCCGCGCTAGCTCATCGGTGGGAGTGGATACTTGTCGCTGGTTCCAAACTGGGGTTACCATTATTTTCATGCCTGAAATTGGGATAATAGTTGGGGTATCTTCCTTGGTCGCTCTGATGATACGCGGCCGTAACCATACGAAGGACGATACCCGGAAAGAGAGAGACTTAAGTCCCTCCCGACGGATGTTGAGCCAGAAAAGTGTGTAGGTGTGTACGTATATGTACCTTGGCGGACCTTAGTCATCCTGGGATTCCGCAATGCGAAAGTGGGAGGGGGAGAGGAAGCTGGAAACACAATGCCTCCCCCTCAAGCTGGCCCACCCCGCCATGCCTACGCATGGACTCCGATGGCCATCACGCCGCTCCATTGGCGATGGCCCCTAAATTGAAAAAAAGCAACTGACCCTCCTAAAGGATCGGTTACCCTGGATTACCTTCCCCTTGATGTTCCTCCATCCGGATCTGCACTATCCCCTAAGGGTATTCTATTCCCTCGGCATGACTGAAAGAATCAGGAATACCAGAGCGGAACAGATAACCGCACGAAAATACAAGACGCTGTTCAAAGCTAGGGGCTAAATTTTATTTCAGTACATTCTCGGGACCAAAAAAAACGGGGTCCTCGGTATCTTATGACTAACATAAGGGGTCCTTAGATTAATTAGATCTATCTTTAACTTATAATATAATCTCTACGGCGAGAATTCTTAAAAATACTCTCTTCGATGAGAGGTGTCTACGCGCTTAAAAATATTTACAATGTCCCAACGGGCTCTTCCGAAAAGCTCGAAATGGGTATGAAGAGGAAAAATAATTATTGTCGCGGCTAGACCGGTGAAGGCGATCTCAAGACGTTAAGATGGTGGCGTATGGTTTTCGAACGACGTCATACCAATTAAATAAACGAACTAAGTCTCGACCGCTCAAAAAGGATGTGTCGACAGATGGTCGGATCTGGCGGCGTGATGGAATTACCGAAAGCTGACAGGTAAGCTATGCAGCTCTGGAAGGCGAAAGTTAAACGTTCGGTGTAGTATCAATTCGAATCCCGAGTCAAATGGGATAATACCCGAGGAAGATGGTTTAAAAATACCCGAAATGAATGTTCGAAGCGGTTAGTATGTATAGTTATATAGGCATAGAATATGTGTTACAAAATCAAAATAAAATATAGTGGATGTAGTTGTTAAAGTAGCATAATATCTTACCGAGAGTTCTGTCGTTGTTGTGCGCACAGCTACGATGCTTCTCGACGCGATGCAGGAATCTATACGCTGCTACGTAGATGTTGAACTATGGAATAAATATTTTATTCTGACTTATCACACTCCTATACTATCGCGAAAATGGACCGATTAGAATTCACTCGCCGGATTGTGGGATTTGCGCCCTCTTCTTCGCGAAATATTACTGCCTAGCGAAGGCGGGTATCTACAACCGAAAACTATTTATTCCAATTGGAATGTTTATCTAATTATTATTAAATCGCGAAATTCTACTTTAAAAGAGATCTTCCTCTAAATACGTTTAGGATTGAATTTTATTCTAAATGTAACTTATAATTATACTTATATTCTAACGTGGAGTTATTCTAGAGTGCTGAATGTATCCGAGATACGAGGGGTCGAAATCCACCCAAGTCCTACCCGTGTGCACTAGTGGTGATTTGCACTAAGGCCAGAGTTGGCTATTGGTCCGGACTGAATTCGAAAATATATTCAGGGACTGCTCCTTGCACCGTACCTTGCAGCACTGAGTTCAGAAATAATTACTAGGAATGATCCCGTCCCGGGGCGCTAAGATTAACTGCACCCTCGCGGGGGTATTTTAATTAATTAATTCACCGAGTGCACGAAATCGCTATTTAATTTCTAATAAGAATTTACACTTTCTGTTTTCCTATATAACTAAACTAACTATCACTGCTGCTTCTGATGCTGGGATGTTGCACGGTGGTCGTCCGGTCTCCTCTCGAGAGCGGGACTCGGGGGTGTTGCGCAGTTCGGACGCACTTATGCGCGATGGTAGAGACGTTGCCCTTGCGACGACGCAGTTGGGGGAAAAAGATATCGCACGAGACAGGCGCTATATGGCTCTGCCTCGAACTCGAGTGTTGTGGTATAGGTCCATACCGTCTACTTCCTAACCAAAGCTGGGTGGAATACAAATAGATTAGAAGATGGACTTAATTCCTACCGAGACCGAAAATTTCTTACCTGGGATACAATGGTTTTTCGACCTATGTTGCCGAATCCCTGCTGTTCCACGCGGTCGCGCCCCAGTGCTGGGACCACCGGCCAAAAATTGGGCGTGGACGCAGGACGACCACGAGTTCTTCGTCCGCTTGACAGGGGGACGGTGTTAGCTCAGCGTGCCGCGGTACTGCGTCCTATGGTGCGCTCTTGCCACGTTGTAGGGACGGTCGTGCCGGTATCACGCCTCTGATTGCCGTCGAGGGTGCGACTGTTTCGCTGGCGGCTGATGACCTGTCTGATGTGCCCCGACCTGCGGGAATACCAACGTCAGGATGGGAGAATTACTTTCCCCTGAACGTCCTGGGCTCACCTGGATTAAGTCTCCCACGGCGGGTAAAAAGGGGCCACTGCACCGAATTGGTGGTGAAATTTGCCTCACGGGTTGGTGTTGAGGACTTACACCGGGTATCTCCGTTCCTCCTGCGTTTTGGGATGTTATAATGCCCAGCAGGGTGTTTGGCACGTCCACCTCCTTCCACTCTTTCAATTAAACTGCAATGGCCGACTCGAAGATGCCGGAAATCGGATGCAGATTATTTTCTTGACAGCTCGCGTGAGTGAAGTGGACGCGTTCAGAACTCGGATTTTTAGGGAGGTGTTTGGTTATTTCGAATGACGTATGGTGTCGGCGCCACTTGCTAGATGGCGCACTACCAGAATTTCCTACAAAACTTGCAGTTTTTCCTGTCCCCAATAGTTGGCTCGGAAAAGATTCAAGGCAGAAATCCTGCTTCTAGAGATCGTCCTTCCGACGATGTCAGACTGAATAGTTTACGCAAATTTTTTTTTTTTTTTTTTTTTTTATGGGTGCCATTTCAAACCATGGCTGGTCGGTCGTGAATTGTTAGGTATATTGGGTTTCTTATGGGGACTGGTTGGGATAAAATTTGATCTTCCGATTGAGGAGAGGATGGGAAAGGGTGAGTTGCACTAAGTTGTGCCCATCGTTTATTATCGACGTATGTCCTGTCGGTGCATATCTTCAAGCTGGTATAGGTTTCCTTGGAGTTTCGTCACTCGGGCCTTTGTGAACCCGGTATTTTACGGGGGTACTGCGCAACTTGTATGACTTTTCGTATCGCTGGTGCGCTTTCTCTAGGGACTCTTATGCTCGCGTGCAGGATGTTCATTTTACAGGCTCTCGGGAGAATTTCAATCTCGGAGTTGTTTAAACCCTTTAGGTTTCGGAGGAGTTGGTATTCGCTGCCGTGCCCTATGGCTCGCTGACCAAAGACCGCTTCGTATGGCGACATTCCGATGGTGGAGTGCACCGTGGAGCGCAGAGCGCAGCCTATGGCTGGCAACTGAGCGTCCCATGAAGAGTGGTCTGCATCGATATAGGACCGGATGGCGGCCAAAATCGAGCGGTTGACCCGCTCACTGGCGTTTGCCTGCGGCGAGTAGAGGGCTGTTTTTGCATGAGCGATCCCCAGAGACGAAGTGAAGGACTGGAATTCTTTGCTGACGTATTGTTTCCCGTTGTCCGACAGCATGGACTCGGGAACACCGAAGACGGAGAAAACGTCGTCGCGCAGAAATTCTACGGCCGCTCTCGCGGTCGCTTTCCGCAAGGGTTTAATCAGCGCGAACTTCGAGAACTGATCTAAGGCGATTACAATGTGAGTATTTCCTCGCTTGGATCTGGGGTACGGACCTAGGAAGTCTGTGTATATGTGCTGGAAGGGCCTGTCGACTATGAAAGCTTTTCCCATTTCTGCCCTTAGGGTAAAGTTCGGGGCCTTGGTTGTCTTACAGACCTCGCAGTTTCCGATGTATGTTTTGGTTTGGGATGCCATGTTCGGCCAATAGTATTGTTGCCGAAGACGATAGAGAGTTTTCGCCACGCCGCCGTGTGAAGCGCTCGGAGGGCAATGAGCTAAATTGATCAGAGAGTCGGCCAGCGCTGCTGGGATCCACAGCTTCCAGGTTTGTTCATCCTGTAAAGGATTCCCAGTGCTATGTTTGACCTTCTTGTACAAGAAATTGTTCCAGACTCGAAGGTCAGGTAGCTGGTCTTTATTCTGTCCGACGCTGTCGATGATCCGACGGTACTGGTCCGAGGTAAAACTCGGATCCGTCAGGTCTACGTGCAGTTCGCCGGGACTTCCGTTCTCTATCGAGTCGCCGGTGCGGAGGGCTCTATCTCGTGTACGCGAGATAGCGCATCTGGCACTACGTTCAGGCTTCCTTTTCGGTGCTCGATGTCGAATGTATACCCCTGAAGCTCCAGACTCCAGCGCGCTAGCCTTCCCTTGAGCTCTCTTTTGCTCATCAGCCATTGTAGACTGGCGTGGTCGGTTATGATCTTGAATTTATATCCCTCTATATAGGGACGAAATTTGGCGATACCCATGATGGCAGCTAGGCATTCACGCTCAGTGACTGTGTAGTTCCTTTGGGCCGCGTTCAACTTATGGGAATAGAAGAATATCGGGCGTTCGTTCTCCGCCTCATCGTACTGGCTCAGGACCGCTCCGATACCGGAGGAACTTGCATCACAAGAGATGATAAACATCCTCTTAAAGTCTGGGTTTGCCAATACGGGCGCGCTTGACAGCCGCTCTTTGATGGCAAGGAACGAAGCCGTCGCGGATTCGTTAAATTCGAATTTCTTCCCCTTCTTCAGGGTGTCAGATAGATGGCTGGCTAAGGATGAGAAGTCCTTGACGAATCTCCTATACCATCCCGCCATACCCAAAAATCGCCGCACTTGACGAGCGTTCTGGGGCATCGGGAATATTTTAATAGCGGAAACTTTCATCGGGTCTACCTTGAGAACACCATTCCCTACGATGAATCCGAGGTATCTCAATTCCCTATAACAAAACTTTGATTTTTCCAGGTTGATGGTCAAACCTGCGTCTCGCAACTTCTGCGCTACTAAAGACAGTAGCTTTAAGTGCTCCGTGTAGGTGCTCGTGATTATCAGCAGGTCGTCCAGATATACAAACACTTTATGACGCCATTCGGTGGGTATGACTAGGTCCATTAGTCGACATAGGCGCTGAGGCGCATTACATAGCCCGAAGGGCATGACTTTAAATTGGTATAGAGGGCGACCGGGAATGGTGAAGGCGATCTTCTCCCGGCTTTTCTCCTCCAGCGGTATTTGCCAAAACGCGTCCTTCAGATCTACACTTGACATGTAGTAGGTATCTGGAAGGCGCGCTAACAACCCCTCTATATTTTGCAGTGGATACGCGTCTTTCTTAGTTACTCGATTGAGCTCCCGGACGTCAAGGCACACACGGTGCTTGTCGCCCCGTCTCACTAGGACGACGGGTGAGCTCCAAGCGCTCGGACTGACTTCTATGACGTCCATCGCCAACATGCGATCCAACTGCGCGTAGAGGAGGGTTTCCACCGCTGGAGAGACGGGGTAGTGACGCCGCTTTATGGGCGCCGCGTCTCCGGTGTCTATCTCATGCGTCATGAGGTGAGTTCGCCCCAGGCCTAGATCGGCGTAGGACGGGAATTGCTTTAGTGTCTGGGCAAGTAGCTGGGCTTCTTCTGAGGTCAAGACATGAGCTTGTGATAGAACTTGCGTCTTGGGGAGTGAGTCTCCTGTCATGTCAATACCGACAGAAATACTACATCAAAAGTTTTGGCGGATATATTCGGAATAATGTTCGGGGCAAGCTCGAACTTCTTCCAAAAATCAAAGCCTAGGATAAGCTCCTGGGAAATAGATGGTACGATATAAAAGGTAAGGTCTTCTTCGCACTGGTTGTACACAACTTTCGTGGTGATGACTCCCACGATACTCTGGCGTTTTCCATCCGCTGTGGTTACGACCGACGTGAACTGTTTCCACGAGATGTTGTTGGCTTGTAGGTACTCCGCTCCAGCTATCTAGGAGGCCGGACCACTGTCTATCGAACAGCTTCACGGAGGCGTATGGTCGCGGATCACCGTTGGTACGCGGCGAAGATTCAAGAGTCGAGGCTGCTATTGCAGCATGCACCTCCTTCTTCTGTCGAAACCATTCCCTTACTTTCGTGATTTTGGGCGACGGAGCGGCGGAGTCAAAGATTCTCTTCCTAGCTTCTTGGTATTCTACCGATCGTTATTCAAACGGTTTGCTATGACGGTTCGGTCGGCTAGGGTCATTAGGTTTCGGGAAGTTTCAAGCATTCGTACATGGTGTGGCCTGGTTTGCGACATACCCAACACGTGAGATTGCTCCTGTCGCGCTGACGATAGGCTACAGCGTTTACGTCTGCTTGTACTTGACTTGCCTCCGGCTCTTCTGGTTCGAATAGCTCGTGAACCTGCCACCGGAAGGGGTTTCCGGTAACGACTTTTGCTTGACTGGCCTGGGGATCCTTGAGAAATTTCTCAATGCTCCGACAGACATAAACTTGCTCAGCGATGTCGGAAGTAGTAAAGGTCAGAAGGTATTGACCGATTTTTCGTTTGACATTATGCTTCACGATCTCGATGAGTTCGCGGTTGCTTTTGGGGAACCTTAGCTTAGCGTTAAGCCTAAGTAAGTCTTCGTAATAATCGTCGAAATTTACGTACTCGCCCTGCTTCCGTTCGGACATCTGCCGAAAGATATCGAAGTCTGTTTCCAAACTTCGATATTACTCCAGCAGTGCGAGTCTCAAGGCTTCCCAGGACGCGGAGGGGTTTTTCTTCAACCATCCCCAAAACTACATCTTCGGCTGACCCCGTACCAAATGGTGAAAGTTTAACAGCACGTCCGACCATGCTGCATTGCACGACTCCCTCTGCCGGTTCAACTGAATTAGAAAGTCATCGACAGAGAGATCTTTATTGTCGAAGTGGATGTCCCACTTCGGAATATTATGATAGCGAGGATAGGTGCTTGGGAATGAGAGAGCCTGAGAGGGCCCTGGTCCGTGACTGGGTTGTCGAGGGGTTGAGTCATTAAAGTTAAGATTGCTCAGCTGCGCCAAAAAGTTGTCGGCATTGGCGCCGCGTGGTGTATTCCCCGGCTGAGCTACGGGAGGAATGTCTGGGTTGGTGCGAGGAGGAGCCGGAGCGTTGGAGGACGCTTCGGTCTGCCTCATGGCGTGGAACTCCGGCGGTGCAGTTGGGGACCGTCCGGGTTGGGTATAAACGAGCGACTCTCTGCGAAGATTCGGTGGAGATAAGCCTGTCCTGTCGGTGTTCTGGCTTGGTCTAGCATTCGGGTCGATTGGCCTGGCCTCTTGGCTCCACCTCGAAATGAGCGAGAGCCGTTGGCCGAAATATCGGGCCGACTTATAGTCGGATGGTTGGACATCTCTGGTAAGAACGTAAACGAACTACCGCTAATGTACTAAAATTACTTGGTCCAAACAGAGCCTGACGAACCGGTATAATTTCAAGGAGCGGTTCGTAGGACTCTACAGGAGAAAAGGAACACTATGACTTAGGGATTTCCTATGGGCTAAACTTAACTGTAACTTATGTCGAGGACGACCTAAACTTAACCCTAAGATACGTGGGGGGGTTAACACGCAAAAAAAAAGGAAAAAGATTTTTTTGTTGTTGTTGAAAACGTATAACTCAACTCACTATACTCAAGGTTATACGATATTGCTTAATTTAATGGGAAAGGATAGTGTTGGATCCTCTAATGATGGTTAAAGGAACGGAAAGAGAAAGTAAAGATTGTTTTGAAGAACCGAGTATATAAATGAAGAATTTGGGGTCTATACTCGATTCGCATTGCGGGTCTGTCAGATTCTTGTTCGCTGAGACTGGTTTGTTGCGAGGAAAACTTCACAGATTATGATTTTGAAGCGGTATAATGAGGATGGCTTGGTTTTAGAACTATGCAGCTTCAGACATGCACGGGGAACTACTTCTAAACCCTCCATCCCTATGATCAACCATGGCGCAAAAAGAATCGCTACCGACTGATAGAGTGGAGTTCATGCAACTGACGTAGAGGGGTCGCTTAACAGCCCCGAAACCGGACATGAAACTCACGCTTCCATGAGGAGTGAGCGTGCTTACTCAAGCTCTCTCGAAGAACTGCAGCGGACGGACACGGAAAACATCTTCAATCCACGTTCCGGTCAGGATCGAAAGAACATAAGCAGGTGAACCCGATTCGCAATGTGAATCGACACGCTAGAAAAGGATGAATAAAGAATTCGGGTCACTCCCCAAGAGATGCTTACGCTTGCTCTGCTAAACTAGAACAGAAGAAAAAGGAGGATAAACTAAAAGCTTACCCTGGATAACGAAAAAAAAATTAGTAATTTTAGATGGAGTTTAATTTAGTTTTTTTTTTTATTGAAAAGGTCTTTATAATCGGTTGCTACTGTACAAAACTTATCTGCAAGCTTTGTACAACACTTATCTGGTCCCACGTTGGGCTCGCCACCTGTAACGGAACACCCGTACTTGTGGGTTCGTTCAGGAGCCTAAACGTCAGACTCGACTCGACCCCGAGTCGACCGTCAACGTGGCTTGGTAGAGGACAGCCCCCACACCACAAGAACAGAATAGACAGAACTGCTCTATGCCACGAGAACGCCACCTATACGAGCGCACCTCGTCCGCCCCCATTCTATCTGCCTTGAAGAATGCCCGGTCACAGGACTCCGGAGCACCTCCGAGGAGCTGGATGGACGAGGGTGTTCGGCCGCCAGCAGCCAAGCATGGGTCCTACATCCCCGCGCTAGCTCATCGGTGGGAGTGGATACTTGTCGCTGGTTCCAAACTGGGGTTACCATTATTTTCATGCCTGAAATTGGGATAATAGTTGGGGTATCTTCCTTGGTCGCTCTGATGATACGCGGCCGTAACCATACGAAGGACGATACCCTGAAAGAGAGAGACTTAAGTCCCTCCCGACGGATGTTGAGCCAGAAAAGTGTGTAGGTGTGTACGTATATGTAGCTTCGCGGACCTTAGTCATCCTGGGATTCCGCAATGCGAAAGTGGGAGGGGGAGAGGAAGCTGGAAACACAATGCCTCCCCCTCAAGCTGGCCCACCCCGCCATGCCTACGCATGGACTCCGATGGCCATCACGCCGCTCCATTGGCGATGGCCCCTAAATTGAAAAAAAGCAACTGACCCTCCTAAAGGATCGGTTACCCTGGATTACCTTCCCCTTGATGTTCCTCCATCCGGATCTGCACTATCCCCTAAGGGTATTCTATTCCCTCGGCATGACTGAAAGAATCTGGAATACCAGAGCGGAACAGATAACCGCACGAAAATACAAGACGCTGTTCAAAGCTAGGGGCTAAATTTTATTTCAGTACATTCTCGGGACCAAAAAAAACGGGGTCCTCGGTATCTTATGACTAACATAAGGGGTCCTTAGATTAATTAGATCTATCTTTAACTTATAATATAATCTCTACGGCGAGAATTCTTAAAAATACTCTCTTCGATGAGAGGTGTCTACGCGCTTAAAAATATTTACAATGTCCCAACGGGCTCTTCCGAAAAGCTCGAAATGGGTATGAAGAGGAAAAATAATTATTGTCGCGGCTAGACCGGTGAAGGCGATCTCAAGACGTTAAGATGGTGGCGTATGGTTTTCGAACGACGTCATACGAATTAAATAAACGAACTAAGTCTCGACCGCTCAAAAAGGATGTGTCGACAGAAGGTCGGATCTGGCGGCGTGATGGAATTACCGAAAGCTGACAGGTAAGCTATGCAGCTCTGGAAGGCGAAAGTTAAACGTTCGGTGTAGTATCAATTCGAATCCCGAGTCAAATGGGATAATACCCGAGGAAGATGGTTTAAAAATACCCGAAATGAATGTTCGAAGCGGTTAGTATGTATAGTTATATAGGCATAGAATATGTGTTACAAAATCAAAATAAAATATAGTGGATGTAGTTGTTAAAGTAGCATAATAACTTTATGAAGAAAATCCTCACCGCTGTCCTAGCACTGGCATACATTCCAACACCCTGGCGTACAGTTAGAGTGGCATTCATACCAAAAATTGGCAGAAGTGACTACTCGCTCGCCAAGAGCTTCAGACCAATCAGTCTGACTTCTTTCTTGCTGAAAAGCTTGGAAAGGCTGGTCGAGCTTCACGTGCGCAAAGGTGCTTTGCGATTGCACCCACTATCTCCGATGCAACATGCCTATCAACGCGGAAAATCCTGCGAGACTGCGCTCCAAAATCTAGTTGGTAGAATTGAAGGCGCGCTTGACAGAAAAGAATACGCGATGGGCATTTTCATCGATATTGAGGGTGCTTTTGACAATGCGACTTTTGATAGCATGTGCAGCTCCGCCAGACAACACGGAGTAGACGAACCATTGGTGTTGTGGATTAAAGCAATGCTAATGAATAGAACGTTGGTTGCGGATGCGGATTGTGGCCGCTATGTTATGGCGGGGGTAAACAGAGGCTGCCCGCAAGGCGGCGTCATGTCTCCACTGCTGTGGTGTATGCTGGTCGACTCTCTGTTGAACGCACTCAACAGTTCTAATATTTACGCTCAGGCGTACGCGGATGATGTTGCCGTGCTTTCTGTTGGATCATGCCTAGCGACTGTATGCGCCAAGGCGCAGGCGGCCCTTGACGTGATCGACGAATGGTGCACTAGGAATGGGCTCTCGGTCAATCCTCTTAAAACTGAGGTTGTTCTCTTTACGAGAAGGAGGAAGCCGGTCGGGTTGACTCAGCCAGTGCTAAAAGGCGTCACAATCCAACTCTCCAATGAAGCAAAGTATCTGGGAGTCATCCTGGATAGCAAACCTCTTTGGTCCAAACATGTTGAGCTGAAGACTGCCAAGGCGCTGTCTATTTTCTGGCAGTGCAAAGGCATTTTCGGCAAGACATGGGGCTTACCACCGAAAAGAGTCCTATGGATTTATACGGCTATGATAAGACCATTTATAGCATACGCATCGGTTGTTTGGTGGAATAAGCTTTCACGTAAATACGTCACTGCTGCTTTTGCCAAACTCCAAAGGCAGGTATGTCTCGGCTGCACGGGGGCCTTCCCCAGCACGCCTGGCTCCGGCCTAGATGCACTATTGAACCTTCCGCCCCTTGATGTTTACATCATGGGCTGTACAATCAAGGCTATCTCACGTCTTACAAGAGGTGGCTTTTGGTATAACTCGCACTGGAGTTTTGATGAACTTGCCCAACGGTTGTCCTTCGACTCCTGTCTTATGGATATGCCGTCTGATGCGATGACACCGGAACTTCGGCTAAAGCGCAAATACGAGGTCGACTTTCCTCGCGTCCACGACTGGCTCTGGCCGGACTCTGAACCTGGAAGGGAATGCAGTCGAATCTTTACGGATGGCTCCAAAACCGATCAAGGATCTGGTGCTGGTGTCTTCGTGGAGAGCGATAGCGTTAGACTTTTCTTTCCGTTAGGCAAACATGCGTCAGTCTTCCAAACAGAGACTTATGCTATCCTAATGGCCATGGACTATGTTACGAGGAACAGGTGGAGGGGGCGAAGTATCTGCGTCTGTAGCGACAGTCAGGCTGCGCTTAAGGCCTTACTCAAACCCTTAACTACCTCCAAAATAGTACGAGAATGCAAGATATCTCTGAATTCGGTCGGAAGGCTGAATTCACTTAAACTTGTCTGGGTCCCGGGTCATAACGGGATCACGGGAAATGAGATCTCCGATGAACTTGCTAGACAAGGCTCAGAGGGGGACCTCTCAGGACCTGAACCAGCGATCTGTCTGCCTGCGTCCTCGGTCAGGGCTTCCATTGACGGTTGGGTTTCCTATGAACACAATCGCCGTTGGCATGACTCTCCAGGGTGCAGACAGACTAAGCAAATGCTCCCCGACGTCTGTGGGAAATCCGCGGCATTCTTGTTGTCTCTCAACAGAAAAGACTGCAGACAGACTACTGGCGTTCTTACGGGACACTACGCTTTTGCCAAACACCTTAAGGTGCTAGGCCTAAGCGACACCACCAACTGCGAAGCCTGTGGAGAAAGCGACGACACTGCGGAACATTTCGTCTGTGATTGTCCTGCTTTTGCTCGTATCAGGTGGCAGGTATTTGGTGCGGATATGGTGAGTGCTGTAAACCTAAGCTCCTTATCATTGAAGCGCCTTCTCGTTTTTCTTAGAAAAACGAGTAAATTCCCACAGTAAAATGTGGTGTGTCTGCCTGGCAGTACAATGGACCAGTATTGAGTCTGAGTGCTCCAGTGCAGAAAGTTTCACACATCCCGACAAAAAAAAAAAAAAAAAAAAAAAAAAAAGCATAATAACTTACCGAGAGTTCTGTCGTTGTTGTGCGCACAGCTACGATGCTTCTCGACGCGATGCAGGAATCTATACGCTGCTACGTAGATGTTGAACTATGGAATAAATATTTTATTCTGACTTATCACACTCCTATACTATCGCGAAAATGGACCGATTAGAATTCACTCGCCGGATTGTGGGATTTGCGCCCTCTTTTTCGCGAAATATTACTGCCTAGCGAAGGCGGGTATCTACAACCGAAAACTATTTATTCCAATTGGAATGTTTATCTAATTATTATTAAATCGCGAAATTCTACTTTAAAAGAGATCTTCCTCTAAATACGTTTAGGATTGAATTTTATTCTAAATGTAACTTATAATTATACTTATATTCTAACGTGGAGTTATTCTAGAGTGCTGAATGTATCCGAGATACGAGGGGTCGAAATCCACCCAAGTCCTACCCGTGTGCACTAGTGGTGATTTGCACTAAGGTCAGAGTTGGCTATTGGTCCGGACTGAATTCGAAAATATATTCAGGGCCTGCTCCTTGCACCGTACTTTGCAGCACTGAGCTCAGAAATAATTACTAGGAATGATCCCGTCCCGGGGCGCTAAGATTAACTGCACCCTCGCGGGGGTATTTTAATTAATTAATTCACAGAGTGCACGAAATCGCTATTTAATTTCTAATAAGAATTTACACTTTCTGTTTTCCTATATCACTAAATCACTATCACTGCTGCTTCTGATGCTGGGATGTTGCACGGTGGTCGTCCGGTCTCCTCTCGGGAGCGGGACTCGGGGGTGTTGCGCAGTTCGGACGCACTTATGCGCGATGGTAGAGACGTTGCCCTTGCGACGACGCAGTTGGGGGAAAAAGATATCGCACGAGACAGGCGCTATATGGCTCTGCCTCGAACTCGAGTGTTGTGGTATAGGTCCATACCGTCTACTTCCTAACCAAAGCTGGGTGGAATACAAACAGATTAGAAGATGGACTTAATTCCTACCGAGACCGAAAATTTCTTACCTGGGATACAATGGTTTTTCGACCTATGTTGCCGAATCCCTGCTGTTCCACGCGGTCGCGCCCCAGTGCTGGGACCACCGGCCAAAAATTGGGCGTGGACGCAGGACGACCACGAGTTCTTCGTCCGCTTGACAGGGGGACGGTGTTAGCTCAGCGTGCCGCGGTACTGCGTCCTATGGTGCGCTCTTGCCACGTTGTAGGGACGGTCGTGCCGGTATCACGCCTCTGATTGCCGTCGAGGGTGCGACTGTTTCGCTGGCGGCTGATGACCTGTCTGATGTGCCCCGACCTGCGGGAATACCAACGTCAGGATGGGAGAATTACTTTCCCCTGAACGTCCTGGGCTCACCTGGATTAAGTCTCCCACGGCGGGTAAAAAGGGGCCACTGCACCGAATTGGTGGTGAAATTTGCCTCACGGGTTGGTGTTGAGGACTTACACCGGGTATCTCCGTTCCTCCTGCGTTTTGGGATGTTATAATGCCCAGCAGGGTGTTTGGCACGTCCACCTCCTTCCACTCTTTCAATTAAACTGCAATGGCCGACTCGAAGATGCCGGAAATCGGATGCAGATTATTTTCTTGACAGCTCGCGTGAGTGAAGTGGACGCGTTCAGAACTCGGATTTTTAGGGAGGTGTTTGGTTATTTCGAATGACGTATGGTGTCGGCGCCACTTGCTAGATGGCGCACTACCAGAATTTCCTACAAAACTTGCAGTTTTTCCTGTCCCCAATAGTTGGCTCGGAAAAGATTCAAGGCAGAAATCCTGCTTCTAGAGATCGTCCTTCCGACGATGTCAGACTGAATAGTTTACGCAAATTTTTTTTTTTTTTTTTTTTTTTTTATGGGTGCCATTTCAAACCATGGCTGGTCGGTCGTGAATTGTTAGGTATATTGGGTTTCTTATGGGGACTGGTTGGGATAAAATTTGATCTTCCGATTGAGGAGAGGATGGGAAAGGGTGAGTTGCACTAAGTTGTGCCCATCGTTTATTATCGACGTATGTCCTGTCGGTGCATATCTTCAAGCTGGTATAGGTTTCCTTGGAGTTTCGTCACTCGGGCCTTTGTGAACCCGGTATTTTACGGGGGTACTGCGCAACTTGTA
Organism: Portevinia maculata; assembly: GCA_949715645.1. NCBI lineage: Eukaryota > Metazoa > Arthropoda > Insecta > Diptera > Syrphidae > Portevinia > Portevinia maculata. The sequence continues at coordinate 207,339,912 of OX454526.1, read as the reverse complement.
TGACTTTTCGTATCGCTGGTGCGCTTTCTCTAGGGACTCTTATGCTCGCGTGCAGGATGTTCATTTTACAGGCTCTCGGGAGAATTTCAATGTCGGAGTTGTTTAAACCCTTTAGGTTTCGGAGGAGTTGGTATTCGCTGCCGTGCCCTATGGCTCGCTGACCAAAGACCGCTTCGTATGGCGACATTCCGATGGTGGAGTGCACCGTGGAGCGCAGAGCGCAGCCTATGGCTGGCAACTGAGCGTCCCATGAAGAGTGGTCTGCATCGATATAGGACCGGATGGCGGCCAAAATCGAGCGGTTGACCCGCTCACTGGCGTTTGCCTGCGGCGAGTAGAGGGCTGTTTTTGCATGAGCGATCCCCAGAGACGAAGTGAAGGACTGGAATTCTTTGCTGACGTATTGTTTCCCGTTGTCCGACAGCATGGACTCGGGAACACCGAAGACGGAGAAAACGTCGTCGCGCAGAAATTCTACGGCCGCTCTCGCGGTCGCTTTCCGCAAGGGTTTAATCAGCGCGAACTTCGAGAACTGATCTAAGGCGATTACAATGTGAGTATTTCCTCGCTTGGATCTGGGGTACGGACCTAGGAAGTCTGTGTATATGTGCTGGAAGGGCCTGTCGACTATGAAAGCTTTTCCCATTTCTGCCCTTAGGGTAAAGTTCGGGGCCTTGGTTGTCTTACAGACCTCGCAGTTTCCGATGTATGTTTTGGTTTGGGATGCCATGTTCGGCCAATAGTATTGTTGCCGAAGACGATAGAGAGTTTTCGCCACGCCGCTGTGTGAAGCGCTCGGAGGGCAATGAGCTAAATTGATCAGAGAGTCGGCCAGCGCTGCTGGGATCCACAGCTTCCAGGTTTGTTCATCCTGTAAAGGATTCCCAGTGCTATGTTTGACCTTCTTGTACAAGAAATTGTTCCAGACTCGAAGGTCAGGTAGCTGGTCTTTATTCTGTCCGACGCTGTCGATGATCCGACGGTACTGGTCCGAGGTAAAACTCGGATCCGTCAGGTCTACGTGCAGTTCGCCGGGACTTCCGTTCTCTATCGAGTCGCCGGTGCGGAGGGCTCTATCTCGTGTACGCGAGATAGCGCATCTGGCACTACGTTCAGGCTTCCTTTTCGGTGCTCGATGTCGAATGTATACCCCTGAAGCTCCAGACTCCAGCGCGCTAGCCTTCCCTTGAGCTCTCTTTTGCTCATCAGCCATTGTAGACTGGCGTGGTCGGTTATGATCTTGAATTTATATCCCTCTATATAGGGACGAAATTTGGCGATACCCATGATGGCAGCTAGGCATTCACGCTCAGTGACTGTGTAGTTCCTTTGGACCGCGTTCAACTTATGGGAATAGAAGAATATCGGGCGTTCGTTCTCCGCCTCATCGTACTGGCTCAGGACCGCTCCGATACCGGAGGAACTTGCATCACAAGAGATGATAAACATCCTCTTAAAGTCTGGGTTTGCCAATACGGGCGCGCTTGACAGCCGCTCTTTGATGGCAAGGAACGAAGCCGTCGCGGATTCGTTAAATTCGAATTTCTTCCCCTTCTTCAGGGTGTCAGATAGATGGCTGGCTAAGGATGAGAAGTCCTTGACGAATCTCCTATACCATCCCGCCATACCCAAAAATCGCCGCACTTGACGAGCGTTCTGGGGCATCGGGAATATTTTAATAGCGGAAACTTTCATCGGGTCTACCTTGAGAACACCATTCCCTACGATGAATCCGAGGTATCTCAATTCCCTATAACAGCGTAACAGGTAGCGACGCCGCTTTATGGGCGCCGCGTCTCCGGTGTCTATCTCATGCGTCATGAGGTGAGTTCGCCCCAGGCCTAGATCGGCGTAGGACGGGAATTGCTTTAGTGTCTGGGCAAGTAGCTGGGCTTCTTCTGAGGTCAAGACATGAGCTTGTGATAGAACTTGCGTCTTGGGGAGTGAGTCTCCTGTCATGTCAATACCGACAGAAATACTACATCAAAAGTTTTGGCGGATATATTCGGAATAATGTTCGGGGCAAGCTCGAACTTCTTCCAAAAATCAAAGCCTAGGATAAGCTCCTGGGAAATAGATGGTACGATATAAAAGGTAAGGTCTTCTTCGCACTGGTTGTACACAACTTTCGTGGTGATGACTCCCACGATACTCTGGCGTTTTCCATCCGCTGTGGTTACGACCGACGTGAACTGTTTCCACGAGATGTTGTTGGCTTGTAGGTACTCCGCTCCAGCTATCTAGGAGGCCGGACCACTGTCTATCGAACAGCTTCACGGAGGCGTATGGTCGCGGATCACCGTTGGTACGCGGCGAAGATTCAAGAGTCGAGGCTGCTATTGCAGCATGCACCTCCTTCTTCTGTCGAAACCATTCCCTTACTTTCGTGATTTTGGGCGACGGAGCGGCGGAGTCAAAGATTCTCTTCCTAGCTTCTTGGTATTCTACCGATCGTTATTCAAACGGTTTGCTATGACGGTTCGGTCGGCTAGGGTCATTAGGTTTCGGGAAGTTTCAAGCATTCGTACATGGTGTGGCCTGGTTTGCGACATACCCAACACGTGAGATTGCTCCTGTCGCGCTGACGATAGGCTACAGCGTTTACGTCTGCTTGTACTTGACTTGCCTCCGGCTCTTCTGGTTCGAATAGCTCGTGAACCTGCCACCGGAAGGGGTTTCCGGTAACGACTTTTGCTTGACTGGCCTGGGGATCCTTGAGAAATTTCTCAATGCTCCGACAGACATAAACTTGCTCAGCGATGTCGGAAGTAGTAAAGGTCAGAAGGTATTGACCGATTTTTCGTTTGACATTATGCTTCACGATCTCGATGAGTTCGCGGTTGCTTTTGGGGAACCTTAGCTTAGCGTTAAGCCTAAGTAAGTCTTCGTAATAATCGTCGAAATTTACGTACTCGCCCTGCTTCCGTTCGGACATCTGCCGAAAGATATCGAAGTCTGTTTCCAAACTTCGATATTACTCCAGCAGTGCGAGTCTCAAGGCTTCCCAGGACGCGGAGGGGTTTTTCTTCAACCATCCCCAAAACTACATCTTCGGCTGACCCCGTACCAAATGGTGAAAGTTTAACAGCACGTCCGACCATGCTGCATTGCACGACTCCCTCTGCCGGTTCAACTGAATTAGAAAGTCATCGACAGAGAGATCTTTATTGTCGAAGTGGATGTCCCACTTCGGAATATTATGATAGCGAGGATAGGTGCTTGGGAATGAGAGAGCCTGAGAGGGCCCTGGTCCGTGACTGGGTTGTCGAGGGGTTGAGTCATTAAAGTTAAGATTGCTCAGCTGCGCCAAAAAGTTGTCGGCATTGGCGCCGCGTGGTGTATTCCCCGGCTGAGCTACGGGAGGAATGTCTGGGTTGGTGCGAGGAGGAGCCGGAGCGTTGGAGGACGCTTCGGTCTGCCTCATGGCGTGGAACTCCGGCGGTGCAGTTGGGGACCGTCCGGGTTGGGTATAAACGAGCGACTCTCTGCGAAGATTCGGTGGAGATAAGCCTGTCCTGTCGGTGTTCTGGCTTGGTCTAGCATTCTTGTCGATTGGCCTGGCCTCTTGGCTCCACCTCGAAATGAGCGAGAGCCGTTGGCCGAAATATCGGGCCGACTTATAGTCGGATGGTTGGACATCTCTGGTAAGAACGTAAACGAACTACCGCTAATGTACTAAAATTACTTGGTCCAAACAGAGCCTGACGAACCGGTATAATTTCAAGGAGCGGTTCGTAGGACTCTACAGGAGAAAAGGAACACTATGACTTAGGGATTTCCTATGGGCTAAACTTAACTGTAACTTATGTCGAGGACGACCTAAACTTAACCCTAAGATACGTGGGGGGGTTAACACGCAAAAAAAAAGGAAAAAGATTTTTTTGTTGTTGTTGAAAACGTATAACTCAACTCACTATACTCAAGGTTATACGATATTGCTTAATTTAATGGGAAAGGATAGTGTTGGATCCTCTAATGATGGTTAAAGGAACGGAAAGAGAAAGTAAAGATTGTTTTGAAGAACCGAGTATATAAATGAAGAATTTGGGGTCTATACTCGATTCGCATTGCGGGTCTGTCAGATTCTTGTTCGCTGAGACTGGTTTGTTGCGAGGAAAACTTCACAGATTATGATTTTGAAGCGGTATAATGAGGATGGCTTGGTTTTAGAACTATGCAGCTTCAGACATGCACGGGGAACTACTTCTAAACCCTCCATCCCTATGATCAACCATGGCGCAAAAAGAATCGCTACCGACTGATAGAGTGGAGTTCATGCAACTGACGTAGAGGGGTCGCTTAACAGCCCCGAAACCGGACATGAAACTCACGCTTCCATGAGGAGTGAGCGTGCTTACTCAAGCTCTCTCGAAGAACTGCAGCGGACGGACACGGAGAACATCTTCAATCCACGTTCCGGTCAGGATCGAAAGAACATAAGCAGGTGAACCCGATTCGCAATGTGAATCGACACGCTAGAAAAGGATGAATAAAGAATTCGGGTCACTCCCCAAGAGATGCTTACGCTTGCTCTGCTAAACTAGAACAGAAGAAAAAGGAGGATAAACTAAAAGCTTACCCTGGATAACGAAAAAAAAATTAGTAATTTTAGATGGAGTTTAATTTAGTTTTTTTTTTATTGAAAAGGTCTTTATAATCGGTTGCTACTGTACAAAACTTATCTGCAAGCTTTGTACAACACTTATCTGGTCCCACGTTGGGCTCGCCACCTGTAACGGAACACCCGTACTTGTGGGTTCGTTCAGGAGCCTAAACGTCAGACTCGACTCGACCCCGTCGACCGTCAACGTGGCTTGGTAGAGGACAGCCCCCACACCACAAGAACAGAATAGACAGAACTGCTCTATGCCACGAGAACGCCACCTATACGAGCGCACCTCGTCCGCCCCCATTCTATCTGCCTTGAAGAATGCCCGGTCACAGGACTCCGGAGCACCTCCGAGGAGCTGGATGGACGAGGGTGTTCGGCCGCCAGCAGCCAAGCATGGGTCCTACATCCCCGCGCTAGCTCATCGGTGGGAGTGGATACTTGTCGCTGGTTCCAAACTGGGGTTACCATTATTTTCATGCCTGAAATTGGGATAATAGTTGGGGTATCTTCCTTGGTCGCTCTGATGATACGCGGCCGTAACCATACGAAGGACGATACCCTGAAAGAGAGAGACTTAAGTCCCTCCCGACGGATGTTGAGCCAGAAAAGTGTGTAGGTGTGTACGTATATGTAGCTTCGCGGACCTTAGTCATCCTGGGATTCCGCAATGCGAAAGTGGGAGGGGGAGAGGAAGCTGGAAACACAATGCCTCCCCCTCAAGCTGGCCCACCCCGCCATGCCTACGCATGGACTCCGATGGCCATCACGCCGCTCCATTGGCGATGGCCCCTAAATTGAAAAAAAGCAACTGACCCTCCTAAAGGATCGGTTACCCTGGATTACCTTCCCCTTGATGTTCCTCCATCCGGATCTGCACTATCCCCTAAGGGTATTCTATTCCCTCGGCATGACTGAAAGAATCTGGAATACCAGAGCGGAACAGATAACCGCACGAAAATACAAGACGCTGTTCAAAGCTAGGGGCTAAATTTTATTTCAGTACATTCTCGGGACCAAAAAAAACGGGGTCCTCGGTATCTTATGACTAACATAAGGGGTCCTTAGATTAATTAGATCTATCTTTAACTTATAATATAATCTCTACGGCGAGAATTCTTAAAAATACTCTCTTCGATGAGAGGTGTCTACGCGCTTAAAAATATTTACAATGTCCCAACGGGCTCTTCCGAAAAGCTCGAAATGGGTATGAAGAGGAAAAATAATTATTGTCGCGGCTAGACCGGTGAAGGCGATCTCAAGACGTTAAGATGGTGGCGTATGGTTTTCGAACGACGTCATACGAATTAAATAAACGAACTAAGTCTCGACCGCTCAAAAAGGATGTGTCGACAGAAGGTCGGATCTGGCGGCGTGATGGAATTACCGAAAGCTGACAGGTAAGCTATGCAGCTCTGGAAGGCGAAAGTTAAACGTTCGGTGTAGTATTAATTCGAATCCCGAGTCAAATGGGATAATACCCGAGGAAGATGGTTTAAAAATACCGGAAATGAATGTTCGAAGCGGTTAGTATGTATAGTTATATAGGCATAGAATATGTGTTACAAAATCAAAATAAAATATAGTGGATGTAGTTGTTAAAGTAGCATAATAACTTTATGAAGAAAATCTTCACCGCTGTCCTAGCACTGGCATACATTCCAACACCCTGGCGTACAGTTAGAGTGGCATTCATACCAAAAATTGGCAGAAGTGACTACTCGCTCGCCAAGAGCTTCAGACCAATCAGTCTGACTTCTTTCTTGCTGAAAAGCTTGGAAAGGCTGGTCGAGCTTCACGTGCGCAAAGGTGCTTTGCGATTGCACCCACTATCTCCGATGCAACATGCCTATCAACGCGGAAAATCCTGCGAGACTGCGCTCCAAAATCTAGTTGGTAGAATTGAAGGCGCGCTTGACAGAAAAGAATACGCGATGGGCATTTTCATCGATATTGAGGGTGCTTTTGACAATGCGACTTTTGATAGCATGTGCAGCTCCGCCAGACAACACGGAGTAGACGAACCATTGGTGTTGTGGATTAAAGCAATGCTAATGAATAGAACGTTGGTTGCGGATGCGGATTGTGGCCGCTATGTTATGGCGGGGGTAAACAGAGGCTGCCCGCAAGGCGGCGTCATGTCTCCACTGCTGTGGTGTATGCTGGTCGACTCTCTGTTGAACGCACTCAACAGTTCTAATATTTACGCTCAGGCGTACGCGGATGATGTTGCCGTGCTTTCTGTTGGATCATGCCTAGCGACTGTATGCGCCAAGGCGCAGGCGGCCCTTGACGTGATCGACGAATGGTGCACTAGGAATGGGCTCTCGGTCAATCCTCTTAAAACTGAGGTTGTTCTCTTTACGAGAAGGAGGAAGCCGGTCGGGTTGACTCAGCCAGTGCTAAAAGGCGTCACAATCCAACTCTCCAATGAAGCAAAGTATCTGGGAGTCATCCTGGATAGCAAACTTCTTTGGTCCAAACATGTTGAGCTGAAGACTGCCAAGGCGCTGTCTATTTTCTGGCAGTGCAAAGGCATTTTCGGCAAGACATGGGGCTTACCACCGAAAAGAGTCCTATGGATTTATACGGCTATGATAAGACCATTTATAGCATACGCATCGGTTGTTTGGTGGAATAAGCTTTCACGTAAATACGTCACTGCTGCTTTTGCCAAACTCCAAAGGCAGGTATGTCTCGGCTGCACGGGGGCCTTCCCCAGCACGCCTGGCTCCGGCCTAGATGCACTATTGAACCTTCCGCCCCTTGATGTTTACATCATGGGCTGTACAATCAAGGCTATCTCACGTCTTACAAGAGGTGGCTTTTGGTATAACTCGCACTGGAGTTTTGATGAACTTGCCCAACGGTTGTCCTTCGACTCCTGTCTTATGGATATGCCGTCTGATGCGATGACACCGGAACTTCGGCTAAAGCGCAAATACGAGGTCGACTTTCCTCGCGTCCAGGACTGGCTCTGGCCGGACTCTGAACCTGGAAGGGAATGCAGTCGAATCTTTACGGATGGCTCCAAAACCGATCAAGGATCTGGTGCTGGTGTCTTCGTGGAGAGCGATAGCGTTATACTTTTCTTTCCGTTAGGCAAACATGCGTCAGTCTTCCAAACAGAGACTTATGCTATCCTAATGGCCATGGACTATGTTACGAGGAACAGGTGGAGGGGGCGAAGTATCTGCGTCTGTAGCGACAGTCAGGCTGCGCTTAAGGCCTTACTCAAACCCTTAACTACCTCCAAAATAGTACGAGAATGCAAGATATCTCTGAATTCGGTCGGAAGGCTGAATTCACTTAAACTTGTCTGGGTCCCGGGTCATAACGGGATCACGGGAAATGAGATCTCCGATGAACTTGCTAGACAAGGCTCAGAGGGGGACCTCTCAGGACCTGAACCAGCGATCTGTCTGCCTGCGTCCTCGGTCAGGGCTTCCATTGACGGTTGAGTTTCCTATGAACACAATCGCCGTTGGCATGACTCTCCAGGGTGCAGACAGACTAAGCAAATGCTCCCCGACGTCTGTGGGAAATCCGCGGCATTCTTGTTGTCTCTCAACAGAAAAGACTGCAGACAGACTACTGGCGTTCTTACGGGACACTACGCTTTTGCCAAACACCTTAACTGCGGAACATTTCGTCTGTGATTGTCCTGCTTTTGCTCGTATCAGGTGGCAGGTATTTGGTGCGGATATGGTGAGTGCTGTAAACCTAAGCTCCTTATCATTGAAGCGCCTTCTCGTTTTTCTTAGAAAAACGAGTAAATTCCCACAGTAAAATGTGGTGTGTCTGCCTGGCAGTACAATGGACCAGTATTGAGTCTGAGTGCTCCAGTGCAGAAAGTTTCACACATCCCGACAAAAAAAAAAAAAAAAAAAAAAAAAAAAGCATAATATCTTACCGAGAGTTCTGTCGTTGTTGTGCGCACAGCTACGATGCTTCTCGACGCGATGCAGGAATCTATACGCTGCTACGTAGATGTTGAACTATGGAATAAATATTTTATTCTGACTTATCACACTCCTATACTATCGCGAAAATGGACCGATTAGAATTCACTCGCCGGATTGTGGGATTTGCGCCCTCTTTTTCGCGAAATATTACTGGGGTAAACAGAGACTGCCCGCAAGGCGGCGTCATGTCTCCACTGCTGTGGTGTATGCTGGTCGACTCTCTGTTGAACGCACTCAACAGTTCTAATATTTACGCTCAGGCGTACGCGGATGATGTTGCCGTGCTTTCTGTTGGATCATGCCTAGCGACTGTATGCGCCAAGGCGCAGGCGGCCCTTGACGTGATCGACGAATGGTGCACTAGGAATGGGCTCTCGGTCAATCCTCTTAAAACTGAGGTTGTTCTCTTTACGAGAAGGAGGAAGCCGGTCGGGTTGACTCAGCCAGTGCTAAAAGGCGTCACAATCCAACTCTCCAATGAAGCAAAGTATCTGGGAGTCATCCTGGATAGCAAACTTCTTTGGTCCAAACATGTTGAGCTGAAGACTGCCAAGGCGCTGTCTATTTTCTGGCAGTGCAAAGGCATTTTCGGCAAGACATGGGGCTTACCACCGAAAAGAGTCCTATGGATTTATACGGCTATGATAAGACCATTTATAGCATACGCATCGGTTGTTTGGTGGAATAAGCTTTCACGTAAATACGTCACTGCTGCTTTTGCCAAACTCCAAAGGCAGGTATGTCTCGGCTGCACGGGGGCCTTCCCCAGCACGCCTGGCTCCGGCCTAGATGCACTATTGAACCTTCCGCCCCTTGATGTTTACATCATGGGCTGTACAATCAAGGCTATCTCACGTCTTACAAGAGGTGGCTTTTGGTATAACTCGCACTGGAGTTTTGATGAACTTGCCCAACGGTTGTCCTTCGACTCCTGTCTTATGGATATGCCGTCTGATGCGATGACACCGGAACTTCGGCTAAAGCGCAAATACGAGGTCGACTTTCCTCGCGTCCAGGACTGGCTCTGGCCGGACTCTGAACCTGGAAGGGAATGCAGTCGAATCTTTACGGATGGCTCCAAAACCGATCAAGGATCTGGTGCTGGTGTCTTCGTGGAGAGCGATAGCGTTAGACTTTTCTTTCCGTTAGGCAAACATGCGTCAGTCTTCCAAACAGAGACTTATGCTATCCTAATGGCCATGGACTATGTTACGAGGAACAGGTGGAGGGGGCGAAGTATCTGCGTCTGTAGCGACAGTCAGGCTGCGCTTAAGGCCTTACTCAAACCCTTAACTACCTCCAAAATAGTACGAGAATGCAAGATATCTCTGAATTCGGTCGGAAGGCTGAATTCACTTAAACTTGTCTGGGTCCCGGGTCATAACGGGATCACGGGAAATGAGATCTCCGATGAACTTGCTAGACAAGGCTCAGAGGGGGACCTCTCAGGACCTGAACCAGCGATCTGTCTGCCTGCGTCCTCGGTCAGGGCTTCCATTGACGGTTGGGTTTCCTATGAACACAATCGCCGTTGGCATGACTCTCCAGGGTGCAGACAGACTAAGCAAATGCTCCCCGACGTCTGTGGGAAATCCGCGGCATTCTTGTTGTCTCTCAACAGAAAAGACTGCAGACAGACTACTGGCGTTCTTACGGGACACTACGCTTTTGCCAAACACCTTAAGGTGCTAGGCCTAAGCGACACCACCAACTGCGAAGCCTGTGGAGAAAGCGACGACACTGCGGAACATTTCGTCTGTGATTGTCCTGCTTTTGCTCGTATCAGGTGGCAGGTATTTGGTGCGGATATGGTGAGTGCTGTAAACCTAAGCTCCTTATCATTGAAGCGCCTTCTCGTTTTTCTTAGAAAAACGAGTAAATTCCCACAGTAAAATGTGGTGTGTCTGCCTGGCAGTACAATGGACCAGTATTGAGTCTGAGTGCTCCAGTGCAGAAAGTTTCACACATCCCGACAAAAAAAAAAAAAAAAAAAAAAAAAACATAATAACTTACCGAGAGTTCTGTCGTTGTTGTGCGCACAGCTACGATGCTTCTCGACGCGATGCAGGAATCTATACGCTGCTACGTAGATGTTGAACTATGGAATAAATATTTTATTCTGACTTATCACACTCCTATACTATCGCGAAAATGGACCGATTAGAATTCACTCGCCGGATTGTGGGATTTGCGCCCTCTTTTTCGCGAAATATTACTGCCTAGCGAAGGCGGGTATCTACAACCGAAAACTATTTATTCCAATTGGAATGTTTATCTAATTATTATTAAATCGCGAAATTCTACTTTAAAAGAGATCTTCCTCTAAATACGTTTAGGATTGAATTTTATTCTAAATGTAACTTATAATTATACTTATATTCTAACGTGGAGTTATTCTAGAGTGCTGAATGTATCCGAGATACGAGGGGTCGAAATCCACCCAAGTCCTACCCGTGTGCACTAGTGGTGATTTGCACTAAGGTCAGAGTTGGCTATTGGTCCGGACTGAATTCGAAGATATATTCAGGGCCTGCTCCTTGCACCGTACTTTGCAGCACTGAGCTCAGAAATAATTACTAGGAATGATCCCGTCCCGGGGCGCTAAGATTAACTGCACCCTCGCGGGGGTATTTTAATTAATTAATTCACAGAGTGCACGAAATCGCTATTTAATTTCTAATAAGAATTTACACTTTCTGTTTTCCTATATCACTAAATCACTATCACTGCTGCTTCTGATGCTGGGATGTTGCACGGTGGTCGTCCGGTCTCCTCTCGGGAGCGGGACTCGGGGGTGTTGCGCAGTTCGGACGCACTTATGCGCGATGGTAGAGACGTTGCCCTTGCGACGACGCAGTTGGGGGAAAAAGATATCGCACGAGACAGGCGCTATATGGCTCTGCCTCGAACTCGAGTGTTGTGGTATAGGTCCATACCGTCTACTTCCTAACCAAAGCTGGGTGGAATACAAATAGATTAGAAGATGGACTTAATTCCTACCGAGACCGAAAATTTCTTACCTGGGATACAATGGTTTTTCGACCTATGTTGCCGAATCCCTGCTGTTCCACGCGGTCGCGCCCCAGTGCTGGGACCACCGGCCAAAAATTGGGCGTGGACGCAGGACGACCACGAGTTCTTCGTCCGCTTGACAGGGGGACGGTGTTAGCTCAGCGTGCCGCGGTACTGCGTCCTATGGTGCGCTCTTGCCACGTTGTAGGGACGGTCGTGCCGGTATCACGCCTCTGATTGCCGTCGAGGGTGCGACTGTTTCGCTGGCGGCTGATGACCTGTCTGATGTGCCCCGACCTGCGGGAATACCAACGTCAGGATGGGAGAATTACTTTCCCCTGAACGTCCTGGGCTCACCTGGATTAAGTCTCCCACGGCGGGTAAAAAGGGGCCACTGCACCGAATTGGTGGTGAAATTTGCCTCACGGGTTGGTGTTGAGGACTTACACCGGGTATCTCCGTTCCTCCTACGTTTTGGGATGTTATAATGCCCAGCAGGGTGTTTGGCACGTCCACCTCCTTCCACTCTTTCAATTAAACTGCAATGGCCGACTCGAAGATGCCGGAAATCGGATGCAGATTATTTTCTTGACAGCTCGCGTGAGTGAAGTGGACGCGTTCAGAACTCGGATTTTTAGGGAGGTGTTTGGTTATTTCGAATGACGTATGGTGTCGGCGCCACTTGCTAGATGGCGCACTACCAGAATTTCCTACAAAACTTGCAGTTTTTCCTGTCCCCAATAGTTGGCTCGGAAAAGATTCAAGGCAGAAATCCCGCTTCTAGAGATCGTCCTTCCGACGATGTCAGACTGAATAGTTTACGCAAATTTTTTTTTTTTTTTTTTTTTATGGGTGCCATTTCAAACCATGGCTGGTCGGTCGTGAATTTTTAGGTATATTGGGTTTCTTATGGGGACTGGTTGGGATAAAATTTGATCTTCCGATTGAGAAGAGGATGGGAAAGGGTGAGTTGCACTAAGTTGTGCCCATCGTTTATTATCGACGTATGTCCTGTCGGTGCATATCTTCAAGCTGGTATAGGTTTCCTTGGAGTTTCGTCACTCGGGCCTTTGTGAACCCGGTATTTTACGGGGGTACTACGCAACTTGTATGACTTTTCGTATCGCTGGTGCGCTTTCTCTAGGGACTCTTATGCTCGCGTGCAGGATGTTCATTTTACAGGCTCTCGGGAGAATTTCAATCTCGGAGTTGTTTAAACCCTTTAGGTTTCGGAGGAGTTGGTATTCGCTGCCGTGCCCTATGGCTCGCTGACCAAAGACCGCTTCGTATGGCGACATTCCGATGGTGGAGTGCACCGTGGAGCGCAGAGCGCAGCCTATGGCTGGCAACTGAGCGTCCCATGAAGAGTGGTCTGCATCGATATAGGACCGGATGGCGGCCAAAATCGAGCGGTTGACCCGCTCACTGGCGTTTGCCTGCGGCGAGTAGAGGGCTGTTTTTGCATGAGCGATTCCCAGAGACGAAGTGAAGGACTGGAATTCTTTGCTGACGTATTGTTTCCCGTTGTCCGACAGCATGGACTCGGGAACACCGAAGACGGAGAAAACGTCGTCGCGCAGAAATTCTACGGCCGCTCTCGCGGTCGCTTTCCGCAAGGGTTTAATCAGCGCGAACTTCGAGAACTGATCTAAGGCGATTACAATGTGAGTATTTCCTCGCTTGGATCTGGGGTACGGACCTAGGAAGTCTGTGTATATGTGCTGGAAGGGCCTGTCGACTATGAAAGCTTTTCCCATTTCTGCCCTTAGGGTAAAGTTCGGGGCCTTGGTTGTCTTACAGACCTCGCAGTTTCCGATGTATGTTTTGGTTTGGGATGCCATGTTCGGCCAATAGTATTGTTGCCGAAGACGATAGAGAGTTTTCGCCACGCCGCCGTGTGAAGCGCTCGGAGGGCAATGAGCTAAATTGATCAGAGAGTCGGCCAGCGCTGCTGGGATCCACAGCTTCCAGGTTTGTTCATCCTGTAAAGGATTCCCAGTGCTATGTTTGACCTTCTTGTACAAGAAATTGTTCCAGACTCGAAGGTCAGGTAGCTGGTCTTTATTCTGTCCGACGCTGTCGATGATCCGACGGTACTGGTCCGAGGTAAAACTCGGATCCGTCAGGTCTACGTGCAGTTCTCTATCGAGTCGCCGGTGCGGAAGGTCTCTATCTCGTGTACGCGAGATAGCGCATCTGGCACTACGTTCAGGCTTCCTTTTCGGTGCTCGATGTCGAATGTATACCCCTGAAGCTCCAGACTCCAGCGCGCTAGCCTTCCCTTGAGCTCTCTTTTGCTCATCAGCCATTGTAGACTGGCGTGGTCGGTTATGATCTTGAATTTATATCCCTCTATATAGGGACGAAATTTGGCGATACCCATGATGGCAGCTAGGCATTCACGCTCAGCGACTGTGTAGTTCCTTTGGGCCGCGTTCAACTTATGGGAATAGAAGAATATCGGGCGTTCGTTCTTTTGGTTATTTCGAATAACGTATGGTGTCGGCGCCACTTGCTAGATGGCGCACTACCAGGATTTCCTACAAATGCAAAAACCGAAAGGATGTATTAAATAAAATAAGATTTATTAAATGCTTTAAACAAGAACTAGTAAGCTTACTTCAAGTATTAAAATCGAATAAAAAGAAGAAGTCAAGTCAGAATGACAGACAGAAAGAAAACAGAAAATGTTTGTATAGATAAATTGGTGGGTATGCATGGGCACGAATTGGCAGGGATGTCCAACAGACCTGTTCTTTAAGCTGCTGTAGCTCAAGCTTTAGTTTATCAATTTCGCATGCGAGTTTTTCACTGAGTTGCTTAAAATTGTCTCTTTCTTCACAGGCTTTTTTGTAACAAGCTTCCAACATAGGATTTTCTCTTGTTGGTTGGGATGGTGGTGTTCTTACCAATTTACGACTCTTTATGAAAGGGTCATCTTTTAGCAATAAATGGTTCCCCCCAGAATCCATGTAACCAGCCTCCGAAGAGGGTGGATTTACCAGTATACCTGGCGTACCACCTGGGGTAGTTATATCATTTGTTTTGTTCATTGCATATTTTCGTTTTTTTTTAACTCAAAAAGTTTAAAAATTTTGACTTTAGTCGGCTCTTACGACAGGCATGCCTACCTCGGGTAAGTTCTGACCCATACCCGAAGGGTGGATTTGGATTTTGGTCGCCTCTTACGACCGGCATACCTACCTCTGGTAAATTCTAACCCTTATCCCGAAGGGGGACTGTTCAAATCTCCTCCAACAAAAGATCCCCTTTTTGGATGTTTTTGATGAGGTTATGAAAATCTAACCAGAACGCATCTTTTTCTATTTTCTCGCATCGAAGTTGTGGTTCATATACACCTTGCATCACCATCATCCAACGTTCCAACTCGTTCCAGCTCGAGACCTTTAGGTTTCCCCCAAGCTTTAGCATTACTTGAAACCGAAATGCTCAGGGTGATGGTGTAAGCGCGGGGCAGATGTGAACATTCCATCCTCCGACTACACACTACTATGTAGCAACAACCAGGATTTGGCAGTACTTATAAAAAATAAACACAATTACACTTTTTTAAAGCGGGGAGGAAACGATTTCAGTGTAAAATTTGATTCATGAAAGAAGATTCTCGCTGTCACAAGGTAAAATTTTGAATGAGTGTTAAATTGTGGATTTCGAGTGAAGTTTTTTACCCATTTAAAGTGAAAGTGTATGTTTTTGTACCTACAGCATAGTAGTTTCAAGTTATTTCGGTAAGTTCTTGTTTGGCAACCTTTTTGACTTATCAGAATATTTTCTTTTTAAAAAGGCCAACTGGGGCAGCTGTAAACAGCTTAAAATTGGTACTTGTGAACGGTTTTACGCCTGGCCCAGCTTTTTAAGTTGAGTGATAAAATTGCAAATATCCACTTATATTCCTCTGATAGAAGATGGTCCGTACCTACACAAAGAAAGGGAGGGTTGAAATATCCGAATCGGTTTATATGGTGCTAATCTTACATAGAAACGGCTGCAAAATTTAAAATAAATTTAACAACTTTATTTAAGAGGGTAAAAAAGGCTAGACAAAATCAGAGTGGAGTTTAAGAACTTGATGAATCTGGTCTTATGGGAGGTGAAGTGTGTCTAGTTTCACTTGCTGTGCAGAGCAAACCAAAATATTCTGCAAGACAGATATTTAACACTGACCAAGAAGTGTCGCTTAAAGAGTACCTCATAAAATGTGGAAAGCAGTGCTACGGCTTTTATAAAAATTAAAATCCCCGAAAGCTGGAATACTAACAAGAAAACTGGGATTGACTGGATGCAATCTTCTATGAAGCGGCACCCAACCCTTAGCTTAAGAAAGCTGGAAAGCACATCACTATCTCGGGCCATTTCATTCAATAAGGAACATGTTATGGTCGCATATGTGAGCACAGGAATGCCTGAAAACAACAAAATATAAGAATACATTAGGTAGAAATACAATAAAAACAAAAGTACCTGTCCTCGAGCTGCCTCGTCCCTTGTCACCCTGCCCAACGTCAGATCGCAATTGCTGCTGCGGAGCATGGACCAGGTTGTTACAAATAATCTGGATGCCATGTTTGTTCCAATCTTTAACGAAACAAAATAAAATGGGATGTATTTATTAATTTCACTTTTCGCACCCAAAATGTATTAAAAACTTAAATTACAAAGGCAGCATGCACAAAATGTTATCGGTATTTATCTTTCTTTTGTTGACATGTCAGTCATTTGACAGCAATGGTTGAAAAAAGACTGTAATAGATTCCTGGAAGAAAGCTCTTCGGTTGAGGCTGTGGAATGTGTAAGCAATTTTTCAAAGAGTAGGACGTTGGGATGTTTCGAAAAGGGTAGCATGATCTGGGTAGCGGGTTACTTAGAAACGGGTATGGATATATAGGGTTTTAGGGATAGTAGTAGTGGGTGGTGGTGGGAGTATAATTGGGCATTATTAGCTAGCTATGGATTTTGTAAAATCACAATTAGCAGAATAGTGTACAAAGTTAAAAGCGAAAGACGTGCGGTGATTTAAATCCGAAACACAGGATGTAATGTGAAACAAGGTGTAATTGAGTCAGTTGTATAAATTTATCCATTTCCAGAAAGAAAAAGGTTGTGCACGTACAATTTCGAAGATAGGAAGGCAAATTAATTTTAAATAAAAATATATTTAAATATCGCTGGTGAGTGCTAGAGTTTGTGGCCGTTTTTTTTTTTACAAATTTTGAAATTTGTGTAGGTACGTACGGGTTGTAGTGGCTGTGTAACAAAAGGGGTCAATCGGCGGTCAAAGAATATTTCTAAGATAATTATCAAAAGAAATTCTTGCTCGCCGCAATAATTTGACTCAGATCCAGATTTTTGTTGTTGCTGGAACAGTTGGAACAAAAAGAAGGTCCCGGCTCCCAGCTTGTAACGGCACAACATCCCGCTGCAGAACGCTTCAGAGCAACGGAAATTTAAAGCACATAAGAACTAGTTCACCGAACAAAGAATAGAAACGGCAACAGATAATTCTTCAAGTACATAATACGATAAATTACACAAAGAAGCCTATAGGAAAATACATATATGCTCCGTAAGGGTTCTAAGAGTTCAACATTGCCCTTTCAAAAGGGATATTTTAATGGGAATACACATACAGATGACATAAAGATTTTATTAAATATTTTTTTTTGATATTACATACTAAGTTTAAGTAGATTTAAGTAGATTTAAGTTACATAGTTATTTATTTAATTTATTTCTTGGTTCTTTATTATAGCGTACATCATATTGATTCTATTGTTATAATTTTGTTATATTTTTGTAATTAGTTTAGTTTCCTGTCCGTCTATAGTTCGCGTTTTGATCAGTTCATATCTTATCTACATACAGAGAGCTCCTTGTAGGTAGGGTTATCGTTTATGGTATGTCATAGTTTTTTGTCGTTAAAATATCGTGTCAGGTAATTAAAACTTCTGAAGTCGCGTCTGCTGTTTTTTTTTATTGGAAACAAAATTTAATTCACCATATTTTTGTTTTTACATATTAAAATTTTTGTTCAGTTTCTTATAATAATAAATTATCCACAAGATACATAATGTTCAAATGAATAACAAACGTGTTGTGCCTTTTTGGGAATTTTTATTACATTTTCTGGTAAGCCCTTAAAGGCTTAATGGAGGCCTAATTTTATTTTCAGGGGTGGAGTAAGGTGCGCTAAAGCCCTTCGGTGGATGGCTTGATCCGGCTGAGGCATCCGCCTCTTTGGGGAAGTTCCGATATGGCCAAGGAACTTCCAGGTAGGGTGGGTATTGGCCGCGCTGGTTCCATCTTCAGCGCCCTCTTAATGTGACAACGTCCGTCTGCTTTTAGGAAAAACATCTTCTAAGTCTTGGCACGATTTTTGTTTGGTGCATAGGTACTCGTTGTTGTGCGGGGACAAGAATCCCCCCAGTCCGGCGAGCTCGGCCGAGCAAGCGTGCCATGCTCCTCGCACACAACACCTTCCTTCCCATCACGATTCCCTTCCAGTAGTCCCATCCCCATCCGGTCTCCTGTCATTTTCAAATCCCAACCGTCGAAACTCCTAATACCTACCTATCACAAACATGTGCAGACTTTCTTTAAAAACTTAACTACGGTCGTGGAAAAGTAGCAATTTAAGCCACATCGCATTTATAATTTAGATGAAATGGGTGGAACTACCGTCCTTTCCAATCCAAAAGTAATTTACCTTCTACATTATGTGTTCCAAAGTGGAAACGTCTCTATTTTTAGGTGATTGCTGAGTCAAAAACGAAACAAGTTGGTCAAATTGTGTCACAAGAGCGTAGTGAGCACATTAATGCTGTTGGTTCAGCTTTCCCCGCAGTCTACATTTTCCCCAGAGTAAAGTTTAAAGATGTTTTTTTTAAGCGGTGCTCCTAATGGAAGCATGGAACTGGCAACAAAAAGTGAATGAATGACCGCTGAAAGCTTTGTAGAAATGTTGAAACATTTGAACACTTATGCAAAGTGCTCCAAAAATGATCATGTTCTTCTCCTACTTGTTAACCATACGAGACATGTATCTTGGAAAGATAATGCAAGTCCATAGCCGATTTGTCTTTGACATACAGTTTTTAAGAAGGTCTGCATCGAAGACTTTGAGCTTTATATATCCACTCATTGACGATATCTCCATCGTTTCGTGAAATATGATAAAATATATTCTTCCTGGTGCAGTTTTTCTACCAGGAACATCTCGAGCTGCATCTAGATACACTTTCGACACTGATTTAAGCAATTGCGTCATTCGCTAATTTATTTAATAAAATTTCATGTTTATACTTACCCCACATGAGTTTTAGTTTTGTTTACACATACCCCAAGGGCGGGGCAGATGTAAACAATATTACTTTGTTTTTTAATGGCAGTGATTTTTATATAAATTCTGATATATTTCAAAATATTTTATACAAATCGAAGGTGAAAAGTTAACTTTTGTTCAAAGCGCCGATATTGAAAGCCCCAAATTTGTTCTACGACCAAACTTCCAAAATTCGTTTACACCATCCCCTACTCCCCCTACCATTATAAGTAGGGCATGGCGGGGTAGTGCGTGCATGCATACACACTTGAGGGACAGCTTTAAGATGTTAAATGTGTCACTAGGCTCACCTGAATGTTTAAATTGCCTGGATGTTATTTCTCAGTAAGTCGCCTTTTACAACAAGCGCTTTTTATCGGGGTGCGCTATAGTTATATTCTTAACCCGTCCGTACATGCGGCAAGTGAAGCACCCTACAAAAAAATGGCATTTACTGTCATCTGTCAATGACATGAATTTTTGTCTCAATTATATCCTGCATGCAAAATTTAACGAGTATTAATCTTTGGTGGGATAGATTAATTGGACACTAGGGTCGCTAAATTTTAGCGCAAGCTGTGCCCGTGTTCTGTAACTATCGCATCGTTATATTTATCACATGAACGATGTGAATCGAAACAAAATTTCATTATATCACATTTCCGTGTTCTGTAACTATGCGATGCGAAAACTATACCACATGGAACATTGTGAAATGAAACTCCTGGAAATATGTGATAAATCGGTGTTCTGTAACTTTCGAATGCGATAAATTATTCACTTCAACTGTCAAAATTTATCACATTTCAATTGGCTTGCGAGAAAGGGATATTGAACAATTTTAAACGGATAGTGGACAGTGAACATTTTTGATTTTTTATTTAACAAAATATACAGTTCGTTGATCAAGTTCAACGTTTAAAAAAATGCAAAAGAAATAAAAAATAACTAATAAAAACAGTCAGAATTAGTGGAGAAGAATGTAGGTATAGGTACCTATGTATGTACATTCTGTCGAAAGAATTCAGCAAGCACTTAAATAAGATCCATTTTGAACATTCTTGGAACTGTGTTGCTATAAAAATAAACAGCTTGGTACATCCAACAAGAGAGACTAAAGGTTCTTGTTTTAAAAGAAAAAATATATTTCATTTATTTTTTTCATAGACAGACAAAATAAATGCAAAATTTTAACTTCATTAAATTCATCAACATAGAACATAGCGTTAGGATTAGATTAATTTCAAAAAAATTTGTCTGAGTCTAGCAGAACGAGCGATCATCGTATTTTTGAAAATTCAACAGAAACACGTAATTTTCCGATAATCCGCTAAAAAGTCGCGCTACACCGCTCCTATCCCAACGACATGTAAATACACACTGAATTTCCTCGCCAAACTACCCTTCGATTTCCAGTATTTTGACAATCCTTCCAATTTCCCATGATAATAAAAGTAACCAAGGTATATTTTATCGCATAGAGTTACAGAACACAACTTCTTTCCACATGCGATAAACGGTGGAATTTTGTGTTCCAAAGTTTTCGATGCGAAGAGTTATCGCATGAGTTACAGAACATGGGCACTGTATACTAGGCTTAAGGAAATAAGATTTTTATGAGTTTACATTAATCCAAATTATCATTTACCTAGTATGAAGATTATTTATAAAAGTGTAGCCCTGTGCCCGTGTTCTGTAATTATCGCATCGTTATTTTTATCACATGAACGATGTGAATTGAAACAAAATTTCATTATATCGCATTTCCGTGTTCTGTAACTATGCGATGCGAAAACTATACCACATGGAACATTATGAAATGAAACCCCTGGAAATATGTGATAAATCGGTGCTCTGTAACTTTCGAATGCGATAAATTATTCACTTCAACTGTCAGAATTTATCACATTTCAATTGGCTTGCGAGAAAGGGATATTGAACAATTTTAAACGGATAGTGGACAGTGAACATTTTTGATTTTTTATTTAACAAAATATACAGTTCGTTGATCAAGTTCAACGTTTAAAAAAATGCAAAAGAAATAAAAAATAACTAATAAAAACAGAATTCAGCAAACACCTAAATAAGATCCATTTTGAACATTCTTGGAACTGTGTTGCTACAAAAATAAACAGCTTGGTACATCCAACAAGAGAGAGCAAAAGGTTCTTGTGTTTTTAAAAAAAAATATTTCATTTATTTTTTTCATAGACAGACAAAATAAATGCAAAAGTTTAACTTCATTAAATTCATCGACATAATGTTGTCTTAAATCAGGGTTAGGATCAGATTAATTTCAAAATATTTCGTCTGAGTCTAGCAGAACGAGCGATCATCGTATTTTTGAAAATTCAACAGAAACACGTAATTTTCCGATAATCCGCTAAAAAGTCGCGCTACACCACTCCTATCCCAACAACATGTAAATACACACTGACAGCCTTATTTATTAGAATTCGCTAAAATGCCTCTATACGGCTGTATAGTTATGCAGTGTATAAGTATTTATGCAGGCTCTATACAGCATCGCACGAATCCTTATTTATAAAACAGTTTCTCATCCATATTAGTTATACAGGGCTTGTGTCAGATACAGTACCAAAATATTGGAAATCTATTACATTTATCTGTCCGAACAGATCAGCTGTTTGTGAAAAATACAAATTGAATTTTTTTGTTTCCGGTTGAAATAAACTATTAATAAATGGCAACAAAAAATAAAAGAAAACGTTCGGAGAATTGGGATTCCTCTGATAAGGTATGTACGAACATAAAAATTGAAACATACATAATACATAGGTACTCGTACATAACATACAAATTATAATATTTCGTATCTGCAGATACTTCTGAGGCAACTTATCGAGGACAAGATCTCGATAATTGAAAATAAAAATGTGGATACCAACACATCCAAGTTGAAGAGGGAAACTTGGAAGGAAATTTCAAATACGGGCGTACATATTATTTGTCCACATTATAATATCACTTATTTATTTATGATTTCAGTTTATAGTTTCAATAAAATGAGTGCAACGGAAAGAGATATGGTACAACTCCAGGCGCAATGGCGATGTACAAAGATGAAAGCAAAAGCAACTGCCTCAGCCTATAGAAGGAACATCAACGCTACAGGAGGTGGAGCACCACCCAAATCCCCTGATCCGAGCGATGCGAATTTAATGGCGCTAATCCCTCATGAATTCGAGGTCATTGATAATGAGTTTGACTGCGATTTTGCCGATTCATTGGTTTGTGTATCAAGATATATTTACCTAATAAATAAAAAAATAATCTTTTGTCTAAATAGATTGGAAAAGAAAATGTTTTCGCAACCCCGCAACGACGGCAGGAAAATGGTGTGAAAGCACCATTGGTAAAAATAAACTTGTTTTCAAAATCAAGACCTCATAATTTATAATAAAAATATGTCTTTAGATTGAATTCAACGTTTTTGAAATTGAAGAGGAAGAGGATTCATTTACAAAGGTGGAATTCTTGGAGGAGGAGCTCGGTGAAAACATTACTCTGCCTTTGACTTCTTCGTCAAAGAAAAAATCGAGCCAAATGAATGTAATTAGTTAACAGTATTTTTCTCTTTGATTTAGGTATAAAATGCAATTTCTTTATTTCGTTCTTAAATACGTTGCAAAGACGATGCGCTGAAACAGGAATTGTTTGCGTTGGCGATGGAGACACGAAGAAGTGAGGCAAATTCCATACAGGTGGAGCATGAAGAGAAAATGAGAACGTTGATAATGGAGCGCACCGAAAAATTGAAGACGTTGGAGATGGAGCGCACCGAAAAATTGAAGACGTTGGAGATGGAGCGCACCGAAAAGTTGAAGACGCTGGAGATGGAGCGCACCGAAAAGTTAAAGACGATAGAGATGCTGCGGACAGAGCAAATAAATGCGGTGCAGATGGTGAGACGACTTATCGAAGAGAAGCACAGACTGATAGTACAAAAAAGACTTCGCCAAGAAAAATTGGACAATTAAATGTTTTTTTATTTCTTATTTTCTGTGATGTGTGAATTTATGTGATTTTTTTTAAGTTCCTTTTTTTGTTAGTTTGTAATATTTACAATTAAAATTAGATATTTCTTTACATATGTTATTGTCTTTTTATGGAAAGAATTGTTCTATGAATACACGGCGCGAAATGCTTTGATGACCGTGTGACTGTAGCGTTTCTTGACTTTCCGACGAATTTCGTTGGAGGCTATTATCATCTGTCTCATCTGTTTTGGAAAAGTTTAAATTTAAAATTATTTGAATATTTCATAAATCGTTTATAAGTACCTCGAGATGGAAGCTGGTCTTGAAAATCGATTGCTAAGTTGTGCAAAACTGCTAATGCGATGATTGTGATTTTGGCGTTCTTTAAGGAACACCTCATTCCCGTAAGTAAAATCCGAAATCTCTGTTTCCAAACGCCAAAACACCTTTCTACAGTGTTACGAGTTGATATATGAGCCATGTTGTAGTGACGTTCACCATCCGTTTGAGGATTCAAAAGCGGGGTAAATAGAATGTTAGTACAAGCATAGCCACCATCTCCAAGCAGACGACCCTTGAACTTGCCGCTCTCAAAGCGTTGTTTTATACAACTCCCTAAAAATTCGAGTCATGAGTACTACCTCTCCAACGGCAAACAATGTCATTAATTTTAAGAGTTGCGTCGCACACTACTTGAGTATTCAGGGAATAATACCCCTTTCGATTAATATAATACTGTCCTGACGGACCTCCAACTTTTGCAATTTTAATGTGGGTGCAATCAATTGCACCAATTATTTGAGGAAATCCGCGTATATAGAAGAACTTGTTCATATTACGTATCTGTTCAGACGCTGTTGTTGGCATTTTCACGTATATAGACCTTTTGGAAGCAAATGCTCTTGCCACACGCTTACATATTTGACAAAGTGTGGGTTGGCTAAATCCGTGAATGTCTGCTCCGTAGTCTTGAATCTTGAAAAAAATATATACAAACGCATAAATTGAGTTCAATGAATAATGAAGTTAGCCCTTGGTGGCAAGATCTTTCGATAAGGGGATGGAAGTAGGGTTTCATAATCCTACTTCGAAGAGCCACACCAAATCAACCCCCAACTACGTACAAGTCCTTATCAATAAATTAGCAATCTACCTACCTCATTTCGTCCCCAATATCGAATAGCAGCCATTACTTGCAGATCTGGAGAAATGTGACCTCCTCTATTGTCTGCGCTAAGATCTGAACGCACAATTTCAATTAATTTCGTCATATTTGCTTTCGAAAATCTGTACTTCGCTCGGAAATCCTCATTTCTGAGTGTCATTGGATCAGATCTTGCTTTCGCGCTCTTAATCTCATAGATCCATTAACATCGTTAATTGCGTTTAAATCGTTAATATTTGATTTTATTAAAATTAAAATGTGTCAGACTTTTTCCAGAACACCAATTCTTTTCAGATGCGATAAACGGTGGAATTTTGTGTTCCAAAGTTTTCGATGCGAAGAGTTATCGCATGAGTTAAAGAACATGGGCACTGTTAGGTAAGAACAAAGCCAAGGTGGCAAAATTGTTTGTCAATATTCGATTTCAAAGAACTCGCCCCACAGACTACCTACCTACTACTACCTAACCTAGTAGTTTGTGACTCGCCCTCTCTCGTCAGTCGTCTCATTTACCCTCCAGGATTTTTCTTTACACCAATGGAAAACAACATTGATTTAGTGGAAAAATAATTCCCACAACTTTTTTTTGGAAAGTTGGGTTGCTCTACTCATAACCTATTTTGTGTAATTCACTTTCCAAACACTGTTGTATCGTAATTTAGTCAAATGTCAAAAGTTGTTCAAATCTTGATATATTCCATCTGTATTCCGTAATTTTCACGTGATGTTTACTATTTAAGAAAGGATAACGTTTTTAAAATATAAACCGATTTCCTAATCAAATGTGAGTATAAATGTTTCTATATGAATGCTATTTGAAGATGTATATTGTTTTCTGTATTTGTGGTAACATTATTAGTCGTTTACAACATTCCCCAACTAGGCAAGTTTCACTAACAAATCCCAAGGGATCCGTAAGTGGCACAGGAAACCTCTCCTGAGAAGCTGATTGTTTTCAATTTGCTGAGATTAATGTCGTTTTAAATAGAAATAAAAATCACTCTTTTTCCTGATCTTAAAGCACTTTTCCCTTTCCATTGAGCAGAAATTTCAGATCCATCACTTTCGCAGTGAGTTTTTACCAACTTTGTTCCAACATAATCATTCTTATTGTAGCAGGCCACTTGAACAACAACAACAATTGTCCCTTTTTGTGTAGAGTCACTTTCTTAGCGTTTTAGAGTCGGTATTACTTTCGTTTAACGCCATTCGTTTTGAATGGGGACCTATAATTTTAAAGCCGAATCCCTGAAGAATAGGACAGATAGAAAAGCTTACGCAGTGGTTTTGCCAGCGTAGAAGAACCCCTCTTCAGACCGATGGGGGAAATTCCATCTGGACCAGCGGATTTGTGTATGTCAAGATCTCGAAGTACTCTAGCCACTGTACGAGTGCGAAAGTGGATTGGTCCCATGGAGTATTCTACGCGCTCGAGTACAGGGGGAGATAAAGCACAATCTATGAGCGTTGAGCTAGCTGCAAAGTGAGCAGCAAGCAGATTGGCTTTATCCAAAGAGCTCACGGCTGGAATGTCGTTGTAAATGAGTGTCGGGATAGATGACGAGGCCGAATTCTTGATGTTTTTGATAAACGACCAAAAGTTTTTACTACCCGTGGGACTTTGTAGTATTTTTTGCCTCAGCTTTTGGTCGTGGGAGAATTTTACACGATTACTAAGGGCATTACAGTCATTTCTGGCTCGGTTGAATTTTTTCCGGTTTTCCTTAAATGGGTTGGCCTTATAAGACCGAAAGCTTACCTCTTTTAACCTGATAGCCTCTTTGCAGTTCGAGTCACACCACGCGTTTACCTTGGGTTTGATACTTTTTATCCGGTTATTGATAAAGCATTTCATACCCAATAAAATCATGTTTGTTATCATATCAGCAGCAGCATCCACGTCGCTTTCGAGCAAGCACAGCGACCAGTTAAAACTTAAAGAAACTGTTTAGTTTTTCCCAATTGGCTTTCTCGTATTGCCATACGGTTCTTTTAGGAGTTTGTTGTTTAACTATGTGGCCGGAGTATGAGAAATTAGCTGATATGACACAATGGTCTGACGAACCTAGAGGCGGTAATACGTTTATATCGTATTTTTCAGGGTGAGAGGTGAGAAACAAGTCTAGTGTGTTGGCGGTTTGACTGCTTATGTCCGGTATTCGTGTAGGCTCATTTACAAGCTGAGTGAGATTGTTAACCTCAGCAAAAATCTCAACATACCTTCCTTCGGGTGTTGTCTGTCCAGAATGTCGAAGCCAATCTGAATTGTGTATATTGAAATCACCCGCAATGACGATTTCAGTACGAGGATGAAGGGTTACAATTCTTGCGATGGAATCAGACAACGCATCCAACTCATTATAAGCTGAATGTCTGTCCAAATTGGGGCTTCTGTAAATAAAACAGTAGAAATGAAATTAAATTCCGAATTGGAACATTGTCCATATTGAAGCTGAAGTTGGTAGGCTACGTCACTACGTATATAGAAGGCGAGATCGCGATGCGGAAAAAATAATGGCACTAAGTTGTACCCAGGCAGACTAAACTCTGTTAAATCAGAGCCAACGCTAACCTGAGTTTCGTTAAGTGCCAAAACAGCTGGTTTGTTGTGGAAAGCGTGGGCGTATAACGAAAAAAATGTTTCCTCAAGCCACGAATGTTACTATCCACCACAAAATTCCTACACATTATAAAATACAAACATAAACGAAAACACAAACTCCGACGCTACCTAAGCAAGAACCGTGAATTGAAGATCCGCGTTAGATTTCCAAAACAAATTACCGCAGGTGTTATGCCCGTACGGTAATTTTTTTTGGTCCACCAACAAAATCAACAACTCACGGGCCGCTATCCGTCTGATGCTGCCTGTACTCAGCAATTACAAGTGTACAGACGCAAATCGTACGACACCTACAATGGCCAAGCAAATGCAACAGTGATGAGGTGTGATGGGGGACGAAGGGATACCAAGCGATGTGTCTTTTTTTTTCTTTTCTTTTTGCGCTTGCCTTTCACTGACACTGGCACTGGCACTAAGGTTTTGTTTTGTGCCTTTTTTTGACACACGATGTCGCGGCGCGTACAATAGTTTGTTAAATTGAATCAACAAAGAAACTTTGTAGCGGTGGCGAGCACGAAACCGAAAAAGCTGCACGTGCGCTTGCGTCGGGGTGCAGACAACAACTCTCAATGTAAAGAATACAATCGTCGCAAATAAATCTTATTTCCTGTTTTTATTATTTCTTATTATCCCGCTGCTGTAGGGTGGCGACTTTGTAGAGGTTAGTGTGTTGGCTTGTGACCCATGCGGTGCAGGTTCAATTCCCATGGGGAACAACAACATACGCCACCCATTCTCCAGCCTCTACACCAAAAAAGGAGGATTTCTGCCTGCTAGTACAATGTGACCGTTACCGAGTCTGAGTGCTCTGGATATGGATTTTCTTTTAAAAAATTAAAAAAAAAAACCCGGTGCTGTATTCGTCCAATCCCGAACATTTTGTGTTCGAGTGGAAGACTTTTTTACAAACGCTTTGCCGATTTGGTGCTCATACACCGTTTAAAAGTACATTTTATATTTTCAATTTTAATATTAATTGTAATTTTAAAATGATTTTAAATTGATTTTATTCGCACTGCCTAAATTTTGACTTGCTATGATTTCAACTCTCAAAAATTAAATCCTTTCTTTTATATTGAGGCTCCAGTTTAATTTCATATCTAGTTCCCTCAATTGTTGGTCGATTAAATTGCGTTATAATCCTTTTATTGGTGAAGAGGACTAGTACTGTCAGCAGTTTCTGGTCCAGGGAGCAACTATAGATAAGGCGTTCTGTATTTGTTCTCTTAGAGTGGATGGGAATTTCCCTGTGGCTAGCAGTGTTAAGCCGTCTGCGTATGCTACTGCCTTGACTCCACCAAATCTTAGTTCAATCAGAATCTCGTTTAAAACTAGTACACATAGAAGGGGTGATAAGACTACACCGTGAGGAGTTCCTCTAGATGATAACGGCATTCTCCACATTAAGGTTTACTAGGGCTCTTTCTATCGCTTCTGCCTGGACATTAATATCCAGAAACGCGGCTATAGAATATTCCTTTACCTTTATTGTCTTTTCTATGATTTTGACGACACTGCGGAGTGCCGTCTCTACATCTTTGCCTATGGTATACGCATGCTTAGCCGGATATAAAACTTCTGGACTCAGTTTACTTTGAATATAAATGGCAATCAGTCTAAGGTTTTTAAAACAAAAGAAGTTAAGCTGATTGGCCTGAAATCTTTAGCGGTAGTGTGATTGGTTTTCATCACGTTTTTTTTGGCGTCTCACCCTTCCTGTTTTTATTGGCAGAGTTGGCAATAAGCTTAAGTTTACATCGGTTTATGCCGACGTGAACTTTAACGCCGATCTTTTTCAGCGACGGAATGGATAAGTGACTGAGCAACGCTACCACTTCCGTCACCATCTCCCATCTCGATCACTTCCCAAGCGTGGCTCAGTTGATAGGTATTTAGGGATCGTAAGTATCTTTGAATGCGGTCCCTTGGGGTTTGGGACCATCGTACGACCAGTTTGGTTTTTGGCCTTGTTAGGTGTACGGTCTCCTTTTTGTCGATCAGACGAAGGTCGGCGTTTGGCCAAGGCGCTTTAGTTTTGGCAATGATTTCTTTAAGCCATGTAAGAGTGTCTCCATAAACACAGCCCATAAGTTTGAATCCTTGAATGGTTTTGAGGGTGCCAAAAAGCGGGAGGGGTTCCTTGTTATCCTCATTCCCCTTATAAAGGATTCCCAGCTCGATTAGTCGCCATTGATCCTCTGTTAGCTTCCGTGCAGGATTACCATAGTCTACTACGGCAACTTGTTGACCAACCGTGGTTTGAAGAGAGACTCTGGCTTTCTTTCGAGTTTGTCATCGTCGGGGAAATTGGGGAAAGCGTATTATTTTGCCTGGTTGATGTGGTCGACCTTTCCCCTGGATGGACTTTGCCAATCTGAGGGGAGATGGTCCATCAACTTTTTAGCTCTGGTGTTAACCCCAGGACTAGCTTTCGACGGTATACGAGCCATATGCTCATTCTCCATAAGACGCTCTTCCTGCAGATACGCACGTGTGTTGATAGCCATTTGTGGTCAGTCTCGATCATTACGTCCCATCTCTTCGTCTCATCTCTTAGTCTTTTTATTATCGTTCTGTAGTTTGTGATTCTTTTACGTCTGGAGGAGGTAGACAATATAGAGAGGTTGGAGCTAGCGACGGAACAGCTGTCGCTGACATCGAGATTTATGCTTTCCATGCCAGCAACATCCGTTCCAACGCTATCCCCATCCCATACTCCGAGATTGGCGAAGGGGTTCAGGAGAAGATTTTCTTCTTCTTATTCCGTTAGTTGTAAAGGGATCGGTGTTTTTAGAGTCAGTTGTGCCGATCCCTGCACCTTAGTCTCTTTTGTTTTGTTTTGTTTGTTTGTTTTGTTTTCATATTGAACCCAAGAGTAAGGAGGGAGGAAGGTCCATCTGCACTTACCCCTGTATGCAGATAAGGGGAATTGAGATTCAAACTGGAGGTCCCCATTTTTCTCACAAAAATGTACGTTCCACTAAAAGTAAGGCGTTACGCCGCGTAAAGCAACCATAAACGACTGTGCGACGCCATTCGTAATACCAATTTTTAAAGTGACAATCTTGCTTAAGGACCTTATTTGGTTCTCCAAGGACCACTTGGTAAATAATCTTATTACAACTAAAAGTGACATTCTTAAATCGGCCATCGGTTACCGAAGTACAAATCGATATTTTTCCTCTTACGTCGCAAATAAATCTTATTTCCTGTTCTTATTATTTCTTATTATCCCGCTGCTGTAGGGTGGCGACTTTGTAGAGGTTAGTGTGTTGGCTTGTGACCCATGCGGTGCAGGTTCAATTCCCATGGGGAACAACAACATACGCCACCCATTCTCCAGCCTCTACACCAAAAAAGGAGGATTTCTGCCTGGTATAACAATGTGACCGTTACCGAGTCTGAGTGCTCTGGATATGGATTTCCTTTTAAAAAATTAAAAAAAAAAAACCCTGTTGTATTCGTCCAATCCCGAACATTTTGTGGTCGAGTGGAAGACTTTTTTACAAACGCTTTGCCAGCTGACCCCTGTTTCGCCTCGTATCGCCAACTAATCTATTGAACTTTTTTTTGATTTGGTGCTCATACATCGTTTAAAAGTACATTTTATATTTTCAATTTTAATATTAATTGTAATTCTAAAATGATTTTAAATTGATTTTATTCGCACTGCTTAAATTTTGACTTGCTATGATTTTAACTGTCAAAAATGAAATCCTTTCTTTTATATTGAGGCTCCAGTTTAATTTCATATCTAGTTCCCTCAATTGTTGGTCGATTAAATTGCGTTATAATCCTTTTATTGGTGAAGAGGACTAGTACTGTCCGCAGTTTCTGGTCCAGGGCGCAACCATAGATAAGGCGTTCTGTATTTGTTCGCTTAGAGTGGATGGGAATTTCCCTGTGGCTAGCAGTGTTAAGCCGTCTGCGTATGCTACTGCCTTGACTCCACCAAATCTTAGTTCAATCAGAATCTCGTTTAAAACTAGTACACATAGAAGGGGTGATAAGACTACACCTTGAGGAGTTCCTCTAGATGATAATGGCATTCTCCACATTAAGGTTTACTAGGGCTCTTTCTATCGCTTCTGCCTGGACATTAATATCCGGAAACGCGGCTATAGAATATCCCTTTACCTTTATTGTCTCTTCTATGGTTTTGACGACACTGCGGAGTGCCGTCTCTACACCTTTGCCTATGGTATACGCATGCTTAGCCGGATATAAAACTTCTGGATTCAGTTTACTTTGAATATAAATGGCAATCAGTCTAAGGTTTTTAAAACAAAAGAAGTTAAGCTGATTGGCCTGAAATCTTTAGCGGTAGTGTGATTGGTTTTCATCACGTTTTTTTTGGCGTCTCACCCTTCCTGTTTTTATTGGCAGAGTTGGCAATAAGCTTAAGTTTACATCGGTTTATGCCGACGTGAACTTTAACGCCGATCTTTTTCAGCGACGGAATGGATAAGTGACTGAGCAACGCTACCACTTCCGTCACCATCTCCCATCTCGATCACTTCCCAAGCTTGGCTCAGTTGATAGGTATTTAGGGATCGTAAGTATCTTTGAATGCGGTCCCTTGGGGTTTGGGACCATCGTACGACCAGTTTGGTTTTTGGCCTTGTTAGGTGTACGGTCTCCTTTTTGTCGATCAGACGAAGGTCGGCGTTTGGCCAAGGCGCTTTAGTTTTGGCAATGATTTCTTTCAGCCATGTGAGAGTATCTCCATAAACACAGCTCGTAAGTTTGAATCCTTGAATGGTTTTGAGGGTGCCAAAAAGCGGGAGGGGTTCCTTGTTATCCTCATTCCCCTTATAAAGGATTCCCAGCTCGATTAGTCGCCATTGATCCTCTGTTAGCTTCCGTGCAGGATTACCATAGTCTACTACGGCAACTTGTTGACCAACCGTGGTTTGAAGAGAGACTCTGGCTTTCTTTCGAGTTAGCTCTGGTGTTAACCCCAGGACTAGCTTTCGCCGGTATACGAGCCATATGCTCATTCTCCATAAGACGCTGTTCCTGCAGATACGCACGTGTGTTGATAGCCATTTGTGGTCAGTCTCGATCATTACGTCCCATCTCTTCGTCTCATCTCTTAGTCTTTTTATTATCGTTCTGTAGTTTGTGATTCTTTTACGTCTGGAGGAGGTAGACAATATAGAGAGGTTGGAGCTAGCGACGGAACAGCTGTCGCTGACATCGAGATTTATGCTCTCCATGCCAGCAACATCCGTTCCAACGCTATCCCCATCCCATACTCCGAGATTGGCGAAGGGGTTCAGGAGAAGATTTTCTTCTTCTTCCGTTAGTTGTAAAGGGATCGGTGTTTTTAAAATCAGTTGTGCCGATCCCTGCACCTTAGTCTCTTTTGTTTTGTTTTCATATTGAACCCAAGAGTAAGGAGGGAGGAAGGTCCATCTGCACTTACCCCTGTATGCAGATAAGGGGAATTGAGATTCAAACTGGAGGTCCCCATTTTTCTCACAAAAATGTACGTTCCACTAAAAGTAAGGCGTTACGCCGCGTAAAGCAACCATAAACGACTGTGCGACGCCATTCGTAATACCAATTTTTAAAGTGACAATTGTCGTTCAAACGCCTACTACAATAAGGGTGAATAATTCCTATATTGTTTTAAGGTGGGGGTTTCATCTTCTTTCTTAACGGCGGAGCTATGATCAGGATTAAATAGATCATAACCCTTGCACTTTACTGCATTTCTGCTGGTAGCCCCTACAAATAGCAACTCTGTTGCCAAATTCACTCTAAAAAGTAAAATAACGGGTATTTATTAACAGTTGTTGCTTGTTCCATACATCTATATCTACAACAATCAGTATATTTCTGCTCTTTGTCTATGCATACATACATATTAGGCCTTGACGGCGCATACAGGGCCAGAAGCTAGCTTCTCCAACCACTTTCGTGCAAAGTGGAGGGGACCTACAGTTTTACGCCGAATCCGAGCGGCAAATTTGAGAAGCTTTCTCATGACAATTTGATACTCTTGGATGTTTGTCAGACGTTCGCAAGAGGTGCCAACAACACGCGGTATTCCCAAGTGGTCCCCCATCTAAGTACTAACCACGCCCTACGTCGTTCAATTGCGGTGATCGAACGAGAACCGATTACTTCGACGTGGCATTGTATATGACACACGCAAAATCTAAATAATGAATTCACAGCGTTACAAGTGTTTAAACCTAAACCCAACTCTGATTCCTTATCAGTGAATGTGCTAATTTTCAAACTACATAATTTGATTAATTTATTTAAAAAAAAACGCTAACAGTTTTTACTCATGTGATAAGTGCTTGAATAATATTCTACATATATTTATTTGCGGGCAAAAAATATATGATCTTTTATTTTTTATGAAAGAGTTATCATAAATTATGATTCAAAGAGGAAGAGTACTGATAGTGAATGCATATCGTCAAAATTATATACAAGTGCATCAAACATAAGTCGTGGTAGCACACGCGACCAAAGAAAAGCAAAGGTCGTCGAACACGTCAAACTGTCCTGCACAATAGACGTGCATTCTCTTCGCCTGCTTTGGATCTTGCTGTGAAAAAAAAGGTGTATGCCACGCTGCTCTCACGGTGATGTGTAAACATGTAGGCACAGTTGCGCGTTAGCTACCTAATTTGTTATCTAGCTAACGCCATAACTAAGTAACTAACGTAGTTAAATTAGCTGCGCTAAAAATGCAATCGATTTGGTGGTTAGCTATCATAATGACAACTAATTTTAGCTATTAGTTGCAGGTTGTGTAATTAAGCTCGTTAGGTTGCCAAAGTTAGTTGCGGATGACAACTAAAAGTTGGTTAGTTTTTAGCTGTAGCTTTTTAGCTGCCTAGGTAATAACTAATAACTTAATCAAAAAAAATTTATTTTGCTATAATGGTGATAATTTATTGGGATTTATTATGCATATTGCGTTTAAAATAAAAATTGATTGAATGTCCCTTTTATTTTACATCAGGTTATTTTATAAAGAGGTTCTTGGAGCCACAATAATTAAACCCGAAAAAGGATATTTTCCCAAAATGTCTTTAAAAACGGCACGGTATATGTGAGTTCAATGTTATTTGAATGAGGGGTGCTAGGAACAACAAATATTTTGGTAAAATATCCTTTTTTCGACTTTTAAGGCCCTTTTTGTTGTTCCAAAGACCTGTTAGTCAAATAACATTGAACCCATATATACCGTGCGGATTCTAATGACATTTTGGAAAAATATCTTGTTTCGACTATTAAGGACCTTTTTTGTTGTTGCAAGGACCTCTTAGTCAAATAACATTGAGCAGAGATATATCGTGCGGGTTCTAATGACATTTCGGAAAAATATTCTGTTTTCGACTATTAAGGACCTTTTTTGTTGTTGCAAGGACCTCTTAGTCAAATAACATTGAACACAGATATACCGTGTGGATTCATTAATTAAGGACCTTTTTTGTTGTTACAAGGACATGGTTGCCACTGGACTGGAAAGTCAGGGAAAGTCAGGGAAAGTCAGGGAACGAACATTTGGTCAGGGAATGTCAGGGAAAGTCAGGGAATTTCGAAAACAGTCAGGGAAAATTCACTCTGTGTGTATTTTTTTTTATAATATTAAAAAAAAATGTATGTAGAGCTCTGAAGTCTGGAGCCTCTGGAGCAAAAATATTACTTTTCATGAATCCACATTTTTTCTTATTTTGGGATCACTTTCGGAGATCTCGATATCTTTCGAGATATACCTACGCACCATTTCACTAATCCACCGTTATTATCTAGTAATGTATATACCTTGGACATTTTTAATTTGATTGATTGAGACGATATTGGTTTCGAGAAAGTATAGCGTTTGCGTACGCAGTGTTGTATTAATTCCTAAACAGCTAATGGAGATGCCAAGTAGCATTGAAAGGCATATCAATCCTATTTTTCGATCCATGTGCTACGAAAAGTCTGAGATAATGCTTAAATGGAAAACCACATCTTCATGCTTTCCGAAAAAGAAGGCATACTTATACATCAAAAATTAAAATAGTCTATTTCGATTGACTTTGTTTAGCGAAATTTGTTCCCTTTGCTAAGGAAGATTTTGTATAGAATAGTTTTTATTTTATGGCAATAACGGCAAAGCAAGATGCAAATTATGCAAACAAGAATTTGAGTTAAGCAACATGGGCCAAAGGGCTTTGGTGTCGCATCAAAATGGACTAGCGCATAAGTCAAATTCTAAAGCTTTGACGTCACAAAAAATTGATACTTTATTCACTGCGTCGCATTCATTGGTCGCCCCTAGTAGTCAAAAACATCTCAAAATACACCAGAAAATATTAACGCTCAAAATACACAAACAAAATATTTTACTTTCGACAAGACCGATTCCATTGTCGCAGAGATAAGGTGGTCTCTGTATATTATTTCCACCTTGAACTCGGCCGTGGAAATTATTGATCTTTTTCGATTGATGTTCCCAGACAGCCAAATTGCTGAAAATTAAAGTTAGGAAGAACTAAGAGCTCCTACGTTATCAACCACGGTATCTCCCCATATTTCCATAACAATCTTTTGGATAAAGTAAACAAATGTGACGACTTTGTTATATGTTTTGACGAAGCACTGAAAAATAGCTCAGAAAGAATAAATGGATTAGTTGTCCGTTTTTTTGATGAGTCAAAAGGAATGTTTGCAATAGATACTTAGAAAGCGAGTTCATGGGATCTTCAAAGTCAGATGACATTTTAAAACATTTTGACAATGGAATCCGATTTTTGAAAAAAGAGAAACTTCTTCAAGTATCTATGGATGGCCCAAACGTAAATTTATCTTTTTTTAAAGAAATTAAAACAACAGCGAAAAGAAATTGATCCGGATGGTACGCAGCTACTAGAATTTGGTCTGTGTGGTCTACATGTAATACATGGAGCCATGAAAACCGGACTTACAAATTTTTCATGGCACCTGCATATTCTTTTAAGGTCCTGCAAAAAGAAGCTTGTTTACCTCCAAAACTGATTGTACTCGATTTGCGGTGTTCATTGACTAGAAAACAAAATTTGTTTAGAGAGATGACTGAACATTTTTGATGAGTTGAAGCACTTTTTTTCTATGACAAATTCAGATTTACCAAAACCAAGGCCAATTGAAAACGTAAGAAAAATACTTCCAAAACAAATTGTTAGACTGCAAATATGCATTTTTCCATACAATTACATCTGATTGTGATTTATCAAAATTTCAAGGCGAGAAACCATTGATATTTAACATTTATGAAGATCTCCTCATAATGGTTAAAAACTTATTGCATCGTCAAAAAAAAGTGTATTAGCGAATGCTCCATAGGATCTCAACTTGTGTCCATCGATCTTTTAAGTGAATCCAATCTTTTGGAAACAAAAAACGCTGACGTTGGCTTCAAAGCAACGAAAATCATCAATGCAATAAAACAAAAAGATAATTTTTCGGAATAAGATATTTTAAAATTTAAATTGGATTGCCGCAAAATTATTATAAGCATAATATCAAAAATCGAAGAACGAAGCCCATTAAAATACGATTTGATTGTAAACGTGATCAGTCCTAATCCTAGAGATATTTTGCAAAACAACGGTCTCTACAGTAAAAGATTCAAAAATATGCTTCAAATTTTATATAATACCAACCGATTATTTGATACATGCGCGGAAAGGGCAAAATTGTAGTACATAAATGCATGTACAGATGCAAAGACAACCCAAAAAAGAGGAGTACAAAAGCTTTATAATCAACGAATCTACTTGTAGAGTTGATGAGTTCTACTTTCAGCTTTTTAGCAAAAAGGAACATTTTAAAGATCTTTGGCATGTTATAAAAATGTGTTGCATTTTATCGCACGGAAACGCCTCAGTTGAGAGTGGCTTCTCAATTAACAAGACTCTTTTAGTCGAAAACCTCCTTGAGGAGTCACTAGTCGCTCAGAGAAGAGTCTTAATGGCGTGAAAGAGGCTGGGCGACTATCGAAAGTGGAAATAAATTCAAAATTAATATTTATGCTGAACACAGCAGTTAGAAGAAAAACTTCCATTAAAAAAAAGGAGATAGAGTACACGAATTAAATAGAAAAAGGGAGGAAGAAATAAAAATACTTCATAAGGAAAAAGCAAAAATTCGCATTCAAGCCCAGGTTGAAGAAGAGCAAATAAATTATCAACTCTCCCTTTTAAAAAGGGATATATATACCTTATTCCTGTTCTCAACTGATTGTTTCATTGATATTTTTTTAAAAGGAATGTTTAGAAGTTTACAATTTGTCTGTTCTTTAAATATTTGCGACTAGTGTTTAAATGCGTCATTTTATTTGTTGTATTTGCAAAATTTGGTCAGGGAAAACTTTAAAACTGGTCAGGGAAAGTCAGGGAAAAGTCAGGGAATTTTTTTTAAATAATAGTGGCAACCATGAAGGACCTTTTAGTCAAATAACATTGAACACAGATATACCGTGTGGATTCTAACGGCATTTTGGAAAAATATCCTTTCTTCGACTTTTGAGGACCTTTTTTGTTGTCGCAAGGACCTCTTCGTCAAATAACATTGAACACAGATATACCGTGTGGATTCTAACGGCATTTTGAAAAAATATCCTTTCTTCGACTTTTAAGGGCCTTTTTGTTGTTGCAAGGTCCTCTTAGTCAAATAACATTGAACACAGATATACCCTGTGGATCCTAACGGCATTTTGGAAGAATATCCTTTCTTCGACTTTTAAGGACCTCTTTGTCAAATAACATTGAACACAGATATACCGTGTGGATTCTAACGGCATTTTGGAAAAATATCCTTTCTTCGACTTTTAAGGACCTTTTTTGTTGTTGCAAGGACCTCTTAGTCAAATAACATTGAACACAAATATACCGTGTGGATTCTGATGGTATTTTGGGAAAATATCCTTTTTTCTACTTTTAAGGACCTTTTTGTTTTCCAAGGATCTGTTAGTCAAATAACATTGAACACAATATACTGTTTTATGTTTAAATGTTTTTTTTTCTTGCTTAAGGACCTTATTTGGTTCTCCAAGGACCACTTGGTAAATAATCTTATTACAACTAAAAGTGACATTCTTAAATCGGCCATCGGTTACCGAAGTACAAATCGATATTTTTCCTCTTACGTCGCAAATAAATCTTATTTCCTGTTCTTATTATTTCTTATTATCCCGCTGCTGTAGGGTGGCGACTTTGTAGAGGTTAGTGTGTTGGCTTGTGACCCATGCGGTGCAGGTTCAATTCCCATGGGGAACAACAACATACGCCACCCATTCTCCAGCCTCTACACCAAAAAAGGAGGATTTCTGCCTGGTATAACAATGTGACCGTTACCGAGTCTGAGTGCTCTGGATATGGATTTCCTTTTAAAAAATTAAAAAAAAAAAAAACCCTGTTGTATTCGTCCAATCCCGAACATTTTGTGGTCGAGTGGAAGACTTTTTTACAAACGCTTTGCCAGCTGACCCCTGTTTCGCCTCGTATCGCCAACTAATCTACTGAACTTTTTTTTGATTTGGTGCTCATACATCGTTTAAAAGTACATTTTATATTTTCAATTTTAATATTAATTGTAATTCTAAAATGATTTTAAATTGATTTTATTCGCACTGCTTAAATTTTGACTTGCTATGATTTTAACTGTCAAAAATGAAATCCTTTCTTTTATATTGAGGCTCCAGTTTAATTTCATATCTAGTTCCCTCAATTGTTGGTCGATTAAATTGCGTTATAATCCTTTTATTGGTGAAGAGGACTAGTACTGTCCGCAGTTTCTGGTCCAGGGCGCAACCATAGATAAGGCGTTCTGTATTTGTTCGCTTAGAGTGGATGGGAATTTCCCTGTGGCTAGCAGTGTTAAGCCGTCTGCGTATGCTACTGCCTTGACTCCACCAAATCTTAGTTCAATCAGAATCTCGTTTAAAACTAGTACACATAGAAGGGGTGATAAGACTACACCTTGAGGAGTTCCTCTAGATGATAATGGCATTCTCCACATTAAGGTTTACTAGGGCTCTTTCTATCGCTTCTGCCTGGACATTAATATCCGGAAACGCGGCTATAGAATATCCCTTTACCTTTATTGTCTCTTCTATGGTTTTGACGACACTGCGGAGTGCCGTCTCTACACCTTTGCCTATGGTATACGCATGCTTAGCCGGATATAAAACTTCTGGATTCAGTTTACTTTGAATATAAATGGCAATCAGTCTAAGGTTTTTAAAACAAAAGAAGTTAAGCTCATTGGCCTGAAATCTTTAGCGGTAGTGTGATTGGTTTTCATCACGTTTTTTTTGGCGTCTCACCCTTCCTGTTTTTATTGGCAGAGTTGGCAATAAGCTTAAGTTTACATCGGTTTATGCCGACGTGAACTTTAACGCCGATCTTTTTCAGCGACGGAATGGATAAGTGACTGAGCAACGCTACCACTTCCGTCACCATCTCCCATCTCGATCACTTCCCAAGCTTGGCTCAGTTGATAGGTATTTAGGGATCGTAAGTATCTTTGAATGCGGTCCCTTGGGGTTTGGGACCATCGTACGACCAGTTTGGTTTTTGGCCTTGTTAGGTGTACGGTCTCCTTTTTGTCGATCAGACGAAGGTCGGCGTTTGGCCAAGGCGCTTTAGTTTTGGCAATGATTTCTTTAAGCCATGTGAGAGTATCTCCATAAACACAGCTCGTAAGTTTGAATCCTTGAATGGTTTTGAGGGTGCCAAAAAGCGGGAGGGGTTCCTTGTTATCCTCATTCCCCTTATAAAGGATTCCCAGCTCGATTAGTCGCCATTGATCCTCTGTTAGCTTCCGTGCAGGATTACCATAGTCTACTACGGCAACTTGTTGACCAACCGTGGTTTGAAGAGAGACTCTGGCTTTCTTTCGAGTTAGCTGTGGTGTTAACCCCAGGACTAGCTTTCGCCGGTATACGAGCCATATGCTCATTCTCCATAAGACGCTGTTCCTGCAGATACGCACGTGTGTTGATAGCCATTTGTGGTCAGTCTCGATCATTACGTCCCATCTCTTCGTCTCATCTCTTAGTCTTTTTATTATCGTTCTGTAGTTTGTGATTCTTTTACGTCTGGAGGAGGTAGACAATATAGAGAGGTTGGAGCTAGCGACGGAACAGCTGTCGCTGACATCGAGATTTATGCTCTCCATGCCAGCAACATCCGTTCCAACGCTATCCCCATCCCATACTCCGAGATTGGCGAAGGGGTTCAGGAGAAGATTTTCTTCTTCTTCCGTTAGTTGTAAAGGGATCGGTGTTTTTAAAGTCAGTTGTGCCGATCCCTGCACCTTAGTCTCTTTTGTTTTGTTTTCATATTGAACCCAAGAGTAAGGAGGGAGGAAGGTCCATCTGCACTTACCCCTGTATGCAGATAAGGGGAATTGAGATTCAAACTGGAGGTCCCCATTTTTCTCACAAAAATGTACGTTCCACTAAAAGTAAGGCGTTACGCCGCGTAAAGCAACCATAAACGACTGCGACGCCATTCGTAATACCAATTTTTAAAGTGACAATTGTCGTTCAAACGCCTACTACAATAAGGGTGAATAATTCCTATATTGTTTTAAGGTGGGGGTTTCATCTTCTTTCTTAACGGCGGAGCTATGATCAGGATTAAATAGATCATAACCCTTGCACTTTACTGCATTTCTGCTGGTCCCCCTATTGGGTTCGCCGGTTCGACCTCAAAAATTATACCCTATTCTAAGGGTATATACATTTTGACTTAAAGTATGTAACATACCTTAAAATTGTCCGTATACTCATAAAAGTTACTATATTCTCCAGCTACCATTTTAGGTGCTCAGTATTGAATGTCCTTCCGTGCGTCCGTCGGCAAAAAATAGGTCCGAAAACCTGATTATGATAGAAAGCTTAAATTTGAAAAAATATACTCTCTAGGGGCCGACATAATCAAGTGTAAGAATATTTAAAATCCTCCCACAACCTAAAACAACAAATTTATCAAAATTTTTGATAAATATTGGACACCGAAGCTTCGTGAGAAAGATTAAAAAGAAATTCTGCATCTTTCTTATTAACAATGATATTTATTGTAACTTAAATTAAAATAAATACTAGGCATCAACGGACCATACAGGGGTTAAAATCTAGCTTCTCCAACCATTTGCTTGTGCGAAGTGGAAGGGACCTACAATTTTAAGCAAAATCCGAACGGCAATTTGAGAAGCTTCTCATGACAATTGATACTCTCGGATATTTGTCAGACGTTTCCAATAGAGATACCTCGTCTTCTTCCCATTCAGTAAAACCATTTATCAAATAAATCATCTTCATCACCATCCGATACCTAGATATGTATATTCCAATGCACTAAAATCGATACCATCATCTATCAATTAGTTCTAAATCTTCTTTTTGCCTTTTTCTGAGACATCGAAATATAAATTTATACCTATTTATAAATACACTAGCAGACCCGCCGCCTTTTCTCGAGAAAGGAAATTGCAGGTGTTTGATTTTATGTTATGTTGGCCAACGCACGATTCGCTAAACTGATTCAAAATATTTTGATTGCAGTCTCCCGTCGCTCGCAGTCGCTTGCAGTTTCTCAATTCGCTTTTCGCTAAATCGCTGCGCCACAAACACCTTCACGCATGTAATTAATTGCTAGCTGCTAATCGCATCGCGTAGCGTGCCGCGAAAAGGCTTGGTAATAAACACAGCCTTATTTTAAATTAGCTCGATGTGGCCGAGCCAATGTAGTCGACGTGTTTTAGCTTTTCGCAACATCCACATCTTGGTACAGTTGATAGAGTTCGCGGTTGTGGATTCTAATCCATTTGCCCTGCCGCACACAGGACTTTATATCCGACGGAGTACTTTTCTTTCGAATGAACCCAATATTAGCACCCCTTTCTTGCTAATGGAACTTACACTTGTTCTTTCGGGTTAGGAGTTTGGAACCCATTTGTTTTGCCTTGCCAAACTGAAGTAGAAACGGATTCTTATGTGAATTCTTCGTGGCGTCTCCAATATGGTGTCCATACCTTAGTTAATAGGTTTGTTAGTTGCCGAATGATTTGTGATTTCTTACAATAAGGTTACAAGATGAACCTGTTTTTTTGGTATCAGTTGATTAAAGACACATGCAAAATCTACCTGTTAGACTTTTAAAAGATAATAAAACACTTATGATTATTTGTTTTAAAATAATAGTTATTAGTTTTAGTTATTAGGAATCTGTACTGCTTCTGGATTGCTGTGTCTCTAAATAACTAGAGGAAATTTTGTAAAATTCGGCTTTAATTATCTGGTCCGTATTATTGCATTGTCTACCTCCTTCCTAGAATTTTATCAAAAGCCATTTCCACACATTTTCCTTGATTTTCTGGGGCCTGTAACACAAAGCTACAAGTGAAAGTCTACAGTCACTTCTAGGATTATATTAGTCTGACAAGTGAAGATTATTTCTAACACAGAAAAAATATATCACTTGTAAGAAATAAAAAAATTTCTCGACTTGTAGACTCAGCTTAAAAATGTTAATTTGTTTCCGATATTTTAACAAAAGAAACAAAAAACGAAAAATGGAAGGAAATATTTAGGTTAGCCCAAAGCTAAATATTATTTCGCAAAATAAAGAGTGAACGTACAAATGGAATGTGTTTTGGGAAAATTTTCCAAAAAGTACCGTTTTAAAGTATTGTACCACAATCAATTTTTTAAAGGCCAAAATCAAAGT
The DNA here is from genome assembly GCA_949715645.1 of Portevinia maculata. Lineage (NCBI taxonomy): Eukaryota > Metazoa > Arthropoda > Insecta > Diptera > Syrphidae > Portevinia > Portevinia maculata. Next base: position 207,297,467 of record OX454526.1, on the reverse strand, counting down.
TAATCTCCTCCTTAGGCAAAACTAGAGAACTAAAAAAAACAGGTGTTGCCGGGGAAAGGGATTGCAAACTGACTTCGTGTAACAAAATAGTGATAGACATATGTAGTTGGACGCGAGTCGGAAGCAATAATTGGGCTCGCAGTTGAGAAGTCTTTAAATACCGTTAATGGTTAGTGCATACAATTTCTAAATCATTAAGATACATAATGTGCATTTGTTTTCAGGTTAACCTTCAAATTCCGGTAGCCCCTGCAAATAGCAACTCTGTTGCCAAATTCACTCTAAAAAGTAAAATAACGGGTATTTATTAACAGTTGTTGCTTGTTCCATACATCTATATCTACAACAATCAGTATATTTCTGCTCTTTGTCTATGCATACATACATATAAGGCCTTGACGGCGCATACAGGGCCAGAACCTAGCTTCTCCAACCACTTTCATGCAAAGTGGAGGGGACCTACAGTTTTACGCCGAATCCGAGCGGCAAATTTGAGAAGCTTTCTCATGACAATTTGATACTCTTGGATGTTTGTCAGACGTTCGCAAGAGGTGCCAACAACACGCGGTATTCCCAAGTGGTCCCCCATCTAAGTACTAACCACGCCCTACGTCGTTCAATTGCGGTGATCGAACGAGAACCGATTACTTCGACGTGGCATTGTATATGACACACGCAAAATCTATTTCTCCGTTATTTTTTCTTCGTAAATAATGAATTCACAGCGTTACAAGTGTTTAAACCTAATCCCCAACTCTGATTCCTTATCAGTGAATGTGCTAATTTTCAAACTACATAATTTGATTAATTGATTTAAAAAAAAAAAACGCTAACAGTTTTTACTCATGTGATAAGTGCTTGAATAATATTCTACATATATTTATTTGCGGGCAAAAAATATATGATCTTTTATTTTTTATGAAAGAGTTATCATAAATTATGATTCAAAGAGGAAGAGTACTGATAGTGAATGCATATCGTCAAAATTACATACAAGTGCATCAAACATAAGTCGTGGTAGCACACGCGACCAAAGAAAAGCAAAGGTCGTCGAACACGTCAAACTGTCCTGCACAATAGACGTGCACTCTCTTCGCCTGCTTTGGATCTTGCTGTGAAAAAAAAGGTGTGAGCCACGCTGCACTCACGGTGATGTGTAAACATGTAGGCACAGTTGCGCGTTAGCTACCTAATTTGTTATCTAGCTAACGCCATAACTAAGTAACTAACGTAGTTAAATTAGCTGCGCTAAAAATGCAATCGATTTGGTGGTTAGCTATCATAATGACAACTAATTTTAGCTATTAGTTGCAGGTTGTGTAATTAAGCTCGTTAGGTTGCCAGAGTTAGTTGCGGATGACAACTAAAAGTTGGTTAGTTTTTAGCTGTAGCTTTTTAGCTGCCTAGGTAATAACTAATAACTTAATCAAAAAAATTTATTTTGCTATAATGGTGATAATTTATTGGGATTTATTATGCATATTGCGTTTAAAATAAAAATTGATTGAATGTCCCTTTTATTTTACATCAGGTTATTTTATAAAGAGGTCCTTGGAGCCACAATAATTAAACCCGAAAAAGGATATTTTCCCAAAATGTCTTTAGAAACGGCACGGTATATGTGAGTTCAATGTTATTTGAATGAGGGGTGCTAGGAACAACAAACATTTTGGTAAAATATCCTTTTTTCGACTTTTAAGGCCCTATTTGTTGTTCCAAAGACCTCTTAGTCAAATAACATTGAACCCAGATATACCGTGCGGATTCTAATGACATTTTGGAAAAATATCCTGTTTCGACTATTAAGGACCTTTTTTGTTGTTGCAAGGACCTCTTAGTCAAATAACATTGAGCAGAGATATATCGTGCGGATTCTAATGACATTTCGGAAAAATATTCTGTTTTCGACTATTAAGGACCTTTTTTGTTGTTGCAAGGACCTCTTAGTCAAATAACATTGAACACAGATATACCGTGTGGATTCTAACGGCATTTTGGAAAAATATCCTTTCTTCGACTTTTAAGGACCTTTTTTGTTGTTGCAAGGACCTCTTAGTCAAATAACATTGAACACAGATATACCGTGTGGATTCTAACGGCATTTTGGAAAAATATCCTTTCTTCGACTTTTAAGGACCTTTTTGTTGTTGCAAGGACCTCTTAGTCAAATAACATTGAACACAGATATACCGTGGGCATTTTGGAAAAATATCCTTTCTTCGACTTTTAAGGACCTTTTTGTTGTTGCAAGGTCCTCTTAGTCAAATAACATTGAACACAGATATACCGTGTGGATCCTAACGGCATTTTGGAAGAATATCCTTTCTTCGACTTTTAAGGACCTCTTTGTCAAATAACATTGAACACAGATATACCGTGTGGATTCTAACGGCATTTTGGAAAAATATCCTTTCTTCGACTTTTAAGGACCTTTTTTGTTCTTGCAAGGACCTCTTAGTCAAATAACATTGAACACAAATATACCGTGTGGATTCTGATGGCATTTTGGGAAAATATCCTTTTTTCTACTTTTAAGGACCTTTTTGTTTTCCAAGGATCTGTTAGTCAAATAACATTGAACACAATATACTGTTTTATGTTTAAATGTTTTTTTTTCTTGCTTAAGGACCTTATTTGGTTCTCCAAGGACCACTTGGTAAATAATCTTATTACAACTAAAAGTGACATTCTTAAATCGGCCATCGGTTACCGAAGTACAAATCGATATTTTTCCTCTTACGTCGCAAATAAATCTTATTTCCTGTTCTTATTATTTCTTATTATCCCGCTGCTGTAGGGTGGCGACTTTGTAGAGGTTAGTGTGTTGGCTTGTGACCCATGCGGTGCAGGTTCAATTCCCATGGGGAACAACAACATACGCCACCCATTCTCCAGCCTCTACACCAAAAAAGGAGGATTTCTGCCTGGTATAACAATGTGACCGTTACCGAGTCTGAGTGCTCTGGATATGGATTTCCTTTTAAAAAATTAAAAAAAAAAAACCCTGTTGTATTCGTCCAATCCCGAACATTTTGTGGTCGAGTGGAAGACTTTTTTACAAACGCTTTGCCAGCTGACCCCTGTTTCGCCTCGTATCGCCAACTAATCTATTGAACTTTTTTTTGATTTGGTGCTCATACATCGTTTAAAAGTACATTTTATATTTTCAATTTTAATATTAATTGTAATTCTAAAATGATTTTAAATTGATTTTATTCGCACTGCTTAAATTTTGACTTGCTATGATTTTAACTGTCAAAAATGAAATCCTTTCTTTTATATTGAGGCTCCAGTTTAATTTCATATCTAGTTCCCTCAATTGTTGGTCGATTAAATTGCGTTATAATCCTTTTATTGGTGAAGAGGACTAGTACTGTCCGCAGTTTCTGGTCCAGGGCGCAACCATAGATAAGGCGTTCTGTATTTGTTCGCTTAGAGTGGATGGGAATTTCCCTGTGGCTAGCAGTGTTAAGCCGTCTGCGTATGCTACTGCCTTGACTCCACCAAATCTTAGTTCAATCAGAATCTCGTTTAAAACTAGTACACATAGAAGGGGTGATAAGACTACACCTTGAGGAGTTCCTCTAGATGATAATGGCATTCTCCACATTAAGGTTTACTAGGGCTCTTTCTATCGCTTCTGCCTGGACATTAATATCCGGAAACGCGGCTATAGAATATCCCTTTACCTTTATTGTCTCTTCTATGGTTTTGACGACACTGCGGAGTGCCGTCTCTACACCTTTGCCTATGGTATACGCATGCTTAGCCGGATATAAAACTTCTGGATTCAGTTTACTTTGAATATAAATGGCAATCAGTCTAAGGTTTTTAAAACAAAAGAAGTTAAGCTGATTGGCCTGAAATCTTTAGCGGTAGTGTGATTGGTTTTCATCACGTTTTTTTTGGCGTCTCACCCTTCCTGTTTTTATTGGCAGAGTTGGCAATAAGCTTAAGTTTACATCGGTTTATGCCGACGTGAACTTTAACGCCGATCTTTTTCAGCGACGGAATGGATAAGTGACTGAGCAACGCTACCACTTCCGTCACCATCTCCCATCTCGATCACTTCCCAAGCTTGGCTCAGTTGATAGGTATTTAGGGATCGTAAGTATCTTTGAATGCGGTCCCTTGGGGTTTGGGACCATCGTACGACCAGTTTGGTTTTTGGCCTTGTTAGGTGTACGGTCTCCTTTTTGTCGATCAGACGAAGGTCGGCGTTTGGCCAAGGCGCTTTAGTTTTGGCAATGATTTCTTTAAGCCATGTGAGAGTATCTCCATAAACACAGCTCGTAAGTTTGAATCCTTGAATGGTTTTGAGGGTGCCAAAAAGCGGGAGGGGTTCCTTGTTATCCTCATTCCCCTTATAAAGGATTCCCAGCTCGATTAGTCGCCATTGATCCTCTGTTAGCTTCCGTTCAGGATTACCATAGTCTACTACGGCAACTTGTTGACCAACCGTGGTTTGAAGAGAGACTCTGGCTTTCTTTCGAGTTAGCTGTGGTGTTAACCCCAGGACTAGCTTTCGCCGGTATACGAGCCATATGCTCATTCTCCATAAGACGCTGTTCCTGCAGATACGCACGTGTGTTGATAGCCATTTGTGGTCAGTCTCGATCATTACGTCCCATCTCTTCGTCTCATCTCTTAGTCTTTTTATTATCGTTCTGTAGTTTGTGATTCTTTTACGTCTGGAGGAGGTAGACAATATAGAGAGGTTGGAGCTAGCGACGGAACAGCTGTCGCTGACATCGAGATTTATGCTCTCCATGCCAGCAACATCCGTTCCAACGCTATCCCCATCCCATACTCCGAGATTGGCGAAGGGGTTCAGGAGAAGATTTTCTTCTTCTTCCGTTAGTTGTAAAGGGATCGGTGTTTTTAAAGTCAGTTGTGCCGATCCCTGCACCTTAGTCTCTTTTGTTTTGTTTTCATATTGAACCCAAGAGTAAGGAGGGAGGAAGGTCCATCTGCACTTACCCCTGTATGCAGATAAGGGGAATTGAGATTCAAACTGGAGGTCCCCATTTTTCTCACAAAAATGTACGTTCCACTAAAAGTAAGGCGTTACGCCGCGTAAAGCAACCATAAACGACTGTGCGACGCCATTCGTAATACCAATTTTTAAAGTGACAATTGTCGTTCAAACGCCTACTACAATAAGGGTGAATAATTCCTATATTGTTTTAAGGTGGGGGTTTCATCTTCTTTCTTAACGGCGGAGCTATGATCAGGATTAAATAGATCATAACCCTTGCACTCTACTGCATTTCTGCTGGTCCCCCTATTGAGTTCGCCGGTTCGACCTCAAAAATTATACCCTATTCTAAGGGTATATACATTTTGACTTAAAGTATGTAACATACCTTAAAATTGTCCGTATACTCATAAAAGTTACTATATTCTTGATCAGTATTGAATGTCCTTCCGTGCGTCCGTCGGCAAAAAATAGGTCCGAAAACCTGATTATGATAGAAAGCTTAAATTTGAAAAAATATACTCTCTAGGGGCCGACATAATCAAGTGTAAGAATATTTAAAATCCTCCCACAACCTAAAACAACAAATTTATCAAAATTTTTGATAAATATTGGACACCGAAGCTTCGTGAGAAAGATTAAAAAGAAATTCTGCATCTTTCTTATTAACAATGATATTTATTGTAACTTAAATTAAAATAAATACTAGGCATCAACGGACCATACAGGGGTTAAAATTTAGCTTCTCCAACCATTTGCTTGTGCGAAGTGGAAGGGACCTACAATTTTAAGCAAAATCCGAACGGCAATTTGAGAAGCTTCTCATGACAATTGATACTCTCGGATATTTGTCAGACGTTTCCAATAGAGATACCTCGTCTTCTTCCCATTCAGTAAAACCATTTATCAAATAAATCATCTTCATCACCATCCGATACCTAGATATGTATATTCCAATGCACTAAAATCGATACCATCATCTATCAATTAGTTCTAAATCTTCTTTTTGCCTTTTTCTGAGACATCGAAATATAAATTTATACCTATTTATAAATACACTAGCAGACCCGCCGCCTTTTCTCGAGAAAGGAAATTGCAGGTGTTTGATTTTATGTTATGTTGGCCAACGCACGATTCGCTAAACTGATTCAAAATATTTTGATTGCAGTCTCCCGTCGCTCGCAGTCGCTTGCAGTTTCTCAATTCGCTTTTCGCTAAATCGCTGCGCCACAAACACCTTCACGCATGTAATTAATTGCTAGCTGCTAATCGCATCGCGTAGCGTGCCGCGAAAAGGCTTGGTAATAAACACAGCCTTATTTTAAATTAGCTCGATTTGGCCGAGCCAATGTAGTCGACGTGTTTTAGCTTTTCGCAACATCCACATCTTGGTACAGTTGATAGAGTTCGCGGTTGTGGATTCTAATCCATTTGCCCTGCCGCACACAGGACTTTATATCCGACGGAGTACTTTTCTTTCGAATGAACCCAATATTAGCACCCCTTTCTTGCTAATGGAACTTACACTTGTTCTTTCGGGTTAGGAGTTTGGAACCCATTTGTTTTGCCTTGCCAAACTGAAGTAGAAACGGATTCTTAGATGAATTCTTCGTGGCGTCTCCAATATGGTGTCCATACCTTAGTTAATAGGTTTGTTAGTTGCCGAATGATTTGTGATTTACAATAAGGTTACAAGATGAACCTGTTTTTTTGGTATCAGTTGATTAAAGACACATGCAAAATCTACCTGTTAGACTTTTAAAAGATAATAAAACACTTATGATTATTTGTTTTAAAATAATAGTTATTAGTTTTAGTTATTAGGAATCTGTACTGCTTCTGGATTGCTGTGTCTCTAAATAACTAGAGGAAATTTTGTAAAATTCGGCTTTAATTATCTGGTCCGTATTATTGCATTGTCTACCTCCTTCCTAGAATTTTATCAAAAGCCATTTCCACACATTTTCCTTGATTTTCTGGGGCCTGTAACACAAAGCTACAAGTGAAAGTCTACAGTCACTTCTAGGATTATATTAGTCTGACAAGTGAAGATTATTTCTAACACAGAAAAAATATATCACTTGTAAGAAATAAAAAAATTTCTCGACTTGTAGACTCAGCTTAAAAATGTTAATTTGTTTCCGATATTTTAACAAAAGAAACAAAAAACGAAAAATGGAAGGAAATATTTAGGTTAGCCCAAAGCTAAATATTATTTCGCAAAATAAAGAGTGAACGTACAAATGGAATGTGTTTTGGGAAAATTTTCCAAAAAGTACCGTTTTAAAGTATTGTACCACAATCAATTTTTTAAAGGCCAAAATCAAAGTTAATCTCCTCCTTAGGCAAAACTAGAGAACTAAAAAAAAACAGGTGTTGCCGGGGAAAGGGATTGCAAACTGACTTCGTGTAACAAAATAGTGATAGACATATGTAGTTGGACGCGAGTCGGAAGCAATAATTGGGCTCGCAGTTGAGAAGTCTTTAAATACCGTTAATGGTTAGTGCATACAATTTCTAAATCATTAAGATACATAATGTGCATTTGTTTTCAGGTTAACCTTCAAATTCCGGTAGCCCCTGCAAATAGCAACTCTGTTGCCAAATTCACTCTAAAAAGTAAAATAACGGGTATTTATTAACAGTTGTTGCTTGTTCCATACATCTATATCTACAACAATCAGTATATTTCTGCTCTTTGTCTATGCATACATACATATAAGGCCTTGACGGCGCATACAGGGCCAGAACCTAGCTTCTCCAACCACTTTCATGCAAAGTGGAGGGGACCTACAGTTTTACGCCGAATCCGAGCGGCAAATTTGAGAAGCTTTCTCATGACAATTTGATACTCTTGGATGTTTGTCAGACGTTCGCAAGAGGTGCCAACAACACGCGGTATTCCCAAGTGGTCCCCCATCTAAGTACTAACCACGCCCTACGTCGTTCAATTGCGGTGATCGAACGAGAACCGATTACTTCGACGTGGCATTGTATATGACACACGCAAAATCTATTTATCCGTTATTTTTTCTTCGTAAATAATGAATTCACAGCGTTACAAGTGTTTAAACCTAATCCCCAACTCTGATTCCTTATCAGTGAATGTGCTAATTTTCAAACTACATAATTTGATTAATTGATTTAAAAAAAAAAACGCTAACAGTTTTTACTCATGTGATAAGTGCTTGAATAATATTCTACATATATTTATTTGCGGGCAAAAAATATATGATCTTTTATTTTTTATGAAAGAGTTATCATAAATTATGATTCAAAGAGGAAGAGTACTGATAGTGAATGCATATCGTCAAAGTTACATACAAGTGCATCAAACATAAGTCGTGGTAGCACACGCGACCAAAGAAAAGCAAAGGTCGTCGAACACGTCAAACTGTCCTGCACAATAGACGTGCACTCTCTTCGCCTGCTTTGGATCTTGCTGTGAAAAAAAAGGTGTGAGCCACGCTGCACTCACGGTGATGTGTAAACATGTAGGCACAGTTGCGCGTTAGCTACCTAATTTGTTATCTAGCTAACGCCATAACTAAGTAACTAACGTAGTTAAATTAGCTGCGCTAAAAATGCAATCGATTTGGTGGTTAGCTATCATAATGACAACTAATTTTAGCTATTAGTTGCAGGTTGTGTAATTAAGCTCGTTAGGTTGCCAGAGTTAGTTGCGGATGACAACTAAAAGTTGGTTAGTTTTTAGCTGTAGCTTTTTAGCTGCCTAGGTAATAACTAATAACTTAATCAAAAAAATTTATTTTGCTATAATGGTGATAATTTATTGGGATTTATTATGCATATTGCGTTTAAAATAAAAATTGATTGAATGTCCCTTTTATTTTACATCAGGTTATTTTATAAAGAGGTCCTTGGAGCCACAATAATTAAACCCGAAAAAGGATATTTTCCCAAAATGTCTTTAGAAACGGCACGGTATATGTGAGTTCAATGTTATTTGAATGAGGGGTGCTAGCAACAACAAACATTTTGGTAAAATATCCTTTTTTCGACTTTTAAGGCCCTATTTGTTGTTCCAAAGACCTCTTAGTCAAATAACATTGAACCCAGATATACCGTGCGGATTCTAATGACATTTTGGAAAAATATCCTGTTTCGACTATTAAGGACCTTTTTTGTTGTTGCAAGGACCTCTTAGTCAAATAACATTGAGCAGAGATATATCGTGCGGATTCTAATGACATTTCGGAAAAATATTCTGTTTTCGACTATTAAGGACCTTTTTTGTTGTTGCAAGGACCTCTTAGTCAAATAACATTGAACACAGATATACCGTGTGGATTCTAACGGCATTTTGGAAAAATATCCTTTCTTCGACTTTTAAGGACCTTTTTTGTTGTTGCAAGGACCTCTTAGTCAAATAACATTGAACACAGATATACCGTGTGGATTCTAACGGCATTTTGGAAAAATATCCTTTCTTCGACTTTTAAGGACCTTTTTGTTGTTGCAAGGACCTCTTAGTCAAATAACATTGAACACAGATATACCGTGGGCATTTTGGAAAAATATCCTTTCTTCGACTTTTAAGGACCTTTTTGTTGTTGCAAGGTCCTCTTAGTCAAATAACATTGAACACAGATATACCGTGTGGATCCTAACGGCATTTTGGAAGAATATCCTTTCTTCGACTTTTAAGGACCTATTTGTCAAATAACATTGAACACAGATATACCGTGTGGATTCTAACGGCATTTTGGAAAAATATCCTTTCTTCGACTTTTAAGGACCTTTTTTGTTGTTGCAAGGACCTCTTAGTCAAATAACATTGAACACAAATATACCGTGTGGATTCTGATGGCATTTTGGGAAAATATCCTTTTTTCTACTTTTAAGGACCTTTTTGTTTTCCAAGGATCTGTTAGTCAAATAACATTGAACACAATATACTGTTTTATGTTTAAATGTTTTTTTTTCTTGCTTAAGGACCTTATTTGGTTCTCCAAGGACCACTTGGTAAATAATCTTATTACAACTAAAAGTGACATTCTTAAATCGGCCATCGGTTACCGAAGTACAAATCGATATTTTTCCTCTTACGTCGCAAATAAATCTTATTTCCTGTTCTTATTATTTCTTATTATCCCGCTGCTGTAGGGTGGCGACTTTGTAGAGGTTAGTGTGTTGGCTTGTGACCCATGCGGTGCAGGTTCAATTCCCATGGGGAACAACAACATACGCCACCCATTCTCCAGCCTCTACACCAAAAAAGGAGGATTTCTGCCTGGTATAACAATGTGACCGTTACCGAGTCTGAGTGCTCTGGATATGGATTTCCTTTTAAAAAATTAAAAAAAAAACCCTGTTGTATTCGTCCAATCCTGAACATTTTGTGGTCGAGTGGAAGACTTTTTTACAAACGCTTTGCCAGCTGACCCCTGTTTCGCCTCGTATCGCCAACTAATCTATTGAACTTTTTTTTGATTTGGTGCTCATACATCGTTTAAAAGTACATTTTATATTTTCAATTTTAATATTAATTGTAGTTCTAAAATGATTTTAAATTGATTTTATTCGCACTGCTTAAATTTTGACTTGCTATGATTTTAACTGTCAAAAATGAAATCCTTTCTTTTATATTGAGGCTCCAGTTTAATTTCATATCTAGTTCCCTCAATTGTTGGTCGATTAAATTGCGTTATAATCCTTTTATTGGTGAAGAGGACTAGTACTGTCCGCAGTTTCTGGTCCAGGGCGCAACCATAGATAAGGCGTTCTGTATTTGTTCGCTTAGAGTGGATGGGAATTTCCCTGTGGCTAGCAGTGTTAAGCCGTCTGCGTATGCTACTGCCTTGACTCCACCAAATCTTAGTTCAATCAGAATCTCGTTTAAAACTAGTACACATAGAAGGGGTGATAAGACTACACCTTGAGGAGTTCCTCTAGATGATAATGGCATTCTCCACATTAAGGTTTACTAGGGCTCTTTCTATCGCTTCTGCCTGGACATTAATATCCAGAAACGCGGCTATAGAATATTCCTTTACCTTTATTGTCTTTTCTATGGTTTTGACGACACTGCGGAGTGCCGTCTCTACACCTTTGCCTATGGTATACGCATGCTTAGCCGGATATAAAACTTCTGGATTCAGTTTACTTTGAATATAAATGGCAATCAGTCTAAGGTTTTTAAAACAAAAGAAGTTAAGCTGATTGGCCTGAAATCTTTAGCGGTAGTGTGATTGGTTTTCATCACGTTTTTTTTTGGCGTCTCACCCTTCCTGTTTTTATTGGCAGAGTTGGCAATAAGCTTAAGTTTACATCGGTTTATGCCGACGTGAACTTTAACGCCGATCTTTTTCAGCGACGCAATGGATAAGTGACTGAGCAACGCTACCACTTCCGTCACCATCTCCCATCTCGATCACTTCCCAAGCTTGGCTCAGTTGATAGGTATTTAGGGATCGTAAGTATCTTTGAATGCGGTCCCTTGGGGTTTGGTACCATCGTACGACCAGTTTGGTTTTTGGCCTTGTTAGGTGTACGGTCACCTTTTTGTCGATCAGACGAAGGTCGGCGTTTGGCCAAGGCGCTTTAGTTTTGGCAATGATTTCTTTAAGCCATGTGAGAGTATCTCCATAAACACAGCTCGTAAGTTTGAATCCTTGAATGGTTTTGAGGGTGCCAAAAAGCGGGAGGGGTTCCTTGTTATCCTCATTCCCCTTATAAAGGATTCCCAGCTCGATTAGTCGTCATTGATCCTCTGTTAGCTTCCGTGCAGGATTACCATAGTCTACTACGGCAACTTGTTGACCAACCGTGGTTTGAAGAGAGACTCTGGCTTTCTTTCGAGTTAGCTCTGGTGTTAACCCCAGGACTAGCTTTCGCCGGTATACGAGCCATATGCTCATTCTCCATAAGACGCTGTTCCTGCAGATACGCACGTGTGTTGATAGTCATTTGTGGTCAGTCTCGATCATTACGTCCCATCTCTTCGTCTCATCTCTTAGTCTTTTTATTATCGTTCTGTAGTTTGTGATTCTTTTACGTCTGGAGGAGGTAGACAATATAGAGAGGTTGGAGCTAGCGACGGAACAGCTGTCACTGACATCGAGATTTATGCTCTCCATGCCAGCAACATCCGTTCCAACGCTATCCCCATCCCATACTCCGAGATTGGCGAAGGGGTTCAGGAGAAGATTTTCTTTTTCTTCCGTTAGTTGTAAAGGGATCGGTGTTTTTAGAGTCAGTTGTGCCGATCCCTGCACCTTAGTCTCTTTTGTTTTGTTTTCATATTGAACCCAAGAGTAAGGAGGGAGGAAGGTCCATCTGCACTTACCCCTGTATGCAGATAAGGGGAATTGAGATTCAAACTGGAGGTCCCCATTTTTCTCACAAAAATGTACGTTCCACTAAAAGTAAGGCATTACGCCGCGTAAAGCAACCATAAACGACTGTGCGACGCCATTCGTAATACCAATTTTTAAAGTGACAATTGTCGTTCAAACGCCTACTACAATAAAGGTGAATAATTCCTATATTGTTTTAAGGTGGGGGTTTCATCTTCTTTCTTAACGGCGGAGCTATGATCAGGATTAAATAGATCATAACCCTTGCACTTTACTGCATTTCTGCTGGTCCCCCTATTGGGTTCGCCGGTTCGACCTCAAAAATTATACCCTATTCTAAGGGTATATAAATTTTGACTTAAAGTATGTAACATACCTTAAAATTGTCCGTATACTCATAAAAGTTACTATATTCTTGATCAGTATTGAATGTCCTTCCGTGCGTCCGTCGGCAAAAAATAGGTCCGAAAACCTGATTATGATAGAAAGCTTAAATTTGAAAAAATATACTCTCTAGGGGCCGACATAATCAAGTGTAAGAATATTTAAAATCCTCCCACAACCTAAAACAACAAATTTATCAAAATTTTTGATAAATATTTGACACCGAAGCTTCGTGAGAAAGATTAAAAAGAAATTCTGCATCTTTCTTATTAACAATGATATTTATTGTAACTTAAATTAAAATAAATACTAGGCATCAACGGACCATACAGGGGTTAAAATCTAGCTTCTCCAACCATTTGCTTGTGCGAAGTGGAAGGGACCTACAATTTTAAGCAAAATCCGAACGGCAATTTGAGAAGCTTCTCATGACAATTGATACTCTCGGATATTTGTCAGACGTTTCCAATAGAGATACCTCGTCTTCTTCCCATTCAGTAAAACCATTTATCAAATAAATCATCTTCATCACCATCCGATACCTAGATATGTATATTCCAATGCACTAAAATCGATCCATCATCTATCAATTAGCTCTAAATCTTCTTTTTGCCTTTTTCTGAGACATCGAAATATAAATTTATACCTATTTATAAATACACTAGCAGACCCGCCGCCTTTTCTCGAGAAATGAAATTGCAGGTGTTTGGTTTTATGTTATGTTGGCCAACGCACGATTCGCTAAACTGATTCAAAATATTTTGATTGCAGTCTCCCGTCGCTCGCAGTCGCTTGCAGTTTCTCAATTCGCTTTTCGCTAAATCGCTGCGCCACAAACACCTTTACGCATGTAATTAATTGCTAGCTGCTAATCGCATCGCGTAGCGTGCCGCGAAAAGGCTTGGTAATAAACACAGCCTTATTTTAAATTAGCTCGATGTGGCCGAGCCAATGTAGTCGACGTGTTTTAGCTTTTCGCAACATCCACATCTTGGTACAGTTGATAGAGTTCGCGGTTGTGGATTCTAATCCATTTGCCCTGCCGCACACAGGACGGAGTACTTTTCTTTCGAATGAACCCAATATTAGCACCCCTTTCTTGCTAATGGAACTTACACTTGTTCTTTCGGGTTAGGAGTTTGGAACCCATTTGTTTTGCCTTGCCAAACTGAAGTAGAAACGGATTCTTAGGTGAATTCTTCGTGGCGTCTCCAATATGGTGTCCATACCTTAGTTAATAGGTTTGTTAGTTGCCGAATGATTTGTGATTTCTTACAATAAGGTTATAAGATGAACCTGTTTTTTTGGTATCAGTTGAATAAAGACACATGCAAAATCTACCTGTTAGACTTTTAAAAGATAATAAAACACTTATGATTTGTTTTAAAATAATAGTTATTAGTTTTAGTTATTAGGAATCTGTACTGCTTCTGGATTGCTGTGTCTCTAAATAACTAGAGGAAATTTTGTAAAATTCGGCTTTAATTATCTGGTCCGTATTATTGCATTGTCTACCTCCTTCCTAGAATTTTATCAAAAGCCATTTCCACACATTTTCCTTGATTTTCTGGGGCCTGTAACACAAAGCTACAAGTGAAAGTCTACAGTCACTTCTAGGATTATATTAGTCTGACAAGTGTAGATTATTTCTAACACAGAAAAAATATATCACTTGTAAGAAATAAAAAAATTTCTCGACTTGTAGACTCAGCTTAAAAATGTTAATTTGTTTCCGATATTTTAACAAAAGAAACAAAAAGCGAAAAATGGAAGGAAATATTTAGGTTAGCCCAAAGCTAAATATTATTTCGCAAAATAAAGAGTGAACGTACAAATGTAATGTGTTTTGGGAAAATTTTCCAAAAAGTACCGTTTTAAGTATTGTACCACAATCAATTTTTTAAAGTCCAAAATCAAAGTTAATCTCCTCCTTAGGCAAAACTAGAGAACTTAAAAAAAAACAGGTGTTGCCGGGGAAAGGGATTGCAAACTGACTTCGTGTAACAAAATAGTGATAGACATATGTAGTTGGACGCGAGTCGGAAGCAATAATTGGGCTCGCGGTTGAGAAGTCTTTAAATACCGTTAATGGTTAGTGCATACAATTTCTAAATCATTAAGATACATAATGTGCATTTGTTTTCAGGTTAACCTTCAAATTCCGGTAGCCCCTGCAAATAGCAACTCTGTTGCCAAATTCACTCTAAAAAGTAAAATAACGGGTATTTATTAACAGTTGTTGCTTGTTCCATACATCTATATCTACAACAATCAGTATATTTCTGCTCTTTGTCTATGCATACATACATATTAGGCCTTGACGGCGCATACAGGGCCAGAAGCTAGCTTCTCCAACCACTTTCATGCAAAGTGGAGGGGACCTACAGTTTTACGCCGAATCCGAGCGGCAAATTTGAGAAGCTTTCTCATGACAATTTGATACTCTTGGATGTTTGTCAGACGTTCGCAAGAGGTGCCAACAACACGCGGCATTCCCAAGTGGTCCCCCATCTAAGTACTAACCACGCCCTACGTCGTTCAATTGCGGTGATCGAACGAGAACCGATTACTTCGACGTGGCATTGTATATGACACACGCAAAATCTATTTCTCCGTTATTTTTTCTTCGTAAATAATGAATTCACAGCGTTACAAGTGTTTAAACCTAATCCCCAACTCTGATTCCTTATCAGTGAATGTGCTAATTTTCAAACTACATAATTTGATTAATTTATTTAAAAAAAACGCTAACAGTTTTTACTCATGTGATAAGTGCTTGAATAATATTCTACATATATTTATTTGCGGGCAAAAAATATATGATCTTTTATTTTTTATGAAAGAGTTATCATAAATTATGATTCAAAGAGGAAGAGTACTGATAGTGAATGCATATCGTCAAAATTACATACAAGTGCATCAAACATAAGTCGTGGTAGCACACGCGACCAAAGAAAAGCAAAGGTCGTCGAACACGTCAAACTGTCCTGCACAATAGACGTGCACTCTCTTCGCCTGCTTTGGATCTTGCTGTGAAAAAAAAGTGTGAGCCACGCTGCACTCACGGTTATGTGTAAACATGTAGGCACAGTTGCGCGTTAGCTACCGAATTTGTTATCTAGCTAACGCCATAACTAAGTAACTAACGTAGTTAAATTAGCTGCGCTAAAAATGCAATCGATTTGGTGGTTAGCTATCATAATGACAACTAATTTTAGCTATTAGTTGCAGGTTGTGTAATTAAGCTCGTTAGGTTGCCAAAGTTAGTTGCGGATGACAACTAAAAGTTGGTTAGTTTTTAGCTGTAGCTTTTTAGCTGCCTAGGTAATAACTAATAACTTAATCAAAAAAAATTATTTTGCTGTAATGGTGATAATTTATTGGGATTTATTAAGCATATTGCGTTTAAAATAAAAATTGATTGAATGTCCCTTTTATTTTACATCAGGTTATTTTATAAAGAGGTCCTTGGAGCCACAATAATTAAACCCGAAAAAGGATATTTTCCCAAAATGTCTTTAGAAACGGCACGGTATATGTGAGTTCAATGTTATTTGAATGAGGGGTGCTAGGAACAACAAACATTTTGGTAAAATATCCTTTTTTCGACTTTTAAGGCCCTTTTTGTTGTTCCAAAGACCTGTTAGTCAAATAACATTGAACCCAGATATACCGTGCGGATTCTAATGACATTTTGGAAAAATATCCTGTTTCGACTATTAAGGACCTTTTTTGTTGTTGCAAGGACCTCTTAGTCAAATAACATTGAGCAGAGATATATCGTGCGGATTCTAATGACATTTCGGAAAAATATTCTGTTATCGACTATTAAGGACCTTTTTTGTTGTTGCAAGGACCTCTTAGTCAAATAACATTGAACACAGATATACCGCGTGGATTCTAACGGCATTTTGGAAAAATATCCTTTCTTCGACTTTTAAGGACCTTTTTTGTTGTTGCAAGGACCTCTTAGTCAAATAACATTGAACACAGATATACCGTGTGGATTCTAACGGCATTTTGGAAAAATATCCTTTCTTCGACTTTTATGGACCTTTTTTGTTGTTGCAATGACCTCTTAGTCAAATAACATTGAACACAGATATACCGTGTGGATTCTAACGGCATTTTAGAAAAATATCCTTTCTTCGACTTTTAAGGACCTTTTTGTTGTTGCAAGGACCTCTTAGTCAAATAACATTGAACACAGATATACCGTGTGGATCCTAACGGCATTTTGGAAGAATATCCTTTCTTCGACTTTTAAGGACCTTTTTTGTTGTTGCAAGGACCTTTTTGTCAAATAACATTGTGAACACAGATATACCGTGTGGATTCTAACGGCATTTTGGAAAAATATCCTTTCTTCGACTTTTAAGGACCTTTTTTGTTGTTGCAAGGACCTCTTAGTCAAATAACATTGAACACAAATACACCGTGTGGATTGTGATGGCATTTTGGGAAAATATCCTTTTTTCTACTTTTAAGGACCTTTTTGTTTTCCAAGGATCTGTTAGTCAAATAACATTGAACACAATATACGTTTTTTAGGAGTTTTTGAAAAAATGTATTTTTTCGGCCTTAAGGACCTTATTTGGTTCTCCAAGGACCACTTGGTAAATAATCTTATTACAACTAAAAGTGACATTCTTAAATCGGCCATCGGTTACCGAAGTACAAATCGATATTTTTCCTCTTACCTTCAACTGATGTACAACGAACTTCAAGCTATACAACCTCAATTATTCAAAACAAATTTACTTCCACACAACTTCCCGGTGTTTCGTAAGGACGTAAATGTAATAATCTCTAAAATTGAACATAATTAAAACTGGAAAATGTATAACGAAATAAATAAAATAAAAAAAACAACGACACACGGTTGTTCTCAAACGGTCATCCATCTACGTACTAACCGCGCCAAACGTCGTTTAATTGCGGTGATCTGGCGAGCAGCGATTTACTCACGTGCTATGAAAATCTGACGGTGACGTTCGATATTTCCAACTAGCCCCTACCGATAAAAAATATATTTACACATCAACGAGAGCAAAAATGTTTACACATTAAAACAAATATTCTTTCGCCCGTGTTAAAGCTGTTGCCGCAGCTTCCTCAGTTACTGCTGCTATCTCTACAGCTGGTATAAGTAGTTGGAAATTGATAAAGAAAGCCGAAAAAGCTCTCCCATCCTCATCTCCAAATCTATCCAGTAATACATACTTGGATAAGTGAAACGAAATCTTCAGAACAGGGAATAATCTGATGAATGATGGTATTGCTTCTGCTGAGGCTGTTATAGTTTCTGCTTTGCATGTTATAGTTCCTGATATACATGATGAATATGATATGAGAAACTGTATTTCACATGATCCGTTGCCTGCTGCTAATTCTTCTGGCAATAACGACTCATTATCTGTTGTTTGTGCTCGTGGTTAAGCCGTCGGCACTTATTTAATGCAAGATGATAACAATACATGATCGCTGATGTAGATGTTGATGGAACTATTGGATTCTACCTTGGTTGAGAATAATGCTAATAACAATCATAACTTGAATATAATCACAAAAGTAATTCTTGGTACTAATTCGGTTTGTTGCGATCTTCAAGTTGCCACAAAGTTAAAATAGTTTCACAAGTTTTCGATCCTCCACGACTTCTGATGCATGGATTAGACCAGTTGTCATAAGTCAAAAAACTTGCCAGCGACGACCGCCGAGATATATTTCCACAACGCCAATGGTCTACGAACTAAAGTAGTAGACCTTTTTGGAAACTCATCCTGCAGACATAAACTTAATTATAGTAAGTGTAACGCGTTTTCTTTTTACAAATAATTTGCCGGGTCTCGACTGTCAAGGACTTAGGTTTAAAAGTCATTTTGATTATTTAGTCCCGAAAGCCTACTTGTTGGTAGGTTTCATTGTAAGGATTTTAGAGACCCGTACATCGTATTATCTTTATTTACTTCTCTCGTTAGATCGCTCCTGGATTACGCACATGTGATATTGTGCTCCGCATTTAAGGTGCACTTAGACCGGGTTGAAAAGTTTCAACGACCTTTTACGAAATATATATTTTAACCAATGCGCTGGGATTTAGCCCCAATTATAGATTCCAATTGCTTGGGACAAAATCGCTTGAATCTAGAAGGATTATTCATAGTGCAATGGTTGTGAGAGATTTACTATGCTATCATATAAAGTGTTCATCGCTTCTTTCATTGGTTCCAATATACGTTCCCGCTAGAAGAGCTCACAAAACTAGATATGGCAATAATCAAGATCTGTTAGGTATTTCAATGAAGTGTCGTTAAATATTGATATTCTATTATTCGTGTCGTCGTGTTTTGCCGGTCGTCGCTCTTCCTACTGGGTTCCCTGTGATTGCCTCAAACCACAGGTCGATCCCAAATTCTGCGCCGCGGAGGGGCAGCTATTGCTACCTGATCACCGGTGGAAGGAAGAGCCTTTTGATCGAACCTCAAACTGCTCTTCACTCTCTTTGCAGGCAACAACGTGCCGGGGTGACTGATACAGTCGAATCCCAAACAAGCTATTGCATTCCTTGGAGGGGGGGTCGGGGTGTACCGGCTGCACAGTCAAGTAGTTGGTTGAAAGACTGTGCCGGAGGGGGTGACCGAAGGTGGTCCAACCCTGAGTGCCACACGCATCGCGGGGTGGTGCGGCTTGTGGCGACTGTTGCAGTACGAGCCTCAAGTTACACCATTCCGCGGAAAGGGAGCAGGGAGGGGCGGCCTTGATAGTCGATTTGGATTATGGTGACTGAGTTCGGGGGTTTGTGGTACGGGTTTTGAGGCATGGGAGAGAGACAGAGTGTGGTGACTGTTACAATCTAACCTCAACTCTGTTCTCGTTTTGTCTGCATAGCGGGAAGACAGCAAGGCCGGGTGAGACCGTTTCAGTCGATCCGCTGGGTTACTGTCTTGCCCTCGGAGTGGAGTTCTGACTGAAGTGACTGATACAATCTAACTTCAGTGAGATCTCTTTTCCTTTGCAGGGGAATCAGTTTGGGGTGATCTGCGGGAGGGGAGCGGGAGGGGCTCAAGTCATCGTTCAATTCGTCCTCCAGTTCAGTTTAACCATTTGGACCTAGTGAAGATTCTGCTGATGCAGCCGATATCTGTGTCACGGAGATCACTTAGATCATCGAGGAAATAGTTGCCGAGGATTTGTTTCCTTGAATTGGCTAGTGCGGGGCAGTTGCACAGGAGATGTGTGGTGGTTTCTTCCTCTTCGACGTCTCTACAGCTTCTGCAGATGTCATTTGAGGGAGCTCCCAATCTGGTGGCATGTCTGCCTAAAAGGCAGTGACCAGTGATTGCTCCGATTACAGAGCTGATATTTTTCCTGCTGATGGAGAGAAGTTTGGATGTTCTTTTTGCATCGTATTTGGTCCAAATTTGCTTTGAGGACACACATGTACTGATGCTATTCTACCTATTGTTTGCTTCTATTAACGCGTTATCTAGAAGTTTGCGTTTCAGTGTCTGAATGGGTACCGCCGGTGTCAGAGAGTTCTTGTGCGGAACCCTGTCTGGCAGGGTTGCAGACAGGGTTCTGCACCTTGCAGTTGCCGGGAATATCACTGTGACCGGGTACCCAACACAGGGAAGTGTTACATCTGACCGCGATCTCGTTAAGAGATTCGCGGCATTGTTTTACCAACTTGGATCTTATTGTTGGTGATTCTAAGGGTTTAATCGCTGCCTGTCTGTCTATGTAGATCACGATAGTTTTTCCATCTATCGGGCTCATAGAGAGTCTGCGTGCTGCTTCGCGGATAGGCGTGACTTCTGCCTGAAATACACTGCAATGGTCAGGTAGTCGTAGTACGACGTTGAGCGCAGGGTTGTCTGAAAACACGCCCGCCCCCGTGGCCTCGGCTGTATTTGACCCGTCGGTGTATATTTCTATGGCGTTATTGTTTACAATACGACCGTCTTCCCAGCTGGCTCGGTCTGGGATGGCCGTCTTGTATTTATTACTGAAATCCAGTGTTGGATTAGGTAGTCCGTATTGTTGGGAATCTTGTGGGCAGTTAGGATGTTGCTGTGCCCGATGTGTGAACTTTGCCACGAATTGGATTCTCTTATTTTCAGGGCCGCCTTAGTGGCCGCCAGCTTCCCATAGATTTCAATGGGGAGGAGGTTTAAAAAAGTCGTTAAGGCTGCCGTTGGTGTGGATCTTAAGGCTCCTGTGATGCATATGCAGGCTGCCCTCTGGATTCGTTCTAGGGCGCTTGCGTGGCATTGCTTCGATATTGCAGGCCACCATGCTATGATACCATAAGTGAGGATAGGCCTGACAACCGCCGTGTACAGTCAGTGTGTTATCTTAGGCTGTAGACCCCATCTGGAGCCTAAGGCCTTTTTACAGGTGTAAATGGCAATCGTAGCCTTCCTTATGCGGGATCGTTCCCAGGTATTTAGCTTGGCTGGAAAATTTGAGTGGTCCGTTGTTGAGCGTAGGTGGCGTTAACTCCTGAACCTTTGTTTTCCTTGTAAATAAAACCAGTTCGGTTTCGGATGGGTTAACATTGAGCCCAACCTTAATGGACCAGGAGGATAGCTTTCTGAGAGCCGATTCCATTAGGGGTCTGATCATGTGGGGGAATTTCCCCGTTATGGCAATGGCAATGTCGTCCGCGTAGGCCGTCACTTTGCATCCATCCTCCTCAAGGTTGGAGATGACCTCGTTGACTACTAAGATCCATAGTAGCGGTGAGAGCACTACTCCTTGTGGTGTGCCCCTGTACACTGACCTCCTGGTCAGACAGCTGCCAAGCTCCGCCTGGATCAGCCTGCTGTCTAGCATGTTCTTTATCCAGGTGTAGAGGCAGTTGTCCACGTTTAGTCTGAGGAGTGCGTTCGTGACGGCTTTTGTATTGACATTGTTGAAAGCCCCTTCTATATCCAGAAAGGATACCTTCTTGTATTCTTTGTGATACAGCGACTTTTCGATAGTGCTGACTACCGAATGAAGTGCTGTTTCTACTGAAAAGCCTTTTCGGTAGGCATGTTGACACCTCGAAAGGGAATTGTTTTCCAGGTTTCAGCGTATGTAGTAATCTACAAGTCTTTCCAACGTTTTCAGAAGGAATAAAGTTAGACTGATTGGTCTGAAGTCTTTTGGAGAATAGTGTGAAGATTTACCGCATTTTGGTATAAAGGCCACTTTTACCGTTTTCCAACCTGTGGGCGTAAAGCTGAGTTTTAGGCAGCTATTGAAAATCAGCAGTAGCCAGGGTGTGAGAGTCTCGATACTCTTCTGTAGCTCTATGGGTGTCATTCCATCTAGTCCAGGTGATTTATATGGGAGGAAGCTGTTAATCGCCCACGCCAGTTTGCGATTGTCAGCAATATGCTCCGGAACCATTTGGACCCTGTGATGGTGCTGTGTAGGGTGATTTGCCTCTACTTTGTTGCCTGGGAAGTGGGTATCCAGTAGTAGGCCTAAGGTCTCCTCACTGGTTGAGGTCCACACTCCTCCTTGGCTTTGTATGACGCTAGGTATTTGTGGAGATTTTGAGAGGATCTTACGCAGCCGACTGGAGTCGCTTGTTTTTTCTATGTTCTCACAGAAAGATTTCCACGACTCTCGCTGTGCTCTCTTTACTTCCTTTTTGTAGTTTTTAAGACTGTCTTTATAACTATCCCAGTCAGCTGGGTTTCTTGATGACTTGGCCTTGTTAAACTTACTCCTGCTATCTCTACGCAGAGAAGCTACAGTGGAGGTCCACCACGGGGGTTTACCTCCTTCTTTGTGTCTGCTGGTGGGGCAGGCCTTATTAAAGGCCTTGTTCATGGGGGGAATGAGACTTCACTAGATACTTTCCAATTTTCTATAACTATATCAGGTGAACAGGTGGTCAGTGTCAGGTCAATGACTGCCTGCCTGATTCTGTTTATAAAGGTGGGTTCAGACCCTATGTTACACACTACGAGGTTAGTTTCAATAATATATTCAAAGAGTAACTCACCCCTTTTGTTAATGTCACTGCTGCCCCATATGGTGTGGTGCGCGTTTGCGTCAGCACCTACCACCAGTGGGGTGTTACTAGCAGCCGGTGTCTGTACCGTCCTGCGTATCGTATTAGATGGAACTTCTCCCGTGTCGTCATATGGGAGGTACGCTGACGATATCCACAGCGGTCCCTTTCCGGCTCGATCTAACCCTACGCAAGTGAAGTCAGGGTCGCTGTAATTCGGAAGAAGGAAAGCTTTAATATTATTCTTTGCTAGTATGCAAGTTCTGGGTTTACCTGAATTTCTTGCATAGAACAAGGAGTAGTTTCTTGCCCTGAGTCCAGATATGCGGTCGTTATTTGTGACCCATGGCTCCTGGATGCGGGTGATATCTTCCCCACCTTTTTCCAGGCGGAGAAGTAGATTAGCCGAAGCTATTTTGGAATGGTGGAGGTTAATCTGTACTAGTCGGAGCATCATTGCTGACTAGTAACGACTTCTCCGTAATTGTGGTGTCCCCGTCCTCTGATTCAGAGGACAGTTCTCCACTATTTTGCTCTTTAGGGAGTGGTTCTAGTGTTGGAGCAACCCCCGATACAGAGGGTTGTTCATCTGTCTTGTTTCTAGCCGTGTCTGTTTGCAGAGAAGAACTTTCGGGCGTAGCCTCTAAGCCAAGACTACTTAGCGAGGATACCATGCCTGATACCATGAGTAGTCTCTCGTCCTTCTCATGGATTTTTAGGACCAGAGTGTCCATGCCGTAAAAGATTTTGAACCCCTTTTTGTTAAGGAGTTCAACTGACTCTTGGTTAAGGAGGAAAGATCTTAGTCTTCCCCTCTCTTCCGGTTCATCGGCCTTTATGATCCTCCAATTCTCGGTTGGAAGATCCCGGTTTTGTCTCTTAATAAGCCGGAGGATCTCATCCGGCTTATTTGGTCCTGGGGGTACCCAAGTGCGAGCTCTTGGGCGGACCGGAATGTCGATCCAGTGAGCGACACTCAGCTTGGCATTGACCCAGAGATTCGTTAGTTTCGGGATCGCTGCCTTGAAAAAGTCTACCGACATCTGATCGGAGCACCTCACTAATTTGGCGCCGTTGAGGTACCAGCCGTTGTCTGTGAAGGTGGGAAGTAGTGCCGAGGGTTCTCTATCGCTGAAGGCAAGAATGTCGATGGTCAGTCTCGACTTTAGCGTGCGCCAGTTCTCGCCACTAATTCTCCCCTCATCATTGCTCCAGTCACAGATGCCGAAGACCAGATTGTCCTTCGCTACCTCGTTGAAGGGTCTGTGCGCTGATTCAGCGCTCTTTGCCTTCTTCGGGGTTTTGGAGGTATCATCTTGCGATCTAGGTCGATAAGATGCGAAATCTTTTTTGCTAGCAGATATGCTGCTCTGTTTTTTGTTGTTGTTTTTCGGTGCGGATTGGGGTGGTCCTCCTGTTACAGAAAGGGCCTTCCCCGTTCTGTTAGTCTGTGCCCCGTGTTTGAGGGTAGGTCTCCCGTGCTCAGGAGTCACTGCCCTTTTCATGGTGCCCAGCGCTAACGTGGTTTCGCCCGTGCCATGTGCAGCTGGAGCAGGACGACCCCCTGTTTCAGGGTGATCGGACTTCTCCGCCAACATGTCCCTTGCCCACCGTACCGTGTCCCTATCTTTTTCGTCCCATGTATTCTCTGGTTTACTGCGAATACGGTTTAGTTGGAACTTGGTCATTCGATGTTTATTCGACCTAGGTCCGCCTGTTTTATGTGCGGGCTTCCGACTGCAGCTGGCCGTTTCGGCGCTTGTCGATCCCTCCGCATCGGAGAATGTTGTTTTGACGGAAGCAGTCTCGGAGTCCGAGTAATTCACGGATTCCGAGCTGTTTTTAACTCTACAGTTTAGTCGGTCGTCGGTCCCGCCCTGATTTGCTAAGTCTTCTGTGCGTAAGTCAGCCTTTGAAGATTTTGCTGAGCTTTGTTTTTCTGTATTTTCGTTTTTTTGTTTTGTTTTTGTTTGGTTTTGGTTCATTGTTAAATTAGAGTCCCACGAGTAAGTCGGTGAGAAAACGTCCACCCCAGCATTGCCGGTTCGACTGGGGTAAGGCTGAATACGACAGGCCCTGCCAGGGCACCTGAAGGAGCTCGTTATCGGTTGAAAATACCCTCAAACTTTCATCCCTGGGCACGGTTTAGGCTGCGCTCGCTCCACCACTGGAATTGGGTTAACTACTCTTTAGCTTCGGAGCCCCCCTCCGGAAACCTTACAGCTTGGGAAGCCCTGCTGCAATCGCTCTCCGGTATCAACGGGTTCTTACTAAGCATCTCCACCACGGCAAGGTAAGTAGTCGAAGAAGATGTGCGTTGCGTTAAATAACCCAAAATCCCTTGATGAATCTCGGAATGAAGGAAAAGAATCGAATGAAAATAACTCCTCCCATTTAATTTTAAATATGAGCACTTATTAAAGTTTTACTGTACAAAACTTGTGATATACATATTGAAATCTAGTTTGATTTTGTTGCATACATAAATATGCAAACTTTTCCTCCTACAAGCATTTCAAATAACCGAATTGTATTTCAGACGATACAATCGTGTTATCTTGCAAATGCACCCGCTGTCCCAAGATCCCATCATTTCCTATGTTGCATACATAAGTATGCATACCTTTCCTCCTACAAGCATTTCAGATAACCGAATTGTATTTCAGACGATACAATTATTTCATATCGTGTTATCTTACAAATGCATCCACATAACAACGTCCCACGATCACATCAATTCCTATGGTGTCATATATAGACAATACGTTGGCACATTCCTTGCCCGTTTGTGAACTGGTCGCACTTAGCTTCCAAAAGTGTCAAATATCCTCTTCAAGGTTGAAAGACATCTTAAATTTTTCTGAGCAGAGCAGACAATTTAAAATAATGATTAAGAGTCTAAAAGTTGAAGCAATGAGTTGTGGACGTGTGCGCGCGTAATAATATATTTCTTAAACGATCAAATAATTCCGAAATACTTTTATATTTAGTTTGGAACAAACGGTTTAATAACGGTGTGTACCAATTGTGTGTGTTGCCGAATTGGCAGCTGCAAGAGTGTTTTGCTAAAGAAAACAGAGTTAAAAAAAATAAATAATCTTTCAATAATTTTGTCTTAAACCTTTTGTTTTTTTTTTATAACCAATAACAACGAACAACAAAAGTTGGCGCAGCCGGTAGGATCTAGGAAGCATTAGCGATTTTCTTTAAATTAAGAGAACTCACTAGTAATAGCTTGAAAAGCCTAGATTCTTTGTATACTGGATAAGACACAATAACCCGTAAACTTGAGACTGAGTCTGATCTTAAGAGTATACATACCATTAACAACCAAATTAAACAAAATCAGTGGATTGTGTTAACGAAAATTGCAATACATTTGCGAAAAAGAGTATACATACCATTAACAACAAAATTAAACAAAATCTGTGGATTGTGTTAACGAAAATTGTGGAAACAACCAAGCAGAAGACCAGCCAGGCACATCTAGAAAACAGCCACCGCAACTACCCCAACCATCACCAGAACAACCACCGCAACTACCCCAAACACCACCAGGACAACCACCGCAACTACCCCAACCAACAGTTTCACCAAGAAGACTACGATCCGGGACGGTGTTACCAACCAACAATAGTGTAAGTTTAAGTGAATATTTAGAAGTAGTATTACAGAAAGCACGAGACAGTGAAAATTTAACAGTTCTGCAGTGTGAAAATTTAAACAGGAAGTTGAAAAAAACCCGTGAGCAGAGACTCAGTAAAATTAGTAATATAAATGAAGCAACTGCACAATTTAAAAGGGAACTGTTAAATTTTCAATGTCAATCGCACCCTCTCAAATTAGAAAACAAACTAACACGTACAGATAGTAGTGAAAGTTATTTAAAGAATAGTGAAAGTGATTTAGGAGCTAGCGAATTAATTTTAAATTGGTTGAACATTTCCATTCCTGATTCTGAACAGGAAATTCCCATTCAAACCCATACCCCAGAAAATAAACCAGAAACCTATTCCAAAATGTCGGTTGACTACTGCAAAATCGCAAAGCTTGCAGCTCAGTTAGTCCCAATATTCTCGGGTGAACAAAACCCTTCATTGAGCACCGAACTACAGACGTTTTTAGGGTGTTGTAAGAAGGTAATTGAATGTCTACCTGAGGAAGAACACCAAGCATTCGTTCAGATTTTTCCAACGAGACTCCGAGGTGCTGCTTATTTGTTAGTCGCATCTAATCAAATAACGTCCTTCGAGGATGCGGAAAAGCTCCTCAACCGCACATATTTACCAAGGCAAACTTATCAAGAAGTGGTAAATAAATTGATTACTATGAAACAATACCCCTTGGAAGCTCTCATCGCTTTTACAGCTAGGTTAAATCAGATGCTGCAGCTTTGCAAGGAGGCGGCGGATCTTAAGTATGGCTCAGTTGTAGCACAGCTGGAAGATTTTGCAAAGAACGCCTTGAAAACCGGAGTCTCTAGCTCTGGCAATATCTATTAACGATAGGGGAAGAACATATAGACAAACTAGTGCAAAGAGCATTAGATATGGAACGGTTGCAACAAACGGTCCTTTCAACAACACAAAATATGCATTCAAATACCCAATTTCAACAAGCCCCTATTTATCCACCTTTTATTAATAGTTTCTCAAACCCGAGCTCATGGCCCGAGAACAATAGTAGTTTCTCCCAACCGCACCTAAACCAGCAAACATCTTTCGTTTCAAACATGAAGTAATACCATGATTATATTCAAAATAACATTGTCCCGAACACTTTACAAAATAATAGACTTAATCATTCGATAGTTTGCGGTTTCTGTGGAAAGACGGGGCATACATACAGTGATTGTTTTAGTAGAAAAAATACACCTTTCTGCACAAATTGCAGGTTATACAATCACGACATTAGAGACTGCCGACGAGCTAACAGGCCAGCTAACAATAAGTATGCCATTAATAGGAAAAAGGACTTCAACCAACGAAATCCTGCAAGAGAATATGAAAATTCCCCCTCAAACCAGGCGGCCAACAGCACGCCGCAAAACGTCCCTAGGGTCTCTCTACAATATACAAACAAAGTGTGATTTTTGTGGTCGACCGGGCCATGAAGTCACCGAATGAGACTTCACTAGATACTTTCCAATTTTCTATAACTATATGAGGTGAACAGGTGGTCAGTGTCAGGTCAATGACTGCCTGCCTGATTCTGTTTATAAAGGTGGGTTCAGACCCTATGTTACACACTACGAGGTTAGTTTCAATAATATATTCGAAGAGTAACTCACCCCTTTTGTTAATGTCACTGCTGCCCCATATGGTGTGGTGCGCGTTTGCGTCAGCACCTACCACCAGTGGGGTGGTACTAGCAGCCGCTGTCTGTACCGTCCTGCGTATCGTATTAGATGGAACTTCTCCCGTGTCGTCATATGGGAGGTACGCTGACGATATCCACAGCGGTTCCTTTCCGGCTCGATCTAACCCTACGCAAGTGAAGTCAGGGTCGCTGTAATTCGGAAGAAGGAAAGCTTTAATATTATTCTTTGCTAGTATGCAAGTTCTGGGTTTACCTGAATTTCTTGCATATAACAAGGAGTAGTTTCTTGCCCTGAGTCCAGATATGCGGTCGTTATTTGTGACCCATGGCTCCTGGATGCGGGCGATATCTTCCCCACCTTTTTCCAGGCGGAGAAGTAGATTAGCCGAAGCTATTTTGGAATGGTGGAGGTTAATTTGTACTAGTCGGAGCATCATTGCTGACTAGTAACGACATCTCCGTAATTGTGGTGTCTCCGTCCTCTGATTCAGAGGACAGTTCTCCACTATTTTGCTCTTTAGGGAGCGGTTCTAGTGTTGGAGCAACCCCCGATACAGAGGGTTGTTCATCTGTCTTGTTTCTAGCCGTGTCTGTTTGCAGAGAAGAACTTTCGGGCGTAGCCTCTAAGCCAAGACTACTGAGCGAGGATACCATGCCTGATACCATGAGTAGTCTCTCGTCGTTCTCATGGATTTTTAGGACCAGAGTGTCCATGCCGTAAAAGATTTTGAACCCCTTTTTGTTAAGGAGTTCAACTGACTCTTGGTTGAGGAGGAAAGATATTAGTCTTCCCCTCTCTTCCGGTTCATCGGCCTTTATGATCCTCCAATTCTCGGTTGGAAGATCCCGGTTTTGTCTCTTAATAAGCCGGAGGATCTCATCCGGCTTATTTGGTCCTGGGGGTACCCAAGTGCGAGCTCTTGGGCGGACCGGAATGTCGATCCAGTGAGCGACACTCAGCTTGGCATTGACCCAGAGATTCGTTAGTTTCGGGATCGCTGCCTTGAAAAAGTCTACCGACATCTGATCGGAGCACCTCACTAATTTGGCGCCGTTGAGGTACCAGCCGTTGTCTGTGAAGGTGGGAAGTAGTGCCGAGGGTTCTCTATCGCTGAAGGCAAGAATGTCGATGGTCAGTCTCGACTTTAGCGTGCGCCAGTTCTCGCCACTAATTCTCCCCTCATCATTGCTCCAGTCACAGATGCCGAAGACCAGATTGTCCTTCGCTACCTCGTTGAAGGGTCTGTGCGCTGATTCAGCGCTCTTTGCCTTCTTCGGGGTTTTGGAGGTATCATCTTGCGATCTAGGTCGCTTAGATGCGAAATCTTTTTTGCTGGCAGATATGCTGCTCTGTTTTTTGTTGTTGTTTTTCGGTGCGGATTGGGGTGGTCCTCCTGTTACAGAAAGGGCGTGCCCCGTGTTTGAGGGTAGGTCTCCCGTGCTCAGGAGTCGCTGCCCTTTTCACGGTGCCCAGCGCTAACGTGGTTTCGCCCGAGCCATGTGCAGCTGGAGCAGGACGACCCCCTGTTTCAGGGTGATCGGACTTCTCCGCCAATATGTCCCTTGCCCACCGTACCCTGTTCCTATATTTTTCGTCCCATGTATTCTCTGGTTTACTGCGAATACGGTTTAGTTGGAATTTGGTCATTCGATGTTTATTCGACCTAGGTCCGCCTCTTTTATGTGCGGGCTTCCGACTGCAGCTGGCCGTTTCGGCGCCTGTCGATCCCTCCGCATCGGAGTATGTTGTTTTGACGGAAGCAGTCTCGGAGTCTGAGTAATTCACGGATTCCGAGCTGTTTTTAACTCTACAGTTTAGTCGGTCGTCGGTCCCGTCCTGATTTGCTAAGTCTTCTGTGCGTAAGTCAGCCTTTGAAGATTTTGCTGAGCTTTGTTTTTCTGTGTTTTCGTTTTTTTGTTTTGTTTTTGTTTGGTTTTGGTTCATTGTTAAATTAGAGTCCCACGAGTAAGTCGGTGAGAAAACGTCCACCCCAGCATTGCCGGTTCGACTGGGGTAAGGCTGAATACGACAGGCCCTGCCAGGGCACCTGAAGGAGCTCGTTATCGGTTGAAAATACCCTCAAACTTTCATCCCTGGGCACGGTTTAGGCTGCGCTCGCTCCACCACTGGAATTGGGTTAACTACTCTTTAGCTTCGGAGCCCTCCTCCGGAAACCTTACAGCTTGGGAAGCCCTGCTGCAATCGCTCTCCGGTATCAACGGGTTCTTACTAAGCATCTCCACCACGGCAAGGTAAGTAGTCGAAGAAGATGTGCGTTGCGTTAAATAACCCAAAATCCCTTGATGAATCTCGGAATGAAGGAAAAGAATCGAATGAAAATAACTCCTCCCAATTAATTTTAAATATGAGCACTTATTAAAGTTTTACTGTACAAAACTTGTGATATACATATTGAAATCTAGTTTGATTTTGTTGCATACATAAATATGCAAACTTTTCCTCCTACAAGCATTTCAAATAACCGAATTGTATTTCAGACGATACAATCGTGTTATCTTGCAAATGCACCCGCTGTCCCAAGATCCCATCATTTCCTATGCTGCATACATAAGTATGCATACCTTTCCTCCTACAAGCATTTCAGATAACCGATTTGTATTTCAGACGATACAATTATTTCATATCGTGTTATCTTACAAATGCATCCACATAACAACGTCCCACGATCACATCAATTCCTATGGTGTCATATATAGACAATACGTTGGCACATTCCTTGCCCGTTTGTGAACTGGTCGCACTTAGCTTCCAAAAGTGTCAAATATCCTCTTCAAGGTTGAAAGACATCTTAAATTTTTCTGAGCAGAGCAGACAATTTAAAATAATGATTAAGAGTCTAAAAGTTGAAGCAATGAGTTGTGGACGTGTGCGCGCGTAATAATATATTTCTTAAACGATCAAATAATTCCGAAATACTTTTATATTTAGTTTGGAACAAACGGTTTAATAACGGTGTGTAGCAATTGTGTGTGTTGCCGAATTGGCAGCTGCAAGAGTGTTTTGCTAAAGAAAACAGAGTTAAAAAAAATAAATAATCTTTCAATAATTTTGTCTTAAACCTTTTGTTTTTTTTTTATAACCAATAACAACGAACAACAAAAGTTGGCGCAGCCGGTAGGATCTAGGAAGCATTAGCGATTTTCTTTAAATTAAGAGAACTCACTAGTAATAGCTTGAAAAGCCTAGATTCTTTGTATACTGGATAAGACACAATAACCCGTAAACTTGAGACTGAGTCTGATCTTAAGAGTATACATACCATTAACAACCAAATTAAACAAAATCAGTGGATTGTGTTAACGAAAATTGCAATACATTTGCGAAAAAGAGTATACATACCATTAACAACAAAATTAAACAAAATCTGTGGATTGTGTTAACGAAAATTGTGGAAACAACCAAGCAGAAGACCAGCCAGGCACATCTAGAAAACAGCCACCGCAACTACCCCAACCATCACCAGAACAACCACCGCAACTACCCCAAACACCACCAGGACAACCACCGCAACTACCCCAACCAACAGTTTCACCAAGAAGACTACGATCCGGGACGGTGTTACCAACCAACAATAGTGTAAGTTTAAGTGAATATTTAGAAGTAGTATTACAGAAAGCACGAGACAGTGAAAATTTAACAGTTCTGCAGTGTGAAAATTTAAACAGGGAGTTGAAAAAAACCCGTGAGCAGAGACTCAGTAAAATTAGTAATATAAATGAAGCAACTGCACAATTTAAAAGGGAACTGTTAAATTTTCAATGTCAATCGCACCCTCTCAAATTAGAAAACAAACTAACACGTACAGATAGTAGTGAAAGTTATTTAAAGAATAGTGAAAGTGATTTAGGAGCTAGCGAATTAATTTTAAATTGGTTGAACATTTCCATTCCTGATTCTGAACAGGAAATTCCCATTCAAACCCATACCCCAGAAAATAAACCAGAAACCTATTCCAAAATGTCGGTTGACTACTGCAAAATCGCAAAGCTTACAGCTCAGTTAGTCCCAATATTCTCGGGTGAACAAAACCCTTCATTGAGCACCGAACTACAGACGTTTTTAGGGTGTTGTAAGAAGGTAATTGAATGTCTACCTGAGGAAGAACACCAAGCATTCGTTCAGATTTTTCCAACGAGACTCCGAGGTGCTGCTTATTTGTTAGTCGCATCTAATCAAATAACGTCCTTCGAGGATGCGGAAAAGCTCCTCAACCGCACATATTTACCAAGGCAAACTTATCAAGAAGTGGTAAATAAATTGATTACTATGAAACAATACCCCTTGGAAGCTCTCATCGCTTTTACAGCTAGGTTAAATCAGATGCTGCAGCTTTGCAAGGAGGCGGCGGATCTTAAGTATGGCTCAGTTGTAGCACCAGCTGTGAAAACACAGCTGGAAGATTTTGCAAAGAACGCCTTGAAAACCGGAGTCTCTAGCTCTGGCAATATCTATTAACGATAGGGGAAGAACATATAGACAAACTAGTGCAAAGAATATGGAACGGTTGCAACAAACGGTCCTTCCAACAACACAAAATATGCATTCAAATACCTAATTTCAACAAGCCCCTATTTATCCACCTTTTAATAATAGTTTCTCGAACCCGAGCTCATGGCCCGAGAACAATAGTAGTTTCTCCCAACCGCACCTAAACCAGCAAACATCTTTCGTTTCAAACATGAAGTAATACCATTATTATATTTAAAATAACATTGTCCCGAACACTTTACAAAATAATAGACTTAATCATTCGATAGTTTGCGGTTTCTGTGGAAAGACGGGGCATACATACAGTGATTGTTTTAGTAGAAAAAATACACCTTTCTGCACAAATTGCAGGTTATACAATCACGACATTAGAGACTGCCGACGAGCTAACAGACCAGCTAACAATAAGTATGCCACTAATAGGAAAAAGGACTTCAACCAACGAAATCCTGCAAGAGAATATGAAAATTCCCCCTCAAACCAGGCGGCCAACAGCACGCCGCAAAACGTCCCTAGGGTCTACAATATACACACAAAATGTGATTTTTGTGGTCGACCGGGCCATGAAGTCACCGAATGTAGGCAAAAGGTTAAATGGGAATCAGAGAACCAGGGAAACTCCCAGCTGTCGAGTCCCAAACACCCGGCTCGACGTTAATTCATAACAAAAAACCCAAAAGGCACTTTCGGAAGCCCGAACACTGTGTCCCCACAATAGTTCTTCCTCTCGACATAGGCCTAAACGGTCACGCAAAACTAGTTGTGGACACCGGCTCCGAAGTTAGTCTTATCAAAGAAAATTCATTCAAGCCAGACATAAAATGAGAAACCCATAAGGCCTGCCTCTTGCAAACACCATTTGGAAACGGAAAGAGTGTTGGAACTTGTCAGGGACATTTTAAATTTAACAATAAAATTCCATGCACTTTCCAAGTTTTGGGTAATACGCCTGCGTTTCCGGATGACGGGATACTTGGAAACGATTTCCTGTCAAAAAATTGTAACGTGGAAGGACCTAACCAACTACTTAAATTTACTTGCACACCAAATAATCCCAAACTGTTCAGCATACCTGAAGTGTCTTTGTATATATAAAATGCGAACCACTAATAACTTTATAATATTATTTATTACTTCATGATTATTGTTAACTTAGTGAATTTACTTGATACTATAATTATAAGTACTTAGATTATGGTAATTAATATAGGTGTGAACCCAGCAGCAGCACGATAAGAATGATCACAAGCAAAAGATGGATGATGACAAGCAACTGACATTGTCACATATTTTGACAAGAGACTGGTCGCGTTCCATTATGCGATGTCATACATATCATCTCCTCCCTACTCATTTTGAGATCCCGATAAACCATAACCAAAGCGTACTACCTGTTTACGCGTTCGTTGGGATCGTCGTGGAGTATTTTGTCGCTGATCAGATGGTGGCGTGGCTACGGTTAAGGGATGAGGAATTTTACCTGCATCTATACTTTTGTCATCGGTAGACTCTGGGAATGATGCTGCAGCAAGATCTCTGGCTAAAATGTATGCATCCGTTACAGTACATCTGGATTTCATCTGGTTCAGATGGCGTTTCCGAATGCCCCTATCAGTACGAATGAGATACGAGGGCGGGTCAATAAGTCCGTGACTTTTTGAATTTCTGACCTCTTTACTGAAACGGCAACACTGCTCCTGTCAACAGACATCTGTCAGTTGACTCCTGTCAAAATTTAAACTTGCTGCGTCAGTTAGTTTGTGTTTGACAGCTATTTTTATCAGACTACTCACTAATTTGAGGAGAAAATGGAAAAAAGTGAATTTCGTGTGCTTATTAAGCATTATTTCTTGCGAAAAAAAACCATTACCGAGACCAAGGCTAAGCTTGAAAAATACTATGGGGACTCTGCACCATCGATTTCAATGGTAAAAAAGTGTTTTACTGAATTTCGTTGTGGCCGTACAAGCACTGAAGATGCCGAACGTCCTGGACGCCCTGTTGAGGTCTCTACACCCGAAACAATCGAAAAAATTCACGATATGGTGTTGGCCGACCGAAGATTGAAAGTGCGAGAGATTGTGGAAACCGTAGGGATCTCGCATGGCTCAGTGGTTTCAATTTTGAATGATAACTTGGGCATGAGAAAGCTTTCCGCAAGATGGGTGCCGCGTTTGCTCACAGTCGACCACAAACGCAATCGTGTAACAACTTCACAGGAAGGTTTGGCGTTGTTTAATCGCAATATGGAGGAGTTTTTGCGCCGTTTTGTAACCGTGGACGAAACATGGATCCATCACAACACACCAGAGACCAAACAACAGTCAAAACAGTGGGTTTCTAAGGGTGAATCGGCGCCAAAGAAGGCCAAGGTGGGTTTGTCAGCCAATAAAGTTATGGCGAGTGTTTTTTGGGATGCACGCGGGATAATCCACATTGACTACCTTCAAAAGGGAAGAACAATCAATGGGGAATATTATGCCAACTTATTGGACCGATTCAAGACGATTTGAAAAAAAACCGACCTCATTTGGCCAAGAAAAATGTTCTTTTCCACCAAGACAATGCAAGGGTGCACACATGTGCAGTTGCCATGGCAAAAAACCTTGAATTGGGCTATGAATTGCTCCCTCATCCACCCTATTCTCCAGATTTGGCTCCAAGCGACTACTTCTTGTTCCCAAACCTGAAGAAATGGCTTGGTGGAAAAAGATTTGACTCCAATGATGAAGTCATCTCGCAAATAAAGGCCTATTTTGAGGACCTCGACAAATCATTTTTTTTGGAAGGGAAAAAAAATTGGAGAAGCGTTGGACAAAGTTTATAGAGCTCAAGGGAGACTATGTTGAAAAATAAAAAAAAATTTTATCAAAAAATCTGTGTTTTATTCCAAAAGTCACGGACTTATTGACCCGCCCTCGTACATTCTCCTTCCCATGCGAGATACCACTGTCCCAGTTACACAGCGATGACCTCTAGAGTAGTTGCGAACGTAAACTGCTTCATTAATTTTAAATTTACCTGTTCCATAGTTGGATAATGTGTTAGGGATGTGCCTATCAGGAATCATTTGTGAAAGGATTGTGCGGTGCTTTCTGCCGTGAAGGATTTCTGCAGGTGACTTCCCAGTTTCAGGATTCGGCGTATTGCGATAGGTTGTGAGGCATCTTAATAAGGCTATTCCTATTTGCTTTTCCTCCTTGATAATTTTTTTTAGACTTGTTTTGAATGTTCGAACGAAACGTTCTGCTGCGCCGTTTGATGATGGATGAAAGGGGGCTGTTTTCAACGATTGAATTCCATTTTGGCTGTAAAATCGGGCAAATTCGGTGCTGATGAATTGGGGACCATTATCGCTAATAATGGCCTCAGGTATACCTTCTAGCGTAAAAATAGTTTGCAACGCTTGAACAGTAGCTGATGCGGTTGTTTGCTGCATCTGTATAACGAATGGAAATTTTGATAAAGCGTCAATGCATACTAACCACATTTTCCCAAGGAACGGTCCCGCGAAGTCCACGTGCACTCTCTGCCAAGGTTTTTCTGGATTGGGCCATGAACTGAATTCTTGCTGAGGCGCGGCACCATTGCGTTGACAAATTGTACATGCTTTGACTTTTGATTCGATGTTGACGTCTATAAGTGACCACCAGCAATGTCTTCGGGCGAGCTGTTTCATCCGGACCACACCCCAATGTCCTTGATGAATCAACTGCAGAGTTCTTTCCTGCAACGGTTTCGGTACAACTACCCTTTTATGTTCGGCTTCCAAAAGAACAATCCCACGGTATTGAGTAAGTGATGCTTTGCGACTGAAATATGGCTGTAGATTGCTTTCGCTTGACGGTAAACACATGGGCCACCCCTTGGTTACATAAGACATCACTTTCCGTAGTACAGGGTCAAGTTTTGTGGCTGCGGCGACATCTTGGGCGTTTATTGGAAAATCGTCAATTCGCTCACTTTGATGAGTAGATATTTCAAAACAAGACAATTCATGGTTATCGAAACTTGCATCCGGCCCCATCGGAAGTCTGGATAAAGCGTCTACATTACTGTGTTTTTCCGTTGGGCGATAACGAATTTCGTACGAGTAACTCATGAGTGTTATAGCCCAGCGCTGTAAACGACTTAGCGTTGCCGTAGGAAGAGCCTTGTCGGGATTGAAAATGGTAATAAGCGGCTTGTGGTCAGTTACCAGTATGAAATTCCGACCAAAGAGGTAGTGGTGAAATTTGGTGACTCCATAGATAATTGCCAAAGCCTCCTTTTCAATTTGCGAGTAGTTAAGCAGGTGCTCGTTTAAAGTTTTCGAAGCGAATGCAATGGGCTGCTTCGACCCATCTGGAATGATATGCGACAAAATAGCTCCGATTCTATGCGACGAAGCATCAGCTGCAAGGACCAGGGGCAGTTCCGGTCGGAAATGTGCCAGGCGGGCTGCTTGAATAATTTATTGTTTTAATGCATTAAATGCATGTTCCTGGTCTGCTGTCCAAGTAAATGGCACACCTTTCCTCCGCAAGGCATTTAATGGAGCTGCAATTTGCGAAAAATTATTAACATATTTATTGTAATAGTTTACCTTTCCCATAAAGGTTTCGAGCTCCTTTAGTTTACAAGGCCTAGGTAATTTTTCTATGGCTGCTAATCCAGAATCTGATGGTCTTACTCCCTGATGGTTGACCACATGTCCCAGGTATTCTGCTTCTTGTTGGAAAAACTGGCACTTACTCCGGTTGATGCGCAATCCGTTTTCTGACAGTCGCTGCAGAACTGCTTCCAACTTAAGTATGTGTTCTTGGTAAGTGTTTCCCGCAACAAGGATGTCGTCTAAGTAGATTGCACAATCGAGGCCGGTTAAAATCATCTCCAGTGTTCGCTGATATATAGCAGGAGCGCTTGCGATGCCAAATGGGAGGCGCTGGTACTCGAAAAGTGCAATTGGTGTGTTGACGACAGCGAGGGGCTTTGATTCTTCATCCAACTCCAATTGTAGGTATGCGTCGGACATATCGATTTTACTGAAGAACTTACCGTTGGCAAGCTTATGGAAAAGTTCTTCGGGGCGAGGAATCAGGTATTGATCTACAGTGGGTGATCAAATTATTACGGCCACCTTAAAAAATATATTTTTTTCAGGATTTAGTGCGATGGTCGAAAAACGCCTTAAATCGGCTAAGGCTCATAAGGACTGC
The DNA here is from genome assembly GCA_949715645.1 of Portevinia maculata. Classification (NCBI taxonomy): domain Eukaryota; kingdom Metazoa; phylum Arthropoda; class Insecta; order Diptera; family Syrphidae; genus Portevinia; species Portevinia maculata. Next base: position 207,259,747 of record OX454526.1, on the reverse strand, counting down.
ACATCCGAAGACTGGTTAAAGGTGAGAACTTATGATGTCGGCTTTCAATAGATTTTTTTTTTATATTTTGGAGATATGTTTTCACGATTTTCGTGGCAAGCGATTTTTTGTAGGTCTGCTTTTCCGATGAATCATGGGTTCAAAATTTGTCGGATAAGTCCGAGTTTGTTAGGAGGAGGGCAAACGAAAAATATAAAAGGGAATGCATGCACTCGGACGTATCCGACAAAATCTGAACCCTTGATTCATCGGAAAAGCAGACCTACAAAAAAACGCGTGCCAGGAAAATCGTGAAAATATATCTCCAAAATCTATTTAAAGCCGACATATTAAGTTCTCACCTTTAACCAGTCTTCGGATGTCCAGTCCTTATGGGCCTTAGCCCATTCAAGGCGTTTTTCCACCATCGCACTAAATCCTGAAAAAAATATATTTTTTAAGGTAGCCGTTATAATTTGATCACCCGCTGTACCTCCAGCTGATGGTTGAGTGTGATCTTAAAATCGCCACATATTCTTAGCTTGTTGTTACGCTTTGTGACAACTACAATGGGGGCTGCCCACTGGCTGAAACGCACTGGCCTCCAAATCCCTGCTTCTTCGAGACGCTTTGCTTCTGCTTCAAATGCTTCTAACTGGGAAAACGGCATACGTCTGGCTTTAAAAAACTTAGGTCTTGCATTTGGTTTTAAGTACAGATGTACTTTATATGAAGTACAACACCCTAAGTTTTCCGCAAACAGATCGGGATAAGTAGAGACGAGCCTGTCTATTTCCGCGGCTTCTGGTGGTAGTGGCGGTAGTGCGCTTTGCTTTCGTTGGAACGATGTCTTCTGGGTTGTAGACTTCAACATTCGAGTCCTGTAGTCCCTAGTTGGAAAGGATACTTCCAGACCAAACTTCCTAGCCCAATTAAGTCCACAGATGTTGTCCGCATCAGGTGTGTCGGCTACAAGCAGGGGAAATACCTGGGACTCACCATTGAAATTAACAGTCACTGTGGTTTCGCCGAGAATCGGTATGGTGTTGGAACCAAACGCTTTCAAACTACACGAAGTTGTACGATACTCGGGACAATTGAGCAGCTGAAACCCAGGCAACCCTATTACTGTTGCACTCGCTCCGGTGTCTAATAAAAACTCCATCTTCTTATTGTTTACTAGCATATCGATCAACAGCTTATTATTTTCATCTCGTACATGCTTAAACGATAAAATATGTTCTATGTGGTAAATATGCTCACCATTATTGTTGAGATGATGACGATACGGCTTCTTTTTTTAGTACCTACACAAACTGGCGCAATATGACCAGTTTTGCCGCATTTGCGACAAGTTGCGCTTAAAAACTTGGTTTTTTCTCGCGGATGATGCGTATAACACCCCGAGCAGGACTGCATTCTCGTTTCGGTTGCCTTTATACCACTGCACTTTTTCCCACCGCGTCTCTTTGCGCTTATCTGATTGACGTCAACGTGCACTGGTTCATTCTTAATAGTTTGTAGAGATTTCTGTGTAGCTTCGTAGGCCTCTGCAATCAATACCACATCTGACAACGAAGCATTAGGCTTCTGCAGTGTAGCGGTTTGCACGCTATCATGCGGTGTATGTAAGACAATGACGTCGCGGATCATATCGCCAACAAATTCTCTTGAGCAGTCATCGGCAGAGCATACAAACTGACATTGACGTGAAAGACCACGTAAATTCGCAATCCAGTCAGAGTAGCTCTGATTTGGCTGCATTCTGCACTTAAAAAAATCATGGCGAGCGGTGCATATGTGAATCTTCGAGAGAAAATGTTCTGAGAGTTTTTTCGTGATATCATCGTATTTAATGCTGGCTAGTTTGCTTGAACCAAATAATTTTTATAGCAGCTCATAAGTGTCTGGGCCTAGCCACGATAAAAGATATGCCCTTTTCTTTTCACTCGTGCTTACATTATAGGCGTCGAAGTGCTGCTCCAGTTGTTGGAGAAAATTTCCCAGCTGCATTTTTCCCTGTCGAACGGCTGAAATGGAGGGATGTGCTGACTGTTACTGCTTTCTGAGTGTTGGTTTCCTTTCTCCACAAACTGCCTTTGTTGTTCCAAGACTTGAGTCATGAAATCTTGCTGAGATTTGAGTAGTTTTGTAACTACATCCAAAATGTTGGGATCAGTCATTTTGGCAGAATAAACGTTAAATTAAAACATGCGGGAAAATGTTTGCTGGGTTCACGTATATATTTGTGGTTAGATTACACACGCGACTTTCGTAATTCTCGTCGCCAATGAAGTGTCTTTGTATATATAAAATGCGAACCACTAATAACTTTATAATATTATTTATTACTTCATGATTATTGTTAACTTAGTTAATATACTTGATACTATAATTATAAGTACTTAGATTATGGTAATTAATATAGGTGTGAACCCAGCAGCAGCACGATAAGAATGATCACAAGCAAAAGATGGATGATGACAAGCAACTGACATTGTCACATATTTTGACAAGAGACTGGTCGCGTTCCATTATGCGATGTCATACATATAAATACCCCTCAACTCAACAAATCATGGTACCTCCCACCCAAAAATTGCCGACAATAGGCAAACTAGAATTAATAATAATACAAATATAATAATCCCACCCTATAGCGAAGAAGGCCATGGTATTAAAAGGTCAAACATACTAACCTCTTCCTGTAGTGAAGCAGATTCCAGTTTCTCTACTGTGAACATCGTATTAAATAAGCCCATTTGTCTGCCTAAACGATCACAGAAATTTATAAGAATTCCCTTGGAATTATCGGAAGAAATGCTCTGCTTACCCGATAAGGTAGGCGACGGAGTCTTCCTTTCTAATTGTATCTTTCGTTCAGGGCAAAATAAATATGTAATAAATGCCATAAATACACATAACAAAACATTTGTAATAAACAAATTAAAGCTGCAACTAAGCCCAGCGCAGAACTATAATATAATCCCTCTGGAAACGGAAAAGCATACCCCAGAGACGAAACATTTAATTCAGAACATAAAATACTTCCACCCACAACACAACCTGCGGATAACAAAACTTGAAAATGAGCTTAACGTAGGAAGAAATCTATCTTCTGAAGAAAAGTCCTCCATAATAAGCCTCTGCAACGAGTATTGTGATATTTTTCATTTAAAAGGAGATCACCTTACATATACAACCGCCATAACACATGAAATACCATTGGTTCAGAACCAGGCACCGATAAACCAAAGGATGTATAGACTACCTCAGACAAAGAGGCAAGTAATAAACGATCAGTTAAAGGAGATGTTAGAAGACGAAGTTGTTCAACCTAGTAAAAGTCCTTGGAACTCACCTCTTCTGGTAGTTCCCAAAAAACAGGGTCCGGATGGTGAAAACAGATGGAGAGTTGTGGTTGATTATCGCAGACTGAATGATTGCACTATTGGTGATGCTTACCCACTACCACGTATTGAGGACATACTTGATCAACTCGGTCATTCCCGTTATTTTTCCACTCTAGATTTAGCCAGTGGCTACCACCAGGTTATGGTAGATCCAAGCGATCAACCAAAAACCGCTGTCAGCACCAACTACGGCCACTATGAGTTTAAGAGAATGCCTTTCGGTTTAAAAGGAGCGCCGGCTACGTTTCAACGATTGATGAACTATGTCCTCACCGGATTACAGGGTATCGAATGCTTTGTATATCTGGATGATATCGTCATCTACGGAAAAAACTTAACGGACCACAACAACAAACTTCGAAAAGTTTTTAATAGACTAAGAGAAAATAATTTAAAACTTCAGCCGGAAAAATGCAGGTTCCTACAAAAGGAAGTAGTTTATTTGGGGCACATATTTTCAGAAAAAGGAGCACTTCCAAATCCCAATACAACTGCCACTGTTCATAATTTTCCAACTCCACGAACAGTTAGGCAAGTGCAATCCTTTTTGGGTCTAGCAAACTATTATCGTAAATTTATACCACAGTTTTCTAAAATAGTTCGGCCTTTAACTAATCTACTCCGAAAAGATGTAAAATTTAACTGGACAGACAAGTGCCAGAAGGCTTTTCAAGAAATTAAAGAACAGTTAGTTTCACCCCCCCCCCCCCTTTTAAGTTATCCAGACTTTTCAAAACATTTCAACCTTACTACAGACGCAAGCAGCGAAGCGATCGGTGCTGTGCTTTCCCAGGGCGACGTAGGAAAAGACAAGCCCATTGCGTATGCTAGTCGCACCTTAAGCAAAGCCGAACGTAACTACTCTACTATTGAGAAAGAGTTATTAGCGATCGTATGGGCTACTAAAAATTTCAGATGCTACCTTCAAGGACGCAAATTTACTGTATATACAGACCATAATTCGAATTCGATTACAAAATAGAATATAAGCCAGGCAAATACAATACCAATGCTGACGCGCTTAGTCGAATTCCACAATTTAATGGCGCGAACTCTGCACAAGGTTTCATTTAACGTAAACGGTGTACGGCTATGGATAGAATCCTAACCTATGCCGAATACGAAGCCGAGAAAGCGAAACAAATAGAAAAACCTGTAGAGTGCAGGATATGTGCGAATTTGTATTCATCGAAGTCAATTATGCAAGAAACTGCAGATCCTTTAATAACTAAGGTACAAGCCGAGGTGCACCGGCCACCGGGTGCGCTCATCAATACACCGATAAGTGCAGCAGCATGTAATGCTGTAACGCGCTTGCAAACACAAAAGGAGTGTAGAGCCCCGGAGCCAAAACCTACGGTTATTCATAGCAAACAGACCAAACCAAGCGATTCTGAAAAGCTAGGGGCTGCGGCATCACAGAATGAAGAGGAAGTACAGGCGGTAAATGCAAAACCTATAGAAGTAATCAGTAGCTCCGAGAAAATACAAACAATTCTCAAGGACTATCATGACTCGATTTTTGGCGGCCATCAAGGCGTAGTGAAAACGTATAAGCGAATTCGCAAAAAATATTGGTGGCGACACATGCTCAGAGACATAAAGAATTACATCAAAAAATGTAAAAAATGTCAGACCATGAAAGCAACACCTTTGATACGAATGCCAATGATCATCACTGATATCGCTGAAAAACCTTTTGATAAGGTCTATTTAGATATCGTAGGCCCTTTAGAACAGTCAGAATCTGGAAATGTCTATATCCTAACTTTTCAGGATAATTTGACGAAAATAGTTGATTGCCATGCCATGCAAAATGCAGAAGCGCAAACAGTGGCTCAAGTGGTTTTCGATAATATAATTACACGTTTCGGTATTCCTAAACGGATTGTCACCGATCAGGGGACAAACTTCCTGAGTGATTTATTTAAAGGTCTTTGTAAATTACTTAAGATAAAAAAATTGCAGACTTCAGCTTACCACCCCCAGTCAAATGGTGCACTCGAACGGGCACACCGACCAATAGTTGAGTATTTACGCAGCATAACTGATGAAAACCCCAAGTCATGGGATCAGTTCTTGCGAACTGCGACTTTTGTGTATAATAACAGTATTCGTGATAGTACTAAACTTACACCTATGGAATGTCTATACGGATTTACGCCTGACATACCGTATAACCTAAAAAGAGAGCCTGAACCCATATAACCATGAAAACTATTGCCATCTTTTAAAGTATAGGCTTCAAAAATCGTATTCAATAGCCAGACGCAACCTTTTAGCAAGTAAACAGAGGTCGAAAAACTATTTCGATAAAACCATAAGGCCTCACTCGTTTCATGTAGGAGATAAAGTACTCGTCAAAAGCGAAAATCGAAAAGGAAAATTATCGCCCATATGGAGAGGGCCTTATCCAGTAACAAGTATAAAAGGACCCGTAAACACAGCTATCAAATTTGGTAGAAAAGAAATTGTGATCCATAACAATCGACTAAAGCCTTACTTTGAATAATGCAAAATGAATCTAACACATGACACATTTTAGGTCTTACTGTCTGACTTCTGCTTTTTCCATCTTCCTACAGTAGATTATGGAGTTCATGATTATTTTCTTAACAATGCTGCTTCCCTCTGGTCAACCTTTCGAGCAACCATACACGGTGAATTCTTTCAATAAAGCAGGAGTAATATTCGAAGGGTTAGGCGATTTATGGGTCTACCACGACACCTGGACCGTGCTCACCGAAATAGACCTATCGGAATTAGGAAACCAAACAATGCTTGCGGAACATGCAGAACACCTTGTCAGCCAGTTGTGTAGCAGCGACAATAGCACTAACAAAGACCATTGCTCACTGCAGCAACGGCACATACATGCGGTGATGCAAACTATTAAAAATCGGACAAAAATAATCTACGAACTACTCCCGAGATCCAGGCAGCCAAGGTCACTCTTCAACGGCATCGGAAACGTGTTTCATTATCTTTTCGGCACAATGGATAGTGAAAATGAAGAGGAAATCTACAGCAAACTAGAGGACCTACAAACCGACGAAAAGAAACTAGCTGAATTGAACAAACAGCAAATAACAGTAGTTAGCACTACACTAAAACAAATTCAAACGCCTTTATAAACTTTAATGGATAGACAGCAACAAATTGGTTTTAAGATAAACGAAATCATGCAATTAACCGACAAGTTGGCCAAAGTACAGATGAGGCAGGAGATCGTAACAAGTATCCTCCTACAAGTCCTCGAAATTGAAACCCGCCAAACCACTTTAATAGACATAATACTAGCTTCCAGAAATAACCAAATACACCCATTACTTATCTCCCCTAACACTTTTTCAAATTTATATAAAAGGTCGAACCCAATCTGCGAAAACAAATGTGTACAAATGCTATATCAAACTGCAGAAGTAAAGTCACACCTCTTACAGGAAAAACTGGTAGTAAAAATCATCCTACCCATTTTTGCGTTACCCAAAATGCAATTTTTTAAAGTTCTTTGTTTCCCGATACACTTTCCAGCGGGACACTCTTTAATACCTGATATAAAGTATTCCCATATAGCTACGCAAACAGACTCACAGGAGTTTCTCCTATTTACGGGTGAAGAAGTAAAATCTTTTGCCACGATTACCCGTGGGTTCAACGTTACCACTTATGTTGGAAAACTAGAAATTCCCATAACAAGAGCAACGGCCACAACAGAATGTATTGTGAAGATATTCTTTAATCCTCTAAATGATAGTACACAATGCCATTACCGAATACAATATCCCTCACAAGATACGCTTATCAAAATGACTAGGCCAAACACTTGGTTGTATTCAGTCACTAAACCCACAGTACTCCACATATCCTGTTCGAAAGTATTGTTGACGCCAAAACTTACAGATCAAGGAATCCTAACAATAAACAAACCTTGTCAAGTTCAAGTTCTTAATAAAACGATCCATTATCAAAGTGACTCAAGACCCACTTTGTTCATTGTACAACCGCAATATTTGCCCTCCGTAAGTAAAGAAATGTCCGGCTTAAACCTAACTTCCCTAATCCCCAGCGCGGCATATCTGAATCAAACACGTTTAATAATAGGTTCAGATACGAATGAAATAATTCATAAAAGCACTCAATCCCTGGAGGAAATACAAGATAAATTGGAGCAACTAAAAGAGAATACCAAGTCCACTAACCACCGCAACCTATCTATAACTTCCCTTTCAATCTCTAGTTTACTAATAATAGGACTAGTGGGAGTCGTAATAATTAAACTTATGCCCATCATTTTAAGAAACTGGCAGAGTAGGAAAACGACACCTCAAGAGGATGTAGAAATGTAGGTTATAGAGCCCGCTACAGAACCCCCAAAGGTTAATGTACCTTCTTTCAGTGAAATCCGCAGTGAACCGTTAACTCGATCACTAACCCTACCAAAATCCGTTCAATTAGTTTAAAAAAAAAATTATTAAAAAAAAAATGGAATTTAAATATATAACAATGTAGACTTTTTCAATAAAAACTAGAGCGAGAGAAAAACTACTATAAGTAAGCATTTATAAGCATTGTAAGCGATTATAAATTTAACTATATCTATACATAACATGCACAATCATAGAAAACAAATTATCAGTTTTTGAAATTTGTGAATGTGGTTTCGACAAAACACCAATATTATGTTTCAAATATACATAAAAAAAAAGATAGAAGAAATGTCCATAAGCTACCCAAAAAAAAAAAAAAAATGTGTTTGATTAAATAAAAGACGAATAGATTGTTAAATTCGTATTACATTCAAAAAGAAATTAACTCAAGAAACTACAAAATTATAAATTTAAAATTAAATATATTAGTATTAAGACATTAACTATATATGTATTGTAGTACTGTTTCACTAAATGATGACACGTCCGTTTGGTTTTAACGCGATCATAAAACTGACGCTCTCTTTATTCTTTTTCTTAAGCTAACATATGTATGAATGTGTGTGTATATATAAATATAATATAATAATTTAAGTAGATATCTTATACTGTATGTGTATATATATAATCACAGTTTATAAATGAAGGTACATGAGTATAAATATGGTCTGACAGTGTGAGTTGCATGCTTAACTCTTACAATAATTACTACAACTCGGCCATCCTGACCATTAAGATCACCTGATCTTGCAAATTTACAATCAATTATTCGCTTTACTCTTGTTCAGCCATGGTTTCATATTGCCAACCGCCCATACTCCTTGGTAAGGTAGTCGCGACTATTGAAAACCGTCAACATCTTTAAGCAGATATCTGTCGTTTCGTAGGACTTTTTCGATCTGGTAGGGTCCTCTAAATTTCGGTATCAGTTTTTTAGACGCCCCCGGGTGCTAGTCAAAATTTTTTATCATAGCGTAGTCTCCTACATTATATTTCGTGGGCTTGCACCGTTTTTTATCTACGTATCGTTTGTTGTATGCCTGTGACTTCTTTTGTTCTAGAGCTGCTTTGCTACGTGTCTTTGCCAGGTCGCGTACGTCTCCTGACTTTAGTTCTGTCAAATTTTCCCTAAGTTCATCCGACCATTTGCCTTTTTGATTCACTCCAAACAACATTACACTAGGATGTTCTTTTGTAGTCCTGCCCACCGTGTTATTGAGTGTATGTTCGACTACCTCTAAAACGTGGTCCCAAAATACCCCTTCTTCTGGTTTAACTAACTTTGCTATCATTGGTCCCAAGCTCCTGTTTACTCTCTCTACTTGTCCGTTTGCTTGGGGGTGAACCTGTCGCAATCTTTATGTGTTGAACACCTTCTTTGGACAAAAAGTCCTTGAACTCTGCCGAGGTAAAACAACTACCCCTATCTGAAATAATATACTTTGGTCTACTATACGCTCTAAAATAGTCCGTTAACGCTCGATTTACTTCCTTTGTATTTGTAGTTTTAGTCGGGTAGAGTCTCACGAACTTTGTAAAAGCATCTATTACTACCAGTATATATTTTTTAACCGTCCTTGAATTGTCTATTGGACCATAATGATCTACATGTACCACCACGAACGGTTTTTCTTCTTTAGGTATGTTGTGAATGAAACCCTCTTCACGTCCCTGTTTAGCCGAAAAAGCAATACACTTCAAACAGTTCTTTATGTGCGATCCTATCTTCTCTCTCATTTTGGGAAACCAGTAACTTTTTGACACCAACTCTAACACCTTATCTGTTCCTACATGACCTACTTCGTCATGATATTTATACAAAACGTGACTTTCCATTTCTGTTGGTACACAAAACACGACACTGCCATCATTTTTCTTTCTATATACCACTCCGTTTCTCATTTCATATAAATTATGGTTCGATCGTTCTAACAACTCTTTAATCTTAACTATATTTCCGTCTTTTCCTTGGCATACTATCAGACTTTCCTCGAAAGTATTCGTTTCGATCGTTAGAATATTTGTCGACCTACTTAACGCGTCGACGTGTTGCATGCGAGTAGGTCTATGTAGACCCTTTGTGATACCCTGGAGGTTGATTCCCTTACTTGGGACCTATGAAAAACCTAGCGGGCTTACAAACCATCCCGATGCGCTGATGAACTTACGCAAGTCGTTTACAGACTTGCCGGAGAGTTCTTCTAAGTCCTGGAAGAAATATCTGCCAAGGACATTGTTTCTTATGTGACAGAGTGCAGGGCAGTGACAGAGGAAATGAGGGGTATCCTCGTTCACCTCCTCGTCCCCGCAACCTCTGCAGAGCTCGTCTGTGCTGAGTTTCAATTTCTTTGCATGGTAGCCCAGCATGTTGTGTCCGGTGATAACACCTGTGAGAGAGGACAAAGACTTTTTGTTCATTTGAAGGATTGTCTCGGTCTTTCGCTTGTCATATAGTGGCCACATTTTCCTAGTATTGACACAGGAGTCAAGGGCACTCCATCTTTCGTTAGCTGTCATCAGCGTTTTATCACCGATCACCTGTTTAAGGTAACAGGGTGGGGTTTTTACCGTTGTGTCAGCCTCTCTTAATTCAAGGGAGGATCCTTTTCTTGCCAATTCATCGGCTCTTTCATTTCCCGGGACACCACTGTGTCCGGGGACCCAGCAGAGTCTTACACTGTGCTGCGCGCCAAGAGCCCGCAGCTCTTCGCGACAGCGACCTACAAGCTTCGATTTTATTTCTGTGGCGGAAATCGATTTTATTGCCGCTTGGCTGTCAATGAAGAAGGTAATATCAGCATGTGGTATTGCCGTCATTGCAACCTGTTTAGCGGCTGTTGCCACCGCCAGAACCTCAGCTTGGAAGACGCTGCTGTAGTCGGGGAGTCTGATCGAGCCAGATATTTCGAGTGTTTCGGAATAGAAACCCGCGCCAACACCAGTATCCATCTTGGAGCCATCTGTGTAGATGGGGATCGTTGTTGCACGGACTGGTGTTTGATTCTCATGCCATTCTTCCCTGCAGGGAAGGGAGACAGTAAATGGTCTTGTAAAGTCTAGTTTGGGAGTAATGTAGTCTGTGCATACATTATCACCCGTAAATTTCTTTAGAATCCGCGCATGTCCTGTTGTACTGGGTTTCCAGTTTTCCGTTTGGCTTAGCCGCAAGGCACTGTTTGCTGCGGATTCTTGTACAAAAATTTCTAGAGGTTTAAGATTGAGAATTACCTCCAACCCCGCTGTGGGGGTGGTTCTCATGGCCCCAGTAGTACCAATGCAGGCAGTTCTTTGGACTCTAGTCATGGTCTTAAGGTTGGTGGCCTTGCACAACCCCTGCCACCAGACTAAATTACCGTATGTGAGTATAGGTCTAACTACAGCCGTATACAACCACATGATAATTTTGGGACTAGGTCCCCAGGTTTTGCCGAAAATTCTGCTGCAGGCGTATAAGGCTATCATTGCCTTCTTAGCTCTTTCTTTTATGTTGAGGCTCCAATTTAATTTTCTATCTAGAATCACGCCCAGATACTTCGCGGATTCTGATATTTGTAGTGGAGTACCTTCAATTGTTGGCCTATTAAATTGTGGTATAATCCTTTTATTGGTGAAGAGGACCAGTTCTGTTTTCTGTGGGTTAACCGCCAGTCCGCAGTTTTTTGTCCAGGTACCAACCATAGATAAGGCGTTTTGTATTTGCTCGGGAATTTCCCTGTCGCTAGCAGTGCTAAGTCGTCTGCGTAGGCTACTGCCTTGACTCCACTTAGTCTAAGTACGATCAGAATCTCGTTTAAAACGAGTACCCATAGAAGGGGTGATAGGACTCCGCCTTGAGGAGTTCCTCTAGATGCTGACATCCGCTTCCCCTTGGACGTTGTTGAAAGCACCTTCAATGTCCAGGAAGGCGGCTAGAGTATATTCCTTATCCCTTAATGTCTTTTCTATGGTGCTGACTACACTATGGAGTGCTGTATCTACACCTTTACCTTTCGTATACGCATGCTGAGCTGGGGATAAGACCTCTGGACTCAGTTTGCTACGAATATAAATGTCAATCAGTCTCTCAAAAGTTTTTAGAACAAAAGAGGTTAGGCTGATTGGCCTAAAGTCTTTAGCGGTAGTGTGACTGGGTTTTCCAGCTTTGGGTATGAAAACCACTTTGACTTCTCGCCATACTTTTGGTACATATCCCCATTTTAGGCTATTTAGGAATATGTTCCTAAGATGTGGAATTATGTATTCTTCACATCTTTGTAGCATCATAGGAAATATGCCATCAATACCCGGAGATTTATATGGAGAGAAGGAGTTGATAGCCCATCTTATCTTCTCTTCCGTTATAATTTCCGCTGGTGCTGTATGCTCCGTGTAGTGCTCTTCTTCCAAGTTATTGTGCTCATTGTTGCATCCTGGAAAGTGAGTCTCAAGGAGGAGCTTAAGCGTTTCGTTGCAGGATTCTGTCCAGTTGCCGATAGGATCCTTGAGAGATCCCAAGGGTACTGGTTCTTTAGCAAGTATTTTCCTGAGCCTAGCTGATTCTGTGGTGTTTTCTACTTTGCTGCAGAAGGATTTCCACGAAGATCGCTTTGCTCGTTGCGTTTCTGTTTTGAATTTTCTTTGACTGGCCTTGTAGGTTTCCCAGTCATTGTCCGTTCTTGTACGTTTTGCTACATTGAAAAGTTTTCTAGTTTCTTTTTTAATGTCGTACAGTTCTTTTGTCCACCAGGGGGGAGTCGATTTTCTTCTACTCTTCGTTTTCAAGGGACAAGATTTTTCGAGGGCTTTGCCTAGGATTTTTCCTAGATCCTCGGCATTTCTGTCTGTACTCTCAGGTGCATGCGCAGCATTTGTCTGGAGCGTTCTTATGTTCTTTCCCACTTCCACATTGAAGAGGTCCCAGTTAGTTTTCCTATGGTTCCTATATGGTTTTGGGGGATTGTTTGTGTCTGGTATTAGGAATTCAATGATCTTATGATCAGAGAAAGTTTCCTCCCTTAATACCTTCCACTGGTCTATTTTGATTGTATTCGAGTTACTTAATATTGTAACATCGATTACTTCTTGCCTATTTCTAATAACAAAAGTTGGTTCTGAGCCCCTATTAGCTATTAATAAGTTATGATCTATAAGAAATTCGAAAAGTGGCTCACCCCTTGTATTTGTATTTGAGCTACCCCATAGGGCATGATGAGAGTTGGCATCGCATCCCATCACCAGGTCCCATCTTTCTAGTGTAGCCCGTTGAACAATAAGGAGTGTCAGGTCTGATGGTGGTCCTTCCGTTGCATCATAGGGCATGTAGCACGATGTTATAATCAGCGGAGGGAGCCCATTGCGCTCAAGTTTTACCGTCGCGTGGTCGTTATCACTGTAGGTAGATAGAAGAAAGAGGTTAATCTGTTTCCTAGCTACTATACAAGTTCTGATCTTACTGTTTGGATCTGTCTGCACTCTTTTAAACAGGGCCAGTCCCTTCGAGTTTAAACCCCTTATTCTGCCTCCTGCTACCCAGGGTTCTTGAATAAGGGCCAGGTCTATTTTTCTATCCTCCATGAGGTAGATTAGGTTGGCGCTAGCCGCCTTACTGTGATGAAGGTTTATTTGTACTATCTTCATCACGGTTTTTAGACGCCCCCCCCCCCCCCCCTTGTTATTTTTATTGACCGAGTTCGCAATAAGCCTAAGCTTGCATCGGTTTATGCCAACGCGAACTTTGAAGTCGATCTTTTTCAGCAACGGAATGGATTTGTGGCTAAGCAACACTACCACTTCCGTGCCTGATTCGTTGTATTCTCCCATCTCGATCACTTCCCAAGTGTGGCTCAGCTGATCGGTATTTAAGGATCGTAAGTATCTTTCAATACGATCCTTCGGGATATGTGGTCCTCGTACAACAAGTTTGGCCTTAGGCCTTGTCATACGTACGATCTCCTTCCTGTCGATTAGACGAAGGTCGGCGTTTGGCCATGGAGCTTTCGTCCTGGCAATAAACTCTTTGAGCCATGTGAGAGTGTGTTCTTCCTCACAGGTCATAAGTTTGAACCCTTGGATTGTGTTGAGGGTGCCAAAAAGCGGGAGGGGTTCCTTGTTTTTAAGGATGGCCTCATTCACCTCATCCAGGATTCGAAGTTCAATAAGTCGCCATTGGTCCTCTGTCAACTTCCGTGAAGGATTGCCGTAGTCTGCTACGGCGACTTGTTGCCCAACAGCAGTTGGTATAGAGACTTTGGCTTTCTTTCGAGCGTTCGTTTGGGAGATTGGGGAAAGCGTGTCGTTTTGTCTCGCCCTCTTGGACGTGCTCGCAATCGGGTCAAGATTGGATTGGACATCCGCACTCGTGCCAATTACGGGTTTCCTGAGTCTGGCTGCTATTGGAGTGGAGAGCAGAGGGCTATCCTTCCCCTTTCCAGCCAGTCTTTTCGGAATTGTCTTAGAGTTGGGCGTACGCTTACTCTTCACCGTTGTGTTGTCGGGTATTGTCCTTAGTCGTTCTCTCGCCTTGTCGAGGGATAGCTTTTCCTTTTCCGTTAAGGATTCCGGAATTTTGCTACCAATCTTACGGACGATCCTAAGCGCGTTGCGTCTTTGCCTGCGCAGGATCTGATGCTCCTCTAGGGGCTGCTTTGGTTTGGGGACTTTAGAGTCTGACGCTCTTTGAGTGTCCCGTTCGGGATTGGCAGGCTGTGCCTCCACGACTGTTTGGCAGCTGTCAATCGTCAAGTTACCCCCCGAGACGTTACGACTGCAGTTACCTGGTTGGTGGGAGGATACCGCATCCAAATTGCAAGTGTAGCTGAGGCTCTGGATGTTCTCTAGATGCAGTTTCCTCTCTCCTACCCCCTCAGTGACTATCTCCTCTCCTTCCAGGCCCGTACGAGCGAGAGGCTCGATGCAACGTCTGGCCGGTGAGTCTGGTAGTCCTGTGGTCGGTTCCTGTAATCGTTCAGTCTTCGTGTCTGTCATTGTCACGTTTGTCTTAGGAGTCGGAGGTATTGTCTGCGGTGAGCCGAGCAGGTTTTTCTTCATCGGATCGTCCGCAGGCAATATCTTCTTTACCCCAGGGAGCATCTCCCCCTTCTTAAGACCCGTACGAGCAAGAGGCTCGATGCAACATCCGATTGAAGGGTTTGATGGTTCCTCGGTGGCATCCTTTGGCATAGTGTTTGATGCGGTCGACCCTCCCCCTGGATGGACTTTGCCAATCTGGGAGGAAGGTGGCCCCATCAATTTCTTATCGCTGGTGTTATCCCCAGGATTAGCATCCGCCGGTGTACGAGCAGTGGGCTCATTCTCCATTGGATGCTGTTCCTGCCGATACGCACGTGCGTTATGTAGCCGTTTGCGGTCAGTCTCAGTGAGTTCGTCCCATCTTTTCGTTCCTAGTCTCTTTATCGTTGTCCTGCAGTTTGTAATTTTTTTCCGTCTGGAGGAGGTTGACAACAAAGAGAGGTTGGAGCTAGCATCTAGGTATACTATAACTTCATCTTTCCTAATCATGTCTGCAAATATCTTGTTAATGTGTCTTTGAAACGTTGACGGCGCGTTTTTCAAACCAAACGGCATTCGCAAGAATTCGTATTGCCCCAACGGCGTAATGAACGACGTATATTTTACTGCGTCTTCATGCATGTATACGTGAAAAAACCCGTTCTTGAGGTCTAGTTTAGAAAAAATTGTCTTATCTACCAGTTTGTCTAGCAAATCGTCGATCACCGGTATCGGATAACTATCTTTTGCAGTGGCTTTATTTAACGTACGAAAATCTATACACATTCTAATATCCCCTGTTTTCTTTTTCACCAGCACTATCGGCGACACGTATTCAGATTCGCTTTCTCTAATATACCCTTTACTGATATATTCGTCTAGTAACGAACTAAGTTCATTTTTTTCGGCATACGACAAACGACGCGGTCGACACTGAAACGGTTTTATGTCATTTAGCGTTAAATTCATTTTAGTTTTTATTACCGGTTCCGTAGGGCGATCGGCAAGCAAATAATTTGACCTATATAACATTTTAAGCTTTTCTTTATGACCATAACATACGTCTTCACCAACTTCTAAATCCAATTCTGAACTATCATTATCTTTACAGTCGATTAACAAGAGCTGTTTTTCAAAACGTTCACTATCATTTTCTATTTCATTTGAGCAAGTTGTATTATTCTCTAACTGTGAAACTAGTTTAAATTTTCCACTTTTTAGGAAATCCCTCCCCAAGATTGCCTCATAACTCGTCGATCCATCGTCTATTACCATAAAATTTACTTTAATTCCAACTTTTTTATAAAAAACGACGCACGACACCATTCCATATATTTTAAGCAAACTTTTATTTAACCCGAAATATTTTTTCCGTGTGTTACATTTATATATGGATATATTAGTCGGTATACACGATCTTCTAACCATACTTATCGGACTTCCAGAGTCTATGAGGCAGTCAAAGAGGATACTATCACTATTAACAATAAACTTAAAATACAAACGTCTTACGTAATCATTGGCCTTGTTATCTTCTGACAACTGATGTACTGCTGACTTCCTCTTTGGCTTAGAACACCCATTTGCCATGTGTCCCACCAAGTTGCAATTATAGCACCTGATTACAACTCTTTGTCCTTCCACTTGTCTATCTTTTGCCGTTCTATCTGCTGTCAATCCCGTCTGTTTGTTGCTAAATGTATTAGCAGTCGATCTCGTTTGCACCTTCCGCTGAGTTACTTTGCCGAACGCTCGAAGTAGTCCTGCCTTTGTTGTATACCCCTGGACACGGGCATATAACCTTATGTTGTCATCAGAAAATCCCTCAATCGCGTATTCAATCCATTCTTCTTCGTCCATTTTCAATCCAGTCGCCAGTCTCACTTTGTCGTCAAAATATTCACTGAAAGTTTCGCTCACTTTCCACTTTCGGTTTTCAAATCTTTTTCTCATCTCCATCTTGTTTTGTTTTGTATCAAAAACTTCTTTCAACTCCTCTGTCAGGTTGTCTACGTCGTCGTCTAAAAAATTTGCTTGTGCGTGCAGCCATTCTTGTGCCTTGCCTTTCAATTTACTTACGAAAAGTGCGTGCAAATTTTTTTTCTCCACACCGTACACTTCTTCGACATTCCTTAGCTGTGCCAGCCACACATCAACACTTGCCGTTCCGCTAAATTCCGGCAACATTTCCTTCCACAATCCAATTTGTTTCGCCACGTTAAATTCCCCTGTCGTACCGTCCGATCGTTTTTCCCCACCTTCTGCTTTAGCTTCTGCTCTATCGTTTGATTTTGCGATCCGTTGCCACAGTTCATTTTCACTCATTATGACGTTGTTTTGTTTTTTTTTTTTAGCTGCAGTGTCTAGCGGCTATTTCGATCTCTTCTTGTAGTCGTCCGTTACTTGGATGTTCTCCTCGCACATCTGCTGCTATGAATTCGTTTGAATTCAATACTGTTTATTATTGCGAAGAGAATAATAAAAAAAATTTTCGCAGTGACTGAACAATCGGTGACAAAAAAAATTTCGCGGCGACACAACCAACTTTGTGGTAAACACACAATCTGTAACGCCAATTTTATTTTTCACACAATTTCACTTGTGGCAAGCTATTATTTTGTTTGTTCTGTTTTTTTTTTTTTTTTTTTTGTGTAATCCCACTTCTGAGGAATTTGTAGTACTGTTTCACTAAATGATGACACGTCCGTTTGGTTTTAACGCGATCATAAAACTGACGCTCTCTTTATTCTTTTTCTTAAGCTAACATATGTATGAATGTGTGTGTATATATAAATATAATATAATAATTTAAGTAGATATCTTATACTGTATGTGTATATATATAATCACAGTTTATAAATGAAGGTACATGAGTATAAATATGGTCTGACAGTGTGAGTTGCATGCTTAACTCTTACAATAATTACTACAGTATGTTAAAATGTTATATCTTTAAACAAAGTTAAATATAATTAAATTAAATAAAAGACAAATAAATTGTTAAATATCGTATTACATACAAAAAGAATTTAACTTACGAAACTACAAAATATTTTAGTACATATTAAGACCTTAACCAAAAATGTTAAAATGTTATATGTCTTAACCAAACATACGAAATAGCAAATAGCTACACGCAAAATAAAAAAATATATGTAAAAAAAAAAAAAAAAATTGTTCTGTTCTGCCTTAAAAGCCATTTTCTATGAAATATCCAAATTTTATTACTTCTTTTTGTGAGTATTATGCCTCTTCAAAGAATAATTCTCTTTTATTAAGGGGGGAGGATTTGTTGCATACATAAATATGCAAACTTTTCCTCCTACAAGCATTTCAAATAACCGAATTGTATTTCAGACGATACAATCGTGTTATCTTGCAAATGCACCCGCTGTCCCAAGATCCCATCATTTCCTATGTTGCATACATAAGTATGCATACCTTTCCTCCTACAAGCATTTCAGATAACCGAATTGTATTTCAGACGATACAATTATTTCATATCGTGTTATCTTACAAATGCATCCACATAACAACGTCCCACGATCACATCAATTCCTATGGTGTCATATATAGACAATACGTTGGCACATTCCTTGCCCGTTTGTGAACTGGTCGCACTTAGCTTCCAAAAGTGTCAAATATCCTCTTCAAGGTTGAAAGACATCTTTCATTTTTCTGAGCAGAGCAGACAATTTAAAATAATGATTGAGAGTCTAAAAGTTGAAGCAATTAGTTGTGGACGTGTGCGCGCGTAATAATATATTTCTTAAACGATCAAATAATTCCGAAATACTTTTATATTTAGTTTGGAACAAACGGTTTAATAACGGTGTGTACCATTTGTGTGTGTTGCCGAATTGGCAGCTGCAAGAGTGTTTTGCTAAAGAAAACAGAGTAAAAAAATAAATAATCTTTCAATAATTTTGTCTTAAACCTTTTGTTTTTTTTTATAAACAATAACTACTAACAACAATTTCTATAATACATAAATACTAATTGATTATGATTGAAAAAATCCAAATTTGTTGTTGTCTTCGTTGGGCTTCTCGGGACAGAAAATAAAATATTTTCTTATGAGAAATGATATTCTATTACAGGATTCTCGGTAGTCGGTTCTTCAGGAAGATTATTATGTAACTTACTTTATTTTCTAACGGTATGCCAATGTCCTTGGAGAGGCTTATGACCCTGTCTATAGTGGATTGACAACTAGGCACTCGTTTTCGGCCCAGTATTTTGCTAACACCAAGTGCGATTTGCAGTTTTTGTGTGGTGTCCAATTTTAATGCGACCAGAGAGGTTAGATAATCGATTCGGTGCTTGATGGAGGGTAGACCAGATTCGGTAAGCATGTTTGTTATAGGCGTAGATCTAAAGGCCTTCAGGCTGACTCTTATTGCAGAGTGATACGATGGTTCAATTAGCTTACGGGTGGATTTGGAACACTTCCCATATATGCATAGTCCGTAGTCAATCTTTGCCAGGATAGTAGATTTTATGATGTTGATTACGGTGTTAACATGGCAGAAGCTATTTTTAGAGCCTAAATACTTAATTATAATAACCCTGCTAGTTAGTTTGTTCTTAAGATCTACAAAGTGGTTCTTAAAGGTAAATTTATTGTCAAAAGTGACACCAAGTATACTTAGGGTACTAACAATGTCTATATTAGAAGCATTAAAACAAACTAAGATATTTTTGGGGCAACTGGTTTTCTTACAAATGTGTAGGATTTTGCACTTATCTAGGGAGATCTTCGACCCTGAGGTCTTACACCAATTTGAAAGATCTGTTAAGATGTTGTAGAAGATGGTAGATACATCGGAGAGGTCCGATAGATTTATATTTATTGAGCATTTCACTAATGTCATTGAAAGCAATTATGAATAAAATAACCGAGAGGGGAGATCCCTGGGGGATACCATTATAAAGGTTATGTACTGAGGAGTAGGTGCTGTTTAGTTTTACGCTAAATTTTCTGTTCGACAAAAAAGCTTTTATGAAATTAAACATGTTTGGCCCAATATTCCATCCACTCAGTTTGCTCAATACTATGTGAGCCCCAATTCTATCAAAAGCCTTTTCGAAGTCAATTGACAGAAATAGAGACATGGTTTTTCGAGGATAATGCAGACTCGACATACTGGTCAATATGTAGCAGGGCATCAAAGGTGCAGCGACCGTGTCTAAAAGCTACCTGGTTAGTGTTGATAAGGTTTTTGGCCTCCAAGAACCAAAGGAGTCTTTTAGAAATTATTTTCTCCAATATCGTAGCAGCACAGGGGAGTAGTGAAATGGGGCGATAACCGTTAACTTCGGATTGACTTTTTTTCGGTTTGAGAATTGGAATTGTACTCGCTGTTTTCCAGTTTTGTGGGATTGTCCCTTTCGTAAAAAATTCGTTATATAATGCTATAATACGATATTTGATTATTTCGGGGCTTTTTTGTAGCATTATGTATGAGATTCTGTCATATCCTGGGGTTTTGCCTTTTGATCTCATGATGCTGTTCTCAAACTCTACCATGGTAATAGGGTGTTCAATGCAGATAGCAAACCTGTCAGTGTTGATGGAGGGAAAGAGCTGGGTTGCCGAAGATTTTGAGTATATGAATTCAGGTGTGAAGTTGGAGTCAGAGGAGTAGGCCGACCACATCTTGGCAAAGTGCTCTGCAATATCCGGTGGGTTTGTCAGCGTCAGTGTGGGGGTGTACAGAATACTAATGGAGTGTGGAACGTAGTTCCCTGTGAGTTTTTTGACATCAGTCCATAATTTCTTTGATGAGGCTTTGGGGTTAATGTTGGAGGTAAATTGTTCAAAGCTGGCTTTTTTGCCGCTTTGGCCGCTCTACGAAATAAGGCACTTAGTTGGGGGGAGAGTAGGGATAGGTCAACATGGATGAATGTTCTATGTGTTGAGAAATGAGTAGGGCGGCCGTCGTTCAGAATGATAAAGTTCGAGTTTAATAAAAAGTCTTCAATGAACTTACCGCGGAGGTTCGTGGAGGGGGACCCCCACTGCGGGCTCCATGCATTGAAATCCCCCGTGAGTAGTATAGGGGTTTGGCAGCTGATGCATATGTCTTCAATATCCTTTGCTGAGAAATGTTGGTCAGGGGGTATGTATAATGATACCACAGTAATTGTGTATTTAAGGTGTATTTCAACAGCTAGTGCTGCAATGTTTGAAGCGATATTTATAAGTTTGTGGGGTAAGGATTTGTGTACCATTAGCCCTATACCTTGTTTAGCATATGTAATTTCGGGGAAGTTGTAAAAATAAGATGCGTATTGTTTGGGGGCTGTGCGAGTATTGTTGACGTGAAGGTGGGTTTCTTGTAGGGATATTATGGAGGGGTTGTGATCCGTTATCAAAAGCTGAAGCTCGTGGAAATTATTGAAATAACCTTTGAGATTCCACTGAAAGATCTTTAGAGAGGGTTTGGTTGTTGACGGAGCCTTTGGTACGGTATAAGTTGGGTTATACTGTGCAAAGCCTGAGGTGGATGGTCGAGATGTGGAAGATCCATGACTCTGCTGCCCAATACCGGAATCAGTCGGGCTCCGTATGGAGCTCCAGTGATTCCGGGCCTGGGCGGCAGAGTCATAAACAGGGGGGTCAATATTATCTTTAGTTGCTGTTATCATCTATTTGTAGTGATTGTATATAGTACTGGTTTGAGTTTATGAGAGATTGTGTCGCTGTAGACATAGGTGAAACGATTGGAATTGTAGTGGTGTTAGTTTGGTGTGTTGGTGAGTTATTTGAATTATCATGTGTATTGCTTGTGTTGCTGAAACTTATTTCAGCTGAGTCTTTGTTAAGTTTTGAGTATGAGTTGAGTGAGGTGGGTGTCAAGTTTGAGTCGATTGGGATTGTTTGAGTGCTAGGCTTGGGGTTTGATGGTTGGTAAGTAGCTGGAGCGAGAGAGCTATTGTTTTGTTTGATTGCGGTTTGAGCATGGTTTAAGTTTTTATTTATAACGGAGGTCCTTGTTGTGGTTGATTGATTGTTTGTAGAGGGAGTGAGAGAGATATTGGGATTAGAATTTTTGCGGTGATTTGGATGTATTAAATTTTTTTCCGGATTTGCTAGTTTTGGTTCCGTTCTTTTTGTGAACGTGGGAGTAGTGATGATATTGGGTGTACATACTGGTTGTGCTTGTGCTGCATTTCTTGCAACCTCAGAGTAAGTGGGGTTCGAGGGGGGAGATGGATTTTGTTTCCGGAATATTTGCTTGGCTTCTCCCATTGTGCATTTTCGTATTGTTTTTATCTTTAAGATTTCTTTGGCTTCCAGATAACGTTTGCACGACTTGGAGGACGATGGGTGTTCTTCGGGGCAGTTGGCACGCGGGTGCATTTGCTAGGGATGTTCGGGGCCAGGTTACAGGTTTCGCAAGAAGCATTGCCCTTGCACCACTTAGTGGTATGACCGAGCAACTGACAGTTCCGACAGCGCATAGGGTTAGGAAAATATTCCTCGACTCGCAGGTTGTACCAACCGATGTTTACTGTAGCTGGGGGGCGGAAAAGGTTGAACGTAAACAGGGTTAGACCAGTGGGGCGTTGGATACCATCCACTATTTTTTTTTTAATTTAAACACCTCCGTGACTTCTTGTGCCTTCATCTCGTCGACGATTTCGCTTTCTGGTACGTTGATAAGACATGGGGCGTATGCTGTCCCTTTGGATGAGTTGAGGTTTGTATGCAATGTTACCGAAATTGGACAGAGGTTGGAGAGAGTTTTTTTTAGCAAGAAAGAGATCAGCTATCCGCCGAGATTTTACCAGAATTAAGAGATTCCCATCTCGTAGCTGAGATATCTGTTCGTATGAAGGGCTAATATTGTCTATTGCTTTTTTTAAAAGAAAAACACTGAAGGATGTCAGAGGTTTTTCCTTATTTGATGAAGAGACTACAATAAATTTCGGGTTGGGGGATGTAGAGTGGGTAGGAGGGGTGTAAATAAATTCGGTGGTGGGTGACGCAGGTTTTTTACGTTTTTTGTGTTTATGTTAGATTCCCTGAAGGGGCGCGTGGCACAAAGGCCATAATGTATTTTGTGTTTCACTGTAGCCAAGCGAGTATTTTGTGATCACTTATGAGTGGGAAAGAGAAAACCGAAATTTACTGGCTATAGAAATAGCTGAGATTACACCAACGAAAACAAAAGCGAGCAGAGCACAATGCGATAGATCGATGTTGCCGACTTGAAGGATAGTCGGTGACTTTTCAGGAAGATTAACATCGTTGACAGTACGAGAAATATTACATAAATTAACATAAAGCTTAAATATGTTAGCTGGACATTTTTCTTTCAAAACACCAAACGCACGCTCCACGAAACGACGTTTTCGTTTACGGGCTCTATTTTATCTGATAACAGATTCTGTGTCCGAACTTAAAGAAGAAGGTGGCATACGCAATAAAAAGATAAATTTTGTGACTATTGGAAAAAATTCATAAAATGAAAAATTCTCAAGCTAACCGTGCATTTTTTTACAACATGATCGCTATATACTCTTCTTATCTTTCGCATCGCCATGAAAGCTTCTATATAAGATCGCCCGATGATGCTCGATATCGGACGCGTGCGCCAGTAGTTAGAGGGACGCGTGCCTCGCGTCGATAAGCAAGTGGTCGATTTGGCTGGCGATTCTACAATCAGGAGAGCACCCAGACTCCATTGCGGGTGCGCAGTCTTGAAAATCTAGAGCTATTTATCACCGTTTAACAGACTGCTGCAAATTAGATTTGTTATACATGTCCGAAGGGTAAAGTTAATGTTTTTTTTTTCAATTTGTCCCACAACCAGCTTTTCAAACTTAATCATCATAGATTTTGCGAATGTTTGTAACAAAATAGCCGATCCTTTTGTGTCGGGTCAGAAAATCCAATATTTAACTTCTTACATGCACTTCGAAATGTATAGAAATTTATTTATAATATTTATATTTCTTTTATTTCAGCAACACGAAACTGGGAGTTTTCCAAATTAAATAAAATATGTCTAAATCGACTATTATTAGCTCTAAAATAAAAATAGTGCCGTCGGATAAATTGGTGAATTTTATCAGAGCAAATCGGAACATTATTGAGAATTTCCCTATGGCCATAAAAGTTCTTGGGCAATCAAGCGAAAATTTTCAAAAAAATTTTGGAAAAAATGAATTTATTGAGAATGTTGATCCAGTATTTTTAAGCCTATACGATTTTTATTGCATGAAGAAAATTCTAAATCAACTTCGATTGGACAAGAAAATAAATACATACGCATATGAATTTCTGGAAGAATGTAGTATTATTCTACCTGAGAATGAAGTTGTGCCTAGAAACGAGGAGTTGGAAGCCAGGTGTGAAAAACTGAGAGCGTCGCAAGCAAATACTGCTTACTTAAATATAACAAAAAATGTTGATTTGAATGTTAAGCAAACGCATGAGGATTCATTTGCATTTCAATGTAAGTACATATGTATTTGCATAAAATAACGTCACCTGAGTGGAAGAACATTGCAACTCGATTTTATTTATGTGATATCGTCAAAAAAGGTTGACCATGAAATTAGCATAGCTATATCCTGACAATGAACACAGGATATTTTCTTATATATTTATTTTAAATTAATAATTAATTAAAACTGCAGTCTAGGGTATTTATTTATTTATTTTCACTAATTCTATTTTAAATGTTTTTGAAGTTACACCTCTTTTGGCGCATTGAGGGCAACATTTCAAGTGTAATGGAAGCAGTCGGATATCGGAACCCACTACGTAATTATCGGATTTCAAAACACAATTGCAACCAGCTCAGTTAGTACTGTCATGTTACAGTGAGAGACCCTAAGAACCATGTCAAAAAAGCAATATAAATCAACGTTTCCACACAATCGCTAAAAAAGGCAGGCCTAAAAACTCCTGGATCACACAAATGCAGCAACACCAGCATCAGTTACGTTATAAACGTACTTTTCATTAAATTTGTTGTGAATTTCATCATGTTTATGCATGAAAATAAAATAAAAAGATGGTAGACGGTCAAACAATGGCTTTAACTACAGACACAAACACACCAAATTACCAAAGGCAACCGTTCGCCCTAAAGGCAAGACCAACCAATTCTAAAGCTACCAAAAGGACCTGAAAATACTCAAAACAACTTAAAAAGTATTGAAAAATTTATTAGACAGTCGCCTGAAAAGTATTCCATCAAGTTTGAAAGGCCTTAACAAGGCTACACATTTTTCAATTAACCAATAAATATTGTTAAGAAATCTATGTTTGAGTTTTCAAATTGAAATTAAAAACTGTTCATTTACTTAAAAGTTATTATTTATTAACAATTAACGTGGAAACCTTTACGAAAACCAGTTAATAAGGTAAATTTACATTTGTCATTCAATTATACAAACACTATCGCAATTTGATAGTCGTATGTGTTTGTGAAACTTGTTAACATCCCGTTACTGGGTAACTTACCCCTTACTGTAATTGGTCGAAAATGAAATATTTTAAAATTTGAAGGTCCACAATATGTTTTTCTATTGTTTAGAAGTTGTCTGTTTTTTTTTTTGGCTGCGCCAATGGTTGTGGTAATCTTCAAAAGATGGCATGCACGATTCGCAAACCCGAATAATCGATGAAAGAAATGCGCCTACGTCTTAATACACACCCAGCTGACTTCAACCACTCTCCCCGCGGGACTGCCGTTAGGTATTACTTCACGGCGCTGGTTAGCAATTCATGTTATGTATCTTGTCTTTTCTCACTTGCTTCTAACGCCTCTGGTGCTTCTGATGCTCTTCTTAGCTTTTCGACTCTCTGCAGCTCATTTTGGAAAGTTGTTACCCGGTTACAAACTGCCATCCAATTGTCTATTAGGTACGGTGGTTGGGCAGATTCGCTCTCCATTCTACAAGTCGCCTGCAATGAAAAACTGCATGCAGAAGCTGAGTAAGGTGGTCGTTACTATTTCCGTGTGCTCGCTTTGTCCAGGTCTCGATGGTCGGGATCAGCTTGTATGTCCATCTGCCTTTTGTAGTGTTGTCCCACATGGTTTGCAACATAGCTATTGATGTTGATCTTTTTTCTTCTCTTATTCTTGCTATTTCAATTGCATCTTGTCCGCTCGGCGTTTTTCTGTTGTAGATCCTCAACATTTTGCCCGCTAGAATGTCTATGTGTATCATTATAGCTATGGCGAAGGCCGCTTCGTCCGAGATGGTTCGAAAACCGCAGATCGTCCTTAATGAGCTAAGCCTGTATGCGGATGATAGTTTTTTTTTCTTGTTGAGCTGACTACTTCCCAACAATTCTTTTTGTTGTTTTTGTTGTGTTCATTTCTGTTGGGTCCCAACACAAAACCGTTATCGATGTCCGAATGTGTAGTCACTGCTGACACAAACCCACCACCAACTTAATGACGAGATATCGAGCGTTATTCAGCATTAGCCTAAAAGCTATTTCAACCGGATTTCACTCCTGCCCACTCACTTAACAGAATACAACAAAGGTCAGCCCACATGTCTAAAAATCCGAATCGTTGTTTGCAGTACACCTTAATTACGAATTTACTGGGCTCAGTCGTAATGCCTAGAACGGCTGTGGTCAAAGACTCGACGGTTTAATGGAATATGGTTTCCCACGAAGCCATCTCTCAACTAAGAGTTGAGATATGGGGTAGCACCTAGTTAAAGACGGCGTCGACTCGTCTTGTCACAGAAAGTTAATAAGGGTTTCTGTCACACCCTCCTTCTCTGCCGCTCTTGGTCGGGGCCTGCTTATTGGTTATTGTCAGCTAACCTACATATCTGCAGGCCATCCACCACCTGTGACCCCAACAGTAACCTGAGCGTGTACGTACGTATGTGAACATATTTACGTTTACGTTTTCTCGCGTATACAAAATGATATCGACTTCGATCTTCGTTCGGGCCAATTCGCTGCGTATTGACTTAAATATTATCTGAAAGAAATGATACTGAATTCGGTCCGGCGGTTTTTTTTTACAAAAAGACTGATTAACTTCCCAGCAATGAGATTGTTATTGATAATTTGATGGTCACAATATGTATGTGTGTGTATGTACGTTTCTTACGTAAGGACGTTGGTGAATAGTTTTTTTGTTAATGGTACCTATCTCGCATATAAAAAGGGATATCGACTTCGTTCGATCCTAATCGCCGCGTATTTACCATAATACCTCGGTACAGCCGTTTTCTTACTTTTTACTTTTAAATACTTATTCTAGATAATTGTTCCTTATGCGGACGCCCTAAATTTAACAATATCTTATAATTATTGTCTTTCAGCCTAAAAACTATTTTACGAAATAATCTTACATATTATGTTATCATTGAGAAAATTGTTTAAAAAAAGCACCCGTTACTTCCGCATCCCTCTCCGCTATTGCGGTACTAAAACTGAGGAGCTCACTAGCCGATGAGCCGCTTATCTCTCGCTCTGCGGTTGCGGTGGTATAATACCGGGATACCATCCCTCGCCTGCACCAGCCCTTTAGCATCAATATGGACAAAAGCCTCCTGGGTGATAAAGCCAGATCGGAGCGTACTCTATGTTCATTTCATTGGGGTAGTAAACCCCCAAAGATCAGGCTATTGTCGCTGGCCATCGCCCTTGCAACGTACCTTCGAGTCACGTTAATAAGCAAATTGTCAATCCTATTCAACTGAGAACCATCGTATAAGACCTTGTTGGGGTAGTATTTTATATAGTTGGATTCAGGCGTTCTGAGCAACCGGAGACATGCCCTAAGACATTGTCTCTCCAAAACCCGAATCTTTTCCATATAACTAGGCGCTATACTAAAACACAATGGACAACCATAAGCGATGATCGGCCTTATAAGGGCCACGTAGCAAATGACCTTCACTCTGGAGTCAAGTTGACTGCAATGAAACAGTCTCCTTGTCAGAACATAAGCCTTCTTAGCCCCAGCAATACTACTACAACAACTATATGTCTATCGAAATATAGATACTGGTGAAGCCAGATACCCAGATATCTAAATACGCTTCTCACCGCCAATGGCTGCCCATTTTGTCCAATAATGGCCAATTTCTTGCAGTTTTTTCTGGTATCCCTAGAGGCCCCAGCCAATGTTGTTCTGAACAAGATTGTTTCCGTCTTCTGAAAGTTGATTTTCAACTTCCAGTCGACGCAATATCCCATAATTTCATCGAAGTCACGCTGCAAAAGAATTATAATGACCTCGATTTTAGGCCCTGATCTGTATGCCACCAAATCATCGGCATACGCTATAGCAAGTCTGAGTGAACCTACCAGATCACTCTTGTAAACAGAATCGGAGAATTCGCCGCTCCCTGCTATAAACCGTTTTTAATTTCAAAGACTCTGCTGCCACATTTGACAACGAACTTCTTTCCCATATTAAGCATATTATAAATTATATATAGCAAAGGTTTGTTCATCCCCCGCCTGGTCTACTTGTAAAAAGTCACTCTAACCATACCGAAAGCCTTCTCAAAATCAACCAGACAAGCACACGTGCATTGGTTCTTGCATTTATTCCACTGAATGTCGGAAACCAGTTTCGACGCGGCATGAATAGTGTCGTGCCTCGCCCTGAAACCAAACTGGTTGTCCGGAATGATGTTATTGTACTCGACCCACTTCAACGGGGCTCTATTGACAACCTTTTCAAAGACCTTGCCTATATTGGGAAGCAAACTATTCGACCGGAGATTGTCAGGGTTCGTCCTATATTTACCCTTTTTCAGGATAGGGTGTACCACAGCTACCTTCCAATGCGCCGGATAATGTGCATTATTCAGCGCATTTTTAAAGAGCGTGGTAAAAGTGTCTAGAGCCTCCAGAGGCAGGTGTCTCAATACGACCTTTGGGACACCATCCATCCCCGCCGACTTTTTATTCTTTAATGACTCGAAGATGCAGAAGATCATCCTTCGACACGAACAAGTGCGAAACATCGCGGCCATTGGCGATAACGGCATTAGCATGGTTTTCATCATTGAATACGCTGAATCCGTTATTCACAGATCGCCAATTCTCAAGATCGGTGGGCAGATAGAAGTGGCTCACCAGAGCCCTATTCTCAATGTCGTGGTTACGGCGAACAGGATTGTTCACCGTATACACGGCCTCGAAACAAGCGCCTAGAAAATACACTTTTTCCTGTGGGTCCTCGACCACGAAAAAAGCGTCGGTTGAAGAGACACTTTCCGGAGTTATTCCAGCAATCAGTACTGTCTGTCTGTTCTCTATTGTCTATTAGATTCGGCCAGAAGGAATATCACTGTGATCCTTTTTCCTCGACAACTTATTAATCTGTGCAGCCGTTTTCTTGTTTAAATAAATATGGATTTTCGAATTTCGACTCATTCGGATATGGTTCGAATAAAACTGGTGAATATACATTTGTAGGACAGTAAGGCTACTCAGTTATTGACTACTGTTTAGTAAGAGGCGAATGGCTTTCCTTCATATCCGGGTGGCAATGGTGCAGTAGTAGTGTATTCGCTTACTGAATGGAAGGTCGTGCGTTCCAATCCCGGCCAAGTCCATTACTTTATATCGAATACATGAAATCGTAATCTCCCTAAGCAACTTAGACACCACCCGTGGAGAAAAACGATACAACTTCACCCAAACACTTCTTTCCTATCTCTCTATTCTTTCTAATAGTAAGTAGCACCGAAAAGCATGCAATGAGATACGATATGCCAGGTGCTGCTTGCTGTTAAACACAAATGCTTACGCTGTGTTCTAACACTATAAGGGTACTGTAACAACAGAAAAAACGCTTTAGCGTAAACAAATTAAAAAAAAAAAAATATCCGATTTTGAAAATTAGTACTGAAGAGCTTACAGTACTCAGACCATTTGCCAATCACAGTTGAATTTGTCTTTACTTCAATACAACGAGAAGACTCAGGAGCCATACGTTTTCCCCTTGAACTTATCTGGAAAGAAGCTAAGGCAATTCAAGTGCCAATCTTGAAAACAACATTCAAAAAGAAGGCGAAGTCAATATAAACGGTATTCAAGAATTGGTCAAAACATCTTATCCTGTATACAGTCAATCTCATAGACAAAAATCAGTGTATTAAGAGAAATCGTACGATTTTGAGCGCGAGGACGCAAGGCAAAAATCGTTTGGATGGCTAAAAGTGTTTCGCAAATTTAGTAACAACTACTTCAAAAGTATTTATATCGAAACAAACAACGCTTTTAAGAGAATCTGCAAAGACAAAAATAAACAGTTTCAAAAAAAGGAGGCTCTCAAACTCACACGCTGTTTTTTTTTTTTTTTTTTTCACGAAAGAGTTTTGGCTCGCTGTAAATAAGTTTAACAGTAAAGAACCACAAATTTGTATACACCTTAACACTAGGGAATTTTAACACATTTCCGAACGCTTTCGATTCCAGTTACTAATACACAGCCCATTCAATATGCTGTACCCTCTTATTGTAATGATATATAAGATATACATATCAGTCACGAGGAAGTGCTTATGGTCATGAAAAAACTCAAGGACGGAATGGCACTGGGTGCCGACAGGATTCCGTAGATTTTTTTTAAAATATGCGACTGACGGCCTCACGAGCAACCTGACAGCGACGTTTAATAAAGTACTTGAAATTGGTCTTATACCACAAAAGTTTCAGGAATTTATTATATTCCCCATATACAAAAAAGGTAACATGTCGTATCCAGCCAATTACCGAGGATTATTCCTTTGGTCAACAACTAAAATTTAACTCCTCGTCTTTTCTTTGTCCGAGACCCTCGATGCTCTCGGTTTTTATAGCATCTACTTTGACATATTTTCTGATAGTACTAGAACTTGTACTTCAATTCAAAATCGTAAAATTAATTTTAAGATATATTTACTTAATTTTCAAGTAAAAAATACATGTCACAATATTACAGAAATACATACAACAAGTATATAGGTATCAGATACTTTAAATGTTGTGTTGTAAATTAGCCAGACGGTGTATCGCCCTGAGTATGCCATTTTTTCGAACCTTACATCTTGGGAGGTTATCAGTTTGAAGATTTTTCCCATCAGCCACTGTTGAGACGGAATGTTGTCATCAGCGATTAATACAAGTGTATCCAATACCACTTTGCCCGCTTTTGCAACCCAAGAAGATACTCCTTTGACCAACGAGCCCTGATAGTCATTCGCCATCAATGCATGGCTCAGCCATTGGGTTTAGTGGGCACCAAACAAGAAGTTTCCCGATTTAGCACCGACTCATCGCTTGAGTCGCTTGCCATCGCGCATATGGGTCTTGGATTTAGTATCGCCTCTATATCTGCCACCACTGTAGAGAGCTCTTCAAACGTCAAGTGCACTTGTCCGATATCTGACATTGAAGCGTCGTGGGCAACGCCAGCTTTCAGGAATGGTCTGGTTGGCTGCCCCTATCTTCTGGCAAATTTTCCATAATTTACGTGAGCAGCTTTTGACGATACTTGAAGCAGTGCAAACAGCTGTTTACAACCTTTTTCGCTAGTCGTCGTACATCCAGAAGCCAGAAACGTTGCTTGATGATCCCAACTAATGCCTGAGACCCAGCGTGATAGTTTTTTCCCGTGCAAATAAACAACAAGATTTTGGACAAACATATTAGATTTGGGGAGAAGGATAGGATGTTTTACAGAGTAAGGAATGTTCGCATGCAGCGAATGCCAACCAACTGGGATTAGTTTAGAGATTTAGCGTCTCGGAAGGATTTAGATTTTTGACGCAATATTTGGGCTGGTCGATGTTTCTATTTCCAACTGCTGTATTTCCTCTTTGAACGCCGACTGTTAATCCACCATCCGACACTGATGCAGATAGCAGTTAAGTGGCCTTTAAAGCCACTTTGTGGATTTCCTTATGCTCCTAGGCTCCGTCATTGACCGTTTTAACGTTTAACGTAACGAAAAATCCGCAATATCCTTTGGACATGATTCGACTTCATATAATCGTCAGAGAATAGATATTTTTGAAGCTATCAGCGTTACGTCTTTCTTTCTTCTTCCAGGTGCGTCTTTGTGGAATTTAAAACAATCCTTCTCTGGCCAACGCGCATGCGTCTGGTATAAAAAGTCTGGGCCACTTAACAATCGGCTTTCTAATAATTCGCTGACGTAAGCTCCTTTCGACACGATATCAGCGGGATTTTGCTTTGTGCTCACATGCTTCCACATTGCCGATGATAGTTCGCTTCCCATGTAGACGAATGTGCTGGCAACCAACAAGGCACAATTTCCGAGTCTGTCCATAGAAAAATGGCATCAACTAAGCTGACCAAGTTTGATAACATCTTAAAAAAGTAGCGGCACAAACAATTCTGCTGCACAGAGTTGGAGTCTAGGAATATTTTCCGTTTCGATTGGAGTCACCCAAGAATTGGCGCTAACAATATATAGATACAACATTCATACCCGGGAAGCATACGTGAAACCATGGATTTGTACCGACTTTGGGTTAGAAGTTAGCACGTATTGTAGCTCCTTCAGGCGAGAGCAGAACAATGCCCATTCGCTAAATATTCAAGCCTGTATTAATAATTAAATTTGCTAACCCATAGATAGCTCAACTAAGTCTTCGCCCAAGCTTGTTGTGGAATGCAGGGATACGCTGAATAGGGCTTGTCATCGGCTAGATATAACTCTCGTCTGTGTTTTTTTCCTCGTCAGGTGACGGGAAATACAGCCACTAAAACCAACCAACCCATAGATATTAAAGAATTAATTTTCCGATTACAATTATGGGTTTAATTAAGAAGTGATCAAATAACATTAAAAAGTGACGCTAAAATAACTCGCTTGGGGACGTGTTTCGTAAAAGTAATATCTTGGTACCAAATACTGTAGCTGATCCAACACGGAGTTAAACCTTATGTCTAGCGTTTTGATGATATCCTAACCACTAGTCCGCAAAGGAACTTTCATGGATATTTTTTAACAGCGTCGTCTCATTGGCCCACCCTTTGCGTAGCACAAAACCTTTAAGATCGTACTTACGTTTGAGCAACAGTTAAATATTTCGTCAAATGAATCATCACCACTGAATAGAATGGGGCAGATGTGACAGTCCTCAACTAGAAAGCCTTTAAGTCTTCGGTTGATTTATTTCTCCACAATATACACTGATATTTCTGATCTCTATACTTTGATATGTCGAACTATTACTAGCTAAGGCGTACTTATAAAACCTAAACGCAACATGACCGAAAACACTTTGGATGACTGGGCCTTTCTACAACACCTCATTCAGTGAAGTATTTGACGATGTACGGCAACTACAGTCAAAAATTACTCTTAGATTTGTCGAAGAAGAGTCTGGACGAAGCACGCACTGATGAGGACAAAAATACTTCAGCTCATTTATTCATACTCTTTCATGAATTGAGCATATTGAATCCTTATTACTTGATTCCTATTTAACCTTTTCTCAAGCGAAAAAAACCGTCATTTGGTTTTTCGTTATTACCAGGAAAGTAGCTAAGCAGGTGAACTGCGGATTAAGAATAGCCGCGGGCTCGGAAGTGGGGGCATATGTATGCAACAGCTGATGGTGAGGTAAAGAACAAACGCTACACTTATCCTTTGAGCAACGCCGTACCGAATGTCCCTTATCTAGACAATTGATGCATAGCATCAACCTTTTTGTCTGGTGTTGCAACCGGCAAATTTGCAAATTCAGTGCACGGTCTACTTTGACGACTATTTCCTTCAGTACCATTACACCATCGTGCACGCCGATCACCTATAGCACCTGAAGCTAACACTGAACAGTCTGAATGGGGCATTTTGGATTCTTTGACTTCGAGATTCTTACACCGATGATCTTACAACTTGGTAAACTTGTGCCACGATGGTAGCTTACTGTAATCCATCGCATCCTGCCCCTCGGCGTGAGGCTCGGGATCCACTCGATCTAATGCAAGGGAAATTAATATTGCCTCGGAAATATCCTTGATATTGCCTAAAGACTACAAAGCAGTCATCGAAACTGTAAATCTTATTTGGATCAAAATAGATTGAGTTGTGCAAAAATTAAATGTAGACGAAACTGAAAATCATTTTTATACCCTATTCTAGGGGTATATTAATTTTGACGCATAGTTTGTAACATACCTTAATATTGCCCGTAGACCCCTAAAAGTTACTATATTTATGATCAGCATCGATAGTAATGTCGATCTAGCCATGTCCGTCCGTCCGTCGGCAAAAATTAGGCCTTTAAACTGGACCTAGAGAGCTGAAATTTTAACCATATACTCTCTAGGGTTCCGAAATAATCAAGTTTACGAATTTTTGAAATCCGCCCACAGACACGCCCACAAACTCAAAAAAACAAAATTTTGGAAAAAATCGAATTTTGGGCTAGGAAGCTGAAATTTTTTATATATGATCTATGACTCCTAAAACTGCTCGGGATATAAAATTTTCAAAATCCGCCCACTGCCACGCCCACAAAAAAATAAAACAATTTCATTGAAAAACCAAAATTTGAGCTAGGGAGCTGAAATTTTTAATATATACTCTCTATGGGCCCTTTAAGCTCATGTATAAATATTTTCAAAATCCGCCCACTGACACGCCCACAAATAAATAAAACAATTTTTTTGAAAATCCAAAGTTTGAGCTAGGGAGCTGAAATTTATAATATATACTCTCTATGGGCCCTTTATGCTTATGTGTAAATATTTTCAAAATCCGCCCACTGGCACGCCCACAATTATTATTATTTTTTTTTTTTTTGAAAATTCAAAGTGAGCTAGGGAGCTGAAATTTATAATATATACTCTCTAGGGGCGCTTTATGCTCATGTGTTAATTTTTTTAAATCCGCCTACTGACACGCCCACAATTAAATAAAACAATTTTATTGAAACACCCAAGTTTGAGCTAGGGAGCGTTTTTTTTGATAAAATCCTTTAAATATTATATAACAAAATATGTAAAGCGTTCTTAACAATTCAACCATACTTAGACTTTTGTCACGCCCACTTATGAGTGATAGGAATAAGAATAGGGTATCCAACAGTTCGCCCAAGCGGACTGTAGCCCGTCCCTATGTTTTTTCTATGGTTCGTTAATTCAAACCTCAATTAAAATTGTTTTCACTATTGTATCAACATGGTTATTTTAGATATAATATGTAGGTACATAAACTTATGTACAAATACGGATGTGCAATTATGTACTGAATTCAAAATAAAATTTAATTTGTTTGTTGTTTTTTTTTAAATTTTTTTTTTATTTATTTTCAATAAAAGAATTCCAAATAGCAGATACATTATTATGTAATACATCCTTTTGAATGCGTAAATACAGTTTAGATGTATTATGCAATCAGATCAGCTTTGTTTTGTTTGGGTCTTAGTCTTAACATGTGAGTTCGAAATCGTGCACTTTACTAAGTATCTACTTATAAGTGCATACAAAACTGAATTCGGGACGTTATGTTCTTACGAACTACCTTCACTAAATTAATGTCTAATGTCAGTATTACTTACATTAATTTGGGCACTTGTGGTTGTTTTTATTCTCGCTGGTGGTGGGTATTCTGTTGCTTCTTTTGCAACTGTACTTACTTGTTGCTGTTTCTCCTGCTATTTTTCTGCTACAGTTTCTCCTCTCGAAGAGCTTTTGAGTCGCCCTATTGAGAAGTAGCTGAGCCTCCTCCTATTCTTCTGGGTCTTCTTTGACTATATCATCATCTGCCGGAACCTTCTCCGACCTACTAGACCTCTTCCCCTTTTGACCCATTTGAAAAGCTAAGTCTCTCTTTCATCCGTCTCAATGGCTGACGAAACTGCACTGACCACCTGGCTGTTGCCTGATTTTCCGATCCTTGTGAGGTTTGGCTTTATCTTGTATCGACCACTTTTCCTTCATACGTTTAACAAGTTTATTTCAACTACACAAACAAACCTACACAAAATTTCGAAGTAATTTTTGCACAAATCAAAAGGATGAAGAGTTTAACATCTATTCCGAACGAAAAAATTGATAAGCTTCACATAAAAATTATACTCTTAGGTGTTTATCAGACTTTCACAAGAGGTTTAAAAACTTGGGGCAGCTCTTATGTTTAAGATTCTAGCCTCAGACCAACCGCTCAGTAGTCTAACGCACACCCACCTAATTCCTTCCTAAAAAAATGCACATTAATTTCATACAAACTTAAGAAAAATATTGAAGCACATTGTAAACGTTTTTTTTCAGTGAAGGAAGTCAACCGTCAAATTATTGCCGTTGTTCAATTTGTATGCTCCGTGATCGCAGGATTTGTTTTTGGCTTTCTTGGCGTTCAGTTAATAATTGGTAACTTGGATTTTGGATTTCGGCTGTTATTGGGAATAATGTGTGCCTTGATAATAGCGCTAGCAGAAATTTATTTTTTGGCGAAAAAACTAAACGAATGTGAAGACATGTATACAAATAAAGTAAAGAAAGAATAAAGTTGTTAAACAAAATTATTTTTAATGTGTATATTTTTTTGTCAATTATGAATTAATAGAGCTTATTATGCAGTGAAAATACTCCGCGATGTCTTCGCCTTTTCCAGAAAAGTCGCAAACGGCGTTGTACCATCTTTTTCTTCCTTGACGACGAAGATATGATCAGAATTAAAAGGAACACAACCCTTAACGTCGCAGACGACCTAACACTGCTAGCGGCAACAAGATTCCTACTCACCATTAGCAAACAAATAACAGAGTGCCTTATCCATGTTAAGAATCTGGACCAAGAATTGCTGAATTGCGGCTAACCCGCAAAAGTAAGAATAGGCCCCTTTCACCAATAAAATGATAATAGCTGAATTTAAGATGGAATCAATTGAGGGAGCTCCATTGTAAAATTGATACTGACAAATGGTAATTTGGTCTGGTGGCAGGCGTTGGTTGTGCAAAGATACCAACTTGAAGACTGACTGGGAACCAGTGCTGAACTGACACGGCTCTACTTTTTTTCGATCGTCATTCGTTTTTAACCTCACTCTGTTAATAAATTCCCTTTAAGCAAGATACTCCGTTTTATATCCGCAAACGGAGTCAATGACGTATGGACGACTACGAATGCGGCTCCACATACGGGTCTGTAAACAGAAGATTATCGGCTCCAATTAGTATGGAAATTAAATACACTAAATACACAATCAGCTCTGTGTCGTGGAGTGCTTAAAGCAAGCAACTATCACGAGCAGAAATTGCCGGCACATAAAGTGCTCTCACAGGCTCATCATTTAGTGCAGGTGTTAGTAAGGACAAAACAATTAAAAATACAATAATTATGTACCTACAAAATACTAACACAGACACAAAATAATGCAAACAATTTAAGACATTAAAGCACTATTACGCAAAATATTTTTTAGCTTAATTTTACTAACATGCAAGTCAATCACATGATCATTTAGATTATAGATTCTACTCATGCGACTAATAGGCTCATGCTTCCCATAATTCGTTCTATGATGGGGGCTAAACAATAATTCAGCACTGCGCAAATTATGGGCACCACCACGAAAATTAAAGCCAATAGACGACAGCAAGTCAGGTGCATCTATTTGACCGGATATAAGCTGCTGTAAAAAAATGATATCGCTATTAAGCCTTCGTTGAGAAAGGGGTAACATTTGAAGAAGCTTAATACGCTGACTGTAAGGAGGAAAGTTAAAAGGATCATCCCATGGAAGTCCTCTAAGTGCAAATCGAATAAATTTACGTTGAATGGCCTCTATTCGATTTGAATGAATGTTGTAGAACGGCGTCCAAACTTGTGAAGCATACTCTAGAATCGGACGGACAAAACAATTGTACAATGACATAGTAACGTATGGGTCATTAAATTCTTTCGCCCACCTTTTTACGAAGCCCAGCATAGAATTAGATTTATTAACAATAAAATTGATATGCTTGGCAAAAACCAGTTTGGGATCGAAATAAACCCCAAGATCCTTAAAATTATCAACATTACAAAGAATATGTTGAGACAAAGAATATTGAAAGGTCGAAGGTATATTCTTTCTAGAAAATGTCATATCTTGACATTTAGTAGGGTTCAGGGATAAACCGTTTAAAAACCGTTAAAAAAAACGCGGAGTCACATGTATATGTATTGTGTTACGTTCGTGGCTGTGGTGTTGGGTCATTGCTGGCATGCTGGACCGGCCTGTTCGCTCGCCGGAGGGCGTGGAGAACTTGACCCAGAACGCTACAAAAAAAATTATGCCAGTCTTTGGCGAAAGCTGGAATGCGCCTGAGAGAAAATGTTCTTTACCCACCCTACCTGGTCACCATACTCGCCTCGGTAACCCCTTCACTGGCATCTTCTCTGTGTCCACTCACCACATCGCTCTGTTCCTTCTTCGCCTCATCTCCTCATCCTCTCATCTCTTCTATTCAGCAACCATGTTCAATCAAAAGATTCAGATTTCATACAATATTCTTCATAAACATTTTATTGTGTTAAAAAATATAAAACAAAAAATTATCTTAACTTATTTGCTCTTTACTTTACTTTACTTAAAAAAATCTAGAGTAAGTAATCTTTAAAACAGCGACAAATGTATGTATGTACCACAAATTTTACTACCTTTAACGAATCTTTGTTCCCCGCCCCAGCTTCTATAATTGTATATATATACCTATTTATATAAAATAGTCAATTTTACTCACCAAAAAATTCCTTAAACACATCCAGGAACTGACGATTTCGTGGCCACTGCATCCAGGTTGCTCCGTGCCGCCTTTTTATGTACCTGTTTCACTTTTGAAAGTAATTATTTCTTTATATAATATATGTATATTAATTATATGGCTTTTTCCTTTAAAACACTCTTAATTCTAAGTTTAACTTCTTTTTCTCAACTGTATATTAGGGTTACTTTATCTAACCTTCAGTATTATTTTAGATAAATTTACATTAAATTAAACACGATTGAAAAAGATTCTTTGATTTCATACAAAAAAAAGTGTAAAACTGCTTAGTCCGGGACTCGAACCTGTACTTCATTTAACTGCTATTGTTGGTAGTGAGCCTTATTGCGAAGATCAATTGACAGTTGATAATTGACTATGTATTTTCAATGTGTGCTATTGTGAACGATTATAATAAATTTGAATTTTTTTCCACAGCACTCACTAGGTTTACAACAGTGTCTTTTACTTCTTTTTAGTTTAACTTTGCTTCAACGACTGTTAATTTTAAAAAGGCTAGTCGGATTTTTCTAGCTTTTGTTCCTACCGGCAAATTTCCCCTTTTTCCTAATGTAAAACATATCCCAGTTACTTAATACTGTTTGAGCTCGCCTGTGTCATTGGATATAGAGTTTATAGTCACGTCGTGTATTCGACTTACACACCACCTAACGGCGTAAGTATGCCATTAAAAAAGCTATAAATATACTAGCACTTATCTACAAAATGGAATTATGCATATTCGTAGTTATTTTTGTTGTCTTCCATTCTCGTTGAATAGAAATGCAATGCAAACTCGTTATGTGAGGGTGAGTTCCATTTCCTTCGTTTATAAAGAAGATTTTCATAAGATTTTCTACAAACCGTTTATTATCGAATTTATTTGTTTACTTCTCATGATGCGAATATGATGTGTAGGTGAGAGGGATGCGGTATATGGATTGTATATTAGTTGTTGGCTTTGATGGAAGTTTGGGGTAGGTTATGTCATATTGCAAGCAGGTGTATGTAAAAATTACAAATTCCCGTCAGTTGAACTTCTTAGGTAGGTACTTGACAAAGCCAGAAGTCTTAACTTTTTCTGTGTTAATAAGTGAATAAGAGTTTCTTACAGATTTTCAAGAATAGTTTTGATAAGTATCATCTTATTTATTATAATTATATTAATATTACATTATATATTATTATATTATTATATATATATTAGTTATTCATATCCATATACATATTTTTTTACTTATTTATCTTTTTTTATATATTTTTTATATATATATACATATATGCACATGCTTAGGATACCTTCACCCGGAGAGTTCCTGGTGCAGTATCCCAGTCCTCCATGGCAGTCCTCATAGTCTCCGTTTGACTAACCGACATTACCGTTCAAATCTCCGGCAACAAACAAAAGTCCCGTAGTAGAACATCTTTAAAGCTTTTGCCATAACGTTCAAGAAACGCGCCCGATTTCCGGTGTTTTCGACCCGAGCATTTCTGTCCGTCACATGATTAACATTGCATTTAACAATTAATAATTCTTATAGACGTCTATTTCACATGTATATGAAACATAGCGATAATTGTAAACAAAAGAGGAACAAGTGGAGAGCGTCCCTAGTCACTGTAATCAGTCTTAGTGAGCCTTATTGCGAAGATCAATCGACAGTTGATAATTGACTATTTTCAATGTGTGCTATTGTGAACGAACGATTTTAAAGGATTTTGTCAATCGCAGTCAATTAAAAAATGCGATTGACAAAAATACCAAATGAATCGTTCGTTCACAATAGCACACATTGAAAATAGTCAATTAGCAATTGTCGATTGATCTTCGCCATAAAGCTCAGTAACTCTAAAACCATTAATATTGGCGTTCCCCAAGGTTCTGTTCTTGTGTCTATTCTATTTTTGAAGAACCGTTTTGCTGGAGAAGTTAAGGCCTTTGCAGATGATTTGAGTATCGACTATAGATCAGTTAGCCCCTTGGACTTAGTATCTGATATAAATCATAACGTTAATTTGCTAAGAATTTGGTTTGCTGGACATAAACTTTTAGTAGGTTAGGTTAGGTTAGGTAGACGTGGCTGTCAGCCAAAGCCAACACACTTAGACCAATGATAGGTCCATTGTGGTACCACACAGATCTGGGGATTACCCTCACTGCTTGTTGAACCAGTAGGAGCTTCTTATGAAGCGCGAAAGACTTCTAGCGCCAGTGCTGGCTAAGTCGCTTGTGTCATTGAACAAGAAGTCCCCTAGATAGAGATTTCTTCTATGGGAGAGCGCAGGACACGTGCAGAGAAGGTGAAGTACAGTCTCCTCCTCCTCCTCGTCCATGCAGCTTCTGCAGAAGTCATTTGAGCACACACCGAGTCTGGATGCGTGCCTGCCTATTAAGCAGTGACCTGTGATAACACCTATAGTGGAGCTAATATGCAGTCGGTTTAATGAGATTAGACACTTAGAGCGTCGCAGATCCAGCTTCGGCCAGATCCGCTTAGTCGCTAGACATGTATTGCTACTCGTCCACCTAAGGTTTGTTCTCTCGATTGCGAATAGCTTAAACAAGAGTTTGCAAGTAGCGATTGGTATACCTAGGGAACCTTTATCAGGTAAAGGAGGTAATGTGGTTCCTTTTTTGGCGAGATCATCTGCCCTGCAGTTACCTGGAATGTCCCTATGCCCCGGCACCCAACAGAGGTGAATATTGAACTGCTCTGCCATCTCCGAAAGAGATGATCGGCAGTCTTGGGCTATGATGGAATTTGAAGAGACTGAGTCCAGGGACTTAATCGCGGCCTGCCTATTCCTCTTCAGCCACGTCAGGGCTTCTTTTATCGCCAAAATTTCCGCCTGGAACACGCTACAGTAATCAGGAAGACGGAAAGAGAGGCTAAGATTTAGCTTTTCTGAGAAGACTCCACCACCTACCCCATCGCTAGTTTTTGATCCATCGGTGTAAAAGTGGATCGATTTATCATTCGCAAATGCATCATCATCCCAGAATGATCTGGAAGTAATGGTGATTTGGAAGTTTTTTCCGAACTGCAAACGGAGTATGGTGTAGTCTATGTTTCTGGGTAGAGACTTGAAGGAGTCTAGAATAATGCAGCGGCCAATATTGTTATTGGTCCACTGCGAGGTAGCTTTTAAGCGGACAGCGGAACATGCCGCTGTTTGCATGCTAAATATATCAAGGGGTATCAGGTGTAGCAGAATGTCCAGAGCAGCGGAGGGGGTAGTACGGAGTGCTCCGCTAATGCACAGACACGCTGAACGCTGGACTTTGCCAAGCTTGTCGCGGTTTATAGCTTTTTCTGGAGCAGTCCACCAGACAACCACCCCGTAAGTAAGAATTGGTCTTACCACCGATGTATATAGCCAGTGCGTAATGCGGGGTTGTAAACCCCACTTGTTGCCAATGGCTTTTTTACAAGAGAAAAGTGCTACTGTAGCTTTCTTGACTCTTTCTTGTATATTGGATTTCCAGCTTAACTTCCTATCGAAGATTAGACCCAAACATTTTGCTTCGTCAGAGAAAGTTAAGCTTGTACCGCTAATAGAGGGAGGGTCAATATATGGGATTTTATATTTCCTGGAAAAGAGGACAAGCTCGGTTTTGTGGGGGTTAACGCCCAGTCCGCACCGGTTAGCCCATCTCGTTAGCTTGTTAAGAGCGTTTTGCAGGAGTTTCTTTATGGTGTTGAGGTGTTTTCCAGAGACGGCAATAGAAACATCATCCGCATAGGCAATCACTCTGCAGCCCTCCCCTTCCAGGTTTATCAGTAGTTTGTTCACCACCAAGTTCCAGAGAAGGGGAGAAAGAACACCGCCTTGCGGCGTCCCTCGACTGACAGACCTCCTAGCAGATGTTACGCCCAGTTTTGAATTTATAATCCGACTATTTAGCAGTAGATTGATCAATTCACCAAGCGAGCTATCCACATTCAGTTCTGTCAGTGCGTTTGCGATTGCAGATGTGTTAACGTTGTTAAAGGCGCCTTCTATGTCAAGGAAAGCAACCACGGTATACTCCTTGTGATGGAGAGAGTATTCGATTGTGCGTACTAAGGAATGAAGAGCGGTTTCCACCGACTTTCCCTTACAGTACGCATGCTGAGTTGTAGACAGCAATTGCGGGTTTATGTGCATGCGGAGGTGGATATCAATCAATCGCTCCAGCGTTTTGAGGAGGAATGAAGATAGACTAATAGGTCTGAGCTCCTTTGGACTGACATGGGAATATTTGCCAGCCTTGGGTATAAAAACCACTTTTACTTCTCTCCAAGCCCGGGTGATATGAACCAGATTTAGACAGCTTTTCATGATCATCTCCAGCACAGGCAGGATGATATCCGCTGACATTTGTAGTTCGGCAGGTATTATGCCGTCTGGTCCTGCAGACTTGAAGGGTTTGAAGATTTGTAGCGCCCAAGTCAGCTTGTCCCTAGTTATCAGACCGTGAGGGTAAGTTACCTGTGCATGTGACCTGTTAAGGCTATAATTGCCGGTAATATTGGAGCTACCTCAAAAGTGAGTATCAAGTAGCAGATTGAGCGATTCTTCGCTAGATGCCGTCCAAGAGCCGTCTGCCTTCTTAAGGCAGCTAGGCATAGTAGGATTTGAAGCAAGGATTTTTCTTAGCCTAGATGCTTCAGAGGATTCTTCTATTTTTCCACAGAAGAGTCTCCATGACGTTCTTTTGGCTTTCCTTAACTCTTTTTTGTATAATTTGAGGGATTCCTTGTAGGAGTCCCAATCGTTTATAGCTTTTGAGTTTTTAGCAAGATTGAAGAGTCTCCTGCACTCCTTTCTAAGTGGTCCCAGCTCAGTGGACCACCAGTGCGGCTTCTTTTTCCCCCTAGGTTGTACGAGGGGACACGATGCAGACATTGCTTCGTTAAAGGCCATGGAAAGCTCATCGACTTTATTGTCAAGCTCGTTGGAGTTACAGGGGGGACTTAAGAGTTCAGAGTTAACACGTTTGTATAGAGTTTCTCTGTAATAAGGCCAGTTGGTTTTCCGAGGATTGCGGAAGGAAGGTTGGCATGGAGGATCAACGTTAAGGTTGAATAAAAGATATCGGTGATCGGAGAACGAGTGATCAGCCGATATTTTCCAACCCGTTATCATGTCGTTGATGGTATCGGAGACAAGAGTAATATCAAGGACTTCTTGTCGGTTTTTGGTAATGAATGTGGGTTCATTACCTAGGTTACAGACAATGAGGTTAGTACTTAAAAAAAATTCCAAAAATGACTCACCTCTGTTGTTAATATCTGAGCTGCCCCATACGGTGTGATGAGCGTTAGCATCACAACCGATTATGAGTTCAGCTTTCTGCCTCCTTGCTTCATCGACCAGCCTCTCTAGGTTATCTCCTGGGAGAGGCCCCACGTGATCGTGGGCGAGATAAGCTGATGCCAACCAGAATGATCTGCCTGCAGTCTCCAGTCTTGCCACAGTCATATCTCGATCGCTGAAATTAGGGAGTAAATAAGCATTAATGTTACTTTTCACTAGTATGCACGATCTGGGTTTAACTTTATCAGTCACATACAGTGGGTAGTATCCGGGAGTCCTGAGTCCTCGAATCTGGTTGTGTACTCGTACAATCCAGGGTTCTTGGATCAAGACGATGTCTTCTGCGTCTTTGGCTAGACGAAGAAGAATGAGTGCGGCCGAAGCCTTAATGGAGTGTTGGAGGTTAATCTGTACTAACTGCTGCATTTTCGCTACAATCAGGCAGAGATACCTCCACCACGGTGTTGTTCAGGCCTTCCAATTCCAAGGATGAGCTGAGAAGCTCGTCTTCACTCAGAAGAACCTTGTCTAGAGAATCAGTCTCCATATCTGACAGGACGTCGGAAGTGGA
Organism: Portevinia maculata; assembly: GCA_949715645.1. NCBI lineage: Eukaryota > Metazoa > Arthropoda > Insecta > Diptera > Syrphidae > Portevinia > Portevinia maculata. The sequence continues at coordinate 207,215,345 of OX454526.1, read as the reverse complement.
TGTTGATTTTTTGGGTAAAGAGGGTTCATCATCCTCCAGCGAGGGGAAGGAGATTGAAGCTCCAGGATCTGAGACTGCGATCATAGAGTCAGAGGGAGGAGGAGGAGGAGGGGGTAGTTTACCCGCATCCATTTCGTCCTTTTTATAGACCCGCATTTTGACATCGTGCCATGCGAGCCAAGGTTTCTTGGTTGATTACAACCACGACACATCTGTAATCGCCCTTCAGCTCTTCCAGTTTGGCAACTTTCCAGTTGTGGGTCGGAAGTGAAGGGTTGCTCAATTGCAGGACTTCCAGGATGCCCTCAGGGGTGGATGGATCCGCAGTGATCCAGATGCGAGATCTTGGTCGGCAGGGGATGTCTTCCCTCGCAACAACCTCGAACTTTGCGCCAGGCCACACCTCTCCAAGCCTGCTTATTGCAAGCTTGTAGAAATCGGCCGATCTTTGGTCATCACACGCGACCAGTTTGATATGACCTTGATGCCAGCCGCCTTTATGCGTAAGCGGATGAGGTCCGGGATGATTCCTTATGAAGGTGGAGAAGGAGCGCGAAAGCGCTCTCTTAATCATATCCCACTTCTCCTGGGTGATGGGCCCGTCAATGTCGTTGTGATCGATGACTGCGACCACAATCTTGTCTTTCAATATGTCGCTGAAAGACCTGAGAGATGTGATAGTGGGAGAGATGCCGGTGTTGTGCACTCTCTGCCTCTTGGGAACCGAGCTGGTTCCTTCCACTGACCTCTGGCGTTTTATCGACGGGTCGCAGGACTTGAGGATCTGCTGAGCCCAATCTAGTTTAGCTGTTTGTGCGGGCGTCCTATCCTTCTCCGCGATGGTGCCACACATCTGCTGGATCCGGATGGCATTGCGTCGTTGCTTGTAAGACGCCTTGGATCTGTTGATACGGGGTCCCTTGGTGTTGGAAGGGAGGGGATTATGATTCACAGTCCCATCACCATCAAGTTTTTTATTGTCAACGCTTTTGCCGACTTTTGCGGGAGGACCATGAGTAGCCACAGTCCGTCCTACAGTCAGCTTAGAAACGTTGACAGCAGACGTTGTTGTCTTGTTAGGGCCGGCAGAGGGGGGACCATGAGTCACAGTCCTCTCCCTGTCGGAGAGGGATTTATTGAGCTCGCAACCACTAGTGGAGGGACCATGTGTATCCACAGTCCCAGCACTAATTGGTGCCAGGTGAGCTTTGCCGGTAGACAGCATGGTCGCCGTGCTACCGTCCGGTATAGAAGGAGAACCGGCCGTAAAATTTTTTGTTTTTGTTTGTTTTGTTTTATTTTTGTTCATGTTAGATCCCACGAGTAGCGGAGAAAAGAGGTCCATCTGCACAGAGATCCGCATTGTGCAGATAAGGCTAGTTAATCCGGAGGGCGCCAGGTATCTGGATACTCCGTGGGCGACTGAGCTATTTGATAACTGGGCCCTCAGCCAGGTTGACTCTCGGCACGGGTCGTATTACACCTTAGTCCAGCCCAGGTGGTAAAGGAGGGGAAAGGGGAAGGACGTTTTGTCCTGTGAAGGTCACATAGTAGCATGTACACGTACTTAACTTGCGCCTTGAAAAGAAAAAGAGGAGAGGGGACGTAGAGTCCGGGTCAGTACCTGGTTGACGCTCGTCAGCAGCCTGTCTGTCATGGGTGGCCCTTAGACAGCATAGCCTGTTGAACCTGCGCCGTAAGCCTTCGCACCGGTACCATCGAATGCAATGATGGCACACACGGCATGGTGACTGACCCCGCGAAGGAAACTTTTACTAAGTAATAAAACTAAGCTTATGTTTTTTAGCCTTAATACGGAAGTCATCCCGGATATTGATGTTATATTTCATGCTCGAACCTGTCCAAAATATAACTTGCATAATAATACCTGTTCTGTTCAGAATGCTAAGGTCTCTTTTGATGCGAATGCCGATTGTAACGTCAATTGCTTTAAAATTGAAAATGTTGATTGCTTTAAATACTTAGGAGTTATAATTGACAGAAATTTCAGCTGGTCTGAGCATATCCTAAGTCTGAAGCAATATCTTCTTTCCACTATTCGTTGTTTTTATCGTCTAAGAATGTTTTGTTCTAACAGTTTGTTAAAAAATAATATATTATGGGATTTTCCATTCTAAATTGCAATATGGAATAAGCTGTTGGGGGGTGCATACCAGAATAAACTTCAGCAACTGTCTTTACTGCAAAAATGTGCAATAAGAAAAGTTTGTAACTCTTCCCCGCTAGCTGATTCCATGGAGCTATTTAGGCTTACGAGAACTCTCCCATTGAAACATCTTTTTTTTATTTTAAGGTACTTCGAATTTTCTTAATGAGAGGTGGGTACTTGCAAAGTTCAATATTATGTCCCTGTTCCTCCTTTTCGCACCACAAGCTTTAGAAATTCATTTTGCATTGTCTCATGCAAATTATTTACCAATCTCCCTGTCCCTGACATACGAACCATTGTAACTCTTCTATCCTCATTTTTAAAAAAAGTTAAACTTCTTGGTTTCGATCATAATAAAATTGAAGTTTTGCTGCGCTATACGGTTTAATTATTTATTTGTTAGTTATTTTGTGTTGTCATGAATTTGCTCTAAATGATTATTTTTTGCTTTATTTACTTTCCTTATTACTTATAATCATAATTTGTTATAATTTGCTCACAACACATTGAATTGTTACTTGAAGTGGCATTAGCTCTATTTTCTTCTTCTTGAAATACAAATGCCACTATCTATTCTCATTTTATTTGTAAATTAAATTTAGTATAAAATTGTATCTATATTACCTATATAATGAGAATAAAGAATTATAAATAAAAAAAAAAAGTAGATAAACTCTGATATACACCTCCTTGACAAAACCTACCCTAATTTTCCATAAAAACAAACAAATAATATACCATCTTTTTGTGTAAATAAGTGACAATGAATACTCATTCTTAGCTTAAAGATGGATAATTTCTTTTAATTTTCCTGAAACGGACAACTCCCTTAGGTGGAGCAAATCTTGCACCATTGATGTCCGCTCTTGTAAGATTTCACTGTAGGTATATACCTACAAAACTTATATTATTTCTGGGATAGGATAAAAAATGTGTACTTCTTTAAAATGTGATATGCCTAACCATGCGGTGATGAAGTTCAATACTTTAAATTTTTTTGCATATGAGTGCCTATCTATAAACTTTCTTTATTGTACCTACTTCAAAAGATAAATTTAAACTATACATACTTTGTTACTTTCTTACTCGGTCTTCCTGAAACTGAATTTTGCTTTATATCGGGCGCTAGTGGTCAGCCACCCAATTTCTATCACAGATATTATTTTTGCTAATCGTTGAATCACTAAAAAAATAACCTTACTATCAGAGTTTTAAGCCCTTTTACCAGCTAAGCGATCCACCCATGTACTATCGTGGGATCAGGGGAGATTTTTTTGCAGAGAAAATTTTGGGGGATGATATTTTTCTGGGATAGACTAACAAAAATTAAAACTCTGGACACCTCTTCGACTCACAAAAAAGGATATTCTGAAGGTGGGATATTTCAACCGTGGATATTATAAAGAAGAATATAAACTACAGTAATTATTACTAATTTTTGGAATTGAAGTGGCCAACAGCTAGTGCCGATCCAATGCCTAAGCCATGAAGCTCGTTCAGTGGGTATTAAATAGCCGAATGCGGAAAATAGTACAGCTTTCTGAAGACCAGTGCGGGTTTGTCGCAGGTAAATCAACCACAGATGCAATCCAAAGTATAAGGATCATGATTGAAAAACATCGTGATTTTTTGAAGGATTTGCATGTGGTTTTGGTTGATTTTGGAAAGTCCTGTAATAGACAACCAACGGATCTGTTATGGGTAGCGGTAAGACAACGAGGAATTCCAGAAATCTACGTACGGATGGTCATGGACATGTATACATGTATGAGCGAGTAAAGACAAGAGTAAGATGTATCGTTGGCGTCACCGAGGATTTCGCAATCAAAGACGTGTAACCAAACCCAAAAAAATATCGGGTGTAAATTTCACAACAAGTTGCAATCAATCTTACAACTAACTGTTTATTTGTATATTCAACAGAATTTGCGATCAAATTCACAAATAATTGCTAATTTTACAGATTTGCTATCATTTCAACAACAAAATTGTTAAAATGAACGCAATTTCTTGTTGTAGAATTTACAACGTGTTGTCAATTTTGGTTGTCAATTCGACATCATTATGAATTTGTGAAAACCACACCCCAATTGTCCCAAATTTACAATCTAAATCTATCAAAAGTGCAAAAACATGCTAAAATGACAACCGAATTTGCCGAATTAACAACAAGGCAATCACATCGACAGCTAAAAATCTAAAATCTACAATTATATCCAAATTTGTTGAATTTACAACAATGCAATCAAATCGACAGCCAAACATCTCAAATCTACAAAAAGTTGTGCTTTCAACATCCAATTTTGTTGAATTCACAGCAATGCAATCAAATCTGCAACTGTTGAAATCAAAGTGAATCGTTCCGTTATCAAAACATTCCATCGCAGTTGAATCAGGTCGGTCTTCCTATAAAGTAGCTTCATAAATGTGAAAAGTGATATTTTTTTACTATCTCAAAATACTGAGAAAGGTGAAAGTGAAATTGTAAATCCATCAACTAGTAATTCGTCGTCGCCTTTTTATACCCTATTCTAAGGGTATATTAATTTTGACGCATAGTTTGTAACATACCTTAATATTGCCCGTAGACCCCTAAAAGTTACTATATTTATGATCAGCATCGATAGTAATGTCGATCTAGCCATGTCCGTCCGTCCGTCCGTCCGTCCGTCCGTCTGTCGGCAAAAATTAGGCCTTTAAACTGGACCTAGAGAGCTGAAATTTTAACCATATACTCTCTAGGGTCCCGAAATAATCAAGTTTACAAATTTTTGAAATCTGCTCACAAACTCAAAAAAACAAAATTTTGGAAAAAATCGAATTTTGAGCTAGAAAGCTGAAATTTTTTTATATATGATCTATGACTCCTGAAACTAATCGGGATAAAAAATTTTCAAAATCCGCCCACTGACACGCCCACAAATAAATAAAACAATTTTTTTGAAAATCCAAAGCTAGGGAGCTGAAATTTATAATATATACTCTCTATGGGCCCTTTATGCCCATGTGTAAATATTTTCAAAATCCGCCCAATAGGGAGCTGAAATTTATAATATATACTCTCTAGGGGCCCTTTATTCTCATGTGTCAATTTTTTTTGAATCCGCCTACTGACACGCCCACAATTAAATAAAACAATTTTATTGAAACACCAAAGTTTGAGCTAGGGAGCGTTTTTTTTGATAAAATCCTTTAAATGTCATATAACAATTCAACCATACTTAGACTTTTGTCACGCCCACTTATGAGGGATAGGAATAAGAATAGGGTATCCAACAGTTCGCCCCAGTGGACTGTAGCCCGTCCCTATGTTTTTCTTTTGGATTTGGAAGGAAGAAAGACATCGCATCAACTTTCCACAGAGAAGTCAAGGTTGGTACATACAAAGCAACAATAAAAACACTTTAGAAATTCTTCGGGACTGGCCACTCTATAAGCATGCAGATTCCTTTTCATTGGTTGGTTGGTTGGTTGAAAACGGCCCTCGGTGAGGATGCACTTAGACCAGAAGTAGGTCCATTGTGCTGCCGATGTGTAAGGTGGGTGGGTCACCCTCTTACTCAGGGAACCATTTGCCTCTGAATGAAGGAGCTAATCCTTGCTGTGCAGGCGTTGTTAAGATCGTTTAGATCATTGAAAAGGTATTCACCCAATGTAGCCTTCCTAATGTTGGCGAGTGCAGGACACGTGCAAAGGAAGTGACTGATGGTCTCCTCTTCTTCCTCGTCCCTACAGCTTCTACAGAAGTCATTGTAGGGGATGCCCAGCCTTTGGGCATGTCTTCCTATAGCACAGTGCCCGGTGAGGGCATTTACTAATTTCGAAAGGGTTCCTCTCTTATGCCTCAGAAGTCCGATGGACCTGGATTTGTTAAATGTCGGCCAGAGTAGCCTTGCGGTGTTGCACTGGTCGAGTTGGTGCCAACGACGGTTGGCTTCGTTCACCGCATTGGTGTCTATGAGGTTTTTAGCATAAGACGTTGGCGCCTCGATGTCGGTGACGCTTATGCTATTTAAACCAGAAGAGCCTCGTCGGGCCAGTTCGTCAGCTTCACAATTCCCTGGTATGTCACAGTGACCCGGCACCCAGCAAAGGGTAACTTCTTGGTAACTTCTTCTTCAATATTTTGTTCATTTAATTTAATAATCAGTTCAATTAAAATAGATAAACATTGATTTTGAATCAATACATCCGCTTTCAACAAACAATTTATTCTCTGAGCACGCCGAAGTGAATGGTTTATTTTTAAAATGCTATCAACTGGAAGATGGCTTAAAAAACAAAGAGTACAAGAGCCAGCTCCATGAGATATCCCAGCTATACGTAAAGGTACGATCTTTAATAGTAAGCAATGTTTAATGTATATACATTGTAACTTGTTTATACCCTATTCTATAAGGGTATATTAATTTTGACGCATAGTTTGTAACATACCTTAATATTGCCCGTATACCCCTAAAAGTTACTATATTGTTGTTTATACCCTATTCTAAGGGTATATTAATTTTGACGCATAGTTTGTAACATACCTTAATATTGCCCGTATACCCCTAAAAGTTACTATATTTATGATCAGCATCGATAGTAATGTCGATCTATTAGGCCTTTAAACTGGGCCTAGAGAGCTGAAATTTTAACCATATACTCTCTAGGGTCCCGAAATAATCAAGTTTACGAATTTTTGAAATCCGCCCACAGACACGCCCACAAACTAAACAAAAACAAAATTTTGGAAAAAAAAGATTTTTGAGCTAGAAAGCTGAATTTTTTTATATATGATCTATGACTCCTAAAACTGCTCGGGATATAAAATTTTCAATATCCGCCTACTGACACGCCCACAAATAAATAAAACAATTTATTTATTGAAAAATCAAAATTTTGAAATTTATAATATATACTCTCTAGGGGCCCTTTATGCTCATGTGTAAATATTTTCAAAATCCGCCCACTGGGCGTGTCCCACAATTTAAAAAAAAACTTTTTTTGAAAATTCAAAGTTTGAGCTAGGGAGCTGAAATTTATAATATATACTCTGTAGGGGCCCTTTATGCTCATGTGTTATTTTTTTTCAAATTCGCCTACTGACACGCCCACAATTAAATAAAACAATTTTATTGAAACACCCAAGTTTGAGCTAGGGAGCGTTTTTTTTCGATAAAATCCTTTAAATGTTATATAACAAAATATGTAGAGCGTTCTTAACAATTCAACCATACTTGGACTTTTGTCACGCCCATTTATGAGTGATAGGAATAAGAATAGGGTATCCAACAGTTCGCTCCAGCTTACTGTAGCCCGTCCCTATGTTTTTTTTTAGGTTCCCGATCGTTTCCTTTATGTATTTTATATCTTGAGCAGCATACTAACACCGACGCGAATAATAAAATGCCCAAGAAAAGCTGCTTAGCGTGTAAGCATTAAGGACAGCGAGGATTTTGTTTTATTAGGTAGGTAGGTAAGGTGGCTGCAAGGGCGGGAGCCCAGGCACACTTAGGCCGCAGTTTCGGCCCGTTGTGATACCATAAAGAGGGGGGGGGGGGGGGGGGGTGTTCTGCCGGTCGTCGCTCGGCCTACTGGGTTCCCTGTAATTGCCTCCTGTGAGGTAGTGGTTTTTAGGGGGGAAGATTCTCCTGAAGGGGTCAGGGGCTGTGTTTCTCATAGGTTGCGATGTGTTAGAGTGACTAGTGCAGAGGCGACTTTCGCCCGACATCCGAACCAAGGGTTACGATCGAGATGAGGCGATTGATTCAATCAAACCCCAGGTCGATCTCAAATTCTGCGCCGCGGAGGGAAGCTATTGCCTCCTGATCACCGGGGGAGGGAAGAGTCTTTTGAGATGACTGTTACAATCGAACCTCAAACTCCTCTTCCCTCTCTTTGCAGGCAATACCGTGCCAGGGAGACCGATACAGTCAATTCCGAGCAAGCTATTACGTTTCTTGGAGGGGGGTCGGGGTGTACCGGCTGCACAGTCAAGTAGTTGGTTACAAAACTGTGCTAGAGGGTGTGACCAAAAGGTGGTCCAACCCCGCTACACGCATCACGGGGGGGGGGGGGGGGGGCTTGTGGCGACTGTTGCAGTACGAGCCTCAAGTGACACCATTCCGCGTAAAGGGAGCAGGGAGGGGCGGCCTTGATAGTCGATTTGGAATTATGATGACTGAGTTCGGAGGTTTGTGGTGCAGGTTTTGCGGCATGGGAGAGAGGCAGGGTGTGGTGACTGTTACTTTTGTTTTATTAGTTTGTAGTGACCAAAACGACATATTGAGGCGGATTGAAGAACAAAAGAGGAAGTGTTTCGAATATAAAATACCTTTGCAACCATCTATAATTGCTGTGGGTGAAACATTTAAGTATTAAGAATTTTTATATCCAATTAAATAATAATAATTTACGAGTATGTTGTCATTAATATCATTTATTTGAATAAAAAGAAATATTAATTATTGAATTTGTACGTTTTTGTTTGTTATTTTGGAACAAAAAGTTGTGAAAATCACAATGAAATTTGTATTTTCTACAACAAAGTATTCAATTTGACAGCAAAAAGTTGTGAAAATCACAACGAGATTTGTATTTTCTACAAATTGTTTGTTGCAAAAGTTGTTGTTTTCTTATTTTTTCTGGTTTTCACTTCTACAGCAGGTGTTGTGATTTCTACAATTTAGTGATAGATTTCACAACCATGTCTTAGTCAAATTGACAACAGTGGTTGTCGGGTCAATTGTGACAATGAATGCAATCAAATCAACCGATATTTTCATCATTTCTATAACCGATTTTTTTGGGTGCAGGGAAGTGTCTTAACTCCAATCATATTGCCCTTGATTATCTGCTTGAAGGAAAAAGTGACGGACTCTAATTGGTAGCAGTTATTCTTTGCTGGCAATGGATTAGCGAGGTTTAAACGCCCCTGCAACGAGCAAGATGTTAAATGCGTCGCTGGGCTCGCCTGGATGTTTAAACTGCATAGATGTGATTTCCCCCCCTAGTAACTATACTTTTACGACAAACGCTGTTTGGTGGCGTTGTAGTGATTTTCTAAGCTGGTCCCTGCATGGGCAGATGTACTCCCCCGCATATTTCTGGCATTTCTATTCTGTCAGAAGGAACTCCCATTTCTCGTTCTTCATTTAACGTGCTATTAGGCTTCGAGCTATTTCGTCTTCAAATTCCGGCAGACGTTCGCCCAATTCCAATTGTCTTAAGAAGTGTTTTTTTGGCATTTTAAAAATAAATAAATAATAAAATTTGAATGAAATAAATATTGATCGTATAGGTAGGAACCTATTGACCCATAAGTGGTGGTGCAGCATGGAGAAATACTGACACAAGGTAGGTAGGTAAGGTGGCTGCGAGGGCGTACTGACAAGTAACATAATTATTTCTTAATGAATTAGATTGAATATTTTTGAATTAATTAAAAAGAAATGATACAAATCGGAATATTTTTCGACAAGATATAGCCAAAATAGTAACAGTCTTAAAAGCGATAAACTCATAATTTCTTATTTGAGGAAAAAGACTGAAATCAGATATTATTAAATTTTTCATTTCAAAACTATTCGTCCCTTCCATCATCCCCCTCTCATCATAGATGCTACTTGCCGTGGCGACACGACGATGCGAATCGTCAAAAAATCTCCTTGCTCATGCTCCTCCTTAAAAAGAAAAATAAATACTTACATAATATCAGAATGATTCGATAAAGAGAAACAAACCAGTTTATTTGGGTTTCTTTCTTCGTTTTCCTTTACCTGCATCTTCTTGTATACCATCATCAAATTTAAGACACAAATCTTCAATCGCCACCACTTTTGTTGCCAATTTCGTCGAGGTCGACGTTTTCAAATTCGTGTTGATGATAGCATTGTATATAGAGTCTATATACAAAGATGATAGTACTATAGAGTCTATGTACAAAGACCAGGGTGGGTAAAGGCAAATTATATGTGTGTTTGCATTGTTTTGTTGACTTTTTTGCCTGCCCAATTGCCCAACACCATATTGTATATGTCGGAGACAACTCCCTTTGCTCCATGGTAAGATAAATATAGGATGCGCTTGATTAATAATTTCTTGTGCTCCAAAAATGCAACGTTCATCGGCTAATTTACAACAGAGAGACCATTTTCTTTTTCTGCTGTTTCATTGCCATTATGGCATGTCAATGATGCCACTTATCTGCGACACGGCCATCACTGACAAGACACCCGTCCTCGGGTTGTCTCTTTCGCAGTCGAATATCAGAACCTTAAGAGTTGTCTTATCTTCATAACTTACCTTTCGTACCTACGATCACACGGCTTTCCTGACCACACTTTTAAATTATTACATCGCCTTTGAACAATGAAAGTACTTTTATTTAAAACATTATACATAAATGCTTGATTTCGTAAAAAAAATGCATTTCAAACAAAAATAAGATTGACCCTATCATCAAGCCCCAATAAATCTTAATGAACAAACTTAAATTCAATTAAAATTTCTATACTGATCAGTCCATCGATCAACAAACAAACAAAAAAACAAACAAAATTATTAAACCAGTTCATCGGTTACTCTATTTGTAAATCAGCCCATCGGTCATTTCACTTGTGAACCAGTCCATCGGTCACTCCACTCATGAACCAGTCCATCGGTCATCATTTTTTTTCTTTTGAACACTTTCCTATGTTCAAACTAACTCATGGGGAACTTGATAATCAGGTGCTCTTTTTACACGATCATGTGAATACTTGTACAATCTTTTTGAATTCATAGCTTTTAATAAATACCGGTCACCGTCTAACACCTCGACAACCCTTAACGGCCCTTTGAATTTGGGATCTAATTTATTTTGATGTCTTTCTTCGTTTGCTATTAAAACGTAATCGTCTACTGCAAATCTAGAAACGTTTGCTTTACCTTGATCAAACCTCTTTTTATCATATTTAGCATTTTCTTCTATATTCCGCGCAGCCTGCTCCCTTATGTCAAGAATATTGACTTCTTCATCTGCATCATTGATTGCCATCAAATTTAGTGGTCTCGCAACCTTTCCTATCATCAGCTCTAAGGGACTTACTTTGGTAATACGATTGACTGTCGAGTTCATTGCTAACTGTATATCACCTAATGCATCCTGCCATGAGTGCTCTGCACTTGATTCTGTTGCAGTCAACATACCCTTCAGTGTACTCATTACGCGCTCAACTTGACCATTGGCACGACTTGCACCAGTAGCGATTAAGTGGAGGGTTATATTTTGAGAACCACAAAATTGACTAAAATCCCTAGTTGTAAAACATCGTCCTTGATCAGCTATAATCCTGTTGGGAACACCAAATAAAGCTATACTCGACCGAAGCGCTCGTATACTACTGTTACTATCAATATTTGTGGTATGATATAGTAGTACATACTTTGTAAATGCATCAATTATTACAAACACGTATTCTTTTATGTCATTTTTACCACTTAATTTACCAGTGGCGTCCATGTGAATTGTGTGCCAGGGTATCGAGACCTTAGGTATCGAATGAAGCTCTACCTGAACCCTGCCTGTGCTTGGTTTTGATATTTTACAGGTTATACAGTTGTCAACAAACCTCCGCACATATTTTGACATACCTTCGAACCAATAGTTCTCATAGACCTTCTCTAGTGTTTTCTCCCACCCAAGGTGAATTATAAACTCGTGAACATTATTAATAACGGACCATCGAAATGCCCGGGGTACAATTGGCAAGCACCGAGTTCTGTCATTCCTTTGGCTATATGTTGCCACGGATCTCATATGTTTTTCGGACATCTTCAGATAACAACTCATTGTTTAAAACTGACAAAGTCTTGCAGATCTCCTTATCCTTTTCCTGTTCCACCCGTAACCAATTATCAGAGAGTTCAGCCAAGTCGATACGCTTTTGTTCGACTTTTTGCGTATATCTTTCGACAATCTGTGGAATAAAATTTCTGGAGAGAAAATCCACATGCCTCATCCTACTTCCCTCTCGATAAACAACTTCAAACTCAAATGACTGCAAGTAAGCCCACCATATATGAACTCTGGGAGCCAAATCAATCTTACTTTTAGAGGCCTTTAATGAATTGCAGTCTGTAACGACTGTAAACCTTCGACCTTGTAGATAATGCCGAAAGTGTTTGACAGCATTAACAACTGCCAAGGTCTCCAATTCATAAGAATGATACTTTGACTCAGAAGAGGAGGTACGTCGACTATAATATTCAATCGCATGTTGCTTACTATTAACTTTATGAATTATAATTGCACCATAACCGTCTAAACTAGCATCGGTATGCAACTCAATAGGATATTCTGGATTAAAAATCATGAGTACAGGTTCGTTGGTAAGCTGTAAGATAATCTTTTGACGTATCTCCTCATGCGATGGCATCCAGTCAATTTTACCTTTCCCACCAGTCAACTTGAATAGCGGACTCATTGTACTAGAAAATTGAGGCACGAATTGGCGGAAATATGACGCAAGGCCAATAAATTGTCGAAGTTGCGTTACAGTTTCGGGAGGAGGTAACAAAGTAAGCGCTTCTATTTTTTTTGAATTGGGTTTCATTTTACCATCTTCAACCGTATAACCCAAAAATTCAATCCGTTTTTTCATAAATGAACATTTGGCTATATTAAGGGAGAACCCAGATTTTTTTAACACTTGAAGACTTTGCCAATCTGGGAGGAAGGTGGCCCCATCAATTTCTTATCGCTGGTGTTATCCCCAGGATTAGCATCCGCCGGTGTACGAGCAGTGGGCTCATTCTCCATTGGATGCTGTTCCTGCCGATACGCACGTGCGTTATGTAGCCGTTTGCGGTCAGTCTCAGTGAGTTCGTCCCATCTTTTCGTTCCTAGTCTCTTTATCGTTGTCCTGCAGTTTGTAATTTTTTTCCGTCTGGAGGAGGTTGACAACAAAGAGAGGTTGGAGCTAGCATCTAGGTATACTATAACTTCATCTTTCCTAATCATGTCTGCAAATATCTTGTTAATGTGTCTTTGAAACGTTGACGGCGCGTTTTTCAAACCAAACGGCATTCGCAAGAATTCGTATTGCCCCAACGGCGTAATGAACGACGTATATTTTACTGCGTCTTCATGCATGTATACGTGAAAAAACCCGTTCTTGAGGTCTAGTTTAGAAAAAATTGTCTTATCTACCAGTTTGTCTAGCAAATCGTCGATCACCGGTATCGGATAACTATCTTTTGCAGTGGCTTTATTTAACGTACGAAAATCTATACACATTCTAATATCCCCTGTTTTCTTTTTCACCAGCACTATCGGCGACACGTATTCAGATTCGCTTTCTCTAATATACCCTTTACTGATATATTCGTCTAGTAACGAACTAAGTTCATTTTTTTCGGCATACGACAAACGACGCGGTCGACACTGAAACGGTTTTATGTCATTTAGCGTTAAATTCATTTTAGTTTTTATTACCGGTTCCGTAGGGCGATCGGCAAGCAAATAATTTGACCTATATAACATTTTAAGCTTTTCTTTATGACCATAACATACGTCTTCACCAACTTCTAAATCCAATTCTGAACTATCATTATCTTTACAGTCGATTAACAAGAGCTGTTTTTCAAAACGTTCACTATCATTTTCTATTTCATTTGAGCAAGTTGTATTATTCTCTAACTGTGAAACTAGTTTAAATTTTCCACTTTTTAGGAAATCCCTCCCCAAGATTGCCTCATAACTCGTCGATCCATCGTCTATTACCATAAAATTTACTTTAATTCCAACTTTTTTATAAAAAACGACGCACGACACCATTCCATATATTTTAAGCAAACTTTTATTTAACCCGAAATATTTTTTCCGTGTGTTACATTTATATATGGATATATTAGTCGGTATACACGATCTTCTAACCATACTTATCGGACTTCCAGAGTCTATGAGGCAGTCAAAGAGGATACTATCACTATTAACAATAAACTTAAAATACAAACGTCTTACGTAATCATTGGCCTTGTTATCTTCTGACAACTGATGTACTGCTGACTTCCTCTTTGGCTTAGAACACCCATTTGCCATGTGTCCCACCAAGTTGCAATTATAGCACCTGATTACAACTCTTTGTCCTTCCACTTGTCTATCTTTTGCCGTTCTATCTGCTGTCAATCCCGTCTGTTTGTTGCTAAATGTATTAGCAGTCGATCTCGTTTGCACCTTCCGCTGAGTTACTTTGCCGAACGCTCGAAGTAGTCCTGCCTTTGTTGTATACCCCTGGACACGGGCATATAACCTTATGTTGTCATCAGAAAATCCCTCAATCGCGTATTCAATCCATTCTTCTTCGTCCATTTTCAATCCAGTCGCCAGTCTCACTTTGTCGTCAAAATATTCACTGAAAGTTTCGCTCACTTTCCACTTTCGGTTTTCAAATCTTTTTCTCATCTCCATCTTGTTTTGTTTTGTATCAAAAACTTCTTTCAACTCCTCTGTCAGGTTGTCTACGTCGTCGTCTAAAAAATTTGCTTGTGCGTGCAGCCATTCTTGTGCCTTGCCTTTCAATTTACTTACGAAAAGTGCGTGCAAATTTTTTTTCTCCACACCGTACACTTCTTCGACATTCCTTAGCTGTGCCAGCCACACATCAACACTTGCCGTTCCGCTAAATTCCGGCAACATTTCCTTCCACAATCCAATTTGTTTCGCCACGTTAAATTCCCCTGTCGTACCGTCCGATCGTTTTTCCCCACCTTCTGCTTTAGCTTCTGCTCTATCGTTTGATTTTGCGATCCGTTGCCACAGTTCATTTTCACTCATTATGACGTTGTTTTGTTTTTTTTTTTTTAGCTGCAGTGTCTAGCGGCTATTTCGATCTCTTCTTGTAGTCGTCCGTTACTTGGATGTTCTCCTCGCACATCTGCTGCTATGAATTCGTTTGAATTCAATACTGTTTATTATTGCGAAGAGAATAATAAAAAAAATTTTCGCAGTGACTGAACAATCGGTGACAAAAAAAATTTCGCGGCGACACAACCAACTTTGTGGTAAACACACAATCTGTAACGCCAATTTTATTTTTCACACAATTTCACTTGTGGCAAGCTATTATTTTGTTTGTTCTGTTTTTTTTTTTTTTTTTTTGTGTAATCCCACTTCTGAGGAATTTGTAGTACTGTTTCACTAAATGATGACACGTCCGTTTGGTTTTAACGCGATCATAAAACTGACGCTCTCTTTATTCTTTTTCTTAAGCTAACATATGTATGAATGTGTGTGTATATATAAATATAATATAATAATTTAAGTAGATATCTTATACTGTATGTGTATATATCTAATCACAGTTTATAAATGAAGGTACATGAGTATAAATATGGTCTGACAGTGTGAGTTGCATGCTTAACTCTTACAATAATTACTACAGTATGTTAAAATGTTATATCTTTAAACAAAGTTAAATATAATTAAATTAAATAAAAGACAAATAAATTGTTAAATATCGTATTACATACAAAAAGAATTTAACTTACGAAACTACAAAATATATTAGTACATATTAAGACCTTAACCAAAAATGTTAAAATGTTATATGTCTTAACCAAACATACGAAATAGCAAATAGCTACACGCAAAATAAAAAAAATATATGTAAAAAAAAAAAAAAAAATTGTTCTGTTCTGCCTTAAAAGCCATTTTCTATGAAATATCCAAATTTTATTACTTCTTTTTGTGAGTATTATGCCTCTTCAAAGAATAATTCTCTTTTATTAAGGGGGGAGGATTTGTTGCATACATAAATATGCAAACTTTTCCTCCTACAAGCATTTCAAATAACCGAATTGTATTTCAGACGATACAATCGTGTTATCTTGCAAATGCACCCGCTGTCCCAAGATCCCATCATTTCCTATGTTGCATACATAAGTATGCATACCTTTCCTCCTACAAGCATTTCAGATAACCGAATTGTATTTCAGACGATACAATTATTTCATATCGTGTTATCTTACAAATGCATCCACATAACAACGTCCCACGATCACATCAATTCCTATGGTGTCATATATAGACAATACGTTGGCACATTCCTTGCCCGTTTGTGAACTGGTCGCACTTAGCTTCCAAAAGTGTCAAATATCCTCTTCAAGGTTGAAAGACATCTTTCATTTTTCTGAGCAGAGCAGACAATTTAAAATAATGATTGAGAGTCTAAAAGTTGAAGCAATTAGTTGTGGACGTGTGCGCGCGTAATAATATATTTCTTAAACGATCAAATAATTCCGAAATACTTTTATATTTAGTTTGGAACAAACGGTTTAATAACGGTGTGTACCATTTGTGTGTGTTGCCGAATTGGCAGCTGCAAGAGTGTTTTGCTAAAGAAAACAGAGTAAAAAAATAAATAATCTTTCAATAATTTTGTCTTAAACCTTTTGTTTTTTTTTATAAACAATAACTACTAACAACAATTTCTATAATACATAAATACTAATTGATTATGATTGAAAAAATCCAAATTTGTTGTTGTCTTCGTTGGGCTTCTCGGGACAGAAAATAAAATATTTTCTTATGAGAAATGATATTCTATTACAGGATTCTCGGTAGTCGGTTCTTCAGGAAGATTATTATGTAACTTACTTTATTTTCTAACGGTATGCCAATGTCCTTGGAGAGGCTTATGACCCTGTCTATAGTGGATTGACAACTAGGCACTCGTTTTCGGCCCAGTATTTTGCTAACACCAAGTGCGATTTGCAGTTTTTGTGTGGTGTCCAATTTTAATGCGACCAGAGAGGTTAGATAATCGATTCGGTGCTTGATGGAGGGTAGACCAGATTCGGTAAGCATGTTTGTTATAGGCGTAGATCTAAAGGCCTTCAGGCTGACTCTTATTGCAGAGTGATACGATGGTTCAATTAGCTTACGGGTGGATTTGGAACACTTCCCATATATGCATAGTCCGTAGTCAATCTTTGCCAGGATAGTAGATTTTATGATGTTGATTACGGTGTTAACATGGCAGAAGCTATTTTTAGAGCCTAAATACTTAATTATAATAACCCTGCTAGTTAGTTTGTTCTTAAGATCTACAAAGTGGTTCTTAAAGGTAAATTTATTGTCAAAAGTGACACCAAGTATACTTAGGGTACTAACAATGTCTATATTAGAAGCATTAAAACAAACTAAGATATTTTTGGGGCAACTGGTTTTCTTACAAATGTGTAGGATTTTGCACTTATCTAGGGAGATCTTCGACCCTGAGGTCTTACACCAATTTGAAAGATCTGTTAAGATGTTGTAGAAGATGGTAGATATATCGGAGAGGTCCGATAGATTTATATTTATTGAGCATTTCACTAATGTCATTGAAAGCAATTATGAATAAAATAACCGAGAGGGGAGATCCCTGGGGGATACCATTATAAAGGTTATGTACTGAGGAGTAGGTGCTGTTTAGTTTTACGCTAAATTTTCTGTTCGACAAAAAAGCTTTTATGAAATTAAACATGTTTGGCCCAATATTCCATCCACTCAGTTTGCTCAATACTATGTGAGCCCCAATTCTATCAAAAGCCTTTTCGAAGTCAATTGACAGAAATAGAGACATGGTTTTTCGAGGATAATGCAGACTCGACATACTGGTCAATATGTAGCAGGGCATCAAAGGTGCAGCGACCGTGTCTAAAAGCTACCTGGTTAGTGTTGATAAGGTTTTTGGCCTCCAAGAACCAAAGGAGTCTTTTAGAAATTATTTTCTCCAATATCGTAGCAGCACAGGGGAGTAGTGAAATGGGGCGATAACCGTTAACTTCGGATTGACTTTTTTTCGGTTTGAGAATTGGAATTGTACTCGCTGTTTTCCAGTTTTGTGGGATTGTCCCTTTCGTAAAAAATTCGTTATATAATGCTATAATACGATATTTGATTATTTCGGGGCTTTTTTGTAGCATTATGTATGAGATTCTGTCATATCCTGGGGTTTTGCCTTTTGATCTCATGATGCTGTTCTCAAACTCTACCATGGTAATAGGGTGTTCAATGCAGATAGCAAACCTGTCAGTGTTGATGGAGGGAAAGAGCTGGGTTGCCGAAGATTTTGAGTATATGAATTCAGGTGTGAAGTTGGAGTCAGAGGAGTAGGCCGACCACATCTTGGCAAAGTGCTCTGCAATATCCGGTGGGTTTGTCAGCGTCAGTGTGGGGGTGTACAGAATACTAATGGAGTGTGGAACGTAGTTCCCTGTGAGTTTTTTGACATCAGTCCATAATTTCTTTGATGAGGCTTTGGGGTTAATGTTGGAGGTAAATTGTTCAAAGCTGGCTTTTTTGCCGCTTTGGCCGCTCTACGAAATAAGGCACTTAGTTGGGGGGAGAGTAGGGATAGGTCAACATGGATGAATGTTCTATGTGTTGAGAAATGAGTAGGGCGGCCGTCGTTCAGAATGATAAAGTTCGAGTTTAATAAAAAGTCTTCAATGAACTTACCGCGGAGGTTCGTGGAGGGGGACCCCCACTGCGGGCTCCATGCATTGAAATCCCCCGTGAGTAGTATAGGGGTTTGGCAGCTGATGCATATGTCTTCAATATCCTTTGCTGAGAAATGTTGGTCAGGGGGTATGTATAATGATACCACAGTAATTGTGTATTTAAGGTGTATTTCAACAGCTAGTGCTGCAATGTTTGAAGCGATATTTATAAGTTTGTGGGGTAAGGATTTGTGTACCATTAGCCCTATACCTTGTTTAGCATATGTAATTTCGGGGAAGTTGTAAAAATAAGATGCGTATTGTTTGGGGGCTGTGCGAGTATTGTTGACGTGTAGGTGGGTTTCTTGTAGGGATATTATGGAGGGGTTGTGATCCGTTATCAAAAGCTGAAGCTCGTGGAAATTATTGAAATAACCTTTGAGATTCCACTGAAAGATCTTTAGAGAGGGTTTGGTTGTTGACGGAGCCTTTGGTACGGTATAAGTTGGGTTATACTGTGCAAAGCCTGAGGTGGATGGTCGAGATGTGGAAGATCCATGACTCTGCTGCCCAATACCGGAATCAGTCGGGCTCCGTATGGAGCTCCAGTGATTCCGGGCCTGGGCGGCAGAGTCATAAACAGGGGGGTCAATATTATCTTTAGTTGCTGTTATCATCTATTTGTAGTGATTGTATATAGTACTGGTTTGAGTTTATGAGAGATTGTGTCGCTGTAGACATAGGTGAAACGATTGGAATTGTAGTGGTGTTAGTTTGGTGTGTTGGTGAGTTATTTGAATTATCATGTGTATTGCTTGTGTTGCTGAAACTTATTTCAGCTGAGTCTTTGTTAAGTTTTGAGTATGAGTTGAGTGAGGTGGGTGTCAAGTTTGAGTCGATTGGGATTGTTTGAGTGCTAGGCTTGGGGTTTGATGGTTGGTAAGTAGCTGGAGCGAGAGAGCTATTGTTTTGTTTGATTGCGGTTTGAGCATGGTTTAAGTTTTTATTTATAACGGAGGTCCTTGTTGTGGTTGATTGATTGTTTGTAGAGGGAGTGAGAGAGATATTGGGATTAGAATTTTTGCGGTGATTTGGATGTATTAAATTTTTTTCCGGATTTGCTAGTTTTGGTTCCGTTCTTTTTGTGAACGTGGGAGTAGTGATGATATTGGGTGTACATACTGGTTGTGCTTGTGCTGCATTTCTTGCAACCTCAGAGTAAGTGGGGTTCGAGGGGGGAGATGGATTTTGTTTCCGGAATATTTGCTTGGCTTCTCCCATTGTGCATTTTCGTATTGTTTTTATCTTTAAGATTTCTTTGGCTTCCAGATAACGTTTGCACGACTTGGAGGACGATGGGTGTTCTTCGGGGCAGTTGGCACGCGGGTGCATTTGCTAGGGATGTTCGGGGCCAGGTTACAGGTTTCGCAAGAAGCATTGCCCTTGCACCACTTAGTGGTATGACCGAGCAACTGACAGTTCCGACAGCGCATAGGGTTAGGAAAATATTCCTCGACTCGCAGGTTGTACCAACCGATGTTTACTGTAGCTGGGGGGCGGAAAAGGTTGAACGTAAACAGGGTTAGACCAGTGGGGCGTTGGATACCATCCACTATTTTTTTTTTAATTTAAACACCTCCGTGACTTCTTGTGCCTTCATCTCGTCGACGATTTCGCTTTCTGGTACGTTGATAAGACATGGGGCGTATGCTGTCCCTTTGGATGAGTTGAGGTTTGTATGCAATGTTACCGAAATTGGACAGAGGTTGGAGAGAGTTTTTTTTAGCAAGAAAGAGATCAGCTATCCGCCGAGATTTTACCAGAATTAAGAGATTCCCATCTCGTAGCTGAGATATCTGTTCGTATGAAGGGCTAATATTGTCTATTGCTTTTTTTAAAAGAAAAACACTGAAGGATGTCAGAGGTTTTTCCTTATTTGATGAAGAGACTACAATAAATTTCGGGTTGGGGGATGTAGAGTGGGTAGGAGGGGTGTAAATAAATTCGGTGGTGGGTGACGCAGGTTTTTTACGTTTTTTGTGTTTATGTTAGATTCCCTGAAGGGGCGCGTGGCACAAAGGCCATAATGTATTTTGTGTTTCACTGTAGCCAAGCGAGTATTTTGTGATCACTTATGAGTGGGAAAGAGAAAACCGAAATTTACTGGCTATAGAAATAGCTGAGATTACACCAACGAAAACAAAAGCGAGCAGAGCACAATGCGATAGATCGATGTTGCCGACTTGAAGGATAGTCGGTGACTTTTCAGGAAGATTAACATCGTTGACAGTACGAGAAATATTACATAAATTAACATAAAGCTTAAATATGTTAGCTGGACATTTTTCTTTCAAAACACCAAACGCACGCTCCACGAAACGACGTTTTCGTTTACGGGCTCTATTTTATCTGATAACAGATTCTGTGTCCGAACTTAAAGAAGAAGGTGGCATACGCAATAAAAAGATAAATTTTGTGACTATTGGAAAAAATTCATAAAATGAAAAATTCTCAAGCTAACCGTGCATTTTTTTACAACATGATCGCTATATACTCTTCTTATCTTTCGCATCGCCATGAAAGCTTCTATATAAGATCGCCCGATGATGCTCGATATCGGACGCGTGCGCCAGTAGTTAGAGGGACGCGTGCCTCGCGTCGATAAGCAAGTGGTCGATTTGGCTGGCGATTCTACAATCAGGAGAGCACCCAGACTCCATTGCGGGTGCGCAGTCTTGAAAATCTAGAGCTATTTATCACCGTTTAACAGACTGCTGCAAATTAGATTTGTTATACATGTCCGAAGGGTAAAGTTAATGTTTTTTTTTTCAATTTGTCCCACAACCAGCTTTTCAAACTTAATCATCATAGATTTTGCGAATGTTTGTAACAAAATAGCCGATCCTTTTGTGTCGGGTCAGAAAATCCAATATTTAACTTCTTACATGCACTTCGAAATGTATAGAAATTTATTTATAATATTTATATTTCTTTTATTTCAGCAACACGAAACTGGGAGTTTTCCAAATTAAATAAAATATGTCTAAATCGACTATTATTAGCTCTAAAATAAAAATAGTGCCGTCGGATAAATTGGTGAATTTTATCAGAGCAAATCGGAACATTATTGAGAATTTCCCTATGGCCATAAAAGTTCTTGGGCAATCAAGCGAAAATTTTCAAAAAAATTTTGGAAAAAATGAATTTATTGAGAATGTTGATCCAGTATTTTTAAGCCTATACGATTTTTATTGCATGAAGAAAATTCTAAATCAACTTCGATTGGACAAGAAAATAAATACATACGCATATGAATTTCTGGAAGAATGTAGTATTATTCTACCTGAGAATGAAGTTGTGCCTAGAAACGAGGAGTTGGAAGCCAGGTGTGAAAAACTGAGAGCGTCGCAAGCAAATACTGCTTACTTAAATATAACAAAAAATGTTGATTTGAATGTTAAGCAAACGCATGAGGATTCATTTGCATTTCAATGTAAGTACATATGTATTTGCATAAAATAACGTCACCTGAGTGGAAGAACATTGCAACTCGATTTTATTTATGTGATATCGTCAAAAAAGGTTGACCATGAAATTAGCATAGCTATATCCTGACAATGAACACAGGATATTTTCTTATATATTTATTTTAAATTAATAATTAATTAAAACTGCAGTCTAGGGTATTTATTTATTTATTTTCACTAATTCTATTTTAAATGTTTTTGAAGTTACACCTCTTTTGGCGCATTGAGGGCAACATTTCAAGTGTAATGGAAGCAGTCGGATATCGGAACCCACTACGTAATTATCGGATTTCAAAACACAATTGCAACCAGCTCAGTTAGTACTGTCATGTTACAGTGAGAGACCCTACGAACCATGTCAAAAAAGCAATATAAATCAACGTTTCCACACAATCGCTAAAAAAGGCAGGCCTAAAAACTCCTGGATCACACAAATGCAGCAACACCAGCATCAGTTACGTTATAAACGTACTTTTCATTAAATTTGTTGTGAATTTCATCATGTTTATGCATGAAAATAAAATAAAAAGATGGTAGACGGTCAAACAATGGCTTTAACTACAGACACAAACACACCAAATTACCAAAGGCAACCGTTCGCCCTAAAGGCAAGACCAACCAATTCTAAAGCTACCAAAAGGACCTGAAAATACTCAAAACAACTTAAAAAGTATTGAAAAATTTATTAGACAGTCGCCTGAAAAGTATTCCATCAAGTTTGAAAGGCCTTAACAAGGCTACACATTTTTCAATTAACCAATAAATATTGTTAAGAAATCTATGTTTGAGTTTTCAAATTGAAATTAAAAACTGTTCATTTACTTAAAAGTTATTATTTATTAACAATTAACGTGGAAACCTTTACGAAAACCAGTTAATAAGGTAAATTTACATTTGTCATTCAATTATACAAACACTATCGCAATTTGATAGTCGTATGTGTTTGTGAAACTTGTTAACATCCCGTTACTGGGTAACTTACCCCTTACTGTAATTGGTCGAAAATGAAATATTTTAAAATTTGAAGGTCCACAATATGTTTTTCTAATGTTTAGAAGTTGTCTGTTTTTTTTTTGGCTGCGCCAATGGTTGTGGTAATCTTCAAAAGATGGCATGCACGATTCGCAAACCCGAATAATCGATGAAAGAAATGCGCCTACGTCTTAATACACACCCAGCTGACTTCCCACATGGTTTGCAACATAGCTATTGATGTTGATCTTTTTTCTTCTCTTATTCTTGCTATTTCAATTGCATCTTGTCCGCTCGGCGTTTTTCTGTTGTAGATCCTCAACATTTTGCCCGCTAGAATGTCTATGTGTATCATTATAGCTATGGCGAAGGCCGCTTCGTCCGAGATGGTTCGAAAACCGCAGATCGTCCTTAATGAGCTAAGCCTGTATGCGGATGATAGTTTTTTTTTCTTGTTGAGCTGACTACTTCCCAACAATTCTTTTTGTTGTTTTTGTTGTGTTCATTTCTGTTGGGTCCCAACACAAAACCGTTATCGATGTCCGAATGTGTAGTCACTGCTGACACAAACCCACCACCAACTTAATGACGAGATATCGAGCGTTATTCAGCATTAGCCTAAAAGCTATTTCAACCGGATTTCACTCCTGCCCACTCACTTAACAGAATACAACAAAGGTCAGCCCACATGTCTAAAAATCCGAATCGTTGTTTGCAGTACACCTTAATTACGAATTTACTGGGCTCAGTCGTAATGCCTAGAACGGCTGTGGTCAAAGACTCGACGGTTTAATGGAATATGGTTTCCCACGAAGCCATCTCTCAACTAAGAGTTGAGATATGGGGTAGCACCTAGTTAAAGACGGCGTCGACTCGTCTTGTCACAGAAAGTTAATAAGGGTTTCTGTCTCACCCTCCTTCTCTGCCGCTCTTGGTCGGGGCCTGCTTATTGGTTATTGTCAGCTAACCTACATATCTGCAGGCTATCCACCACCTGTGACCCCAACAGTAACCTGAGCGTGTACGTACGTATGTGAACATATTTACGTTTACGTTTTCTCGCGTATACAAAATGATATCGACTTCGATCTTCGTTCGGGCCAATTCGCTGCGTATTGACTTAAATATTATCTGAAAGAAATGATACTGAATTCGGTCCGGCGGTTTTTTTTTACAAAAAGACTGATTAACTTCCCAGCAATGAGATTGTTATTGATAATTTGATGGTCACAATATGTATGTGTGTGTATGTACGTTTCTTACGTAAGGACGTTGGTGAATAGTTTTTTTGTTAATGGTACCTATCTCGCATATAAAAAGGGATATCGACTTCGTTCGATCCTAATCGCCGCGTATTTACCATAATACCTCGGTACAGCCGTTTTCTTACTTTTTACTTTTAAATACTTATTCTAGATAATTGTTCCTTATGCGGACGCCCTAAATTTAACAATATCTTATAATTATTGTCTTTCAGCCTAAAAACTATTTTACGAAATAATCTTACATATTATGTTATCATTGAGAAAATTGTTTAAAAAAAGCACCCGTTACTTCCGCATCCCTCTCCGCTATTGCGGTACTAAAACTGAGGAGCTCACTAGCCGATGAGCCGCTTATCTCTCGCTCTGCGGTTGCGGTGGTATAATACCGGGATACCATCCCTCGCCTGCACCAGCCCTTTAGCATCAATATGGACAAAAGCCTCCTGGGTGATAAAGCCAGATCGGAGCGTACTCTATGTTCATTTCATTGGGGTAGTAAACCCCCAAAGATCAGGCTATTGTCGCTGGCCATCGCCCTTGCAACGTACCTTCGAGTCACGTTAATAAGCAAATTGTCAATCCTATTCAACTGAGAACCATCGTATAAGACCTTGTTGGGGTAGTATTTTATATAGTTGGATTCAGGCGTTCTGAGCAACCGGAGACATGCCCTAAGACATTGTCTCTCCAAAACCCGAATCTTTTCCATATAACTAGGCGCTATACTAAAACACAATGGACAACCATAAGCGATGATCGGCCTTATAAGGGCCACGTAGCAAATGACCTTCACTCTGGAGTCAAGTTGACTGCAATGAAACAGTCTCCTTGTCAGAACATAAGCCTTCTTAGCCCCAGCAATACTACTACAACAACTATATGTCTATCGAAATATAGATACTGGTGAAGCCAGATACCCAGATATCTAAATACGCTTCTCACCGCCAATGGCTGCCCATTTTGTCCAATAATGGCCAATTTCTTGCAGTTTTTTCTGGTATCCCTAGAGGCCCCAGCCAATGTTGTTCTGAACAAGATTGTTTCCGTCTTCTGAAAGTTGATTTTCAACTTCCAGTCGACGCAATATCCCATAATTTCATCGAAGTCACGCTGCAAAAGAATTATAATGACCTCGATTTTAGGCCCTGATCTGTATGCCACCAAATCATCGGCATACGCTATAGCAAGTCTGAGTGAACCTACCAGATCACTCTTGTAAACAGAATCGGAGAATTCGCCGCTCCCTGCTATAAACCGTTTTTAATTTCAAAGACTCTGCTGCCACATTTGACAACGAACTTCTTTCCCATATTAAGCATATTATAAATTATATATAGCAAAGGTTTGTTCATCCCCCGCCTGGTCTACTTGTAAAAAGTCACTCTAACCATACCGAAAGCCTTCTCAAAATCAACCAGACAAGCACACGTGCATTGGTTCTTGCATTTATTCCACTGAATGTCGGAAACCAGTTTCGACGCGGCATGAATAGTGTCGTGCCTCGCCCTGAAACCAAACTGGTTGTCCGGAATGATGTTATTGTACTCGACCCACTTCAACGGGGCTCTATTGACAACCTTTTCAAAGACCTTGCCTATATTGGGAAGCAAACTATTCGACCGGAGATTGTCAGGGTTCGTCCTATATTTACCCTTTTTCAGGATAGGGTGTACCACAGCTACCTTCCAATGCGCCGGATAATGTGCATTATTCAGCGCATTTTTAAAGAGCGTGGTAAAAGTGTCTAGAGCCTCCAGAGGCAGGTGTCTCAATACTGCCTTTGGGACACCATCCATCCCCGCCGACTTTTTATTCTTTAATGACTCGAAGATGCAGAAGATCATCCTTCGACACGAACAAGTGCGAAACATCGCGGCCATTGGCGATAACGGCATTAGCATGGTTTTCATCATTGAATACGCTGAATCCGTTATTCACAGATCGCCAATTCTCAAGATCGGTGGGCAGATAGAAGTGGCTCACCAGAGCCCTATTCTCAATGTCGTGGTTACGGCGAACAGGATTGTTCACCGTATACACGGCCTCGAAACAAGCGCCTAGAAAATACACTTTTTCCTGTGGGTCCTCGACCACGAAAAAAGCGTCGGTTGAAGAGACACTTTCCGGAGTTATTCCAGCAATCAGTACTGTCTGTCTGTTCTCTATTGTCTATTAGATTCGGCCAGAAGGAATATCACTGTGATCCTTTTTCCTCGACAACTTATTAATCTGTGCAGCCGTTTTCTTGTTTAAATAAATATGGATTTTCGAATTTCGACTCATTCGGATATGGTTCGAATAAAACTGGTGAATATACATTTGTAGGACAGTAAGGCTACTCAGTTATTGACTACTGTTTAGTAAGAGGCGAATGGCTTTCCTTCATATCCGGGTGGCAATGGTGCAGTAGTAGTGTATTCGCTTACTGAATGGAAGGTCGTGCGTTCCAATCCCGGCCAAGTCCATTACTTTATATCGAATACATGAAATCGTAATCTCCCTAAGCAACTTAGACACCACCCGTGGAGAAAAACGATACAACTTCACCCAAACACTTCTTTCCTATCTCTCTATTCTTTCTAATAGTAAGTAGCACC
This sequence comes from Portevinia maculata, assembly GCA_949715645.1. Taxonomy (NCBI): domain Eukaryota; kingdom Metazoa; phylum Arthropoda; class Insecta; order Diptera; family Syrphidae; genus Portevinia; species Portevinia maculata. The sequence continues at coordinate 207,188,365 of OX454526.1, read as the reverse complement.
GAAAAGCATGCAATGAGATACGATATGCCAGGTGCTGCTTGCTGTTAAACACAAATGCTTACGCTGTGTTCTAACACTATAAGGGTACTGTAACAACAGAAAAAACGCTTTAGCGTAAACAAATTAAAAAAAAAAAAATATCCGATTTTGAAAATTAGTACTGAAGAGCTTACAGTACTCAGACCATTTGCCAATCACAGTTGAATTTGTCTTTACTTCAATACAACGAGAAGACTCAGGAGCCATACGTTTTCCCCTTGAACTTATCTGGAAAGAAGCTAAGGCAATTCAAGTGCCAATCTTGAAAACAACATTCAAAAAGAAGGCGAAGTCAATATAAACGGTATTCAAGAATTGGTCAAAACATCTTATCCTGTATACAGTCAATCTCATAGACAAAAATCAGTGTATTAAGAGAAATCGTACGATTTTGAGCGCGAGGACGCAAGGCAAAAATCGTTTGGATGGCTAAAAGTGTTTCGCAAATTTAGTAACAACTACTTCAAAAGTATTTATATCGAAACAAACAACGCTTTTAAGAGAATCTGCAAAGACAAAAATAAACAGTTTCAAAAAAAGGAGGCTCTCAAACTCACACGCTGTTTTTTTTTTTTTTTTTTTCACGAAAGAGTTTTGGCTCGCTGTAAATAAGTTTAACAGTAAAGAACCACAAATTTGTATACACCTTAACACTAGGGAATTTTAACACATTTCCGAACGCTTTCGATTCCAGTTACTAATACACAGCCCATTCAATATGCTGTACCCTCTTATTGTAATGATATATAAGATATACATATCAGTCACGAGGAAGTGCTTATGGTCATGAAAAAACTCAAGGACGGAATGGCACTGGGTGCCGACAGGATTCCGTAGATTTTTTTTAAAATATGCGACTGACGGCCTCACGAGCAACCTGACAGCGACGTTTAATAAAGTACTTGAAATTGGTCTTATACCACAAAAGTTTCAGGAATTTATTATATTCCCCATATACAAAAAAGGTAACATGTCGTATCCAGCCAATTACCGAGGATTATTCCTTTGGTCAACAACTAAAATTTAACTCCTCGTCTTTTCTTTGTCCGAGACCCTCGATGCTCTCGGTTTTTATAGCATCTACTTTGACATATTTTCTGATAGTACTAGAACTTGTACTTCAATTCAAAATCGTAAAATTAATTTTAAGATATATTTACTTAATTTTCAAGTAAAAAATACATGTCACAATATTACAGAAATACATACAACAAGTATATAGGTATCAGATACTTTAAATGTTGTGTTGTAAATTAGCCAGACGGTGTATCGCCCTGAGTATGCCATTTTTTCGAACCTTACATCTTGGGAGGTTATCAGTTTGAAGATTTTTCCCATCAGCCACTGTTGAGACGGAATGTTGTCATCAGCGATTAATACAAGTGTATCCAATACCACTTTGCCCGCTTTTGCAACCCAAGAAGATACTCCTTTGACCAACGAGCCCTGATAGTCATTCGCCATCAATGCATGGCTCAGCCATTGGGTTTAGTGGGCACCAAACAAGAAGTTTCCCGATTTAGCACCGACTCATCGCTTGAGTCGCTTGCCATCGCGCATATGGGTCTTGGATTTAGTATCGCCTCTATATCTGCCACCACTGTAGAGAGCTCTTCAAACGTCAAGTGCACTTGTCCGATATCTGACATTGAAGCGTCGTGGGCAACGCCAGCTTTCAGGAATGGTCTGGTTGGCTGCCCCTATCTTCTGGCAAATTTTCCATAATTTACGTGAGCAGCTTTTGACGATACTTGAAGCAGTGCAAACAGCTGTTTACAACCTTTTTCGCTAGTCGTCGTACATCCAGAAGCCAGAAACGTTGCTTGATGATCCCAACTAATGCCTGAGACCCAGCGTGATAGTTTTTTCCCGTGCAAATAAACAACAAGATTTTGGACAAACATATTAGATTTGGGGAGAAGGATAGGATGTTTTACAGAGTAAGGAATGTTCGCATGCAGCGAATGCCAACCAACTGGGATTAGTTTAGAGATTTAGCGTCTCGGAAGGATTTAGATTTTTGACGCAATATTTGGGCTGGTCGATGTTTCTATTTCCAACTGCTGTATTTCCTCTTTGAACGCCGACTGTTAATCCACCATCCGACACTGATGCAGATAGCAGTTAAGTGGCCTTTAAAGCCACTTTGTGGATTTCCTTATGCTCCTAGGCTCCGTCATTGACCGTTTTAACGTTTAACGTAACGAAAAATCCGCAATATCCTTTGGACATGATTCGACTTCATATAATCGTCAGAGAATAGATATTTTTGAAGCTATCAGCGTTACGTCTTTCTTTCTTCTTCCAGGTGCGTCTTTGTGGAATTTAAAACAATCCTTCTCTGGCCAACGCGCATGCGTCTGGTATAAAAAGTCTGGGCCACTTAACAATCGGCTTTCTAATAATTCGCTGACGTAAGCTCCTTTCGACACGATATCAGCGGGATTTTGCTTTGTGCTCACATGCTTCCACATTGCCGATGATAGTTCGCTTCCCATGTAGACGAATGTGCTGGCAACCAACAAGGCACAATTTCCGAGTCTGTCCATAGAAAAATGGCATCAACTAAGCTGACCAAGTTTGATAACATCTTAAAAAAGTAGCGGCACAAACAATTCTGCTGCACAGAGTTGGAGTCTAGGAATATTTTCCGTTTCGATTGGAGTCACCCAAGAATTGGCGCTAACAATATATAGATACAACATTCATACCCGGGAAGCATACGTGAAACCATGGATTTGTACCGACTTTGGGTTAGAAGTTAGCACGTATTGTAGCTCCTTCAGGCGAGAGCAGAACAATGCCCATTCGCTAAATATTCAAGCCTGTTTTAATAATTAAATTTGCTAACCCATAGATAGCTCAACTAAGTCTTCGCCCAAGCTTGTTGTGGAATGCAGGGATACGCTGAATAGGGCTTGTCATCGGCTAGATATCACTCTCGTCTGTGTTTTTTTCCTCGTCAGGTGACGGGAAATACAGCCACTAAAACCAACCAACCCATAGATATTAAAGAATTAATTTTCCGATTACAATTATGGGTTTAATTAAGAAGTGATCAAATAACATTAAAAAGTGACGCTAAAATAACTCGCTTGGGGACGTGTTTCGTAAAAGTAATATCTTGGTACCAAATAATGTAGCTGATCCAACACGGAGTTAAACCTTATGTCTAGCGTTTTGATGATATCCTAACCACTAGTCCGCAAAGGAACTTTCATGGATATTTTTTAACAGCGTCGTCTCATTGGCCCACCCTTTGCGTAGCACAAAACCTTTAAGATCGTACTTACGTTTGAGCAACAGTTAAATATTTCGTCAAATGAATCATCACCACTGAATAGAATGGGGCAGATGTGACAGTCCTCAACTAGAAAGCCTTTAAGTCTTCGGTTGATTTATTTCTCCACAATATACACTGATATTTCTGATCTCTATACTTTGATATGTCGAACTATTACTAGCTAAGGCGTACTTATAAAACCTAAACGCAACATGACCGAAAACACTTTGGATGACTGGGCCTTTCTACAACACCTCATTCAGTGAAGTATTTGACGATGTACGGCAACTACAGTCAAAAATTACTCTTAGATTTGTCGAAGAAGAGTCTGGACGAAGCACGCACTGATGAGGACAAAAATACTTCAGCTCATTTCTTCATACTCTTTCATGAATTGAGCATATTGAATCCTTATTACTTGATTCCTATTTAACCTTTTCTCAAGCGAAAAAAACCGTCATTTGGTTTTTCGTTATTACCAGGAAAGTAGCTAAGCAGGTGAACTGCGGATTAAGAATAGCCGCGGGCTCGGAAGTGGGGGCATATGTATGCAACAGCTGATGGTGAGGTAAAGAACAAACGCTACACTTATCCTTTGAGCAACGCCGTACCGAATGTCCCTTATCTAGACAATTGATGCATAGCATCAACCTTTTTGTCTGGTGTTGCAACCGGCAAATTTGCAAATTCAGTGCACGGTCTACTTTGACGACTATTTCCTTCAGTACCATTACACCATCGTGCACGCCGATCACCTATAGCACCTGAAGCTAACACTGAACAGTCTGAATGGGGCATTTTGGATTCTTTGACTTCGAGATTCTTACACCGATGATCTTACAACTTGGTAAACTTGTGCCACGATGGTAGCTTACTGTAATCCATCGCATCCTGCCCCTCGGCGTGAGGCTCGGGATCCACTCGATCTAATGCAAGGGAAATTAATATTGCCTCGGAAATATCCTTGATATTGCCTAAAGACTACAAAGCAGTCATCGAAACTGTAAATCTTATTTGGATCAAAATAGATTGAGTTGTGCAAAAATTAAATGTAGACGAAACTGAAAATCATTTTTATACCCTATTCTAGGGGTATATTAATTTTGACGCATAGTTTGTAACATACCTTAATATTGCCCGTAGACCCCTAAAAGTTACTATATTTATGATCAGCATCGATAGTAATGTCGATCTAGCCATGTCCGTCCGTCCGTCGGCAAAAATTAGGCCTTTAAACTGGACCTAGAGAGCTGAAATTTTAACCATATACTCTCTAGGGTTCCGAAATAATCAAGTTTACGAATTTTTGAAATCCGCCCACAGACACGCCCACAAACTCAAAAAAACAAAATTTTGGAAAAAATCGAATTTTGGGCTAGGAAGCTGAAATTTTTTATATATGATCTATGACTCCTAAAACTGCTCGGGATATAAAATTTTCAAAATCCGCCCACTGCCACGCCCACAAAAAAATAAAACAATTTGATTGAAAAACCAAAATTTGAGCTAGGGAGCTGAAATTTTTAATATATACTCTCTATGGGCCCTTTAAGCTCATGTATAAATATTTTCAAAATCCGCCCACTGACACGCCCACAAATAAATAAAACAATTTTTTTGAAAATCCAAAGTTTGAGCTAGGGAGCTGAAATTTATAATATATACTCTCTATGGGCCCTTTATGCTTATGTGTAAATATTTTCAAAATCCGCCCACTGGCACGCCCACAATTATTATTATTTTTTTTTTTTTTGAAAATTCAAAGTGAGCTAGGGAGCTGAAATTTATAATATATACTCTCTAGGGGCGCTTTATGCTCATGTGTTAATTTTTTTAAATCCGCCTACTGACACGCCCACAATTAAATAAAACAATTTTATTGAAACACCGAAGTTTGAGCTAGGGAGCGTTTTTTTTGATAAAATCCTTTAAATATTATATAACAAAATATGTAAAGCGTTCTTAACAATTCAACCATACTTAGACTTTTGTCACGCCCAATTATGAGTGATAGGAATAAGAATAGGGTATCCAACAGTTCGCCCAAGCGGACTGTAGCCCGTCCCTATGTTTTTTCTATGGTTCGTTAATTCAAACCTCAATTAAAATTGTTTTCACTATTGTATCAACATGGTTATTTTAGATATAATATGTAGGTACATAAACTTATGTACAAATACGGATGTGCAATTATGTACTGAATTCAAAATAAAATTTAATTTGTTTGTTGTTTTTTTTTAAATTTTTTTTTTATTTATTTTCAATAAAAGAATTCCAAATAGCAGATACATTATTATGTAATACATCCTTTTGAATGCGTAAATACAGTTTAGATGTATTATGCAATCAGATCAGCTTTGTTTTGTTTGGGTCTTAGTCTTAACATGTGAGTTCGAAATCGTGCACTTTACTAAGTATCTACTTATAAGTGCATAAAAAACTGAATTCGGGACGTTATGTTCTTACGAACTACCTTCACTAAATTAATGTCTAATGTCAGTATTACTTACATTAATTTGGGCACTTGTGGTTGTTTTTATTCTCGCTGGTGGTGGGTATTCTGTTGCTTCTTTTGCAACTGTACTTACTTGTTGCTGTTTCTCCTGCTATTTTTCTGCTACAGTTTCTCCTCTCGAAGAGCTTTTGAGTCGCCCTATTGAGAAGTAGCTGAGCCTCCTCCTATTCTTCTGGGTCTTCTTTGACTATATCATCATCTGCCGGAACCTTCTCCGACCTACTAGACCTCTTCCCCTTTTGACCCATTTGAAAAGCTAAGTCTCTCTTTCATCCGTCTCAATGGCTGACGAAACTGCACTGACCACCTGGCTGTTGCCTGATTTTCCGATCCTTGTGAGGTTTGGCTTTATCTTGTATCGACCACTTTTCCTTCATACGTTTAACAAGTTTATTTCAACTACACAAACAAACCTACACAAAATTTCGAAGTAATTTTTGCACAAATCAAAAGGATGAAGAGTTTAACATCTATTCCGAACGAAAAAATTGATAAGCTTCACATAAAAATTATACTCTTAGGTGTTTATCAGACTTTCACAAGAGGTTTAAAAACTTGGGGCAGCTCTTATGTTTAAGATTCTAGCCTCAGACCAACCGCTCAGTAGTCTAACGCACACCCACCTAATTCCTTCCTAAAAAAATGCACATTAATTTCATACAAACTTAAGAAAAATATTGAAGCACATTGTAAACGTTTTTTTTCAGTGAAGGAAGTCAACCGTCAAATTATTGCCGTTGTTCAATTTGTATGCTCCGTGATCGCAGGATTTGTTTTTGGCTTTCTTGGCGTTCAGTTAATAATTGGTAACTTGGATTTTGGATTTCGGCTGTTATTGGGAATAATGTGTGCCTTGATAATAGCGCTAGCAGAAATTTATTTTTTGGCGAAAAAACTAAACGAATGTGAAGACATGTATACAAATAAAGTAAAGAAAGAATAAAGTTGTTAAACAAAATTATTTTTAATGTGTATATTTTTTTGTCAATTATGAATTAATAGAGCTTATTATGCAGTGAAAATACTCCGCGATGTCTTCGCCTTTTCCAGAAAAGTCGCAAACGGCGTTGTACCATCTTTTTCTTCCTTGACGACGAAGATATGATCAGAATTAAAAGGAACACAACCCTTAACGTCGCAGACGACCTAACACTGCTAGCGGCAACAAGATTCCTACTCACCATTAGCAAACAAATAACAGAGTGCCTTATCCATGTTAAGAATCTGGACCAAGAATTGCTGAATTGCGGCTAACCCGCAAAAGTAAGAATAGGCCCCTTTCACCAATAAAATGATAATAGCTGAATTTAAGATGGAATCAATTGAGGGAGCTCCATTGTAAAATTGATACTGACAAATGGTAATTTGGTCTGGTGGCAGGCGTTGGTTGTGCAAAGATACCAACTTGAAGACTGACTGGGAACCAGTGCTGAACTGACACGGCTCTACTTTTTTTCGATCGTCATTCGTTTTTAACCTCACTCTGTTAATAAATTCCCTTTAAGCAAGATACTCCGTTTTATATCCGCAAACGGAGTCAATGACGTATGGACGACTACGAATGCGGCTCCACATACGGGTCTGTAAACAGAAGATTATCGGCTCCAATTAGTATGGAAATTAAATACACTAAATACACAATCAGCTCTGTGTCGTGGAGTGCTTAAAGCAAGCAACTATCACGAGCAGAAATTGCCGGCACATAAAGTGCTCTCACAGGCTCATCATTTAGTGCAGGTGTTAGTAAGGACAAAACAATTAAAAATACAATAATTATGTACCTACAAAATACTAACACAGACACAAAATAATGCAAACAATTTAAGACATTAAAGCACTATTACGCAAAATATTTTTTAGCTTAATTTTACTAACATGCAAGTCAATCACATGATCATTTAGATTATAGATTCTACTCATGCGACTAATAGGCTCATGCTTCCCATAATTCGTTCTATGATGGGGGCTAAACAATAATTCAGCACTGCGCAAATTATGGGCACCACCACGAAAATTAAAGCCAATAGACGACAGCAAGTCAGGTGCATCTATTTGACCGGATATAAGCTGCTGTAAAAAAATGATATCGCTATTAAGCCTTCGTTGAGAAAGGGGTAACATTTGAAGAAGCTTAATACGCTGACTGTAAGGAGGAAAGTTAAAAGGATCATCCCATGGAAGTCCTCTAAGTGCAAATCGAATAAATTTACGTTGAATGGCCTCTATTCGATTTGAATGAATGTTGTAGAACGGCGTCCAAACTTGTGAAGCATACTCTAGAATCGGACGGACAAAACAATTGTACAATGACATAGTAACGTATGGGTCATTAAATTCTTTCGCCCACCTTTTTACGAAGCCCAGCATAGAATTAGATTTATTAACAATAAAATTGATATGCTTGGCAAAAACCAGTTTGGGATCGAAATAAACCCCAAGATCCTTAAAATTATCAACATTACAAAGAATATGTTGAGACAAAGAATATTGAAAGGTCGAAGGTATATTCTTTCTAGAAAATGTCATATCTTGACATTTAGTAGGGTTCAGGGATAAACCGTTTAAAAACCGTTAAAAAAAAACGCGGAGTCACATGTATATGTATTGTGTTACGTTCGTGGCTGTGGTGTTGGGTCATTGCTGGCATGCTGGACCGGCCTGTTCGCTCGCCGGAGGGCGTGGAGAACTTGACCCAGAACGCTACAAAAAAAATTATGCCAGTCTTTGGCGAAAGCTGGAATGCGCCTGAGAAAAAATGTTCTTTACCCACCCTACCTGGTCACCATACTCGCCTCGGTAACCCCTTCACTGGCATCTTCTCTGTGTCCACTCACCACATCGCTCTGTCCCTTCTTCGCCTCATCTCCTCATCCTCTCATCTCTTCTATTCAGCAACCATGTTCAATCAAAAGATTCAGATTTCATACAATATTCTTCATAAACATTTTATTGTGTTAAAAAATATAAAACAAAAAATTATCTTAACTTATTTGCTCTTTACTTTACTTTACTTAAAAAAATCTAGAGTAAGTAATCTTTAAAACAGCGACAAATGTATGTATGTACCACAAATTTTACTACCTTTAACGAATCTTTGTTCCCCGCCCCAGCTTCTATAATTGTATATATATACCTATTTATATAAAATAGTCAATTTTACTCACCAAAAAATTCCTTAAACACATCCAGGAACTGACGATTTCGTGGCCACTGCATCCAGGTTGCTCCGTACCGCCTTTTTATGTACCTGTTTCACTTTTGAAAGTAATTATTTCTTTATATAATATATGTATATTAATTATATGGCTTTTTCCTTTAAAACACTCTTAATTCTAAGTTTAACTTCTTTTTCTCAACTGTATATTAGGGTTACTTTATCTAACCTTCAGTATTATTTTAGATAAATTTACATTAAATTAAACACGATTGAAAAAGATTCTTTGATTTCATACAAAAAAAAGTGTAAAACTGCTTAGTCCGGGACTCGAACCTGTACTTCATTTAACTGCTATTGTTGGTAGTGAGCCTTATTGCGAAGATCAATTGACAGTTGATAATTGACTATGTATTTTCAATGTGTGCTATTGTGAACGATTATAATAAATTTGAATTTTTTTCCACAGCACTCACTAGGTTTACAACAGTGTCTTTTACTTCTTTTTAGTTTAACTTTGCTTCAACGACTGTTAATTTTAAAAAGGCTAGTCGGATTTTTCTAGCTTTTGTTCCTACCGGCAAATTTCCCCTTTTTCCTAATGTAAAACATATCCCAGTTACTTAATACTGTTTGAGCTCGCCTGTGTCATTGGATATAGAGTTTATAGTCACGTCGTGTATTCGACTTACACACCACCTAACGGCGTAAGTATGCCATTAAAAAAGCTATAAATATACTAGCACTTATCTACAAAATGGAATTATGCATATTCGTAGTTATTTTTGTTGTCTTCCATTCTCGTTGAATAGAAATGCAATGCAAACTCGTTATGTGAGGGTGAGTTCCATTTCCTTCGTTTATAAAGAAGATTTTCATAAGATTTTCTACAAACCGTTTATTATCGAATTTATTTTTTTACTTCTCATGATGCGAATATGATGTGTAGGTGAGAGGGATGCGGTATATGGATTGTATATTAGTTGTTGGCTTTGATGGAAGTTTGGGGTAGGTTATGTCATATTGCAAGCAGGTGTATGTAAAAATTACAAATTCCCGTCAGTTGAACTTCTTAGGTAGGTACTTGACAAAGCCAGAAGTCTTAACTTTTTCTGTGTTAATAAGTGAATAAGAGTTTCTTACAGATTTTCAAGAATAGTTTTGATAAGTATCATCTTATTTATTATAATTATATTAATATTACATTATATATTATTATATTATTATATATATATTAGTTATTCATATCCATATACATATTTTTTTACTTATTTATCTTTTTTTATATATTTTTTATATATATATACATATATGCACATGCTTAGGATACCTTCACCCGGAGAGTTCCTGGTGCAGTATCCCAGTCCTCCATGGCAGTCCTCATAGTCTCCGTTTGACTAACCGACATTACCGTTCAAATCTCCGGCAACAAACAAAAGTCCCGTAGTAGAACATCTTTAAAGCTTTTGCCATAACGTTCAAGAAACGCGCCCGATTTCCGGTGTTTTCGACCCGAGCATTTCTGTCCGTCACATGATTAACATTGCATTTAACAATTAATAATTCTTATAGACGTCTATTTCACATGTATATGAAACATAGCGATAATTGTAAACAAAAGAGGAACAAGTGGAGAGCGTCCCTAGTCACTGTAATCAGTCTTAGTGAGCCTTATTGCGAAGATCAATCGACAGTTGATAATTGACTATTTTCAATGTGTGCTATTGTGAACGAACGATTTTAAAGGATTTTGTCAATCGCAGTCAATTAAAAAATGCGATTGACAAAAATACCAAATGAATCGTTCGTTCACAATAGCACACATTGAAAATAGTCAATTAGCAATTGTCGATTGATCTTCGCCATAAAGCTCAGTAACTCTAAAACCATTAATATTGGCGTTCCCCAAGGTTCTGTTCTTGTGTCTATTCTATTTTTGAAGAACCGTTTTGCTGGAGAAGTTAAGGCCTTTGCAGATGATTTGAGTATCGACTATAGATCAGTTAGCCCCTTGGACTTAGTATCTGATATAAATCATAACGTTAATTTGCTAAGAATTTGGTTTGCTGGACATAAACTTTTAGTAGGTTAGGTTAGGTTAGGTAGACGTGGCTGTCAGCCAAAGCCAACACACTTAGACCAATGATAGGTCCATTGTGGTACCACACAGATCTGGGGATTACCCTCACTGCTTGTTGAACCAGTAGGAGCTTCTTATGAAGCGCGAAAGACTTCTAGCGCCAGTGCTGGCTAAGTCGCTTGTGTCATTGAACAAGAAGTCCCCTAGATAGAGATTTCTTCTATGGGAGAGCGCAGGACACGTGCAGAGAAGGTGAAGTACAGTCTCCTCCTCCTCCTCGTCCATGCAGCTTCTGCAGAAGTCATTTGAGCACACACCGAGTCTGGATGCGTGCCTGCCTATTAAGCAGTGACCTGTGATAACACCTATAGTGGAGCTAATATGCAGTCGGTTTAATGAGATTAGACACTTAGAGCGTCGCAGATCCAGCTTCGGCCAGATCCGCTTAGTCGCTAGACATGTATTGCTACTCGTCCACCTAAGGTTTGTTCTCTCGATTGCGAATAGCTTAAACAAGAGTTTGCAAGTAGCGATTGGTATACCTAGGGAACCTTTATCAGGTAAAGGAGGTAATGTGGTTCCTTTTTTGGCGAGATCATCTGCCCTGCAGTTACCTGGAATGTCCCTATGCCCCGGCACCCAACAGAGGTGAATATTGAACTGCTCTGCCATCTCCGAAAGAGATGATCGGCAGTCTTGGGCTATGATGGAATTTGAAGAGACTGAGTCCAGGGACTTAATCGCGGCCTGCCTATTCCTCTTCAGCCACGCCAGGGCTTCTTTTATCGCCAAAATTTCCGCCTGGAACACGCTACAGTAATCAGGAAGACGGAAAGAGAGGCTAAGATTTAGCTTTTCTGAGAAGACTCCACCACCTACCCCATCGCTAGTTTTTGATCCATCGGTGTAAAAGTGGATCGATTTATCATTCGCAAATGCATCATCATCCCAGAATGATCTGGAAGTAATGGTGATTTGGAAGTTTTTTCCGAACTGCAAACGGAGTATGGTATAGTCTATGTTTCTGGGTAGAGACTTGAAGGAGTCTAGAATAATGCAGCGGCCAATATTGTTATTGGTCCACTGCGAGGTAGCTTTTAAGCGGACAGCGGAACATGCCGCTGTTTGCATGCTAAATATATCAAGGGGTATCAGGTGTAGCAGAATGTCCAGAGCAGCGGAGGGGGTAGTACGGAGTGCTCCGCTAATGCACAGACACGCTGAACGCTGGACTTTGCCAAGCTTGTCGCGGTTTATAGCTTTTTCTGGAGCAGTCCACCAGACAACCACCCCGTAAGTAAGAATTGGTCTTACCACCGATGTATATAGCCAGTGCGTAATGCGGGGTTGTAAACCCCACTTGTTGCCAATGGCTTTTTTACAAGAGAAAAGTGCTACTGTAGCTTTCTTGACTCTTTCTTGTATATTGGATTTCCAGCTTAACTTCCTATCGAAGATTAGACCCAAACATTTTGCTTCGTCAGAGAAAGTTAAGCTTGTACCGCTAATAGAGGGAGGGTCAATATATGGGATTTTATATTTCCTGGAAAAGAGGACAAGCTCGGTTTTGTGGGGGTTAACGCCCAGTCCGCACTGGTTAGCCCATCTCGTTAGCTTGTTAAGAGCGTTTTGCAGGAGTTTCTTTATGGTGTTGAGGTGTTTTCCAGAGACGGCAATAGAAACATCATCCGCATAGGCAATCACTCTGCAGCCCTCCCCTTCCAGGTTTATCAGTAGTTTGTTCACCACCAAGTTCCAGAGAAGGGGAGAAAGAACACCGCCTTGCGGCGTCCCTCGACTGACAGACCTCCTAGCAGATGTTACGCCCAGTTTTGAATTTATAATCCGACTATTTAGCAGTAGATTGATCAATTCACCAAGCGAGCTATCCACATTCAGTTCTGTCAGTGCGTTTGCGATTGCAGATGTGTTAACGTTGTTAAAGGCGCCTTCTATGTCAAGGAAAGCAACCACGGTATACTCCTTGTGATGGAGAGAGTATTCGATTGTGCGTACTAAGGAATGAAGAGCGGTTTCCACCGACTTTCCCTTACAGTACGCATGCTGAGCTGTAGACAGCAATTGCGGGTTTATGTGCATGCGGAGGTGGATATCAATCAATCGCTCCAGCGTTTTGAGGAGGAATGAAGATAGACTAATAGGTCTGAGCTCCTTTGGACTGACATGGGAATATTTGCCAGCCTTGGGTATAAAAACCACTTTTACTTCTCTCCAAGCCCGGGTGATATGAACCAGATTTAGACAGCTTTTCATGATCATCTCCAGCACAGGCAGGATGATATCCGCTGACATTTGTAGTTCGGCAGGTATTATGCCGTCTGGTCCTGCAGACTTGAAGGGTTTGAAGCTTTGTAGCGCCCAAGTCAGCTTGTCCCTAGTTATCAGACCGTGAGGGTAAGTTACCTGTGCATGTGACCTGTTAAGGCTATAATTGCCGGTAATATTGGAGCTACCTCAAAAGTGAGTATCAAGTAGCAGATTGAGCGATTCTTCGCTAGATGCCGTCCAAGAGCCGTCTGCCTTCTTAAGGCAGCTAGGCATAGTAGGATTTGAAGCAAGGATTTTTCTTAGCCTAGATGCTTCAGAGGATTCTTCTATTTTTCCACAGAAGAGTCTCCATGACGTTCTTTTGGCTTTCCTTAACTCTTTTTTGTATAATTTGAGGGATTCCTTGTAGGAGTCCCAATCGTTTATAGCTTTTGAGTTTTTAGCAAGATTGAAGAGTCTCCTGCACTCCTTTCTAAGTGGTCCCAGCTCAGTGGACCACCAGTGCGGCTTCTTTTTCCCCCTAGGTTGTACGAGGGGACACGATGCAGACATTGCTTCGTTAAAGGCCATGGAAAGCTCATCGACTTTATTGTCAAGCTCGTTGGAGTTACAGGGGGGACTTAAGAGTTCAGAGTTAACACGTTTGTATAGAGTTTCTCTGTAATAAGGCCAGTTGGTTTTCCGAGGATTGCGGAAGGAAGGTTGGCATGGAGGATCAACGTTAAGGTTGAATAAAAGATATCGGTGATCGGAGAACGAGTGATCAGCCGATATTTTCCAACCCGTTATCATGTCGTTGATGGTATCGGAGACAAGAGTAATATCAAGGACTTCTTGTCGGTTTTTGGTAATGAATGTGGGTTCATTACCTAGGTTACAGACAATGAGGTTAGTACTTAAAAAAAATTCCAAAAATGACTCACCTCTGTTGTTAATATCTGAGCTGCCCCATACGGTGTGATGAGCGTTAGCATCACAACCGATTATGAGTTCAGCTTTCTGCCTCCTTGCTTCATCGACCAGCCTCTCTAGGTTATCTCCTGGGAGAGGCCCCACGTGATCGTGGGCGAGATAAGCTGATGCCAACCAGAATGATCTGCCTGCAGTCTCCAGTCTTGCCACAGTCATATCTCGATCGCTGAAATTAGGGAGTAAATAAGCATTAATGTTACTTTTCACTAGTATGCACGATCTGGGTTTAACTTTATCAGTCACATACAGTGGGTAGTATCCGGGAGTCCTGAGTCCTCGAATCTGGTTGTGTACTCGTACAATCCAGGGTTCTTGGATCAAGACGATGTCTTCTGCGTCTTTGGCTAGACGAAGAAGAATGAGTGCGGCCGAAGCCTTAATGGAGTGTTGGAGGTTAATCTGTACTAACTGCTGCATTTTCGCTACAATCAGGCAGAGATACCTCCACCACGGTGTTGTTCAGGCCTTCCAATTCCAAGGATGAGCTGAGAAGCTCGTCTTCACTCAGAAGAACCTTGTCTAGAGAATCAGTCTCCATATCTGACAGGACGTCGGAAGTGGATGGTGATTTTTTGGGTAAAGAGGGTTCATCATCCTCCAGCGAGGGGAAGGAGATTGAAGCTCCAGGATCTGAGACTGCGATCATAGAGTCAGAGGGAGGAGGAGGAGGAGGGGGTAGTTTACCCGCATCCATTTCGTCCTTTTTATAGACCCGCATTTTGACATCGTGCCATGCGAGCCAAGGTTTCTTGGTTGATTACAACCACGACACATCTGTAATCGCCCTTCAGCTCTTCCAGTTTGGCAACTTTCCAGTTGTGGGTCGGAAGTGAAGGGTTGCTCAATTGCAGGACTTCCAGGATGCCCTCAGGGGTGGATGGATCCGCAGTGATCCAGATGCGAGATCTTGGTCGGCAGGGGATGTCTTCCCTCGCAACAACCTCGAACTTTGCGCCAGGCCACACCTCTCCAAGCCTGCTTATTGCAAGCTTGTAGAAATCGGCCGATCTTTGGTCATCACACGCGACCAGTTTGATATGACCTTGATGCCAGCCGCCTTTATGCGTAAGCGGATGAGGTCCGGGATGATTCCTTATGAAGGTGGAGAAGGAGCGCGAAAGCGCTCTCTTAATCATATCCCACTTCTCCTGGGTGATGGGCCCGTCAATGTCGTTGTGATCGATGACTGCGACCACAATCTTGTCTTTCAATATGTCGCTGAAAGACCTGAGAGATGTGATAGTGGGAGAGATGCCGGTGTTGTGCACTCTCTGCCTCTTGGGAACCGAGCTGGTTCCTTCCACTGACCTCTGGCGTTTTATCGACGGGTCGCAGGACTTGAGGATCTGCTGAGCCCAATCTAGTTTAGCTGTTTGTGCGGGCGTCCTATCCTTCTCCGCGATGGTGCCACACATCTGCTGGATCCGGATGGCATTGCGTCGTTGCTTGTAAGACGCCTTGGATCTGTTGATACGGGGTCCCTTGGTGTTGGAAGGGAGGGGATTATGATTCACAGTCCCATCACCATCAAGTTTTTTATTGTCAACGCTTTTGCCGACTTTTGCGGGAGGACCATGAGTAGCCACAGTCCGTCCTACAGTCAGCTTAGAAACGTTGACAGCAGACGTTGTTGTCTTGTTAGGGCCGGCAGAGGGGGGACCATGAGTCACAGTCCTCTCCCTGTCGGAGAGGGATTTATTGAGCTCGCAACCACTAGTGGAGGGACCATGTGTATCCACAGTCCCAGCACTAATTGGTGCCAGGTGAGCTTTGCCGGTAGACAGCATGGTCGCCGTGCTACCGTCCGGTATAGAAGGAGAACCGGCCGTAAAATTTTTTGTTTTTGTTTGTTTTGTTTTATTTTTGTTCATGTTAGATCCCACGAGTAGCGGAGAAAAGAGGTCCATCTGCACAGAGATCCGCATTGTGCAGATAAGGCTAGTTAATCCGGAGGGCGCCAGGTATCTGGATACTCCGTGGGCGACTGAGCTATTTGATAACTGGGCCCTCAGCCAGGTTGACTCTCGGCACGGGTCGTATTACACCTTAGTCCAGCCCAGGTGGTAAAGGAGGGGAAAGGGGAAGGACGTTTTGTCCTGTGAAGGTCACATAGTAGCATGTACACGTACTTAACTTGCGCCTTGAAAAGAAAAAGAGGAGAGGGGACGTAGAGTCCGGGTCAGTACCTGGTTGACGCTCGTCAGCAGCCTGTCTGTCATGGGTGGCCCTTAGACAGCATAGCCTGTTGAACCTGCGCCGTAAGCCTTCGCACCGGTACCATCGAATGCAATGATGGCACACACGGCATGGTGACTGACCCCGCGAAGGAAACTTTTACTAAGTAATAAAACTAAGCTTATGTTTTTTAGCCTTAATACGGAAGTCATCCCGGATATTGATGTTATATTTCATGCTCGAACCTGTCCAAAATATAACTTGCATAATAATACCTGTTCTGTTCAGAATGCTAAGGTCTCTTTTGATGCGAATGCCGATTGTAACGTCAATTGCTTTAAAATTGAAAATGTTGATTGCTTTAAATACTTAGGAGTTATAATTGACAGAAATTTCAGCTGGTCTGAGCATATCCTAAGTCTGAAGCAATATCTTCTTTCCACTATTCGTTGTTTTTATCGTCTAAGAATGTTTTGTTCTAACAGTTTGTTAAAAAATAATATATTATGGGATTTTCCATTCTAAATTGCAATATGGAATAAGCTGTTGGGGGGTGCATACCAGAATAAACTTCAGCAACTGTCTTTACTGCAAAAATGTGCAATAAGAAAAGTTTGTAACTCTTCCCCGCTAGCTGATTCCATGGAGCTATTTAGGCTTACGAGAACTCTCCCATTGAAACATCTTTTTTTTATTTTAAGGTACTTCGAATTTTCTTAATGAGAGGTGGGTACTTGCAAAGTTCAATATTATGTCCCTGTTCCTCCTTTTCGCACCACAAGCTTTAGAAATTCATTTTGCATTGTCTCATGCAAATTATTTACCAATCTCCCTGTCCCTGACATACGAACCATTGTAACTCTTCTATCCTCATTTTTAAAAAAAGTTAAACTTCTTGGTTTCGATCATAATAAAATTGAAGTTTTGCTGCGCTATACGGTTTAATTATTTATTTGTTAGTTATTTTGTGTTGTCATGAATTTGCTCTAAATGATTATTTTTTGCTTTATTTACTTTCCTTATTACTTATAATCATAATTTGTTATAATTTGCTCACAACACATTGAATTGTTACTTGAAGTGGCATTAGCTCTATTTTCTTCTTCTTGAAATACAAATGCCACTATCTATTCTCATTTTATTTGTAAATTAAATTTAGTATAAAATTGTATCTATATTACCTATATAATGAGAATAAAGAATTATAAATAAAAAAAAAAGTAGATAAACTCTGATATACACCTCCTTGACAAAACCTACCCTAATTTTCCATAAAAACAAACAAATAATATACCATCTTTTTGTGTAAATAAGTGACAATGAATACTCATTCTTAGCTTAAAGATGGATAATTTCTTTTAATTTTCCTGAAACGGACAACTCCCTTAGGTGGAGCAAATCTTGCACCATTGATGTCCGCTCTTGTAAGATTTCACTGTAGGTATATACCTACAAAACTTATATTATTTCTGGGATAGGATAAAAAATGTGTACTTCTTTAAAATGTGATATGCCTAACCATGCGGTGATGAAGTTCAATACTTTAAATTTTTTTGCATATGAGTGCCTATCTATAAACTTTCTTTATTGTACCTACTTCAAAAGATAAATTTAAACTATACATACTTTGTTACTTTCTTACTCGGTCTTCCTGAAACTGAATTTTGCTTTATATCGGGCGCTAGTCAGCCACCCAATTTCTATCACAGATATTATTTTTGCTAATCGTTGAATCACTAAAAAAACAACCTTACTATCAGAGTTTTAAGCCCTTTTACCAGCTAAGCGATCCACCCATGTACTATCGTGGGATCAGGGGAGATTTTTTTGCAGAGAAAATTTTGGGGGATGATATTTTTCTGGGATAGACTAACAAAAATTAAAACTCTGGACACCTCTTCGACTCACAAAAAAGGATATTCTGAAGGTGGGATATTTCAACCGTGGATATTATAAAGAAGAATATAAACTACAGTAATTATTACTAATTTTTGGAATTGAAGTGGCCAACAGCTAGTGCCGATCCAATGCCTAAGCCATGAAGCTCGTTCAGTGGGTATTAAATAGCCGAATGCGGAAAATAGTACAGCTTTCTGAAGACCAGTGCGGGTTTGTCGCAGGTAAATCAACCACAGATGCAATCCAAAGTATAAGGATCATGATTGAAAAACATCGTGATTTTTTGAAGGATTTGCATGTGGTTTTGGTTGATTTTGGAAAGTCCTGTAATAGACAACCAACGGATCTGTTATGGGTAGCGGTAAGACAACGAGGAATTCCAGAAATCTACGTACGGATGGTCATGGACATGTATACATGTATGAGCGAGTAAAGACAAGAGTAAGATGTATCGTTGGCGTCACCGAGGATTTCGCAATCAAAGAGGTGTAACCAAACCCAAAAAAATATCGGGTGTAAATTTCACAACAAGTTGCAATCAATCTTACAACTAACTGTTTATTTGTATATTCAACAGAATTTGCGATCAAATTCACAAATAATTGCTAATTTTACAGATTTGCTATCATTTCAACAACAAAATTGTTAAAATGAACGCAATTTCTTGTTGTAGAATTTACAACGTGTTGTCAATTTTGGTTGTCAATTCGACATCATTATGAATTTGTGAAAACCACACCCCAATTGTCCCAAATTTACAATCTAAATCTATCAAAAGTGCAAAAACATGCTAAAATGACAACCGAATTTGCCGAATTAACAACAAGGCAATCACATCGACAGCTAAAAATCTAAAATCTACAATTATATCCAAATTTGTTGAATTTACAACAATGCAATCAAATCGACAGCCAAACATCTCAAATCTACAAAAAGTTGTGCTTTCAACATCCAATTTTGTTGAATTCACAGCAATGCAATCAAATCTGCAACTGTTGAAATCAAAGTGAATCGTTCCGTTATCAAAACATTCCATCGCAGTTGAATCAGGTCGGTCTTCCTATAAAGTAGCTTCATAAATGTGAAAAGTGATATTTTTTTACTATCTCAAAATACTGAGAAAGGTGAAAGTGAAATTGTAAATCCATCAACTAGTAATTCGTCGTCGTCTTTTTATACCCTATTCTAAGGGTATATTAATTTTGACGCATAGTTTGTAACATACCTTAATATTGCCCGTAGACCCCTAAAAGTTACTATATTTATGATCAGCATCGATAGTAATGTCGATCTAGCCATGTCCGTCCGTCCGTCCGTCCGTCCGTCCGTCTGTCGGCAAAAATTAGGCCTTTAAACTGGACCTAGAGAGCTGAAATTTTAACCATATACTCTCTAGGGTCCCGAAATAATCAAGTTTACAAATTTTTGAAATCTGCTCACAAACTCAAAAAAACAAAATTTTGGAAAAAATCGAATTTTGAGCTAGAAAGCTGAAATTTTTTATATATGATCTATGACTCCTGAAACTAATCGGGATAAAAAATTTTCAAAATCCGCCCACTGACACGCCCACAAATAAATAAAACAATTTTTTTGAAAATCCAAAGCTAGGGAGCTGAAATTTATAATATATACTCTCTATGGGCCCTTTATGCCCATGTGTAAATATTTTCAAAATCCGCCCAATAGGGAGCTGAAATTTATAATATATACTCTCTAGGGGCCCTTTATTCTCATGTGTCAATTTTTTTTGAATCCGCCTACTGACACGCCCACAATTAAATAAAACAATTTTATTGAAACACCAAAGTTTGAGCTAGGGAGCGTTTTTTTTGATAAAATCCTTTAAATGTCATATAACAATTCAACCATACTTAGACTTTTGTCACGCCCACTTATGAGGGATAGGAATAAGAATAGGGTATCCAACAGTTCGCCCCAGTGGACTGTAGCCCGTCCCTATGTTTTTCTTTTGGATTTGGAAGGAAGAAAGACATCGCATCAACTTTCCACAGAGAAGTCAAGGTTGGTACATACAAAGCAACAATAAAAACACTTTAGAAATTCTTCGGGACTGGCCACTCTATAAGCATGCAGATTCCTTTTCATTGGTTGGTTGGTTGGTTGAAAACGGCCCTCGGTGAGGATGCACTTAGACCAGAAGTAGGTCCATTGTGCTGCCGATGTGTAAGGTGGGTGGGTCACCCTCTTACTCAGGGAACCATTTGCCTCTGAATGAAGGAGCTAATCCTTGCTGTGCAGGCGTTGTTAAGATCGTTTAGATCATTGAAAAGGTATTCACCCAATGTAGCCTTCCTAATGTTGGCGAGTGCAGGACACGTGCAAAGGAAGTGACTGATGGTCTCCTCTTCTTCCTCGTCCCTACAGCTTCTACAGAAGTCATTGTAGGGGATGCCCAGCCTTTGGGCATGTCTTCCTATAGCACAGTGCCCGGTGAGGGCATTTACTAATTTCGAAAGGGTTCCTCTCTTATGCCTCAGAAGTCCGATGGACCTGGATTTGTTAAATGTCGGCCAGAGTAGCCTTGCGGTGTTGCACTGGTCGAGTTGGTGCCAACGACGGTTGGCTTCGTTCACCGCATTGGTGTCTATGAGGTTTTTAGCATAAGACGTTGGCGCCTCGATGTCGGTGACGCTTATGCTATTTAAACCAGAAGAGCCTCGTCGGGCCAGTTCGTCAGCTTCACAATTCCCTGGTATGTCACAGTGACCCGGCACCCAGCAAAGGGTAACTTCTTGGTAACTTCTTCTTCAATATTTTGTTCATTTAATTTAATAATCAGTTCAATTAAAATAGATAAACATTGATTTTGAATCAATACATCCGCTTTCAACAAACAATTTATTCTCTGAGCACGCCGAAGTGAATGGTTTATTTTTAAAATGCTATCAACTGGAAGATGGCTTAAAAAACAAAGAGTACAAGAGCCAGCTCCATGAGATATCCCAGCTATACGTAAAGGTACGATCTTTAATAGTAAGCAATGTTTAATGTATATACATTGTAACTTGTTTATACCCTATTCTATAAGGGTATATTAATTTTGACGCATAGTTTGTAACATACCTTAATATTGCCCGTATACCCCTAAAAGTTACTATATTGTTGTTTATACCCTATTCTAAGGGTATATTAATTTTGACGCATAGTTTGTAACATACCTTAATATTGCCCGTATACCCCTAAAAGTTACTATATTTATGATCAGCATCGATAGTAATGTCGATCTATTAGGCCTTTAAACTGGGCCTAGAGAGCTGAAATTTTAACCATATACTCTCTAGGGTCCCGAAATAATCAAGTTTACGAATTTTTGAAATCCGCCCACAGACACGCCCACAAACTAAACAAAAACAAAATTTTGGAAAAAAAAGATTTTTGAGCTAGAAAGCTGAATTTTTTTATATATGATCTATGACTCCTAAAACTGCTCGGGATATAAAATTTTCAATATCCGCCTACTGACACGCCCACAAATAAATAAAACAATTTATTTATTGAAAAATCAAAATTTTGAAATTTATAATATATACTCTCTAGGGGCCCTTTATGCTCATGTGTAAATATTTTCAAAATCCGCCCACTGGGCGTGTCCCACAATTTAAAAAAAAACTTTTTTTGAAAATTCAAAGTTTGAGCTAGGGAGCTGAAATTTATAATATATACTCTGTAGGGGCCCTTTATGCTCATGTGTTATTTTTTTTCAAATTCGCCTACTGACACGCCCACAATTAAATAAAACAATTTTATTGAAACACCCAAGTTTGAGCTAGGGAGCGTTTTTTTTCGATAAAATCCTTTAAATGTTATATAACAAAATATGTAGAGCGTTCTTAACAATTCAACCATACTTGGACTTTTGTCACGCCCATTTATGAGTGATAGGAATAAGAATAGGGTATCCAACAGTTCGCTCCAGCTTACTGTAGCCCGTCCCTATGTTTTTTTTTAGGTTCCCGATCGTTTCCTTTATGTATTTTATATCTTGAGCAGCATACTAACACCGACGCGAATAATAAAATGCCCAAGAAAAGCTGCTTAGCGTGTAAGCATTAAGGACAGCGAGGATTTTGTTTTATTAGGTAGGTAGGTAAGGTGGCTGCAAGGGCGGGAGCCCAGGCACACTTAGGCCGCAGTTTCGGCCCGTTGTGATACCATAAAGAGGGGGGGGGGGGGGGGGGGGGGTGTTCTGCCGGTCGTCGCTCGGCCTACTGGGTTCCCTGTAATTGCCTCCTGTGAGGTAGTGGTTTTTAGGGGGGAAGATTCTCCTGAAGGGGTCAGGGGCTGTGTTTCTCATAGGTTGCGATGTGTTAGAGTGACTAGTGCAGAGGCGACTTTCGCCCGACATCCGAACCAAGGGTTACGATCGAGATGAGGCGATTGATTCAATCAAACCCCAGGTCGATCTCAAATTCTGCGCCGCGGAGGGAAGCTATTGCCTCCTGATCACCGGGGGAGGGAAGAGTCTTTTGAGATGACTGTTACAATCGAACCTCAAACTCCTCTTCCCTCTCTTTGCAGGCAATACCGTGCCAGGGAGACCGATACAGTCAATTCCGAGCAAGCTATTACGTTTCTTGGAGGGGGGTCGGGGTGTACCGGCTGCACAGTCAAGTAGTTGGTTACAAAACTGTGCTAGAGGGTGTGACCAAAAGGTGGTCCAACCCCGCTACACGCATCACGGGGGGGGGGGGGGGGCTTGTGGCGACTGTTGCAGTACGAGCCTCAAGTGACACCATTCCGCGTAAAGGGAGCAGGGAGGGGCGGCCTTGATAGTCGATTTGGAATTATGATGACTGAGTTCGGAGGTTTGTGGTGCAGGTTTTGAGGCATGGGAGAGAGGCAGGGTGTGGTGACTGTTACTTTTGTTTTATTAGTTTGTAGTGACCAAAACGACATATTGAGGCGGATTGAAGAACAAAAGAGGAAGTGTTTCGAATATAAAATACCTTTGCAACCATCTATAATTGCTGTGGGTGAAACATTTAAGTATTAAGAATTTTTATATCCAATTAAATAATAATAATTTACGAGTATGTTGTCATTAATATCATTTATTTGAATAAAAAGAAATATTAATTATTGAATTTGTACGTTTTTGTTTGTTATTTTGGAACAAAAAGTTGTGAAAATCACAATGAAATTTGTATTTTCTACAACAAAGTATTCAATTTGACAGCAAAAAGTTGTGAAAATCACAACGAGATTTGTATTTTCTACAAATTGTTTGTTGCAAAAGTTGTTGTTTTCTTATTTTTTCTGGTTTTCACTTCTACAGCAGGTGTTGTGATTTCTACAATTTAGTGATAGATTTCACAACCATGTCTTAGTCAAATTGACAACAGTGGTTGTCGGGTCAATTGTGACAATGAATGCAATCAAATCAACCGATATTTTCATCATTTCTATAACCGATTTTTTTGGGTGCAGGGAAGTGTCTTAACTCCAATCATATTGCCCTTGATTATCTGCTTGAAGGAAAAAGTGACGGACTCTAATTGGTAGCAGTTATTCTTTGCTGGCAATGGATTAGCGAGGTTTAAACGCCCCTGCAACGAGCAAGATGTTAAATGCGTCGCTGGGCTCACCTGGATGT
The DNA here is from genome assembly GCA_949715645.1 of Portevinia maculata. Classification (NCBI taxonomy): domain Eukaryota; kingdom Metazoa; phylum Arthropoda; class Insecta; order Diptera; family Syrphidae; genus Portevinia; species Portevinia maculata. The sequence goes on along the minus strand of OX454526.1, from coordinate 207,164,342 downwards.
TTAAACTGCATAGATGTGATTTCCCCCCCTAGTAACTATACTTTTACGACAAACGCTGTTTGGTGGCGTTGTAGTGATTTTCTAAGCTGGTCCCTGCATGGGCAGATGTACTCCCCCGCATATTTCTGGCATTTCTATTCTGTCAGAAGGAACTCCCATTTCTCGTTCTTCATTTAACGTGCTATTAGGCTTCGAGCTATTTCGTCTTCAAATTCCGGCAGACGTTCGCCCAATTCCAATTGTCTTAAGAAGTGTTTTTTTGGCATTTTAAAAATAAATAAATAATAAAATTTGAATGAAATAAATATTGATCGTATAGGTAGGAACCTATTGACCCATAAGTGGTGGTGCAGCATGGAGAAATACTGACACAAGGTAGGTAGGTAAGGTGGCTGCGAGGGCGTACTGACAAGTAACATAATTATTTCTTAATGAATTAGATTGAATATTTTTGAATTAATTAAAAAGAAATGATACAAATCGGAATATTTTTCGACAAGATATAGCCAAAATAGTAACAGTCTTAAAAGCGATAAACTCATAATTTCTTATTTGAGGAAAAAGACTGAAATCAGATATTATTAAATTTTTCATTTCAAAACTATTCGTCCCTTCCATCATCCCCCTCTCATCATAGATGCTACTTGCCGTGGCGACACGACGATGCGAATCGTCAAAAAATCTCCTTGCTCATGCTCCTCCTTAAAAAGAAAAATAAATACTTACATAATATCAGAATGATTCGATAAAGAGAAACAAACCAGTTTATTTGGGTTTCTTTCTTCGTTTTCCTTTACCTGCATCTTCTTGTATACCATCATCAAATTTAAGACACAAATCTTCAATCGCCACCACTTTTGTTGCCAATTTCGTCGAGGTCGACGTTTTCAAATTCGTGTTGATGATAGCATTGTATATAGAGTCTATATACAAAGATGATAGTACTATAGAGTCTATGTACAAAGACCAGGGTGGGTAAAGGCAAATTATATGTGTGTTTGCATTGTTTTGTTGACTTTTTTGCCTGCCCAATTGCCCAACACCATATTGTATATGTCGGAGACAACTCCCTTTGCTCCATGGTAAGATAAATATAGGATGCGCTTGATTAATAATTTCTTGTGCTCCAAAAATGCAACGTTCATCGGCTAATTTACAACAGAGAGACCATTTTCTTTTTCTGCTGTTTCATTGCCATTATGGCATGTCAATGATGCCACTTATCTGCGACACGGCCATCACTGACAAGACACCCGTCCTCGGGTTGTCTCTTTCGCAGTCGAATATCAGAACCTTAAGAGTTGTCTTATCTTCATAACTTACCTTTCGTACCTACGATCACACGGCTTTCCTGACCACACTTTTAAATTATTACATCGCCTTTGAACAATGAAAGTACTTTTATTTAAAACATTATACATAAATGCTTGATTTCGTAAAAAAAATGCATTTCAAACAAAAATAAGATTGACCCTATCATCAAGCCCCAATAAATCTTAATAAACAAACTTAAATTCAATTAAAATTTCTATACTGATCAGTCCATCGATCAACAAACAAACAAAAAAACAAACAAAATTATTAAACCAGTTCATCGGTTACTCTATTTGTAAATCAGCCCATCGGTCATTTCACTTGTGAACCAGTCCATCGGTCACTCCACTCATGAACCAGTCCATCGGTCATCATTTTTTTTCTTTTGAACACTTTCCTATGTTCAAACTAACTCATGGGGAACTTGATAATCAGGTGCTCTTTTTACACGATCATGTGAATACTTGTACAATCTTTTTGAATTCATAGCTTTTAATAAATACCGGTCACCGTCTAACACCTCGACAACCCTTAACGGCCCTTTGAATTTGGGATCTAATTTATTTTGATGTCTTTCTTCGTTTGCTATTAAAACGTAATCGTCTACTGCAAATCTAGAAACGTTTGCTTTACCTTGATCAAACCTCTTTTTATCATATTTAGCATTTTCTTCTATATTCCGCGCAGCCTGCTCCCTTATGTCAAGAATATTGACTTCTTCATCTGCATCATTGATTGCCATCAAATTTAGTGGTCTCGCAACCTTTCCTATCATCAGCTCTAAGGGACTTACTTTGGTAATACGATTGACTGTCGAGTTCATTGCTAACTGTATATCACCTAATGCATCCTGCCATGAGTGCTCTGCACTTGATTCTGTTGCAGTCAACATACCCTTCAGTGTACTCATTACGCGCTCAACTTGACCATTGGCACGACTTGCACCAGTAGCGATTAAGTGGAGGGTTATATTTTGAGAACCACAAAATTGACTAAAATCCCTAGTTGTAAAACATCGTCCTTGATCAGCTATAATCCTGTTGGGAACACCAAATAAAGCTATACTCGACCGAAGCGCTCGTATACTACTGTTACTATCAATATTTGTGGTATGATATAGTAGTACATACTTTGTAAATGCATCAATTATTACAAACACGTATTCTTTTATGTCATTTTTACCACTTAATTTACCAGTGGCGTCCATGTGAATTGTGTGCCAGGGTATCGAGACCTTAGGTATCGAATGAAGCTCTACCTGAACCCTGCCTGTGCTTGGTTTTGATATTTTACAGGTTATACAGTTGTCAACAAACCTCCGCACATATTTTGACATACCTTCGAACCAATAGTTCTCATAGACCTTCTCTAGTGTTTTCTCCCACCCAAGGTGAATTATAAACTCGTGAACATTATTAATAACGGACCATCGAAATGCCCGGGGTACAATTGGCAAGCACCGAGTTCTGTCATTCCTTTGGCTATATGTTGCCACGGATCTCATATGTTTTTCGGACATCTTCAGATAACAACTCATTGTTTAAAACTGACAAAGTCTTGCAGATCTCCTTATCCTTTTCCTGTTCCACCCGTAACCAATTATCAGAGAGTTCAGCCAAGTCGATACGCTTTTGTTCGACTTTTTGCGTATATCTTTCGACAATCTGTGGAATAAAATTTCTGGAGAGAAAATCCACATGCCTCATCCTACTTCCCTCTCGATAAACAACTTCAAACTCAAATGACTGCAAGTAAGCCCACCATATATGAACTCTGGGAGCCAAATCAATCTTACTTTTAGAGGCCTTTAATGAATTGCAGTCTGTAACGACTGTAAACCTTCGACCTTGTAGATAATGCCGAAAGTGTTTGACAGCATTAACAACTGCCAAGGTCTCCAATTCATAAGAATGATACTTTGACTCAGAAGAGGAGGTACGTCGACTATAATATTCAATCGCATGTTGCTTACTATTAACTTTATGAATTATAATTGCACCATAACCGTCTAAACTAGCATCGGTATGCAACTCAATAGGATATTCTGGATTAAAAATCATGAGTACAGGTTCGTTGGTAAGCTGTAAGATAATCTTTTGACGTATCTCCTCATGCGATGGCATCCAGTCAATTTTACCTTTCCCACCAGTCAACTTGAATAGCGGACTCATTGTACTAGAAAATTGAGGCACGAATTGGCGGAAATATGACGCAAGGCCAATAAATTGTCGAAGTTGCGTTACAGTTTCGGGAGGAGGTAACAAAGTAAGCGCTTCTATTTTTTTTGAATTGGGTTTCATTTTACCATCTTCAACCGTATAACCCAAAAATTCAATCCGTTTTTTCATAAATGAACATTTGGCTATAATAAGGGAGAACCCAGATTTTTTTAACACTTGAAGTACCAGCCTAATACGTTCCAATCCCTCCTCCACAGAAGATGCCAATACCAGTATGTCATCGATATAAGAAACTACAAAAGTTTGCGCTAGCTCTCTCAAAGCATTCATAACCGCTCTTTGATAAACAGAACTCGCATTCTTCAACCCAAAGGGCATAGCAAGATACTCCAACTGTCCATCCGGAGTGACGAATGCTAACCTGGCCACCTGATCAGCAATTAATGGAAGAGGATATCTATCAGATACAGTGTTGTTATTGAGCTCCCTATAGTCTACACACATGCGGTCCGATCCATCCTTCTTTTTAACAAGGACAACAGGACTGGCATACGGTGAACAGCTTGGTCTTACTACACCTGCGCGCATTAGTTCATCAACTTTGTTTATGACAATCCTTTTCTCTTCCACACTGAACCGATATGGCCTCCGTTGTACCGTTCGGTTGGGATCAATTAAACGTATCTGCAATTGTCCTGTAGCTACCCGAGTGCTAGATATACCTTGAGCAAAAGCATCCGAAAAATCTGTCAAGATTGAAATTAATTGTGATTTATACGCTTCAGGTATATCAGTGTCGATATCTCCGAAATTTATTTCAGAACTCACGCCAGTGTCCATACCGTTTACATTACAAGCATTAGGTAATTTCCTTAACTTTTGCTAAAATTATTTCATCTATTGTCATGCGTATATCAAGACCAAGGCTAAGAATCTCACGGCCTATCATAATGTTGTACTTTAAATACTCATCAGGCACCACATGAAAAAGTATGTCTAATCTTAGTTCACTGATTTTAACTTCAGATAAAATTTGTAAAACGCTATTAATACTTGACTTTCCTATCCCAGTTAATATAACAATATTATAAAATCGCGTTCCAATAAGGTTTTTGGCAATACTATCCTTGACAAGGGAACATTCAGCACCGGAATCATAGAAGAATGAGAACAACTTACCACCGTTAAGCAATTGTCCAGATGGGTGACTTACAGCACATACATCGACTCGCCTTTCTGTAATATTACTCCTAGTTGCAGATTCCTGTATATCCGCACCGCCGCCAAATGTACGACTGCCGCATTTTGCCGCGAAATGTCCTCTCATGCCACATTTGAAGCAAGTCACATCTAAATGAGAACGCTGTCCACTGCCTCCTGCCGAATGTGTACTGATACTTGCTGGCTTAACAGGATCTTTTCTCAATCTACAGTCGATTGCCTTATGTCCTATTTTACCGCATTGAAAGCACTTGGGTGTAGACGTCATCCTGAATGTTTTACTTTTATTTTGTTCAGGTGTACCTTGTGATGCGAATGATTCTCTTTTCATGAACGAAAACGCCTGTAGCTCTTTCTGCAATGTGTCTCTGGATACGATTTCTGTGGTGAATGCCAATCGCTGCAATCGGCCATCGAATTGTACTAAATGGGCTATCTGTTCTATGGTTAGATTTTGCCAACGAGAGGTGATTGTTGCCATCAAACGTCCACTATATGCAGCTAGACACTCGCCTTCTTTTGGCCGACTATCCTGCAGTTTTAAAAGAGTAGCAGCTGATGTTTCGGTGCAGTCATATCGAGCTGTGAAAAGATCTTTAAACTGATTCCAAGTTATACCTGCAAATGATACTTGAGATAACCATCGTGATGCACTTCCCTTTAGTGCTCCACTAATAGCGATGACCAGAGAGCTGCCTTGCAAAGGGTTCTCTGATAAACACAAGTCAGATGTAGCACACCAAGCTCGAGGATCCGCGTCGGGTTTGTCAGGATTGAATTCTTTAAGAGAAACACTCTTGCTGACCATGGGTACTTTCATGGCATCAATCAAGCACATCATATTTCTGTGTTGAGATTCAAGAAGTGCCCGAAAAATGTCTCCATCCATCTGAGGCCGATCTGATTTCTCCTGCGGCTTGGGCGATCCCATTTCTGATGTCGGAGACAACTCCCTTTGCTCCATGGTAAGATAAATATAGGATGCGCTTGATTAATAATTTCTTGTGCTCCAAAAATGCCACGTTCATCGGCTAATTTACAACAGAGAGACCATTTTCTTTTTCTGCTGTTTCATTGCCATTATGGTCGTGTCCAAGCACGAGAAATTGTCGCTCCCTATTCGAAGTGGCGCCATCTTTATATTGTCGATGATACCACGTGCTTACGGCATGTCAATGATGCCACTTATCTGCGACATATACATACTCTAGTATTTATTCTCACTTCGTGCATACGACGATACGCCACCCGATGACTTGAGGCCAAAACAAATGATCATAGTTTATACACATTATGTGGGTTTATTTTTGTTTTCCTCCAATCTCCTGAATGGGAATATGAGAATGAAGATCGTTCAAGCACGAAGTGCTCCGCGGAGCACACTTTGGGAAACGTTGCTCTATTGTATTCTCACGTCGTGCATACGACGATACGCCACCCGATGCCTTGAGGCCAAAACAAATGATCATAGTTTATTCACATTATGTGGGTTTATTTTTGTTTTCCTCCAATCTCCTGAATGGGAATATGAGAATGAAGATCATTCAAGCAGGTGGCAATGGTGCGATGGTAGTGTACTCACTAAGTGATTGGCAGGTCGTGTGTTCTAATCCCGACCAGGGCCATGATTTTTATAAATTGAATACACACAACAAAAAGCAATTTAGGCGCCACCTGTTGAGAAAAACATCCCATCGCACCAAACTTCTTTCCTATCCTTCTATTCTTTCATACACTAAGTAGCACCCAGAAATAGGCAATGAATCATTTGCTGGCAGCTACTTACAGAAACAAACAAAAATGCCTGCGCTGTGGTTGCCACTATAAGGGTACTGTGTACTACAGAAAAAAGAAATCCCTTTAGCGCACGCAAATTATATAAAAAAAAAAGTTGCGACTACCGATGGTGGCTGATTTTTGATGTAGCAGGACATTCTCATGGGGTAGATTTATCGTATTTTATTTGTTGGCTCTGATGGAAGTATCATAAAATATTTTTATTTGGTTTTGCGCAAACAGCAGATTTTTTTTTTTTAAATACACTATCAGCTCTGTGTCGTGGAGTGCTTAAAGCAAGCAACTATCACGAGCAGAAATTGCCGGCACTAAAAGTGCACTCACAGGCTCATCATTTAGTGCAGGTGTTAGTAAGGACAAAACAATTAAAAATAAAATAATTATGTACCTATAAAATACTAACACAAACACAAAATAATGCAAACAATTTAAGACATTAAAGCATTAATACACAAAATATTTTTTAGCTTAATTTTACTAACATGCAAGTCAATCACATGATCATTTAGATTATAGATTCTGCTCATGCGACTAATAGGCTCATGCCTCCCATAATTCGTTCTATGATGGGGGCTAAACAATAATTCAACACTGCGTAAATTATGGGCACCACCACGAAAATTAAAGCCAATAGACGACAGCAAGTCAGGTGCATCTATTTGACCGGATATAAGCTGCTGTAAAAAAAATTATATCGCTATTGTTGGAATTTGAATTACGGATCAGGAGCTTAAAGCACCAAAAAGAAATAAAAGACGCGACTCGTTTGGAAGTTGGTAATAGAGTGTCTGGAACTCTACCTATCATTTCCTACGCTACCCATTCTATCGCCTAGATCGTCACCAGTACCAGGTCAAGTACGCATTCTACTTTCATAACCTGACACACTTTGTTTATTTAAACAACATGTGCAGCATTATGTCGCTCATGGTCACGACATAATTGCACTCCGATGGGTCAGTATTGCATTGTTTGCAATATGATCCGCATCGTGTTGCGTTTCATTAGTTGACATAGTTCGATTGCCGTTCGCTTGGTTGTGACAATAATAGATGACACATGCGGAACATTTGGTCATAATCGAACTATGTCATGTGTCTATAGTGGTTCCTGGGAATTGTGTGTGGTCTGTATCTTCAGGGCACAACACTCCTCCCCCCTATAAATACGAAAGGCGTACGAGGCTACGAGTGAGATCTTTCGGCTTTAGGTAGGCATGAGGATGATGAGTAAAGAATCCGGTACTTATTCATTATTTATTTATCTCGTTTTGAAAGTGAATATTTTTGTTTTTTTTTCTCTTTTTTTTTTTACATAAATTTACATAATTTTACATATTCTTCGGCTATTACAACTTTATTTAATCATTTTTCTCTTTTTTTTTAATTTTTTTTGTTTACATAATGAATTTTTCTATATTTACATTTATTTGTTTAGAAATACGTTTTATACATTTTATACATTTATAAAGCGGCTGCTTCCGCATTTTCTATTGCGTTTTCTGTTAACATATTTTTGTACATTTAATTTTGATATATTTTTTAAACGTTACATACAAGGCTACGATTATACAGACTACGAAAATTGTGGAAATTGAAATATAGGCATGCTGATGACTTACATTGAATAACATTTCGTTTTTCTTAATTAAATTCTTAATGTTTATACTATAACTATCTAAATCCAGTTTTTCTATATGGGTAGTATGGGGTGAAATTTGGGATAAATTGGTTGGGATTATTATGCCTTCAGGAATTGTTGACTCTTTTAAAAAGTATGAAATGGGAGTTTTATTATAAATGCTATTTGAGGCCTGGAGATAAACTTCGTTTGTTATGGCTTTACAAAATGGGTCTATACTCAGAATCCCGCTATCAGATATTGTAATGGTTTCCGGAGATTCTCCGCATAAAACTCTAACGCTTGTTGGCTTTGGCATGACATACAGCCATGAATTTTTACTCATAAGGTTAAACCAAACTTCTTGTTGAAGTGCAAATATTTTCGTTTCGCAAGTTGCATGATTTTCACTTCCAGATATAATCTGTATTATACAATTGTTAGTATTATGATTATGAACCACAAAGTTCTTTTCGCATATGAAATTATTGGAGTCTGTTTTTGTGCATTTGTTTAGATCCTCGCTGTTCAAAAATATGTATCGCCTATGATTTTCGTTTATGGCTGCGAATTCGCTGTATATTGAGACATAGATATCTGAGTTGTTTTATTATTTAGATAGTAGTGGTGTTAGTTTAACCAAATCGAACTCTTCGTCTATCAATAGAATGCTTACTTCCAACATAAGATTCTGGTCAACATAAATTGGTGTGGTTGTCGTAATTTTATTTATGATTGGCAGATTCATTCGGGATATTTTGATTGGGAATCTAATACTGTGTGTGAGATCTAGCTGGATTTGTTTTAATGTTGAAATGAAAACTTCCGAATTAAGAAATCTACTGTCTAGTTTATTTACCTTTGCTCCCTGTAAGATATCAAGTAGTTCTGATTGCTTTAAGAGGATATTTGCAGAACACGTGGATGCTAAAGTGGCTATTTCATCGAAACTATGTAACACCTTCTCAAAATTAGTGAGGTTTGCGAGTTTGAGAGTGTTTTGCCTAATTTCGTTGGTAACAGAGTTAAAATTTATAACAGACTCAATTTTCAACGATAATACCAGATTTTTATTTTACTTCTAGTTCGCTCTTCTTTTTAGTTAGTCTTCTTCCAAGAAGAAACTCAAACTCAAACTCTATTTTCCAATGATACACTGAACTCTCCTTAAAAACTAAAGGCGCATGCAGATGCATATATCTCTCACAATCTAAGGGCATATGCACATGCATATCGCTTACAACTCGCCCGTTCTGACAAGGAACTCGACTTCATTTTATGTTACAATCATTATCAAATTTTAGGATACATAGGTGTTATATCTAATTTCAGAAGTGTTGCTTTAGGGGCCTCAGTCATATAATCAAGGGATGGTTTTAACCATAATTTTAATTTTGATGCTTCAAGTACACCGTCGTAAGGTAATTGAGTTATTTGACACCCATCAATGTCTCGAATGACATAACGATCATTGGGTAAACATTTATGAATGACATATGGACCTCGGAATCGCTGAATAAGTTTTTTGTTTGTGCCTATTGTAGTGTCTACATTCTTGATTACGACATAATTACCCACTGCAAAGGTCCTTGCAGGTCTATGATGCGATGCGAATTGTCTAGCGCTTGCTTCTTGTGCTTTACAAATGTTTTGATATGCTTCTTCCCTCACTTTCGGCAGGTCAATCTCAGACGTATCATCAATTTCATCAAGGTATTCCGTAAGTTCATCAACCATGGGGCCACGTTGCTCAACACCGAACAGAAGTACCGAAGGGCTCTTTTTCGTGGAAGATTGGACGGAATTATTTAGAGCATATTCTATTTTAGGGAGCTGGCTTACCCAGTCTGAATGGCTAAGTGGTTCGGAAAGTTTACTTAGCATAGGGCTTAGGACACGATTAATGCGTTCAATTTGGCCATTTGCACGTGGCGAAGCCGTAGCATTTTTTACATGTTTGATATTATTGAAGTTTACAAATTCTTCAAATTCGGAGGAAGTGAAACAGGTTCCGCGGTCGCTAATTATTCGTCTCGGTCTACTATAAAATGGGAAATAATAATTTTTCAACGCTGAACACAATTCACGTGCATTTGTAGTTGCCGTCGGAAAAAGCTTAACGTGTTTGGTAAATGCGTCAATAACAGCCAACAGGTATTTTTTCTTTGAATTAATTGACGGAAGTGGACCCAAGTGGTCAACATGAATTGTATCAAAAGGTTCCGGTTTCTTAGGTATAGAATGAAGATTCGCATTGTTTTCATAGGGTGATGCGGAATAATAAATGCACTTTAAACAATTGGACACGAAATTCTTAACACGCGCTTTTATATGCGGAAACCAGTAATGTTTTTTGATTTTGCTACAACACTTATCGGTCGCTAAATGGTCTATTTTTTCATGGGTTATGCGTATAACATTGTTAATCATTTCAGAAGGGACACAAAGCTGAAGATGACCGGCAGGTGATTTGTGAAAGACTAATCCGTCTTTTAATTCGAAGTCTTTTAATGCAATCTCTTCTAATTTATCCCGTAAATTAAGAATGTAGGGGTCACGGTTTTGAGTGATTTGGAGATGAAAATCAAGATCCGCATTGTCGATATAACCTATGACCCCAGAACGACTAAGTGCATCAACATGAGCCATAGTGGCGCCTGGGCGATGAATGATAGTGTAATCATATTTTTCCAACATTAATGCCCACCTCGCTATTTTGGCCGAATAACTTTGATTTTGCAACGTAAGTGCTAAGGAATTGCAATCAGTTACTAATTTAAATGGAATTCTAATCAAATAAGTGTGGAATCTCTTAAGCGCATAAACGATGGCCATTGTTTCAAGTTCATAACTATGTAATTTTGATTCAGAGGCTGAAGTGGTTTTCGAGAAAAATGACACTGGATGAAGTTTTCCGTCGGTTTGCTTTTGCATAAGTACTGAACCAAAGCCTAGGGAACTGGCATCACAATGAAGTTCGGTTTCGGCATAGGGGCTATAGATGGACAGGATAGGGGCTTCTAATAATTTTCCACGAAAGTTGCAAAAGGCTTGTTTGCATTCGGAATTAAAAACATAGGGGGTATCCTTTCTTAAGAGTTTACTCATTGGTGCTGCAATTGTGGAAAAATTAGGAACAAAACGTCTGAAGTAAGAAAAGAGCCCAAGACATCGCTCTAATTCCTTACGATTAGTTGGTTCAGGGTAATCCGAAATGGCTTTCATATGTGCTCGTTTAGGTGCGATGCCTGCTGAATTTGCTAAGTGGCCCAAATATTCCAATTCGGTATATGCGAGTTTACATTTTTTGAGCTGAAGACGTAAACCATTTTGACGTAAGGTACATAAAACATCACGTAAGGTTTGTAAATGGCTTTGGTAATCTTCTGATGCAATTAATATGTCGTCCATATAAATGACTAATTGTCCAGAGTTAATGAACTTCCTCAGAATTAAGTTAATGAAGCGTTGAAATTCAGGAGGCCCATTGTGTAAGCCGAAGGGCATAAACAGATATTCATATTGACGCCTGACGGTAACAAAAGAAGTATACTTGATTGAATCAGAGTGCATTTTAACGTGATGAAAGCCATTTTTCAAATCAATTACCGAAAAGAAATGTTTGCCTCCCAAATGCTCAATACACTCTTCCATCAACGGCAGTGGATAATTGTCACGTATGGTAATTTTATTTAAAGGCCTATAATCTATGCATAGACGAATTTCACCGTTTTTCTTTTCAACCGGTACGATGGCAGAAGCGTAAGGTGAATTACTTTCTCGAATAATGTTCTCTTCAAGGAGGGACTGTATTATTTTTCTAATTTCTATTTTTTCATAGTGTGATAAGCGGCGAGGTCGGCAGAAAATCGGTGTGTCATGCGTTACGTTGATCCTCATATTATAATTTAAATTTTGCACTTTGTCTGAAGGAAGATTGTAATATGACTTTGCAATAATATTTTGAATCTCTGAAATACACTCAGCCGAAAGGGACGGATTGATGTCAAGTGAACCTTCCATAACACCAGAAAAGGGGTTTTCAATATTAATAGCACATAGTTCCAGAAACTCATCATTAGCATCATTGACCGCAAACGGATCAGAGGTACTTGCAAAAGGCAGTGTTTTTAACAATTTAAGCGATTTTTCATCTTGAACTGTGTTATGACTGAAGCAATGATTAATTAAACCAAGTGAGTGAAGAACATCAGTGAGTTTCGAATCTAAACTTAAGTTTTTTACATTTTTATTTAATTCAATTAAACGATCTTTGCCATACTTATATTTCATTCTACACAGTTGGATCTTTGCTTTTTTAAAAAAATCTCGACCCAATAAGATTGCATAAGGCATATCTTCAGTTGGAAGTACTATTAACTCATGGTTGATATTTTGATCTAAGAATCTGATGTCACATTGAACTGATCCTAATTGCTTAAGTGGGTGATTCCCAATGCTGCGGTAACTGATGTTTGGCTTCAGTTTGGTGTAAGTGTAAGGTACCTCAGCACATCGAATGAAACTTCTAGGACTACCGGAATCGAAAAGGCAAAAAAACTCCTTAAACTCACTGTGTTCACACTCATTCCGAAAAGCAACACTTACCATTCTTAAAGATTCAATAGATTTAGCGAGAACGTCCTTCTCATCTGGTTCAACGGCGGAAACAATAGCAGCAGTGGCACGGTTGGGGCAATGACGGTACGCATGTTCTGTAGATGCGCATTTGAAGCACGAGTTCGGTGGTCGTTTTGGTTGTGGGCATTGGCTCTGGTAGTGGCCAAACTTTGAGCAGTTGTAACATCGGGGTAGCTCGGATTGATTGGTTGAAGAAGTGGCACTTGTTGATCCAGTTTTGCCTGAAGTTGTGATGGCGGATCGTACAGCAGTTGACACATTTCGATTGGCCGCAGATACTGAAGGTCGCAAGCTTTTGCGTTCATAACGTTCCACGTTTTGCTTCAGTTCAGCAATGGTGGATGCTGAATACAATAAACTGGCATTCGCGGATGTATCCCCGATACCTTCAATGATAAAATCGACAAGTTCGGCTTCGGGTATGTTCGACCGCATTGCAGTTTCTTGCATTTCGATAATGTAACGATGAAATTTCTCATCAGACTTCAAACGGCGTCTGCTCAACTGAGCATACACTTCTTGTACAGTGCGTCTTCTGCCAAACTCTCGCATAAGTGCAGATTTCAATTCGGAATATTGAAAAGCGGAAATCGTGCGTACAAAGATTTTTGCAGTTCCCTCAAGCATACGGCGGCAGGCGACAAAGCGTAAGCGTTCATCAAACTGAAGAATTGTGCAAGCATCTTCTAAATCCTCAAACCATTTTTGGACTTCGTAAAAGTTGTCGGCAGAAAATTTCGGCACCATGGATTCAATTGCACTGACGTCAGCTAATCGGTTTTGCTGCAGGTTTGGCTGAAGTGTTTGCCGTGAAAGTGCCTCAATTTCGTTTTGCAGCAACAAAAGATCACGTTGTTTGCGTAATCGCTGCAGTTGTTGATCAATGGTTTCATCGGTGGCCAACGTCGGTGGTACAGCGGTTGCATTAGCGGCATCTGTTTCAGAAGATATTGCATCAGTGGCGGTAGAAGACACGTTGACCGCCTCCATTTGTTGGTTATGCACCTTTTCCTCAGTGTCGGATATATCAGACAGGTCGGCAGTGGCACCAGCTGACGGTAGCTGGAAATATAAGCCTTTAATTTGCTTCATTGTTGCAGTCGGTGACACGATAATTTCTGCAGATTGTAATGCCATGAGCATCATTTCCTTTGTCACGATCACCATTTTGTATTTCGTCGAATTGTCCGCAATTTCGGCAGGAATCGATAAAATATCGGTTTGTTCACTTTCAATTTTAATTGTTTTATTGGTATATCCCACTTCTGAGTTATAACAGACTCAATTTTCAACGATAATACCAGATTTTTATTTTACTTCTAGTTCGCTCTTCTTTTTAGTTAGTCTTCTTCCAAGAAGAAACTCAAACTCAAACTCTATTTTCCAATGATACACTGAACTCTCCCTAAAAACTAAAGGCGCATGCAGATGCATATATCTCTCACAATCTAAGGGCATATGCACATGCATATCGCTTACAAATTATTATTTATGTGTTGCGCAGTCTCATTCATTGCGTCTACCACGTTGGTAATTATTGTCATTTGGTTTTCTGTTATATAGTAAAGATTATCTTGGTTTTCGGATAGTTCTTTCAACGCGTTATCAATTTTCACTGCGTCTTCTGAATCCATCGTTCCAAACAAGAATTTTTCCGCCATTCCTATGCCGTTGAATAAACCGTTATTAACTATTGTTGCGCTTCTTTTTGAAATTTTGTTTTTCACCAATATTCTATCTAGAATTCGGTTGTTATTTTCAATCTCCTTGAAAGAATTTCTAAAACTTTGTAATGTGTAGGAAATCCTAAAAGAACGCCATCTTCCCGGGATGGGCGGAACTACTCACCGAATAGTGCCCAGCGACCACGCGCCCGTATCCAAGCTTGTCACTCGCCCGTTTATTTCTGAACGCCGCCCGTTCAGCTATCATTACACAATTTCGAATGGTGCGACAGAGAAGTAGACATCCGGCATCGTCGTGTCGGCCATATTTCTGATTAAACAAGTAAGTGGACGGAGCTGGACGTGTCGGTCTGTCAGGAGGGAAAAATAAAATTATTTAAATCCCTGATTCATCACCCAGTGTGGGGTTAATCTGCCCCAAAATACAAGGGGAAAGTAGTCGGGAGCGGCAAAAATCGAGTAATCCAGGGATATTATTAGCCTATTGGTAAGTCTTACCCTCCCACGTTGGGAAACCCAGCACGATTTCGCTAACCACGGAAAAAAATGTTCTCCTCCGTCCTCCACGACGACGATCGGCAGCGCTGCTCAACCAGAAGCAAGAGAAGAACGTGGCCGAACTCGAGGATAGGAACGCGTCACCCCGGCGACGTAAAAAATTCCTGCAAGGCACCTGGGCAAATCACCGAGCGCTTGCCCTGAAGCAGCGACTGCATTCGTCCTAGTGTTCGCCCACGTCGCGCGCAGATTTAGCGACGCTCCTTAATGCGCGTCCGAGCACTTCTGTCCACCGTCCACGCCCGAGTTTGGTCGGAGGCTCGACGGCTCACTCCCACAAACGGGCGATGCCCACCGCCGAAGTAGGCACTACGAGAAACAACGCCCTCGACGTGATTCCCACCAGGTAGGACTCTTCTCCAGAGAGCAATTCTAACCCCGGTCTGATTGTGTGCGTCTGTTTTGTTTTAGGAAATTCGCTTGAATACGAGCATGCGGCCTAGCAGGCGAAGTTACGTCTAAGCAAACCACCGTGACCGGCTGGAGTTTTCCGCAACCAAAGGCGGACTCAAGCCTTTAGTGTTTGTGCCCCGAGGCAAGAAGCGTGAATTGTCCAATTTTAAGCTCTCGACCGACCGGCGCGGTAGTGTTAGTTTCGTGGAAAGATTGTAATAGTACCCCACCCCCTCTGTAGGGAGCAGACCCGGACGCTGCTTGAGGGAAAAGTTTATTAGATAAAGATAAACATTGGTTACGTAACGCAAAAGAAGAAAAAAGGAAGGAGGGGAGGTCGCCCACCCCACTCGCTATAGCTCGGCCGGGCCCACACTTATACATAATTATTAACGCGCTTAGTGGTTAGCAGGTTAAATATATATATATACCTACATGCTCGTAGGATTTATCTTCGGTTTCCACACAAATTTCAACAGCTGCCGCAAGAACAGCTCGAGGTGTGCACATCGTCGAGGGAAATTCTCGGTAAGTCATCTTGTAATAATTATAACTTTGATTACGTGTCTTTAAGCCAACTGGGCATAGAACATTAGTTATTATATTTACTCTGCTTCACCATATTTTTAACACCACGTCCGGCAATATGTCCGAAACATATCCGTACGTATATCATATAATTATCTATTTGTATGGGGGTCTTGGAGTGTTCAGATTTTCGGCGAATCCATTTCGCGTTCGATCTCAACCTAGTTTCTACACCGGGCATCGTTCTGACTGGCGGTATTAATTGACGAAATATTGATTTCGCCTTCGTTTTAAAGTGACCTAATGACGGGTATTTTCTCTTTGGGAGGAACGAGCTCAAGTTCAAATCGGGATTACCTAAGGCTCGGATTCCTTCCGTCCATGGCGGCTAAGCGTAGCATCGTCGTATAGTCCCACGCAAGTACATCGGGTACGTTAGTATTTTAAAAACCAGTACACCGTGTACGCTAGTATTTTAAGATCAAGTACATCGGGTACGTTAGTAATTTTAAGAACCAGTACAACGTGTACGCTAGTATTTTAAGATTAAGTACATCGGGTACGTTAGTAATTTTAAGAACCAGTACAACGTGTACGCTAGTATTTTAAGATTAAGTTCATCGGGTACGTTAGTATTTTAAGAACCAGTACACCGTGTACGCTAGTATTTTAAGATCAAGTACATCGGGTACGTTAGTAATTTTAAGAACCAGTACACCGTGTACGCTAGTATTTTAAGATTAAGTACACCGTGTACGCTAGTATTTTAAGATTAAGTACATCGGGTACGCTAGTATGTTAAGATTAAGTACACCGAGTACAGTAGTTAGCATAAGATAGAGTGCCTCGAGTACGGGGTTAGAAATGTATTCCAGTGCTTCGAGTACATAGGCAGCGGATCCTGTCCGATATTATGATTAAGCTAGTTATCCTGAATAAAGATTGAAATTACATTTATAACTCTGATTTTGTTTGGTTCCTTAATGAGAAGCGAGCGATTCTTCGCCACAGTCTTTCCAGTATCCTTAACCCCTCTGGGATGAGTGGTTGAAGAGGATCTATGGGGTAGTGGGGAACATAGAGGGGAGGAGTTTACCGGGTAAGTGAATCCTACTTAGGGGTCGTTTACCTTATTCTATTTAGGGGACATCGTCAACCGAGCGGCGCGGTGGCCATAGGAGCCCATGTTTAGGCATGGCGGGGTGGGCCAGCTCAAGGGGAGATCCTTATTACCATCTCTTTCTCTCCCCCTCCTAACCATACCATTGCGGCATCAGAGGAAAGCCAAAAGAGTCTGTGTGGACTCGCATCTTCGGGCCTCGAACTTCCATATACAAGGTTTTTGGCACCTTTATATCTTTTCTTGGTTCTCCGTCTTTTGTGGTTACGACCGCGGTCTACCTGAGCGGTCAAGGAAGACCATTTCAGTTTAGATCAATTCCAGGCATGTAAATAGTGGTAACCCCAGTCCGGAGCCAGCAGCAAGTTCCCACTCACGCCGACGAACTAGCGCGGGGAGTTTAGGACCCATGCCTGGCTGCTGGTGGCTGGACACCCTCGTCCATCCAGCTCCTCGGAGGTGCTCCGGAGTCCTGTTGCCGGCGCTCTCCGAGGCAGTTCGTTTGGGTTGACGTGGGACACTCGTACCAGTGACGTGCGATCGGGGGCAGGGCAGGTCAATCAGTCATGTTCTTGTGGGGTGGTGGCATTCACTCTCGAGCTGCTCTGACTTTCGTCTCGGACTCGAGGCGAAGTTGGCATTTAAGTTCCTACACGACCACACCAGTACGGGTGTTACGTTACAGGTGGCGCCCAACGTGGGGCCCGAAGTTTTGCACAAGATCACCCACTTATATAGACCTTTAAAAAAAAAAAAAAAAAAAAAAAACTTCATCTAAAATTTCTTTTTTTTCGGTGTCCAGGGGAAACCTTGTGATACCCGACAAGGTTTCCCCTGGACACCGAAAAAAAAAGGAATTTTAGATGAAGTTTTTTTCCAGTTCCATTTCTAGTTCAGTATAGCAAGCGTAAGCATCCCTCGGGAGTGTTCGAATAATATTTCTGTTCCCAGCGTGTCGATTCCTTTTGTGAATCGGGGTCCATCAGCTAATGCTCGTCCGATCCTGACCGGGACGTGGATCGAAGATGTTCTCCGCGTTCGACTGACGCAGTTCTTCGTTCGAACATAAGCAAGCACGCACACTCTTCGTTGGAGCTGGAGATTTCATGTCCGGTTTCGGGGCTGCTAAGCGACCCCTTTACGTCTGCTGCATGAACTCCACTCGATCGCTCGGCGTGAATATTGTTGGGCCTTGGTCGTTTACAGGGATGGAGGACAGCAGCTTGGGTATAGAATGTATGTTGTCCGGTGCATGGGTCGAAGTAGTTCCTCGTGTACGTCTGAAGGTCTGAAGCTGCATAGTTCTCATACCAAGCCATCCTCTGCATATCGCTTTACAAACGCAAATTTTTTTTTTGCTCCGAGACAGTCTCTACGAACTAGAATTGGACAGATCCGCAATGGGAATCGAGTATCAACCTCAAACATATACCAATTATATACTCGGTTCATGCAAACATAATTTCTTTTTTCCTTTTCCCTCTCTCTCTCTCCTCAAGGATTCGTCACTACCCCTCCCTTTTATGCTAAGTTAACCATAGTACAAACCAAGTATACCTCGTCGAGATATACTTACTCAACCAAAAACAAAAAAAAAAAAATAATATTTTCGGCTGATTTTCTTATTCTTGCATTCGTGGGTTGTTAGCTTCGATAGTCGACTCAGTAACAGCACAAACCCCCCCCCCCCCCCCCCAAAATACTTTTAGGTGTAAGTCTATGTCGTACGCGATATAAGTTTTTATTAGTTTCTTTCTTTCTTTTTCCTCAATTTAAATAAATCAACTAGATTTCTACGGTTAATATTAGCAGTAGGAGGTTGTGCAAAACAAACATGTCAAATCTTCCGACAACTAGTCGGCAGAACATATCGGCCAATGACTCACGCTCATTCCGAGGCGGAGCCAAGTGGCCAGGGCAAGCCAGAGGCTCAGGCCGGAGCAGCCACCCGGGAGGTAGACCTTCCAACCCCAGACACTCCCCGATTCTTAGCGATTCAAACGCCCGAACGGGCGACCCGAGCGACAACCAGCGAATTCTAGTAGACATCCACCAAGCCGGACCAAGTAGCGATCGATCCGAGGCAACCACCCTTCTTGGGATTTGTCTCAATCTCTTCTCCGTGCCATCCGGATCCACCAGTGAGCAGCGTTATTCCCTCGGGGATTGAAGCTCCGCTTTCTCACCGAGATCCCCCACCACGGGAATCCGGATCGGTTTTCGAGCCTCGAGAAACCTCCGGCGTACGCCTCGATGACAGTGCGCAATTTGAACAGTATATAAGTTAAGTGGTTACGGCGTCCGTAGGACTGCACCGAACCGACGAAATGCAGTACATTCGTCAAGAATTGGACCGCAGCAGAGCCGCTATGCGCCAAGACATTGCTCTGATCGTTCGGGAGGCACTCCTCGGACCGCACGCTCGGCACAACCAGACGTCTGTCAGAACCGGACTGTCTCCACCGGACCTTCGCAGAGGTCCACTCGCTTTTACCCAGCCCGGACGGTCCCCAACGGTACCGCCCGTGGTCCATAACGCGAGGCAGGGCGAGACGGTCGCTAACCCTAGCGGTCCTCCTCCTCGCACGAACCCAGATTTACCACCCGAAGCTCAGCCCGTGCTCATGGCACGCGGAGCCAATGTCGACCATTTCTTGGCGCAGCTGAGCAACCTGAACCTGAATGACTCAACGCCTCGTCAGCCCAGTAACGGGCCAGGGCCGTCACAGGCACCCTCCTTCCCTAGCTCCTATACGCGCTACCACAACATTCCTAAGTGGGACATTTATTTCGAGAATAAGGACCTCTCGGTCGATGACTTCCTGATCCAGTTGAACCGGCAGAGAGAGTCCTGTAACGCGGCCTGGTCCGACGTGCTGCTGAACTTCCACCACTTAGCACGTGGTCAGCCAAAGATGTGGTTCTGGGGATGGTAGAAAAAGAACCCCTCCGCATCCTGGGAAGCGTTGAGACTAGCGCTGCTCGAACAATATCGGAGTCTGGAAACCGATTTCGACATTTTTCGACAAATGTCGGAAAGAAAGCAGAGCGAGCACGAGACGTTCGACGAATATTATGAAGAACTACTAAGGCTTAACGCTAAGCTGAGATTCTCAAAGGCGAATCGCGAGCTTATAGAGATCGTGAGACATAATGTCAAGCGAAAGATTGGGCAATACCTACTGACATTCAACACCTCCGACATCGCGGAACAGGTTTATGTTTGTCGGCGAATCGAAAAGTTCCTTCACGATTCTCAAGCGAGCAAAGCGAAAATCTTCAGGAGACAAGTGAACGAGCTCTCCGAAACGGACGAGCGGGAAAGCAATTCGACGCAAGCGGACATTGAGGCGGTAGCCTACCGGCAACGCGACAAGGGCAAGCTCACCTGTTGGGTCTGCCGCGAGCCAGGTCACACTATGTATGACTGCGTCAAGCTTCCTGAGACACCCTTTTGTTTCAGATGTGGAAGGGCGGACGTCTTCACCGTCAATTGTCCTCGCTGCCGGGAAAACCGGCCACGGAACTACTCTCAGACCGGGGAGAGCAGTTCGAATTTCACCCGGCCATCGAAAACTAAACCCCGCACCTTCACGGCCCATCACTCCAGCGAACCGTCCGGCACCGACCAACCCTGTCCGGCCGGCGAGTGATCCCAACCCCATTCCGCAGGGAACTACGCCAAGTCCACCGGCGAATGGCCACGTATCCAAGCGGGCAAACTGGCATAACAAACCGTTCGACCAGAGATGGGTCGAGTACCAAGAGGTTAGGAGGCGAATGTTTGACTCCGTCTCACCGTCGCCCAAAATCGCAAAAGTCCGAAAACGACTCGGACAAAAAAGGAATCATGAGATCGACGCTAGAGTCTGAACCCCGTACCTTCGGAGATCCGCGACCATATGCTTCGGTGAACTTCCTCGCTAAGCAATGGTCCGGTCTCCTGGACACTGGGGCTTGCGTCAGCGTTCTCGGGGGAGCCGGCGTGGACTACCTTAAGGCGAACCACATCCCTTGGAAACCGTTCTCGTCCGTAGTAACAACAGCGGATGGGAAGAGGCAAAGCATCGTGGAAGTCATCTCCACGCAAGTCGTATATAAATCCCACGGCGAAACCATCACTCTGTACCTCGTACCGTCCATCTCGCAGGAGCTTATTCTCGGAGTCGATTTTTGGAAGAAGTTCGAGCTAGCCCCGAACGTTATCCCGCTCCTACCTATCAAGACCCTTGACATCAGTAGTCTTACCGTCTGCATCGACATGACGGGGGATTCAATCCCCAAGGCCCAAGTACTCTCACAAGCTCACGACTTATCGCCAGAAGAAGATCAGCGTTTAACGCAAACCCTTAAATCATTCCCGTCCTACGCCAACCTAGGCCTGGGGCGCACACACCTCATGACTCATGAGATCGACACCGGTGACGCGCCGCCCATTAAGAGACGACACTATCCCGTCTCCCCAGCGGTAGAAGCACTCATCTATGCGCAGGTGGATCGCATGTTGGCGATGGGCGTGATCGAAGTCAGCCCTAGCGCCTGGAGCTCACCCGTCGTGTTAGTACGGCGGGGCGACAAGCACCGGCTGTGCCTTGACGTCCGGGAGCTCAACAAGGTCACCAAAAAAGATGCGTATCCTCTGCCAAGTATTGAGGGACTGCTATCGCGCCTCCCAGACACGTACTACATGTCAAGTGTAGATCTGAAGGACGCGTTCTGGCAGATACCGCTGGAGGAGAAAAGCAGGGAAAAGACGGCGTTCACCGTCCCTGGTCGTCCTCTATACCAGTTTAAAGTCATGCCCTTCGGGCTATGTAATGCGCCTCAGCGCCTATGTCGGCTTATGGACCAGGTCATCCCCGCCGAATGGCGGCACAAGGTGTTCGTATACCTGGATGATCTGCTCATCCTCTCGAGAACCTATACGGAGCATCTGGAGGTATTAGCCTTAGTTGCGCAGAAACTAAGCGACGCTGGGTTGACTATCAACCTAGAGAAGTCGAAGTTTTGCCACAAAGAACTGAGATACCTCGGATTTATTGTGGGAAACGGAGTCCTAAAAGTCGATCCTAGCAAGATAGAAGCCATAAGAGAATTCCCAATACCCCAGAACGCCCGTCAAGTACGGCGATTCTTGGGGATGGCGGGGTGGTATAGACGGTTTGTCAAAGACTTTTCCACCTTAGCAAGTCATCTGTCAGACACCCTGAAAAAGGGAAAGAAATTTGAAATCAACGAAACAGCCCATGCCTCATTCCGGGCTATAAAAGAGAGGCTATCCAGCGCTCCCGTTCTGGGCAATCCAGACTTTAAGAGGACGTTCATCATCTCTTGCGATGCGAGTTCCTCCGGTATCGGAGCGGTACTAAGTCAGTACGACGACGTGGGAAATGAGCGGCCTATCGTCTTTTACTCCCACAAGTTGAATTTGGCCCAACGAAACTACACAGTCACCGAGCGAGAATGTCTCGCCGCTATAATGGGCATCGCCAAGTTCCGTCCCTATATAGAGGGCTATAAGTTTAAAATTATCACCGACCACGCCAGTCTACAATGGCTAATGAGCAAAAGTGAGCTCAAGGGTAGGCTAGCGCGCTGGAGTCTAGAGCTACAGGGTTACACCTTCGACATCGAGCACAGGAAGGTTAGCCTAAATGTGGTACCCGAAGCGCTATCTCGCGTACACGAGGTAGAGGCTCTGCAACCCGGCAGCTCGATGGAGAACGAGAGTTCCGACGTGCTGCACGTAGATTTGACGGATCCGAGCTTCACCTCGGACCAATACCGTCGGATCATCGACAGCGTCGGACAGAACAAAAACCAGCTACCTGACCTTCGAGTCTTGAACAATTTCTTGTCCAAGAAGGTCAAACATTGCACAGGAAATCCTTTACTGGATGACCAAACATGGAAGCCTTGGATTCCAGCCGCGCGGACCGACTCCTTGATAAGCCTAGCTCATAACCCACCAAGCGCTTCGCACGGAGGTGTGGCAAAGACGCTGTACCGGTTACGGCAACAATTTTACTGGCCAAACATGGCAGCCCAAGTCAAAATTTTCGTAGAGAACTGTGAAGTGTGTAAGACCACCAAGGCCCCAAACATCACCTTGAGGGCGGAAATGGGTAAGGCATTTGTCGTCGAACGACCGTTCCAACATGTCTATACGGATTTCCTAGCTCCCTATCCTAGATCCAAGCGCGGGAATACGCACCTAATCCTCGCCGTGGACCAATTCTCGAAATTCACGCTGATCAAACCCTTGCGCAAAGCGACCTCAGGAGCTGCGATAAATTTCTTGCGCGACGACGTGTTTTCAGTCTTCGGAGTCCCCGAGTCCATGTTGTCGGATAACGGGAGACAGTACATCAGCAAGGATTTTCAAGCGTTTAATTCTTCCTTGGGGATCGCTCATCTCAAAACGGCCCTTTATTCTCCGCAGGCGAATGCCAGCGAAAGAGTCAATCGCTCCATCCTAGCGGCGATCCGGTTCTGCATCGGCCCGGACCACTCCTCGTGGGACGCCCAGTTGCCAGCCATAGGCTGCGCTCTGCGCTCCGGGGTGCATTCCGCCATAGGCATGTCCCCATACGAAGCGGTCTTCGGGCAACGAGCGATAGGACACGGCAGCGAATACAAACTGCTGCGTGAACTGAACGGCCTCAACAACTCCGAGCTAGAGCTGATTCCCAAGGCCTGTCCTACATGGCCGCATTAAGGAATCCCTCGAAAAGGCGCATCAGAAATACGCGCGAAGTTACAACCTACGCAGCACTCCCGTCAAGTACAAGGTAGGCGACTGCGTCTATAAACGCAACCACCAGCTGAGCGACTTCGCGAAGGGAATCAATGCGAAATTCAGTCGGAAGTTTGTCAAAGCCCGAGTGACCGGAATCCGAGGGAATCTTTACCAACTCGAAGACTCGCAAGGCAACGATCTGGGGTTAGTCCATTCGAAAGACATCCGGCGGTAGCGTCGGCACCCGAGCAGGCCCGTCGTTCCTGCCTCCCTTTTCCAATCCTTTTTCCCTAGGTTGAGTTCAAATTTTCCTCCCAACTAATCCCAATAAGAAACAAAATAACAATCAACAAATTCAGTCAATACCACCTATGGTCACATAAAATAGGATAAAAAAAAATAAAAAAATTTTTGTAGGTAGGGATTTCGGTCTTGTATCTTTTCCTAACCAACGGAAGGAGTCAGAAAAAAACTACAAGTTTTGTAGGAAATCCTAAAAGAACGCCATCTTCCCGGGATGGGCGGAACTACTCACCGAATAGAGCCCAGCGACCACGCGCCCGTATCCAAGCTTGTCACTCGCCCGTTTATTTCTGAACGCCGCCCGTTCAGCTGTCATTCCACAATTTCGAATGGTGCGACAGAGAAGTAGACATCCGGCATCGTCGTGTCGGCCATATTTCTGATTAAACAAGTAAGTGGACGGAGCTGGACGTGTCGGTCTGTCAGGAGGGAAAAATAAAATTATTTAAATCCCTGATTCATCACCCAGTGTGGGGTAAATCTGCCCCAAAATACAAGGGGAAAGTAGTCGGGAGCGGCAAAAATGGAGTAATCCAGGGATATTATTAGCCTATTGGTAAGTCTTACCCTCCCACGTTGGGAAACCCAGCACGATTTCGCTAACCACAAAAAAAAAATGTTCTCCTCAGGCAGCTCCGTTCTCCACGACGATCGGCAGCGCTGCTCAACCAGAAGCAAGAGAAGAACGTGGCCGAACTCGAGGATAGGAACGCGCCACCCCGGCGACGTAAAAAATTCCTGCAAGGCACCTGGGCAAATCACCGAGCGCTTGCCCTGAAGCAGCGACTGCATTCGTCCTAGTGTTCGCCCACGTCGCGCGCAGCTTTAGCGACGCTCCTTAATGCGCGTCCGAGCACTTCTGTCCACCGTCCACGCCCGAGTTTGGTCGGAGGCTCGACGGCTCACTCCCACAAACGGGCGATGCCCACCGCCGAAGTAGGCACTACGAGAAACAACGCCCTCGACGTGATTCCCACCAGGTAGGACTCTTCTCCAGAGAGTAATTCTAACCCCGGTCTGATTGTGTGCGTCTGTTTTGGTTTAGGAAATTCGCTTGAATACGAGCATGCGGCCTAGCAGGCGAAGTTACGTCTAAGCAAACCACCGTGACCGGCTGGAGTTTTCCGCAACCAAAGGCGGACTCAAGCAACCACCACCTGAATCCAGCTCCCGAGTAGGGGCTGGGTACTTCAAATTTAGGAACACATCCTCATTCTCCTCGGACGGGCGGCAGCAGCATCCACAAAGTGTAGTGTATTATTAGCACTAGGATTATTTAAGGTGAATTCTTGACAGCCTTCGGGCCACCGCACCCCCCCCCCCCCCCCCCCCCCACCATCTGGAGCAGGTGTCTTAGATAAATAAAAGCTTATTTAGTGTTTGTGCCCCGAGGCAAGAAGCGTGAATTGTCCAATTTTAAGCTCTCGACCGACCGGCGCGGTAGTGTTAGTTTCGTGGAAAGATTGTAATTGTACCCCACCCCCTCTGTAAGGAGCAGACCCGGACGCTGCTTGAGGGAAAAGTTCATTAGATAAAGATAAACATAATAAAACGAGAAAAAAAAAAGAAAAAAAAATTAACGAAATAGAAACAAAAGTAAAACGCTTGGTTACGTAACGCAAAAGAAAAAAAAAAGGAAGGAAATTTCAACAGGTGCCGCAAGAACAGCTCGAGGTGTGCACATCGTCGAGGGAAATTCTCGGTAAGTCATCTTGTAATAATTATAACTTTGATTACGTGTCTTTAAGCCAACTGGGCATAGAACATTAGTTATTATATTTACTCTGCTTCACCATATTTTTAACACCACGTCCGGCAATATGTCCGAAACATATCCGTACGTATATCATATAATTATCTATTTGTATGGGGGTCTTGGAGTGTTCAGATTTTCGGTGAATCCATTTCGCGTTCGATCTCAACCTAGTTTCTACACCGGGCATCGTTCTGACTGGCGGTATTAATTGACGAAATATTGATTTCGCCTTCGTTTTAAAGTGACTTAATGACGGGTATTTTCTCTTTGGGAGGAACGAGCTCAAGTTCAAATCGGGATTACCTAAGGCTCGGATTCCTTCCGTCCATGGCGGCTAAGCGTAGCATCGTCGTATAGTCCCACGCAAGTACATCGGGTACGTTAGTATTTTAAGAACCAGTACACCGTGTACGCTAGTATTTTAAGATCAAGTACATCGGGTACGTTAGTAATTTTAAGAACCAGTACAACGTGTACGCTAGTATTTTAAGATTAAGTACATCGGGTACGTTAGTAATTTTAAGAACCAGTACAACGTGTACGCTAGTATTTTAAGATTAAGTTCATCGGGTACGTTAGTATTTTAAGAACCAGTACACCGTGTACGCTAGTATTTTAAGATCAAGTACATCGGGTACGTTAGTAATTTTAAGAACCAGTACACCGTGTACGCTAGTATTTTAAGATTAAGTACATCGGGTACGTTAGTAATTTTAAGAACCAGTACAACGTGTACGCTAGTATTTTAAGATTAAGTTCATCGGGTACGTTAGTATTTTAAGAACCAGTACACCGTGTACGATAGTATTTTAAGATTAAGTACATCGGGTACGCTAGTAGGTTAAGATTAAGTACACCGAGTACAGTAGTTAGCATAAGATAGAGTGCCTCGAGTACGGGGTTAGAAATGTATTCCAGTGCTTCGAGTACATAGGCAGCGGATCCTGTCCGATATTATGATTAAGCTAGTTATCCTGAATAAAGATTGAAATTACATTTATGACTCTGATTTTGTTTGGTTCCTTAATGAGAAGCGAGCGATTCTTCGCCACAGTCTTTCCAGTATCCTTAACCCCTCTGGGATGAGTGGTTGATGAGGATCTATGGGGTAGTGGGGAACATAGAGGGGAGGAGTTTACCGGGTAAGTGAATCCTACTTAGGGGTCGTTTACCTTATTCTATTTAGGGGACATCGCCAACCGAGCGGCGCGGTGGCCATAGGAGCCAATGTTTAGGCATGGCGGGGTCGGCCAGCTCAAGGCGGAGATCCTTATTACCATCTCTTTCTCTCCCCCTCCTAACCATACCATTGCGGCATCAGAGGAAAGCCAAAAGAGTCTGTGTGGACTCGCATCTTCGGGCCTCGAACTTCCATCTACATGGTTTTTGGCACCTTTATATCTTTTCTTGGTTCTCCGTCTTTTGTGGTTACGACCGCGGTCTACCTGAGCGGTCAAAGAAGACCATTTCAGTTTAGATCAATTCCAGGCATGTAAATAGTGGTAACCCCAGTCCGGAGCCAGCAGCAAGTTCCCACTCCCGCCGACGAACTAGCGCGGGGAGTTTAGGACCCATGCCTGGCTGCTGGTGGCTGGACACCCTCGTCCATCCAGCTCCTCGGAGGTGCTCCGGAGTCCTGTTGCCGGCGCTCTCCGAGGCAGTTCGTTTGGGTTGACGTGGGACAATCGTACCAGTGACGTGCGATCGGGGGCAGGGCAGGTCAATCAGTCATGTTCTTGTGGGGTGGTGGCATTCACTCTCGAGCTGCTCTCACTTTCGTCTCGGACTCGAGGCGAAGTTGGCATTTAAGTTCCTACACGACCACACCAGTACGGGTGTTACGTTACAGGTGGCGCCCAACGTGGGGCCCGAAGTTTTGCACGAGCACCCACTTATATATCCCTTTAAAAAAAAAAAAAAAAAAAAAAAATTCATCTAAAATTTCTTTTTTTTCGGTGTCCAGGGGAAACCTTGTGATACCCGACAAGGTTTCCCCTGGACACCGAAAAAAAAGAAATTTTAGATGAAGTTTTTTTCCAGTTCCATTTCTAGTTCAGTATAGCAAGCGTAAGCATCCCTCGGGAGTGTTCGAATAATATTTCTGTTCCCAGCGTGTCGATTCCTTTTGTGAATCGGGGTCCATCAGCTAATGCTCGTCCGATCCTGACCGGGACGTGGATCGAAGATGTTCTCCGCGTTCGACTGACGCAGTTCTTCGTTCGAACATAAGCAAGCACGCACACTCTTCGTTGGAGCTGGAGATTTCATGTCCGGTTTCGGGGCTGCTAAGCGACCCCTTTACGTCTGCTGCATGAACTCCACTCGATCGTTCGGCGTAAATATTGTTGGGCCTTGGTCGTTTACAGGGATGGAGGACAGTAGCTTGGGTATAGAATGTATGTTGTCCGGTGCATGGGTCGAAGTAGTTCCTCGTGTACGTCTGAAGGTCTGAAGCTGCATAGTTCTCATACCAAGCCATCCTCTGCATATCGCTTTACAAACGGAAATTTTTTTTTTGCTCCGAGACAGTCTCTACGAACTAGAATTGGACAGATCCGCAATGGGAATCGAGTATCAACCTCAAACATATACCAATTATATACTCGGTTCATGCAAACATAATTTCTTTTTTCCTTTTCCCTCTCTCTCTCTCCTCAAGGATTCGTCACTACCCCTCCCTTTTATGATAAGTTAACCATAGTACAAACCAAGTATACCTCGTCGAGATATACTTACTCAACCAAAAACAAAAAAAAAAAAATAATATTTTCGGCTGATTTTCTTATTCTTGCATTCGTGGGTTGTTAGCTTCGATAGTCGACTCAGTAACAGCACAAACCCCCGCCCCCCCCCCCCCCCCAAAATACTTTTAGGTGTAAGTCTATGTCGTACGCGATATAAGTTTTTATTAGTTTCTTTCTTTCTTTTTCCTCAATTTAAATAAATCAACTAGATTTCTACGGTTAATATTAGCAGTAGGAGGTTGTGTAAAACAAACATGTCAAATCTTCCGACAACTAGTCGGCAGAACATATCGGCCAATGACTCACGCTCATTCCGAGGCGGAGCCAAGTGGCCAGGGCAAGCCAGAGGCTCAGGCCGGAGCAGCCACCCGGGAGGTAGACCTTCCAACCCCAGACACTCCCCGATTCTTAGCGATTCAAACGCCCGAACGGGCGACCCGAGCGACAACCAGCGAATTCTAGTAGACATCCACCAAGCCGGACCAAGTAGCGATCGATCCCTCTCCCTGGAGAGGCAACCACCCTTCTTGGGATTTGTCTCAATCTCTTCTCCGTGCCATCCGGATCCACCAGTGAGCAGCGTTATTCCCTCGGGGATTGAAGCTCCGCTTTCTCACCGAGATCCCCCACCACGGGAATCCGGATCGGTTTTCGAGCCTCGAGAAACCTCCGGCGTACGCCTCGATGACAGTGCGCAATTTGAACAGTATATAAGTTAAGTGGTTACGGCGTCCGTAAGACTGCACCGAACCGACGAAATGCAGTACATTCGTCAAGAATTGGACCGCAGCAGAGCCGCTATGCGCCAAGACATTGCTCTGATCGTTCGGGAGGCACTCCTCGGACCGCACGCTCGGCACAACCAGACGTCTGTCAGAACCGGACTGTCGCCACCGGACCTTCGCAGAGGTCCACTCGCTTTTACCCAGCCCGGACGGTCCCCAACGGTACCGCCCGTGGTCCATAACGCGAGGCTGGGCGAGACGGTCGCTAACCCTAGCGGTCCTCCTCCTCGCACGAACCCAGATTTACCACCCGAAGCTCAGCCCGTGCTCATGGCACGCGGAGCCAATGTCGACCATTTCTTGGCGCAGCTGAGCAACCTGAACCTGAATGACTCAACGCCTCGTCAGCCCAGTAACGGGCCAGGGCCGTCACAGGCACCCTCCTTCCCTAGCTCCTACACGCGCTACCACAACATTCCTAAGTGGGACATTTATTTCGAGAATAAGGACCTCTCGGTCGATGATTTCCTGATCCAGTTGAACCGGCAGAGAGAGTCCTGTAACGCGGCCTGGTCCGACGTGCTGCTGAACTTCCACCACTTAGTACGTGGTCAGCCAAAGATGTGGTTCTGGGGATGGTTGAAAAAGAACCCCTCCGCATCCTGGGAAGCGTTGAGACTAGCGCTGCTCGAACAATATCGGAGTCTGGAAACCGATTTCGACATTTTTCGACAAATGTCGGAAAGAGAGCAGAGCGAGCACGAGACGTTCGACGAATATTATGAAGAACTACTAAGGCTTAACGCTAAGCTGAGATTCCCAAAGGCGAATCGCGAGCTTATAGAGATCGTGAGACATAATGTCAAGCGAAAGATTGGGCAATACCTACTGACATTCAACACCTCCGACATCGCGGAACAGGTTTATGTTTGTCGGCGAATCGAAAAGTTCCTTCACGATTCTCAAGCGAGCAAAGCGAAAATCTTTACCGGAAATCCCTTCAGGAGACAAGTGAACGAGCTCTCCGAAACGGACGAGCGGGAAAGCAATTCAACGCAAGCGGACATTGAGGCGGTAGCCTACCGGCAACGCGACAAGGGCAAGCTCACCTGTTGGGTCTGCCGCGAGCCAGGTCACACTATGTATGACTGCGTCAAGCTTCCTAAGACACCCTTTTGTTTCAGATGTGGAAGGGCGGACGTCTTCACCGTCAATTGTCCTCGCTGCCGGGAAAACCGGCCACGGAACTACTCTCAGACCGGGGAGAGCAGTTCGAATTTCACCCACCCGGCCATCGAAAACTAAACCCCGCACCTTCACGGCCCATCACTCCAGCGAACCGTCCGGCACCGACCAACCCTGTCCGGCCGGCGAGTGATCCCAACCCCATTCCGCAGGGAACTACGCCAAGTCCACCGGCGAATGGCCACGTATCCAAGCGGGCAAACTGGCATAACAAACCGTTCGACCAGAGATGGGTCGAGTACCAAGAGGTTAGGAGGCGAATGTTTGACTCCGTCTCACCGTCGCCCAAAATCGCAAAAGTCCGAAAACGACTCGGACAAAAAAGGAATCATGAGATCGACGCTAGAGTCTGAACGCCGTACCGTCGGAGATCCGCGACCATATGCTTCGGTGAACTTCCTCGCTAAGCAATGGTCCGGTCTCCTGGACACTGGGGCTTGCGTCAGCGTTCTCGGGGGAGCCGGCGTGGACTACCTTAAGGCGAACCACATCCCTTGGAAACCGTTCTCGTCCGTAGTAACAACAGCGGATGGGAAGAGGCAAAGCATCGTGGGAGTCATCTCCACGCAAGTCGTATATAAATCCCACGGCGAAACCATCACTCTGTACCTCGTACCGTCCATCTCGCAGGAGCTTATTCTCGGAGTCGATTTTTGGAAGAAGTTCGAGCTAGCCCCGAACGTTATCCCGCTCCTACCTATCAAGACCCTTGACATCAGTAGTCTTACCGTCGGCATCGACATGACGGGGGATTCAATCCCCAAGGCCCAAGTACTCTCACAAGCTCACGACTTATCGCCAGAAGAAGATCAGCGTTTAACGCAAACCCTTAAATCATTCCCGTCCTACGCCAACCTAGGCCTGGGGCGCACACACCTCATGACTCATGAGATCGACACCGGTGACGCGCCGCCCATTAAGAGACGACACTATCCCGTCTCCCCAGCGGTAGAAGCACTCATCTATGCGCAGGTGGATCGCATGTTGGCGATGGGCGTGATCGAAGTCAGTCCTAGCGCCTGGAGCTCACCCGTCGTGTTAGTACGGCGGGGCGACAAGCACCGGCTGTGCCTTGACGTCCGGGAGCTCAACAAGGTCACCAAAAAAGATGCGTATCCTCTGCCAAGTATTGAGGGACTGCTATCGCGCCTCCCAGACACGTACTACATGTCAAGTGTAGATCTGAAGGACGCGTTCTGGCAGATACCGCTGGAGGAGAAAAGCAGGGAAAAGACGGCGTTCACCGTCCCTGGTCGTCCTCTATACCAGTTTAAAGTCATGCCCTTCGGGCTATGTAATGCGCCTCAGCGCCTATGTCGGCTTATGGACCAGGTCATCCCTGCCGAATGGCGGCACAAGGTGTTCGTATACCTGGATGATCTGCTCATCCTCTCGAGAACCTATACGGAGCATCTGGAGGTATTAGCCTTAGTTGCGCAGAAACTAAGCGACGCTGGGTTGACTATCAACCTAGAGAAGTCAAAGTTTTGCCACAAAGAACTGAGATACCTCGGATTTATTGTGGGAAACGGAGTCCTAAAAGTCGATCCTAGCAAGATAGAAGCCACAAGAGAATTCCCAATACCCCAGAACGCCCGTCAAGTACGGCGATTCTTGGGGATGGCGGGGTGGTATAGACGGTTTGTCAAAGACTTTTCCACCTTAGCAAGTCATCTGTCGGACACCCTGAAAAAGGGAAAGGAATTTGAAATCAACGAAACAGCCCATGCCTCGTTCCGGGCTATAAAAGAGAGGCTATCCAGCGCTCCCGTTCTGGGCAATCCAGACTTTAAGAGGACGTTCATCATCTCTTGCGATGCGAGTTCCTCCGGTATCGGAGCGGTACTAAGTCAGTACGACGACGTGGGAAATGAGCGGCCTATCGTCTTTTACTCCCACAAGTTGAATTTGGCCCAACGAAACTACACAGTCACCGAGCGAGAATGTCTCGCCGCTATAATGGGCATCGCCAAGTTCCGTCCCTATATAGAGGGCTATAAGTTTAAAATTATCACCGACCACGCCAGTCTACAATGGCTAATGAGCAAAAGTGAGCTCAAAGGTAGGCTAGCGCGCTGGAGTCTAGAGCTACAGGGTTACACCTTCGACATCGAGCACAGGAAGGTTAGCCTAAATGTGGTACCCGACGCGCTATCTCGCGTACACGAGGTAGAGGCTCTGCAACCCGGCAGCTCGATGGAGAACGAGAGTTCCGACGTGCTGCACGTAGATTTGACGGATCCGAGCTTCACCTCGGACCAATACCGTCGGATCATCGACAGCGTCGGACAGAACAAAAACCAGCTACCTGACCTTCGAGTCTTGAACAATTTCTTGTACAAGAAGGTCAAACATTGCACAGGAAATCCTTTACTGGATGACCAAACATGGAAGCTGTGGATTCCAGCCGCGCGGACCGACTCCTTGATAAGCCTAGCTCATAACCCACCAAGCGCTTCGCACGGAGGTGTGGCAAAGACGCTGTACCGGTTACGGCAACAATTTTACTGGCCAAACATGGCAGCCCAAGTCAAAATTTTCGTAGAGAACTGTGAAGTGTGTAAGACCACCAAGGCCCCAAACATCACCTTGAGGGCGGAAATGGGTAAGGCATTTGTCGTCGAACGACCGTTCCAACATGTCTATACGGATTTCCTAGCTCCGTATCCTAGATCCAAGCGCGGGAATACGCACCTAATCCTCGCCGTGGACCAATTCTCGAAATTCACGCTGATCAAACCCTTGCGCAAAGCGACCTCAGGAGCTGCGATAAATTTCTTGCGCGACGACGTGTTTTCAGTCTTCGGAGTCCCCGAGTCCATGTTGTCGGATAACGGGAGACAGTACATCAGCAAGGATTTTCAAGCGTTTAATTCTTCCTTGGGGATCGCTCATCTCAAAACGGCCCTTTATTCTCCGCAGGCGAATGCCAGCGAAAGAGTCAATCGCTCCATCCTAGCGGCGATCCGGTTCTACATCGGCCCGGACCACTCCTCGTGGGACGCCCAGTTGCCAGCCATAGGCTGCGCTCTGCGCTCCGGGGTGCATTCCGCCATAGGCATGTCCCCATACGAAGCGGTCTTCGGGCAACGAGCGATAGGACACGGCAGCGAATACAAACTGCTGCGTGAACTGAACGGCCTCAACAACTCCGAGCTAGAGCTGATTCCCAAGGCCTGTCCTACATGGCCGCATTAAGGAATCCCTCGAAAAGGCGCATCAGAAATACGCGCGAAGTTACAACCTACGCAGCACTCCCGTCAAGTACAAGGTAGGCGACTGCGTCTATAAACGCAACCACCAGCTGAGCGACTTCGCGAAGGGAATCAATGCGAAATTCAGTCGGAAGTTTGTCAAAGCCCGAGTGACCGGAATCCGAGGGAATCTTTACCAACTCGAAGACTCGCAAGGCAACGATCTGGGGTTAGTCCATTCGAAAGACATCCGGCGGTAGCGTCGGCACCCGAGCAGGCCCGTCGTTCCTGCCTCCCTTTTCCAATCCTTTTTCCCTAGGTTGAGTTCAAATTTTCCTCCCAACTAATCCCAATAAGAAACAAAATAACAATCAACAAATTCAGTCAATACCACCTATGGTCACATAAAATAGGATAAAAAAAAAAAAAAAAAATTTTGTAGGTAGGGATTTCGGTCTTGTATCTTTTCCTAACCAACGGAAGGAGTCAGAAAAAAACTACAAGTTTTGTAGGAAATCCTAAAAGAACGCCATCTTCCCGGGATGGGCGGAACTACTCACCGAATAGAGCCCAGCGACCACGCGCCCGTATCCAAGCTTGTCACTCGCCCGTTTATTTCTGAACGCCGCCCGTTCAGCTGTCATTCCACAATTTCGAATGGTGCGACAGAGAAGTAGACATCCGGCATCGTCGTGTCGGCCATATTTCTGATTAAACAAGTAAGTGGACGGAGCTGGACGTGTCGGTCTGTCAGGAGGGAAAAATAAAATTTTTTAAATCCCTGATTCATCACCCAGTGTGGGGTAAATCTGCCCCAAAATACAAGGGGAAAGTAGTCGGGAGCGGCAAAAATGGAGTAATCCAGGGATATTATTAGCCTATTGGTAAGTCTTACCCTCCCACGTTGGGAAACCCAGCACGATTTCGCTAACCACAAAAAAAAATGTTCTCCTCAGGCAGCTCCGTCCTCCACGACGACGATCGGCAGCGCTGCTCAACCAGAAGCAAGAGAAGAACGTGGCCGAACTCGAGGATAGGAACGCGCCACCCCGGCGACGTAAAAAATTCCTGCAAGGCACCTGGGCAAATCACCGAGCGCTTGCCCTGAAGCAGCGACTGCATTCGTCCTAGTGTTCGCCCACGTCGCGCGCAGCTTTAGCGACGCTCCTTAATGCGCGTCCGAGCACTTCTGTCCACCGTCCACGCCCGAGTTTGGTCGGAGGCTCGACGGCTCACTCCCACAAACGGGCGATGCCCACCGCCGAAGTAGGCACTACGAGAAACAACGCCCTCGACGTGATTCCCACCAGGTAGGACTCTTCTCCAGAGAGTAATTCTAACCCCGGTCTGATTGTGTGCGTCTGTTTTGTTTTAGAAAATTCGCTTGAATACGAGAATGCGGCCTAGCAGGCGAAGTTACGTCTAAGCAAACCACCGTGACCGGCTGGAGTTTTCCGCATCCAAAGGCGGACTCAAGCAACCACCACCTGAACCCAGCTCCCGAGTAGGGGCTGGGTACTTCAAATTTAGGAACACCTCCTCATTCTCCTCGGACGGGCGGCAGCAGCATCCACAAAGTGTAGTGTATTATTAGCATTAGGATTATTTAAGGTGAATTCTTGACAGCCTTCGGGCCACCGCACCCCCCCCCCCCCATCTGGAGCAGGTGTCTTAGATAAATAAAAGCTTATTTAGTGTTTGTGCCCCGAGGCAAGAAGCGTGAATTGTCCAATTTTAAGCTCTCGACCGACCGGCGCGGTAGTGTTAGTTTCGTGGAAAGATTGTAATTGTACCCCACCCCCTCTGTAGGGAGCAGACCCGGACGCTGCTTGAGGGAAAAGTTCATTAGATAAAGATAAACATAATAAAACGAGAAAAAAAAAGAAAAAAAAAATTAACGAAATAGAAACAAAAGTAAAACGCTTGGTTACGTAACGCAAAAGAAAAAAAAAAGGAAGGAGGGGAGGTCGCCCACCCCACTCGCTATAGCTCGACCGGGCCCACACTTATACATAATTATTAACGCGCTTAGTGGTTAGCAGGTTAAATATATATATATACCTACATGCTCGTAGGATTTATCTTCGGTTTCCACACAAATTTCAACAGGTGCCGCAAGAACAGCTCGAGGTGTGCACATCGTCGAGGGAAATTCTCGGTAAGTCATCTTGTAATAATTATAACTTTGATTACGTGTCTTTAAGCCAACTGGGCATAGAACATTAGTTATTATATTTACTCTGCTTCGCCATATTTTTAACACCACGTCCGGCAATATGTCCGAAACATATCCGTACGTATATCATATAATTATCTATTTGTATGGGGGTCTTGGAGTGTTCAGATTTTCGGTCAATCCATTTCGCGTTCGATCTCAACCTAGTTTCTACACCGGGCATCGTTCTGACGGGCGGTATTAATTGACGAAATATTGATTTCGCCTTCGTTTTAAAGTGACCTAATGACGGGTATTTTCTCTTTGGGAGGAACGAGCTCAAGTTCAAATTGGGATTACCTAAGGCTCGGATTCCTTCCGTCCATGGCGGCTAAGCGTAGCATCGTCGTATAGTCCCACGCAAGTACATCGGGTACGTTAGTATTTTAAGAACCAGTACACCGTGTACGCTAGTATTTTAAGATCAAGTACATCGGGTACGTTAGTAATTTTAAGAACCAGTACAACGTGTACGCTAGTATTTTAAGATTAAGTACATCGGGTACGTTAGTATTTTTAAGAACCAGTACAACGTGTACGCTAGTATTTTAAGATTAAGTTCATCGGGTACGTTAGTATTTTAAGAACCAGTACACCGTGTACGCTAGTATTTTAAGATCAAGTACATCGGGTACGTTAGTAATTTTAAGAACCAGTACACCGTGTACGCTAGTATTTTAAGACTAAGTACACCGTGTACGCTAGTATTTTAAGATTAAGTACATCGGGTACGCTAGTATGTTAAGATTAAGTACACCGAGTACAGTAGTTAGCATAAGATAGAGTGCCTCGAGTACGGGGTTAGAAATGTATTCCAGTGCTTCGAGTACATAGGCAGCGGATCCTGTCCGATATTATGATTAAGCTAGTTATCCTGAATAAAGATTGAAATTACATTTATAACTCTGATTTTGTTTGGTTCCTTAATGAGAAGCGAGCGATTCTTCGCCACAGTCTTTCCAGTATCCTTAACCCCTCTGGGATGAGTGGTTGAAGAGGATCTATGGGGTAGTGGGGAACATAGAGAGGAGGAGTTTACCGGGTAAGTGAATCCTACTAAGGGGTCGTTTACCTTATTCTATTTAGGGGACATCGCCAACCGAGCGGCGCGGTGGCCATAGGAGCCCATGTTTAGGCATGGCGGGGTGGGCCAGCTCAAGGGGGAGATCCTTATTAACATCTCTTTCTCTCCCCCTCCTAACCATACCATTGCGGCATCAGAGGAAAGCCAAAAGAGTCTGTGTGGACTCGCATCTTCGGGCCTCGAACTTCCATCTACAAGGTTTTTGGCACCTTTATATCTTTTCTTGGTTCTCCGTCTTTTGTGGTTACGACCGCCGTCTACCTGAGCGGTCAAGGAAGACCATTTCAGTTTAGATCAATTCCAGGCATGTAAATAGTGGTAACCCCAGTCCGGAGCCAGCAGCAAGTTCCCACTCCCGCCGACGAGCTAGCGCGGGGAGTTTAGGACCCATGCCTGGCTGCTGGTGGCTGGACACCCTCGTCCATCCAGCTCCTCGGAGGTGCTCCGGAGTCCTGTTGCCGGCGCTCTCCGAGGCAGTTCGTTTGGGTTGACGTGGGACACTGGGGCAGGGCAGGTCAATCAGTCATGTTCTTGTGGGGTGGTGGCATTCACTCTCGAGCTGCTCTGACTTTCGTCTCGGACTCGAGGCGAAGTTGGCATTTAAGTTCCTACACGACCACACCAGTACGGGTGTTACGTTACAGGTGGCGCCCAACGTGGGGCCCGAAGTTTTGCACAAGAGCACCCACTTATATAGACCTTTTAAAAAAAAACTTCATCTAAAATTTCTTTTTTTTCGGTGTCCAGGGGAAACCTTGTGATACCCGACAAGGTTTCCCCTGGACACCGAAAAAAAAGAAATTTTAGATAAAGTTTTTTTCCAGTTCCATTTCTAGTTCAGTATAGCAAGCGTAAGCATCCCTCGGGAGTGTTCGAATAATATTTCTGTTCCCAGCGTGTCGATTCCTTTTGTGAATCGGGGTCCATCAGCTAATGCTCGTCCGATCCTGACCGGGACGTGGATCGAAGATGTTCTCCGCGTTCGACTGACGCAGTTCTTCGTTCGAACATAAGCAAGCACGCACACTCTTCGTTGGAGCTGGAGATTTCATGTCCGGTTTCGGGGCTGCTAAGCGACCCCTTTACGTCTGCTGCATGAACTCCACTCGATCGCTCGGCGTGAATATTGTTGGGCCTTGGTCGTTTACAGGGATGGAGGACAGCAGCTTGGGTATAGAATGTATGTTGTCCGGTGCATGGGTCGAAGTAGTTCCTCGTGTACGTCTGAAGCTGCATAGTTCTCATACCGAGCCATCCTCTGCATATCGCTTTACAAACGCAAAATTTTTTTTTGCTCCGAGACAGTCTCTACGAACCAGAATTGGACAGATCCGCAATGGGAATCGAGTATCAACCTCAAACATATACCAATTATATACTCGGTTCATGCAAACATAATTTCTTTTTTCCTTTTCCCTCTCTCTCTCTCATTAAGGATTCGTCACTACCCCTCCCTTTTATGATAAGTTAACCATAGTACAAACCAAGTATACCTCGTCGAGATATACTTACTCAACCAAAAACAAAAAAAAAAAAATAATATTTTCGGCTGATTTTCTTATTCTTGCATTCGTGGGTTGTTAGCTTCGATAGTCGACTCAGTAACAGCACAAACCCCCCCCCCCCCCCCCCCCCCAAAAATACTTTTAGGTGTAAGTCTATGTCGTACGCGATATAAGTTTTTATTAGTTTCTTTCTTTCTTTTTCCTCAATTTAAATAAATCAACTAGATTTCTACGGTTAATATTAGCAGTAGGAGGTTGTGTAAAACAAACATGTCAAATCTTCCGACAACTAGTCGGCAGAACATATCGGCCAATGACTCACGCTCATTCCGAGGCGGAGCCAAGAGGCCAGGGCAAGCCAGAGGCTCAGGCCGGAGCAGCCACCCGGGAGGTAGACCTTCCAACCCCAGGCACTCCCCGATTCTTAGCGATTCAAACGCCCGAACGGGCGACCCGAGCGACAACCAGCGAATTCTAGTAGACATCCACCAAGCCGGACCAAGTAGCGATCGATCCCTCTCCCTGGACTTCTTGGGATTTGTCTCAATCTCTTCTCCGTGCCATCCGGATCCACCAGTGAGCAGCGTTATTCCCTCGGGGATTGAAGCTCCGCTTTCTCACCGAGATCCCCCACCACGGGAATCCGGATCGGTTTTCGAGCCTCGAGAAACCTCCGGCGTACGCCTCGATGACAGTGCGCAATTTGAACAGTATATAAGTTAAGTGGTTACGGCGTCCGTAGGACTGCACCGAACCGACGAAATGCAGTACATTCGTCAAGAATTGGACCGCAGCAGAGCCGCTATGCGCCAAGACATTGCTCTGATCGTTCGGGAGGCACTCCTCGGACCGCACGCTCGGCACAACCAGACGTCTGTCAGAACCGGACTGTCGCTACAGGACCTTCGCAGAGGTCCACTCGCTTTTACCCAGCCCGGTCCCCAACGGTACCGCCCGTGGTCCATAACGCGAGGCAGGGCGAAACGGTCGCTAACCCTAGCGGTCCTCCTCCTCGCACGAACCCAGATTTACCACCCGAAGCTCAGCCCGTGCTCATGGCACGCGGAGCCAATGTCGACCATTTCTTGGCGCAGCTGAGCAACCTGAACCTGAATGACTCAACGCCTCGTCAGCCCAGTAACGGGCCAGGGCCGTCACAGGCACCCTCCTTCCCTAGCTCCTATCCGCGCTACCACAACATTCCTAAGTGGGACATTTATTTCGAGAATAAGGACCTCTCGGTCGATGACTTCCTGATTCAGTTGAACCGGCAGAGAGAGTCCTGTAACGCGGCCTGGTCCGACGTGCTGCTGAACTTCCACCACTTAGTACGTGGTCAGCCAAAGATGTGGTTCTGGGGATGGTTGAAAAAGAACCCCTCCGCATACTGGGAAGCGTTGAGACTAGCGCTGCTCGAACAATATCGGAGTCTGGAAACCGATTTCGACATTTTTCGACAAATGTCGGAAAGAAAGCAGAGCGAGCACGAGACGTTCGACGAATATTATGAAGAACTACTAAGGCTTAACGCTAAGCTGAGATTCCCAAAGGCGAATCGCGAGCTTATAGAGATCGTGAGACATAATGTCAAGCGAAAGATTGGGCAATACCTACTGGTTTATGTTTGTCGGCGAATCAAAAAGTTCCTTCACGATTCTCAAGCGAGCAAAGCGAAAATCTTTACCGGAAATCCCTTCAGGAGACAAGTGAACGAGCTCTCCGAAACGGACGAGCGGGAAAGCAATTCGACGCAAGCGGACATTGAGGCGGTAGCCTACCGGCAACGCGACAAGGGCAAGCTCACCTGTTGGGTCTGCCGCGAGCCAGGTCACACTATGTATGACTGCGTCAAGCTTCCTGAGACACCCTTTTGTTTCAGATGTGGAAGGGCGGACGTCTTCACCGTCAATTGTCCTCGCTGCCGGGAAAACCGGCCACGGAACTACTCTCAGACCGGGGAGAGCAGTTCGAATTTCACCCACCCGGCCATCGAAAACTAAACCCCGCACCTTCACGGCCCATCACTCCAGCGAACCGTCCGGCACCGACCAACCCTGTCCGGCCGGCGAGTGATCCCAACCCCATTCCGCAGGGAACTACGCCAAGTCCACCGGCGAATGGCCACGTACCCAAGCGGGCAAACTGGCATAACAAACCGTTCGACCAGAGATGGGTCGAGTACCAAGAGGCTAGGAGGCGAATATTTGACTCCGTCTCACCGTCGCCCAAAATCGCAAAAGTCCGAAAACGACTCGGACAAAAAAGGAATCATGAGATCGACGCTAGAGTCTGAACCCCGTACCGTCGGAGATCCGCGACCATATGCTTCGGTGAACTTCCTCGCTAAGCAATGGTCCGGTCTCCTGGACACTGGGGCTTGCGTCAGCGTTCTCGGGGGAGCCGGCGTGGACTACCTTAAGGCGAACCACATCCCTTGGAAACCGTTCTCGTCCGTAGTAACAACAGCGGATGGGAAGAGGCAAAGCATCGTGGGAGTCATCTCCACGCAAGTCGTATATAAATCCCACGGCGAAACCATCACTCTGTACCTCGTACCGTCCATCTCGCAGGAGCTTATTCTCGGAGTCGATTTTTGGAAGAAGTTCGAGCTAGCCCCGAACGTCATCCCGCTCCTACCTATCAAGACCCTTGACATCAGTAGTCTTACCGTCGGCATCGACATGACGGGGGATTCAATCCCCAAGGCCCAAGTACTCTCACAAGCTCACGACTTATCGCCAGAAGAAGATCAGCGTTTAACGCAAACCCTTAAATCATTTCCGTCCTACGCCAACCTAGGCCTGGGGCGCACACACCTCATGACTCATGAGATCGACACCGGCGACGCGCCGCCCATTAAGAGACGACACTATCCCGTCTCCCCAGCGGTAGAAGCACTCATCTATGCGCAGGTGGATCGCATGTTGGCGATGGGCGTGATCGAAGTCAGCCCTAGCGCCTGGAGCTCACCCGTCGTGTTAGTACGGCGGGGCGACAAGCACCAGCTGTGCCTTGACGTCCGGGAGCTCAACAAGGTCACCAAAAAAGATGCGTATCCTCTGCCAAGTATTGAGGGACTGCTATCGCGCCTCCCAGACACGTACTACATGTCAAGTGTAGATCTGAAGGACGCGTTCTGGCAGATACCGCTGGAGGAGAAAAGCAGGGAAAAGACGGCGTTCACCGTCCCTGGTCGTCCTCTATACCAGTTTAAAGTCATGCCCTTCGGGCTAAGTAATGCGCCTCAGCGCCTA
Source organism: Portevinia maculata (assembly GCA_949715645.1). NCBI lineage: Eukaryota > Metazoa > Arthropoda > Insecta > Diptera > Syrphidae > Portevinia > Portevinia maculata. The sequence goes on along the minus strand of OX454526.1, from coordinate 207,122,521 downwards.
TGTCGGCTTATGGACCAGGTCATCCCCGCCGAATGGCGGGACAAGGTGTTCGTATACCTGGATGATCTGCTCATCCTCTCGAGCACCTATACGGAGCATCTGGAGGTATTAGCCTTAGTTGCGCAGAAACTAAGCGACGCTGGGTTGACTATCAACCTAGAGAAGTCGAAGTTTTGCCACAAAGAACTGAGATACCTCGGATTTATTGTGGGAAACGGAGTCCTAAAAGTCCATCCTAGCAAGATAGAAGCCATAAGAGAATTCCCAATACCCCAGAACGCCCGTCAAGTACGGCGATTCTTGGGGATGGCGGGGTGGTATAGACGGTTTGTCAAAGACTTTTCCAACTTAGCAAGTCATCTGTCGGACACCCTGAAAAAGAGAAAGATCTCTTTCTCTCCCCCTCCTAACCATACCATTGCGGCATCAGAGGAAAGCCAAAAGAGTCTGTGTGGACTCGCATCTTCGGGCCTCGAACTTCCATCTACAAGGTTTTTGGCACCTTTATATCTTTTCTTGGTTCTCCGTCTTTTGTGGTTACGACCGCAGTCTACCTGAGCGGTCAAGGAAGACCATTTCAGTTTAGATCAATTCCAGGCATGTAAACAGTGGTAACCCCAGTCCGGAGCCAGCAGCAAGTTCCCGCTCCCGCCGACGAGCTAGCGCGGGGAGTTTAGGACCCATGCCTGGCTGCTGGTGGCTGGACACCCTCGTCCATCCAGCTCCTCGGAGGTGCTCCGGAGTCCTGTTGCCGGCGCTCTCCGAGGCAGTTCGTTTGGGTTGACGTGGGACACTCGTACCAGTGACGTGCGATCGGGAGCAGGGCAGGTCAATCAGTCATGTTCTTGTGGGGTGGTGGCATTCACTCTCGAGCTGCTCTGACTTTCGTCTCGGACTCGAGGCGAAGTTGGCATTTAAGTTCCTGCACGACCACACCAGTACGGGTGTTACGTTACAAATGTTATCTTGCAATGGTCTAATGGATACTGTTTAATACTCAGGATACACAGCTCGGAAAGAGTATTTAAGTTTTGTTCGAGAGTTTTTGTGTTTGCTTTGATCCCTTTGTTACTAATATCAAAAATAAATGTCCATTTCGTAAGAGATTTCTGAAGAACTCCGACGTGCTCCAGGTATATTCCAGTTCTGTTCAGTGGCTGTACCACTACTCCTGCTATGCTTGACTTAATGTGGATGGCAAATAGAATGGTTGTGATGACTTTGCTGGAAATAGGGAGAACGGAGGATGTGTTTTAGTTACGCATTCTGCATGCATGGGCTGAGATGTATGTGTTTTAAGTGTCTGTGTGTGTTTAATCTCTTTGGTTAAAGTGTTTGATTAGGTTATTGTGTACGACTTTTTCTTTTCGGCCTATTTTTATTTTGGAATTTTCTGGAGACAATATTTCAGTTACTTTGTATGGTCCTTCGAAAATTGGAGAAAGCTTTTTATTCGATCGGTTCTTGATTTCCAACAATACTTTGTCGCCGACGTTATAACTGGTTTGTTTTGAATTTTGATCGTAGTACTTCTTGGAATTCTCTTTAGCCTTAATTTGGTTATTGCGAATAAGCTCATATCCGACTTGCATTTTCGACTTCATTTTGGAGACATAGTCGTCGTAATTGTATGTTAGTTGTACGCTTCTGTTCAAAGTGGAAGGAATTGGTGCTTTAAAACCAAAAAGGGCTTCGAATGGGCTGTAGTTCGTGCTGGAATGTGGGGTTGTATTGTAACAAAATATTGCATAGTCTATATAGGTGTCCCAATTTGATTGGTCTGTACTTGCATAGTTCCTTAGGTAGTCACCTAGTGTTCTATGTGACCTTTCAAGTGCACCATTTGACTGCGGATGGTACGGACTACTTTGGATCTTTTTGATCTTTAGGGTTTTGCATATATTTTTGAATAAATCACTTGTAAAATTTGTACCTTGGTCTGTGAGTATTGTTTGAGGAATACCATAAGTGCAAATAATTCTCTTTACTAAAGCCTCTGCTACAGTTCGGGCTTCTTGATTTTCTATGGGGACTGCTTGAACGAATTTACTAAGATCATCTTGGAAAGTAAGTATGTATTTATTACCGCTTTCGGTAATGGGGAGTGGCCCTACTATATCGAGAGCTATCCTTTCGAATGGGGTTTTAGCCGTTGTAGTTATGACCATGGGGATTTTACTACATGTATACTTTTTGTTCTTTTGACACAATTCGCAAGACTTGATATACTTCTTTATATCTATGTACATATTTTTCCACTTGTATGCCTTTCGGATACGCTTTAGTGTACGCTTGACTCCTTGGTGACCTCCTAAAGGTGTGTCGTGAAATTCGTACATTACTTGTCTGATTTTATCGGGGTCAGAGATCTCTACTACGATGTCTTGGTTCGTATGTGCGGGGATTGGATTTTGCTTATTTTGACTACGCGTAACTACTTTAATTTCAGCGGTACCCAATCGTGATAACGCGTCTGCGTTTGTATTTAGATGCCCAGCCTTATGGGTGACTGTAAAATCGTACTCTTCTAGTTTGATGCGCCAGCGCATTATTCTTGAAGAGGGATCTTTCAAGTTGAACATCCATACCAGCGGCTTATGGTCGGTAATGACTTCAAAATGGCGTCCAAACACGTACGGTCGAAAGTGTGTAACTGCCCATACTACTGCCAGCACTTCTTTCTCGATTGTAGAATAGTTTTTCTCAGCTTTATTTAATATTCTACTGGCAAAAGCTATTGGTAGATCGTTGCCTGCTGAATCTCTTTGCGACAGGACTGCGCCTATGGCGTCGTTACTTGCGTCGGAGGTAATGTAAAAAGTGTTTGAAAAATTTGGGTAAATGAGTATAGGTGGTGCTGTTATGGATTTCTTTAATTTTCTAAAAGCTTCGTCGCAGAAAGCATCCCATTTAAAGGTGACGTCTTTGCGTAGTAGTTTATTGAGAGGATTTGCTATTTGAGAGTAGTTCTTAATAAACTTTCGGTAATAACCGGATAATCCTAAAAACGATTTCACTTGCTTTTGCGTTTTCGGAGCTTCGATATTGGTAATCGCTACAATCTTATCAGGATCTGGCTTAACACCGTCTGAGGTAATGACGTGTCCCAGGTACATTACTTCTGTTTGGAGGAATTTGCATTTGGATAATTTGATTTTAAGGTTGTATTTGTCTAAGGCTTTCATGACTTCAATTAATTTCTTGTTATGATCTTGAAGGTTTTTCCCATAGATCACTATGTCATCAAGGTAAACTAAACACATTATCCCCTGCAATCCAGAGAGAACTACTTTCATAAGCCTCTGAAATGAAGGTGGAGCATTTCGTAAACCAAAGGGCATTCTGTTAAATTCAAAATGACCATATGCTGTACTGAATGCGGTTTTTTCTTTATCCTTCTCAGTGATCTCAATTTGATGGAAACCGTTTGCTAGATCTAGTGTGGTGAAATATTTCGAGTCTCCTAATTGCCCTAGTATGTCGTCAATATTGGGGATTGGATATGCGTCTGGAATAGTGGCTTCATTCAATCTGCGGTAGTCTATTACGACTCTCCATTTTTGATCTCCTTTTTTAGGAACTACGAGGAATGGCGCATTCCAGGGGCTGGTGCTTGGTCTAATCACTTCGTCCTGCAGCATTTGATTGACTTGGGTTTTTATTTCTTGCTTATGAATTTATGCTTAGCGGTATGGTGGTATATTCGCCGGAATTGCGTTTTCAGTCGTCGTAATAGAATGTGTTATACCTGAAGTAGAAGCTAATTTGTCGCCCTCAATGAAAAACAAATGATTGAAATTCCTGCAAATATCTTTTATCGACTGTTTTTCTTCTTGGTTGAGGTGATTTAGATTTAATTCTTTTTCTAACTTTTCTAATCTTTCTTCCACGATTTGGTTAGTTAGTGGTGAATGTAGGTTGTGTATGGAATAATAGTTCATGTTTTCGGGTTTGAGTTTTAAGTTCTCTATACGGATGTCTTCATTATTGGTATTTAAGATTGATACGAACACGAAGCGATTTTTGGGTGACGTGATCATTGAAGCTGAATACACCCGAGGAGCTATTTCCTGAGAAAAATATATTTGTTCCATGTTTTCTTTTATAGGTCCATATTTTACCCATTTCTCTGTTCTCGCAGGTATGATTAAGGGCTTGCATTCGTTGCTGAAATCGCATGAATATTGGCGGTTTTTGTAATGGTATCTAAATATGTTGTCCTTATAGTCAACTATCGCATTGAATTTTTTAAAGAAGTCTTCGCCTATGATTCCATCTTGGGATATAGGGAAGTTTTGCGGCACTATTTGAAAGATATGTCTGAGCTTTTGTCCTGGTGTAATTTCTACCTTGAGTTGAATAGTACCTAGAGTTGACGTTGATGTGTGTCCTATGCCAGTCAGTTCAATTATATTATCTAACTGCACCTCGGCATTTGGTGTAAGGTTGTTGTTTGTTATGTTTGTTACTGTAAGGAGATTCTTCTTAGAGAGAGAGAGACTTCCCAAGGAATCAAAGCAACGAAGCGGTTTAATGTAGGGCAGGCACGAATGCCATAGGTATTGCCCTAAATGAGAAAGAATCAGTTTGAATACTAAATTGAGTCTGATTTTATTCTTCAAAATCTATATCTTATATACTAATTTTCTTTCAACCAAAACGATACACATCGATACAAACAAATGTTCTATGCCATTAAATTTAGTCATCATACTCATCCACATTGTACTCATGACACACTTCATAATTACTCGTCACCCAAATCACCGATCGCGTAATGCATCGATCCAGTTACAATGTCAGGGTTATCGCCAGATGTTCTATCCATACTTTCTGTATGCGATACCAGACACTGTAATGTGGTGATGAAATTTGAATGCCATGTCAGTGGGTCAGTAGTGTATATGAGCCACTTGACTTGGGCTGCCTTACATAATGTAAGCACAAAGTAGGAAGTGATGGAAGTGATATTCGAGTGGTTGTTTTGTGTGCATTGTTATGCAGTACAATGTAGGAGTAATGGAATTGGTTTGTTGGGTTCATTACACCCTCACCCTTAAGCGGAAAATTATTAGAAGAATAATTTTGCAAGAATGTTTGTATCAATTTGTGTCGGTGTTGCTTTACATTGGGTTTCTTATGTTCATATTTACAGTTGTTATCATATGGTGTTTTCTTAATAAGTGCTTTATTAACATTGAATTTGTGTAAATTATTCTATATTATATTTCTTAAGACTATTATTGTGCAACTTCCTGTTGTCACCATTTATATTTATTACATAATTAACATTATTTGTTTCCACTATTTTATATGGTCCGTGGTAAGGACTTTGTAATTTTTTCTTACTTTCTAATTTTACAAATACTAGATCTCCTATCTTAAAATCTGATGTGTTTACATTTCTATCGTATTCTAATTTTCTTTTGTGCTTAATACTATTTACAATTTTGTGCGTTTTTCAATCGCATGTTTAAGTCTAGTTTTTACTTCATTTACATAGTTTTCTAAGTCATATATTTTGTCTTTATTATCTAGTACATCGCTTGGTAGATATGGTAATTTACCAAAAATTAGTTCATACGGAGTATAGTTGGTGTCAACGTGTGGAGTAGTGTTGTATGCAAATGCGTAATAAGGTATCCAAATATCCCATTCATGGTCTTCAGTAAAATTAGGCAAGAATTCATTCAAAACCCTATGGTTTCTTTCTAACGAGCCTATACTTTGGTGATGGTATGGTGCTGAATAAACTGGTTCAATCTTCAATAATTTGCAGATATTTTGTACCAATTCATTTTTAAATTCAGTCCCGTTGTCGGACTTGAGTATCTTAAAGCAACCATATTTCAAAATGACTTGTTCTACTAAGGTTTTCGCTATTGTTTTTGCGTCTTTACTTTCGATGGGGTGTGCAATCACGTATTTGGTTAGTTCACATTGCATTGTTAAAATGTACCTATACCCGTTTGATATTCTAAGAGGTCCAACTGTGTCTATTTGTACCGTTTCAAAGCTTGTGCTCGGTGTATCAGTTATGACCATTTCTTCTCTTATTTGTCTGGTTTGTTTGTTCTTGGTACATGGTTCACATGTGTTTATGTGTTTCTTTATCATTTGTCGCATGCCTTTCCAAATGTATCTTTGTTTTAGTTTTATTATGGTTTTTCTAATACCTAGGTGTCCTCCGTGTGGTGAGTTATGGAATTCTTCTATAATTCTCAATTGTTCATCTTTCTTCTTTATCTCTTTAGGGGGTTTAAATATCAATATCTTCATCGGCGAGTGCTCATAATTATATTTTTGCTGCAGCATATTAAATATTCTCTTAAATTCATCTTTCTTTATATATTTAAATATCATAGTTCTTTAATGGGTACCCTTCTTAATTCTGATGACAGCTTTTCTAGTATCGAAACTTGTTCCGCTAGGTCTTCACTGCATCGCACTATAACTTAATTTTCTTTAAATTCGATTATTAGCCATTTGCACCTCGCTATTATAAATTTTAATCTTCTTATATTTTTGACGTCAGTTAAAGATGTACAATCCCAAATGTGAAGGTGATCAGTCTTCTGCTGAGATGTGTAGTTCTCTTCTATATTTTCATTGGCAATCTTTTGTGCCATACCCCTTGTTACTGCCATAATTCCCTCCTTGGAGTCGTAATCATTTAGGCTATTTTTATTATTATTATTAATGTTCTCTACCATCATGGACTTTAAAATGTCACTGTCTAATTTAATTCGTGACAGTGCATCGGCATTAGTGTTCATAGTTCCCTTTTTATATACGATCTCGAAATCATAATCAGATAGGTCCATCCTGATTCTTGTAAGCTTCGAGGAGGGATTCTTATGTGTGAAAAGTGAAACTAATGGTCTACGAGTATGATCGGTCACTACTACAAATTTTCTTCCGTACAGGTAAGGTTTAAAGAAATTTATTCCCCAATGGATAGCTAAAAGTTCTTTTTCTATCACCGGCTTGTTAATGTCATGTTTCTGCAGTGATTTGCTTGCATAGGATATTGGCAGATCATGACCTATCTCGCCTTGCGAAAGTATTGCACCTAGTGCGAAATCTGAAGCGTCGGTGGTGAGAACAAAAGGCTTATCAAAATTTGGGTACTGTAAAATTGGTGGGTTGATGAGTTTTTGTTTCAACTCATTGAATGCTCTTTCACATTCGTTTGACCAATTGAAAGGTTGGTTCTTTTTCAGAAGTGTATTTAAGCATTTAGCAATTTCAGCAAAGTTCTGAATAAATCTTCTGTAATAGTTACAGAACGCGACGAATCTTCGTACTTCGTCTGAATTCTTGGGTACTGGATAGTTTTCGATTGCAGAGTATTTTGCAGGGTCTGTTTTGATTCCCTGTTCTGTTATTAAATGTCCTAAATATACTACTTCTGATTTCAGGAAGTGACACTTGCTTGCATTTAACTTAAGGTTGAAATGTTCTAGTCGTTCAAAAACTTTAATTAAATTGTCGTTGTGATGTATTAAACTACAGCCAAAGATTATTATGTCATCTACATACAGAAAAGCTTCGGTGTCTAAACCACTTAGTGCTATCGTTAGCATTCGCTGAAAACTGTTTGAAGATATCTTTAGACCGAATGGTAGTCTTGTGAATTGGTAATGTCCGTCTTGTGTGGAAAATGCGGTTAGTGGTCTGGATTTCTTATCAAGTGGAATCTGCTGAAAAGAGCTTGTCATATCGAGCGTTGAAAAATACTTAGCTCTTCCAAGTTTGTCAAGAACATCTTCCAATCTTGTAAGCGGAAATTTATCATTTACTAACTTGTTGTTTAATTTCCTAAAGTCTACTACTAAACGCCATTTCTTATTACCGTCTTCACTCTTCTTTGGTACCAATAGCAGCGGTGAATTATAAGCGCTAATTGATGGCTCAATTATGTTGCTTTCATATAATTCTTGTACTTGCTTTCTTATTTCAGTATGCTGAGTCTGTGGTAGTCTATAGTTTTTGATGTACACCGGATTGTTATCCGTAGTTAAAAGTTTTTGTGTGTAGAAATTATTTGTTGACAGTGGTTCGTCATCTAGATGAAAAATATTTTGATATCTTTCGAATATTTTCTCTAATGTCTGTCTTGTTTCTTTGTCTGAATGTTCAACTTTTAATTTCTGCAAAAGCTTCTGTAGTCTTCGTTTGTCTGACTTACTCGTGTCTGTCTTGGTATAGTTTAGTATATTATAGTGTTTTAATGGTTCTATCTCTGGAGCAATCTCTTCTATCGTTATCTCATGGTTGTTTACGTTCAGTATTTTCACATGAGCTATCCCGTTTGCTGGTATTATTGAGTTGCTTATAAATACTCCTTTCTTAATTTCTTTGTTTAATACTATACTGTCTTCTGATACGGTTAAATTTGTTGGAAAAATTGCTTCAGTTCTGGGTGGTATTCTGAATACGTTTTTTATCCTTGATAACATAGGTATAACTAATTCTTCCTCTTGTAGTGTTATAGTCAACGTAAAAGTTTCATAGTCGATTTTACACATGTATTTAGCTAAAAAGTCTCTACCTAGTATTCCATCTTTTGCAATGGGAAAATTGTCATTAACGACATGAAATTTGTGTGGCAATATGTTTTCAAAGATTTTAATTTTAACGTAGGTAGTACCTAGTAAACAAATCTCTTCGCTAGATATTCCTGTTAGCTTGCATGCTTCATCTGTTGTTATGTATGTTTTTAGGTCTTGTTCTTTAAGAATGGATATGTCGGCTCCTGTGTCAACTAATAGTGTCGTATATCTATTTAGGTCTTTTATATATACGGATATATAGTTGCTAATATTGTTTGTAATTTTGTATATCTTTAATTTTGGTGTCCCGGAGGGTTTTGTCTCTCCGGACCATCCTCGTTTCCCTGTATCACATTTATTCTTCTGTTGTTAGTAGGTCTGTTGTTGTTGTACCTGTTGTTGTTGTTAAAGTTTCTTTGCTGGTTGTAGTTGTTTTGCGGTCTACCATTATTGTTGTTGTAGTTGCTATTGTTGTAGCTGTTGTTATTGTTGTTTCTGTTTTTCTGTTGGAAGTTATTGTTTGGGAGTCTGTTCATGTTGTTCCTGGTCTGATTGTTATTGCCCCTATTAAAGTTGATGTTGTTATAGTTTTGCCTCCAGTTGTTTTGGTAACGATGGTTGTTGTTTCCGTTATTTCCTCTCATGTACATTACTTGACTGTGAGCTTGGTTAGAGTCTGCCTCTAGTTCAATTGCCAAATTGATAGCTTCTGACAATGTTTTCGGCTGAGCGGCGAATATTGTTGTCTTAAATCGCTCGTCAATTCCATTTTTGAATACAGTGAGGGCATATTTGTCGTTTATTTTTCCTATAACGGTCTTCTCAGATGTTGTGGCTTCATCTGGTAGCTCTTCTATCTGTAGACTGTTTAAGTCTGCAATTAGAGACAAAATTTTATCTTTGTATGATACTACAGATTGGTTTCGCTGTGCAAGCTGTGCCAATTTTGTATGTATCTGCGGTATAGTTTTTGTTGTTTTAAAGATTTCTTTAAGTCTTCTTTTTAACTCTTCTAAAGTAGTGATTGTGTTTGCAAACCCTATCGCAGTTTTGACGTTTTGCGCGAGTTTGACGTGAAAAATAAATTCAATGTATTGACTTTTGTCACTATCTCTTAGTGTCTTGTGTAAGAATTCCACTAAGGTTAAGAATGAATCCAATTCTTTATATATTCCCGTAAATGTAGGGATAACTTTCGTTGCCGTTTCTATATTAAATGCGGCCATATTGAATGTTTCTAAATTGGTCTCTATGATCTCTTTAATTATTTTATATTTCTATATGAATTTCTCTAATATATGATTTGTATCCTTCTCTTTTTGCGCATTTGCAATTATGTCTTCTTTAAAGACATGTAAAGTTTGGTGTTTACCTTTTCTTTGGTTGCTGTAAGGTTCTTCTTTAAGAGCTTTTACCTCTTCTAACTTTGATCTCCACGTTTGTTCGCTATAACCCCTATTTGAACTTTTGTTTATGTTTATAAATATTCTCTCTAGTTCTTTTAAGTTATTTTCCATCTTTATTTAAATATATCTTATTTCTATACATTATTTATGCTATATTTAGCTATTTTGTCCTTAACATAGTTTTTATAATATAAGTTTAATTTATAGATTACATATAGAATTATAAAAATAACGATTGCTGTTGTCGCGGATGAGGCTGCAGTGATGTGTTGGTCGTTGTTCGTGTTGACCACGACTTCTTCTTTGGCACTATTGTTGCCCATCGTTGTCTTCCAATTCATTTACTTCTGGTGGTAGTGTAAAGGTTGGTACTTTGTGACGACTTTTTCTAGTTTTTCTATTTTTTTTTTCCAAATTTCTGTTGCCGTATCCCAGGGTATTGGTTCTACTTCCTTGTTTTTGACTAGTCTTTTAGATAGGCTAGTTTCTTTCTGTCATTGTATTTTTTGCCGCCTCTCTTCTTTATTTTTGCGGTAACTTCAATTTTTGGTATTTTTGTTAGCCTGGTTTCTCGGTTTTCAAGCTGCCTTTTGTTATAATCTTCTATAGTCAGGACTCTAGGTCCCGTCGTCTTGTTAGGTATCGGAGTTGGTGTGTATTTAGCTGCCTCCGATATTCCTTTCTTCACGTATTCTTCGTTCATTTTTTTGGATCTGCTTTGGTCTTCAATGTTGGATCTGATTCCTATTCAGAGCCTGGTCCGGATTGGCAGGATCGCCATGTAAGGTTGTTGTTTGTTATGTTTGTTACTGTAAGGAGGTTCTTCTTAGAGAGAGAGAGACTTCCCAAGGAATCAAAGCAACGAAGCGGTTTAATGTAGGGCAGGCACGAATGCCATAGGTTTTGCCATAAATGAGAAACAATCAGTTTGAATACTAAATTGAGTCTGATTTTATTCTTCAAAATCTATATCTTATATACTAATTTTCTTTCAACCAAAACGATACACATCGATACAAACAAATGTTCTATGCCATTAAATTTAGTCATCATACTCATCCACATTGTACTCATGACACACTTCATAATTACTCGTCACCCAAATCACCGATCGCGTAATGCATCGATCCAGTTACAATGTCAGGGTTATCGCCAGATGTCCTATCCATACTTTCTGTATGCGATACCAGACACTGTAATGTGGTGATGAAATTTGAATGCCATGTCAGTGGGTCACTAGTGTATATGAGCCACTTGACTTGGGCTGCCTTACATAATGTAAGCACAAAGTCGGAAGTGATGGAAGTGATATTCGAGTGGTTGTTTTGTGTGCATTGTTATGCAGTACAATGTAGGAGTAATGGAATTGGTTTATTGGGTTCATTACATTGGATCTAACGTATCTAGTTTTATCAGGCTTAAACTTGCGCCTGTATCGAGGAGCATTATATTGACCTTAGCTTTCGATTCCAGGAACTTGATTTTGATTTCGCTTTTAAATGTAGATTCTCTGTTAAGAGATGCGATGTTGGCGATAGATTTTGCTGAATTGGGTTTATTTTCTGTATTCCCAGTTAGGAACCGGTGAAGGTTTTCGATTTGAATTTGGCTTCGATTTTGACGGTGGTTTAGATTCAGTGCTATGTTACGGTTCCTTACACCATTTTGTGTTTTAATGGAATTTGGGTTTGGTTTGCTACAGCCATGATTTTGGTCATGGTCGACATATACATCACCTTGATTTAAGAGTTTGTGCGTAGGCTTAATGCCTTGATTTTGGATTTGGGATTGTATATTTCGATTTTGAAGTTGGTTTGGTTTTGTATATGCATTCCCCTTGGTTTTAAGAATTTTGTTTACCCTGGTATGCTTTTGAGAATTAATCTCTCGATTTGGATTTTGAGTTAAAATTTGCGTTTGAGGATGCCTTAATCGATTTGGAGTTAGAGTTTGGATTCGAGGATGATCTTCTCGATTTGGAGTTTGAATTTGGATTCGAGAGTTATTTTCTCGATTTGGAGTTTGAATTTGGTTTCGAGGATGATCTTCTCGATTTGGAGTTTGAATTTGGATTCGAGGATGATCTTCTCGATTTGGAATTTGGATTTGAATTCGAGGATGATCTTCTCGATTTGGAGTTTAAATTTGAATTCGAGGATGGTCTTCTCGATTTGGAGTTTGAATTTGGGCTTTGGTGCCCTGAGTTGGTAGTTTTGTAGATTTAGTAGTAGATTTTGAGGTTTCGTGTTGGTTTAGGACCAGAGTTTGAAGTTTAGAGTTCAGTGGAGGTGGATTTTGGGTTACTACGTTCAAGCACGGAAATTTATTTCTTTCACCTGACTCCGCGTGCGGGACGGGCCAGGTCGCTCGGAGTTTCCCTGAGTGGAATTATCTCCAACTTTCCTGCTGTTATTAAATGCTCTTTTACGGCACTCATCTATGGAATGACCTGGGTTTTTGCAGTATCTACAGACAAGGTCATTACGCAAAGTGTTGATTTTAGGATTATTTGCAAAGGGGTTATGGTTGCTAGAGGATCTGTTTGCTGTGACCGCTTGCCCGTGGTGGGGGGGTGGTCTGTGATTAGAGAAATTGTAGTCGCTATAGGGTCCAGAGTAAGCATTTTTCACACTTCGACATTCATTGGTGTTGTGGGTTTTCGTTTTGCAATTACTGCAATACCTACTCGTATTTGGCTTGTTTGTGTTCATATGCATGGAGGCGAGGAGTTTTTCCTCTTCCATTGCGATATCTACAGCCTCGTCGAGTTCTTTACAGCGTGCGCTTTTGACAAGGAGTTTTAATTGAGGTATCAAACCGTTGCAGAAACTGTTCAACACCATGGCACTGTTTAGGGATCGTATAGCCGCATTAGCGGATTCTTCACGGGTATTAGCGTTGGCATTGTTTAACTCGTCGCACAATGAGTTAGCCCTTTCCGTGTAGGAAGCAACACTCTCATTGTAACCCTGTTTGAATTGAAAAATCTCCGTCTGAATTACCTGTATCGATCGACATTTGCTAAAATTTTTGATTAACGCTTCTTTTAGCTCGAGCCAGGTATTATAATCGTTATATTTTATTATAACCTTATAGGCTCTCCCGGTTAATCTTCACTTCACTATGTCGACGAGTTCGGCTTGGTCAGGCTCAGCGGTAGCCTCCCTGGATTGGATACCGACCAATTGTAAAAACCTGTCGAGAGATTTCGCGTCCCCATCAAACTCCGGGATGAGTTTGATGGCCTGGCCTGGGTTGAAATTGTAAGCCATTTGTAGATGATGATTTAGAGGTGGTGTGGTTGGAGAATTTTTGAAATATGGCGGTAGACTTACTCCTGGTTTCTTGAGACTAGAGGATTGGTCTGCTAGAGCAGCGAAGGAGTCGGTAACGACCGAAGTATCAGAGCCGTCTTCGGATTCGACGTAGATGGATTTCTCTTTGCGCGGGAGGGGAGGTGAATGTCCTACCGGCGTGGGGTTCTCTTCTACTGCTGGGTTGGAAGGCGAGTTAGTTCGCGACACTTTTCTATTACGCAGCGAGATATTCAAATTAAAGCCGGACATAAACTAGTTTTTCCCAAGACGTGCCAGAAGATAGAATACAGGAAACAGTGTATAACTTAGGATAGGATTGGGAGGTGGATAAGCATGTTTATAGTTCAATAATATGTATAATATAAACAGCTTTTTCTTATTCTACGAATTGGAAAAATCTAAATAACATAAAACTAACAAAATTGAAAAGCTTACTGTAGTTTCATGATGTCGATGTTGCCGCTGCTGGTGCTCCTGATTTTGATGCTCCTGATGTTGGTTGAGATGCTTCTGATGCTGGTTGAGATGCTCCTGATGCTGTTCATTCTTTTTTTTTTGACACTTATCTATGAATGTTTGTATATTTTTTTTTTTTCACTGTTTTGCTGTTTTCCACTGTTTTTTTTTCGGATTTTGTATTTCGCACTCACGGGAAAGGGAAAAAAGCAAGATTTTGTTCGCTTATCACTTTTTTGTCACGGGTAACACAATTGATAGAAAGATCATTTTCGGGTCTCTAGGCAGATGCTTTATCCTAGAGAATCCCACCGCTGCCACCAATTGTTGGAATTTGAATTACGGATCAGGAGCTCAAAGCACCAAAAAGAAATAAAAGACGCGACTCGTTTGGAAGTTGGAAATAGAGTGTCTAGAACTCTACCCATCATTTCCTACGCTACCCATTCTATCGCCTAGATCGTCACGAGTACCAGGTCAAGTACGCATTCTACTTTCATAACCTGACACACTTTGTTTACTTAAACAACATGTGCAGCATTATGTCGCTCATGGTCACGACATAATTGCACTCCGATGGGTCAGTATTGCATTGTTTGCAATATGATCCGCATCGTGTTGCGTTTCATTAGTTGACATAGTTCGATTGCCGTTCGCTTGGTTGTGACAATAATAGATGACACATGCGGAACATTTGGTCATAATCGAACTATGTCATGTGTCTATAGTGGTTCCTGGGAATTGTGTGTGGTCTGTATCTTCAGGGCACAACACTATTAAGCCTTCGTTGAGAAAGGGGTAACATTTGAAGAAGCTTGATACGTTGACTGTAGGGAGGAAGGTTAAATGGATCATCCCATGGAAGTCCTCTAAGTGCAAATCGAATAAATTTACGTTGAATGGCCTCTATTCGATTTGAATGAATGTTGTAGAACGGCGTCCAAACTTGTGAAGCATACTCTAGAATCGGACGGACAAAACAATTGTACAATGACATAGTAACGTATGGGTCATTAAATTCTTTTGCCCACCTTTTTACGAAGCCCAGCATAGAATTAGATTTATTAACAATAAAATTGATATGCTCGGCAAAAACCAGTTTGGGATCGAAATAAACCCCAAGATCCTTAAAATTATCAACATTACAAAGAATATGTTGAGACAAAGAATATTGAAAGGTGGAAGGTATATTCTTTCTAGAGAATGTCATATGTTGACATTTAGTAGGGTTCAGGGATAAACCGGGATAAACACCAATTGGCGAAGCTATTAATGTCAGATTGAAGAAAAATTCTATCTTGCTGACTAGTGATAGATTTAAATATTTTCATATCATCAGCGTAGATCAGGATATTACTGTGATTTATACATGCTTTAACATTATGAATGGCTAGTATAAATAGAATTGGTTCGAGGTGACTTCCTTGGGGAACTCCAGACTGAGCTGTGAAAGATACAGATAGCGATCCTCTAAATTTCACTTGATAAACCCTTGATCTAAGGTATGTGTCATAATATTTATCGTAATATTTTACTTATGATTCGTGGCGGTGGTTCGGATTTTAAATCGAACATTTGTTATATGACGTTCGTTTCTAAATAATGCTGTCAAAACGAACGAGCTCAATTTCGAGCGCGAAACAAACGGCTGTCAAATTTTGCCTTGAGTAAAAAGATATAGGAAATCCGAACCACCGCCACGATCTGCTAAAAAGAGTAAGTTACGAGTATTAATATTTAATTTATAACCTGTAACCTGTTCAATCACTAGATAATAAACAACAATATAAATAAACGGACAGGTTTGTTCAATATTCAGAGATCTTGGTCGGAATCCGCTCACAACGTCCTCGCCTGGACGAATCACGCCGCCGCCTTTATAACAATTTTATTATTCTTTTTACGAATAATCCACATATCTGTTCTGCAGCCATTTTTACAAAAAAGTCTTTTCAAGACTCATAAGCCGAAAGATTCGTTCACATCCATATAAAGAAGACATAACCGGTGAACATATATGCCGAACGAACAGCCGCCAAGACGAAGTCAGCGTTTGGGTGCTAAGAACACTGGGGCAAACGGAGCAGACCTCGACCTAGTTAGAATCTCGGATCACTCTGATAGTAGTGAAAGTGAAAGAGAAAGTAACCGAACCATCATGGAAGCGCAAGAACCGCAGAACACGCAAACCGTTTCGGTTGCAGCAGAAACTATGGCAGAAATTATGAACCAGATGACAGAACTCCGATTAGAAACAGCAACTTCTCAATTGGTAAAAGCGAATTCTGACATAGCCTTTGAGAGAAAGGAACGCATTCGCCTGCTAGGATTACTTGCCCAAGGGCAAACTACGTCGTCAATATCTTCAGCAGCCGCTGTCACAACTGCTACAACAGTTTCTCCAGAAGTCAGTGCACCAGCTACGAGTTGCAGTGTAACTCCGTTGTCACTTTCACATGCCACGACTACCATGCCCACGAACGCTGGGTGGACACGTAACCTTCCACACATGTTGCCCACACCAACATCTCTTCCAGTGCAGCCCCACCAAATCGGATCGATGACGACAGTGCCATGCAGCTCGTCCTATATGCAAGGAATACCAACATTTTTGGCACCTTTAGGTACATTCCCGACAGTTGGCCAACAGTATGTGTTCCCACCACCGTCCGTTACACCACCAAATTGTCCACCGAGCTCTGGTCAGCAGCAGGCCAGTCAGATTAGCTCAGGAAGCGCTCGCAAGCTGCAAGACTTGCCCGAGTTCTTTGGCAAACCGGAGGAATGGCCAATGTTTTGCACTGCATTTAGGGAATCCTCCGCTATGTACACTTATTCAAATGTGGAGAATATGTTCAGACTGCAGAAGTGTATAAAAGGCGATGCACGAGAAGTTGTTGAGTCATTGCTCATCCACCCGGGTAACGTAGGTCAGGTTATGGCCGCCCTCGAATTCCGTTTTGGTCGCCCAGAGTGCCTGCTAAGAAGCCAGTTAGCCAAAGTGAGGGAAATTTCCCAAATTCCAGAGGAAAAATTGGAAATGCTTATACCATTCGCTACAAAGGTGCAAAACCTTTCAACATTTTTGGAAGCAAGCGGTATGCAACAACACCTCGCTAACCCCACACTCATCGACGAGCTGGTAGCTAAGTTGCCAATGAGTAAGAGACTGGAGTGGGCTCAGCGGAGCCTTTTTGTTCAACCATATCCCACTATTAAACACTTCGCCGAGTTGGTGACTGAAGTCGCAAGGTTGGTTTGCTTGGTCGCAACGACTCCATACGTACCACAAACTCAAGTTGAGACAAAGTCAAAACCGAAAAATGTCCTTTATGCCAAAGAACAGGCACCAACAGCTACATCCACGTGCAAGAAATGTCGCCACTGCAACGGACCTCAACATCCACTAATCGACAGTAATACATACACAAGCCTGGACATTTCCGACATGTGGGGCTTCGTGAAGAGGAATCGAGTTTGCTTCTGCTGTCTGAAGTTTGGGCATAATGTCCGCTCATGCAAATATCGAAAGACATGTGGAATCGATGGCTGCCCTAGATCACATCATTTATCGCTTCATGAAACCCAAAAGGAGGAGACGTCGACAATGCATACGGATGACGCCAGTGGAGAAGGGACGAAGAAGCCAGTACTTAGTTGCAGTGTCAATCCCAATACGGAAATTCTTTTCCGCGTTCTGCCCGTGCGACTCTTCGGAAGCGGAACGACGGTGAGGACGTACGCCCTTTTCGACGAAGGATCTTCTGTAAGTTTAATAAGTGCGGGAATGGCCAGACAATTGCAATTGAAGGGTCCGTCCAAGAATTTAAATCTGCAGTGGTTTGGCAGAGATACGGTTACTCAGGAGTCATCTGTCGTTTGCGTCAATATAAGTGCGGATATTGAAACAGCCGAACGTTATGCGATGAATGGGGTTCAGACGGTGAACGAACTAAGCCTGCCGATACAATCGATGACATCTGCTGAACTGCAACGATCGTACCGTCATCTTGGTCAAATTCCGTTTATTGGGTACGAAAATGCGAAGCCTGAGGTTCTGATAGGGCTGGATAATAGTCATATCGGCGCGACAATAAGAACCCTCGAGCCTGAAGGGGAGGGGCCCATCGTAGTGGAAACGAAGCTTGGGTGGCTTGTTTACGGGAGGACTTCGAAGGAGTTTGTAGCGGAATCCAGAGAAGACTTTGTTCTTCATAGCAGCCAATTAGAGATGAGGAGGATTAGCGTCTGAGCAATACTGTCGAAGAGTTCTTTAACATGCAAAACTCTGGCGTTAAGAAACCAATGGAGCAGGTCAATTCGATGGCTGATAAGAGAGCGTTGCAGATTTTGTCGGATTCAACAAGAAGGATCAATGGCCGTTATGAAACTGGCCTCTTATGGAAGAAAGACGTTATTGATCTGCCGGCGAGTTACGACATGGCGAGGAGAAGGCTCTGGAGTCTCGAAACAAAGCTTCTGAAGGATCCCGAATTTGCCGCCATGTACAGAGGAATAATTGCGAGTTACGTCGAGAAGGAAGCAAGGAAGCTTACAAGCGACGAAGCTAAGACGAACACATCCACAACTTGGTACCTGCCTCACTTCGGAGTGAAGAATCCAAACAAGCCAGCCAAAGTTCGTTTGGTTTTTGATGCAGCCGCCAAAGTCAGAGACGTTTCACTCAACTCCTTCCTTTTGAAGGGCCCAGATGATCACAAGTCGTTGCTGACGATACTGTTCAACTTTAGGCTGAGGCGAGTAGCAGTTTCTGGAGATATTAAGGAAATGTTTCATCAAATCCTCATTCGGCCAGAGGATCAGCAATCTCAACGTTTTCTGTGGAGGGAAGGCCAAGGAAGCCCAATCGACGTGTACGTCATGCAGGCGATGACGTTTGGTGCCAGCTGCTCGCCATGCTCAGTGAACTTTGTTAAAAATCTCAACGCCTCGAGATTCTCAGTGGTCCATCCGAGAGCTGTTGATAGTTTCGACAGCGTCGACGAAGCAGTTGAGGTTACCAAGACAATCATCGAAATCCATAAAGATGGTGGATTCGAATTGCGAAGTTTCATGTCCAACTCCACGGAAGTGCTGCGCAGCATTTCTTACTTAAAGGAAGCAAATCGTCATACCGAAGCAGTCGACATGAACATTGAGGCCGTGACGGAGAAAATTCTTGGCATGTGTTGGGAACCGACAGAGGACGTCTTTCTATTTAAATGCAAGTTTCCGAGCGTTAGCAGGGACATAATCGTGGATGACAGATGCCCTACGAAGAGAGAATTCTTGGGCATCGCAATGTCTGTTTTTGATCCGTATGGAATCATTGCAAACTTCATAGTTTACGTCAAGCTGTTGCTGAAGTCCGTGTGGAGGCGTGGCATCGAATGGGATGAGGCGATTCCTCATGATGCTTTTGATCAATGGAAGCTGTGGAAAGCAGAATTGTCGACGTTAACCCAGCTGAGGGTATGCAGGTGCTATGATCCTTACTTATCGATAGCAGTCAACGCTGTTCTTCACACCTTTGTCGATGCCAGTGAAGAGGCGTTCAGCGCAGTCACCTATCTTCGGACCGAGGTTGGTGGGAATGTTCGAGTGGTATTCATCTGCGGTAAGACAAAGTGCGCCCCAAAGAAGCTTTTGTCAATTCCACGTCTGGAATTGTCAGCCGCCGTTCTGGGTGTTAGACTCTGCGATTCGGTTGTGCAGAGCCATGATGTGCCATTCAAATGCCGCGTTTTCTGGAGCGATTTAAAGACTGTCATCAGATGGCTGCGTTCGGATCCTCGGCGCTACAAACAGTTTATAGGATTTCGCATTGCGGAATTACTTGAAAGCAGCCATGTTAGCGAATGGCGATGGGTGCCATCGAAACTCAATCCGGCTAATGAAGCCACGCGAGCGCGACATCCGCCGAAGTTTGACCTGGACAACAAGTGGATACATGGTCCGGAGTTTCTGCAGCTGCCGAAAGAGAATTGGCCTACACAACCGGATGACGTCGGAAGCCAGGAATGCAACGAGGAGTTACGCCCGAAGTTTCTTTTGCACGCAGCCACAGTAAGTATTTCAGTCTTTGATTTACCAAGAATTTCGAAGTTCCTGCAGCTGAAAAGAACCGCAGCATGGGTGTTACGATTCATCGGTACATGTCGACGTAATCACGCAGATAAGGGTGGATTGTCAACTCAGGAACTAGAGGCTGCCGAACGACTGTTGTGTCGACAGGCCCAGAATGATGCGTTCTTGTGTGAAATTACTCGGCTTAGACAGAATCTGCCTATTGAGAAGGATAGTCGGATATATAAGTTAGCTCCGTATATAGACGATGTCGGTCTGCTTCGTGTCTATGGCCGAATAGATGCCGCCACTACCATTCCGTTCGAAGCCAGACGCCCTATCATCCTGCCGAAAGACCACCACCTGACGAAACTTGTCGTTAATCACTTTCACCGCCTTTTACGTCATCAGAACAACGATACCATTGCGAACGAGATAAGACTTAGATTTTGGGTCCCGAGTTTGCGTTCTGCTGTAAGAAGAGCAAAATCCGATTGCCAGTTTTGCCGAATTCGTGCCGCCTTACCGTCACCGCCGTTGATGGGTCAATTGCCCGAAGACCGCCTTACTCCATTCATAAGACCATTCACCTACACTGGCCTCGATTACTTCGGGCCAGTTTATATCACCGTTGGCCGACATAAAGAGAAGCGTTGGGTTGCGCTCTTCACGTGTATGACAACGAGAGCTGTGCACCTCGAAATCGCTGCGGACTTGTCGACGGATGCCTGCGTCATATGCATCCGAAATTTAGTAAACCGACGCGGGGTACCCGCTCGAATAAGGAGCGACAATGGTACCAATTTCATCGGTGCCAAAAAGGAGTTAATGACTACAGGAATCTTTGACAACGATGCCATTCAAACAGAGCTAGCTTCGAGAGGGATCCAATGGGTTTTCAATTGCCAATCAAACCCACATGCAGGAGGATGCTGGGAGAGACTTGTCCAGTCAGTAAAGAGAGTCTTGTCGCATTCGCTCAACGAGTTGGCCCCGAAACAAGAAACTCTACACAGCGCTCTGATTGAGGCGGAAAACATTGTGAACAGCCGTCCACTCACTCATTTACCCGTCTCTACTGAAGATGAAGAACCGCTAACACCGAATCACTTCTTGCTGGGGGTTCCAAATTCAACACAGACTCCAGGCCAGGTAGATGCAAGAGCCCTCTGTCTTCGGAAGCAGTGGCGAATCAGCCGCCAAATAAAGGATCGATTCTGGAGAAGATGGATCCAGGAATATTTGCCGGTCCTCACTAGACGGTGCAAATGGTTTGACAGAGTTCCGCCCCTCACCGTGGGAGATCTAGTCCTTATCTGTGATGTGGATGCCCCGAGAAGCCAGTGGGTACGAGGGAGGATTACTCGAATATTTCCGGGAAGAGACAATCAAATTCGTTCAGCCGAGGTCAAAACATCAGCAGGAATTTTTCGGAGGCCAGCTGTGAAACTTGCCAAATTGGATATTAGTGAGGCTTTGGGGTAGCCCAGAGCGCCTCACGGGGGGTGGGATGTCATAATATTTATCGTAATATTTTGCTTATGATTCGTGGCGGTGGTTCAGATTTTAAATCGAACATTTGTTATATGACGTTGGTTTCTAAATAATGCTGTCAAAACGAACGAGCTCAATTTCGAGCGCGAAACAAACGGCTGTCAAATTTTGCCTTGAGTAAAAAGATATAGGAAATCCGAACCACCGCCACGATCTGCTAAAAAGAGTAAGTTACGAGTATTAATATTTAATTTATAACCTGTAACCTGTTCAATCACTAGATAATAAACAACAATATAAATAAATGGACAGGTTTGTTCAATATTCAGAGATCTTGGTCGGAATCCGCTCACAACGTCCTCGCCTGGAAATATCACGCCGCCGCCTTTATAACAGTATGAATTAACCCATTTTATGAAACATGGTGGGAAACCAAAAGCCCTGAGCTTAAATTCGATTATTTCACGGGACAGCTGGTCGAAGGCCTTAGAGAAGTCAGTGTATATGCAATCCATTTCGTTCTTATTCTCTAATGCATTAGAACAATCATGCAAGAAACTTAACAGATTAGTGACAGTGGATCTGTTTCTTACAAATCCATGCTGTTCATTACAAATTAAATTGCGACAAAGAAATATTAACTTTTCGCAAACAATTTGTTCAAAAAGCTTAGGGATAGGCTTAGGGATAGGCCTATAAACCTTTGAAATAGGCCTATAATTAGTGATATCACCACGTTCGCCTTTTTTAAATACAGGTGTGATAAAAGCACTTTTCCATAGATAAGGGAATTTACCAGTACTAATGGACAATTCAAACAGATATTTAAGATATGGAGCAATTGCATGACTACATTTTTTAAGAACGATCGGTGCAATGCCATCAGGACCTGATGAATAATCATTCTTCGGAGAAATTTTAAATTTGTTTCCAAGTCAAATGAGAAGCTACTAAAACTTATTTGGGAACAGCTAGTTAGATAACTAAAATATTGCTCATCTACGTGAAGAGAGGTCACCCTAAACGACTTACTGAAATAATCTGCAAACATATTGCTTGCATCTAGCGAATCAGCAGTTGTAGAGCTATTATAAGTAAGTTTCGATGGATAACCATCGGTTTTTTTCTTAGAATTGACAAATCCCCAGAAAAGTTTGGGGTCCACTTTTAAAGAGCATTCCATTTTACTTATATAGTCAATATATAAGTTGCAGGATAAAGATTTGAACTCATTGAATAATGTGAGATAGAGTTCAAGATCTGAATGGTAGAGACTTTTTAAATAGTTCTTCCAAGCCCTATTACGTCTGTTTCGTATCGATTTGAGCTCTTTAGTGTACCAGGGATGGGACGTTTTCATATTCCTAGAGGATTTGACAGGAATCACTTTTTTCATGCAGTTATCCATCAAAGAATAAAAAGCACCGACTGCATCTTCAATATTAGATAACGCAGTAAGATTAAAATTAAGGCTATTAATTTCATCAGAAAGCCTTTGAAAATTTGCTTTCCGAAAGTCAAAAGATTGCGAACGGTCATACGAATTACTATTTTCGTACAAATGGGCACCTACTTCAATAAATACATCCAAGGGTGGATGATTATTAGCTATGTTTGTTATACTGAAGTGTGATTCCAGAACCACAGTACTAACAGAGTCAGAGGAGAAAACAAGATCGAGAGTTCGATTTCTGAAATTTTTTATACAACTTGTTTGCTGTAAGTCAAAAGACAAAATGTTGTCTAGTAAGGCGAGCTCTTGTTGGGCAGAAGGTCCGTTCGCGTACTTTATGTGTAGGAAAATGAAAAGTGTCAAATCTCCAAAATCGAGAGAGAATCCTCTCATTTCTAAGAAAAATACGCGAACGCTTTTGTGTAAAAACTTCTTAGTTTGGCTTGAAAAGAAGCACACAAAAACAACGGTTTTTTTTGCTGGCAAACTCATACGATTTCATCATTTGACAGTTTTCATTTTCTTACTAGCTGAAATTCTGTGTGAAGAAAAATGAACGAAAGTACATTTTTCTTTCGTTCATCTTTTTACCATTTTCTCAGTACGCGAACGCGTTTGGGTGGTTTTGCACGAAAGTTTATATAAATTTACGTTTGCATATTAGTTCGCGAACGGACCTAGAGTCAAAGGATGGAATGAAATGAGAATCATCCTCAGAAGGTACCCATCCAATATGTGGAAGATTGAAGTCGCCCATAAGTAAGACAGTGCTGTCACAACAAGATATGTCAAAAACATGGTCTAGTGCCATAGAAAGTTCCGAATACAAAGAACATAGACGAGACGATGGAATGTACGCATTAACAACATATAAATGTTTGTTACGAGTATTAAGTGTAATTTTTACACAGATAATTTCGACATTTAGTTGAAATGGAAAGTCAATCTTTCGTGACTCAAAGTTAGAACGAACAGCGATCAGGACACCACCTCCAAGCGCTTTCAGGTCATTGTTATGACGGTCGTTTCTGAATACGTATAACTCATGATTGAAGAGTTCCGTGTCTAAAATTCCGGCATTAAGCCATGTTTCCGTCAAGGAGAAGAAATCATGAGAGAGGGCTTGGGAGTTTAAATATACTTCAGCGGTTTTTGTGCGGAGTCCCCTTACATTTTGATAGTAGAGGGACAGCCTACTTGGTTTTTTTAACACGGACGGACAATCTTTCCTGCGACTTTTTGTCGAACGAGGTGTAAATTCTTTAACCAATGTATTTTGAGGCCATGCAGTGCTATTGCACAGTTTTTCAAAATATAATGAAGGGGCAACAATTTTGAAAGACACAACAAACCCATCAGCCTTGCTGATTTTGGTGCATTTGATTGAGTCATCTTTTGGAATCAAGTTTCTCGAGACCAAATGGTTCAAGACATCGTCTGAAGAAGTGTTTGTTCTCCTTCATGCTCGTGAATAGGTATATGAGAAGGAAGATGACACAGGTAACGTTGGTGGTTGACGGTAGGGCGGAAAGGTGAAGGAATTATTATCGGGTAGACTTATGCCATATTATTTCTTTGCTCTAATGAAAGCATATTCATATTTAAATGTAGGGACGATGGTGGATAAAGAAAAGTTGGAGAATTGTAGTCGAGTGGATTGATGGTATATTATTTGTTGGCTTTGATGGAAGTTTGGGGTAGGTTAAGGCATATTGCAATTAGACCATCACAGTCACCTGTAACTTGTTTCTTTGTATTTAATACAATTGGTGTGTATGTTCAGATCGATGAAGGAAATTCGCATTTCAGCAGTGGGGATTCCCAAATGCTTTATGGACCATATTTGCATGTGAACAAATATTAATTGAGGTAGAGATAAAATAAGATAAGACAAGTAATAGTGTGTGTATGAGCGAGTGCTCAGCTTGTCCTAATAGCTGCGGGTATTCATGAACAACTGAAAGTGGTTTATTTATTGGCCTTGTAAAAGGATATGAAAATTTGCGAGTACATGTTCCTAGCTACATTGCGAGCGATCCTTAAGGGTCTCCACTTTAAAAAGAAAATCGTGGATATTTTCGGACCCGTCAAATGAAATTTGCCACTTACAAACTGAACTTACTGAAGAAGTTTGTTGACTTATTGGTGGTGCTTGTCTGCGTTGGGTCGAAAACAAAGCGTTATTTAAAAAAATGTTCGAAGCAAAAACGAGCGTTCGAAGGTCTCGTATGATTCACATTGGGAGTATTTAAATTTAAATTGTCTAATCCTCCAACTAGATTAGATTAGATTATTGGGGGGAGGTGGTATATTGCATCCATATCACTGCGGCCGCTTGTGGGCCTATTGTGATATCCTCCATTTAGAGCTCGTCCGTTATGCCGCAGTTTTTAAGGAAAGCGGCAAATTCTTTTGGAGAGCTGGCAGCTACGTCTGCTGCTTCAAGGTAGAATTTACCTAGATAACGTTGACGCAGTGTAAGACACACAGTATGTGTTCTGCTGTTTCAACGTCTTCGTTGCACAATCTGCAGGTGTTATCCTGTGATATGCCCATAGTCATCAGGTGTTTTTTTAACACGGCAATGCCCTGTGAGGAAGCCTGTGACTACTCGAATCTGACTTCTACTAAGTTGTAGTAGTTGTTTCGTATTTTTGTGGGAACTGTTTGGCATAAAGTTTTTAGTTTGTCTGTTTCCTTCAGTTTCCCTCCAGAAATGCAGCTTCTTTTCCTCAAGCCATGTTTTGCTTTTAATAGTGCTTATTGATAGCCCACATAATGGTCTTGGTATCATAAATGGGGATGCAGATCCTGTTCTGGCTAGTTCGTCTGCTTTTTCATTGCCTTCGTATCCACTGTGTCCAGGCACCCAAATCAGTTGAACTTTATTTGTGGTGCCCAGTAATTGTAAAAGTTGGAGACAATCCCAGACCAGTTTTGATGTCACTTCAAAGGCGTTGATTGCGAGTAGGGCCGCCCTGCTATCGGAGAGAATGTAAATGTTTTTGTTTTTTAGAACCCTGTTTAGATTCTCTCGAATGCATAGCTCTATCGCGTAGATTTCCGCCTGGAATACGGTGCTGCTTTGCAAGGGCCGTATACTCCTGCTTCAACCCCTTCATTTGTTTTCGATCCATCTGTGTACCACATTCGTACATGAGAATTTTTGGCAAATGTAGGTTTATTCTGTTCCCAGTTTAGACGGTCTGGGAATGTAACCTTGAAGTTGTGTCGGAAGTTGTATCTTGGTAGACATTTGTCTGGTAGGTGTATTCCAAGTAGTTGGTGTTCTCTGAGTTCCCGTAGGATTACAGAGTGAGCTATGTTGGAATTTGATTCATCTTCTGTGATGAGCGTATAGGTGTTTACCATTGCCTCTTTCATGAGTTCTAGGTGAAGTGGAGGGATGTTTAGTATAATTTCAAGTGCAGCTGTTGGTGCAGTTTTCATTGCGCCTGTTGCACAGACACAGGCTAGAAGCAAAATTTTATTGAGCTTAGTCTGTACTGACCTCTGCGTTGCTTTGTGCCATCAAACAGCAGCTGCATACGTGATTATAGGTCTTGTAATTGCCATATACATCCATAGTGTCATTTTGGGGTTAAGTCCCCAATTTTTACCAAGTAGTGCTGGTCCATAATGAAGTCCTGGCCTTATCAATAGTTTTGGTAAGGTGAGAATTCCATGTAAGTTTTTCGTCTAGTGTGATTCCTAGATATTTAACTTCCGATGAGAACTCTATTGTTTCGCCAAAGAGTGTAGCGTTTCTGAGTCGTCCTCGTCTTCTTCTCTTGGTGAATGCAACTATGGTGCTTTTCTTGGGGTTGACTTTAAGTCCAACCTTTGTGCACCACTCAGCTACCAGGTTCAGAGCTCTCTGCAGGCGATCCGAGATTGTGTCTTAGAATTTTCCTCTGATTAGGATAGCTATGTCGTCTGCATATCCTTGGACATAGAAACCATCATTGCTGAGAATGATCAGTAGCTCGTTTACTACGATGGACCATAGCAAGGGTGAGAGTACTCCTCCTTGGGGGCATCCTTCCGTAGCTGTCACACTGAGTTTATTGTTGCCTAATGAGGTTTTTATTGTTTTTTCCTCTAGCATGCATTTTATCCACTTACATGTAGTGTTGTCAACTCCCATGTGTTGGATACCTCTGTATATCTGGGAGAATTCTGTGTTATCAAATGCTCCTTCTATATCTAGGAAACAACCGATCGCTATCTCTTTATCTTTGAGGGATTTCTCAATTCTCGTGGTGAGATTTTGTAAGGCGTGTGTGGTTGATATTCCGGGTCGGTAGGCATATTGATATTTATGAAAGGGGTTCGTTTAAAGTATCCCGTCTCTGAAATGTCTATCAAGTATTTTTTCCATAGCTTTACGGAAAAGGGAGGTGAGGCTTATTGGTCTATATGACTTTGGTAGAGCAGACGGTCTGCGTCCTGCTTTGGGTATATGACCTCTTTCCATTTTGTTCGTATATATCCCCATGCGTACCTAGCCCTGAACAGGTTGATAAGCATATTTAGCAGTTGTGGGATGCCCTTTTGTAGTAAAGCTGGAAATATTCCATCTTCTCCAGGGGTTCTTCCTGCCGCAGTAGTCCACGAGTCCTTTTAGTGGCAGGAAGTCCATGTTCCTGGAGTCACCTGTCAGGTAAGCTGAGCATAGGACAGCTTCTGTTTTACGTGCATTGGTGTGCAGCTCAGCTTTAGCAGCTACCAGATCTTTGTTGGTGTATTCTGGAATTGGAAAGAGTTTAGTATTTTTATTAGTTAGGATACATGCTCTGGGTTTTCCAGGGTTCGTATAATAGCTCACCTGAGAGTCCTGTTCCTTTAGAACATATGGCTCCTGGATAAAGGCGACGTCTAGGTGATCGTTGCTAAATCTATGGCTGAGGACTGCCGAGGCAGCCTTAGCATGCTGTAGATTAACCTGGATGCACCTTAGTCCCATGGTGATGGTTATTGGGTACTACTGGCAGAATTGCCAGTATCTTGAGACAGCTCAGGTCTTGGGATAGCGTCTAATGGCCTGGGCATAGAGATAATGTCATCTGATGTTCCAGCATTAGAGCTTTTGTTATCGTCCCCTGTGCTGTCTCTGCCAATGTTTGTTGTCGGCTGGAATTCTAATTGGGCTTTTTGTGCTCCAGTTGGATTTGACGTTTTTGCATCAAGCATTCTTTGTTGCACGCTGGTTCGAGATTGAGGTGGGTTGTTCTTCGGAGCGGCAGTTTGTTTTCCTGCTTGTGGTAGTCCTTTGATACGGACCTGTATTTGCAAAAAGTTAAGAAATAGTTTGCATCTGTTTGCTAGCAAGAATTTCTTGGATTTTTCGTCAACCGAAAAGGTGATAGTTTCCGCTCCTTCGCCTGGATTTTGCTTGGCAATTCTGGACAGGAAGACTTCCTTGGGCATTTTCTCTTCGTCCGGGAGGAAAACTATGCATGTGTATAGTTTGGGGATTTCGCTTCCCTGTATTAAACGAAGTTTGGCTTCTGGCCATGGCTTGATTTTCTCTGCCGTCGACATGAGCCATTGTTTTGTCTCTGAGTCGTGGCAGGTAATTGATAGTCATCCATCCCGCGGTGTAAAGGCAACAAATTTTAGGGGACAGTTGTTGTCGGCTTTGTCCACCTCAGTCAGTAGGCATTGTTTTACCTGTCTTATTTGTTGCGCTGAGAGGGATTCTTCCGGATGCATTTCATGCATAATGGCAACTTTGCATTGGGTTAATGCACCCTTGTAGGACAATCCTGGTGTTGACGGTCGTTCCATTGTGTGATTGACCGGAGTTTCGTTTGGATTCCTGCTCCTAGATTTATCCTTGCTAGGTCCTCTCTTGAAGCCTGCGCGAGGTATGTTCGTAGGAGAGGTAATTGATCTAACTTGCCTTGGCGAACATGATTGTTTGGGATCTCTCACCGCCTCTGGGCGTTTTTGAGGCCCTGGATGAGATTTTTTTTTTCTTGCCTGTTGATCCCTTGGCGAGTTGTCGGCAGATCTGCATCTTTTGGAGGTGCAGGGCTTGTCGCTATCCTTGGCTTGATTCTGTGCTTTTGCAAGCAAGATCTCTTCCCGAATGGATTTCCTGGCTTCCTCCGGTGTCATGCCGTCTCTGATCCGGGCTCCAATTCGTCTTCTTTGAGCGCCGATGAAGTAGAAGAATTGTCTTTTGTCTTCTACTGATTTATTGAGCCCTTCCACAGCAGCGTCGCTAGGTATATTGGTCGCTTGAGCGCTCTGCGTGCCCATCTGTGGCTTCGCTGGAGATGAGGTAATATCATCAGTCTCCATCTCCGTGTGTGATACAGGAGAGCGGAGTAGAGGTTATTCATCTGACTCCGTGATAGTGTTTTTTTGTTGTTTTTGTTTAATTATTAGTTGGTTCATTTGGTCCCACGAGTAAAGCGAGAAGGGTTGGTCCGCGCCCGCAGAGCTCCTATACGGGTGTAAGGCTACTTAGTACCAGAGGGCGCTCGGTATCTGGACTCACCGTGCGCGACTGAGCCATCCTTGGGCCCTCAGCCAGGTTGGTTCTTGGGACGGTAGATCACACCGTAATCCAGCCCATGATCGGATCTTAGTTTTCGAGTAGCGTTTAGTTTTACCGGCAAAGTTTTGCCACCTCGCTGGTAAAATCCTGTCGTTACCCTACTTAAGCCGCCCCACCACGACAAGGTGTCCAATCTTCGGATATCCAGTTTCGGATATGATAGTTAGCAACTACCGGCGGATCCTCCAACTAAGGAATCTCTAATAGACTGCATTTCACGAATAAAAACTCGTTGGTTTGCCTCGAGTCTGTGGATTCTTCTTGAACAGGTAGACGATATTCATTAATATCTCGTCGCTCATTATTGTCATCACTATTGTGCTTACTTGCCTGACCGGATTGCATTGCTGCAGGAGGGTTATCTACCAGTTGTGGTAAAATCTTATCCTGGCTTAAGCCTACACTAGCCCCAGGTGGAGTACGATTAACTATTGGCCTGGATTCAATTGCTCCTGAACGAAAAGTGGACGAATTTCTCAAATTACTTGGTATTTCTCTCTTCAACGAAGGGTCAGTCACCTTGTCGAGCGCACCTCTCTTTGTTGGTGCCGGTGTGGAGGCTTAAGGGTGCTGATACAACGGGCTATGCTGTCGACGACCTTCATCGTCAGAAGGGTCACCCATGTCAGACTGGCCGCTGTTTTCCAGCATCTACTAAGAACTGCCCACAGGACACTCCGTCCTGATCCCACTCTCCCCCCATCTTCTCCCACTCCTCTATTCCTTACTCTCCCCTTCCCATCTCTCTCCCTCCTTTATCCCCTGGGCTGGACTAATGGAGACCCGTGCCGATAGTCAGCCTGGCTGAGGCCCCAGGTTTAAAAAAATAGCTCAGTCGCAAGCGGAGTATCCGGATACCTGGCGACCTCCGAAACAGCTAGCCTTATCTGTACAATGCGGATCTCTGTACAGACGGAACTTCCCTTCTCCGCTACTCGTGGGAACTATTATGAAACCAATTCAAAAATAAAAACAAATTTTTAAGGCCGGTATCCTTTTGAAACCGGACGGTAGTACGGCGACAAAGCTGTCTACCGGCAATGCTCTTATGGCAGCTGGCAGCGGAACTGTGGATAACCGTGGTTCCTCCGTCAGTGATTGCGAGCATAAAAATAAATTTCCCAGCAAAAGTGGGACTGTGCAAAATGGTCCCACCTCTGCTGGCAGCAACCCCTCAGGCAGTGTCCCAAAACTGGCCCCTGGTAAAACTCCTGCTACACTAGTCAGGGGTAAGACTGTGCAAACTCATGGTCCTTCCGCTGGCAGTAAACGCTTGGATGCTGCTACCAGACACAATCACCCCACTGGGGGAAGTGGGACTGTGCAACATGGTCCTACTTCCACCAGCGCGTCTTGTAGGCGTCGTCGTAACACCTCGACGTCGCACTACAAGGATAAACGCAATTCAAATCGCATTATTGGCTCTATCGGCACTATCCCTGAGATGGATAGAACCACTGCGCAGATCAGTAAATTGACCTGCGCTCAGAATATACTCGCAGGAAAGGACAAGACCAGCGGAGGCATTACGTCAAAGCGACAGAGATCGCTGGAGGAGGTCGGTTCGATCTCCAAGCGCCTGAGGATGCACAACACCAGCATTCCTCCTAGCGCGTCCACCGTCAAATCTCATAGGTCTTTTAGCGACGTCCTAAAAAAAGGTATTGTGGTCGCAGTTATAGACCGCAGCGACGCCGATGGTAGGATCTCACCTGAACGGTGGGATCTCATTATGCTCTCCCTATTGGAAAACTTCGAGGATTTCTACAAAGATATCCCCGGACCACCGCCAATAATCCATGATGGTGGCTGGCATCAAGGACGCGTTAAACTTATCGCGTGCGATGATCAACAATCATTGGACCTCTACAAGGTCGCGATCAACAAGCTTGGTTAGCTTTGGCCAGGGGCTAAGCTAGATGTTGTTGCAAGGGAGGACATCCCTTGCCGACCGAGATCGCGTGCCTGGATCCAAATTAGCCCTTCCTCCCCTGAAAGGATCCTGCACCTTCTCAAAAGCAGCAACCCATCCCTTCCGACTCACGACTGGAAAGTCGCAGAACTGGAAGAACAAAAGGGTTCCTACCGATGCGCTGTTATCATCATCAATCAGGAATCCCTTGCTCATCTGGCAGCGACCGCAGGCATGATTCGGTTCGGGTGGAACGACATCACGCTGAAGGTCTACAAGAAGGATGATTTGGACGCTGATAAGCGACCCCATCATCCCTCCGAATCTGTTGTGTCGGATGCAAGCGCATCAGTCACGTTCCCCTCCCTAGAGGACGACATTTCAGAGCCCTCTAAGGAACCAACCATGTCTCTACCCCCTGTGATCGACTCCCAGTCGGTTATGGACACACACGACACCAATGACAATGACCTTCTGAGGGAAGACGAGCTCCTTAGCTCATCCTCTGTATTGGAAGGCTTGTCCAACAAGGATCCTCTGAGTGAGGATGAACTTCTCAGTTTGTCCTCTGATTTGGAGGACCTCAATAAAACAGTGATGGAGGCTTCTCCACAAGATCGTAGCAACAATGCTGCAGATCATTCAGATTAACCTCCAACACTCGAATAAGGCCTCGGCCGCCCTTATTCTCCGGCTAGCAAAAACCGGAGAAGACGTAGTCTTGGTCCAGGAGCACTGGGTCGTCAATAACCTGGTTCGTGGACTGAAGACCCCTGGATACTACCCACTATATGTGTCCGACAAAGGTAAACCTAGATCGTGCATACTAGTGAAGAGTAGCCTTAGTGCTTATTTACTCCCTAATTTCAGCGATCGAGATACGACGGCTGCCAAACTGGAGACTGCTGGTAGCACATACTGGTTGGCAGCAGCGTATCTTGCCCATGACAACCTGGGACCTCTCCCTGGTGTTAACCTGGAGAGTTTTATTGCGGAAGTAGAGAGGATGCGACGCTAATGCGCATCACACCGTATGGGGCAGCACTGATATCAACAGCAGAGGTGAGTCACTTTTCGATTATATTTTAAGTACTAACCTCATTGTGTGCAACATGGGTAATGAGCCCACCTTCATCATCAAAAATCGACAAGAAGTCTTAGACATTACTCTTGTCTCCAATAACATCCACAAATTGATATCGAGTTGGAGGGTTTCGTCTGACCATTCCTTCTCCGACCACCGATATCTTACCTTCAACCTAAACGTTGACATCCCCTGCCAATCCACATTCCGTAATCCTCGGAAAACAGACTGGCCCAAATACAGAGATACTATGCGCAGACATATAACCTCTGAACTCTTAAGTCCCCCACGCAATCCTAGCGAGCTTGACAGCAAAGTCAACAAGCTCACGATGGCTTTTAAGGAAGCGATGGCTGTTTCCTGCCCACTCGTTCGTCCCAGGGGGAAAAAGAAGCCACATTGGTGGATACCTGAATTAGGACCACTGAGAAATGATTGCAGGAGACTCTTCAATCGAGCTAAAAGCTCAAGATCCAATACTGACTGGGACTCCTACAAAGTATCCCTCAAATTATACAAAAAAGAATTAAGGAAGGCTAAAAGATCTTCGTGGATACTCTTCTGTGGCAAAATAGAAGAAACCTCATAGGCATCAAGGCTAAGAAAAATCCTTGCTTCAAATCCAACTATGCCTAGCTGCCTAAAGAAAGCAGATGGCTCTGCTACTTGACACACACTTCCCTGGTAGCTCCAACATTACCGGCCATAGTAACCTAAACAGGTCACCTATGGATTTACAGGTAACAAATTCTCAAAATTTGATTACTAGGGACAAGCTTCTTTGGGCACTACAAAGCTTCAAGCCCTTCAAGTCTGCAGGACCTGACGGCATAATACCTGCCGAACTTCAGAGGACTTCTGACATCATTCTACCAACACTGGAGATGATTATGAATAGCTGTTTAAGGCTGACTCACATTCCTCAGGCTTGGAGGGAAGTTAAAGTAGTCTTCATACCCAAGGCTGGCAAATACTCCCATGTTAGTCTAAAAGATCTCAGTCCCATCAGTCTATCATCATTCCTCCTCAAAACGCTGGAGCGTCTGATTGATATCCATCTTCGCATGAATATAAGCCCGCAACTGCTGTCTGCGGCACAACATGCGTACATTAAGGGTAAATCAATGGAAACTGCCCTTCACTCCTTGGTACGCACCATAGAATACTCCCTTCACCACAAGGAATACACTATGGTTGCCTTCCTAGACATTGAGGGCGCTTTCAACAACGTCGACACATCTGCAATCGCAAATGCACTAACAGAACTAAATGTGGATGGATCGCTTGGTGCATTGATCAATCTTTTGCTCACAAGCAGGATTATCAACTCAAAACTGGGCGTTTCATCCGCTAGAAGGTCTGTCAGTAGAGGCACGCCACAAGGTGGTGTCCTCTCCCCCCTTCTGTGGAACTTGGTGGTGAATAAACTACTGACATGCCTGGAAGGGGAGGGTTGCACGGTGATTGCCTATGCGGATGACATTGCTATTGCCGTCTCAGGGAAATACCTCAACACTCTAAAGGAATTCCTTCCAAACGCTCTCAACAAGCTTTCAATTTGGGCAAGAAGCTGTGGGCTGGGGGTTAACCCTCACAAAACCGAGCTTGTCCTCTTCTCCAGGAAATATAAAATCCCTCATATCGACCCTCCCTCTATCAACGGTACAAGCTTAACCTTTTCCGACGAAGCTAAATTTCTGGGTCTAATATTCGATAAGAAGTTAAGCTGGAAACCCAATGTACAAGAAAGAGTAAGGAAAGCTACAGTAGCACTTTTCTCTTGCAAAAAAGCCATCGGAAATAAGTGGGGCCTACAGCCCCGCATATCACACTGGCTATACGTATCGGTAGTTAGACCGATCCTGACATACGGGGTGGTTGTCTGGTGGACTGCTCTAGACAAAGCGGTAAACCGTGATAAGCTGAGCAAGGTGCAACGCACAGCTTGTCTGTGTATTTGCGGAGAACTCCGTACGACCCCCTCCGCTGCACTGGACATTTTACTGCATCTAACACCCCTGGATATTTTCAGCAGGCAATCAGCTGCCTGCTCCGCTGTCCGTTTAAAAGCCACATCACAGTGGATCAATACGAATATTGGCCACTCTATCATTCTGGACTCACATGGGTCCCTACCAAGAAACATCGACTACACTATACCCCAGCTACAGTTCGAAAAGAACTTCCAAATCACTATCCCCTCCAGATCATTCTGGGAGGAGGCTGATTGCACGGAAGATAATTCGATCCACTTTTACACCGACGGATCAAAAACTAGTGATGGGGTCGGAGGTGGTGTTTTCTCAGAAAGACTTAATATCAGTCTCTCTTTCCGTCTTCCTGATCATTGTAGCGTGTTCCAGGCGGAAATCATGGCGATTAAGGAAGTCTTGTCGTGGCTAAAGAGAAACGTGATATCCGCTAAGGACATCCGCATATTCTCGGATAGTCAAGCCGCGCTGAAATCCTTGGATTCAGCCTCTTCAAACTCCATCGTAGCCATAGACTGCCGTTCGTCTCTTGAGGAGATGGCAGAGCAGTTCAACTTTCACCTCTTTTGGGTGCCAGGGCACAGAGACATGCCAGGGAACTGTAGGGCAGACGAACTAGCCAAAAAAGGAACAGCATTACCTCTTCTACCTGATAAAGGTTTCTTAGATATGCCCATCGCTACTTGTAAACTCATGCTTAAGCTAGCCGCAGTCGAGAGTACAAACCTCAGGTGGACAGGTAGTGATACGTGTCTAGCGACCAAGCATATCTGGCCAAGGCTGGACCTGCGACGCTCTCTGAGTTTGATCTCACTTAACCGACTGCATACTAGCATCAAGGCTTGGCGTCTATTCTAACGCCTTCTGCAGAAGTTGCAGGGATGAGGAGGAGGAGGAGACTACACTTCATCTCCTTTGCACATGTCCTGCACTCTCCCATAAAAGAAATCTCTATTCGGGAGCCTTCTTCCTTAATGAACTCAGTGACTTGGCTAACTCAGATGTTAGAAGTCTATCACGCTTCATTAGAAGCTCCAAATGGTTTTAGCGGGTAGTGGTAGATACTCCCGATCCTAGTGGCATCACAATGGACCTCTTTGGTCTAAGTGTGTTAGCTTTCGGCTAACAGCCACCTCAACCTAACCTAACCTGATATTTCTCTAGAACGTGTATTTGGAACTCTATTATCCATAAACAAACATAACAGACGGACTGTGCAAATCAATACACACAATACGAACAAGACTGTATATAATTGGCAAATATAGGTGACATAGTAGCAACCAGGCACGAGGCGTGAATTCTTGGGAAGCGGAAGCAACAAATGTTAAATTAAAAAAGTCATTTTTTTTTCTTTTTTATTTTTATTTCTTTAAATAAACTTAATCATTTAAAAGGAATACATAATTTTTAAAATAAAAGATTATATTTTGTACATTCAATTTATTGTTCTTTCTTTTCAGGCAAAGTTATCTATGATATTATCATGAAAATTCCCTCTAGCTGGTATTTCTTTCAATTTTTTTTTTTTCAATTGAAATTAGAGCTAAATGTGACAATCTTTCTTGCGCACATTTATTTCTTAGGAAATTTTTGATTCTTTTGAGGCACGAAAATAATCTTTCCACCGATGCGGTTGTTACGGGTTAAGTTAACATAAGCTTACATAGATTAAAATACTCGGTAAAACTTGTATCCAAATCGGTTATAATTAAAAATCGTAATACCTCTTGAAGGTCTTTTTTTGACTTAAAATTCTCATTATTGAAAATAACCTTTAATTCAGTTTTTAAAGCTGGAATATCAAAATATCCCGGATATGAACTCTGTGAGCAAGTTATCAGAAAAATTGTTTTTAAAATGTTCATACAATGCTGTGTCCGAAAGTTTTAAAAACTCAAAGCATGGCAGGGAACTGAACCGATTATCGATTTCAGAGATGATTTGTTGAACGATCGTTTCTAAAAGAGCTTTATAATGTTCCTTCGTTGGCAAGTGCATTTCAGAACGTCTATTGCTGTTGAAATTAGACAAATTCTCGTTTTCACTTAATTTTTTCCAAAAAGTTTCAAAATTTTTGGATTTTAGTAGATTAAGTATACTGTTTTTGAAACTATTAATTTGATTTAAACAAAATTGAACATCACTGGACTTGGATTGAAGAATTTTAAACAAAATGTCACTTTGTGGGAAAAATTCGTTGAAAAAATAGAGAAGAACAATAAATTTTTTATCAGTAAAACAATACATCAGACCTTTCGATAGAACTATAGCTTCGTTGTCCCAATCTTCTTCGTTTTCTATAATGTTTTCCAAAAAGGTTAAAAGGTGTCCTTTCAGGTCAAAGATTGTTTGCACGATGCGACCATTATATTCCCAACGAGTTGGAGCAGCGCTAGGAATTTTTCTCAACCGCATTAAATGCTGCAACTCTTTTAGACGAATGGGAAAAAAATCTAACGAAGCTGTGTAAACTTTTAAAGAAACCGGCACATGATTTTATTTTAGACACTGATTGAGTTAACACTAAATTTAGTTTATGAGCAAAACAGTGAATATAATGGGCCACAGGAATGATTTCTTTTATTCTTGCTTGCAAACCGTTTGAATTTCCCGACATAACAGCCGCTCCATTGTAGCTTTGACACACCACTTTGTTAAATACATTCTCCTTTTTTAAAAATGGTACAATAAAATCAAACAAATCCTGAGCGAAATCCAAGCGAAACATCTACAAAACACATAAATCTTTCAACGACAGCCCCATCTTTTCGAACCATGCGCAACAACACTGAAAGCTGCGATTTGTTGGATACGTCGGTGGTTTCATCTAAGAGCAGCCCCACGTAGTCTGAGTTTTTGATTTCAGCCCGTATTTCCTCGAGTAAAGTAGTAGCAACCGATGCAATAAGTTCGTTTTGGATATCACTTGATAAACCAGAAAAAACCGTTGAATTTTCCAAATGATGTTTTAAAATTGGATTGTACGAAGCTAGTAAATAAATCGTCTCTATAAAATTTCCCCTGTTTAATGAATTTTGCGATTCATCGTCACCTCTGAAAGGTAAATCCAAATACGCAAGATGGCAAGTAACATCAATTAAACTTTTTTATATTTCTCGGTTTCTTTTCACTTCTTCATTATATTTGCGAATAGAAAGCAAACGAGATAAATCAATTAAATTTTCTATGCGAACAGAGCCAAACATTTTTAATGAAACCATTGCACTTAAATGTGAACCGCACTCTTTTCCAAGCCTTTTTCCGGCTTTTGACATATTGTTCATATCACTAAACCCAGTACTATTCCAAACAGTTTTTTCATTTGAAAACAGAAGGCATGGCCAACAATACAACTTATTTATCTTAAGACAGCCTGTCAACCAAGAAAAACTTTCATAAAACTGCATAGAAAAATGCCTAGTGCATCGCTTTGTAACGGTGTTAATGTTTACCAATGGCTTCGGTCTTCCACCATATATTATCCTTTTTTATTCGTCAAACCCCAGCCGAAAATGGTTTATTCAAAACACTTTCTACTGCACAATTGCAGTTATTCATTTTTGAAACACTAAACAAATCGAAAAGTTTAAAATAATTAATATCGCCCACTTAACAACGAAATGAAAAAAAAACACGAAACACTAACTTTTCACTAGAGCACTTGATTTTCACGACATAAACAACGCACAAGCCATAAGTGTAAGAAAAACATTTCTACCCCTTTTTTTCAAGAAAACTTAACTCATTGACAGTTAAACAGTTAACCCCTCAATACTTCTGTATCTGGTCTTTGGTTTTCTTTATTGAATTTTCGTAATGCATGCACTCAACTCATTCCTTACGTGTTGGTCAAATGGTAAGAAAACAGGATATTTTACTTTGACTTTGGTATGCGATTTGAGGTAATAAAGCGATATTGAAGAATACCCAGCTGTTGTGCATTCTAGGCATTAGCAAGCATTATAGCAAGCAAGTTTTTATGCGCATTATTTATAATGGAGTGATGTTGTGCATTCTCAGTTGGATTGGAGTATAAGGGATTTCTTTTTTGAGTTCTAGTTAGCGAAGAGAGATTATGATGTACGGTTTTTTTTTAGCATTTTTTCTCCGGAGCGACTTTCATAAACAATAATAATGTTTCCATAATGATGTTTTAATTTATAGAAGGGATCAAAGGAAGATTCTTCAGTTAAACCACGACTTATTGCTTAACGGAAGCACTCATTCCACTCAATATATAGAGGCTTCGTCCCTGGTAGCAACATAGTCCAGTGTAATAACTACCAGACAATGGATTATGGACTATACTATAAATGGATTTATATATTACAAAACTATTCATATGCACAACTTATCCTTTCACGAATAAAATTAGACCAATATGAATACAAAAAGCAGTTCAACTCCTTCTGATATCTAAAAGTCGCAATGCGGATTACAATTAAAACTATGAATATACCGCGACTATACTAATGAAAGTCATACTCAACTTGAACCGCCAAGAAACCCAATAGAACACTCTACAATTGCTATAGCTTAGCTAAAAGCTCTAGATTTAGCCAGCATAATCTTTATAGTGACGTTCTTAATGCCTCGAAGTACGAGTATACGAGTATCTAATGTTAGAACATTATTTTATTTTTTTATTTTTTTCGTATAGAATTTCTAATATTACTCCCAAGCCATAGTAATATTAACGTTACTATCAGCAAGCTGAGAATTACCTATCCTGGTTGAAAGCACGATACTTGGAACAGAACTAGGCTCGGACGAATAATAGGGGTAGGTGGAAAATCGTACATGCGACTCTTTCTCACTTAAGATAAGAAAACAAAAACCACCTCCCTTCGAAACCTTCATACTACAACTAGGTTATTCCTATCCAGTAGTTCAAATGGTTTTATCCTTTGTAATCGGCGCACTAGGTTAGTATCGTCTCGAATTTGTAGCATGGTGTTATTGCAATGACCGTGAAGGCGTGTCTGTTGTTTGCGGGCAAAATGTTTTATTTCATCTTCGACGGTAGCCATACGTCTCTGTGGATATCAGTGTTTCTGATAAACTATGGTGAATTTACTATTTTTCTTAGCACTTTGTTTTGAAAAGTTTGTAAAATTTTGAAATTACTGGATTTGGTACAACCCCAAAGTAGTATACCGTATGTTCAAACCGGTTTTAGTACTTGCTTGTATAAAAGCAGCTTGTTCTGCATGCTGAGTTGGGAAAATCTACCAAGCAGCCAGTGCATTTGTTTACATCGAATGGCGAGCTCTTCGCGTTTCTTCTTGACGTGCGGTTTCCATTTTAATTTCGCATCCAGTGTCATTCCCAAATATTTTGCCTCGTTTGCGTACGGATTTCGTACCGAATCAATGAAAATGGGTAAGTTGTCTACATTTTTATAAGTAAAATTGACGTGCGTTGATTTGGCCTCGTTGAGAGCAATACCTACGCCAAGTCTTTGTCCAATCACAAATTTTGTCAATAGAACGTTGGAGTTTATTAATTGCTTATTCAACGGTATTACTGACCGCTAATATAGCTGTATCGTCTGCAAATGTGGCTACTGTTGTGCCTTCTTCTTGAGGAATATCACTAGTGTATATTAGAAATAGTATCGGTCCAAGAACGCTTCCTTGGGGAACTCCTGCCGATTCTCCCTGCGATTTCTTTAAATTCAGATTAATCATTTCCGTGTTTTACACGAAAGAGTCTGTCTGATAAGTAACTACTAAGGATATCAGATAACTGTTTCGGAAAAGCTTGTCTTAGCTTATGTTTCAAGCCCGTATGCCATAGTGTTAGAACATGTTTAATGCAAAAAATACCAACAAGTGACCTTCCTCAATGCTTCATTGCAAAGGTACATGGACTTTAAAATATATGTATACCAACAATTTCACATGTTGATTAAAGATAAATAAACTTGCGCAATACTCCTATAAAATATGTCGTTCATCGAATTTAGTAATCTAGCTTCACGCAAAACAACAAAAATTCTTACTATCCATATAAATATTCATCGTATACCTATTCACCAAGAAGTGGTGGTGCGCCCATACAAGACTAACACAAAATAAATTATGCCATAGCTTTATAAATTAGATCGAATATTACTAAATCAATTACAAAAAAAATTATAGAAATCGGCAAGATATAGCCGAAACAGTGAGAGTCTAAAATGCGATAAACTCATAATATCTCATTTGATGAAAAATACCGAAATCAAATTTTATTCAATTTTTCCTTTCGAACGAATCGCCTCATCCATCATACATTCCACTCGCAGACGAAGAAGCCAGATTTCTTATTTTTCCATCATCTCCCTCTTATCAAACATACTACTTGCCGAAGCGCAGTCAGCTATGCAAATCATAAAAAGTGCTCGGCTGTTACACAGAAAAAAAATACATACTTACAATTTCATAAGAATGAAAATCATATGGCATGACCAAAGAGTCGATAATTCGAGATCCATTATCCATACAAATTAACTTGCTTGGATTCCAGCATAAAACTCCGCTTCTTGCAAATCCTACATTCTACCTGTGCTTCGAAACAACAAAAATACCTATGCTCCTTCTTACAAAGAAAAAAAAATTCACACATACATGGGAATGCAATTATGAAAGGTTCGATAAAGATAGACAAACAGTTTATTTTGTTTTCTTTTTCCGTTTTCAAAGTGTGTAAAAAAAATGGTGACAGCAAAATTTAAGACACAAGTATTCAAAACGCCATCTGACAATTTGAGGCCGAAATAAAAAACTCGCTGTTATGATAATAGCAACTTTTGAGAACGAATTATTACATGGGGTGTTGCCACTCGGTTTTAATTTGATTGCATTTGTATTGTACAGCTGCACAAGTGCAGTTTTTTTTACCATCTGTTTAGGTATATGACATTGCGTCGTGGTTATATAATTTTGTATTCTAATGGTTGATTTACACGGTCACACATTCCTAACATGTAAGATTAAAGGGATGCTAAATACTAAATATCCGTGTGACTGAAAGGGACAGCATTACCTAACATGCAAAATAACGTGACACGTATTCAGGTCGGCCATCTTGTTTACGTGGTAGGAATTATGGGAAAGCTATGCATGTTGATATTTTTATAGCGATGGCTTACGAAATTTCGATTTCCTATAAAACAAAATGGGCGCTGCTATCATATGTTTTAATCGCCATAATACATTTTTGACATTTCTCTGCTTCACATCGCCGATTGTACCTACTCAAGATGGAAAACACTATTAATACGGCAGTCTTTACGAGATCCATGTTTTTATTTATTTTTTAATTCTGCCACAACAAAACCGATGAAAATAAATTTGTTTGTTTACATGTGATCTGTCAAATCTCCATAAAAATGTTATAGCAAGTTAAAGTATGTGATCTCACTCTTACACATTATTAGCATTGACTGCGGATAAACGGATCTCTCTTTTCGGTTTTGTTGCAAAAATGCGCGTGCGTGATGGTGTAAATGCGCTATAATTGCCTGATTGTGTCTACCTTTCACAATATACGAGTACATATAGTGGAAATGACTGGGAAATATTTTTAGAAAATCTTGCTGATTGAGTTTATGTCGCAAACTGTTTAAATAAAAAAAACGTTGAACAGGTTATTAAGCCAAATATGTGGGAAATGGACGTTATTGCCGAGGAAGCAGTTGAAAGGTTAATAATAGACCTAAATAACGAGAGCAGTAGCAGTAATTACTCATCGGATTAGTTGAGTAGTGATATTAGAAATTAGTATTTTATGTTTTACAATATTTATAATGAATAAATTGGATTACAGTGATATATTTCTCGTTTTGATTTTTTTTTTTGTGTTACGAAATTTATATATTTTGTTGATCTACTGGAGATACCCTTAAAAAACGCGCCTATTATTATCTTACCAGAAATGGAAAAAAATAAACGGCATTTATTTCGTTCTGCAATATTTTTATTTTAAATTCGAAGATGGTAACCCTAATAGAATTGCTCTCTGAGTTATGGCGAATTATCATACACACTATGGCAACAATGTGAGAACTTTAAAGAGGGACCGATTTATGTTAGTCTGTACTGACAATTTTTGTTGGATACAGTATAGATCGTATTCTATATTCACTTTTCATTTTTAAGGATGTGTTCGCAGTGTTTGTACTGTAAAGAGTGCGATTTGGATTATTATTAAAGCAAGGATGCAAATCCAAACGTATTTTTTGAAAGATTTTTGATCATCATAAAATTCTTTGTGTTTGACAGCAAGGAACAGAACGGATGCTTATTTTTGACATTTTTTTTTTTATTTTTCTTCCCATAATTTTCTTTGAAATGACGAACCCATCCACTATTTCTGCATAAAGGTAAGATTAGATTGTATGCCAAGTTGGCATTTAATGACCATTTTTGATAGTTATCGCTGCCAAAATAGGGTCATGCAGTGTAATCGGCATATCTCAAATAACCTAATGACCAAATGATTACAAATGATCATGCTGATTTTGACAGATAAAAATGACAACATTGCAAGCAGTGTAATCGGGCAATAAGCACGAATGCCAGTATAATGACCTAATGACCATATGCATTTTATTGAAATTTGCGGGTGGAAATGGTGCAGTAGTATAGTGTATACGCTTACG
Organism: Portevinia maculata; assembly: GCA_949715645.1. Lineage (NCBI taxonomy): Eukaryota > Metazoa > Arthropoda > Insecta > Diptera > Syrphidae > Portevinia > Portevinia maculata. The sequence continues at coordinate 207,079,569 of OX454526.1, read as the reverse complement.
GAATGGAAGGTCGTGCGTTCGAATCCCGGCTAAGTCCATTACTTTATACCGAATACATGAAATCGTAATCTCACTAAGTAGCTTACAACCGTGGAGAAAAACCCAACAACTGCACCCAAACACTTCTTTCCTATCTCTCTATTCTTTCCAATACCAAGTAGCTTACACTGTGTTCTTAGCATTATAAGGGTACTGTAACAACAGAAAAAAATCCCTTTAGCGTAAGCAAATTATAAAAAAAAAAAAAAAATGTTTTAATAATTACATTTTTATTATGCTTTTGTTCAGTGTTTATTAGTGGTTTTGTTGTTATTTTTATGTGCATTGTTTAGTATTTTTTGTGCAATATACAGGTTAAACTTTCCTGTTTCCGATTATCTGTTTTATTTATTTTGTTGAAAAATTAAGTTTCGCAACATGTACGGCGTTACCGCAACTCACTCTGAAAATATAACAACAAATGCCTTTAATGACCAGCAGGGCAAAAATGACCAAAATGGTCATTGTGGTCACGTAGTCTAATATACTACCCTGACAGCGCTGAACTTTTGGGCATTTGACAGATAATCTGGTCATTTGGCTGTGGTCATTTGAATGCACAATTGGCATGCCGTCTAATCTTACCTTAAAAATCGGAATATTTTTGCTCCCAACTTATTTTACCGCCATCTAGTCGCTTCATGGCATCAACACTTTATGTTCACTCCGTCTCAGTCCTCGACTGCTGGCCTCTTTATCGTCAGCACTCTTTTTTGTTATTGTTTACGTGTTAAATGTAGCTGAGCTGGGTATACACTTATCACCGAAACACGGCTAATACTATAAAGTCTATATACAAAGCCAAAACGCAGTACGCACCGATTGGAAAGACAGTATAGAGTATAGCAGATACATACAGGAACGAAATATACGTTAATCGGTCCGACCTCTCATTATTCAAATAGTTCCTCCTTTAGCTCCATAATTATCTTCTTCAATCACATTGCCTAGCTATAACATTTCTTCGTAGTTCCAATCTTTTTGTAGTTCCATCATGTCCGGCTGAATGTAAATCGGTCCGATATCTTTATCATGTTCATAGTTCTCTTAATAGTTCCATGTCTTTTCTTGTCATTGTATTTATTAGGATAGGAAAAAGGAAACATGTTCGATAAGAAAATATACACCATATTGTTGTATGTTTGCTCAAACTGTGTCATTCAGCATCGATTAGTCAACTTGCAGCGCCATCTAGTAGAAAGCCATATTACCGATTTTGGCAGCATTTGAATAGCAGTTTGAGTAGCTGTGGAATAACTAGTACATACATAATTATGTTGTTCTCGAACCTTCTAAACTCAACGAATCTGGAAATTTCGAGAGGTGTCACTAGGAGATATAAATAGATGTCGCAGGAGCACCCAAGACATTCTAGTTGTGAACCGCGATAAAGAAGTGCGATAGATGACAGTAGTGAAAAGTATAGAGAAAAAGTATAACTATTGAGTAAGAGAAAAGTGATTGTGTATTTAAAGTGATTAATTGTGAAAGTGATTGTTGAATTAAATAAGTGAATTATTAGAATAATAATCAAGAATTAAATTGAAAGAGAGCTAATAAAGATTAATTAAATAGAATTACGTTTTATCTTTTCGAATCCTAGCCTGGATGTAGCAATATCAAATAAGGATATTCGAATTGGGTTTAAGTACACTAATTTAATTGCTTGCTATTCGCGTTCGCCTTCGCATTCGGTCGCACGTTTGTTATTTGTACTTTCTTTGTTATCAGTTTCATAAGATACAGTTTGGATTTTCTTTGTGAAATTTTAAAAGAGTTGTATGTTTTTTTTCCTGTGTTCATCTAATCATAATGAATGGTGTTTTTTTAGCAGTTTTGCTGTTTTCAGATGTGAGATTCTGAGTGGGTTGCAAATTTGAATAGTGATTTGTGAATTGAAATTGCGGAACCGTATTCAAGTGCACGATTGGTAATTTATTTATTTTTTTAAATCTTATTTTTGTTTATCTGTTGATTTGGTTGGCGTAGTTTTTTTAGTTGTTTTGCTGTTTTGAATTGATCTGGAATTTTGGAATCGTGTTCAGGTGGAAAATTGTAAATTTTATTTTTTATGATTTTTTCTTCTGTTCAATTGCGGAATGGCTTTTTTTAGTTGTTTTGCTGTTGTGAATCTGAATTATTGTCATTTGATTTGCAATTTCGATTTCGGAATAGTATTCAGATGAATTATTGATAGGTATCTAATTTAATTTTTTTAACTCAGAAGGGTTTCTTATGTCGTTTTCAATTGGTTTCACTACGAAGGGGAGTATATTGTTGCATGTTTGCTTGAACCGTGTCATTCAGCATTAATTAGTCAACTACGCCATCTAGTAGAAAGTGGCCATATTACCGATTTTGGCAGCATTGGAATAGCAGTTTGAGTAGCTGTGGTATAACTTGGTATGTTGTTCTCGAACCTTCTGAACTTAACGAACCTTCTCAACGAATCTGCAAATTTCGAGAGGTGTCACTAGGAGATATAAATAGATGTCGCAGGAGCACCCAAGACATTCGAGTTGTGAACCGCGATAAAGAAAGGCGATAGATGACAGTAGTGAAAAGTATAGAGAATATTGAATAAGAGAAGTGATTGTTTATTTAAAGTGATTAATTGTGAAAGTGAATTGTTGAATTAAATAAGTGAATTATTAGAATAATAATCAAGAAGTAAAAGACATTGAAAGAGAACTAATAAAGATTAATTAAATAGAATTACGTTTTATCTTTTCGAATCCTAGCCTGGATGAAACAATATTTTGAATCCAAATGAACAATTGAACATGCAAAACATCCATGTTTAGTTGTATGTGTAAGGCGAAGCAAAAACATTTTGAAAAGACAAAATAATTTGCCCTTCAACATTTCAATGGTATTTTTTTTTATTTCCTTTAATGCTTTAATAACTTTTTATCAACTTTTTGCACGCGAACAAAAATAAAATAAAAACTGCAGTTTGCTTTGACAAGCAAGTGAGATGAAAAGAATGTGTATGTATTGGTGAACAATCCCATCCCTCCAAAATAAATTTAGGTGTTGAAAAACACTACCAAAGCACTCCAAACAGTCAATTGAACATGATTATTGCGTTGGAAGGCCTTCGGAATGTCTTCCGAGTGACCAATTGAAAACAACATTAAACTTTGGTTTGAAACTAATTTGGAATTGAATATTAATTTTGATTTTTTGTTACTTGATTAATGCACATTAGGCACTTTTCAATTCTGGTTTTCTTTTTTATTTAAATATAACGAAGTGTATCTGTGTCATACCTTTAGTCAAACCATTATGCAGCTATGAAAAATAAAATTCCAATATCTTACGAATTTTTAGCCTTGAACCAAATATTCCAGCATTTCAGATGAACCAACCAGCATCAATTAGGAAAATTTTGCAGAAGTTGATTCCCAGAAAGCAAAATGAAAATATTACAGTCAAACTATTGCATTTACTTCTGGGAGTTTGCGCAATTTGAGTAGTCACGTGAAAAGAAGGCACACTGGAATCTCATTAAGTCCTGTGGAGCGCCAGGCATTACCAGCACCAACACCAAATGAAAATGACCCACGTCCACAACCATCAGAAACCGAAGTCGTGCTCAATGACACACCTGCTGTAAGTGTACCTGAGCCGCAAAAAAAAAAATATATGCGTTGGCTGAAAGCGCAAGACCTCTTTCTCAACAAAAAATGTGAAAATAGACAACCAATGATAACGATGATAGCGGAGCAATATCATTCGCTGCGTTAAGTAGAGGAACTGCAATTCGGCAAATTCGTGGCTCTGTTGTGCCCTTCGTACATGTTGCCAACACGAAAGACATTGTCCGAGAAGCTACTACCCCAGCTTTGTTTAAAGTTGGAGGAAGAAGTGCATGTAAAACTTGGAAACGAGCCTGAAGTATGCCTCACGACGGATGCATGGACGTCAATCAACAACTTGAGCTTCATTGCAGTCACAGCGCACTATATTGACGTTATGCAAAACTCTGCTCCAACCTGCTTGGTTGTACCGTCGAAATATCGAGTGAAAAGAATGTCAGTCTTTAAAAAGTTATAGTCTTCTGTCGAATATTGAAGGGACGGATAACTCAGTATATGAATGAGTTGGACACACTCTCTTGGTATGGAAAACGAAACACCTAGTTGCGTACGTAAAATTGCTGGTGACGCTAAACGAGCAATGCCAAAAGCGATTTCATAACATAGAAAAACTGCTGAATCCACAACTTTGGATCCCAGATTCAAAAGCAAAGGCTTTCGAGAGGAGCATAATTTCAAAATGGCATTTGACAGCCTAAAGCATAAAGTTGCGTCTCTGGCTCAGACAACACACCCAACTGAAACTGCCTCTGCTTCTGTTGTGGAAGAAGTACTCCCATCAACTTCATCAGCAGCTGAAGATAAAAGAGGACGTTTTTGGGATGTGTTTCATTCTGAGATGGAAAGCCTAGTTCCCCAGAACACAACAGCTGCTGGCATCGTAGAGCTGAATAAGTATTTAAATGAGCCTCTGCTAAATAGGTCTTTAGATCCTTTGCTGTGGTGGGACGCAAGGAAAAGGCTATCGCCACTTCGGTACCTTGTGAGCGAATTTTTTCGAAGGTCGGTCTGATTCAAACCGACAGACGAAGTCGTTTGTCAGCGAAAAAAGTCTCACAATTGCTTTTCATAAGTTGCAATTTATTAATCTGATGTAAATATTAAGTAAGATATGTAACTGTTCTTCTGTTCTCGTTTTTTTTTTTAGTTTTTAATAACTAATTTTTTTACTGAGCTAAAAACCTCAGAATCCTTAACTTAACCTTAAGACTGAATTGTTATTTTTTATGTTAATTTTTTGTGATCAAAATATAATTTTTGCTGTTTTTCTGAGCTATTACATTTAAATGTTTACTTAAGACCGAATTCTTTTTTTTCCATATTTATTTTGTTTTTTTTCTGAGCTATTACATTTTTGTTATATTTAAAATCTTAGTCACATTAAAGGAACATACCTTAAAATGTTTACTTAAGAATTCTTTTTTTCCATATTTATTTTGTTATTTAATTTTTGATATTTTTCTGAGCTATTACATGTAAGTTATATTTTAAATCTTAGTCACATTAAAGAAAAATAGATACGAGTACCTTATAATGTTTACTTAAGACTGAACTCTTTTTTTTTGTCCATATTTATTTTGTTATTTAATTTTTGATATTTTTCTGTGCTATTACATTTAAGTTATATTTTAAATCTTAGTCACATTAAAGAAAAATAACCTAAAATGTTTACTTAAGACTGAATTCTTTTTTTTGTGTCCATATATATTTTGTTATTTATTTATTATTTTTCTGAATATATGAACAGGTTATTAAGCCAAATATGTGGGAAATGGACGTTATTGCCGAGGAAGCAGTTGAAAGGTTAATAATAGACCTAAATAACGAGAGCAGTAGCAGTAATTACTCATCGGATTAGTTGAGTAGTGATATTAGAAATTAGTATTTTATGTTTTACAATATTTATAATGAATAAATTGGATTACAGTGATATATTTCTCGTTTTGATTTTTTTTTTTTTGTGTTACGAAATTTATATATTTTGTTGATCTACTGGAGATACCCTTAAAAAACGCGCCTATTATTATCTTACCAGAAATGGAAAAAAATAAACGGCATTTATTTCGTTCTGCAATATTTTTATTTTAAATTCGAAGATGGTAACCCTAATAGAATTGCTCTCTGAGTTATGGCGAATTATCATACACACTATGGCAACAATGTGAGAACTTTAAAGAGGGACCGATTTATGTTAGTCTGTACTGACAATTTTTGTTGGATACAGTATAGATCGTATTCTATATTCACTTTTCATTTTTAAGGATGTGTTCGCAGTGTTTGTACTGTAAAGAGTGCGATTTGGATTATTATTAAAGCAAGGATGCAAATCCAAACGTATTTTTTGAAAGATTTTTGATCATCATAAAATTCTTTGTGTTTGACAGCAAGGAACAGAACGGATGCTTATTTTTGACATTTTTTTTTTTATTTTTCTTCCCATAATTTTCTTTGAAATGACGAACCCATCCACTATTTCTGCATAAAGGTAAGATTAGATTGTATGCCAAGTTGGCATTTAATGACCATTTTTGATAGTTATCGCTGCCAAAATAGGGTCATGCAGTGTAATCGGCATATCTCAAATAACCTAATGACCAAATGATTACAAATGATCATGCTGATTTTGACAGATAAAAATGACAACATTGCAAGCAGTGTAATCGGGCAATAAGCACGAATGCCAGTATAATGACCTAATGACCATATGCATTTTATTGAAATTTGCGGGTGGAAATGGTGCAGTAGTATAGTGTATACGCTTACGGAATGGAAGGTCGTGCGTTCGAATCCCGGCTAAGTCCATTACTTTATACCGAATACATGAAATCGTAATCTCACTAAGTAGCTTACAACCGTGGAGAAAAACCCAACAACTGCACCCAAACACTTCTTTCCTATCTCTCTATTCTTTCCAATACCAAGTAGCTTACACTGTGTTCTTAGCATTATAAGGGTACTGTAACAACAGAAAAAAATCCCTTTAGCGTAAGCAAATTATAAAAAAAAAAAAAAAAATGTTTTAATAATTACATTTTTATTATGCTTTTGTTCAGTGTTTATTAGTGGTTTTGTTGTTATTTTTATGTGCATTGTTTAGTATTTTTTGTGCAATATACAGGTTAAACTTTCCTGTTTCCGATTATCTGTTTTATTTATTTTGTTGAAAAATTAAGTTTCGCAACATGTACGGCGTTACCGCAACTCACTCTGAAAATATAACAACAAATGCCTTTAATGACCAGCAGGGCAAAAATGACCAAAATGGTCATTGTGGTCACGTAGTCTAATATACTACCCTGACAGCGCTGAACTTTTGGGCATTTGACAGATAATCTGGTCATTTGGCTGTGGTCATTTGAATGCACAATTGGCATGCCGTCTAATCTTACCTTAAAAATCGGAATATTTTTGCTCCCAACTTATTTTACCGCCATCTAGTCGCTTCATGGCATCAACACTTTATGTTCACTCCGTCTCAGTCCTCGACTGCTGGCCTCTTTATCGTCAGCACTCTTTTTTGTTATTGTTTACGTGTTAAATGTAGCTGAGCTGGGTATACACTTATCACCGAAACACGGCTAATACTATAAAGTCTATATACAAAGCCAAAACGCAGTACGCACCGATTGGAAAGACAGTATAGAGTATAGCAGATACATACAGGAACGAAATATACGTTAATCGGTCCGACCTCTCATTATTCAAATAGTTCCTCCTTTAGCTCCATAATTATCTTCTTCAATCACATTGCCTAGCTATAACATTTCTTCGTAGTTCCAATCTTTTTGTAGTTCCATCATGTCCGGCTGAATGTAAATCGGTCCGATATCTTTATCATGTTCATAGTTCTCTTAATAGTTCCATGTCTTTTCTTGTCATTGTATTTATTAGGATAGGAAAAAGGAAACATGTTCGATAAGAAAATATACACCATATTGTTGCATGTTTGCTCAAACTGTGTCATTCAGCATCGATTAGTCAACTTGCAGCGCCATCTAGTAGAAAGCCATATTACCGATTTTGGCAGCATTTGAATAGCAGTTTGAGTAGCTGTGGAATAACTAGTACATACATAATTATGTTGTTCTCGAACCTTCTAAACTCAACGAATCTGGAAATTTCGAGAGGTGTCACTAGGAGATATAAATAGATGTCGCAGGAGCACCCAAGACATTCTAGTTGTGAACCGCGATAAAGAAGTGCGATAGATGACAGTAGTGAAAAGTATAGAGAAAAAGTATAACTATTGAGTAAGAGAAAAGTGATTGTGTATTTAAAGTGATTAATTGTGAAAGTGATTGTTGAATTAAATAAGTGAATTATTAGAATAATAATCAAGAATTAAATTGAAAGAGAGCTAATAAAGATTAATTAAATAGAATTACGTTTTATCTTTTCGAATCCTAGCCTGGATGTAGCAATATCAAATAAGGATATTCGAATTGGGTTTAAGTACACTAATTTAATTGCTTGCTATTCGCGTTCGCCTTCGCATTCGGTCGCACGTTTGTTATTTGTACTTTCTTTGTTATCAGTTTTATAAGATACAGTTTGGATTTTCTTTGTGAAATTTTAAAAGAGTTGTATGTTTTTTTCCTGTGTTCATCTAATCATAATGAATGGTGTTTTTTTTAGCAGTTTTGCTGTTTTCAGATGTGAGATTCTGAGTGGGTTGCAAATTTGAATAGTGATTTGTGAATTGAAATTGCGGAACCGTATTCAAGTGGACGATTGGTAATTTATTTATTTTTTTAAATCTTATTTTTGTTTATCTGTTGATTTGATTGGCGTAGTTTTTTTAGTTGTTTTGCTGTTTTGAATTGATCTGGAATTTTGGAATCGTGTTCAGGTGGAAAATTGTAAATTTTATTTTTTATGATTTTTTCTTCTGTTCAATTGCGGAATGGCTTTTTTTAGTTGTTTTGCTGTTGTGAATGTGAATTATTGACATTTGATTTGCAATTTCGATTTCGGAATAGTATTAAGGTGAATTATTGATAGGTATCTAATTTAATTTTTTTAACTCAGAAGGGTTTCTTATGTCGTTTTCAATTGGTTTCACTACGAAGGGGAGTATATTGTTGCATGTTTGCTTGAACTGTGTCATTCAGCATTAATTAGTCAACTACGCCATCTAGTAGAAAGTGGCCATATTACCGATTTTGGCAGCATTGGAATAGCAGTTTGAGTAGCTGTGGTATAACTTGGTATGTTGTTCTCGAACCTTCTGAACTTAACGAACCTTCTCAACGAATCTGGAAATTTCGAGTGGTGTCACTAGGAGATATAAATAGATGTCGCAGGAGCACCCAAGACATTCGAGTTGTGAACCGCGATAAAGAAGGGCGATAAATGACAGTAGTGAAAAGTATAGAGAATATTGAATAAGAGAAGTGATTGTTTATTTAAAGTGATTAATTGTGAAAGTGAATTGTTGAATTAAATAAGTGAATTATTAGAATAATAATCAAGAAGTAAAAGACATTGAAAGAGAACTAATAAAGATTAATTAAATAGAATTACGTTTTATCTTTTCGAATCCTAGCCTGGATGCAACATTGGTGTCAGAAGTGGGATAAAACGTATTCAGTGTGAAATTAAAGTGAAGTGAATTAGTTTAAAAAAAAAAAAAAAAAAAACGTATTTAGTGAAAAAAAAGGAAAGGCCCACATTGAAATTACTACAGCTCAGTATACCGCAGTTAAAAGCGGAGCTAGAAAAGCGGAATCTCTCCACAGCTGGAGGAAAAAGTGATCTGGTGCTTCGACTGCAGGAAGCTGTTGAAAACGAAGGAGAAAATCCCAAGTCCGTTTTGTTCGACGTAGCAGAAGAACAAGTAAGTACAGCAGTTGATATGACTGCTATGATGGAACTACTTCTGGCCAAGTTCGATCAGAAATTCGACTGTATGGACTCTAAATTTGATGAACAAAAGAATTCTCTAGATTCCAAATTGCAATCAATGGACTCTAAATTTGATGAACAAAAGAATTCTATAGACTCTCAGTTCAATGAACAGAAGAATTCTCTGGATTCGAAATTGGGGTCAATGGACTCTAAATTCGAAGAACAAAAGAATTCCATAGTTGCCGCCCAAAAGAGCGCTGTGGAAGATTTTAAAAATGTTCTCGAAGGAAAACTCGAAGAAATTGACCACAAGTTCGAGAAGGTTGAAACCAAATTCGACGAAATCCATCAGACGTTTTGCAAGCATGAAACAAACTTCGAGAACTTGGCTAGAGAGCTGGAGAAAGTGAAGAAGCAGAAGGCTCGAGAAAATTCTGCGGACTGCCCGAGAAGGAAAGAGATGCAGCCTCCTGTTTTCGACGGTCAAACATCATGGCCAATTTATAAGAAACAGTTTGAAGCAGCTGCAATGGCGAACAGCTGGGACAACGAGGAAAAGTCGATTGCGCTAACGCTCGCACTAAGAGGTACAGCTACGGAGTTACTCCAAACCGTCTCAGAAGAGAAGCAACACGACTACGACGCCCTGGTCAAGGCTATAGAGATGCGCTTCGGTGATGAGCATATGCAGCAAGTGTACAGGGTCCAGCTACGCAGTAGAGTCCAGAAGCGAGGAGAAACACTTCAACAGCTGCAAACAGATATCGAACGTCTGGCACATTTGTCATATCCTAATGCTGGTGAGGTTCTCATGAATGAAATGGCTGTGGAGGCGTTTATCCAAGCCATTGAAGATAGACAACTGCAAATGGCCGTAAGAATGGCTGGAAAGAGAACTCTCGCTGAGGCCCTAGCATTTGCCTTGACAATGCAAGCTGCTGATCAGGCATCGCATGTGTTCCACCGCGTAAGGGAAATGACAGCCGTTGAATGCTCATGTCAAAGAACAGACATCGTAGACCGGAACAGAGATAACAGAGGTCAAATGCGCTGCTGGAACTGCAACAAAATAGGGCACCTACAGAGACAGTGCAGAGCTCCACCCAGACAAGGCAGTTGTCCACATTGCGGGCCTAGGAGGCGCAACGAAGAAGCATCTGGCAGATATAGCTTCGCAGAACCAGCAGGCGGGAAACGTGTAAGGAACAGCTTCTCGGGGCAGAAGTGGGTTTCCGGAATCGATGACTCCAGGACCACAATTCAAGTCTCCCAAACCAAACGAGGAAACTAGAGTTTAACAGTGGAAGCCTATATCGGTCAAAATAAGTGCGTGGCAGCCATCGACACCGGTGCCACCGCTTCTATTATAAGGAGGGACATCGTCCGTCAGTCGTTGTTGCACAATACCAGCAGTTACTGTCTGAAAACAGCAACAGGAGCGACAGCGAAAGTGTACGGAGATATCATGCTAACTATAAATTTGGCAGGATTAGCATTCTCCCACGCTTTCTTAGTAGCCGATATATGTGACGAATGCATCATTGGAATCGATTTCATGAAGCCGCATGATGTCGTGTTGGACTTTGGTATGCAAGTACTCAAGTATCGAAACGTAGAGATTCCGATGGTGTACGGGAACGAGAACGCCGCATCCCTGAGGACAGGCATTAGTAAGGACGAGGTCCTACCACCTTCTTCAGAGACACTGATTCGGACAAAGCTGGAAGGTGATCCTATGAGCCACCGATTCTCTCTAGTCGAGCCAAAAGACAACCACTACCGAAACTGCGTGGTTGGAAAAGTGCTTGTCGAGCCGAAGAACAATATTGTTCCCGTACGAGTTCTTAACCCGGAACACAAAAGCGTCAAATTGAAGCAAGGTGAGGTGGTTGGAAACGGTGTACCGGGTACTGAAATCCACCGAAATATTCATCCTATATCCAGCGACCCCATGAAGACGAGGTACGGCACAAAAGCAACCACCACAGGATTCCAGGAAGGAGATCCGGTATGGCTATACAACCCTCATCGCCGAAAAGGCATGTCACCTAAACTACAGCAGGATTGGGAAGGACCCTATAAGATAGTGAAGCGCATCAACGATGTTGTCTACCGGATCCAGCGAGGAAGAGGCAAGCTGAAAGTTGTCCATGTGGATCGTCTCCATCGCTACCATGGGGAAAATATTGACGTGCTTGTTCGGGACGAACAAGTTTAAGAGGGGGGTATTGTTGCATGTTTGCTTGAACTGTGTCATTCAGCATTAATTAGTCAACTACGCCATCTAGTAGAAAGTGGCCATATTACCGATTTTGGCAGCATTGGAATAGCAGTTTGAGTAGCTGTGGTATAACTTGGTATGTTGTTCTCGAACCTTCTGAACTTAACGAACCTTCTCAACGAATCTGGAAATTTCGAGTGGTGTCACTAGGAGATATAAATAGATGTCGCAGGAGCACCCAAGACATTCGAGTTGTGAACCGCGATAAAGAAGGGCGATAAATGACAGTAGTGAAAAGTATAGAGAATATTGAATAAGAGAAGTGATTGTTTATTTAAAGTGATTAATTGTGAAAGTGAATTGTTGAATTAAATAAGTGAATTATTAGAATAATAATCAAGAAGTAAAAGACATTGAAAGAGAACTAATAAAGATTAATTAAATAGAATTACGTTTTATCTTTTCGAATCCTAGCCTGGATGCAACATTGGTGTCAGAAGTGGGATAAAACGTATTCAGTGTGAAATTAAAGTGAAGTGAATTAGTTTAAAAAAAAAAAAAAAAAAAACGTATTTAGTGAAAAAAAAGGAAAGGCCCACATTGAAATTACTACAGCTCAGTATACCGCAGTTAAAAGCGGAGCTAGAAAAGCGGAATCTCTCCACAGCTGGAGGAAAAAGTGATCTGGTGCTTCGACTGCAGGAAGCTGTTGAAAACGAAGGAGAAAATCCCAAGTCCGTTTTGTTCGACGTAGCAGAAGAACAAGTAAGTACAGCAGTTGATATGACTGCTATGATGGAACTACTTCTGGCCAAGTTCGATCAGAAATTCGACTGTATGGACTCTAAATTTGATGAACAAAAGAATTCTCTAGATTCCAAATTGCAATCAATGGACTCTAAATTTGATGAACAAAAGAATTCTATAGACTCTCAGTTCAATGAACAGAAGAATTCTCTGGATTCGAAATTGGGGTCAATGGACTCTAAATTCGAAGAACAAAAGAATTCCATAGTTGCCGCCCAAAAGAGCGCTGTGGAAGATTTTAAAAATGTTCTCGAAGGAAAACTCGAAGAAATTGACCACAAGTTCGAGAAGGTTGAAACCAAATTCGACGAAATCCATCAGACGTTTTGCAAGCATGAAACAAACTTCGAGAACTTGGCTAGAGAGCTGGAGAAAGTGAAGAAGCAGAAGGCTCGAGAAAATTCTGCGGACTGCCCGAGAAGGAAAGAGATGCAGCCTCCTGTTTTCGACGGTCAAACATCATGGCCAATTTATAAGAAACAGTTTGAAGCAGCTGCAATGGCGAACAGCTGGGACAACGAGGAAAAGTCGATTGCGCTAACGCTCGCACTAAGAGGTACAGCTACGGAGTTACTCCAAACCGTCTCAGAAGAGAAGCAACACGACTACGACGCCCTGGTCAAGGCTATAGAGATGCGCTTCGGTGATGAGCATATGCAGCAAGTGTACAGGGTCCAGCTACGCAGTAGAGTCCAGAAGCGAGGAGAAACACTTCAACAGCTGCAAACAGATATCGAACGTCTGGCACATTTGTCATATCCTAATGCTGGTGAGGTTCTCATGAATGAAATGGCTGTGGAGGCGTTTATCCAAGCCATTGAAGATAGACAACTGCAAATGGCCGTAAGAATGGCTGGAAAGAGAACTCTCGCTGAGGCCCTAGCATTTGCCTTGACAATGCAAGCTGCTGATCAGGCATCGCATGTGTTCCACCGCGTAAGGGAAATGACAGCCGTTGAATGCTCATGTCAAAGAACAGACATCGTAGACCGGAACAGAGATAACAGAGGTCAAATGCGCTGCTGGAACTGCAACAAAATAGGGCACCTACAGAGACAGTGCAGAGCTCCACCCAGACAAGGCAGTTGTCCACATTGCGGGCCTAGGAGGCGCAACGAAGAAGCATCTGGCAGATATAGCTTCGCAGAACCAGCAGGCGGGAAACGTGTAAGGAACAGCTTCTCGGGGCAGAAGTGGGTTTCCGGAATCGATGACTCCAGGACCACAATTCAAGTCTCCCAAACCAAACGAGGAAACTAGAGTTTAACAGTGGAAGCCTATATCGGTCAAAATAAGTGCGTGGCAGCCATCGACACCGGTGCCACCGCTTCTATTATAAGGAGGGACATCGTCCGTCAGTCGTTGTTGCACAATACCAGCAGTTACTGTCTGAAAACAGCAACAGGAGCGACAGCGAAAGTGTACGGAGATATCATGCTAACTATAAATTTGGCAGGATTAGCATTCTCCCACGCTTTCTTAGTAGCCGATATATGTGACGAATGCATCATTGGAATCGATTTCATGAAGCCGCATGATGTCGTGTTGGACTTTGGTATGCAAGTACTCAAGTATCGAAACGTAGAGATTCCGATGGTGTACGGGAACGAGAACGCCGCATCCCTGAGGACAGGCATTAGTAAGGACGAGGTCCTACCACCTTCTTCAGAGACACTGATTCGGACAAAGCTGGAAGGTGATCCTATGAGCCACCGATTCTCTCTAGTCGAGCCAAAAGACAACCACTACCGAAACTGCGTGGTTGGAAAAGTGCTTGTCGAGCCGAAGAACAATATTGTTCCCGTACGAGTTCTTAACCCGGAACACAAAAGCGTCAAATTGAAGCAAGGTGAGGTGGTTGGAAACGGTGTACCGGGTACTGAAATCCACCGAAATATTCATCCTATATCCAGCGACCCCATGAAGACGAGGTACGGCACAAAAGCAACCACCACAGGATTCCAGGAAGGAGATCCGGTATGGCTATACAACCCTCATCGCCGAAAAGGCATGTCACCTAAACTACAGCAGGATTGGGAAGGACCCTATAAGATAGTGAAGCGCATCAACGATGTTGTCTACCGGATCCAGCGAGGAAGAGGCAAGCTGAAAGTTGTCCATGTGGATCGTCTCCATCGCTACCATGGGGAAAATATTGACGTGCTTGTTCGGGACGAACAAGTTTAAGAGGGGGGTATTGTTGCATGTTTGCTTGAACTGTGTCATTCAGCATTAATTAGTCAACTACGCCATCTAGTAGAAAGTGGCCATATTACCGATTTTGGCAGCATTGGAATAGCAGTTTGAGTAGCTGTGGTATAACTTGGTATGTTGTTCTCGAACCTTCTGAACTTAACGAACCTTCTCAACGAATCTGGAAATTTCGAGAGGTGTCACTAGGAGATATAAATAGATGTCGCAGGAGCACCCAAGACATTCGAGTTGTGAACCGCGATAAAGAAGGGCGATAGATGACAGTAGTGAAAAGTATAGAGAATATTGAATAAGAGAAGTGATTGTTTATTTAAAGTGATTAATTGTGAAAGTGAATTGTTGAATTAAATAAGTGAATTATTAGAATAATAATCAAGAAGTAAAAGACATTGAAAGAGAACTAATAAAGATTAATTAAATAGAATTACGTTTTATCTTTTCGAATCCTAGCCTGGATGAAACAATATTTTGAATCCAAATGAACAATTGAACATGCAAAACATCCATGTTTAGTTGTATGTGTAAGGCGAAGCAAAAACATTTTGAAAAGACAAAATAATTTGCCCTTCAACATTTCAATGGTATTTTTTTTTATTTCCTTTAATGCTTTAATAACTTTTTATCAACTTTTTGCACGCGAACAAAAATAAAATAAAAACTGCAGTTTGCTTTGACAAGCAAGTGAGATGAAAAGAATGTGTATGTATTGGTGAACAATCCCATCCCTCCAAAATAAATTTAGGTGTTGAAAAACACTACCAAAGCACTCCAAACAGTCAATTGAACATGATTATTGCGTTGGAAGGCCTTCGGAATGTCTTCCGAGTGACCAATTGAAAACAACATTAAACTTTGGTTTGAAACTAATTTGGAATTGAATATTAATTTTGATTTTTTGTTACTTGATTAATGCACATTAGGCACTTTTCAATTCTGGTTTTCTTTTTTATTTAAATATAACGAAGTGTATCTGTGTCATACCTTTAGTCAAACCATTATGCAGCTATGAAAAATAAAATTCCAATATCTTACGAATTTTTAGCCTTGAACCAAATATTCCAGCATTTCAGATGAACCAACCAGCATCAATTAGGAAAATTTTGCAGAAGTTGATTCCCAGAAAGCAAAATGAAAATATTACAGTCAAACTATTGCATTTACTTCTGGGAGTTTGCGCAATTTGAGTAGTCACGTGAAAAGAAGGCACACTGGAATCTCATTAAGTCCTGTGGAGCGCCAGGCATTACCAGCACCAACACCAAATGAAAATGACCCACGTCCACAACCATCAGAAACCGAAGTCGTGCTCAATGACACACCTGCTGTAAGTGTACCTGAGCCGCAAAAAAAAAATATATGCGTTGGCTGAAAGCGCAAGACCTCTTTCTCAACAAAAAATGTGAAAATAGACAACCAATGATAACGATGATAGCGGAGCAATATCATTCGCTGCGTTAAGTAGAGGAACTGCAATTCGGCAAATTCGTGGCTCTGTTGTGCCCTTCGTACATGTTGCCAACACGAAAGACATTGTCCGAGAAGCTACTACCCCAGCTTTGTTTAAAGTTGGAGGAAGAAGTGCATGTAAAACTTGGAAACGAGCCTGAAGTATGCCTCACGACGGATGCATGGACGTCAATCAACAACTTGAGCTTCATTGCAGTCACAGCGCACTATATTGACGTTATGCAAAACTCTGCTCCAACCTGCTTGGTTGTACCGTCGAAATATCGAGTGAAAAGAATGTCAGTCTTTAAAAAGTTATAGTCTTCTGTCGAATATTGAAGGGACGGATAACTCAGTATATGAATGAGTTGGACACACTCTCTTGGTATGGAAAACGAAACACCTAGTTGCGTACGTAAAATTGCTGGTGACGCTGAACGAGCAATGCCAAAAGCGATTTCATAACATAGAAAAACTGCTGAATCCACAACTTTGGATCCCAGATTCAAAAGCAAAGGCTTTCGAGAGGAGCATAATTTCAAAATGGCATTTGACAGCCTAAAGCATAAAGTTGCGTCTCTGGCTCAGACAACACACCCAACTGAAACTGCCTCTGCTTCTGTTGTGGAAGAAGTACTCCCATCAACTTCATCAGCAGCTGAAGATAAAAGAGGACGTTTTTGGGATGTGTTTCATTCTGAGATGGAAAGCCTAGTTCCCCAGAACACAACAGCTGCTGGCATCGTAGAGCTGAATAAGTATTTAAATGAGCCTCTGCTAAATAGGTCTTTAGATCCTTTGCTGTGGTGGGACGCAAGGAAAAGGCTATCGCCACTTCGGTACCTTGTGAGCGAATTTTTTCGAAGGTCGGTCTGATTCAAACCGACAGACGAAGTCGTTTGTCAGCGAAAAAAGTCTCACAATTGCTTTTCATAAGTTGCAATTTATTAATCTGATGTAAATATTAAGTAAGATATGTAACTGTTCTTCTGTTCTTGTTTTTTTTTTAGTTTTTAATAACTAATTTTTTTACTGAGCTAAAAACCTCAGAATCCTTAACTTAACCTTAAGACTGAATTGTTATTTTTTATGTTAATTTTTTGTGATCAAAATATAATTTTTGCTGTTTTTCTGAGCTATTACATTTAAATGTTTACTTAAGACCGAATTCTTTTTTTTCCATATTTATTTTGTTTTTTTTCTGAGCTATTACATTTTTGTTATATTTAAAATCTTAGTCACATTAAAGGAACATACCTTAAAATGTTTACTTAAAATTTCTTTTTTTCCATATTTATTTTGTTATTTAATTTTTGATATTTTTCTGAGCTATTACATTTAAGTTATATTTTAAATCTTAGTCACATTAAAGAAAAATAGATACGAGTACCTTATAATGTTTACTTAAGACTGAACTCTTTTTTTTTGTCCATATTTATTTTGTTATTTAATTTTTGATATTTGTCTGAGCTATTACATTTAAGTTATATTTTAAATCTTAGTCACATTAAAGAAAAATAACCTAAAATGTTTACTTAAGACTGAATTCTTTTTTTTGTGTCAATATATATTTTGTTATTTATTTATTATTTTTCTGAATATACATATTATATATTTTTCTTATATTTATGTTGATTTTGTGTTTTTCGTATTGTTTTGTCTGTTCAAAATAACAATATTTATTTGTTTAAAATAAAAATCCAAATGAAAAAAGTTACTTTTGTTTTAAGTCTTTAAACACTGGCTATACTAGTTCTTCACCGAGATTTGTCCATGGCTCTAGGTAAGGTATGACTGATCAGGCCTCTTAATAGTTCCGCGGACATGGTTCCAGGAACTAGTTCCGACCGGAAAAAGAACCGTTCCATGTTCGTTCTTCTCCAGTAAATAAATATTTACCAAGTTACAGCTGATGTGTCACTAAACGTGCTGCCAGGGTTTTTGATGAATTCTTAAGGGGCAATTTAAAAAAAAAAACATCGACTGAATTAACCGATGAACCAAATCGGTAAATATGTGTGGCGGGAGATGAGTTTTGCGAGAATATTTCATAAAATAATTAATTATAATAAACCGAATTATAACATCAAAAAACTTTCAGAATTAAGCAGAAGTATTCAAACACTACTATTGAATACTAAAAAGTAAAGAAGTTAGGTGTTTGGCAACAAAATATTTTTTGTTTGGAATCGAATGAATATGAACAATTTCCTATACATACATTTTATACTTCTAAATACAAACGAACAAAAACAATTAATAAGGAACAGAATTATCCAAGAAAGAAGTAAAAATGCTTGTAAATTGTTGCATCGAACCATTTTGGTCTACATGTTTACTGTTTATTATATATTTTTTTTGCTTTAACATACTTTCTATAAATTAGTTGTTTTGAATCTTCAACAGCTTTTGTTTTCACTTAAATATAAAGTGTAAAACATTTACATTCATAATAATTTTTTCCTGCGTTTTTTGCATATTACTCAAATTGTATCCATCAATTATTTGTTGGTTTCGGGATTCGGTACTTAAGAAAGAGAGAGCTTCGTCAAGTACTCTATATCTTTTGATTTCACTTAAATATGCACTTTATTAACAATCATAATGATTTTTCCATACGATTTCTGCAATTACCTGAAAACTTTTCCTTCAATTTTTTAATGTTTAAGCAAGAGATAGCTTTGCGAAGTGCTCTATACGAACAGCCAGCGACATACAAAACTGTACACTTAGTTGTTTCAGCAAAGCGCGTGTGGTGGCAGGTAAGATAAATTCATCTGCTAGACGCTTCCACTCATATGGTTTGTGTCCAATTTAACTTAAGGTAAGATTAGACTGTGTGCCACGTTGGCATTTAATGACCATTTTTGACAGTTCTCGCTGTCAGTGTAATCGGCATATCTCAAATGACCTAATGATCAAATGACCACAAATGACCATGCTGATGTTGACAGATAAAAATGACAAAATTGCATGCAGTGTAATCGGACAATAAGCACGATGCCAGTATAATGACTTAATGACCATATGCAATTTATTGAAATTTGGTTATGGCATTGCTGTCATTTTTGTCATCTCAAAATTGTCATCAGTTATTTAATACTTCAATAATAACATTTTTGCATGATAATAACAATATTTTTGGATATCATTTGCCGTAAATTGTTTTAATAATTACATTTTTATTGTGCTTTTGTTCAGTGTTAATTAGTGGTTTTCTTGTTATTTTTATGTGCATGGTTTAGTATTTCTTGTGTAATAACTAGGTATTACTTTAATGTCTCCGATTATCTGTTTTATTTATTTTGTTAAAAATTAAGTTTCGCTTTAACATGTACGGCATTACCACAACTCACTCTTTAAATATAACAACAAATGCCTTTAATGACCAGCCAAAAAAAAAAAATTGGCTGTGGTCATTTGAATGTACAATTGGCATGCAGTCTAATCTTACCTTTACTATATGAACCCACCCATTCAACAATTTTGACATTATTGGCATAGATCAGTATTTAAGTATGAAAAAACATGAAATTTGTAAGGATTGATTTTCTCTTGTAAAACTTGGTGTCATAAATATTTTAAAATTATGACAAACATTTCCACATCATTTGATTTTCCACTTCCGTGTGTTTTCCAAGTAAGGTTTAGCCAAAAAAGAATTAGCTGTTGCCAGCTGAATACAGTCAGTTGTCAAAGGCACGCCTCTGAATCTTTTGGCGCCATTTCTGAACTCACCTCATGAACTTATTTTCTTTAAACATATTTACCTACATCAAGGGTAAAGAGCTTTACTATTTTATAATCTAAATTGTTTATCACTTTTAAACTTAAAATGGAATCCGGACTGAATAAAGCATTTTGCGGAGTATACAATTCCTCAAGGGAAATAATAAAAAATAATCAGAGGCATTTGTTTTGCAACGTAAGTAGTATTATCATTTCATTGTATTAAATGATTGATCTTATTTTCTGGTATGATGTAATATAATAACTTATATTTTGTTATTTTTACGTTTTCATAGATGCTAGATTTACTCGCACGAACAACCAAAACAACTGGTGAAACATATTTGAACTTGGATGAATTTATACTTTTCTGGGCGACTGACATTTTGCCTTTAATGTTCGATGAAGACAAGGAAATACAAAAAAGTGCTATTTCAGCAATGGAATCAGTTGCAAGTACATTCAACTTTAAGACCCTTCATAACTCCTCCCGATGGAACGAAATCAAAACCAAGATAGTGCAAAATTATTCCAAGGAGATTTACAAGTACCGGGAATCATCCAACTGTTGCTGGCATAGAATCTGGTGCATATTAATAAGAATTTTAGACAAGGAAATTATAAAAGGCGCTACTACAATAAATGCGTTCTTGTCTATAGTTGAATTGGGATTTCGAAGTCCTGATTATAATGTACGTGCCGAGGCATTTCACTGTTGGAAAGTTCTAATAGAAATTTTCGCAAATAATGGAGAAATCTGTTCGCCGAAACGTATTCGACTAATTTGCATTCCACTAAAGTCTTCTCATTCAAGGACTACACAGGCGGCAGCTATTAAATTTAAGGTTTGGTGGTTTCTAATAGCTAAATTAAATAATAACATCGACCAGTATATCGAAGCAATTTTGGAACCATTTTTGGCTTTTAGCTACGGATCAATAAATCGGAGTACTTTTTGCATTACAGATTTTAAAGAAATGACAATTTTGTGTTTGATATCGTTGCTGGGAGGTTCCACGAAGTTGATTAAAAAAAGAATGGAATATTTTGAATTGGAAGATCTTCCCGAGCCATTAATCAACAATAATATAATGCAAAAATGTTGGAAATCAATGATAATGTATACTTCTGAAGCATTAAAAGACTGCAGTTGTGTAAACAATGGTAGTGACTTTTCTAAATTGCTTTTGCGAAGCATACTTAAAAATGTCGTCGCTATTGAAAGTATGGAGGCTTTAAACTTTTTATTTAACAAGCTAAGCAATTGCGATGTTAAAGATATCACGCATGACATGCACACGATCTTAGCTGGTTACAATTTTAACTCTTGCATGACCTCTATTGTTAATGAACAGTTTTCTGGAAGATTTGCTAGTGCTTTTTGTGCATACGTTATCACAAACGATGATCAGAACTCATTTGAAATTGTTGACAAAATTGTAAAAAGCATTTTCTTATTAAATTCAGATCGATTCTATCATGTACTCGATGTATTCATCCATGAAATGCTAGCTGTACCAATTCAGCCTATTAAAACTGTCGTGGAAACATGGAAATTATTAACGAAGTGTATTATAAATAACTTCAGTAGATGTCATCAAAGGAATTGTAATGCTAATTTAAATTATATAAACCAGTGGATTTTATGGCCCTTGAAAACTTTCACGGAACAGCTAAACTTTAGTTTTCAGATTTTTGACAATGAGTTTGATCTTTTACTGCAAACGATTATTGAATCCTTAAACAACGCTATTGATAAAAATACTTTATTAAAAGAATTGTCATTATTACTAGAGAAAATGTACAAATTAAATACAATTCATTCAGAACTAAACGCTTATTTAGCTTGTTTCATAAAAATGCTCGTTTCGTCATCATATAACATTACTTATAGCGACGAGTTATTGGCAGCAACATTCAATATTCTGAAATTGAATTTCGCGGGAGATTTCAAAAAGGATAATTTCCAACTCTGCATGTCTTGTCTGAAAGGCATTGTAATACATTTGGGACCAAATGGAGTAGATAAACATTTTGGCGATATAAAAGATGTGTGGACACATATAATTAATATGAAGAGAAATAATCATATAGAAAAAGTGCGTTTTGACGACTACCGAAAACAGTTTTTAGACGATGTAAAAAAAGTCGCTTCAAAGCCGCAGTACAATAAAATTAAAAACTATTTGGAAAATGATGACTTGTTCGTCATAATACCAGCTGTGTGGAGCTTAAACCCTGAAAAACTAACAGAGAGACAAAAGGAAAAATTTTCCGAAAAATCGGATATACCGGCCTTATATAATGATATGAGTCAGTCACAAGATGCGTTTATTAAACCGTGGACACCAAAAAAACTTGTTATTGCCAAGGGGCACGTCGAAGAAATAGTAATAGGTGATACAGGAGACGTTAGAAATATAACGGAATCAACATGTTCCTCAAAAACAATCGACAATCAACTAGGCTGTAAAGATAACAACTACTCTAATTTAAACGTGTCTCCAAGAAATAGTTTAAACGTTAAAGAAAATATAGAAGATACAGGATTGCTAAAATCAACAACGGATCCATCAGTTTTGAAAACTAAAATAAACTCGCCAATTAAAAAGCGAGAAGAAGAAAATTCTTTTAACAGTTTTCGAACAACACGATCTAAAATTGTACCTGTAGATGCAGAAGAAATTCAAAACAACAATGTGGATGATTACGCTGAACAAGTTGAGGCCATAATATTAAAAGATACGGTGAGTAATAATTGAATTATCATTCACATACCACTCAAGCTCAGAATGTCGGTTTTCGTGCACTGAAGGTTTTTTTTTTATATATTCTTGGACATTAAAGCGTCGGCGTATTTAAGCACACTAGATAATTAAAATGTAATTATGTATGTATAGATGTCAGTTAGATAAAGAAACAAACAGCTCTCATAGTCGGACAGATTGCTGACAAGTATATCTGTTAGGAATTATTTTATTTAATTCCATTAGGTTCTGTCTCACAATGTAAAAGTAGTTACAGTCAAGCTGCTTGCAACTTAATCAGCATAGAACGTCCTTATTTGCGTTTCAAAGTAACTTATTGGTTGGATGAAATTCCAAATAGCACTGGTAACTGTCGGTTAAATAGTTCACCAGTTGCATTATGCGTGTAACGAGAAAACATTATTTGAGTTGTGGTTTTTCGTGGAAGTGTTTTTTTCTTTTGTAATAATAATATGGACACCGGAAACAACAAACAATTGAATCTAAGCATATATATTATCACCGCTGGCGCTGTAGGCCAACCTGTTTCGCAGAGGACGTAGAATATATGTATCAACTTTTTTGAAATTAGATTCTCGGCATATATATATATCATCGCTGTAGGCCAAACCGTTTTGAAGGGACCGACGAATATATTACATATGTACGTAGACGTACGTACTTTATACTTTAAGAAGCTTCTCTACTTTGTACTAGAAGGTGGCAGCATAATCAGGACAGGGGATACAAGCCATAATATATTCGCATAACGTTTTTTGGTGTAAATTTAATAACATAGTCGTATGTTATACATGCAACCTGTTGTAGAATCGGCGATTTTGTGGACATTTTCAAGGTTGTATGTTCCTCACATGCGTCTTGATAAAACTAATCATTCTGTGTGTTCTGTTTGAAAACATTAGTTCTGTATGCAGTGCAATAAGTGAGTTCAAAGAAATTTGCAGAATAACTAACAAATAAAAAATATTATCATCATATGCAAATAAATTTGATTTTTTTTAAGTTATATATATCTTTTAGCGCGTTGGGGGTAAAATTTTAATTGTAACGACAGCATTGTGCCATAGAGCTTTAGTCAACGAAGGTGTAGTGATTATGTACGTTGACGATTTCATTATTCCGTCCATTAATGAGGAGCAAGGTCTAGAACGGTTAAGGCGAGTAATTGGGGTAGCAGCTGAGCACGGGTTGGAGATAAGGTGGAATAAGTGCCAATTCTTGCAACGAAGCGTCGAGTATTTAGGGCACGTTATCGCAGACTCTAAGATCTATCCCTCTCCGGAAAAAGTTAAAGCAGTGCTAAGAAGCAGTTACAAAGTTTTTTGGGGCTAGTTGGGTACTTCAGGAAGTTTATTTTCCGTTTTGCTGAGCGAACTTCACCTTTAACGCAGCTTTTGAAAAAAAGGGAAAGCTTTTGATTTCGGTAATGAGAAGCGGAGGTCCTTCGATGACATGAAGAAAATCTTGATGGATGAACCAGTTTTGCGCATATACGATCCGGAAGCAATTACAGAATTACACACTGACGCCAGCAAGATGGGCCTCGCTGGCATACTGTTGCAGAGGATCCAAGACGAAGTCGACTTTCATCCGGTGTATTACTGGAGTCGGTCTACTACAGGCGCTAAAAAGAATTACCTCGTATGAGTTGGAGGCGTTAGCTATAGTCTCGGCTCTGAAGAAATTACGACCGTATCTTCTGGGGATCGATTTCGTTGTTGTGACTGATTGTTCGGCTTTTGAGAGGACTATCCAGAAAGCTGACATGCCAGACCGTGTAAAGCGATGGGCGATCTACATAGACGAATATAATTGCAAAGTACAATTTCGATCAAGTGCGTGGATGAAACACGTCGACAGTCTGAGTCGTAATCCAGTCCTTGTACTGGAAAACACCGTAACATCATTAATTAAGCAGGCTCAAGAAAAGGATGACCGAGTTTTAGCGATCAGGAAGATTTTAGAGGATCAGGAACACGGGGGCTATTTAGTTCAGAATGGCGTTTTGATGAAGCAGGTAAATGGAAAGGATCTCCTCGTAGTACCAGCGGACATGCAGAAGGAAGTGATCCGTCGCGCTCATGAAAAACATCATTTTGGCATAAAAAAGACGGAGGAAAGTTTGAAAGGTGAATTCTTCATACCAAAATTGGCCGATAAGATAGAAAAAGTTATACAATGCTGTATCCAATGTCTCTTGATGAAACGGAAGTACGGCAGGGCTGAAGGAAATTTCAAATGACGAACAACCAGTAGATACGGAAGTCTTGGATCGATTGGAGGTGCTGTCTGCTACATTTGGGTATCCGAAGCGAATCGTGTTCGATAGAGGAGCGGCGTTCATATCAGGCGACTTCAAGGCGTTTTGTGACAGAAACAATGTGGAATTGGTGCATATTACTACCGCTGTACCCAGGGGAAATGGACAAGTGGAACGTGTGAACCAGGTGATCATCCCACTACTGGCCAAATTGGCAGTAGAGTAACCAGACAAGTGGTATAAGTACGTCAACAAGGTACAACGATGTATCAACTCAACTTTCCATTCAAGCATTGATTCAACACCCCACGAAGTGCTAACAGGAGTTAAGATGTGAGATGGTGAAGATGAAGTTTTCGAATTGCTGCGAAAGGAATTGGTCGCCCAATTTATGAACGAGAGGGCGCAACATCGAGCGGCGGTTAGAGAATGTTTCTCTCGCGCCCAAGAGCATCAAAAACGGCAATATGACAAGCATAGAACGGCGGCATACCAATACTCAGTCGGAGACACTGTGGCAATGAAGCGCACGCAGTTTGGCAGTCATCTTAAGCTACGCAATCAAAGCGATGGACCATACAAAATTGTTCGACTAATGGGAAAAAATCGTTATGAGCTCGAGAAAGTTGGCGAAACCGAAGGCCCATATAATACCTGTTCTTCAGCGGACAATATGAAGCTGTGGCGGTATGATTCATCGGAGCCCGATGACTTGTAAGAATGGCTGTGTGACGAGAACAGAACGACCACAGCTGTGACCAGAGAAGAACAACCACAGCTTGACAACGCATAACAGGACTATAAAAGTGACAAAAAGGGAAAAAAGTGCAGTTCACTATTGACCCGAGAAGTGCGCGGACGTCGGTTAAGCGATATACGAATAATACCTACACTATTCACCTTAAAATACATTTATATATTTACAACTTTTAAGTTCGATCAATTTAAAAACAAGAAATCAACATGACATGAATTTACAATAAATAGATTGGAATTGAAATGAACGTTACATGTGCCTACATTCAATTTGATGTGAATTTCATCATGTTTATGCAGGAAAATAAAATAAAAACATAGGGACGGGCTACAGTCCGCTTGGGCGAACTGTTGGATACCCTATTCTTATTCCTATCAGACACCTAGAGAGTCTATATTATAAATTGCAGGTCCCTAGCTCAAACTTTGGTTTTTCAAAAAAAAAAAATTAAATTGTGGGCGTGTCAGTCGGCGGATTTTGAAAATATTTAGGGGTCTACGGGCAATATTAAGGTATGTTACAAAGATGATCGATGGTCAAACAATGGTTTTAATCACACACCCAAACACACCGAACTACCAAAGGCGACAGTTTTCCCGCAAGGCAAGAGCATCAAAATCAAAATCAAAAGCTACCAAAAGGTCCTAAAAAATACTCAAAAAAACTTAAAAAAATATTAAAAAATGTATGAAATAGTCGTCTGAAAAGTATTAAATGAAGTTTGAAAGACATTAACAAGGCTTACACAAGGGCGTATACATTTTTCAATTAACCAATAAATATTGTTAAACAATTTTATTTGAGTTTTTAAAATTGAAGTTTTGAAATGCTCATTCATTTAAAAGCTATTCACAATAAAGGTGGACTACTTTGCAAGCACCAAAACTTCTTTCCTATCCTCCTATTCTTTCGAATACATACATACATACTTACATACTTACATATTAGCCCTTAACGGTCCATACAGGGCCTAGAACCTAGCTTCTCCAACCACTTTCATGCGAAGTGGAGGGGACCTACAGTTTTACTCCGAATCCCAACGGCAAATTTGAGAAGCTTCCCATGACAAGTTGATACTCTTGGATGTTTGTCAGACGTTCGCAAGAGGTGCCAACAGCACGTGGTATTCCCAACGTCGTAAATTATGGTTATAAATTGGCGGAAATAAATTTCATTTTTGTTCAATATGAAAAAGTAAATCTTAAGGCCCATTTAGACGATCATTTCAGTTTCAGTTGAGCTATCAGTTAAGCTTTCAGTTAAACTGATGTCTAAATGCAAAAGTTGAAGCGTTTAACTGAAACTC
This sequence comes from Portevinia maculata, assembly GCA_949715645.1. Taxonomy (NCBI): domain Eukaryota; kingdom Metazoa; phylum Arthropoda; class Insecta; order Diptera; family Syrphidae; genus Portevinia; species Portevinia maculata. The sequence goes on along the minus strand of OX454526.1, from coordinate 207,052,573 downwards.
AAACTGATGGAATTCCCATAAATTGTCAGTTCAGTTATCAGTTAAACTGATATGTAAATACGTTTCAGTTCAGTTGTCAGTTCAATCGTCATTTCAATTGCAGTTGGCGGTGAATCAACATTTTAGATTTCCTGTTTGTTTTCCAATGTGTCGAAATGGAGTGATAATATGGTCGATTTCATTAAAATTTATCGGCTTTCATCGTCCATTACGCAATGTATTTCTTCTATCTTTCGACTGCTCAAATGAAAGCTCAACTGAACACTGGACTGACGTCTAAATGCACTGTCTTTTTTAACTGAACTGACAACTGAACCGATAACTGATCGTCTAAATGGGCCTTTACGTTTAAATTATAGATTTAGAGCAAATTATAAGCAGTAAAGAAAAGTTTGTCAGAAAGGCGTTCCAAATCTATCTAAACAATTTCTTCCAGTGCACAATGCCTTTTGCATATTTTGATTGTGTTTTTGATAATGATGCTTCAAAATAAAAATAACTATTTTATTTTTAGTCTTCACCACCAGATCGAAAGCAAACAAATAACAGCACAAGTCCGATGCTTAAACCCAAGACAACCCATCTAACAGGCAGGGGTGCGCAATTAATTAATATGATCAGAAACAAAAAACATGAAAACTTTAACTCTAAGCAAATAGAAACAAGCACTCCTGTCACAAAAATGGAACCTAATAGAGAAAAAATAGAAACATGTTTAAATTGGTCTAGCGCTGAGAATGAATCAAAACATAGTCCAATAAACTTGCTAGTATTTTCAAAACCGTTACCATCTCCGTGTGCAAGCCCTTCTGCAAGCATTTTGAAAAGGAAACACCTAAATGAAAGTATGGATGACGTTTACGAAACGCAATCATTCAAACGTAAGCGTGTAAGTTTTCATGATCCGCCTGTTTCAATAACTAAAGAATATCTTAAAGACGAAGAAAGCAAGAATAACTCAAAACGGTATGCACAATATATTTGCAATTAAAGTCGTTTATAGATTAAATTACATTTTAATTTATTTTGCAGATGTCTTCTATTAGATCAAGAACTGAAAGGAACAACTAAACATCTACTGAGGAGAAGTGCCAAAATTGACAGCCAATCACAAAGCGAAAAAATTCCCGATTGCACTCCCATCAAAAATAATCAATGTAGTTTAATGAATTGCGAAGACAACGTTTCAAAAAATGATGGTGATGCTGATCTACCGATATCAAAAGCTCCATTTAGTTTTCTGTTCAAAACGGAATCGGATGTACTTAACTACGTTGTAAATCATATCTCCATAGAAAACATATGCGAAAAATATTTTTCTTACGATAAATCGGAAAAAGTAGGAATGAATTTAAGTAAGTTCATATCGAATGTTATGAATGTAAACTCTAAATTTAAATCGACGGTGTTGGACACCCTATCAGAAAAACATCCGAATGAATTTTTAGAGCACGCTATTCAAGAAAATTTATCATCGGTAGTTTGTGATCGCCTGAATTCAAATGCGATTGTTGATTATGTATGCAATAAATCACAAACAAATATCGCTTGCCGAGCTAGACTATTCCAAGAAGTGCAAGATATTTTAAATAATGAAAAGTTTGCTGACGAAAAATGGAACTTCATTAAAAAAACAGTAACGTCAAACAGTATGTCGGATCAGCAGTTGTTAAATTTAATTGAAATACTATTTGAAAATAAACGTAAAAATCAAAGAGCGGTTTCTGAATCAGCAATTGATTCCTCTTCTACTTTATAAATAGTGTATTTGGCTTAATTTTTGAAATAAATAACTAAATTTAAGTGCCTTCTGTTTTACGATTCGTAGGTTTCGTGAAGAGGCGTTAGATAAATTCAATTTTTATGATGCTTTTCCCAATAAGGCCATAAAATTAGTCCTTTTTTCGTCTCACTTGATAAGGACCAGTAACTAAATCTACCTGTTATTATAAAATTTTAGGCAATAACGGCCATACAGGGCCTAAAACCTAGCTTCTCCAACCACTTTCTGTGCGAAGTGAAAGGGACCTACAATTTTGAGCCGAATCCGGCAAATTTGAGAAGCTTCTCATGACAATTAATACTCTTAGATGTCTGTCAGACGTTCTCAAGAGGTGGGGCAGTGGAAAAAAAAACTCAAGATGTTACTTGGCCCCCGCGAGAATTGAACCGGGGACCTTTCGATTAGTAGTCTGGCAGATTAACCGTTGAGCCACTGCGCCCGACAACAACAACTATGGGTAAAAGAAATTCAGTAACCAAGGATGAAACAGGTAAAATTCGAGCTTGCAAGGAACAAGGAAAATCGGTAAGATTGAAAAAAGACCAACTGTTGGTCATAGAAATCTTAAGGCTCCTGAGAACTATGGTAAAAACAGGAAAGGAAGAGTAAGCAAAGCAGCAACGAGTCAGGATCTACGGGAGGTACTGAGAGCTGCTTCAAAATCAAGACTCCGTAAGTAAGATCAAGGCAAGAACTGGATTTGAAGCTAGTAGATCAACTGTTCATCACGTGATACAGCAGGCCAACCATATTTGATACCAACAAAATAAAAAGTTGTGACTATGAAGCTTATGTTTTTAACGAAGGTTCCCGGTATAGCGCCAACCAATTCACTTGGCCAAGCTACTGCGTAGGTGTTTTAAAATGTATCTCTTTAATTTTCAAATTTATGAAAAAAAAACAGAAAATTGCTGAAAAAACTGGGATAGGATGAACATGTGGGCGTTGTTGAAGATAGATTTAGTTTTTTTTCCATAATTTTTTTTTTAACGTATAGAGTTTCTAATATTACTCCCAAGCCATAGTAATATTAACGTTACTCTCAGCAAGCTGAGAATTACCTATCCTGGTTGAAAGCACGAGACTTGGAACCAAAACTAGGCTCGGACGAATAATAGGGGTAGGTGGAAAATCGTACATGCGACTCTTTCTCACTTAAGATAAGAAAACAAAAACCACCTCCCTTCGAAACCTTCATACTACAACTAGGTTATTCCTATCCAGTAGTTTTATTTAAACTGTTAAATACGCGTTTGGCAGGCAGCTTCCCAATGGAGGCACCTGCTAATACCGCCATAAGCACGCGGTTACATCTTATTGCGCTAATTCTAATGGTTTTATCCTTTGTAATCGGCGCACTAGGTTAGTATCGTCTCGAATTTGTAGCATTGTGTTATTGCAATGACCGTGAAGGCGTGTCTGTTGTTTGCGGGCAAAATGTTTTATTTCATCTTCGACGGGAGCCATACTTAGGTGTCTGTGGATATCGGTGTTTCTGATAAACCATGATGCATTTCCTATTTTTCTTAGCACTTTGTTTTGAAAAGTTTGTAAAATTTTGATATTACTGGATTTGGTACAACCCCAAAGTTGTATGTCCAAACCGGTTTTAGTAGTTGCTTGTATAAAAGCAGCTTGTTCTGCATGCTGAGTTGGGAAAATCTACCAAGCAGCCAGTGCATTTGTTTACATCGAATGGCGAGCTCTTCGCGTTTCTTCTCGACGTGCGGTTTCCATTTTAATTTCGCATCGAGTGTCATTCCCAAATATTTTGCCTCGTTTGCGTACGGAATTCGTACCGAATCAATGAAAATGGGTAAGTTGTCTACATTTTTATAAGTTGATTTGGCCTCGTTGAGAGCAATACCTACGCCAAGTCTTTGTCCAATCACAAATTTTGTCAATAGAACGTTGGAGTTTATTAGTTGCTGATTCAACGGTATTACTGACGGCTAATATAGCTGTATCGTCTGCAAATGTGGCTACTGTTGTGCCTTCTTCTTGAGGAATATCACTAGTGTATATTAGAAATAGGATCGGCCCAAGAACGCTTCCTTGGGGAACTCCTGCCGCTATTTCCTTGAATTCAGATTAATCATTTCCGTGTTTTACACGAAAGAGTCTGTCTGATAAGTAACAAATAAGGATATCAGATAACTGTTTCGGAAAAGCTTGTCTTAGCTTATATTTCAAGCCCGTATGCCATCCTTATCAAAGGCCTGAGAGACGTCGAGAAAAACACTAGAACATATTTTTTTCTCCTCTAGGGCTTTTTCAATTACATTGGTTATTCTGTAAACCTGGTCGATTGTAGAATGCTTAGTCCTGAATCCGAATTGGTGATCAGGTATTAATCGACGTTCTTCGATAATCGGATGTAGGCGCTTTAACAAAAGGTTTTCGAATACCTTCGACATTATCGGTAAGAGCGATATTGGCCTATATGATTTTTTGTCATTTAGTGGTTTACCGGGCTTTGGAACCATTATAACTTCAGTTACCTTCCATTGTCGTGGAACGTACGATAACCTGCACGATGCATTGATAAGATATGCAAACTTGATTAAAGCTTTCCTAGGTAACTCTTTAAGAACCTGTCCTGTGATTAAGTCATATACAGGAGCTTTGCTTAATTTTAGTTTCTTTATTTCGAAACGCAGTTCGGGTAGTGATACACTTTTTATTCTATAACTATCAGGTGCCACGGTTAGTACAGGAAATTCGAGCAACGCTTGACCATCAAATGGTTTAAATGTTTCTCCCAGATGTTCGGCAAATATTTTGCCTTTTTCCTTGTCACTCTTCGCCCATTCTCCATTGATTTTCCTGATGGGTGGCGCTTGCGTGTTTGGTTTTTTAATGCCTTTCATGGCTTTCCAGAGCGAGTAATTTGTACTTTTATCCGCAGTTAGGCTTCCAAGATATGTAGAAATTTCACAATTTTTAAAGTCTCGAATTTCTCTCTTAAGTTTACTACAAAGGTAGTTAAGAGTGGTTTTATCCTGTGGAGCTCGAGATTGTTGCCATCTTTTGCGCGCTCTCCTTTTCTTTTTTAACAATGAGTGATTTCCAACGGATATTTTATTTCGCAATTTGTGGTTATTTTCCGTTTATGGGGAGTATTTTTCCAGGCTGAGCATTGTATGACGTTAATAAATTGATCGACTTCGTCTTCAAGTTGGTGGGGTGTTCGAAGAGACACTTTGAGATCGACTTTACTTTCACAGTATTTTTTAAAGGATTCCCAGATTATTTTCATGTTAGTTAGTCTGGGCTGACCTTCTTTTTTTCGTAGACAGCCGTTAATTGTCAAAATGACCGGTGAATGATCAGAAGAAAGATCGAAGCATTCCTCAACTACAATAGAGTTTCCCGACAACCCTTTCGAGATGAAGAAATCGATGAGGTCTGGTGTTTTTGCCGTATCCGAGGGCCAGTACGTCGGTTTCCCTGAGGAATGAAAGTCTACCCCAAATTCCATACCGGCTTCGTAAAGAACTCTACCTTTTACTGAAATGCATCTCGAGCCCCAGAAGGTATGTTTTGCGTTAAAGTCACCTCCGATGAATGCACTCGGTATACTGAGGGTGGATTTTGGTCGCCTCTTACGTCCGGCATGCCTACTTCGGGTAGATTCTGATCCCTATCCCGAAGGGTGGATTTTGGTCGCCTCTTACGGCCGGTATGCCTACCTCGGGTAAATTCTGACCCCTATCCCGAAGGATCCATCATAGTAAAATAGAGATAACATTCCAGGGATGGACTTCTTTCATGAGGTATGCAGGCCTATTCTGCTATTCACGTGAATCGTAGATTCGATTCACCCATTCGGTATGAATAGTATTGGACTTTTTTCCACTTCCAAACAGTAGATTCTTTTGATTGTTTTAAATTGGTCTCGGGTTATTGTTCTGCTTCTAAAAATGTTAATAATCTTTATTTATACAAATGATCAAGCAATAAACTTAAATTTTATTGACCACCAACCAGACAGACGATCCATTAAATGAAAAACCCGCAACATTTTATATACGGATTTGAAATGTATAGAACGAATGCGTTCACGTGAATAAGAGAATACCGCGCGAAAATTGAAGAAAAATCCCCCCGATGAATAGCTGAATAGGGGTGACATACAACTAAGAAGTAGTGCCTACAGAAAGTGCTTTTCATGTCAATTAAAATGATTTTTAATTTATTCTAAGTACCGTTAACTCACATTGTAGTCAAGTAAGAAACACAATGCTAACGATTTGCTTTGTTTTGTCTAGATTTCGCGATTACCGTTCTTTTTTCTACAATGAGGGTAGTCAGTGTCTGTTGTAATTTTTGTAGATTTAGTCCAGTGTTTGCACAGTTGCGTGTATTTTTGCGTTTTTTTTTACGTTGTTAATAATGGATACGACACCTCAGGAAGCAGCTCAAGCTGTAGCACTACTTTAAGCAGGCGTTGCGCACGTGAGGTCGCTCGAAGACTTCAAATTAGCAGATCTTCGCTGCAACGAGTTTACAGAAGATACCTAGAGACTGTGGCATTGGATCGACGTCCAGGTACGGGCAGACCTAAGGCTACATCAGCAGCAGATGTTCAGTTCAAGTCCAACAAAGTCTGCGGGACGAACACCAAGTGTTCATAAGTTCAGATACCATCAGAAGTAGACTTTTTGAATAGAACCTGACTCCAAAGAGAGCTGCAATGGGGCCAGCATTAATCGTAGCCCACCGTCGAGCACGCCTTGAATTTTCTCGAAAGCATAGGGATTGGACGTTGGAGCAGTGGGTAATGTACTCTTTACTGATGAGTCCAGGGTAAGTCTACATGTAAGTGATCGACGTCAGAGGGTATATTGTCGCGTTGATGAACGATATTCTCAATGTTGCATCGAGGAAACTGTTGCTTATGGAGGAGGATCTGTAATGGTATGGGGCAGCATCTCCTTAACCGCACATACAGCTTTAGTTTTCATGGAACCAATGGGCCGTACACGTGGATTGACTTCTCATCGCTTTATTTCCAAAATACTAGCAGACCATGTGTTACCTTTCGCAGGATATATCGGGCAGGTTATGCTGTTAATGGAAGATAACGCACGGCTTCATGCTACGTATGTGGTGACCCAGTATCTACGGGACGCCGGCAATCGTACTGGATTACATTTTTCTTTTTCATTTTATGATTACATTAATTAACACAAATGGAAAACGACTCTTTTTTGTATAACCTTAAATAAACACTGAATTATTTGAATAATCCCAAAGAGTTTCCATTCATTTTATTCAACATATAACGCACTTTCTGTAAGAGTAATTCAGCTATATTGTAAGAATAATTCAGCTGTATTACATAGACCCTTACTACAGATTACTATTTACTTGCATGTTAGACTATTATATTTATACAATTTATACTCTCCCAACGGCGGCATAAATGATTATGGGTCAGTCGGTCGAGATCTCATGAACCAGATGGTAATAAATGTACATTAACAAGAAGTGGCGTGAAATCATATTTTACATGGTGTCAGATGTGGCAAAAAATCCAATAAAATTAAGCAAAAATTAAGATCGTGAGAATGGCCGAACAGTGTATTAAAGGCCCGAGTGAGATGAACTTTGATGAGCCAGCGAAGAATTGGCCAATGTGGAAGCAGAAGTTTGAAATATTTCTGGTTGCAGCGGACAAGATTAGAGCTGAGGAGTCAGTAAAGGTGGCACTATTTCTACACCATATTGGTCAAAGGAGTATAGAAATATATAATGCGCTCGCGCTTCCAGCAACAGAAAGAACATTGGCGACAGTTATGACACGGTTTGAAACGTATTGTATACAGCGTCGCAATGTGGTAATGGAAACATACAAATTTGGTTGCATACTACAGAAAAAAGATCAACCATTTGTTGAATTTGAGACCGAAATACGGAACCAAGCGAAATACTGTGCGTTTCTTTGTGCAGTAGATGGATGTGGACAATCGTACGTCAATCGAATGATAAGAGATAAAATAATTCTGGGGATTGATAACAAGAAATTACGCTCAAAATTGCTAGAATCAAGTCAGGACACGTTGGATGAAATTATTGCAAAATGTAAAATCGCTGAATTGTCCGAACAAAACATCAAGCTCTTGTCTGCGGAAGAGCACGAGCCAAAGGTGGAGGCGATAAAAGCGTTGCTAACAAAACCTGTTAAGTATTCATACGGAAATCGCTCCAGGAATATTTCATTATGTGAGCGCTGTGGAATGGCAGCAACGGGACAACATGACAAGTATTGTCCGGCGCCAGTGGATGGACGCACATGTAGAGTTTGCGGTAAAGTTGGACATTTTGCAGCAGTTTGCAGAAACAACTTTGGTCGAAAATCAAGAAATCGGGTGAATGCTATTGAATATGAGGCGTACAACAACGAGGAAAATTGTAGGAATATTTCGGAATCGTCACAAACAGCAGAGAGACGCGGAGGTCATTCAATTAATCTAAGATATTTTGATGAAGGTAATTTATATCGAGTAGAAAACAATTTTCTTTTAAAAAATATTTATGATTGTAGATATGTAAGGCTATTTGGTTGGTATAAAGAATTAAAATTCAACAATGTCAAGATCAATTTCAAACTGGATACGGGCGCAGATGTCAGTTGTATACCGTGGAAGTACGTACAAGAAATGAACTATTTGGGTTTAATAAATAGATCAAAAAAAATTTTGTGTACATATAACAATAATAAAATCAGTTCTTATGGAAAGATAACATTGCCGTGTGTTGTGAATTTGAAGGATGAAACTGTTGCAATTGACTTCGAGGTAGTTGACAGCAAATTTCAGCCCATTTTGGGTCGTGCTGATTGTGAAGCTTTGAATCTTATTAAGCGAATACATGCTATTACAAGTAGTAAAATACCGCAGTCCAAAGAAGACTTTATTGGTCAGTTTAAGGATATTTTTGAAGGCTTAGGGCGCATTCCAGGTAAATGTCACATCCAATTAAAGGCCTATTCTAAACCAGTACTCACATACAAAAAGAAAACTCCGTTCAGTTTGCATGATCGTCTTAAAGCCCAGTTGAACGTGATGGTCAATGATGGTGTTATTAGTTCGGTTGAGCACCCAACAGATTGGGTGAATAATTTACAGATTGTCGAAAAATCAGTTGGGTCATTACGCTTGTGCTTAGATCCGAAACCGTTGAACGATTGCATTCGTCGGGAACGTTTCTCGATTCCGACTGCAGAATCTATTACCAGTCGTCTTGCGAATAGATCAGTGTTCACTGTGATGGATTTAAAAAATGGATTCTGGCAGTTGGAATTGGATGATGTGAGTTCAGATCTGACAACTTTCATCACTCCTTTTGGTCGATTTAAGTGGCATAGGGTCCGTTTGGTATAAGTAGCGCGCCTGAGCTATTTATGAGAAAGATGGTCCAATTATTTGGAGATATACCAGGAGTTGAAATTTATTTTGACGATTTGTTTATCTCAGGCAAAGACTACAAAGATCACGATCGTGTGCTTACAAAGGTCATAGAAAGGGCAAGGGCAAACAATATCAAATTTAATAAAGATAAGCTTTAGTACAGGCAGACACAGGTCAAACAATTTCAGAAGGGAACACAAAACCGGACGGAAAGTATCTAAGGGCTATAGTTGAAATACCCCCACCCCAAGACAGGAACAGTGTTATGAGACCCTTGGGGTTATGCAAATATTTAGCAAAATACATAACTAATTTAGCCATAATTACTACAAAACTAAGGGAACTAACGAGAATAGAAAATAAAATGGGAGTGGCAAGCGGAACACCAAATAGAATTTGAAAACATTAGAAACATAGTAAGCCAAGCACCGGTGCTGAGAATGTTTGACCCTAAGCAGCCATTAGTCATACAGGCTGATGCGTCTAAGGACGGAGTAGGCTGTGTCCTTCTACAAGCAGGTCAACCAGTAGCTTTTGCCTCAAGAATCTTATCGACCAGTGAGCGAAAATGGGCTCAAATCAAGAAAGAGTTGCTTGCCATTGTGGTCGCGTGTGAAAAATTTCATTTTTACATTTATGGTCGTGAAGTAGAAGTTCACTCCGATCACAAGCCTCTTGAGAAGTTGTTGAAAATTGTTGAAAAGGGAACTAGACAAAGTAACAGTAAGGCTTCAACGGATGTGTATGTTCTTATTAAAATATCCGGGTCTTAAAATAAAATATGTGCCCGGGAAGCAATTGTTTTTAGCTGATTGTTTTGTCAAGGGCCTACGTTAGTGCCGCGAAACGAGAAAAGCCCGAAATGAATTATGTCGTACATAGCCTTGTCAACAAAGTCTGTATGTCCGAGGGAAATAAATTCATTTATCAGGAAGCAACTCTCAAAGATGACTGTTTGAGTCAGATTCTAAAGTTTCATGAGGCTGAATGGCCAAATTACAAGGCATTAAGTTCAGAGTGCAAGAAATTTTACAAAATTAAGAATGAGATAAGTGTCAATGATGAGATTCTGTTTTTCGGTAATAAGTTAATTGTTCCTACAAAACTTAGAACTCAGGTCCTGGAAATGGTACATGCTCCTCACATAAATAGCTCAGGTGTTGAAAAAACTCGGTTGCGTGCAAGGAGGTTATTTTATTGGCCAGGTATCTCAAAGGAAATAGAGGAAAAAGTTCAACGGTGTCGTATATGTGAAAAGCACAGGTATAACAACCCAAAAGAACCATTAAAACATAATGATTCACCCGAGTTTGCATGGGAAAAATCGCTATAGATATTTTTGAGCATGGTGGGTCTCCATATGTGGCAGTCATTGACGCATATTCAAATTGGTTATGTGTTGAACGGTTAAGAGACAAATCGATAGGTCACATAATAAATGTGTTAATGGATAGACTCTACGAAATTTGGCTTTCCTTTTGAGATTCGTTCCGATAACAATCCATTTAACTGCCGTAAATTTAAAGAATTTGCAGACCAATTCAATATCAAACTAACATTCTCTAGCCCGCGCTATCCGCGAAGTAATGGTTTGGCCGAAAAGGGTGTGGCAATAGGAAAGCGAATTTTGAAGAAATGTTATGACGAGTGTCGGAGAGAAGAATTCGGTTATCGAATTTTAGAATATAACGCTACACCATTGGCAAATATGTTGCTGTCACCTGCTCAACTCTTTATGGGGCGAGAAGTCAAAACCAAAGTTCCCACGACGACGAACAATTTAAAGCCACATGCACTTCCCGCGTAGGAAATTTTAAAAAGGATCGATGATAAAAGACCGCTACAGTCTAATTATTATAATCGAACATCCAAACCCCTATTCAGTTTGAAAGAGAACGATACCATAATGTTTTGGAAAGCAGAAAAAGATTGGTTGTATGGTAATATTGTTAAAAACTTTAATGATAGATCTTATATTGTAAGAGATAATGAGGGTAACCAATTTCGAAGGAATAGGCAATACATAAGAAAATCTGTAAATAGTTCACCAACAAATGTATTAAATGAGGAGGAAATTAATATAAATAACGCACTTAATACTACATCAACAAATGTAACAATTAATAAAGATTTTGCTACCAACGATGATCGTCATTTGAGCAACAGTGAATCGTGTAATATGTCAAACGATCATGGTGAGGACATTATCGGCGACCACGGAGCTAATACAAATGACCAGCAAAACATTGTAACCAGATCAGGAAGAGTAGTCACCGCATCGGAGCGCTATGGCAATCCGGTGACGCATTAGAAATAAGTTTGCATATATACATCATATATAACTTCCACCGGAGGAAAATATGGTGTTATCCCTAAAAATGTTGAGAGAACGAGTCCAGGAAGATCGGGAGCTTAACTTAAGCATTACATCCCTCAATAGGATTCTAATAAGAAATGGATTTCAATCAAAACAACCGTAAGCTTCTTTGTGAAAGAAACGAAATCAACTTTTGAGAGTGAAGTATCTGAGAAAAATCCGAGAGTATAGATTAAAAGGATATGACATCATTTCTTGGACGAAAGCTAGATTGACATCTCACATACAAGGCCAAGGGCATGAATTGATGGCAGCAGCAGTGGATGGAAGGCGCCGATTTCAAAGGGAAGGAGGCTGATCAAGGCGCATGCAAGTTCAATAATCGTAATGAACAATGGGCGAACGAAACACAAAATTCAAATAATTGGATGTTCACAAATAAGCAGAAGAAGAATTTTCAAAAATAACGATTGAAGATTGGTGAAAATGTGCAAAAGCTATAAAGACGGAGGAGGAATACTTTTTTTACGAGCTGATGTGGGACGAAATATCGGTTTCAGTTATCATTAATATAGGTGATGATTCTTCAAACGATTAGGAAACCGATAGTAGTTTTTTTGAACAAACTAAAATGACTTACAACCAACAAATTGTAACTAGTTATAGACTTACAAAACTATACCAGCCAAATATTTTTTTTTTGTTTTTTTTCCTTTTCTCTTTATACATACTTTCAATGCTTAGGTAGCACCTAAACTTATGTAAGCCATTCAAACACTGTTGTTGAACTTTCAATGACTTTAACTAAATAAGGTAAGCTAACTGGCGACCCACCAAAATGGGTCTCCTGTTTTTGCCTATCTAGTCGATCCCGTTCGGACACTGCCCTACTTAACCGAAAGCGCTCCGCTTCCATTTGTGCGACCCCTTCCCGATCATAAAGGAGCCGCCTATCCACAGCTCTGCGACCAACGTGGTAGATTAGCGGCACATGCAATCTATCATGTACAAGCCCAAGGCTTTCTAAGTAGAGAAATGAACCGGGTGGAATGAAGCCGCTTAGACGCACGCTTTCATAGTACATATTCGTTGTTTGGCTAGTGAGCCCCATAAATAAGGCCATTAGCCGAGCCCATCGCTTTTGCAATGTGAACCCGAATCAGCGTTATCAAAAAATTAATTAGTGTGTACTCCGTCTCTGATTTTCTGTGCAATCCAAGGCAGTTTCTCAGACAATGCCTCTCAAACAGCCGAATCTTTTAAATTTGAGATGGTGCAACGTTAAACCACACCGGACATCCGTAGGCAATCATCGGCCTGATGAGGGCCATGTAGGAAATCACTTTAACCCTGCTATCCAGTCGGCTGCTATAAAACAACCGTTTCATGAGGGTAAACGCTCCCCTAGCCCTGGTCAAAGCAGCATCTATATATCTATTAAAATATTGGTACTGATCCAGCCAGATACCAAGATACTCTACTACATTTTTACTCGCTACTGGATTTCCATGTGGCCCTACGAACACTAGCTTCCGCCAGTTCTTTCTGGTATCCCTAGAGGCCCTAGATAAAGGAGCTCTCTCTCTGGTTTCTAAAAGTTTATTTTCAACTTCCAGTCATCAGAGTTATTTTGTATTCTATTATGGAGTAGATTATTCAATTATTATTATAATTATATATTGTGAATTATATTATTGTGAATATGTCATTAGCTTTAAGCCATCATGCACTAGGCAGCAACTGATATAAAGCCAGCTTCATTATTCATTGTGTGAACTCGAAGAACGTGGTCAAATCTTATTTCCTCCCTTTTCGTTAAAGCGGGTTAGAATCTATCAGTGGCGACGAAGATTTTAAGGTTAAGGAAAATCTTAGCGATGGAATCTACGCAACAAATAATACAAGCTTTAACAGAGGCACTACACAATTTACAACCACGCTCGAATAGGTAAACCTAACTTGAATTTTGAGCAATTCAATGAAAACGAGGAGCCCTTTCCGAACTATGTAAAAAGGCTGGAAAACTATTTGGCGCTAAAAAACATCACTGATGCTACAAAAAAGCGGCAAGTATTAATAAACTGTATCGGCGCAAAATACTACCAGCTTTTATCAAATTTAACAGCACCAGATGAACCAGACACAAAACCTTACGACAATTTAATATTAGTTCTTAAGAGTCACCTTAACCCGAGACCCAATGAGATTACGGAACAGCACAGGTTTCTACTCAGATTACAGCACGAAGGAGAATCAGTAGCTAATTATATAGCAGAGCTGAAAAATCTAAGCGCATATTGTAATTTCTCTTGTGAGGCATGCCAGAAATCTACAATAAATACCCTTTTACGCTCACAATTTATTCGGGGATTGCGGGACTCAGATATAAAAGAAAAGCTCTTACGAGAAATAAATATTTATCTGGACAAAACAGTCGAAATTGCTCTCGCGATGGAAGCATCAAAAACGGAGAGCCGCACATTGCATAGTGTTCACCAGGTACAAATCAAGGGGCCTCCGCGAAGAAAGTTAATCCCACATTCGAACTCAAGAAAATCAACGAATTCTCCGCTCTCTGCCAAAAGTAGCCGGTCATCATCTGCGGACGGCGAAATCATATGCTTCAGGTGTGGAAGAGAAAATTACATGGCCAACAAAGGTCCAGCGACAAACCTATTCTGCAAGAAATGTAGAAAAACAGCTCATGTCGCGGCAGTTTATATTAAATCGGGGTCTATCAAGTCACGTTAAAGTTCCTTTCCACGCCGGCCACCGCAAGAAACCAATGCTCTCCACATCATACAGTCAGAAGAATCATCCCAAGAAAATCTACACGAAATAAATATATTAGATCTTGTTAAAGACACAAGTAAAGCTGTGCACTCGATAGAAGAAAAAAAAATTGTGTTGACTCACGCGGGGGTAAGTATAAGTACTACATTAACCTCAAAATAAATGGTAAATCTTTCGACATGGAATTGGATACTGGGGCAGCAATATCAGTTATGAATTATAACAAATTTACAGAGCACTGGCCACGTGCGAAAATAATGCCTACAAATGTTATGCTAAAAACGTATAATAATGAGATATTTCCCGCTTTTGGTAATAATAATAATATTTGGTTAGGGTATATTACACTGCGACCTATTGGTCTATTGTGTTCATTTGCTTGTGCCTCGGAGAGGTGCATGCCCTCGTTCAGAGCCCTCTCTAGATACTTCTTTGTGAAGCGTGTCGAGGTATTGCTCTGATTTATTCTTGGCAGGTCACACTCCTTAGAGCACAGCGTCCAGTCTAGTTTCTTTGATGAATCTGAGAATGAGCTGTGGGTCCATGGTATTTATGTCCTTGTCTGTTATTTGGTGCCTGCCCAAATATTTCATCCTTTTGTGGGTCAGTGCCCCACAGGATTCCAGAATCTGCAGAGCCCGTCCTCCGATATGCCCATTTTCCTCAGATGCTCCTTGAGTCTACAGTGCCCCGTGAGGAGGCCTGTTAGGATTCTCAGGTTGTTTTTGTTAAGGTCGATACAAACTTTGAATCTCTTTTGGTTGTAATTTCCTAAGAGTTTCTTTGCTTGCCTCAGACCTTGGAGGTTGAGAAATGTTTTGGCCTTTGTTTCTTTCTCCAGTCTCCTGAACTCTTCGCGTATAGTGTGTTCTCCTATCCCGCAGAATGGTTCAGGTCCTTTGAAGGGTTCCTCTGCCCCTTTTCTTGGCAGAGAGTCCGCTGCCTCATTGCCGCTTTTGGTAAGTCAGAGGTAGTAGTCGAGTGCGATAAAAGAAATGCTACATGTGATTTATACATTGTTAAAGGCAAATTCGACACACTTATGGGCCAAGAGTGGGTAAAAGCATTTAATTTAATAGGAATAAATGCGATTTCTACATTCACAGATGGAAACATAGACAAGTTGAAGAAGCAGATCTATGATGACCATCAGGACGTGTTTGACCAGAGAATTGGAACTATTCCAGGAATCAAAGGTCTTTTCAAATTACGCGACGGAAGATCACCGGTATTTATAAAGGCAAGGCAAACTCCTTATGCAATTCGTCCATTGATAGAAAATGAGATTGAGCGCTTGGAGAGAAATGGAATTTTGGAAAAGATCGAGCATAGCGACAAGGGAACACCGATCGTGCCCGTTATTAAACCGGATGAATCTATTCGCTTATGTGCAGACTACAAGGTAACTCTGAACAGCTACATAGTCAATGATAAATACCCGATCCCTAAAATCGAGGAATTGTACCAAAAATTAAAATGCTGTGAGTATTATTGCATTTTCGATATATATAAAGCTTATCTGCATCTGGAAATGGCAGAGGAAAGTACTTTACTGCAAACTATTAGTACTACAAAAGGCCATTTTAAAGTAAAAAGGCTCATGTTTGGCGTAAAGACTGCGCCCAATATATGGCAGCGTTTCATGGATAGCATACTGCATGGTTTCGAAGGAGTTGTTTGTTTCTTTGACGACATCATTGTAATGGGTAGAACGCTTGACGAGGCGTTTCATAGATGCATCCTCCTACTCACTACATTGCGAAAATACAACTTACACTTAAACAAATCAAAATGCAAGCTATTCGAGAAGAGTGTCATCTACTTGGGGCATAAGATTAATGAAGAGGGCTTACATAAGACCACTGAGAAAGTGGAAGCGATATCAATAATTCAACCGCCTACACACTTAACTCATCTACGTCAGTTTCTAGGTATGGTAAACTACTACCACAAATTTATACCAGATTTATCGACAAAATTGCATCCCCTATACCAACTGTTAAGGAAAGATCATAAATACGTGTGGACTTCAGAGTGTGGACAGAGAACGTGTTGATCCCATTTGACGAAAACCTTCCACTCATTCCGGCAACAGACGCGTCACCAGTCGGGTTGTCGGCCATATTATCCCATGCGACCGAACGAGGTGAAAGGCCAATAGCATTTGCTTCAAGGATTTTGAGTAAAGCAGAGGTTAATTACAGCCAATTGGACAAGGAAGCCACAGCGATCTGTTGGGGACTTTATAAATTCTTCAATTACTGCTACGGAAGGGATTTCCTGCTTATAAAGGATAACAAGCCTTTAGTTTCAATTTTTAACCCTTCGAAAAATTTGCAATTGCTAACAGCGCAAAGGCTTCTGCATCATGCCCAATTCCTTTGCGGTTTCAAATATATACTGGTGGCAATGGTGCGATGGTAGTGTATTCACTAAAGTGATTGGCAGGTCGTGCGTTCGAATCCCGACCAGGGCCATGATTTTTATAAATTGAATACACACAACAAAAACTGATCTCCCTAAAGCAATTTAGGCGCCACCTGTTGAGAAAAAAAAATCCCATCGCACCAAACTTCTTTCCTATCCTTTTATTCTTCCAGTAAGTAGCACCCAAAAATAGGCAACGAATTTCTGGGAGCTACTTGCGCAACAAACTAAATGCCTGCGCTGTGGTTTTACCATTATAAGGGTACTGTGTCACTACAGAAAAAAGAAATCCCTTTAGCGCACGCAAATTATAAAAAAAAAAAAAAAAAAAAATATGATTAGGTACAAAAATACAAAGGAACATTCTAATGCCGATTTTCTTTCCAGAAATCCATTAGCTGTACAGGAGGAAGTATCCAACGAAACATACGACGTTTATCAAGTGTGGGATGATTACTTACTATTTCAAATAAGGACATTCTGGAGGGGATCAGAAACAACAAGGAGTTGGCTTCAGTGGTAGTTTACCTACAAACGGGAGGGAGTTTAAGATCTACATCGTACAAAAATATGGAGGATGAGCTTATGCTGCATGACGGATGCGTTTAAAGGGGATCACGCATTGTTATACCCACATCACTACATCCGCAGATTTTAAATGAATTGCACTGTGCGCATATAGAAATCAACTGTTACTGGCTTGGGATAGACCGGGATATAGAGGAGTTAGTCAAGAGCTGCCGCGAATGTGCAAGAGTGCTGAAGGAGCCGGCGAAGGTCGTGGTACACCCGTGGCAAGTGCCAGCCCAGCCATGGCAACGCCTGCACGTGGATTTTGCGGGCCCATTTATGGACCGATATTTCTTGGTCATCGTCGATGCGAGAACCAAATGGCTGGAGGTCTTCCAAATGAATAGAATTACAACCTCCTACACAATTCGCGCCTTGAGGGAAGTTTTTTCAAGATTCGGTATTCCAATCACTTTAGTCTCCAACAACGGCAGCAATTTTACATCGAGAGAATTTCAAGATTTCTTGAAATCTAACAACATCGTTCACAAACTCACGTCACCAGCTCATCCGGAAACTAATGGACAGGCCGAACGCTTTCCAAATTCTAAAAAATGGATTACGTTCCTCAACGAATGACTCAGGTGATTTCCACACAAAATTAAATCGATTACTCGTACAGTACAGGAAAACTCAGTCATCAACTACGGGAAAAAGCCCAGCTGAGATGATGTTGAAATTTAGTTTTCGGACCAGGCTAGATTAATTAAGATCTGGCAATACGGAGGGCGAAAGAATTTCCGAATGTAAGCGAAGTTCTGATATTGGAGATCTCGTCCAAATTCGTTATTATCAAAACAAGGATTGCAAGTGGAAGTTTGGGTTAAGAAGATCTAAGAGGGAGCGTCATCCGGTTGTTCGATACCAGGTTATGCCATAATAAGTGGGGAAGACTATTATGTATTCTATTATGGAGTAGATTATTCAATTATTATTATAAATATATATTGTGAATTATATTATTGTGAATATGTCATTAGCTTTAAGCCATCATGCACTTGGCAGCAACTGAAATAAAGCCAGCTTTATTATTCATTGTCCGTGTGTTTCTTTATTGATTTATTCATTCTGAATATTCGGAATATTCCGAGTGAGCCATTAACGTTTCTTTATTCAATGGAATATTCCGGATAATCCATTTCGGTGTTTCTTTATTCGTTCTGGAATAAATGGAATGCATTCTTTTTATTCCTAGAGAAAGGTGGAATAAAAAGATGGCCCCTATTGCGAGTGTCGATTGGCAATCGACACGACAATTGTCGATTGTGTCGATTAATTTTCGTGTTGGTATTGTGTAACACAATCGACAAAAGTTTGAGTTATTGTGAATAACATCTGGGTTACTGTGAATTACGAAATGCTTTGACAGTTTCTTGACAGTAGCTAATGTCACATTCAAAACAAATAAATTCGTAAAATACAAGTAAATAATATATCAATAATACATATAATAATAAAATGACTTCATTTGAGTTCTGGTTCGATGATTCGGACGAAGAAAATTCTACAAACGAGTTTATAGAGATTGCCAGAAATAGGAAGTGGCTAAGGGACAACTCGAATCCCCTGGAATTAGAGGAAACGATGTAAGTGTTGGTTTCAATCAGAAAACCAAATTCTCAGATGTTTGCAACAATAAAGATTTAATTTAAAAAGTAAAACAGTCTCTTCTTTATTTCAAATGACATTGATATATATGATAAAATAATAAATTAGGTACGCACGGTAAAATAATATAAGAACACAGATTCTGTTCGAAATAACAGTAGGTAGGTATCAAATTCAATAAAGCAACAGTCCTTTTTAATTATTAAGTTTAGGAACTGTTGTAACGGAGTTTCTTTTGTAACTCCAATGTTTGTTTCTTCAATTGCAATTTAATTGATCTGGCCCCTATTGCGAGTGTCGATTGGCAATCGACACGACAATTGTCGATTGTGTCGATTAATTTTCGTGTTGGTATTGTGTAACACAATCGACAGAAGTTTGAGTTATTGTGAATAACATCTGGGTTACTGTGAATTACGAAATGCTTTGAGAGTTTCTTGACAGTAGCTAACGTCAAAAATTCAAAACAAATAAATTCGCACTATAGGTATCTTAAAAAATAGATTTAGGTGTCTATTAAGAGCACGAGAACTGCATTATAGTCCTAAAAAAGCTACACAGATTACAAATGTTTGTGCAGCTTTTCATAACATTTGCATATCTTATAATGTCTCAGTTCTCGATGAATATGCACCTGAAGATATTAACGTTGATGAGAATGAACAATCAAGTGGAGCACATATTGTTAGTGAATAAATGTCGGGAATTTGTGAACCTGAGACCATCAGAAACCAAATTCTTAGATGTTTGCAACAATAAAGATTTCATTAAAAAAGTAAAACAGTCTCTTCTTTATTTCAAATGACATTGATATATATGATAAAAAAATAAATTAGGTACGCACGGTAAAATAATATAAGAACACAAATTCTGTTTGAAATAACAGTAAGTAGGTATCAAATTCAATAAAACAACAGTCCTTTTTAATTATTAAGTTTAGGAACTGTTGTAACGGAGTTCTTTTTGTAACTCCAATGTTTGTTTCTTCAATTGCAACTTAATTGATCTGTCATCTTTGTACGTTTTAAGTTTTTCTTTTTTTATAGCCAGCAACTCCTTGTTGTGATCTTTCTGCATATAATATTGTCTCTTGATATGCGATTCCATATTCTTGGTGCTAGTTCTTATGTCCCGCACTGTCTCCATTATATCGCTATGAAAAGTTTGTTGTGCGCTCGTTTGCATTGCTAGCAGCTTCAGCCTTTCTTCATCCACTTTTTTGTTTTGACAACAACCTTTTTTCCCAGGTACGTGTGGGTGGTCCTAAACTATTTAGATGTACGGCAAACCGCTCCCATCTTTTCTTGGCAGGAGTCTTAGCACAAATTCCTTTAGCAATATTTGGGTTTTCTTCCATATATTTCACCAATTGCTCGAGCTGTTTTTTGTTGCTGACTACCTTCGACCTATAATTATTCGTGTTATTAAGAAGAATATGCACTTTAATTGTATTTAACCAACTTACATGTTTGCAAACAATATTTTTGTTTTCGTTTTCACACAGTCGATCAGAAAAATTTAAACGACAACAAGCGATTGTCAAATCGACAAATGTCTATCACAATTGCCATTCACAATACCAAAATCTGCAATCGACGATAGACAAACGACAAATGTCAATCACGATTGCCATTCGCAATACCAAAATCTACAATCGACGATTGACAATAGATAAATGTCGCTCATCTATCAGTAATCGCCACTCGCAATAGGGGCCAGGCGGTTTTTGACCTCATCTTTATACGTTTTAAGTTTTTCCTTTTCTATAGCCAGCAACTCTTTGTTGTAATCTTTCTGCATATAATATTGTCTCTTGATATGTGATTCCATATTCTTGGTGCTAGTTCTTATGTCCCGCATTGTATCCATTATATCGCTATGAAAAGTTTGTTGTGCGCTCGTTTGTATTGCTAGCAGCTTCAGCCTTTCTTCATTCCCTTTTTTGTTTTGACTACAACCTTTTCGTGATTTGTTGTCAGAAAGGTTTACAACACTGTCATTGACTGTATTTGCTTGCTCTGGTGTTCCAACAACAGTTTTCAACTCCTCAAATTCTGTATACACAATAAAGTCAGGATCGTCGACAAAAGACTCGTTTTCTTTATTTGAGTAATCACGACTTACTTCATGCTCCTCTAAATTGTGCATTTGACCGAATTCAAGTCCAGGAGGATCTACACAGCTATTTATATCTAGCAGACCAATAACGGAAACTATTCAGATGTATGGCAAACCGCTCCCATCTTTTCTTGGCCAGAGTCTTAGCACAAATTCCTTTTGCAATATCTGGGTTTTCTTCCATATATTTCACCAATTGCTCGAGCTGTTTTTTGTTGCTGACTACCTTCGACCTATAATTATTCGTGTTATGAAGAAGAATATGCACTTTAATTGTATTTAAACAACTTACATGATTGCAAATAATATTTTTGTTTTCGTTTTCACACAGTCGATCAGAAAAACTTAAACGACAACAAGCGATTGTCAAATCGACAAATGTCAATCACAATTGCCATTCACAATACCAAAATCTGCAATCGACGATAGACAAACGACAAATGTCAATCACGATTGCCATTCGCAATACCAAAATCTACAATCGACGATTGACAATAGATAAATGTCGCTCATCTATCAGTAATCGCCACTCGCAATAGGGGCCAATATTCCCTCGTTTGACAGATGCATTTGATCAAAAAAAAAATAGAAGCAACAGCAAACAATCAAATGGGTGAGCATTTATTGCAAATTTATTGTTTTTTTTTTTATATTTTTATGTGTGTTGTTTTAAGTTAATTATTTTTTTATTATATATTTTTAATTTCCTTCCAGAATCAAATATACATTTTTAAAATGTTCTTCTGTGGGCATGCAATGCCGCATAGATGTTGGTAGTTGGTGACAAGCCGTGTGTTTCTTTATTTTTTTCGGATAAGGGATAGAAAAGACAGAATATTCGATTTTTTTATCCGGAATATCCAGAATGGAATGAATAAAGAAACAAAAATGGACCGAATAGAATGACAGCCATTTGTCTATTGACCAGCGCTGCCACTTAGTTCAAGAACAAGTACAAAATTTACTACTTACAATTAATATATTTTTTCTATTACTGAACTCACATGTGAGGTAATACTCCACTACAGCACTAAAATAAAAACATATAATAAAACAAATATGAGAAGAGAAACCTTAAGAAAATACAATTTAAGTTCACAAAAACAATAATAACAACGATATCTCAGTAATACAAATTACATTAAATTAATTAAACACCCTTATTATCGTTGTCAAAAATCAATTATTGATAAGCGACAAAATTTATTAATCAATCGATATTTTGGTACTATGAATGTCAATTAACAAATTATTCATCCATTATGAACACTCACAAGCAAAATGCTTTTCTGAAGCGCCGCATTTCTTTCTTAAACGTCAAGAAAAAATTGAAGCATACAATTTCAGTAATTTGCAGAAATTGTATGAAAAATTATTGCGATTGTTAATAAAGTGTATATTTAGGTGAAATCAAAGGGAAATTTTCTCCTTATTGAGGAAAAACCTGAGAAAGTATGTCAGGGCGTTAAGGAAATTAGGGTGAAAAGAAAATGAGACATGCCGATGCACGTTGGTTTCGAATGTTTGTAGTTTATAATGTGTAGGAAAAGTGGAGCGGAGAAGAGCATTCCACATTCGTGTTGTACGGCTGAGGAAAGATTCTTGGAACTTCACTGTACGTCCGAACACAGGCTTGATGGTGAACTAATGAGCATTTCTTGCATGGCGTGTATTGCGGTTGAAATGTTCAAGGGGAGGAATGCAACTGGCTATTTCGTTTGAGCACTTATGGTGGAAATAACAATAAAATAACGAAAGGCAGGAGACATTACGACGCTGACTAAGAGAGTCAATCGATCTCGCGATGTCTCGGTCGCCAATGAGTTTTATCGCGCGTTTTTGGATCCTGTCAAGTAGCTCCAAATAAGTTATTGGTGCACCGGACCAGATATACGCGTTGTACTCGAGTTTCGGGCGAATAAACGCCTTATAAATTGAAGCCAGATAAGAAGGGGTGAAATATTTCTTACAACGCTTAAGGAAGCCTAGACATTTCGCGGCGTTCTTGGCAACATCTAATATGTGGTCATTCCAACGAAGGTTGTCATTAACACAGATACCGAGAATGGAAAGTCTTTCGGTTTCAGCGATGCAATTGCCATTCATAGATAATGGCAGTGTGTGTGGGTTTTGCTTTAATGACAGGATCGCTGGATCTGGTCGAGGTCAGGCTGCCAACTTTTTGACCTGTTCTGTACGCGATTAGATCGTCGTCATACGGAATAGCCTGCGAAAGACTTCCTATCAGATCGGCCGTGTAAATACTGAAGAGAATCGGTGAGTTTACCGCTCCCTGCTAAAGTCCATTTTTTATATTAAAAACTGCGTTAGAAGTTATATTGCCACTTTTGACAACAAACTTACTACCTTTGAGCATGTCACAGGGTATATATTGTTACATCCAGGCTAGGATTCGAAAAGATAAAACGTGTTTCTATTTAATTAATCTTTATTAGTTCTCTTTCAATGTCTTTTAATTCTTGATTATTATTCTAATAATTCAATTATTTAATCTAATAATTCACTTTCAAAATTAATCACTTAAAATAAACAATCACTTTTCTCTTATTCAATACTTCCACTTTTTCTCTATACTTTTCACTACTGTCATCTATCGCACTTCTTTATCGCGGTTCAAAACTAGAATGTCTCGTGTGCTCCTGCGACATCTATTTATGTCTCCTAGTGACACCTATCGAAAATTCCAGATTCGTTGAGTTCAGAAGGTTCGAGAACACAGATGTACTAAGTATTCCATAGCTATTCAAACTGCTTTTCAAATGCTGCCAAAAAATATCGATTATCTTATATGCTAATATGGCTCTTGAATAGAGATGGCGCTGCAAGTTGACTAATTGATGCTGAATGTCACAGTTTGAGCAAACATGCAACAATATCCCCCTCTTAAACTTGTTCGTGCCGAACACCATGGTAGCAATGGAGACGATCCACATGGACAACTTTCAGCTTGCCTCTTCCTCGCTGAATTAGGTAGACAACATCGTTGATGCGCTTCACAATCTTATAGGGTCCTTCCCAATCCGGCTGTAGTTTAGGTCACATGCCTTTTCGGCGATGAGGGTTGTATAGCCATACCAGATCTCCTTCCTGGAATCCTGTGGTGGATGCTTTAGTATCGTACCTCGTATTTATGCGGTCGCTGTATATCCGAATCTTATCCCTAGTTTTCCGATGAATGTTTCTGTGGATTTCAGTACCCGGTACACACTTTCCAACCACCTCAGCTTGCATCAATTTGACGCCTTTGTGTTCCGCATTAAGAACTCGTACGGGAAAAATATTGTTCTTCGGCTCGACAAGCACTTCTCCAACCACGCAGTCTCGGTAGTGGTTGTCTTCTGGCTCAAGTAGAAAGAATCGGTGGGCCCCAGGATCACCTTCCAGCTTTGTCCAAATCAGTGTCTCTGAAGAAGGTGGTAGGGCCTCGTCCTCACTTATGACTGTCCTCAGGGATTCGGCGTCCTCGTTCCCGTACACCATCGGAATCTCTACGTTTTGAGAATGCTAATCCTACCAAATTTATTGTTAGAATGACCTCTCCATTCACTTTCGCTGTCGCTCCTGTTACTGTTTTCAGACAGTAACTGCTGGTGTTGTGCAACCAAGACTGATGGACGATGTCCCTCCTTATAATGGAAGCGGTGGAACCGGTGTCGATGGCTGCCACGCACTTATTTTGACCGATATAGGCTTCCACTGTTAGACTCTGGTTTCCTCGTTTGGTTTGGGAGACGTGAATTGTGGTCCTGGGGTCGTCGATTCCGGAAACTCACTTCTGCCCCAAGAAGCTGGTCCTTACACGCCTCTGTAGGTGACCTATTTTGTTGCAGTTCCAGCATCGCATTCGACCTCTGTTATCTCTGTTCCGGTCTACGATGTCCGCTCTTTGACATGAGCATTCAACGGCTGTCATTTCCCTTACGCGATGGAACACATGCGATGCCTGATCAGCAGATTTCATTGTCAAGGCAAATGCTAGGGCCTCAGCGAGAGTTCTCTTTCCAGCCATTCTCACGGCCATTTGCAGTTGTCTATCTTCAATGGCTTGGATAAACGCCTCCACAGCCATTTCATTGATGAGAACCTCACCAGCATTAGGATATGACAAATGTGCCAGACGTTCAATATCTGCTTGCAGCTGTTGGAGTGTTTCTCCCGTCTTCTGGACTCTACTGCGTAGCTGGACCCTGTACACTTGCTGCATATGCTCATCACCGAAGCGCATCTCTATAGAATTGACTAAGGCGTCGTAGTTGTGTTGCTTCTCTTTTGAGACGGTTTGGAGTAACTCCGCAGCTGTACCTCTTAGTGCGAGCGTTAGCGCGATCGATTTTTCCTCGTCGTCCCAGCTGTTCGCCATTGCAGCTGCTTCAAACTGTTTCTTATAAATTGGCCATGATGTTTGACCATCGAAAACAGGAGGCTGCATCTCTTTCCTTCTCAGGCAGCCCGCAGAATATTCTCGAGCCTTCAGCTTCTTCACTTTCTCGAGCTCTTTAGCCAAGTTCTCGAAGTTTGTCTCATGCTTGCAAAATGTCTGATGGATTTCGACGAATTTAGTTTCAACCTTCTCGAACTTGTGGTCACTTTCTTCGAGTTTTCCTTCGAGAACATTTTTAAAATCTGCCACAGCGTTCTCTTGGGCGGCAACTGTGGAATTCTTTTTTTCTTCCAATTTCGAGTCCATTGATTCCAATTTGGAATCTAGAAAATTCTTCTGTTCATTAAATTTAGAGTCCATAGAGAGAAGTAATTCCATCATAGCAGTCATATCAACGCCTGTATTTACTTGTTCTTCTGCTACTTCGAACAAAACGGACTTGGGGTTTTCTCCTTCGTTTTCAACAGCTTCCTGCAGTCGAAGCATCAGATCACTTTTTCCTCCAGCTGTGGAGAGATTCCGCTTTTCTAGTTCAGCTTTTAACTGCGATATACTGAGCTGTAGTAATTTCAATAAGCGGCCCATTTTTGTTTTCCTTTTTTTTTTAAACTTCACTTCAATTTCACACTGAATACGTTTTATCCCACTTCTGACACCAATGTTACATCCAGGCTAGGATTCGAAAAGATAAAATGTATATCTATTTAATTAATCTTTATTAGTTCTCTTTCAATGTTTTTTAATTATTATTCTAATAATTCAATTATTTAATCCAACAATTCACTTTCACAATTAATCACTTATAAACAATCACTTTTCTCTTATTCAATACTTCCACTTTTTCTTTATACTTTTCACTACAGTCATCTATCGCACTTCTTTATCGCGGTTCAAAACTAGAATGTCTCGGGTGCTCCTGCGATATCTATTTATATCTCATAGTGACACCTATCGAACATTACAGATTCGTTGAGTTCAGAAAGTTCGAGAACACAGATGTACTAAGTATTCCATAGCTATTCAAACTGCTTTTCAAGTGCTGCCAAATATCGATTTTCTTATATGGTAATATGGCTCTTGAATAGAGATGGCGCTGCAAGTTGACTAATTGATGCTGAATGTCACAGTTTGAGCAAACATGCAACAATATCATATTGGTCAAGTCTTGTCAGCTTTAGATAAAGACCCCTCTCTTAATCAACTAGACAGGCACCTGTGCACTGTTTCTTAGCTTTGTTCCATTGAATGTCAGAAACTAGTTTAAGTCACCGGCCATTAGATAAAAGTTTTTTCCGAGTGCAAACATAGGCATTTAAAAAGATTATGAAGCTCTGTTATAAACTCAGTTGGCTGAGGTGCTTCAGGTGCGTACACCGCGATTATATACATCCGCTTCCTCTGTTGAAGAGGGATGCATATGATACAAGCTTCTAGCGAGCGGAATCTGCGCACTTCCCTACTATATATTACCTTGTAACTAATGCCTTTTCGTATAAAGATTGCGACGCCTCCTACTTGCGTGAAGTTGGGCCGGTCTCTTCAAACGATATTATAATTAATGTGCGTCAATTTGTGGTTTTGTGTTAGCTTTGTTTCGCTAGCCATAAACACATCGGGATTTAAGTCCCGTCTGTTAGGATCCTAAAAAGTTTCTCCAGCTCATTATGATCTAATATGCGTTCGGCAAAGCACACATCTAAGCTGGGTCATATCTTCGACCCGTTCCTGCCCGAGTTTACACTCTCCTAGATTGTGGTGCTCTCCACACTTCACACAGCGTGATTGCATATCGCAGTTCGCTTGGCATAGCCGTAGCTTTGGCAGCGCATGCATTGAAGCATGTCTTCTCTTTAATTTATTCCATCTGACAAACTGGTAATCGAGGACGGAAATACTCCTCAGACTATCCAGTTTGCTCTTGGGTGAAAGTTGTACAATTGCATATTGCCTATACTTACATAAGTTTATGGTATCCTTCAGCTCTATTTTATAGGTATTGATGGGTGGCACCTTTTCTTTTTTATTTTGTTTTGGTTGTGGCTGCTGCTGTTGACTCTTCTTTTCTATTTTGTTGTCTCTGTTGCTGTGGCTCCTGCGCTTGTAGTTATTGTTGCTGCGTATGCTGTTATTCCTGTGCATGTTGTTGCTTAAACTGTTGTGGCAGCTGCGGTTGCTGCTATTGTTGGTGGCAGTGACTCCTGCGTTTGCAGCTTTTGCCATGGCTGCTTCTGATTTTGTTTTGCCTTTGCTGCTGCTTAATGGGTTGCAGCGTTGTCTTTTTTGCTGATGCTGTAGCGATTTTTTCTGCTCGCGCTCTTGTTTTTCTTTTTCTCGGCGGGCCTCTTGTTTTCGCTTAAGAGCATGCCCCAAGGGTTTGAGTTTGTCTTGAAGTTGTGAGATCTCTCGATAGTAGTTCTTAAAATTCTATGCAATATAAATGTATAATTTTAAATGACATAGTAAATTAAATTATTATTTTTTGCTTCAATTTTGCTATAGTTTATAAACAAAAAAACTCACAGTGGAAACATTTGTATAACCTGTAAACACCCATTAAGCAAAAAGATTGAAAAAATATGGATTTTAGAATTTCTTGAGAAAGATTTATCCAATCAATTTTCTTTTGTATGTACATTAAATATATATTTTAATGGAATCATCTATGGACTTGCTAATGCATGACGAAATAATGATGTATGAATAATATTTAAATGATGAATAGAAGCGAACATAATTTAATTAGTGTTATAATAATATGTTCACCAGTTTTCACATACATATATATTTTTACTCATTCCGCGTTTGCTGGTGTGTCTCCAATGTGTATCCTCAGAAATCGATCGTCAAGTTAAATGTCACAAATTATTCAACTATTCTTTTAGTTTTTTTTATGATTTAAAAGTATAATGGGATTAATTTATTCCCGGGTTTCGGCATCAAAAAATGTGCACAATGATTTTTGGGACTTCACGAAAAAAGTACAAATTCAACGAGTTTTGGTTTTTGTGGTTCTTTATTAGGCTGTCGTAGAATTCAAAAGCGAGTGAGCAACCATTCCTCAATTCTTTGATTACAATCATTCCTTTGTTATATAGGAAGGGGAATTTCGAAGATAAATTTACCCCACAATAAAAAGTTCCACATCGAAAAGGAATTTGAATGAATTCGCAATCAATATTTTTAGTTCCAGTTTCTTATATAGTGTTACATCCAGGCTAGGATACGAAAAGATAAAACGTTATTCTATTTAAATAATCTTTATTAGTTCTCTTCCAATTTAATTCTTGATTATTATTCTAATAATTCACTTATTTAATTCAACAATTCACTTTCACAATTAATCAGTTTAAATACACAATCCCTTTTCTCTTACTCAATACTTATACTTTTTCTCTATACTTTTCACTACTGTCATCTATCGCACTTCTTTATCGCGGTATTGGGTGCTCCTGCGACATCTATTTATATCTCCTAGTGACACCTCTCGAAATTTCCAGATTCCTTAAGTTCAGAAGGTTCGAGAAGAACATAATTATTTATTTCATAGCTATTCAAACCAATTATCGGTAATATGGCTCTCTACTAGATGGCGCTGCAACTTGACTAATTGATGCTGAATGTCACAGTTTGAGCAAACATGCAACAATATCCCCCTCTTAAACTTGTTCGCTCCGAACAAGCGCGTTTATATTTTCACCATGGTAGCGATGGAGACGATCCACATGGGCAACTTTCAGCTTGACTCTTCCTCGCTGGATCCGGTAGACAACATCGTTGATGCGCTTCACTATCTTATAGGGTCCTTCCCAATCCTGCTGTAGTTTAGGTTGAGGGTTGTATAGCCATTACAGATCTCCTTCCTGGAATCCTGTGGTGGTTGCTTTTGTGGCGTACCCCGCCTTCATGCGGTCGCTGCATATCCGAATCTTATCTCTAGTAATCGGATTAATGTTTCTGATGATTTCTCTGAGATCCGCAACATAATCATCTTCATTCGTTGCTTCATCAGTCGGGGATCCAAACATCAATTCATTAGGTAACCGGATGGTTAGACCAAAAAGGATTTCGGATGGAGTATGGCCTGTTGTGTTATGAACTGCGCTTCGATAAGCTAATAGGAACATGGGGATCTGCTTGTCCCAGTCCCGCTGGCAGTCGCCAACAACCTTAGAAAGGTGTTCGTTTAAGGGTCTATTGAAGCGTTCCACCATTCCGTCCGATTGTGGATGAAGCAGGGTTGTTCTTGTCTTCTTAATCCCTAGTAGCTGGCATACTCCTTGAAAGATCTTCGACTCGAAGTTTCGACCTTGGTCCGAGTGCAATTCCATTGGTACGCCAAATCTGCTTACCCAGTTGTGGACAATCTGCTCTACCACGGTTTTAGCTTCTTTGTTAGCTATAGCAAATGCTTCAGGCCATTTAGTGAAGTAGTCCATCACTACGAGGATATAGCGGTTTCCACTGTTGGTTTCTGGAAACGGTCCTGCGATGTCAACTACATTCCTTTCAAAGGGCGCTCCAACGTTGTATTGATGCATCTTGCCTTGCATTTTCACTTTCGGACCTTTACTGGCTGCCAAGTGGCACATTTTCAGCACCAGTTTTCGCAACTGTTGTTGCCACGATCAAAGCCAGGAGTTCCCGCCTGGTTATGCAATAGTTCTTCTCCGGCTTGGATAGCTCTTTACTGAAGTAGGAAACTACTCTTTCTTGGCCATCATGGATCTGCGAAAGAACGGCTCCGCTCCCAACATTACTAGCGTCGGCATCTACAATAAATGTTTTTCCTGGAGTAGGGTACGCTAGAATTGAAGCATCACACAGTTGGTGTTTGAGACTCTTGAAACTCTGATGAGCAAAGTATAATCAGAGCCGATCTTCTTAGGTTAACGTTTAGTGATAGACATAAAAAATAAAATATAATTCAGTATATGAAGACTTAGTAAAAGCGTTTAACTATGTAACACATATAGCATTAACATATGCTTGTAGTAGTGTAACAATATATTGTGCTTATTCCGTTTTGGTTCAAACGGCCAACGAATGATAATTTTAAGAACAAGCGGCAACAAATTTAATCCGCTACGAACTGTTTTTTAACTAGCAAACTGTAATTAAATATCTCCAACAAAAAATATAAAGGCAAACCGTCTTCAACAAATTCTTTTTTCCAACTATATTCCATTTTATTACGGCTCTAACATTTATTACATGAAAGTTTTGAGTGTTGTTTATTGATTGGCATAAATGAGTTTAAATTACTACAGGGTAACCCAAACATACCGGCCCCTGTTGAAGGAACTTCACTATATTGAAGTTTATTCAAGATCAACAAAAGGTAACTTTAGGTTTGATCTGGTAAAATCGCTATTCGTCGAACCGCTCTTCGAATAATGCCAGACTTCGTCCGCACATCCACAACTCTAATCTTGCCATCGTCACCAGGTATAAGATTAACAATTCGACCCATATTCCACTGGTTGGATGGAGTGTTGTCATCCTGAATCAAAACCAACATGTCAACAGCCAAGGATCGGGGCACCCCTTCTCTCCACTTGGATTTAGCTTGCAGCTCAAGCAGATATTCTTTCTGTGAACGCTCCCAAAAGTGTTGGCGAAGAAGACTAACTCGCTTCCATCTCTCTATAGCACTGATGATCTTGGGGTCTTCGATGATAGGCTCCGGAATCGCGCGTTGTGAAGTACCAATCAGGAAGTGGCCTGGTGTAAGAGCTTCGGGGTCATTTGGATCTGAGGAACTTATTGAAATCGGTCTGGAATTGAGAACAGATTCAATTTCTACAATAAATGTATTAAATTCTTCACAATTGAATATAGTTTTGGACTACAAACGACGGAAATGAAATTTAAAAGATTTAACTGCGGCCTCCCACAGTCCCCCAAAATGCGGAGCTCGCGGTGGAATGTGTTTGAATTCCAACCCCTCCGCAGCGCACCAAGCTTGAATCTCATCACTAATTTGCTGCCTAAAGAATTTGGTTTTTAATTTTTCTAACTCTCGCCTAGCACCTGAGAAATTAGTTGCGTTATCGCAATATATTCGCTGCGGGATGCCCCGCCTAGCTACAAAACGCTTCAACGCTGCGATGAATGATTTGGTTGTGAGGTCTCCAACCATCTCGAGATGAACACCTTTACAACCAAAACAAATAAAAACAGCAACGTAGACCTTTCTTGGGGGACGACCTCTAACTCCTTCTGTTATGTAGTGCGGCCCACAGAAATCCACTCCGGAAACCATGAAAGGCCTCGTCAGTTCAACTCTGTCTTTTGGAAGACTACCCATGAAGTCGAGGATAATATTTAAAACAAAGCACGAATTTCTTGACGATACTAAGTGCCAACTTTCTGCATCCAATAATCCAAAACGTTTGCCGGATACTGGCAACGAGTGATTGGGCCCCAGCGTGAAGCTGCTTCTGGTGAAGATAGCGAACATAGTTCCGCACAAAAATGCAATTGCTCGGCAACAATATTGGGTGTTTTGTTCCATACCCTAGACTTGCATTATTGAGTCTTCCGCCTACTCTTAGCAATTTGAAATCCCCTTCTTTGCCTATAAATGGAGATAGGGCCTTTAAACTATTTTGTTTGGGAATCTCCTTGTTTCCCTTCAACAATCGTATTTCTGTTGGGAATGAATGTTGTTGGATATTCCAAATAAGACTCATGAATGTTTTGTGCAGTTCTCTTGCCTCAATTGGCCCTTTGTTCCTTGAGTTTCTTCCAACGATGAACCGACGAACATAGGCGAATATACTTAGAGTTTTTTGAAAATCATTGAATTTTGTAAACGCCTTTTCAAACTCCGTGCTTGCTTTTACGTTCACTAACGATACTTTGGTAGCATTAATCTCCTGTGGCTTGATTAAAATGGGTTTTTGTTTTAGCCAATTCACTTTCCTTTATATAGGAAGGGGGGCCCTTTGAACCAGAACGATTTCAACAACTCATCCACTGGATTCGACTTGGATCCCACGTGTCTCCAAGTAGCTTGGTGGGATCCCTGTTGAATCCGTGAGACACGATTCGCAACAAATGTTTCCCACGCCGATGGATGCTTGGCTAGCCAATGAAGGACAATCTCTGAATCTGTCCAAAGATATACACAACTCAGCCGCGCAAAGTTCTAGCCTTGGAATCGGTTGTAACTTTCGAGGTCCCACTCTTGATTTTGCCACGAATAGCCTGACAGTGATTATTCCATCTACCACTGAACGAATATAAACGCAACATCCATACGCTCTCTTTGATGCATCTGCAAATCCGTGGATTTGAAAGTTCCCCGCTGGTACAATACATCGTTCCATCCGTATCTGCTTAAAATCTGTCAGCTGATCTTTAAAGGAGTTCCATTGCGTATGCAAATCCTGCGATAGGGATTCATCCCATGATACCTTCGATATCCAAAGATCCTGCAAAAACACCTTAGCCCTAACAATTATTGGAGAAATTAGATCAAGGGGGTCAAAGAGCTGGGACATTTCAGACAGTATGCACATAGTTATCCGTGTAGAAGTTGCGATTTTTGGTTCCAAGCAGCAAAATTCGTCTGATTTGGGTTCCCATACAATGCCCAATGCCTTAATGATGTCTGTGTCGTTGATCCTCAAGGGTTTTTCCTTTTCAACTTCCGGTATCCTTTCCAAAAAGGTTGGTTCATTGGAGAACCATTTGCGGATTTCAAACTATCCTCGTTCCAAGATATTCCGTACCTCTTCATATATGCGTGAAATTTCCTCAATGGTATTGCCTCCTGAGATGAAATCGTCCACGTAGAATTCTCCTTTTAGTTTTGCGGCACCAACTGGATACTCCTGGCTGTACTGTTCGGACAGGAAGGCAAGACACCTTGTGGCCAAGTATGGAGCACTGTTTGTGCCATATGTGACGGTGAGCAATCTATAAATCTCCAGCTCCTTGTCTGGATGATCTCGCCATAGGACACATTGATAGAACGTATATTTGTCGTGAACTAAAATTTGGCGATACATCATTGCGATATCTGGCGTTAATGCAAACTTGTATCAACGAAACCTGAGGACGATGGCAATTAGTTCGTCTTGAATCACAGGCCCCTTCAACATAATGTCGTTCAATGCCAAATTCGAAGACGTTCGACTACTGCAGTCAAAAACAACTCTCAACTTTATTGTTGTGGAGTCTGGTCTAATAACGCACTGATGAGGAGTGATGTATTTCACTAAAGAATGTTGGGATTTAGGGACCTTTACTTTATGGCCCAGGTCTAAATATGCTTTTATGAAAGCGGCGTACTGTTGTTTTAAAAAAGTATCACGAGTAAGCCGTCTCTCTAATCATCAAAAACGCTTTTGAGCACAGCGCAACGAGTCTCCTAACTGCGTGTTCCCATCTTTGAATGGAAGCCTCACAACGAATCTACCTGCTTTATTTCTCCGAACTGTCTTGAGAAAATGGTTTTCGCATATAACTTCCTCCTCTCTCATTAACGGCTTTGAAGGCTGAAGAGTCTCTATTTTCCAAAATCGTTCAACTATGTCAGAAAGATGGAGTTCCAGACTCCGATTTTCAGCTACCACATTCATGACATGATGTGCTTCCAATTCTTGTCGTTTTAACCCTTCCTGAAACGACCCATCCGAAAAGTGTTTTTTGCAATGTTGGGTGGCCACTATCCGGCTTGATCTGCCCAAAGGACAACAGATCGAAGAACAGGTCTGCTCCTAGTAAGACATCCACTGCTGATGGGAGGTTAAAACTAGGATCCGCCATCTGCAAGTTTTTAGAAATTTTCCAGCTGTCGATATCCAGTTCCTCTTCAGGTTGTACACTGGTTATCTTAGGCAAAATAAGCGCTTTTACTGACGTTTCGAATGAAGTCAGCCTTGACTTAAAAACCATATGCGTGCTGTATTTTACCTCCACGTTCTTCGTTCCAACTCACACGAGTGCAATCTTTGAACAGCAGCTTCTGTTACAAAGATTAACTGAGACGCGGAGTCCAACAAAGCGCTGACTTCATGAAACTGTCCTCTGTTATCCCTAAGCTTAACTTGTGCCGTAGCCAAAATGACTTGGCTTGATTCTCTAGCCGATGAATGCAGAGAGGTGTTTACAGGGGTCACCACTTCCGGCTCTGCCAGCAAACGACCATCTCCCTTCGGTTTGTTAACGTATCTATTCAAAAGCATATTGTGTGCCAAACCACATACTTGACACTTAGGCGAGGTAAACAACTTTCTGACCGTGTGCCCAACACCTAAACAATTTATACAAAGCATCCGCTTTTTGACTTCAGTGAAGCGATCTGCGACACTCGGGCTCTGAAAAGCAGAGCACTTCTCAATGATATGCCCGTTTTTTTTGCAGTACTGACAGCTTTGATTCGATGCAACAAGACTCGTTGTATTGTTGTTAACAACTTTCTTTGACCGGTTTTTTTTGACGGTGGTCTTGTGATGTAGCATACGACAGTGCGACGGTACGACGGTGATTTCGATTCCTCGATAACTTCCAAGTTTTGACACCTTCGCGACAGGACTTCTTCACACTGTCGCCATGAGTTCAGTTTGGAATAGTCAATTGATTCCTCCCATTTGACCAAAGAATCGGTGTCGAGTCTCTCACAGGTGATATCGATAATCAATGCATTTGCAATGGTTTCTATGGTTCCTATCGACTAACTAACGGCGTCTACTAATGACCTCAACTCGGTGGACACGCCTCGATTTACCTTGGGTAAATTAAACAACGATTTAATATGCTCATGGAGCATTAGGTTTTTATTATCGAATCTGTCATGTAGTCGACTGATATCCTTCGGATAATTTATGCTGTTCACCTCGAATTCCCTCACGGCTGCTAATGCTGCACCTTCCAGACTGCCCAGTAGGTAATTAAACCGCTCCAAATTGTCCAAACTTGGGTTGTTGTGAACCAATTTCTTGAAAATACCAATGAAGTTTGGGTACTCGGAATACCTACCGGAGAACTTAGGAATGGTTTGGGATTGGAGATTTGACCGAGGCAATCCTTGTGACATTGAGAACGACGTATTCAAAGCTTCCAGTGGGATGGTGGCTTTCACCCTCGCTATCAGCGACATGTCGATATACAAATCTTCCTCACTTGCCTCATTGCGTAGCCGTTCGATTTGTACTTGCGTATTCAGTATCAGCTTGAAGTACGACTCCAATATCCATAACATACATTCCAACTCAGGTAATGAAAGTGTATCTTTTTTGGTCTGTACCAACTGGCGAATTCGCGTTAAGCTTCCTTTTGTTCTTGACCGTAAAGATTTCAATTCGCTTAGCGATGATGGCCCTATACTTTCCTTTAAATCCCCGATGGCTTGCGTATTTGTTTCCATAGTGCATTTGACTTAATATGTCTCTTTTCGCAAATATTAATAATATATGTAGGTATAAGATTCAGTGCATATATTAGCCGTGTTTCTCTGCACGCGGATATAGGGATAATTTGAAACTGGCATGTAAAATACAACAACAACTTATCCTATATACGCTAAATTTAGCGGGGATAGCTATCGCCGCTGAGTCAGTTAGCGGGGATAAACAGTGCTTCCAAAACCCATTTGCTTCGTTTCTGATGAACCGATGCGATGAATTTTTCAGGAAATGTCAAAGTTTGACATCCTTACCATCTTACATCCACTTACACATCCCGCCGAATATTTTGTTCGTGATTTTATTATTATTTTTTTTCAAACTTCATTATAAAGGTAATTGAATTTAGCAAATCTGTTAATGTGAAATTGTTTTTCACAATTTTAGATTGGCATCAATTTCAATTGGCGGAAGTAAATATTTTTCAATTTCAGGATTTTCAATACAAATTTCTTAACTACAACTTACAGCTGTGTCACGGTGCATGTCATAGGTGCATGTGTGCTGCCAAGTTTTTTTTGTTGAATTCTTAAGCGGCGATTGTCGTTTTTTAATGCCATGCCTATATCCGCGTGCAAAGAAACACGGCTATTATATTATTAAGGAAATATAAATTGTAAAGTCGTTATGATAGTCTCTCTATTATTATCTGTGCCACAATTCGATGTTATTTTTTTTTTGTTCAAACTCAAATAAAATCTCCATCACCGTGTCCAACGACGAAATTAATGACAAATGTAGACGTTTTATTCGATTAATAAACTATAGCCGTGTTTCTTTGCACGCGGATATAGGGATGGCATCAGAAAACGAGCATCGCCGCTTAAGAATTCATCAAAAAAAAACTTGGCAGCACACATGCACCTATGACATGCACCGTGACACAGCTGTAAGTTGTAGTTAAGAAATTTGTATTGAAAATCCTGAAATTGAAAAATATTTACTTCCGCCAATTGAAATTGATGCCAATCTAAAATTGTGAAAAACAATTTCACATTAACAGATTTGCTAAATTCAATTACCTTTATAATGAAGTTTGAAAAAAAAATAATAATAAAATCACGAACAAAATATTCGGCGGGATGTGTAAGTGGATGTAAGATGGTAAGGATGTCAAACTTTGACATTTCCTGAAAAATTCATCGCATCGGTTCATCAGAAACGAAGAAAATGGGTTTTGGAAGCACTGTTTTTCCCCGCTAACTGACTTAGCGGCGATAGCTATCCCCGCTAAAGTTAGCGTATATGGGATAAGTTGTTGTGGTATTTTCGGGTATTTTACATGCAAATTTCAAATTATCCCTATATCCGCGTGCAAAGAAACACGGCTTATGTATGTAATGATAGTTTGTTTCGAATATCGAAGTTCGATGTTATTAGCAAAGCTTTTTAAATATCCCTTTGTTATTGTGACACCGATAATTAGTCGAGACGCGTTACCTGCATAAGCTAAGACCCAAACCATGTAGCTTTTTAAGAAAGGTGAGTTCACAAGTGGTAAGACTCTATTACTCCTCACGATTTCCAGCGACCGCCGTTTGATTAAAAGCTCCTTCTTGATATCTGGGGATTAAGCAAGTGTACATTAATTAAACTTCTTTTGGTTTTTGTCGTCTATGTCGAAAGCCTTGTACACACTGCAAAACTGCGATCGCCAACGATTGAAAAGATTCGTACAAATTTTTATTAAAATAGTCTGCAAATTATTTTCTATTAAAATGAGAATTAATATCCCGGGTTTCGCCGCCAAAATGTTCCGTTTTGGTTTAAACGGACAACGAATGATAATTTTAAGAACAAGCGGCAACAAATTTAATACGCTACGAACTGTTTTTTAACTAGCAAACTGTAATAAAATATCTCCAACAAAAAATATAAAGGCCCCTATTGCGAGTGGCGATTACTGATAGATGAGCGACATTTATCAATTGTCAATCGTCGATTGTAGATTTTGGTATTGTGAATGGTAATTGTGATTGACATTTGTCGATTGGCAATCGCTTGTTGTCGTTTAAATTTTTCTGATCGACT
This sequence comes from Portevinia maculata, assembly GCA_949715645.1. Lineage (NCBI taxonomy): Eukaryota > Metazoa > Arthropoda > Insecta > Diptera > Syrphidae > Portevinia > Portevinia maculata. The sequence goes on along the minus strand of OX454526.1, from coordinate 207,014,697 downwards.
GTCTAGGTATTCGTGTTATGAAGAAGAATATGCACTTTATTTGTATTTAACCAACTTACATGTTTGCAAACAATATTTTTGTTTTCTTTTTCACAGACAGTCGATCAGAAAAATTTAAACAAATTCGTTTTTCCAACTATATTCCATTTTATTACGGCTCTAACATTTATTACAGGAAAGTTTTGAGTGTTGTTTATTGACTGGTATAAATGAGTTTAAATTACTACAGGGTGACCCAAACAGTGCTGGAGATTGGAGAGATTCTTACTAAGGGTATGATTTAAATAAATTCTTCCAACACTCCCACTTTTATTTAAAAAAAAAAACTTTAGTTAATTTTAGGATAAATGCGAATAGCACAGCGAAAAAATTCAAACTTTTCTTTAGGTAGACTCTTAGTAAATATGTCGCCGTGTTGCTCATCTCATACTTGTCCCGTATAAAATGGTACCTTTCGTCGATGTGTTTGGTCCTTTTGTGGTACTCCGGATTTCTAATGAGTTTTATCGCGCTCTGGTTATCCACAAATAGAGTTGGTGTATCCTGCTGACGACACGCCATAATTTCTTGCAATAACTGATGCAGCCATAGTAACTGCTTTATTGCGTGTGCTGCTGCTATGTATTCCGATTCGGTGGTGGATAAGGCTACCGACCTTTGCTTCTCCGATGACCAGCTGATTGCTGCAGAACCCATTGTGAAGACATATCCTGATGCTGACTTTCAAGTGTCAAGATCTCCAGCAAAATCGGCATCGCTGTAAGCAGAAAATTTGACGTATCGCAGTATACGCTTTAGGGCCTTGATATGCTGATTATTGGGATACTCAATATATCTGCTTGCATTGTTTAGCGCATAGCAAATATCCGGACGCGTTGCGACGGCCAGATACATCAAACTTCCAACCGCCTCGCGATATGGAAATGACATTTTCTTGGTATCGTCGTTGATTTCCGCAGACTGCCGCTGATTCGATGGTGTTGAAACCTATGGTGTCGAAACCGTATTGTAATCCACCATCTGGAAACGTTCAAGAATCCTTTTAGCGTACCCTGATTGACAAATGTGCACAGTTCCATCAGAATAAAGGCTTATTTCCAATCCCACAAAGCATTCTGCATTACTCCATTTCACTTCGAACTCTTGAGAAGATCCTCAGAACTTGCTGCGATTAATCCATCATCTATGTATACTGCAAGGTACATTTTATCCCTTCTTTTTTGATAAATAAATACACATGGATCTGCTTGAGAAACTTGAAATTGAAAACGTTTAACAAAATCGCAAAATTTTTTGTTCCAGCATCGTGATGCTTGCTTAAGCTCATAAATGTTTTTAATGAGTTTACAGACCTTACCGCTTCCGTTTTCATATCCCTGAGGTTCATTCATAAAAACTTCTTCCTGTAGTTCACCATATAAAAAAGCGGTTTTAATTTCGAACTGCCTGAGAATGAGACCTACACTTGCTGCTATCAATAGAATGAGTCTTATTGATTCGAACTTTACTACCGGGCTGAATGTTTCCCGATAATTAATCCCATATTGCTGTGTAAACTCTCTTGCTACAAGCCTCGCTTTATACCTTTCCACCGTTCCGTCCGATTTGTAGTTAATCTTGTATACCCAGCGATTATCGATGATCTTTTTGCCATTAGGCAAATACGCAAGAGACCATGTTTTATTCTTTAAAAGTGAGTTGTATTCATCATCCATAGCCTCAACCCATTTAACCTTGCGTTTAGAGTTGATTGCATCCTCGAAACTCATTTTTTCTTCAAAATTTGCTACAAACGAAAAACAATCTGATGAGTAAACGTAACTCACTGGTTCCTTTTTCCGAAGTTTTTCTCTATAATGGCTTGTATCCTGAGTTCCATCATTCGGCAGACTTGGGCTTTTGATTTCTGGCGTTGTGCTGCCCGATGCATCGGCCCCTGTTTCATCTTTAATTTGAAAATTATCTGAAATACAATTCTTCGCTTGTATTGAACTGTCTGCTTCAATGATGGCCTCTGGCCTTTTTGATTTTTCTACGCACTCCCGAAAGATAACATCTCTGGTAATCTTGATCCTGTTTTGGGAATGACTCCACACGCGATATGCCTTGGCGTTGTCTGAGTATCCTACAAATACAAATTTTTCCGATTTAGGGTCCCATTTGCGACGTCTTTCTTTAGGTACGTGTACGTAAACCTCGGAACCGAATACTCTTAGGTGATCCATTCTTGGCTGAGCTTTGAACCAAATTTCAAAGGGGCTTTTATCCTTGACGGAACTCTTACCTGTGCGATTGAGCACATATATCACCGTGTTAACCGCCTCCGCCCAAAATTTTAGTCCAATATGACATGAAAAAATTAGCGCTCGTGCTGCCTCGACAATAGTTCTTATGTTCCGCTCTGCTCGGCCGTTTTGTTGTGGCGAATATGGAGCACTTCGCTGGTTACGAATACCCTCCTTCTGTATTATGTGCTCCATACCCTTGTTAATGAACTCCAGGCCATTGTCGCTTCGCAAGATTCTTATGCAGTGACCAGTTTCATTCTTAACAGATCGCAGCAACTGACTAAAAAACTTAATAACTTCAGATTTTTGTTGCATGAAATAGACAGTACGAAAGTGGGAAAAATCATCTTTGAGAAGACGCAAATATTTCGAGCCACTAATAGACGTCTTCTGCATGGAACCACAGACGTCTGCATGCACGATTTGTCCATACCTCGTTGGCTTGCTCTCACTTCGAGGAAAAACTGCACGATTCTGTTTCCCAAAAATGCATCCTTCGCATAAGAAATTATCTTCGTCCTCAAACTTAATCTTTTTACGATTAATGGTTTTTTTTGTGATACCACAAAATTTTTCCTGGTTTTAATTTTTGTTTTCCGTCAATTCCTTTATTTTGTTTTGAATGAATAACCTTACATTCCTTACCACGTTAAGTGGACGGGTGGAGTTACAGCGCTGTTTCACGGTTAGCCACAATCGATCATCAGACTCCTTCTGTGGTGCTGGTCTGTCTTTTTCCTTCATTTTATCCCGAAATTCCATTTCTTCCACTGGGATTCGAACCTAGACCAGCGTCTTCTCAGGCAAGCACTCATGCACTGTACCATTGAAGCCACGAGTTTATCCAGTTTTTATTTCATTTATCTTGGACAAACTTTGCTTCTGTAAGTATATTATGTTATTCATTCTGGTTTTTTCTTTCTATGTTTTCTCTAATTCTATTCCATTTCGACAAGCAAAGTCGTCTGTGTTGCTTCTCTTTCGATACGGTTTGGAGTAACTCCGCAGCTGTACCTCTTATTGCGAGCGTTAGCGCGACCGACTTTTCCTCGTTGTCCCACCTGTTCGCCATTGCAGCTGCTTCAAACTGTTTCTTATAAATTGGCCATGATGTTTGACCATCGAAAAAAAGGAGGCTGCATCGCTTTCCTTCTCGGGCAGGCCGCAGAATATTCTCGAGCCTTCTGCTTCTTCACTTTCTCGAGCTCTTTAGCCAAGTTCTCGAAGTTTGTCTCATGCTTGCAAAACGTCTGATGGATTTCGTCAAATTTGGTTTCAACCTTCTCGAACCTGTGGTCAATTTCTTCGAATTTTCCTTCGAGAACATTTTTAAAATCTTCCACAGCGCTCTTTTGGGCGGCAACTGTGGAATTCTTTTGTTTTTCGAATTTCGAGTCCATTGATTCCAATTTGGGATCTAGAGAATTCTTCTGTTCATCCAATTTGGAATCTAGTGAATTTGTCTGTTGTTCTAGGGAATTCTTCTGTTCATTGAACTGAGAGTCTATAGAATTCTTCTGCTCATCAAACTTGGCCAGAAGTAATTCCATCATAGCAGTCATATCAACGCCTGTACTTACTTGTTCTTCTGCTACGTCAAACAAAACGGACTTGGGGTTTTCTCCTTCGTTTTCAACAGCTTCCTACAGTCGAAGCACCAGATCACTTTTTCCTCCAGATGTGGAGAGATTCCGCTTTTCTAGTTCAGCTTTTAACTCCGGTATACTGAGCTGTAGTAGTTTCAATGTGCGGCCCATTTTTGTTTTCGTTTTTTTTTTAAACTAATTCACTTCACTTTAATTTCACACTGAATACGTTTTATCCCACTTCTGACACCAATGTTACATCCAGGCTAGGATTCAAAAAGTTAAAACGTAATTCTATTTAATTAATCTTTATTAGTTCTCTTTCAATTTAATTCTTTATTATTATTCTAATAATTCACTTATTTAATTCAACAATCCACTTTCACAATTAATCACTTTAAATAAACAATCACTTTTAACTTATTCAATACTTCCACTTTTTCTCTATAAATTTCACAACTAGAATGTCTTCGGTGCTCCTGCGACATCTATTTATATCTCCTAGTGACACCTCTCGAAATTTCCAGATTCGTTAAGTTCAGAAGGTTCGAGAACAACATAATTAGTTATTCCATAGCTATTCAAACTGCTTTTCAAATGCTGCCAATTATCGGTAATATGGCTCTCTACTAGATGGCGGTGATAGATGGATGCTGAATGTCACAGTTTGAGCAAACATGCGACAATATCCCCCTCTTAAACTTATTCGTCCCGAACAGGCACGTCAATATTTTCACCATGGTAGCGATGGAGACGATCCACATGGGCAACTTTCAGCTTGCCTCTTCCTCGCTGGATCCGGTAGACAGCATCGTTGATGCGCTTCACTATCTTATAGGGACCTTCCCAATCCTGCTGTAGTTTAGGAGACATGCCTTTTCGGCGATGAGGGTTGTATAGCCATACCAGATCTGCCTCCTGGAATCCTGTGGTGGTTGCTTTTGTATCGTACCTCGTCTTCATGCGGTCGCTGGATATCCGAATCTTATCTCTGGTTTTTCGATGAATGTTTCTGATGATTTCTCTGAGATCCGCAATATAATCATCTTGATTCGTTGCTTCATCAGTTGGAGATCCAAACATCAATTCACTAGGTAACCGGATGGTTCGACCAAAAAGGATTTCGGATGGAGTATGTCCTGTTGTGTTATGAACTGTGCTTCGATAAGCCAATAGGAACATGGAGATCTGCTTGTCCCAGTCCCGCTGGCAGTCGCCAACAACCTTAGAAAGGTGTTCGTTTAAGGTTCTATTGAAGCGTTCCACCATTCCGTCCGATTGTGGATGAAGCGGGGTTGTTCTTGTCTTCTTAATCCCTAGTAGCCGGCATACTCCTTGAAAGATCTTCGACTCGAAGTTGCGACCTTGGTCCGAGTGCAATTCCATTGGTACACCAAATCTGCTTACCCAGTTGTGGACAATCTGCTGTACCACGGTTTTAGCTTCTTGGTTAGGTATAGCAAATGCTTCAGGCCATTTAGTGAAGTAGTCCATCACTACAAGGATATAGCGGTTTCCATCAGAGTTATTTTGTATTCTATTATGGAGTAGATTATTCAATTATTATTATAATTTTATATTGTGAATTATATTATTGTGAATATGTCATTAGCTTTAAGCCATCATGCACTAGGCAGCAACTGATATAAAGCCAGCTTCATTATTCATTGTGTGAACTCGAAGAACGTGGTCAAATCTTATTTCCTCCCTTTTCGTTAAAGCGGGTTAGAATCTATCAGTGGCGACGAAGATTTTAAGGTTGAGGAAAATCTTAGCGATGGAATCTACGCAACAAATAATACAAGCTTTAACAGAGGCACTACACAATTTACAACCACGCTCGAATAGGTACACCTAACTTGAATTTTGAGCAATTCAATGAAAACGAGGAGCCCTTTCCGAACTATGTAAAAAGGCTGGAAAACTATTTGGCGCTAAAAAACATCACTGATGCTACAAAAAAGCGGCAAGTATTAATAAACTGTATCGGCGCAAAATACTACCAGCTTTTATCAAATTTAACAGCACCAGATGAACCAGACACAAAACCTTACGACAATTTAATATTAGTTCTTAAGAGTCACCTTAACCCGAGACCCAATGAGATTACGGAACAGCACAGGTTTCTACTCAGATTACAGCACGAAGGAGAATCAGTAGCTAATTATATAGCAGAGCTGAAAAATCTAAGCGCATATTGTAATTTCTCTTGTGAGGCATGCCAGAAATCTACAATAAATACCCTTTTACGCTCACAATTTATTCGGGGATTGCGGGACTCAGATATAAAAGAAAAGCTCTTACGAGAAATAAATATTTATCTGGACAAAACAGTCGAAATTGCTCTCGCGATGGAAGCATCAAAAACGGAGAGCCGCACATTGCATAGTGTTCACCAGGTACAAATCAAGGGGCCTCCGCGAAGAAAGTTAATCCCACATTCGAACTCAAGAAAATCAACGAATTCTCCGCTCTCTGCCAAAAGTAGCCGGTCATCATCTGCGGACGGCAAAATCATATGCTTCAGGTGTGGAAGAGAAAATTACATGGCCAACAAAGGTCCAGCGACAAACCTATTCTGCAAGAAATGTAGAAAAACAGCTCATGTCGCGGCAGTTTATATTAAATCGGGATCTATCAAGTCACGTTAAAGTTCCTTTCCACGCCGGCCACCGCAAGAAACCAATGCTCTCCACATCATACAGTCAGAAGAATCATCCCAAGAAAATCTACACGAAATAAATATATTAGATCTTGTTAAAGACACAAGTAAAGCTGTGCACTCGATAGAAGAAAAAAAAATTGTGTTGACTCACGCGGGGGTAAGTATAAGTACTACATTAACCTCAAAATAAATGGTAAATCTTTCGACATGGAATTGGATACTGGGGCAGCAATATCAGTTATGAATTATAACAAATTTACAGAGCACTGGCCACGTGCGAAAATAATGCCTACAAATGTTATGCTAAAAACGTATAATAATGAGATATTTCCCGCTTTTGGTAATAATAATAATATTTGGTTAGGGTATATTACACTGCGACCTATTGGTCTATTGTGTTCATTTGCTTGTGCCTCGGAGAGGTGCATGCCCTCGTTCAGAGCCCTCTCTAGATACTTCTTTGTGAAGCGTGTCGAGGTATTGCTCTGATTTATTCTTGGCAGGTCACACTCCTTAGAGCACAGCGTCCAGTCCAGTTTCTTTGATGAATCTGAGAATGAGCTGTGGGTCCATGGTATTTATGTCCTTGTCTGTTATTTGGTGCCTGCCCAAATATTTCATCCTTTTGTGGGTCAGTGCCCCACAGGATTCCAGAATCTGCAGAGCCCGTCCTCCGATATGCCCATTTTCCTCAGATGCTCCTTGAGTCTACAGTGCCCCGTGAGGAGGCCTGTTAGGATTCTCAGGTTGTTTTTGTTAAGGTCGATACAAACTTTGAATCTCTTTTGGTTGTAATTTCCTAAGAGTTTCTTTACTTGCCTCAGACCTTGGAGGTTGAGAAATGTTTTGGCCTTTGTTTCTTTCTCCAGTCTCCTGAACTCTTCGCGTATAGTGTGTTCTCCTATCCCGCAGAATGGTTCAGGTCCTTTGAAGGGTTCCTCTGCCCCTTTTCTTGGCAGAGAGTCCGCTGCCTCATTGCCGCTTTTGGTAAGTCAGAGGTAGTAGTCGAGTGCGATAAAAGAAATGCTACATGTGATTTATACATTGTTAAAGGCAAATTCGACATACTTATGGGCCGAGAGTGGGTAAAAGCATTTAATTTAATAGGAATAAATGCGATTTCTACATTCACAGATGGAAACATAGACAAGTTGAAGAAGCAGATCTATGATGACCATCAGGACGTGTTTGACCAGAGAATTGGAACTATTCCAGGAATCAAAGGTCTTTTCAAATTACGCGACGGAAGATCACCGGTATTTATAAAGGCAAGGCAAACTCCTTATGCAATTCGTCCATTGATAGAAAATGAGATTGAGCGCTTGGAGAGAAATAGAATTTTGGAAAAGATCGAGCATAGCGACAAGGGAACACCGATCGTGCCCGTTATTAAACCGGATGAATCTATTCGCTTATGTGCAGACTACAAGGTAACTCTGAACAGCTACATAGTCAATGATAAATACCCGATCCCTAAAATCGAGGAATTGTACCAAAAATTAAAATGCTGTGAGTATTATTGCATTTTCGATATATATAAAGCTTATCTGCATCTGGAAATGGCAGAGGAAAGTACTTTACTGCAAACTATTAGTACTACAAAAGGCCATTTTAAAGTAAAAAGGCTCATGTTTGGCGTAAAGACTGCGCCCAATATATGGCAGCGTTTCATGGATAGCATACTGCATGGTTTCGAAGGAGTTGTTTGTTTCTTTGACGACATCATTGTAATGGGTAGAACGCTTGACGAGGCGTTTCATAGATGCATCCTCCTACTCACTACATTGCGAAAATACAACTTACACTTAAACAAATCAAAATGCAAGCTATTCGAGAAGAGTGTCATCTACTTGGGGCATAAGATTAATGAAGAGGGCTTACATAAGACCACTGAGAAAGTGGAAGCGATATCAATAATTCAACCGCCTACACACTTAACTCATCTACGTCAGTTTCTAGGTATGGTAAACTACTACCACAAATTTATACCAGATTTATCGACAAAATTGCATCCCCTATACCAACTGTTAAGGAAAGATCATAAATACGTGTGGACTTCAGAGTGTGGACAGAGAACGTGTCGATCCCATTTGACGAAAACCTTCCACTCATTCCGGCAACAGACGCGTCACCAGTCGGGTTGTCGGCCATATTATCCTATGCGACCGAACGAGGTGAAAGGCCAATAGCATTTGCTTCAAGGATTTTGAGTAAAGCAGAGGTTAATTACAGCCAATTGGACAAGGAAGCCACAGCGATCTGTTGGGGACTTTATAAATTCTTCAATTACTGCTACGGAAGGGATTTCCTGCTTATAAAGGATAACAAGCCTTTAGTTTCAATTTTTAACCCTTCGAAAAATTTGCAATTGCTAACAGCGCAAAGGCTTCTGCATCATGCCCAATTCCTTTGCGGTTTCAAATATATACTGGTGGCAATGGTGCGATGGTAGTGTATTCACTAAAGTGATTGGCAGGTCGTGCGTTCGAATCCCGACCAGGGCCATGATTTTTATAAATTGAATACACACAACAAAAACTGATCTCCCTAAAGCAATTTAGGCGCCACCTGTTGAGAAAAAAAAATCCCATCGCACCAAACTTCTTTCCTATCCTTTTATTCTTCCAGTAAGTAGCACCCAAAAATAGGCAACGAATTTCTGGGAGCTACTTGCGCAACAAACTAAATGCCTGCGCTGTGGTTTTACCATTATAAGGGTACTGTGTCACTACAGAAAAAAGAAATCCCTTTAGCGCACGCAAATTATAAAAAAAAAAAAAAAAAAAAAAATATGATTAGGTACAAAAATACAAAGGAACATTCTAATGCCGATTTTCTTTCCAGAAATCCATTAGCTGTACAGGAGGAAGTATCCAACGAAACATACGACGTTTATCAAGTGTGGGATGATTACTTACTATTTCAAATAAGGACATTCTGGAGGGGATCAGAAACAACAAGGAGTTGGCTTCAGTGGTAGTTTACCTACAAACGAGAGGGAGTTTAAGATCTACATCGTACAAAAATATGGAGGATGAGCTTATGCTGCATGACGGATGCGTTTAAAGGGGATCACGCATTGTTATACCCACATCACTACATCCGCAGAATTTAAATGAATTGCACTGTGCGCATATAGAAATCAACTGTTACTGGCTTGGGATAGACCGGGATATAGAGGAGTTAGTCAAGAGCTGCCGCGAATGTGCAAGAGTGCTGAAGGAGCCGGCGAAGGTCGTGGTACACCCGTGGCAAGTGCCAGCCCAACCATGGCAACGCCTGCACGTGGATTTTGCGGGCCCATTTATGGACCGATATTTCTTGGTCATCGTCGATGCGAGAACCAAATGGCTGGAGGTCTTCCAAATGAATAGAATTACAAGCTCCTACACAATTCGCGCCTTGAGGGAAGTTTTTTTAAGATTCGGTATTCCAATCACTTTAGTCTCCGACAACGGCAGCAATTTTACATCGAGAGAATTTCAAGATTTCTTGAAATCTAACAACATCGTTCACAAACTCACGTCACCAGCTCATCCGGAAACTAATGGACAGGCCGAACGCTTTCCAAATTCTAAAAAATGGATTACGTTCCTCAACGAATGACTCAGGTGATTTCCACACAAAATTAAATCGATTACTCGTACAGTACAGGAAAACTCAGTCATCAACTACGGGAAAAAGCCCAGCTGAGATGATGTTGAAATTTAGTTTTCGGACCAGGCTAGATTAATTAAGATCTGGCAATACGGAAGGCGAAAGAATTTCCGAATGTAAGCGAAGTTCTGATATTGGAGATCTCGTCCAAATTCGTTATTATCAAAACAAGGATTGCAAGTGGAAGTTTGGGTTAAGAAGATCTAAGAGGGAGCGTCATCCGGTTGTTCGATACCAGGTTATGCCATAATAAGTGGGGAAGACTATTATGTATTCTATTATGGAGTAGATTATTCAATTATTATTATAAATATATATTGTGAATTATATTATTGTGAATATGTCATTAGCTTTAAGCCATCATGCACTTGGCAGCAACTGAAATAAAGCCAGCTTTATTATTCATTGTCCGTGTGTTTCTTTATTGATTTATTCATTCTGAATATTCGGAATATTCCGAGTGAGCCATTAACGTTTCTTTATTCAATGGAATATTCCGGATAATCCATTTCGGTGTTTCTTTATTCGTTCTGGAATAAATGGAATGCATTCTTTTTATTCCTAGAGAAAGGTGGAATAAAAAGATGGCCCCTATTGCGAGTGTCGATTGGCAATCGACACGACAATTGTCGATTGTGTCGATTTATTTTCGTGTTGGTATTGTGTAACACAATCGACAAAAGTTTGAGTTATTGTGAATAACATCTGGGTTACTGTGAATTACGAAATGCTTTGACAGTTTCTTGACAGTAGCTAATGTCACATTCAAAACAAATAAATTCGTAAAATACAAGTAAATAAAATATCAATAATACATATAATAATAAAATGACTTCATTTGAGTTCTGGTTCGATGATTCGGACGAAGAAAATTCTACAAACGAGTTTATAGAGATTGCCAGAAATAGGAAGTGGCTAAGGGACAACTCGAATCCCCTGGAATTAGAGGAAACGATGTAAGTGTTGGTTTCAATCAGAAAACCAAATTCTCAGATGTTTGCAACAATAAAGATTTAATTTAAAAAGTAAAACAGTCTCTTCTTTATTTCAAATGACATTGATATATATGATAAAATAATAAATTAGGTACACACGGTAAAATAATATAAGAACACAGATTCTGTTCGAAATAACAGTAGGTAGGTATCAAATTCAATAAAACAACAGTCCTTTTTAATTATTAAGTTTAGGAACTGTTGTAACGGAGTTTCTTTTGTAACTCCAATGTTTGTTTCTTCAATTGCAATTTAATTGATCTGGCCCCTATTGCGAGTGTCGATTGGCAATCGACACGACAATTGTCGATTGTGTCGATTAATTTTCGTGTTGGTATTGTGTAACACAATCGACAGAAGTTTGAGTTATTGTGAATAACATCTGGGTTACTGTGAATTACGAAATGCTTTGAGAGTTTCTTGACAGTAGCTAACGTCAAAAATTCAAAACAAATAAATTCGCACTATAGGTATCTTAAAAAATAGATTTAGGTGTCTATTAAGAGCACGAGAACTGCATTATAGTCCTAAAAAAGCTACACAGATTACAAATGTTTGTGCAGCTTTTCATAACATTTGCATATCTTATAATGTCTCAGTTCTCGATGAATATACACCTGAAGATATTAACGTTGATGAGAATGAACAATCAAGTGGAGCACATATTGTTAGTGAATAAATGTCGGGAATTTGTGAACCTGAGACCATCAGAAACCAAATTCTTAGATGTTTGCAACAATAAAGATTTCATTAAAAAAGTAAAACAGTCTCTTCTTTATTTCAAATGACATTGATATATATGATAAAAAAATAAATTAGGTACGCACGGTAAAATAATATAAGAACACAAATTCTGTTTGAAATAACAGTAAGTAGGTATCAAATTCAATAAAACAACAGTCCTTTTTAATTATTAAGTTTAGGAACTGTTGTAACGGAGTTCTTTTTGTAACTCCAATGTTTGTTTCTTCAATTGCAACTTAATTGATCTGTCATCTTTGTACGTTTTAAGTTTTTCTTTTTTTATAGCCAGCAACTCCTTGTTGTAATCTTTCTGCATATAATATTGTCTCTTGATATGCGATTCCATATTCTTGGTGCTAGTTCTTATGTCCCGCATTGTCTCCATTATATCGCTATGAAAAGTTTGTTGTGCGCTCGTTTGCATTGCTAGCAGCTTCAGCCTTTCTTCATCCACTTTTTTGTTTTGACAACAACCTTTTTTCCCAGGTACGTGTGGGTGGTCCTAAACTATTTAGATGTACGGCAAACCGCTCCCATCTTTTCTTGGCAGGAGTCTTAGCACAAATTCCTTTAGCAATATTTGGGTTTTCTTCCATATATTTCACCAATTGCTCGAGCTGTTTTTTGTTGCTGACTACCTTCGACCTATAATTATTCGTGTTATTAAGAAGAATATGCACTTTAATTGTATTTAACCAACTTACATGTTTGCAAACAATATTTTTGTTTTCGTTTTCACACAGTCGATCAGAAAAATTTAAACGACAACAAGCGATTGTCAAATCGACAAATGTCTATCACAATTGCCATTCACAATACCAAAATCTGCAATCGACGATAGACAAACGACAAATGTCAATCACGATTGCCATTCGCAATACCAAAATCTACAATCGACGATTGACAATAGATAAATGTCGCTCATCTATCAGTAATCGCCACTCGCAATAGGGGCCAGGCGGTTTTTGACCTCATCTTTATACGTTTTAAGTTTTTCCTTTTCTATAGCCAGCAACTCTTTGTTGTAATCTTTCTGCATATAATATTGTCTCTTGATATGTGATTCCATATTCTTGGTGCTAGTTCTTATGTCCCGCATTGTATCCATTATATCGCTATGAAAAGTTTGTTGTGCGCTCGTTTGTATTGCTAGCAGCTTCAGCCTTTCTTCATTCCCTTTTTTGTTTTGACTACAACCTTTTCGTGATTTGTTGTCAGAAAGGTTTACAACACTGTCATTGACTGTATTTGCTTGCTCTGGTGTTCCAACAACACTTTTCAACTCCTCAAATTCTGTATACACAATAAAGTCAGGATCGTCGACAAAAGACTCGTTTTCTTTATTTGAGTAATCACGACTTACTTCATGCTCCTCTAAATTGTGCATTTGACCGAATTCAAGTCCAGGAGGATCTACACAGCTATTTATATCTAGCAGACCAATAACGGAAACTATTCAGATGTATGGCAAACCGCTCCCATCTTTTCTTGGCCAGAGTCTTAGCACAAATTCCTTTTGCAATATCTGGGTTTTCTTCCATATATTTCACCAATTGCTCGAGCTGTTTTTTGTTGCTGACTACCTTCGACCTATAATTATTCGTGTTATGAAGAAGAATATGCACTTTAATTGTATTTAAACAACTTACATGATTGCAAATAATATTTTTGTTTTCGTTTTCACACAGTCGATCAGAAAAACTTAAACGACAACAAGCGATTGTCAAATCGACAAATGTCAATCACAATTGCCATTCACAATACCAAAATCTGCAATCGACGATAGACAAACGACAAATGTCAATCACGATTGCCATTCGCAATACCAAAATCTACAATCGACGATTGACAATAGATAAATGTCGCTCATCTATCAGTAATCGCCACTCGCAATAGGGGCCAATATTCCCTCGTTTGACAGATGCATTTGATCAAAAAAAAAATAGAAGCAACAGCAAACAATCAAATGGGTGAGCATTTATTGCAAATTTATTGTTTTTTTTTATATTTTTATGTGTGTTGTTTTAAGTTAATTATTTTTTTATTATATATTTTTAATTTCCTTCCAGAATCAAATATACATTTTTAAAATGTTCTTCTGTGGGCATGCAATGCCGCATAGATGTTGGTAGTTGGTGACAAGCCGTGTGTTTCTTTATTTTTTTCGGATAAGGGATAGAAAAGACAGAATATTCGATTTTTTTATCCGGAATATCCAGAATGGAATGAATAAAGAAACAAAAATGGACCGAATAGAATGACAGCCATTTGTCTATTGACCAGCGCTGCCACTTAGTTCAAGAACAAGTACAAAATTTACTACTTACAATTAATATATTTTTTCTATTACTGAACTCACATGTGAGGTAATACTCCACTACAGCACTAAAATAAAAACATATAATAAAACAAATATGAGAAGAGAAACCTTAAGAAAATACAATTTAAGTTCACAAAAACAATAATAACAACGATATCTCAGTAATACAAATTACATTAAATTAATTAAACACCCTTATTATCGTTGTCAAAAATCAATTATTGATAAGCGACAAAATTTATTAATCAATCGATATTTTGGTACTATGAATGTCAATTAACAAATTATTCATCCATTATGAACACTCACAAGCAAAATGCTTTTCTGAAGCGCCGCATTTCTTTCTTAAACGTCAAGAAAAAATTGAAGCATACAATTTCAGTAATTTGCAGAAATTGTATGAAAAATTATTGCGATTGTTAATAAAGTGTATATTTAGGTGAAATCAAAGGGAAATTTTCTCCTTATTGAGGAAAAACCTGAGAAAGTATGTCAGGGCGTTAAGGAAATTAGGGTGAAAAGAAAATGAGACATGCCGATGCACGTTGGTTTTGAATGTTTGTAATTTATAATGTGTAGGAAAAGTGGAGCGGAGAAGAGCATTCCACATTCGTGTTGTACGGCTGATGAAAGATTCTTGGAACTTCACTGTACGTCCGAACACAGGCTTGATGGTGAACTAATGAGCATTTCTTGCATGGCGTGTATTGCGGTTGAAATGTTCAAGGGGAGGAATGCAACTGGCTATTTCGTTTGAGCACTTATGGTGGAAATAACAATAAAATAACGAAAGGCAGGAGACATTACGACGCTGACTAAGAGAGTCAATCGATCTCGCGATGTCTCGGTCGCCAATGAGTTTTATCGCGCGTTTTTGGATCCTGTCAAGTAGCTCCAAATAAGTTATTGGTGCACCGGACCAGATATACGCGTTGTACTCGAGTTTCGGGCGAATAAACGCCTTATAAATTGAAGCCAGATAAGAAGGGGTGAAATATTTCTTACAACGCTTAAGGAAGCCTAGACATTTCGCGGCGTTCTTGGCAACATCTAATATGTGGTCATTCCAACGAAGGTTGTCATTAACACAGATACCGAGAATGGAAAGTCTTTCGGTTTCAGCGATGCAATTGCCATTCATAGATAATGGCAGTGTGTGTGGGTTTTGCTTTAATGACAGGATCGCTGGATCTGGTCGAGGTCAGGCTGCCAACTTTTTGACCTGTTCTGTACGCGATTAGATCGTCGTCATACGGAATAGCCTGCGAAAGACTTCCTATCAGATCGGCCGTGTAAATACTGAAGAGAATCGGTGAGTTTACCGCTCCCTGCTAAAGTCCATTTTTTATATTAAAAACTGCGTTAGAAGTTATATTGCCACTTTTGACAACAAACTTACTACCTTTGAGCATGTCACAGGGTATATATTGTTACATCCAGGCTAGGATTCGAAAAGATAAAACGTGTTTCTATTTAATTAATCTTTATTAGTTCTCTTTCAATGTCTTTTAATTCTTGATTATTATTCTAATAATTCAATTATTTAATCTAATAATTCACTTTCAAAATTAATCACTTAAAATAAACAATCACTTTTCTCTTATTCAATACTTCCACTTTTTCTCTATACTTTTCACTACTGTCATCTATTGCACTTCTTTATCGCGGTTCAAAACTAGAATATCTCGTGTGCTCCTGCGACATCTATTTATGTCTCCTAGTGACACCTATCGAAAATTCCAGATTCGTTGAGTTCAGAAGGTTCGAGAACACATATGTACTAAGTATTCCATAGCTATTCAAACTGCTTTTCAAATGCTGCCAAAAAATATCGATTATCTTATATGCTAATATGGCTCTTGAATAGAGATGGCGCTGCAAGTTGACTAATTGATGCTGAATGTCACAGTTTGAGCAAACATGCAACAATATCCCCCTCTTAAACTTGTTCGTGCCGAACACCATGGTAGCAATGGAGACGATCCACATGGACAACTTTCAGCTTGCCTCTTCCTCGCTGAATTAGGTAGACAACATCGTTGATGCGCTTCACAATCTTATAGGGTCCTTCCCAATCCGGCTGTAGTTTAGGTCACATGCCTTTTCGGCGATGAGGGTTGTATAGCCATACCAGATCTCCTTCCTGGAATCCTGTGGTGGATGCTTTAGTATCGTACCTCGTATTCATGCGGTCGCTGTAGATCCGAATCTTATCCCTAATTTTCCGATGAATGTTTCTGTGGATTTCAGTACCCGGTACACACTTTCCAACCACCTCAGCTTGCATCAATTTGACGCCTTTGTGTTCCGCATTAAGAACTCGTACGGGAAAAATATTGTTCTTCGGCTCGACAAGCACTTCTCCAACCACGCAGTCTCGGTAGTGGTTGTCTTCTGGCTCAAGTAGAAAGAATCGGTGGGCCCCAGGATCACCTTCCAGCTTTGTCCAAATCAGTGTCTCTGAAGAAGGTGGTAGGGCCTCGTCCTCACTTATGACTGTCCTCAGGGATTCGGCGTCCTCGTTCCCGTACACCATCGGAATCTCTACGTTTTGAGAATGCTAATCCTACCAAATTTATTGTTAGAATGACCTCTCCATTCACTTTCGCTGTCGCTCCTGTTACTGTTTTCAGACAGTAACTGCTGGTGTTGTGCAACCAAGACTGATGGACGATGTCCCTCCTTATAATGGAAGCGGTGGCACCGGTGTCGGTGGCTGCCACGCACTTATTTTGACCGATATAGGCTTCCACTGTTGGACTCTGGTTTCCTCGTTTGGTTTGGGAGACGTGAATTGTGGTCCTGGGGTCGTCGATTCCGGAAACTCACTTCTGCCCCGAGAAGCTGGTCCTTACACGCCTCTGTAGGTGACCTATTTTGTTGCAGTTCCAGCATCGCATTCGACCTCTGTTATCTCTGTTCCGGTCTACGATGTCCGCTCTTTGACATGAGCATTCAACGGCTGTCATTTCCCTTACGCGGTGGAACACATGCGATGCCTGATCAGCAGATTTCATTGTCAAGGCAAATGCTAGGGCCTCAGCGAGAGTTCTCTTTCCAGCCATTCTCACGGCCATTTGCAGTTGTCTATCTTCAATGGCTTGGATAAACGCCTCCACAGCCATTTCATTGATGAGAACCTCACCAGCATTAGGATATGACAAATGTGCCAGACGTTCAATATCTGCTTGCAGCTGTTGGAGTGTTTCTCCCGTCTTCTGGACTCTACTGCGTCGCTGGACCCTGTACACTTGCTGCATATGCTCATCACCGAAGCGCATCTCTATAGAATTGACTAAGGCGTCGTAGTTGTGTTGCTTCTCTTTTGAGACGGTTTGGAGTAACTCCGCAGCTGTACCTCTTAGTGCGAGCGTTAGCGCGATCGATTTTTCCTCGTCGTCCCAGCTGTTCGCCATTGCAGCTGCTTCAAACTGTTTCTTATAAATTGGCCATGATGTTTGACCATCGAAAACAGGAGGCTGCATCTCTTTCCTTCTCGGGCAGCCCGCAGAATATTCTCGAGCCTTCAGCTTCTTCACTTTCTCGAGCTCTTTAGCCAAGTTCTCGAAGTTTGTCTCATGCTTGCAAAATGTCTGATGGATTTCGACGAATTTAGTTTCAACCTTCTCGAACTTGTGGTCAATTTCTTCGAGTTTTCCTTCGAGAACATTTTTAAAATCTGCCACAGCGTTCTCTTGGGCGGCAACTGTGGAATTCTTTTTTTCTTCCAATTTCGAGTCCATTGATTCCAATTTGGAATCTAGAAAATTCTTCTGTTCATTAAATTTAGAGTCCATAGAGAGAAGTAATTCCATCATAGCAGTCATATTAACGCCTGTATTTACTTGTTCTTCTGCTACGTCGAACAAAACGGACTTGGGGTTTTCTCCTTCGTTTTCAACAGCTTCCTGCAGTCGAAGCATCAGATCACTTTTTCCTCCAGCTGTGGAGAGATTCCGCTTTTCTAGTTCAGCTTTTAACTGCGATATACTGAGCTGTAGTAATTTCAATAAGCGGCCCATTTTTGTTTTCCTTTTTTTTTAAACTTCACTTCAATTTCACACTGAATACGTTTTATCCCACTTCTGACACCAATGTTACATCCAGGCTAGGATTCGAAAAGATAAAATGTATATCTATTTAATTAATCTTTATTAGTTCTCTTTCAATGTTTTTTAATTATTATTCTAATAATTCAATTATTTAATCCAACAATTCACTTTCACAATTAATCACTTATAAACAATCACTTTTCTCTTATTCAATACTTCCACTTTTTCTTTATACTTTTCACTACAGTCATCTATCGCACTTCTTTATCGCGGTTCAAAACTAGAATGTCTCGGGTGCTCCTGCGATATCTATTTATATCTCATAGTGACACCTATCGAACATTACAGATTCGTTGAGTTCAGAAAGTTCGAGAACACAGATGTACTAAGTATTCCATAGCTATTCAAACTGCTTTTCAAGTGCTGCCAAATATCGATTTTCTTATATGGTAATATGGCTCTTGAATAGAGATGGCGCTGCAAGTTGACTAATTGATGCTGAATGTCACAGTTTGAGCAAACATGCAACAATATCATATTGGTCAAGTCTTGTCAGCTTTAGATAAAGACCCCTCTCTTAATCAACTAGACAGGCACCTGTGCGCTGTTTCTTAGCTTTGTTCCATTGAATGTCAGAAACTAGTTTAAGTCACCGGCCATTAGATAAAAGTTTTTTCCGAGTGCAAACATAGGCATTTAAAAAGATTATGAAGCTCTGTTATAAACTCAGTTGGCTGAGGTGCTTCAGGTGCGTACACCGCGATTATATACATCCGCTTCCTCTGTTGAAGAGGGATGCATATGATACAAGCTTCTAGCGAGCGGAATCTGCGCACTTCCCTACTATATATTACCTTGTAACTAATGCCTTTTCGTATAAAGATTGCGACGCCTCCTACTTGCGTGAAGTTGGGCCGGTCTCTTCAAACGATATTATAATTAATGTGCGTCAATTTGTGGTTTTGTGTTAGCTTTGTTTCGCTAGCCATAAACACATCGGGATTTAAGTCCCGTCTGTTAGGATCCTAAAAAGTTTCTCCAGCTCATTATGATCTAATATGCGTTCGGCAAAGCACACATCTAAGCTGGGTCATATCTTCGACCCGTTCCTGCCCGAGTTTACACTCTCCTAGATTGTGGTGCTCTCCACACTTCACACAGCGTGATTGCATATCGCAGTTCGCTTGGCATAGCCGTAGCTTTGGCAGCGCATGCATTGAAGCATGTCTTCTCTTTAATTTATTCCATCTGACAAACTGGTAATCGAGGACGGAAATACTCTTCAGACTATCCAGTTTGCTCTTGGGTGAAAGTTGTACAATTGCATATTGCCTATACTTACATAAGTTTATGGTATCCTTCAGCTCTATTTTATAGGTATTGATGGGTGGCACCTTTTCTTTTTTATTTTGTTTTGGTTGTGGCTGCTGCTGTTGACTCTTCTTTTCTATTTTGTTGTCTCTGTTGCTGTGGCTCCTGCGCTTGTAGTTATTGTTGCTGCGTATGCTGTTATTCCTGTGCATGTTGTTGCTTAAACTGTTGTGGCAGCTGCGGTTGCTGCTGTTGTTGGTGGCAGTGACTCCTGCGTTTGCAGCTTTTGCCATGGCTGCTTCTGATTTTGTTTTGCCTTTGCTGCTGCTTAATGGGTTGCAGCGTTGTCTTTTTTGCTGATGCTGTAGCGATTTTTTCTGCTCGCGCTCTTGTTTTTCTTTTTCTCGGCGGGCCTCTTGTTTTCGCTTAAGAGCATGCCCCAAGGGTTTGAGTTTGTCTTGAAGTTGTGAGATCTCTCGATAGTAGTTCTTAAAATTCTATGCAATATAAATGTATAATTTTAAATGACATAGTAAATTAAATTATTATTTTTTGCTTCAATTTTGCTATAGTTTATAAACAAAAAAACTCACAGTGGAAACATTTGTATAACCTGTAAACACCCATTAAGCAAAAAGATTGAAAAAATATGGATTTTAGAATTTCTTGAGAAAGATTTATCCAATCAATTTTCTTTTGTATGTACATTAAATATATATTTTAATGGAATCATCTATGGACTTGCTAATGCATGACGAAATAATGATGTATGAATAATATTTAAATGATGAATAGAAGCGAACATAATTTAATTAGTGTTATAATAATATGTTCACCAGTTTTCACATACATATATATTTTTACTCATTCCGCGTTTGCTGGTGTGTCTCCAATGTGTATCCTCAGAAATCGATCGTCAAGTTAAATGTCACAAATTATTCAACTATTCTTTTAGTTTTTTTTATGATTTAAAAGTATAATGGGATTAATTTATTCCCGGGTTTCGGCACCAAAAAATGTGCACAATGATTTTTGGGACTTCACGAAAAAAGTACAAATTCAACGAGTTTTGGTTTTTGTGGTTCTTTATTAGGCTGTCGTAGAATTCAAAAGCGAGTGAGCAACCATTCCTCAATTCTTTGATTACAATCATTCCTTTGTTATATAGGAAGGGGAATTTCGAAGATAATTTACCCCACAATAAAAAGTTCCACATCGAAAAGGAATTTGAATGAATTCGCAATCAATATTTTTAGTTCCAGTTTCTTATATAGTGTTACATCCAGGCTAGGATACGAAAAGATAAAACGTTATTCTATTTAAATAATCTTTATTAGTTCTCTTCCAATTTAATTCTTGATTATTATTCTAATAATTCACTTATTTAATTCAACAATTCACTTTCACAATTAATCAGTTTAAATACACAATCACTTTTCTCTTACTCAATACTTATACTTTTTCTCTATACTTTTCACTACTGTCATCTATCGCACTTCTTTATCGCGGTATTGGGTGCTCCTGCGACATCTATTTATATCTCCTAGTGACACCTCTCGAAATTTCCAGATTCCTTAAGTTCAGAAGGTTCGAGAAGAACATAATTATTTATTTCATAGCTATTCAAACCAATTATCGGTAATATGGCTCTCTACTAGATGGCGCTGCAACTTGACTAATTGATGCTGAATGTCACAGTTTGAGCAAACATGCAACAATATCCCCCTCTTAAACTTGTTCGCTCCGAACAAGCGCGTTTATATTATCACCATGGTAGCGATGGAGACGATCCACATGGGCAACTTTTAGCTTGACTCTTCCTCGCTGGATCCGGTAGACAACATCGTTGATGCGCTTCACTATCTTATAGGGTCCTTCCCAATCCTGCTGTAGTTTAGATTGAGGGTTGTATAGCCATTACAGATCTCCTTCCTGGAATCCTGTGGTGGTTGCTTTTGTGGCGTACCTCGCCTTCATGCGGTCGCTGCATATCCGAATCTTATCTCTAGTAATCGGATTAATGTTTCTGATGATTTCTCTGAGATCCGCAACATAATCATCTTCATTCGTTGCTTCATCAGTCGGGGATCCAAACATCAATTCATTAGGTAACCGGATGGTTAGACCAAAAAGGATTTCGGATGGAGTATGGCCTGTTGTGTTATGAACTGCGCTTCGATAAGCTAATAGGAACATGGGGATCTGCTTGTCCCAGTCCCGCTGGCAGTCGCCAACAACCTTAGAAAGGTGTTCGTTTAAGGTTCTATTGAAGCGTTCCACCATTCCGTCCGATTGTGGATGAAGCAGGGTTGTTCTTGTCTTCTTAATCCCTAGTAGCTGGCATACTCCTTGAAAGATCTTCGACTCGAAGTTTCGACCTTGGTTCGAGTGCAATTCCATTGGTACGCCAAATCTGCTTACCCAGTTGTGGACAATCTGCTCTACCACGGTTTTAGCTTCTTTGTTAGCTATAGCAAATGCTTCAGGCCATTTAGTGAAGTAGTCCATCACAACGAGGATATAGCGGTTTCCACTGTTGGTTTCTGGAAACGGTCCTGCGATGTCAACTACATTCCTTTCAAATGGCGCTCCAACGTTGTATTGATGCATCTTGCCTTGCATTTTCACTTTCGGACCTTTACTGGCTGCCAAGTGGCGCATTTTCGGCACCAGTTTTCGCAACTGTTGTTGCCACGATCAAAGCCAGGAGTTCCCGCCTGGTTATGCAATAGTTCTTCTCCGGCTTGGATAGCTCTTTACTGAAGTAGGAAACTACTCTTTCTTGGCCATCATGGATCTGCGAAAGAACGGCTCCGCTCCCAACATTACTAGCGTCGGCATCTACAATAAATGTTTTTCCTGGAGTAGGGTACGCTAGAATTGAAGCATCACACAGTTGGTGTTTGAGACTCTTGAAACTCTGATGAGCAAAGTAAAAATCAGAGCCGATCTTCTTAGGTTAACGTTTAGTGATAGACATAAAAAATAAAATATAATTCAGTATATGAAGACTTAGTAAAAGCGTTTAACTATGTAACACATATAGCATTAACATATGCTTGTAGTAGTGTAACAATATATTGTGCTTATTCCGTTTTTATTTAAACGGCCAACGAATGATAATTTTAAGAACAA
The DNA here is from genome assembly GCA_949715645.1 of Portevinia maculata. Taxonomy (NCBI): domain Eukaryota; kingdom Metazoa; phylum Arthropoda; class Insecta; order Diptera; family Syrphidae; genus Portevinia; species Portevinia maculata. The sequence continues at coordinate 206,991,944 of OX454526.1, read as the reverse complement.
GCGGCAACAAATTTAATCCGCTACGAACTGTTTTTTAACTAGCAAACTGTAATTAAATATCTCCAACAAAAAATATAAAGGCAAACCGTCTTCAACAAATTCTTTTTTCCAACTATATTCCATTTTATTACGGCTCTAACATTTATTACATGAAAGTTTTGAGTGTTGTTTATTGATTGGCATAAATGAGTTTAAATTACTACAGGGTAACCCAAACATACCGGCCCCTGTTGAAGGAACTTCACTATATTGAAGTTTATTCAAGATCAACAAAAGGTAACTTTAGGTTTGATCTGGTAAAATCGCTATTCGTCGAACCGCTCTTCGAATAATGCCAGACTTCGTCCGCACATCCACAACTCTAATCTTGCCATCGTCACCAGGTATAAGATTAACAATTCGACCCATATTCCACTGGTTGGATGGAGTGTTGTCATCCTGAATCAAAACCAACATGTCAACAGCCAAGGATCGGGGCACCCCTTCTCTCCACTTGGATTTAGCTTGCAGCTCAAGCAGATATTCTTTCTGCGAACGCTCCCAAAAGTGTTGGCGAAGAAGACTAACTCGCTTCCATCTCTCTATAGCACTGATGATCTTGGGGTCTTCGATGATAGGCTCCGGAATCGCGCGTTGTGAAGTACCAATCAGGAAGTGGCCTGGTGTAAGAGCTTCGGGGTCATTTGGATCTGAGGAACTTATTGAAATCGGTCTGGAATTGAGAACAGATTCAATTTCTACAATAAATGTATTAAATTCTTCACAATTGAATATAGTTTTGGACTACAAACGACGGAAATGAAATTTAAAAGATTTAACTGCGGCCTCCCACAGTCCCCCAAAATGCGGAGCTCGCGGTGGAATGTGTTTGAATTCCAACCCCTCCGCAGCGCACCAAGCTTGAATCTCATCACTAATTTGCTGCCTAAAGAATTTGGTTTTTAATTTTTCTAACTCTCGCCTAGCACCTGAGAAATTAGTTGCGTTATCGCAATATATTCGCTGCGGGATGCCCCGCCTAGCTACAAAACGCTTCAACGCTGCGATGAATGATTTGGTTGTGAGGTCTCCAACCATCTCGAGATGAACACCTTTACAACCAAAACAAATAAAAACAGCAACGTAGACCTTTCTTGGGGGACGACCTCTAACTCCTTCTGTTATGTAGTGCGGCCCACAGAAATCCACTCCGGAAACCATGAAAGGCCTCGTCAGTTCAACTCTGTCTTTTGGAAGACTACCCATGAAGTCGAGGATAATATTTAAAACAAAGCACGAATTTCTTGACGATACTAAGTGCCAACTTTCTGCATCCAATAATCCAAAACGTTTGCCGGATACTGGCAACGAGTGATTGGGCCCCAGCGTGAAGCTGCTTCTGGTGAAGATAGCGAACATAGTTCCGCACAAAAATGCAATTGCTCGGCAACAATATTGGGTGTTTTGTTCCATACCCTAGACTTGCATTATTGAGTCTTCCGCCTACTCTTAGCAATTTGAAATCCCCTTCTTTGCCTATAAATGGAGATAGGGCCTTTAAACTATTTTGTTTGGGAATCTCCTTGTTTCCCTTCAACAATCGTATTTCTGTTGGGAATGAATGTTGTTGGATATTCCAAATAAGACTCATGAATGTTTTGTGCAGTTCTCTTGCCTCAATTGGCCCTTTGTTCCTTGAGTTTCTTCCAACGATGAACCGACGAACATAGGCGAATATACTTAGAGTTTTTTGAAAATCATTGAATTTTGTAAACGCCTTTTCAAACTCCGTGCTTGCTTTTACGTTCACTAACGATACTTTGGTAGCATTAATCTCCTGTGGCTTGATTAAAATGGGTTTTTGTTTTAGCCAATTCTCTTTCCTTTATATAGGAAGGGGGGCCCTTTGAACCAGAACGATTTCAACAACTCATCCACTGGATTCGACTTGGATCCCACGTGTCTCCAAGTAGCTTGGTGGGATCCCTGTTGAATCCGTGAGACACGATTCGCAACAAATGTTTCCCACGCCGATGGATGCTTGGCTAGCCAATGAAGGACAATCTCTGAATCTGTCCAAAGATATACACAACTCAGCCGCGCAAAGTTCTAGCCTTGGAATCGGTTGTAACTTTCGAGGTCCCACTCTTGATTTTGCCACGAATAGCCTGACAGTGATTATTCCATCTACCACTGAACGAATATAAACGCAACATCCATACGCTCTCTTTGATGCATCTGCAAATCCGTGGATTTGAAAGTTCCCCGCTGGTACAATACATCGTTCCATCCGTATCTGCTTAAAATCTGTCAGCTGATCTTTAAAGGAGTTCCATTGCGTATGCAAATCCTGCGATAGGGATTCATCCCATGATACCTTCGATATCCAAAGATCCTGCAAAAACACCTTAGCCCTAACAATTATTGGAGAAATTAGATCAAGGGGGTCAAAGAGCTGGGACATTTCAGACAGTATGCACATAGTTATCCGTGTAGAAGTTGCGATTTTTGGTTCCAAGCAGCAAAACTCGTCTGATTTGGGTTCCCATACAATGTCCAATGCCTTAATGATGTCTGTGTCGTTGATCCTCAAGGGTTTTTCCTTTTCAACTTCCGGTATCCTTTCCAAAAAGGTTGGTTCATTGGAGAACCATTTGCGGATTTCAAACTATCCTCGTTCCAAGATATTCCGTACCTCTTCATATATGCGTGAAATTTCCTCAATGGTATTGCCTCCTGAGATGAAATCGTCCACGTAGAATTCTCCTTTTAGTTTTGCGGCACCAACTGGATACTCCTGGCTGTACTGTTCGGACAGGAAGGCAAGACACCTTGTGGCCAAGTATGGAGCACTGTTTGTGCCATATGTGACGGTGAGCAATCTATAAATCTCCAGCTCCTTGTCTGGATGATCTCGCCATAGGACACATTGATAGAACGTATCTTTGTCGTGAACTAAAATTTGGCGATACATCATTGCGATATCTGGCGTTAATGCAAACTTGTATCAACGAAACCTGAGGACGATGGCAATTAGTTCGTCTTGAATCACAGGCCCCTTCAACATAATGTCGTTCAATGCCAAATTCGAAGACGTTCGACTACTGCAGTCAAAAACAACTCTCAACTTTATTGTTGTGGAGTCTGGTCTAATAACGCACTGATGAGGAGTGATGTATTTCACTAAAGAATGTTGGGATTTAGGGACCTTTACTTTATGGCCCAGGTCTAAATATTCTTTTATGAAAGCGGCGTACTGTTGTTTTAAAAAAGTATCACGAGTAAGCCGTCTCTCTAATCATCAAAAACGCTTTTGAGCACAGCGCAACGAGTCTCCTAACTGCGTGTTCCCATCTTTGAATGGAAGCCTCACAACGAATCTACCTGCTTTATTTCTCCGAACTGTCTTGAGAAAATGGTTTTCGCATATAACTTCCTCCTCTCTCATTAACGGCTTTGAAGGCTGAAGAGTCTCTATTTTCCAAAATCGTTCAACTATGTCAGAAAGATGGAGTTCCAGACTCCGATTTTCAGCTACCACATTCATGACATGATGTGCTTCCAATTCTTGTCGTTTTAACCCTTCCTGAAACGACCCATCCGAAAAGTGTTTTTTGCAATGTTGGGTGGCCACTATCCGGCTTGATCTGCCCAAAGGACAACAGATCGAAGAACAGGTCTGCTCCTAGTAAGACATCCACTGCTGATGGGAGGTTAAAACTAGGATCCGCCATCTGCAAGTTTTTAGAAATTTTCCAGCTGTCGATATCCAGTTCCTCTTCAGGTTGTACACTGGTTATCTTAGGCAAAATAAGCGCTTTTACTGATGTTTCGAATGAAGTCAGCCTTGACTTAAAAACCATATGCGTGCTGTATTTTACCTCCACGTTCTTCGTTCCAACTCACACGAGTGCAATCTTTGAACAGCAGCTTCTGTTACAAAGATTAACTGAGACGCGGAGTCCAACAAAGCGCTGACTTCATGAAACTGTCCTCTGTTATCCCTAAGCTTAACTTGTGCCGTAGCCAAAATGACTTGGCTTGATTCTCTAGCCGATGAATGCAGAGAGGTGTTTACAGGGGTCACCACTTCCGGCTCTGCCAGCAAACGACCATCTCCCTTCGGTTTGTTAACGTATCTATTCAAAAGCATATTGTGTGCCAAACCACATACTTGACACTTAGGCGAGGTAAACAACTTTCTGACCGTGTGCCCAACACCTAAACAATTTATACAAAGCATCCGCTTTTTGACTTCAGTGAAGCGATCTGCGACACTCGGGCTCTGAAAAGCAGAGCACTTCTCAATGATATGCCCGTTTTTTTGCAGTACTGACAGCTTTGATTCGATGCAACAAGACTCGTTGTATTGTTGTTAACAACTTTCTTTGACCGGTTTTTTTTGACGGTGGTCTTGTGATGTAGCATACGACAGTGCGACGGTACGACGGTGATTTCGATTCCTCGATAACTTCCAAGTTTTGACACCTTCGCGACAGGACTTCTTCACACTGTCGCCATGAGTTCAGTTTGGAATAGTCAATTGATTCCTCCCATTTGACCAAAGAATCGGTGTCGAGTCTCTCACAGGTGATATCGATAATCAATGCATTTGCAATGGTTTCTATGGTTCCTATCGACTAACTAACGGCGTCTACTAATGACCTCAACTCGGTGGACACGCCTCGATTTACCTTGGGTAAATTAAACAACGATTTAATATGCTCATGGAGCATTAGGTTTTTATTATCGAATCTGTCATGTAGTCGACTGATATCCTTCGGATAATTTATGCTGTTCACCTCGAATTCCCTCACGGCTGCTAATGCTGCACCTTCCAGACTGCCCAGTAGGTAATTAAACCGCTCCAAATTGTCCAAACTTGGGTTGTTGTGAACCAATTTCTTGAAAATACCAATGAAGTTTGGGTACTCGGAATACCTACCGGAGAACTTAGGAATGGTTTGGGATTGGAGATTTGACCGAGGCAATCCTTGTGACATTGAAAACGACGTATTCAAAGCTTCCAGTGGGATGGTGGCTTTCACCCTCGCTATCAGCGACATGTCGATATACAAATCTTCCTCACTTGCCTCATTGCGTAGCCGTTCGATTTGTACTTGCGTATTCAGTATCAGCTTGAAGTACGACTCCAATATCCATAACATACATTCCAACTCAGGTAATGAAAGTGTATCTTTTTTGGTCTGTACCAACTGGCGAATTCGCGTTAAGCTTCCTTTTGTTCTTGACCGTAAAGATTTCAATTCGCTTAGCGATGATGGCCCTATACTTTCCTTTAAATCCCCGATGGCTTGCGTATTTGTTTCCATAGTGCATTTGACTTAATATGTCTCTTTTCGCAAATATTAATAATATATGTAGGTATAAGATTCAGTGCATATATTAGCCGTGTTTCTTTGCACGCGGATATAGGGATAATTTGAAACTGGCATGTAAAATACAACAACAACTTATCCTATATACGCTAAATTTAGCGGGGATAGCTATCGCCGCTGAGTCAGTTAGCGGGGATAAACAGTGCTTCCAAAACCCATTTGCTTCGTTTCTGATGAACCGATGCGATGAATTTTTCAGGAAATGTCAAAGTTTGACATCCTTACCATCTTACATCCACTTACACATCCCGCCGAATATTTTGTTCGTGATTTTATTATTATTTTTTTTCAAACTTCATTATAAAGGTAATTGAATTTAGCAAATCTGTTAATGTGAAATTGTTTTTCACAATTTTAGATTGGCATCAATTTCAATTGGCGGAAGTAAATATTTTTCAATTTCAGGATTTTCAATACAAATTTCTTAACTACAACTTACAGCTGTGTCACGGTGCATGTCATAGGTGCATGTGTGCTGCCAGGTTTTTTTTGTTGAATTCTTAAGCGGCGATTGTCGTTTTTTAATGCCATGCCTATATCCGCGTGCAAAGAAACACGGCTATTATATTATTAAGGAAATATAAATTGTAAAGTCGTTATGATAGTCTCTCTATTATTATCTGTGCCACAATTCGATGTTATTTTTTTTTTGTTCAAACTCAAATAAAATCTCCATCACCGTGTCCAACGACGAAATTAATGACAAATGTAGACGTTTTATTCGATTAATAAACTATAGCCGTGTTTCTTTGCACGCGGATATAGGGATGGCATCAGAAAACGAGCATCGCCGCTTAAGAATTCATCAAAAAAAAACTTGGCAGCACACATGCACCTATGACATGCACCGTGACACAGCTGTAAGTTGTAGTTAAGAAATTTGGATTGAAAATCCTGAAATTGAAAAATATTTACTTCCGCCAATTGAAATTGATGCCAATCTAAAATTGTGAAAAACAATTTCACATTAACAGATTTGCTAAATTCAATTACCTTTATAATGAAGTTTGAAAAAAAATAATAATAAAATCACGAACAAAATATTCGGCGGGATGTGTAAGTGGATGTAAGATGGTAAGGATGTCAAACTTTGACATTTCCTGAAAAATTCATCGCATCGGTTCCTCAGAAACGAAGAAAATGGGTTTTGGAAGCACTGTTTTTCCCCGCTTACTGACTTAGCGGCGATAGCTATCCCCGCTAAAGTTAGCGTATATGGGATAAGTTGTTGTGGTATTTTCGGGTATTTTACATGCAAATTTCAAATTATCCCTATATCCGCGTGCAAAGAAACACGGCTTATGTATGTAATGATAGTTTGTTTCGAATATCGAAGTTCGATGTTATTAGCAAAGCTTTTTAAATATCCCTTTGTTATTGTGACACCGATAATTAGTCGAGACGCGTTACCTGCATAAGCTAAGACCCAAACCATGTAGCTTTTTAAGAAAGGTGAGTTCACAAGTGGTAAGACTCTATTACTCCTCACGATTTCCAGCGACCGCCGTTTGATTAAAAGCTCCTTCTTGATATCTGGGGATTAAGCAAGTGTACATTAATTAAACTTCTTTTGGTTTTTGTCGTCTATGTCGAAAGCCTTGTACACACTGCAAAACTGCGATCGCCAACGATTGAAAAGATTCGTACAAATTTTTATTAAAATAGTCTGCAAATTATTTTCTATTAAAATGAGAATTAATATCCCGGGTTTCGCCGCCAAAATGTTCCGTTTTGGTTTAAACGGACAACGAATGATAATTTTAAGAACAAGCGGCAACAAATTTAATACGCTACGAACTGTTTTTTAACTAGCAAACTGTAATAAAATATCTCCAACAAAAAATATAAAGGCCCCTATTGCGAGTGGCGATTACTGATAGATGAGCGACATTTATCAATTGTCAATCGTCGATTGTAGATTTTGGTATTGTGAATGGTAATTGTGATTGACATTTGTCGATTGGCAATCGCTTGTTGTCGTTTAAATTTTTCTGATCGACTGTCTAGGTATTCGTGTTATGAAGAAGAATATGCACTTTAATTGTATTTAACCAACATACATGTTTGCAAACAATATTTTTGTTTTCTTTTTCACAGACAGTCGATCAGAAAAATTTAAACAAATTCGTTTTTCCAACTATATTCCATTTTATTACGGCTCTAACATTTATTACAGGAAAGTTTTGAGTGTTGTTTATTGACTGGTATAAATGAGTTTAAATTACTACAGGGTGACCCAAACAGTGCTGGAGATTGGAGAGATTCTTACTAAGGGTATGATTTAAATAAATTCTTCCAACACTCCCACTTTTATTTAAAAAAAAAAACTTTAGTTAATTTTAGGATAAATGCGAATAGCACAGCGAAAAAATTCAAACTTTTCTTTAGGTAGACTCTTAGTAAATATGTCGCCGTGTTGCTCATCTCATACTTGTCCCGTATAAAATGGTACCTTTCGTCGATGTGTTTGGTCCTTTTGTGGTACTCCGGATTTCTAATGAGTTTTATCGCGCTCTGGTTATCCACAAATAGAGTTGGTGTATCCTGCTGACGACACGCCATAATTTCTTGCAATAACTGATGCAGCCATAGTAACTGCTTTATTGCGTGTGCTGCTGCTATGTATTCCGATTCGGTGGTGGATAAGGCTACCGACCTTTGCTTCTCCGATGACCAGCTGATTGCTGCAGAACCCATTGTGAAGACATATCCTGATGCTGACTTTTCAAGTGTCAAGATCTCCAGCAAAATCGGCATCGCTGTAAGCAGAAAAATTGTTATTTACATTTGAAACAAATTTAATGCTATAAAATATGGTCCCTTTGACGTATCGCAGTATACGCTTTAGGGCCTTGATATGCTGATTATTGGGATACTCAATATATCTGCTTGCATTGTTTAGCGCATAGCAAATATCCGGACGCGTTGCGACGGCCAGATACATCAAACTTCCAACCGCCTCGCGATATGGAAATGACATTTTCTTGGTATCGTCGTTGATTTCCGCAGACTGCCGCTGATTCGATGGTGTTGAAACCTATGGTGTCGAAACCGTATTGTAATCCACCATCTGGAAACGTTCAAGAATCCTTTTAGCGTACCCTGATTGACAAATGTGCACAGTTCCATCAGAATAAAGGCTTATTTCCAATCCCACAAAGCATTCTGCATTACTCCATTTCACTTCGAACTCTTGAGAAGATCCTCAGAACTTGCTGCGATTAATCCATCATCTATGTATACTGCAAGGTACATTTTATCCCTTCTTTTTTGATAAATAAATACACATGGATCTGCTTGAGAAACTTGAAATTGAAAACGTTTAACAAAATCGCAAAATTTTTTGTTCCAGCATCGTGATGCTTGCTTAAGCTCATAAATGTTTTTAATGAGTTTACAGACCTTACCGCTTCCGTTTTCATATCCCTGAGGTTCATTCATAAAAACTTCTTCCTGTAGTTCACCATATAAAAAAGCGGTTTTAATTTCGAACTGCCTGAGAATGAGACCTACACTTGCTGCTATCAATAGAATGAGTCTTATTGATTCGAACTTTACTACCGGGCTGAATGTTTCCCGATAATTAATCCCATATTGCTGTGTAAACTCTCTTGCTACAAGCCTCGCTTTATACCTTTCCACCGTTCCGTCCGATTTGTAGTTAATCTTGTATACCCAGCGATTATCGATGATCTTTTTGCCATTAGGCAAATACGCAAGAGACCATGTTTTATTCTTTAAAAGTGAGTTGTATTCATCATCCATAGCCTCAACCCATTTAACCTTGCGTTTAGAGTTGATTGCATCCTCGAAACTCATTTTTTCTTCAAAATTTGCTACAAACGAAAAACAATCTGATGAGTAAACGTAACTCACTGGTTCCTTTTTCCGAAGTTTTTCTCTATAATGGCTTGTATCCTGAGTTCCATCATTCGGCAGACTTGGGCTTTTGATTTCTGGCGTTGTGCTGCCCGATGCATCGGCCCCTGTTTCATCTTTAATTTGAAAATTATCTGAAATACAATTCTTCGCTTGTATTGAACTGTCTGCTTCAATGATGGCCTCTGGCCTTTTTGATTTTTCTACGCACTCCCGAAAGATAACATCTCTGGTAATCTTGATCCTGTTTTGGGAATGACTCCACACGCGATATGCCTTGGCGTTGTCTGAGTATCCTACAAATACAAATTTTTCCGATTTAGGGTCCCATTTGCGACGTCTTTCTTTAGGTACGTGTACGTAAACCTCGGAACCGAATACTCTTAGGTGATCCATTCTTGGCTGAGCTTTGAACCAAATTTCAAAGGGGCTTTTATCCTTGACGGAACTCTTACCTGTGCGATTGAGCACATATATCACCGTGTTAACCGCCTCCGCCCAAAATTTTAGTCCAATATGACATGAAAAAATTAGCGCTCGTGCTGCCTCGACAATAGTTCTTATGTTCCGCTCTGCTCGGCCGTTTTGTTGTGGCGAATATGGAGCACTTCGCTGGTTACGAATACCCTCCTTCTGTATTATGTGCTCCATACCCTTGTTAATGAACTCCAGGCCATTGTCGCTTCGCAAGATTCTTATGCAGTGACCAGTTTCATTCTTAACAGATCGCAGCAACTGACTAAAAAACTTAATAACTTCAGATTTTTGTTGCATGAAATAGACAGTACGAAAGTGGGAAAAATCATCTTTGAGAAGAAGCAAATATTTCGAGCCACTAATAGACGTCTTCTGCATGGAACCACAGACGTCTGCATGCACGATTTGTCCATACCTCGTTGGCTTGCTCTCACTTCGAGGAAAAACTGCACGATTCTGTTTCCCAAAAATGCATCCTTCGCATAAGAAATTATCTTCGTCCTCAAACTTAATCTTTTTACGATTAATGGTTTTTTTTGTGATACCACACAATTTTTCCTGGTTTTAATTATTGTTTTCCGTCAATTCCTTTATTTTGTTTTGAATGAATAACCTTACATTCCTTACCACGTTAAGTGGACGGGTGGAGTTACAGCGCTGTTTCACGGTTAGCCACAACCGATCATCAGACTCCTTCTGTGGTGCTGGTCTGTCTTTTTCCTTCATTTTATCCCGAAATTCCATTTCTTCCACTGGGATTCGAACCTAGACCAGCGTCTTCTCAGGCAAGCACTCATGCACTGTACCATTGAAGCCACGAGTTTATCCAGTTTTTATTTCATTTATCTTGGACAAACTTTGCTTCTGTAAGTATATTATGTTATTCATTCTGGTTTTTTCTTTCTATGTTTTCTCTAATTCTATTCCATTTCGACAAGCAAAGTCGTCTGTGTTGCTTCTCTTTCGAGACGGTTTGGAGTAACTCCGCAGCTGTACCTCTTATTGCGAGCGTTAGCGCGACCGACTTTTCCTCGTTGTCCCACCTGCTCGCCATTGCAGCTGCTTCAAACTGTTTCTTATAAATTGGCCATGATGTTTGACCATCGAAAAAAAGGAGGCTGCATCGCTTTCCTTCTCGGGCAGGCCGCAGAATATTCTCGAGCCTTCTGCCTCTTCACTTTCTCGAGCTCTTTAGCCAAGTTCTCGAAGTTTGTCTCATGCTTGCAAAACGTCTGATGGATTTCGTCAAATTTGGTTTCAACCTTCTCGAACCTATGGTCAATTTCTTCGAATTTTCCTTCGAGAACATTTTTAAAATCTTCCACAGCGCTCTTTTGGGCGGCAACTGTGGAATTCTTTTGTTTTTCGAATTTCGAGTCCATTGATTCCAATTTGGAATCTAGAGAATTCTTCTGTTCATCCAATTTGGAATCTAGTGAATTTGTCTGTTGTTCTAGGGAATTCTTCTGTTCATTGAACTGAGAGTCTATAGAATTCTTCTGCTCATCAAACTTGGCCAGAAGTAATTCCATCATAGCAGTCATATCAACGCCTGTACTTACTTGTTCTTCTGCTACGTCAAACAAAACGGACTTGGGGTTTTCTCCTTCGTTTTCAACAGCTTCCTACAGTCGAAGCACCAGATCACTTTTTCCTCCAGATGTGGAGAGATTCCGCTTTTCTAGTTCAGCTTTTAACTCCGGTATACTGAGCTGTAGTAGTTTCAATGTGCGGCCCATTTTTGTTTTCGTTTTTTTTTTAAACTAATTCACTTCACTTTAATTTCACACTGAATACGTTTTATCCCACTTCTGACACCAATGTTACATCCAGGCTAGGATTCAAAAATTTAAAACGTAATTCTATTTAATTAATCTTTATTAGTTCTCTTTCAATTTAATTCTTTATTATTATTCTAATAATTCACTTATTTAATTCAACAATCCACTTTCACAATTAATCACTTTAAATAAACAATCACTTTTAACTTATTCAATACTTCCACTTTTTCTCTATAAATTTCACAACTAGAATGTCTTCGGTGCTCCTGCGACATCTATTTATATCTCCTAGTGACACCTCTCGAAATTTCCAGATTCGTTAAGTTCAGAAGGTTCGAGAACAACATAATTAGTTATTCTGTAGCTATTCAAACTGCTTTTCAAATGCTGCCAATTATCGGTAATATGGCTCTCTACTAGATGGCGGTGATAGATGGATGCTGAATGTCACAGTTTGAGCAAACATGCGACAATATCCCCCTCTTAAACTTATTCGTCCCGAACAGGCACGTCAATATTTTCACCATGGTAGCGATGGAGACGATCCACATGGGCAACTTTCAGCTTGCCTCTTCCTCGCTGGATCCGGTAGACAGCATCGTTGATGCGCTTCACTATCTTATAGGGACCTTCCCAATCCTGCTGTAGTTTAGGAGACATGCCTTTTCGGCGATGAGGGTTGTATAGCCATACCAGATCTGCCTCCTGGAATCCTGTGGTGGTTGCTTTTGTATCGTACCTCGTCTTCATGCGGTCGCTGGATATCCGAATCTTATCTCTGGTTTTTCGATGAATGTTTCTGATGATTTCTCTGAGATCCGCAATATAATCATCTTCATTCGTTGCTTCATCAGTTGGAGATCCAAACATCAATTCACTAGGTAACCGGATGGTTCGACCAAAAAGGATTTCGGATGGAGTATGTCCTGTTGTGTTATGAACTGTGCTTCGATAAGCCAATAGGAACATGGAGATCTGCTTGTCCCAGTCCCGCTGGCAGTCGCCAACAACCTTAGAAAGGTGTTCGTTTAAGGTTCTATTGAAGCGTTCCACCATTCCGTCCGATTGTGGATGAAGCGGGGTTGTTCTTGTCTTCTTAATCCCTAGTAGCCGGCATACTCCTTGAAAGATCTTCGACTCGAAGTTGCGACCTTGGTCCGAGTGCAATTCCATTGGTACACCAAATCTGCTTACCCAGTTGTGGACAATCTGCTGTACCACGGTTTTAGCTTCTTGGTTAGGTATAGCAAATGCTTCAGGCCATTTAGTGAAGTAGTCCATCACTACAAGGATATAGCGGTTTCCACTGTTGGTTTCTGGAAACGGTTCTGCGATGTTAACTGCAATCCTTTCAAAGGGCGCTCCAACGTTGTATTGATGCATCTTGCCTTGCATTTTTACTCTCGGGCCTTTACTGGCTGCGCAAGTGGCGCATTTTCGGCACCAGTTTTCGACATCGTCTCTTGCGTGGATCCAGTAAAAGTGTTCTCGCACTTTTTCGAGTGTTTTATTTACTCCCAAGTGACTTCCGGACACTCCATCATGCAGTTCCCTAAGCACTTCGTTGACTTTTGCTCTGGATACCACAAGTTGCATCACGGCTGATGTTCCATCCGAACTTTCCCATTTTCTTCTCAAAATGCCATCCTGAACATGAAGTGAGTCCCATTGTGCCAAGTATGCCTTCAGTTCCGGACTCTTATTGGAAATCTGCTGCCAGTCCGGCTTACCCTCATGTTCCTTCCAGGCGAGAATCGGGTCGATATCCGGATCTTTCTGTTGAGCATTCCGGATCTCCCGTGCACTCCAGCCGCAAATGGGCTCAGCTCTCAACCGTTGGACTGATACTTTATCTTTCTCCTTCTGGCGTACGCAATATTTACAATCAGCCTTGCAGGGTCGACGGGAGAGGGCATCTGCGTTGGAGTGAAGAGTTCCCTTTCGGTGCTGTATCTCGTAGTCATACATCTGCAGCCGTTCAATCCACCTCGCGACTTGTCCTTCAGGGTTCTTAAACTGCAGCAGTCACCTTAGAGACGCATGATCTGTACGCAGGATGAATTTCTGCCCATATAAGTACTTGTGGAAGTGCTTTGTTGCCACGATCAAAGCCAGGAGTTCCTGCCTGGTTACGCAATAGTTCCTCTCCGGCTTGGATAGCACTTTACTGAAGTAGGAAACTACTCTCTCTTGGCCATCAATGGATCTGCGAAAGAACGGCTCCGAGCGTCGGCATCTACAATGAATGTTTTTCCTGGACCTACTCTAGAATTGAAGCATCACACAGTTGGTGTTTGAGGCTCTTGAAACTCGTTTCGCATTCACCTGACCATTTGAATGGTTTTCCCTTTTCCGTCAGTTGATGCAAGCTCTTCGCGATCCTTGCAAAGTCCTTCACAAACCGCCTGTAGTAAGTTGCAAGTCCCAGGAAGCTTCTCAGTTGGTGTTTGTCTTTGGGAACGGGCCAATTTTTCACTGCATCGACCTTCTCTGTGTCAGTCCTTACTCCCTCGGACGAGATGATGTGCCCCAGATATTTTACCTCAGATCTAAAGAGATCACACTTTTTCGGGTTAGGCTTTAATTGTGCACTTCGTAGTCTCTGGAACACTTCCTTCAAGTTATCTCGATGTTCTTCAAACGTTTTTCCAACCACGATGATATCGTCCAAGTAGACCAAACACGTTTTCCATGTTAGCCCCAGCAAAACACGCTCCATTAGACGCTCAATGGTTGCCGGCGCGTTACACAGTCCAAATGGCATTACTGTGAATTGCCAGAGCCCGTTTCCTGCTGTGAAAGCCGTTTTCTCACGGTGTTCCGGATGGATCTGCACTTGCCAGTAGCCACTCTTCAGATCTAGAGTGGAAAACTATCGGGCCCCAGAGAGTGTATACAGCGTATCGTCAATCCATGGTAGAGGGTAGCTATCTTTTTGGTGACATTATTCAGTTGGCAATAGTTTACACAGAACCGAGTGCTGCCATCTTTCTTTTTGACTAGAACAATTGGAGATGCGCATCTCCAGTGACTATCCGGTGTTGTACAAGGTTTGTTCGGCTATACTCGCAGTCCCGCGAAGCGAATATATCAGCAAACTCGTTGATGAAGTTCCCTGCCATGGCTTGCTGGTCCTGATTCAGATCGCAGTGCTGGAATAAAGTTCTTTTCACCTCAGTCATTCCCATTGGTGAACGAGGCTTTGCAACACCTTCATGGGATAGTTTCGTGATGGCAGTAACCGGTACACACTTTCCAACCATTTCACCTTGCTTCAATTTGACGCTTTTGTGTTCCGCATTAAGAACTCGTACGGGAACCATATTGTTCTTCGGCTCGACAAGCATTTTTCCAACCACGCAGTTTCGGCAGTGGTTGTCTTCTGGCTCAACTAGAAAGAATCGGTGGGCCCCAGGATCACCTTCGAGCTTTGTCCAAATCAGTGTCTCTGAAGAAGGTGAGGACTTCGTCTTTACTAATGACTGTTCTCAGGGATGTGGGGTTCTCGTCCACGTACACCATCGGAATCTCTACGTTTCGATACTTGAGTACTTGCATACCAATATCCAATACTACATCATGCGCCTTCATGAAATCGATTGCAATGATGCATTCGTCATATATATTAGCTACTAGGAAAGCGTGGGAGAATGCTAATCCTGATAAATTTATTGTTAGTATGACCTCTCCATACACTTTCGCTGTCGCTCCTGTTGCTGTTTTCAGACAGTAACTGCTGGTGTCTTGCAACCAAGACTGACGGACGATGTCCCTCCTTATAATGGAAGCGGTGGCACCGGTGTCGATGGTTGCCACGCACTTATTTTGACCGATATAGGCTTCCACTGTTAGACTCTGGTTTCCACTTCTGGTTTGGGAGACTTGAATTGTGGTCATGGGGTCGTCGATTCCGGAAACCAACTTCTGCCCCGCGAAGCTGATCCTTTCACGTTTCCCGACTGCTGGTTCTGCGAAGCTATATCTGCAGGATGGATGTTATCACTTCCAGATGCTTCTTCGTTGCGCCTACTAGGCCCGCAATGTGGACAACTGCCTTGTCTGGGTGGAGCTCTGCACTGTCTCTGTAACTGACCTATTTTGTTGCAGTTCCAGCAGCGCATTTGACCTCAGTTACCTCTGTTCCGGTCTACGATGTCTGCTCTTTGACATGAGCATTCAACGGCTGTCATTTCCCTTACGCGGTGGAACACATGCGGCGCCTGATCAGCAGCTTGCATTGTCAAGGCAAATGCTAGGGCCTCAGCGAGAGTTCTCTTTCCAGCCATTCTTACGGCCATTTGCAGTTGTCTATCTTCAATGGCTTGGATAAACGCCTCCACAGCCATTTCATTGATGAGAACCTCACCAGCATTAGGATATGACAAATGTGCCAGACGTTCAATATCTGCTTGCAGCTGTTGGAGTGTTTCTCCCGTCTTCTGGACTCTACTGCGTAGCTGGACCCTGTACACTTGCTGCATATGCTCATCACCGAAGCGCATCTCTATAGAATTGACTAAGGCGTCGTAGTTGTGTTGCTTCTCTTTTGAGACGGTTTGGAGTAACTCTGCAGCTGTACCTCTTAGTGCGAGCGTTAGCGCGATCGATTTTTCCTCGTTGTCCCACCTGTTCGCCATTGCAGCTGCTTCAAACTTTTTCTTATAAATTGGCCATGATGTTTGACCATCGAAAACAGGAGGCTGCATCTCTTTCCTTCTCGGGCATGCGCAGAATATTCTCGAGCCTTCTGCTTCTTCCCTTTCTCGAGCTCTTTAGCCAAGTTCTCGAAGTTTGTCTCATGCTTGCAAAACGTCTGATGGATTTCGTCGAATTTGGTTTCAACCTTCTCGAACTTGTGGTCAATTTCTTCGAATTTTCCTTCGACAACATTTTTAAAATCTTCCACAGCGCTCTTTTGGGCGGCAACTGTGGAATTCTTTCGTTTTTCGAATTTCGAGTCTGTAACGGACTGCCGTTACATTACAGGTTGATTTCACCATGCGGCTGAACGAGGTGGACTCTTCCAACCGAGCCATGCTTCTTTGGCCTGGGTGTAACTGGCATCTTCCAAATTCTCGTCGTGTCCTACGTTGCCGCCACCTGTAACATAACAGCCCCCTCTTACCCTTGAACCGTGGATGATGATGGATTATCATCCTACCAAATGAACCTTACCTTATCCTCTTATCCAATGAAGAGAAAAAAAATACAGGACCAATGGTGCCCCACTGTCCCCTACAGCTTCGCTGCACGGGAGAACTGGAATACTACCTTTGGGTCGACTGGTCCCCGCTTACAGGCGACTAGGACACAGCCGACCTTAACGACTGGGAAGAGGGGTGTTTGGCCACTCACAGCCAGGCATGGGTACCGCCCCGCGCTAGCTCGCCGGCGGGCGTGAATCCTTGTCTGTGAGCCCAAACTGGGGTTACCTCTATTTTTACATGCCTTCAAAGAACAGCAGCTCCTTCCTGGAAAACCAAGAACCAGAAAAGGAGCTCTCTTCCTCCGTATCCAATGGACCGATGGACTTCCATTGCTAACCGTTCGCGGAGAGAGAGAGAGTGCGAGAGTGGTATTGCTACCACGGTCGCTTTGGGTGGCCCGAAGGGCCAGGAGGCCTGATTGACCTTGAGAAGCGAGAGAGATGCGCTCTATCCAGCAAGCTGGATGAAGCTAGAGGGAGAAGTAGATATGTCGGAAGAGAGAGAGAGAGAGAGAGAGTGGAGGAGAAGGTGATGAATCTCCCCTGTGCTGGCCCACCCCGCCACGTTTCCACATGGACTCCTTGGTCACCGCGCCGCACTATCGGCGATGACCCCTAATTTGGAAGGGGAGATAAGCCTCTTCAGCCTCTGTTGATGCCTACTCCCGTTGGGTTGAACTTCCTTCAGCTCACTTCCCGTTGCGGACATACGACCCCCTCCTTAGAAGGATTATTAAACCGCCATACCTAGACGTTCGGACTTCGATGTAGATAAGTCCATCCAAAAGAAAATAATTAACCAAAGAATGAACACAGAAAAACTAAGAATATGCTTTATCATGAAAACGCTCTAAGCGCGTACTAATATATTCGATCATAATTCAGGAAACGAAATCAGAACAAACTTAAGATAAAACTAAAAATCTATCTTACGTATAGATCCGCCTCAAAGACAGAAGATCAAAATTAATTGGAAAAAAAACTTAAAGCTACCTTAAATGCTTCCGAATTGTGGAAAGTATGACGTTAAATCGTAAAATGCTTATGTACTGCACTTTGGTCTTTCTCAATACGCCCTCTTATTCAAACGATTGAAGCTTGAATAGAAAAGGACTCGACTCCTTGAGTAGGATGACTTACACCGACACAAAAAAAAACTTTGGACGCGATCACGATTCTTACCATTGCCCTTCGGTGGTTGGGTATATACCGAATGACAAGCTATCTTCGAGATATAAACAACAAAAAAAACACGAATGATTATTGAAATCCTTTTCGGATGCCAAAAGAATGGAAACAAACCGTCCACAAAACAAAATGTAACCGAAACTAAAACGAAATAAATTCGCGATGGGACGTTCTTTACTACACCTCTACCCGAAATTCAATAGAGCGTTCTTTAATACGCTTGACCCGAAGAATTATAAATATATTTATGTATGTATATAGGCGAAAAGATGTATATATATATATATATGTAATGTTATCAATATTTTTAAAGGCCAACACTAATGACTTACATGGATACTCCAGACGATGTGCGCACACTGCCGACGTTCCTGTTGGATTTTGAAGAGTGTAGGATGTTACTTGCATATATATATAAATATAATTCCCTAAGTACTTGCATCGACATGCTTAAATCAATTTAAAATTCCTCGCTCTATCCGAAGCGAAACAACAAAAAGAAAACTTTATACAACCGATCGCTTTTCTTCACTTTTACGTTAATTTTTTTCCTCTTATCCACACCCAGATGTATCTGCGGGGGTGTGAGGATCTGAGAAATGGACCATACTACTTCTTCTAGTTGGTTGGTTATTAATTCTGCACTTTTTCTTTCATTATCCACCGCTCGTACGGAACGATGTTCCTTGAGTGAATCAAATATACCGCGTTACTGATGGAAATTCCCGGACTGGCACGCCGCCGATGGCTGCTTAACCGCGCTACTAGGATGCTGTTCTTTCGACGAACTAAATCTGAGTTCCCAGAGGGGGAGATAAAGATCTTGGTTCGCGATTTCTTTATGTACGTATGTACGAGTACGTGTATTTTAAAAGTATAGCTACTCTACGATAAATTATTTAGGAATATAAGCTACTCTATGAATAAGCACACTAAAAAAAAAGATTGATGAATGCTGGACTGCGGGTGTTGGTGCGATAGGTCGCTTGTGACCTACTGCGCTGATGGTGGAGTCGCTTCTGACTTACGCCTGCTGATGTTGGAGGGTAGGGTCGCTTGTGACTTACTGCTGTAAAAGGGCCTTGCCGAACGGCTGTAAAGGGGCCGTTCTGGCTGCTGCTTGTCGCAAAGCGACACTAAGCCTGGGCTGATTGTTGCGTATGAAGGGCCCGCGTAACTTTTTATTAACTCGCCTGGTCGCGAAGCGATTCTTCGAAGGGGCCGCGTAGTATATTCGGCGCGAGGTTTATGAAGGGCCCGCGGAGTATATTCGACGATGCTTTCGCCGTGCAAAATTGTGAAGGGGCCGCGTAGTATATTCGGCGCGAGGTTTCTGAGCAGAGACCGCGTTATTTCGCTTGGAGCTCGCCTGCCTGCCCCCTCTCGCTTACGCTAACTGTGCCGACGACGTGAATGTCGTGTGACGCCACGTGCCTGCCGAGCCTGTGTGAACAAAATGGGATTAATAGAATTCTTCCACGGGGTTGAACAATCACGAGGATTCCCTCGTGATGTCACACAAATGGAATGCCTACCTTCTTTTACTGGAATCTGCCCTAGGGACTGGAGTCTGGGCTCCTGTGTCCTGTTGCTCCTAACTGCGGCCGACACACGACGTGATGAGGCTGTAGTGGTGCGGAATAGGAGGAAAATTAGTTTCCGTCCTTCATGCGCGTCACACTTACTCACCTTAGCCGTTTGCTTAAGGGGGCAGCTGGGATGGAGATGCTCTCTCTGCCACTGCTGGAATCTTCTTCCAAGCTTCCTGCGATCGTTCTGACCGGGATTTGGCGTCGGTCCAAACGTCTGGACAACGTGGATTGCCCGTCGCGGAATCCGATGAAAAACTTATTTTCCTCGCCCGTTCCTGGTGAGATGGCTAAACGGTCGAGGGATTATTCTCGTTCTCCAGCGGTGGGATGACTTATTCCTCGGTCGAGTTCTTTTTCCGATGGCCGTTGGATTTGAAAAGACCAACGAAACCACGAGATGATGGGCTGCTGGTCTGGTTCGTTCTCGAATTTCTACTTTTTCGTTGACATTTGCCCGAAGGCCGGATGATTGCGTTCAGCCGTCAAATTCCTTGTTTGTTCGTTGATTCGAGGATGTGTTCGCTTAAGGGTGCGTGCGGTGCTGTGTGAGACAGCAACTTTTGCTGATTTGCTGCTGTGCCGTGGGTATTCTGCTGTAATGAGTGCACGGCGGGAATTCGTTACACACCTTAAAGCTTTCCGAGTCTTGCGAGAGAAACTGTCAAGGAACACGCATGCCTGCCGATGCCTCGGGACTCTATTGGTGTGTCCTCGAGTCTCGTGCACAGGCTGAACTATCCGGGCCTGTTGTTCGCGTACTCTGGGTGTTGATATCTGCTGTAGATGTTCTACTCCCTTGTATATCTCTTAATTTTGATGGATATTCGTGTCTTCTTTTGGTTTTTGCCTATTTTAAATGACCATAGGTGGTCGAAATTGAAAATTGTAGTTTATTTGGATTCTTATTTGGGGATGGTGGGATAAAATTTGTTCGTCTCCTCCGGGGATATAGGATGGGATAGGGGTGTGCGATTATATGTCGCTCGCTGCGGATGCAGATTGCTCTTATCTTCTAATGTCTTTGGAGTGCACCATTCCCAGGTCATGGCCTTGCTCGTCTTCAAGTTGGTACAAGTTTCCTATGACCTTAACGATTCTAGCTTTTATGAATTTCCGACAGAACTTCGCGTTTATTCCTTTTGGGAAATTACTCAATACGTGATTTCTCTTGTAGACATTGTCTCCGACTTTGTACTTGACTGGGTTGCAACGAAGGTTGTAACGCTTCTCGTACTTGCCGTGGGCCTTTTCCAACGCTTTCTTGACGTGGGCGTGGAGGATGTTCATTTTACAGGCCTTTGGTACGAATGCTAGTTCCGAATTATTCAATCCTTCAAGTTGCCTAAGCAACTTGTAGTCGCTGCCGTGTTCTATCATCCGCTGGCCGAAAAGCGCTTCGTAGGGCGACATTCCGGTGGCCGAGTGGATCGAGGTCCTCAGAGCTCTGCCTATCGGGTGTATTTGGGCGTCCCAGGACGAGTGGTCCGGGCCGATGTACGCTCGAATGGCTGTAAGGATGGAACGGTTTACTCGTTCGCTCGCGTTCGCTTGGGGCGAGTATGCCGCGGTTCGCAAATGTTTAAAACCGAGTGCGAGGGCGAAGTTGCCGAAGTCTTTGCTGGCGTATTGCTGTCCGTTGTCTGAGAGCCAAGTTTCGGGGACTCCAAAAATGGAAAATACCTCGTCACGAAGAAATTGTATGGCCGCTTCGGAGGTCGCTCTACGAATGGCCTTAATGATGACAAATTTTTGAATTTGAATTTGAATTTGAATTTTGAATTTTTATTTCATTTCAATTTCTATTTTACTATTTACAATTTTATATTATTACAATATTATAATTTTATACAGCAATTCTTATATAAAGGTTTTAATTAATGATAAAAACTGTAAAGAGAAATTTGGTACATTTAACCATGAATTATTAATTGAAATGGTGTATCCTATACACTTTGTGGTAATATTACCAGTTTCAAGTGTATTATTCATAAAAAAAAAACTACTTTTTCATCGATATGAAGAGCCGCAATAAGAATGATATGAAAGAGCAATGAAAGAAAGTTGAGGAATAAACAAAAAATATATATATATATAATATAATATTGGGAGGCAATTTAAAATTAAATATGGGTTTGTATGGGACAATCCAAAATTGATAATGCAAGCAAAAATATCTCTCTAAGCTACTATTAGAATCAAATCCTCTACACCTGATCTGGATAATAGCCAAATTCTAAGATTTTTAAGGAATTTATTAAAGCCGACATTTCTGCATAAATCGGCAGGAAGTTTGTTATATATATGTGGCGCTATAACAGTAATGGAACGTCTAAAATATTCCGTTCTAGCTCTTGGGACTACAACATTATTTGTTGATCTTAATGAATAAGTTATATTATTTCCAATTAAATTGTTATAGCCACCTCGCAGGTAGAACAGTCGCAATACTTTATATACGTATAAATGCCTAAGCGGCAATACTTTGATTGACTCAAACAATGGAAATGATGGCTCCCACCTTGGCTTAAACAACATTACTCTGATTATCTTTTTCTGGGCTGTAATGACAGGCTTCAGAGTACTAATGTAAGCACTACCCCAGCAAGAAATACCATATTCCAAACGAGAATTAACTAACGCGTAGTAAACTGATGTAAGTAGATTTGGTGGCAACAGCTTACGCAAGTGAAATATTTTACTTAGAGCAAAATACATATATTTTTTTAAGTTTTTAATATGTGCTTTCCAATTGAGTTTTGAATCAACAGTAACTCCTAGATATTTAAATTCGGAAACAGATTCTAGCTGCACGCAGGAATCATTGCAGTTATGATGATCGCAATTTGCGTTATGTAGGCCAACTCCTTGGATTGATAACCCATTTGAAAGAGAAAAACACATAACTTTAGACTTGCTGCTAAGGACCATTTGGTGATGCCTAAACCACCTTGTCAAAATAGCTAGGTCAGTATTCATTTGGATTTTTACCGTTTCTAGAGAGGAAGCAGCATACGACAGAACCAGATCGTCAGCAAAAGCGATAATGGATCCATTTAGTGACAGTTTAAAAATAGAATTTATATAGAAAACAAATAGTAATGGTCCAAGGACTGATCCTTGAGGAACCCCTGTATCAGGACAAGAAATTGTATCACTCAAGGTTGCATTTGCGCGAACAAGCTGTGTTCTGTTTTGAAGGTAGGATGAAAACCAGTTCAAAATATTATCTCTGAATCCATATCTGTAGAGAATCTTCAACAACAATTTATGATTGACGAGATCAAATGCCTTAGTCAGATCGAGAAACAGAGCAGCAGTTTTGTTGCTTTTATCTAATCCCAGGTTTACATTTTCCAAAAATGATTGAATGGCATCTTCAGTAGATTTCCCTTTCATAAACCCAAATTGGGATGTACTAAGGAATTTATATTTATCACAAAAACGTATCATTCTTTTAGTTATTATTTTTTCAAAGATTTTGGAAAAGACTGATAATAAGGAAACTGGTCTGTAATTGTTTGGGTCACATTTGCTACCTTTTTTATGAATTGGAATAATAATTGCTGTTTTCAGGCACTCTGGGAATATACCGCTTTCAAAACTGTAGTTTACAAGAAATGTTAAGGGTTCAATGATAAAATGACTAATATTTTTTATGACAGTGCTACTTAGGCCATCTATACCACAAGAGTTCTTCGATTTGAGATTGGAGATCACTTGAAGTATATCAGCTTCAGTCACTACACCAAAGAAGAACGACGATAAGATTTCGTTATCAAGAAGAGATTCTTGATGAAAATTGTCTAGGCTGCATGAGGGACTAGGTTTATTACTTTCGGACACATTTTTAAAAAATATATTAAAGCCATTTACAATTTCTTTATCACTTTCGGATAACTTGTTTTCTGAAAACTTTATACATTTTAGGCCATAGTCCTCTTTATTTTTGCCTAACAGATTATTTATAGTATTCCATTGTTGCTTGGGATTATACCTATTTTCGTCGAACTTTCTTTTGTAGTATATTTCTTTTTGTGTACTTATTAGTTTATTAATCTCCTTTTGCATTTGTTTGTATGCATTTTTTATATAAGGTAAGTGTAAGTTGTTCTTGTTCATTGTGTAATAAGTATTTTTAGCGCTTATTTTCTCGCAGATATAGTCAGTCATCCATGGCTTGATTCTTTTATATTTACGTTTTTGTTTTACGAACTTGCTTGCAGAAACATGGACAGAGAGAGTACTTACGAAGTTACTAAAAGCGTTTGAAGGACAGTTACAACTATATACATTACTCCAACTTTCCATTGAGAGACATTCGCGCAAAGCCGAGTAGTTAATTTTTTTATGGATTTGCGTTTCTAAGATTTCGTCTGTTCGTTCAGAGTTGATAAATATATCCAGAAAGGATACAACAGTAGCAAAATGATCAGTGATATCCCATTCAAGAACGATTGGACGGACTTTATCAAGGTTTTTTGCCCGAATAAAAATATGGTCAATACATGTTTTAGTGTTTGGAGTTACTCTCGTTGGCACATTTATCAAAGATTCAAAGCCCAGAGAAGACAAAAGGAGCACATAATTATCACAACCAGTAGGAAAGCCAAGTATATCTATATTTATATCGCCAACCATACAAATATTGTGACTGTTCATTCCGGTAATAAGGTCTTCAATATCTTTTAAAAATATATCTTGATGAACAAACTGGAGCCGATATATGCAAAGAATGTCAATCAAAACATCATTATGAAGTTTCAGTTTTACAATAATGCTATCAGCACTACCCAAATCAGGTGAAAGAACCTCCTCAACAACAATATTCTTTTTCACAAAAATTGCAATTCCACCTGCCGGATATTTATCATTACATTCAGCGTATGGTATGTAACCCGGAATTGAATAGTAACTTAATTCATGGTCATAAATCCAAATTTCAGATAAAACTATTATATCAGGAAATATTTTAAAGGAATTGTTTAAATACATGCAGAAGCTATCAAAGTTTTTTCTCATACTTCTAATATTTAAATGAAAGACAGTCAGATCATTTAAGGATGAATCATAATAACTAGAGCCAGTAAAGATATTACTACTTGTGCTACTACTACAGAGATCAAATAATTCATTACGTTGAGATAACATTGCATGTGCTAAAATTATTTAATCATAAATGGTTCAGATCATCATTGCATCTGATGAACTTGATCTCCATACCAGCAGCCTTACGCATCATTATTGTTCCTTGTCTCACCCAGAGAAATTTATAATTGTGATTTTGTTTTGCCATTTTCGCCTCCCTCAGCAAAATTTTCGTATCGTGAGATAGCCAATCGTTAATATAAATGTTACCTTTGCACGAAGTAAAACACTTTTCAGCTCTGATCGGCGCTTTCTTAGCATATGAAGCAGCCAAGATTTCCTCTTTCACTCGCCTGCTGCGAAGCTGCACAATCATAGTACCAGTTGTTTTTCCCCCAGTCTTCCTTCTATAGCAGACATCCACATCGTTCTCAGCTATTTGTACATCGACGCCTTTGTTGACGATTTGGACAGCCGTTGCACGCACATTTTCGTTCTCCAAAAGAGGCACTTCACGCAGTTCAATGTAATTTGAGTGACACAAATATTCTGCACTCTCAAGTCTCTTTTTTGTTGCTTTGAGCTCAGCTTTTATTTTTTCATTTTCTTTTTTGACTTCTGCTAATATTTGTGTCGTCTTCTCTAATGCGCTGATTTGTTGCTGCATAAGAAGCAGTGTCTTTACAGTGTTATCAAGTGTTTTTTTTATCTCGATAACGTTAAGGTGAATGCCCTCTAGTGATATTTTGCAGTTTTCCTCTCCTTCAGTATTCATACATGATGACATCGAAAGTCTACGCGGGTTGTTTCTTTTTTGTTGCAAACAGGTATTACACGTCCATGGTTTTTTCGATTTGGATATAAAGTCTACATCAGTAGGTTTAAGTTTAACACACTCCGCATGCATTACAAGTTGGCAATCACTACACTTTATATTGCACGCGTCTCTTCCGATTCTTAACGTACAGATATTACAACTCATTTTGGTTTAATATTATTCACTGCTCTCACTTACACGTCTTTACTCATTGGCGACTCATTGGCGACACTTGATCGAGCGCGATGATGACATGAGTGTTTCCTCGCTTCGATCGCGGGTACGGACCCAGGAAGTCAGTGTAGACGTGTTGGAATGGTCTGTCTACCACAAAGCCTTTTCCCATCTCCGCTCGTAGGGAGGTGTTGGATGCTTTCGTCGTTTTACAGACTTCGCAGGTGTCGATGTACTCTCTTACTTGCGCGGCCATGTTTGGCCAATAAACTTGCGCCCGCAGCCTATACAGTGTCTTAGCTACGCCTCCATGAGAGGCTTCCGGTGGGCAATGAGCCATGCGAATCAGTTGGTCAGTTAGCGCGGCTGGAATCCATAGCTTCCAAGGTTGCTCGTCGTGGAGTGGATTGCTTGTACTAGTTTGGATCTTCTTGTACACAAAATGGTTTGTGACCCGAAGATCCGGTAGCTGGTTTTTATTATCGCCGACGCTGTCGACGATCTGACGGTATTGCTCCGAGTGGAAACTAGGGTCCGTCAGGTCAACGTGCAGTCGGTGAGCCCGCTCGGTATCGAGTCGCCGGTTCGGAGGGCCTCCACTTCGTGAACGCGGGATAACGCATCCGGCACGACGTGTAAACTCCCCTTCCGGTGTTCGACATCGAACGTGTAGCCTTGTAGCTCCAAACTCCAACGCGCTAATCTGCCTTTGAGTTCCTTCCTGGTCATAAGCCATTGAAGACTGGCGTGGTCCGTGATGACTTTGAACCTGTAGCCTTCTATGTAGGGTCGGAACTTCGCGATCCCCATGATCGCTGCTAAACACTCTCTTTCCGTCACTGTATAGTTACGCTGGGCGGAATTCATCTTATGCGAGTAGTAATATACTGGTCGCTCGTTCTCTTCGTCGTCCATCTGGCTCAGTACGGCTCCGATTCCTGTGGAACTGGCGTCGCACGAGATGATGAATGGTCGTCTAAAATCAGGGTTGGCCAGAACGGGTGCGCTAGACAGCCTTTCTTTGATCTCCTGGAATGAGGCGATCGTTTTTTCGCCGAAGGCGAATTTAGTGCCTTTCTTCAAGGTGTCTGAAAGATCTCCGGATAGGGTGGAGAAGTTCTGGACAAACCGTCGGTACCAACCGGCCATTCCCAGAAATCGGCGGACTTGACGTGCCGTCTGTGGGATTGGAAATTCTCGGATGGCTTGTACTTTACATGGGTCTACTTTCAAAACTCCCCTGCCTACGATGAAGCCTAAATACCTGAGTTCCTGGTAGCAGAACTTGGATTTCTCCACGTTAATAGTAAGACCTGCTTCAGCTAACTTACGCGCTACGCCTGATAGCATTGAGAGATGCTCGTCGAAGGTGCTGGAGATGATCAGCAGATCGTCAAGGTACACGAAGACTTTGTGTCTCCATTCCGCGGGTATGACCTGGTCCATTAAGCGGCATAAGCGCTGCGGCGCATTGCACAGCCCGAAGGGCATGACCTTAAATTGATAAAGCGGTCTCCCGGGAACGGTGAACGCTGTCTTCTCCTTGCTTTTCTCGTCTAAAGGGATCTGCCAGAAGGCATCCTTTAAGTCGACGCTGGACATGTAATAGGTATCCGGCAATCGAGCGAGTAGTCCCTCAATATTCTGTAGCGGGTATGCATCCTTCTTCGTGACGCGATTGAGATCGCGTACGTCCAAGCACATGCGGTGTTTGTCGCCTCTCCGTACTAATACGACGGGAGAGCTCCACGCGCTTGGGCTGATCTCAATCACGTCCATCGCTAGCATGCGATCTAGTTGAGCATATAGATGTTCTTCTACTACTGGGGAAACTGGGTAGTGACGCCTCTTTATCGGGGCGGCATCTCCGGTATCGATTTCATGTGTCGTGAGGTGGGTACGCCCTAGGCCTAAATTTGCATAGGACGGGAACTTCTTGAGCGTCTCGTCGAGGCGCTGATTCTCGTCGGGGGAAAGATTGTGAGCCTGAGATAGTATATCGGCTCTGGGGATAGAGTCCCCGGTCATATCGATGCCGACCGCGATGCTATTCACATCGAAGGGGGTCGACGTCGATGACGGTACGATGTTAGGTGCTAAACCGAACTTCTTCCAAAAGTCTATCCCTAGGATTAGTTCTTGGGAAATGGACGGAACTACGTACAGGGTGATGTTTTCTGTACGGTCGTTAAAGTCTACTTGGGTGGAAATGATTCCAACGATGGCTTGGGGTCGACCATCAGCAGTGGTTACGGCTGAGGTGAAGGGTTTCCACGAAAGGTGGTGACTTTTCAAATGAGCAACTCCCGCTCCGCCTATGACACTGATGCAGGCGCCCGTGTCTAAGAGACCTGACCATGATCGGTCGAAAAAGGTTACGACTGCGTAAGGTCGCGGATCTCCGTTGGTTCGTGGCAAAATCTGCAACGTTGTCGCTGCGATAGCGGCGAGGTTATGTCTTCTCTGTGTAAATCGCTTCCTAACTTTGCGTATGCGGGACGATGGAGTGGGCTTCCCGAAAATGCGTTGTCGTGCTGTTAGGTATTCCGACCATCGTTGGTCGTACGACTTGTAAGTTCTAAAGGGTTTCTTTGAGACGCTCGTACCTGCGGCAAGAGCCTGGGTTGATGCGGTCTCGGGTTCCGGATTAAGTATTGAATTTGATGCCGACGAATCTCCGGTTGAATTGTCTGGGCGTTTTTGGATAGTGATGTTAATGGGTACGTCTGGGTTTAATTTTCTATTGCCGGTCTGGTGTTCTTCGAACTGCCCTCCCCGGTTCGAGGGTAGTTCGTCCTTGGGTTTTCCCGACATCTTGGGCAATTTGCAGTGAAGACGTTCTCGTGTCCACAACGGAAACAGAATGGGTTCTGTGGTAGCTTGAGGCAATCATACATGGTATGGCCGGGCTCCCGACAGATCCAACAAATGAATGGTCTGCGTTCGCGGTGACGATACTCTACTGCGTCCACACCGACTTCGGCTGTCGTAGGGTCGAGATGCTCTTCTTCTCTGAGCTCGCTGACATTTCTCCTGAAGGAGTGTCCTGTAGAGAACTTGGGTTTGCTCGGGGAACTGCTATGCGGCTCCGCTAAGAAGCGCTCGATGCTTCGACAGACGTAAACTAACTCCGCTATATCCGACGTATTAAAAGTGAGCAAATGTTGCCCAATTTGACGTTTCACGTTTCGTTTGATGATCTCGATGAGATCACGGTTCGCCTTGGGGTATTTAAGTCTCGCGTTGAGCCTTAGTACACTCCCGTAATAGGAGTCAAACGATTCATGGTCTTCCTGGTGGAGTGAAGACATTTGTCGGAAAATATCGAAGTCCGTTTCGAGACTGCGGTATTGCTCGAGGAGAGTTAAGCGTAAAGCTTCCCACGAGGCGTGAGGGTTCTTCTTTATCCACCCCCAAAACCACAGTTTTGGCTGTCCTTTTACAAGATGGTGGAAATTGAGGACAACGTCTGCCCATGACGCGTTGCATGATTCCCGTTCCCGGTTAACTTGCAAAAGAAAGTCGTCAATGGACAGGTCTTCATTACTGAAATGCAAATCCCATTTAGGGATGTTATGATAACGGGGAAATGAGCTCGCCTGAGACGGTCATTGCGATGGCGCATTGCGCTCGCCGGTCGGATTAGGTGAGGACTCATTCAAGTTGATATTGCTTAATTGCGCCAGAAAATTATCAACATTGGCGCTTCTCGCCATGTGTACGGGGTACACATGGGTGTTCGAGGCAGGAGCTCCTCTGGGAGGTGGACTCGAGCCTAAAATATACTCGGGCCGGCTGGTGACATGCGCGGCCGATGACTGTGCTGGTTGGTTGAGTTGCTGAGATGTCGGACCATAGGTTCCTGCAGCTTCTCGAGCTTGCGCGTTACCTTGGCCTGTAGGGCCTTGGCGAAGAAGTGGGTTCTGTCCCAGGACTGCTTCTCGCAACAGGATCGCCATGTCTTGCCGCATTACAGCTCGACTGCGATCTAGTTCCTCTCTGATATGACGTAACTCTTCGGCGCGCCTCAGTCCGACTGTAGCGGTTACTACTTGGTGGATATATTGCTCGAAGTGAGCGCTGTCGTTCGCATCACCCTCCCCTGAACCGTCCGGTCCTGGAGCGCTTATCGCGTCAGAAGGTCGTGAGACTTCCTGAGCCGGATGTGCTACTGACGTGACGTGAACGCAAGACTGCTGATTCTCGCTCGGATCTGAAGAATGGTCTCGGATGGGAAACGGTCCCAGTAACTCTGGAAGAGATGCTGTTTCTGACTCCCTGGCTGGCCGAGAGATTTGGTAAGTCTGGTTATCCCGGGTATCCGTGGATATTCCCGGATTGTCTGAATTGTTGGGCATAGAAGACCCCTGCTCGCTGAGCTGCCCCGATGAAGTTGGGATAACTGCGCGGCTGGATGACGTGCCGTCTCGTCCTCTTCCTCTAGAGGCACGACGCGGTACTTTCCAAGAGGTGTCAAACCTACCAGTGTTGGTGGGGTTGGACATCTGCCTGGACCGTGAGGTGGTCTCTTAAGACTCAACAATCAAAAAAAAAAAAAAGGTCTGTATGCTCACTCCGGTATACGGGTGTATATCCGAACTGGGGTGAGCCAAAAGGGTGAAAAAAAAACAAAAATCTTAAAAATAACTCCTTAAGGTAGGTTAACTACCGTAAAATAGATGGGTGGTGGAGCTGAGGTCCTTATTCAGGGTGACCGCAACTTCACCTAAATATGAGTGGTTCTTACTACTAATACTTATGTAATACTTAAAAAAAAATGGATGGGTTTTTCGGCTCGATCCTAAATCGAGCTAGCTTCTTAAACTTTACTGCTTAAATACAAAAAGATATGAAAAATGGATTAATGTTTATGCAACTACAGTACTTCTTCATACGACTACTACAACTTCCTGAAAAAACTTTCTCAACTTCCTTCAAATACTTCAACTTACTTCCAAATACTTTCAAAACTTTAAATACTGCAACTTACTTAAACGTCCTTAAGTATATGAGCGTCCTACAATAGGATGCTATTACTACTACTTCTTAAACTAATACTTCGGTGTCTGCTCTTGTTTAAGGAGGGGTCGTATCTCCTGGGGTTGTTCTGGGTCTAGATAAGACTCCAGTGAGTGAGCTGGGAGGTATCTCTGTATCTCCTGCTCTTCCTTACTACTTCTCGATGCTCTCTTTAACCTGATTGTGTTTATATCTTTATGCATCGTGTTGAGCGGTGAGGTACTGCGCGGCTATAACGCCGTGCGGCTGCTGACACACGCGGGGACCTACATCAAACCACGCGCCGGACTCGCTCGCGCGCTAATGCTACACTACCTCCATCTTGTAAGTGTCCCTTGAGCGAAGGCCTAACCAATCGGTCGAGGACAGAGTGACGTCCACGCACACAAAAGCTCTAGGCGAAATCCCCTGCCCAAAGCCGGACTATGGATCTCCCACTCCTCTTCGAGGGTTGCACGAATGTACTAACACGCCTACCAAACCCGCAGCTAACGAACATGGAGAAAAACTTCAATCCAAGTTTAGGACTGGGCTGGAGTTGTGTTGAGAAGATGGACTTACTCCGCAAAGCGAAGCGAATTTCGCGCCACTGGCTCGACTGCCAGCGTTCTTCTCGAAGGAAGATGTGATTACTCTACAATGCAAAAAAAAATCAGTTTTGGAAAAAAATATTCCGTACCGAAAATAAATTTTCGAAGAAAAAGATGAAAAGAACTTCCCAAGGCCTGTGATAGGCCTTCCTTGGCTTAACTTCGAGCCCCACGTTGGGCCCAACCTGTAACGGACTGCCGTTACATTACAGGTTGATTTCACCATGCGGCTGAACGAGGTGGACTCTTCCAACCGAGCCATGCTTCTTTGGCCTGGGTGTAACTGGCATCTTCCAAATTCTCGTCGTGTCCTACGTTGCCGCCACCTGTAACATAACAGCCCCCTCTTACCCTTGAACCGTGGATGATGATGGATTATCATCCTACCAAATGAACCTTACCTTATCCTCTTATCCAATGAAGAGAAAAAAAATACAGGACCAATGGTGCCCCACTGTCCCCTACAGCTTCGCTGCACGGGAGAACTGGGATACTACCTTTGGGTCGACTGGTCCCCGCTTACAGGCGACTAGGACACAGCCGACCTTAACGACTGGGAAGAGGGGTGTTTGGCCACTCACAGCCAGGCATGGGTACCGCCCCGCGCTAGCTCGCCGGCGGGCGTGAATCCTTGTCTGTGAGCCCAAACTGGGGTTACCTCTATTTTTACATGCCTTCAAAGAACAGCAGCACCTTCCTGGAAAACCAAAAACCAGAAAAGGAGCTCTCTTCCTCCGTATCCAATGGACCGATGGACTTCCATTGCTAACCGTTCGCGCAGAGAGAGAGAGTGCGAGAGTGGTATTGCTACCACGGTCGCTTTGGGTGGCCCGAAGGGCCAGGAGGCCTGATTGACCTTGAGAAGCGAGAGAGATGCGCTCTATCCAGCAAGCTGGATGAAGCTAGAGGGAGAAGTAGATATGTCGGAAGAGAGAGAGAGAGAGAGAGAGGGGAGGAGAAGGTGATGAATCTCCCCTGTGCTGGCCCACCCCGCCACGTTTCCACATGGACTCCTTGGTCACCGCGCCGCACTATCGGCGATGACCCCTAATTTGGAAGGGGAGATAAGCCTCTTCAGCCTCTGTTGATGCCTACTCCCGTTGGGTTGAACTTCCTTCAGCTCACTTCCCGTTGCGGACATACGACCCCCTCCTTAGAAGGATTATTAAACCGCCATACCTAGACGTTCGGACTTCGATGTAGATAAGTCCCGCCAAAAGAATATAATTAACCAAAGAATGAACACAGAAAAACTAAGAATATGCTTTATCATGAAAACGCTCTAAGCGCGTACTAATATATTCGATCATAATTCAGGAAACGAAATCAGAACAAACTTAAGATAAAACTAAAAATCTATCTTACGTCTAGATCCGCCTCAAAGACAGAAGATCAAAATGAATTGGAAAAAAAACTTAAAGCTACCTTAAATGCTTCCGAATTGTGGAAAGTATGACGTTAAATCGTAAAATGCTTATGTACTGCACTTTGGTCTTTCTCAATACGCCCTCTTATTCAAACGATTGAAGCTTGAATAGAAAAGGACTCGACTCCTTGAGTAGGATGACTTACACCGACACAAAAAAAAACTTTGGACGCGATCACGATTCTTACCATTGCCCTTCGGTGGTTGGGTATATACCGAATGACAAGCTATCTTCGAGATATAAACAACAAAAAAAAACACGAATGATTATTGAAATCCTTTTCGGATGCCAAAAGAATGGAAACAAACCGTCCACAAAACAAAATGTAACCGAAACTAAAACGAAATAAATTCGCGATGGGACGTTCTTTACTACACCTCTACCCGAAATTCAATAGAGCGTTCTTTAATACGCTTGACCCGAAGAATTATAAATATATTTATGTATGTATATAGGCGAAAAGATGTATATATATATATATATGTAATGTTATCAATATTTTTAAAGGCCAACACTAATGACTTACATGGATACTCCAGACGATGTGCGCACACTGCCGACGTTCCTGTTGGATTTTGAAGAGTGTAGGATGTTACTTGCATATATATATAAATATAATTCCCTAAGTACTTGCATCGACATGCTTAAATCAATTTAAAATTCCTCGCTCTATCCGAAGCGAAACAACAAAAAGAAAACTTTATACAACCGATCGCTTTTCTTCACTTTTACGTTAATTTTTTTCCTCTTATCCACACCCAGATGTATCTGCGGGGGTGTGAGGATCTGAGAAATGGACCATACTACTTCTTCTAGTTGGTTGGTTATTAATTCTGCACTTTTTCTTTCATTATCCACCGCTCGTACGGAACGATGTTCCTTGAGTGAATCAAATATACCGCGTTACTGATGGAAATTCCCGGACTGGCACGCCGCCGATGGCTGCTTAACCGCGCTACTAGGATGCTGTTCTTTCGACGAACTAAATCTGAGTTCCCAGAGGGGGAGATAAAGATCTTGGTTCGCGATTTCTTTATGTACGTATGTACGAGTACGTGTATTTTAAAAGTATAGCTACTCTACGATAAATTATTTAGGAATATAAGCTACTCTATGAATAAGCACACTAAAAAAAAAGATTGATGAATGCTGGACTGCGGGTGTTGGTGCGATAGGTCGCTTGTGACCTACTGCGCTGATGGTGGAGTCGCTTCTGACTTACGCCTGCTGATGTTGGAGGGTAGGGTCGCTTGTGACTTACTGCTGTAAAAGGGCCTTGCCGAACGGCTGTAAAGGGGCCGTTCTGGCTGCTGCTTGTCGCAAAGCGACACTAAGCCTGGGCTGATTGTTGCGTATGAAGGGCCCGCGTAACTTTTTATTAACTCGCCTGGTCGCGAAGCGATTCTTCGAAGGGGCCGCGTAGTATATTCGGCGCGAGGTTTATGAAGGGCCCGCGGAGTATATTCGGCGATGCTTTCGCCGTGCAAAATTGTGAAGGGGCCGCGTAGTATATTCGGCGCGAGGTTTCTGAGCAGAGACCGCGTTATTTCGCTTGGAGCTCGCCTGCCTGCCCCCTCTCGCTTACGCTAACTGTGCCGACGACGTGAATGTCGTGTGACGCCACGTGCCTGCCGAGCCTGTGTGAACAAAATGGGATTAATAGAATTCTTCCACGGGGTTGAACAATCACGAGGATTCCCTCGTGATGTCACACGAATGGAATGCCAACCTTCTTTTACTGGAATCTGCCCTAGGGACTGGAGTCTGGGCTCCTGTGTCCTGTTGCTCCTAACTGCGGCCGACACACGACGTGATGAGGCTGTAGTGGTGCGGAATAGGAGGAAAATTAGTTTCCGTCCTTCATGCGCGTCACACTTACTCACCTTAGCCGTTTGCTTAAGGGGGCAGCTGGGATGGAGATGCTCTCTCTGCCACTGCTGGAATCTTCTTCCAAGCTTCCTGCGATCGTTCTGACCGGGATTTGGCGTCGGTCCAAACGTCTGGACAACGTGGATTGCCCGTCGCGGAATCCGATGAAAAACTTATTTTCCTCGCCCGTTCCTGGTGAGATGGCTAAACGGTCGAGGGATTATTCTCGTTCTCCAGCGGTGGGATGACTTATTCCTCGGTCGAGTTCTTTTTCCGATGGCCGTTGGATTTGAAAAGACCAACGAAACCACGAGATGATGGGCTGCTGGTCTGGTTCGTTCTCGAATTTCTACTTTTTCGTTGACATTTGCCCGAAGGCCGGATGATTGCGTTCAGCCGTCAAATTCCTTGTTTGTTCGTTGATTCGAGGATGTGTTCGCTTAAGGGTGCGTGCGGTGCTGTGTGAGACAGCAACTTTTGCTGATTTGCTGCTGTGCCGTGGGTATTCTGCTGTAATGAGTGCACGGTGGGAATTCGTTACAAGTCCATTGATTGCAATTTGGAATCTAGAGAATTCTTCTGTTCATCCAATTTGGAATCTAGTGAATTTGTCTGTTGTTCTAGGGAATTCTTCTATTCATTGAACTGAGAGTCTATAGAATTCTTCTGCTCATCAAACTTGGCCAGAAGTAATTCCATCATAGCAGTCATATCAACGCCTGTACTTACTTGTTCTGCTGCTACGTCAAACAAAACGGACTTGGGGTTTTCTCCTTCGTTTTCAACAGCTTCCTACAGTCGAAGCACCAGATCACTTTTTCCTCCAGATGTGGAGAGATTCCGCTTTTCTAGTTCAGCTTTTAACTCCGGTATACTGAGCTGTAGTAGTTTCAATGTGCGGCCCATTTTTGTTTTCCTTTTTTTTTAAACTAATTTACTTCACTTTAATTTCATACTGAATGCGTTTTATCCCACTTCTGACACCAATGTTACATCCAGGCTAGGATTTGAAAAGTGAAAACGTAATTCTATTTAATTGATCTTTATTATTTCTCTTTCAATTTAATTCTTGATTATTATTCTAATAATTCACTTATTTAATTCAACAATTCACTTTCACAATTAATCACTTTAAATAAACAATCACTTTTCTCTTATTCAATACTTCCACTTTTTCTCTATACACTATTCTCTATTCACAACTAGAATGTCTTCGGTGCTCCTGCGACATCTATTTATAGGTCCGTTCGCGAACTAATATGCACACGTAAATTTATATAAACTTTCGTGCAAAACTACACAAACGCGTTCGCGTACTGAGAAAATGGTAAAAAGATGAACGAAAGAAAAATGTAGTTTCGTTCATTTTTCTTCACACAGAATTTCGGCTGGTAAGAAAATGAAAACTGTCAAATGATGAAATCCTTTTTTTTGTTTGCCAGCAAAAAAAACAGCTGTTGCTTCTTTTCAAGCCAAACTAAGAAGTTTTTACACAAAAGCGTTCGCGTACTTTTCTTTGAAATGAGAGGATTCTCTCTCGATTTTGGAGATTTGACACTTTTCATTTTTCTATACATAAAGTACGCGAACGGACCTTATATCTCCTAGTGACACCTCTCGAAATTTCCAGATTCGTTAAGTTCAGAAGGTTCGAGAACAACTTAACTAGTTATTCCATAGCTATTCAAACTGCTATTCAAATGCTGCCAATTATCGGTAATATGGCTCTCTACTAGATGGCGGAGATAGATGGATGCTGAATGTCACAGTTTGAGCAAACATGCAACATTAGCTTTATGTTTAAGATAAGTATGAACATTCACTATTTAAAAAATAACACGAGCTGGTCTTTGATTAGATTAGATTCGATTTATTGGTTTTTTTTTTATTTTACTTTTTTATAAATCGTTTAAACATGTCTTTCGCATCTGCTGAAGTCCGTCCCGAACAAGCACATCAACTTTCTCGCCGGAACAATTAGCGCGGGCAGACAGGTTTACCAGCTTCAACAAATAGCTGACGCGGCCAACCAGGTAACGTCTTAAGCTCCACTAGATCGGACATTCTCTCCAGAGCAACGAACCAACCAGGTCCTATTTTAAGCTCCCTGGCTTCGATGTTCTCAGTAGATCAAATGATGCGGACAACCAGATCATCTTTTGAATTCTGCCAATTTCGCTCCATTCTCATCAGAATAAATGAATAATCAAATCTCTTATTATTTTCTCTATACTTTTCACTTCTGTTATCATCTATCGCTTGAAATCGCACAACTCCATCGCTGTTCAAAAGTACAAAGTGCCACAATATTGTTGAAGGTTCGTTTATAGATGGTCCAAGAATAAGAGGGGGTATATTCATAGCTATCCATACTGAGCAAGCATCTGCTTTCAAATATCGATTCGTTATATAGCTTTCGGCTAGATGGCGCTCAATGTCAAAGCTTGAGCATCGCTGCAACAATACTTATTTGCGATCGCGAAATAAACATTCAAACTGCTCTCTTGAATAATTGCAATAAGTGACTTATGCTGTTTTTCCTTTTGACCACAAATTTCATGCTTATCAAATTTTCGACAATTAAATTGTGTTGTCAGTCCAAATTATTTGAGAAAAAAAATCCCCAGTGATTAGCTCATTGCAAGCAATGTGTTTTCGGCTACATCGGAAGTGCCAGGCTATTCTCGACGTTTCGCGAATTAGAAAGTTCGAGAATAAGATTCTATAATTTGTTCATAGCTACTCAAACTATGCTACCATCTGCTTTCAAATATATGGCGCTGCAGTCGGGTTGGCATTTCCATTTTTTTTTTATTAATTTGTTTTTTTGTTCTTGTATTAAGTAGTTAAAAATGTATAGAATATTGTTCAATTTAATTTGCTTACAAACAAAATTTTTGTTTGCCACAATAATGCGATTTTCATGGTTTCACTTTGATTGTTTGTACCGCGAAGTACTCTATCGCAGATTGTTAACTATAAAAGACGTTTTTATTATTAAGCTCTGAGCAGAGCATTGAGCAGGACATGACTACGTCTCTGAGCAGAGTAAACTCCGATTTATTTATTAAAACCACTTAGGCCTGATTTCTTCAGTTCTGATTAAAAATAATCAGTGATTATAGCATTCGATTAACAAAAAAAAACATTTCTTGAGCTTCGATCAGGCTTTTTAATCAGAGTTTGGCTGATTAAAAAATCTTTGATTAACTTTAACACTCGATTAGCTAATTGTTCAAGTTTGCCTGATTAAAGACTCTAATCGGGTAGATAATCGGCGATTGTATTTCTTCAGCTTCGATTAGATTTTTCTGTCAAAACTACATAAATATTCTATAATAAAATGAATAGACTGCCGGATTTCATAGCACTTTGGGAAGATTGGAGCGATGAGGATGGAGAGGATACTAGTTTGGTGCGTGAACGTCGGCAATATACCATGCATCAACGAATAAACATGGAAAAATGGGACGATCAAGATTTCCACCAACGATTTCGTTTGCGAAAAGAGACGGTCGCCCATATTCTGCAAATCATTTGTCCAGCGCTTCAGTACGATGAAGAAAGGTAATAACTGTTGCTCATTGGTTTTCGTAACAATGTTGATTATTTTTGTTTGGTAGACCGCGGTACATCACACCAATTACACAGTTGTTAATTTGTTTGCGTTTTTACGCGCTCGGGTCTATGCAAATTGCTGTTGCCGATTTTGCTGGCGTAAGTTCGTCATCCGTTTGCCGTATATTGAGAAAAGTGTCCGAGGCACTCGCACAGCAAAGACCATACTTCGTCAAAATGCCAGGAACACAAGAAGAAATGATGCAAGCCAGCCAAGATTTGTATGCGATTGCCCGATTCCCGCGTACCATCGGCTCCATCGATTGCACACACATTAAAATCCAATCGTTTGGCGGAGATCGTGCCGAAAACTACCGCAATCGTAAAGGTTGGTTCTCTATAAACGTGCAGACGGTATCCGATGCGCAGCTGAAAATCTCCAACATAGTTGCACGATGGCCAGGTTCCACGCACGATCAAACGATTTTCAACAACTCAAACATTAAAATGAAATTAGAGCGTGGTGACTTCGGCGATTTTATTCTTGTTGGTGATTCGGGCTACCGCAACACATCTTACTTGGCAACACCATTTCTCCGCATTGAAACTGAGGTGCAACAAGTGTACAACGAAAGTCAAATACGGACACGAAATGTTGTGGAGCGCTCATACGGTGTAATGAAACGACGCTTTCCAGTTCTTGCGCTTGGCATGCGTTTGCGATTGGAAACTGTTCAAACGATTATTGTTGCATGCGCCGTACTCCACAATATTGCCATCGATGCACATGAGCCTGTCCCACCAACAGAAATCGAAGGCTTCGAGGAAATGATAATCACTACTGAAGTTCCAGCTTTTGATTTTGAACAAAGAACTGCAGACGGTAATGTGCGTCTTCGTCTGGTGGACGATTATTTTTCAAGTTTTCTTCGTTTAAATAACTGAACGCAATATTGAGGGGGAAGAAAAAAATAACTTCAGTGCAACTTGAAATGAAAAAAATGTTTTTTTTTGTGGCACCAAATGTGCATTTTTATTTTAGTTAAGTAAAGTTAATTAAATAAAATTATAAAATTCAAAGCATTAAGATTGTTGGTTCATTTGGAATACTTTATAACATTTCATCTCCTTCATCCGAAGATGCCGGGCTGCTGTTGCTACGTTTTCCGCGCACTAATTTTGCTTGCAAAATCTTGAGGCGGAGATCGTTTTGGAGCTTCTGCCACCTATGCTCCTCTTT
This sequence comes from Portevinia maculata, assembly GCA_949715645.1. Taxonomy (NCBI): domain Eukaryota; kingdom Metazoa; phylum Arthropoda; class Insecta; order Diptera; family Syrphidae; genus Portevinia; species Portevinia maculata. The sequence continues at coordinate 206,952,664 of OX454526.1, read as the reverse complement.
GCGCATTTCATGTTTGACGCTATCGTTATGGATGACTACAGCAATGTGTTCATTCTCAAGCTGCACATTTTGAATGCGCAACTTTTGTTCTTCCAGTTGCGAATTCAAAATTTGTAGTTTAAGGTTGCCCGCCAATGATGCAATGCCGTCAGATTTCATGATTGGTTTGAGCACAGGATTTATTGGTGCTCGAAGCGATGACGGATTGTATTTTTCCCAGCGCTTTCGTTTGCAACTGTTGGTTTTATTTGGCGAACCAGTTGGAACAGCACTCTGTGTATCGGCAACTTTTAAAATCAATCCTTTTTCGGTCGATCCATCACAAATTTGATCACTGCATTGGTTAAGCTTGTCGTCCTGCAAATATTCATTTATGTCTGTGATGTGGTCGCAGACTTCATTATCTAATGATTTCTCGACGTACGTTGCATCAGTAGTGAGATCGGCATTTCTATTTGCTGCAGTCGTAGATTGAGCTAAATTTCCGTTGGTGTAATTTTTCAGGTCGCTGTCATCGTCAAAACGCGATGGATGGCCATGGATAGAAAGCGAAATCACTTCCGAAAGCTGGAGCAGCATTTCCGTTTTAGGCTTGAATTCCTCTGGGGGTTTACCACAGTTGCTGTCCGACCCATTCGTTCCTTTGCCACGTCCGCTCGCAAAGTCCGTTTGATATTGGTATACTTTAAACGAAGAACGTCGGCCGAACGAATCTGGAAATAGGAATGGAGACGAAGAGATCAAAATATGGTACCAATAATATGAAAATCAAATAACTCACGCAACCAAGCCCTAAAGCATTGTATTCCTTGGCGATTGTATCCCATATAGCTTTTTTTGCAACTGCAGTCTTTCCATCCGTCTTTTTGCACTCGGTGGTGGTGCGATGTTTTAGCGCCAAACCGATTAAAGTGTCTTCTTCTTTGTTGGTAAAATTTGCCGATCGCGGCCCACGCTTGGCAGATTCTTTTTTGCCGTCCATCGTATCGCTCAAACAAGAATACCAAAAAAATGTTTGTTTGCCACGTTAACTTTCAAATTTAATTTAAAAATTGACGCAAACTGTCAAAATCGATGATTAGCTCCTTAGTCACCGATTTGTTATTAGCTCTGATTAAATTTCTGATCAGAAGTGAAGAAATAGAACTTTTAATCAAATGATTACCTATCTGCGATTAGTTAATCGGGCTAATAGCAAATCAGTGATTATCAAAAATTTAATTAGAACTGAAGAAATCGGGCCTTAATCACTTTACTGTCATACGATTAGCACTCATGTTTATTTCTTACATATTAATCATTTTATTAAATTGTATTATATTTTACGCAAAAAACAGCCTCCGATAGCCATATTAATTTGTTTTATTCTGTCACTGGCAGCGCTCAGCTTTTTACGCCAATTACATTGTCATTTTAGTTAAGCTACGCGTTCCGAGCAAGCTCTGAGCCAAAATAGAAGTTCTGCGCTAGAGCATTCTGAGCTGAAAAAGAAATGCAGATCTTTTTTGGCATCTCCGTGCACTGCTCTGAGCTTAAAAAGAAATCGACTTAACGGTCGTAGTTACTACAATTTTCCTAAAGTTGTTCCTCCAATTCTTTTTGACGTTTAAGAAAGAAGCATTTCTGCAAGAGTTGTGTTCATAGATGTTTCCTGATCGAATCTTAGTATCATACCTGTTGTGGGCAAAACCCGCTAGGTGAGAGGTTGATTCCTTGGAAAGACGGCGTACTTTTTTGTTTTTGGTTTGTTTTTCATCCAGACTGAAAATTATCAACGTTATCGAAAGGTTATTAGAAAATATGCGGGGATTTATTAGGGAGATTGTGCAGATTATTTGAATTTATTAAGTATGTTGATGCGAACGGCATGTTTGATAATGACATAGTTGTAGTATTAATCCACTCTCGCTACAGCAGAACGTTTTAGAGTACGGAGAATAGATTTTTACTTTTACATATCCTTCTAAGCTTTACTTATTAATATTCTTGCTTCTAATGTTACAGATTACTATGCCCCCACCCAGGCCCAGAGGATTTGGTAACAATTCGGGCATATTAGGTGGAAGACCAAGTCCCAGCACTCCAATGTCAGAACGTCAGCAAATGGCACTTTTGATGCAAATGACTTCGTCCTCATCTCCATCTTGCAGCCCTGGTACAAATGTTGTGTTTTTTTGTTGTGAAGTATTAATATCTTAAAACTAATATTTTTCTAGATGTTAACCAGTCTCTTAACAATATTAACAATTTGGCTTCAAAATCCCGTGATCGTAATGAACGCGGTGAAACAAGTTTACATGTAGCTGCTATTAAAGGAGATCACGAAAGCGTTAAGAAACTTCTGGAGTCGGGGGTGAGCCCAAATGTTTTGGATTTTGCTGGTAATTTCCAAATTTTTTAAGCTACAGAGTAAGCATCAGAAATGGAAAATCGCTACGAGAATATATTTATTTACTTAGCTTAAAGGGATTTATCCTTGAACATAACTTCACAACCTCAATGAAAATTGATAGGCATCCTATAACTGAGCCCAATCAAATGTTTGTGTTGATGCATTTGTGTGATCCAAGAGGTCTTAGGACTGGCTAAGGATTTCGACACGTACATGCTCTTGTTATCAATTGTTGTTTGATCGACCGTTTGTGATACTGGTGATTTTCAGTCGTGTCATCCCGCGGATTTTGTTATTTTTACGGTACTGGTCATTTATGTTAATCCATACAAATATTATAAATGCGAAAGTAACTCTGTCTGTCTGTCTGTCTCGCTTTAACTCTAAAACTACTGAACCGATTTAAATGAAATTTGGTGCACAGATAGTCTAGAGCCTGAGAATGGACAGGCTACGCGGGAAAATGCTTCATCCGCTGTCCAGAAGCGGAGATCTAAGCTGATGTCTAAAAAAAGTTGTAACTTGATATCTAAGAAAAGTAACTCTCGAATGCTTTCTAGCTCCTAGCTTTGGAATGACTCATCCAAATGAAATAGGATTTTTTTTTATATAAAGCTCAATTATGTACAAAGATTTTAAGATATAAATCATCTTTGTAGGTTATCCTGAAGTTGAACAATAAGCATTAAACTATAATTGAGATTGAGAAAGATAGGGTATGAAATGTAATTGAGATTGAGAGGGAGTCACACTGAGAGTATATCCATATAATGAGAAGGGACGCTCTCGACGTTTTCTTAACCAGTTCTTATCAGCAAGTATTTTGTTTTAAATTTGAGAAGTGGCAGACGGGCGAAGCAAGGCGATCATGGGTCAGCTAGTCAAAATGGAACAACATTCTTTTCGGAGAATGAATTTATTAGTCAATAATAGGTGTGTTTTGGTGGGAAGAGATAATATTAGACCAAATCAAGTAAGAAATCTCATCACAAATAATACATAGGTGTGTTTTGGTGAGAAGAGGATATACTATAACAAGTAAACACATTTTACCAAAACTATCGCAATCATTTTGATTTAAAGATTAAGAACAACGCAAAGTGAACGGAATCATGGTAACTCAGTTTCGGGCTCAGGTTCAGTTATAGCAAAACGTAAACCGTGGAACAAAGTTGAAACGAACAGATCACATTGGTCAAAGAGAAAAAGCACCACTACCCTTCACTCCAGTTGAAACTACTGTCTAAAGGTGTGCCGTAAATTAATTTTGTTGGTCAAATTCGATTTGTATCATTTTTTTATATTTTTTTGTCTGTTTTTTTAATGGAACTATGTAAGTGTTGCCGTTGTTTTTTAATCGGCCCTAGCGAGGTATCCGTCGGAACGGAAAATTCTCCGATCTGATAAGAATCGGTGGATTTTTGCTTCGAAGATCCTCCGATTCTAATCAGATCGGAGAATTTTCCGTTCCGACGGATACCTCGCTAGGGCCGAATATTTTTTTTTTCAATTTAAGTTCTTTTTTCTAAAATTGCCCCTACCTCCTAAACGGGACAAGATAGACCCCCCCCCCCATAGTAAAAAATGCTTGTTTTTGACAATTGTACAAAAAACCGTTATCAATTCTTGGCCGACAAATCATATCATCATATATACACTGCAAGTCATAAGATTAGAAGCAGGCATTTTTGAAAAGTAAAAATGATATTTCTTCCGTTACATGATGGATTAGAAAAAAACACTATGGTAAATGAGAGACTGTTTTGTTAACAAAATGTGAAATGTGTGTATAGGTGAGATTTAGCTATCCAAAGAAGTTTGCTATCCAGGATGACTTCCAGATACTTTGCTTCATTGCAGAGTTGGATTGTGACGCCTTTTAGCACTGGCTGAGTCAACCCGATCTGCTTCCTCCTTCTCGTAAAGAGAACAACCTCAGTTTTAGGAGGATTGACCGAGAGCCCATGCCTAGTGCGCCATTCGTCGACCACGTCAAGGGCCGCCTGCGCCTTGGCGCATACAGTCGCTAGGCATGATCCCACAGAAAGCACGACAACATCATCCACTTACGCCTGAGCGTATACATTAGAACTGTTGAGTGCGTTCAACAGAGAGTCGACTAGCATACACCACAGCACTGGAGACAGACCGCTGCCTTGCGGGCAGCCTCTGTTTACCCCCGCCATAACATAACAGACACAATCCGCATCCGCAACCAACGTTCTATTCATTAGCATTGCTTTAATCAACAACACCAATGGTTCGTCTACGCCGTGTTGTCTGGCAGAGCTGCACATGCTGTCAAATGTCGCATTGTCAAAAGCACCCTCAATATCGAAGAAAATGCCCATCGCGTATTCTTTCATGTCAAGCGCGCCCTTAACCAACTAGATTTTGGAGCGCAGTCTCGCATAATTTTCCGCGTTGATAGTGCATGCTGCATCTGAGATAGTGGATGCAATCGCAAAGCAGTTTTGCGCACGTGAAGTTCAACCAGCCTTTCCATGCTTTTCAGCAAGAAGGAAGTCAGACTGATTGGTCTGAAGCTCTTGGCCAATTTTTGGTATAAATGCCACTAACCGTACGCCAGGGTGTTGGAATGTATGCCAGTGCTAGGACAGCGGTGAAGATTTTCTTCATAGTTGGTAGCAACTGGTTTGTACATTGTTGCAGCATGGCTGGGTATATTCCGTCCGTACCAGGTGACTTGAAGCCTTCAAAAGACGCAAAAGCATATTTAATGGCCTCGTCCGTTACCACAGCCTTCGCAATATACCAGCTACGCCGAGTTATTTATTCCATTTTCGACACGTGCATGCTCGCATTATTGAATACTGTTGGATCGACCTTTAACAGCACCGGTGATCTCCAGTCTTTTCAACCTGCAGAATTGCTTGCTTGTGTCAAGTTAATAAATGTGTCGCTGGGCGCGCCCGGATATTAAAAGTGCCTAGATGTGAATTCTCCACTAAGTCGTCTTTACGACTATCAGTGGTTTTTTGCGACACTGCAGTTATATTTTGAGCCCTTTCTTGCACGTTAGAGTTTTGGGATAGAGCGCAAGCCATTATTTGGCTAGGTAGGTAGAGGTGACGGTTCGGCTTGAACCCAATTAGCACTTGTTTTGCCTTTTTGTTACCACGACTCGTGTGACCTATGTTGTAGTGGTTGTAAAGGATTTGATGTGTGGCTATATCCAACCTGTGGAGTTGAGAAAACGGATAAGATCTTGTATCCCTTTGCCCGATATAGCGCTAAGGTCGTCGAAGAATGGTTGATTCAGTGCCCGCAGTCTGGCTCTTGCTAGTGCCGGACATTCGCAGGGAAATGGAAAAGCGTTTCTCTTTCATTTACATTCCCGCAGCTTCGGCAGTGGGTGGTTATCGCCGTAATTCTGGAGACTTCGGGCGGGTTCTGTTTAGAAGATTCTCTGTTCTTCTTTTGTCATAGGAAGCCACATCTTTCTCGATATGATGCAGTTAGTTTACCTTCTCCATTGAAGATTGGCTTTCTGCAGGAGGTATGAGTGTATTTGTGTCTTGACCGCACCTAGCGGAATGTGAACCCTTGCAGCGAGTGAGCCCTCCAGAGCTGAGCCCTGGCTGGCCAGCTCATCTGTACGCTCGTTTCCTGTAATGTTACTATGCCCTGGAACCCAGAGTAGTGTAGCACTGAAACGTTCCAGTCGCGCAAGCTCGTTCCGGCCTTCCTGCACCAGTTTGGAGGATATGCTGGCCGAGTCAATAGCTTTGATGGCGGCTTGGCTATCTATGAGGATAGCAATGTTTTGTTTGTACGCTGTGTCACGCCCTAGTTGCGTGCAGGCCTCTCGGATAGCCAGTAGTTCCGCCTGGAAAACGCTGGCAAAATCCGGCAGGCTAAGGGATATTGATATTTTTAGTGATTCCGAGTAGACACCGGCCCCCACAACACAGTTCATCTTAGAACCGTCGGTGTATATGACCGTGTCGAACTCTTTCACTACTTCGTCCCTCTTCCAACAAGCTTTGGAAGGAAAGCTTACTTGGAAGCCTTTTTTGATGTTTAGTTTGGGTGTGATGCAGTCGGTTGGAAACGTGACCATGCCTTCTGGTAGCGAGTCCAGAATGGCGCTGTGACCGTATGGCCTTGCAGTCCAGAACTCCGATTCCCTGAGTCTTACCTGGTATCTTTTGTGTGTAGGTCAAGAGGCAAAAGGTGCAAGAGCACAGTGAGGGCGTCCGTTGGGGCCGACCTCAGTGCACCCGTGGTGCCTACACTGGCTGTTCTTTGCAATCCTTTAAATTTTGTGAGGTTGTAACCTTTACTCAACGCGGGCCACCACACTAGTGATCCATAGGTGAGGATTGGACGTACTACTGCTGTGTACATCCACATGGTCATCTTTGGTGGAAGTCCCCACTTCTTTCCAAAGGTTCTGCTACAGGCATAGAAGGCAATACACGCCTTCCTCACTCTGTGTTCAATGATGTTTCCAATTAAGTTTTGGATCAAGCGCGATACACAGATACTAAGCGCTGGAGGATAGTGTAAGTGGTTGATCTTTCAGGCGGGGTAGGGTAAAATCGGGTATTTTGGTTTTGGTGGTGAACAGCATCAGTTCGGTTTTGCTCGAGTTAACGCCGAGGCCACAACTTGTAGTCCAGGTGCTTACCTTGTCTAGAGCATTCCCCGTGATATCATTTATCACGGAGGGAAACTTCCCTGACCCTTTTGACCCTTTCCCTGTTTAGTTTTACTAGAATTTTGTTCATAACCATTAGCCACAGTAGCAGAAATGACTTCCTCTATGGGCAAATTTGGTTAAGTGGCTGTTGCCTAGTGTTGCCTGAATAACTCTTGTTCCGAGCATAGAAGCTATCCATTTCCTAATAGATTCCTCTATGCCCAGTTCGACCAGAGATTCAAGAATAGCTTCCGTGTGTACGTTGTTGAAGGCTCCCTCTATATCCAAGAAGCAGGCTAGGGTGTATTCTTTGTAGTGTATGAAAGTTTCGATAGTTCGCACTACCTCATGGAGAGCCGTTTCCGTGGATCTGCCCTTGAGATAGGCGTGCTGTGATTTGGAAAGCGATGTTTCTGGCAGAGAACTTCGCACATGGATGTCTAGGACACGCTTCAGGGTTTTGAGTATAAAAGAGGTTAGACGGATAGGTGTGAAGTCCTTCGCGGATACGTGCCCGCGTTTACCCATCTTCGATATAAACACCACCCTGGCGCGTCTCCAGGAGTGTGGTACGTGGTTTAGCAATAAACAGCTTCGGAAGATCGACGCTAACTTGATAGGTTTTGCGTTTTCTGTAGCATGACAGGCATTATGCCGTCAGGGCCCGGAGACTTATACGGGGAGAAGCTATTAATAGCCCAGGAAATCTTTTCCTCGGAAATTATTGAAGTGATGTTGTTGTTGGGAGCAGGTTGTACTTGCCGAAGCCTCTCGGGTTGCGTACTAATATCGCTGCATCCGGGAAAGTGAATGTTTATAAGGAGTTCCAGGGTCTCCGCTGGGGATTCTGTCCATCCTCCGTCTGGTCTTTTCAGAAATGAAGGGTTGGAGTGCTCCTTGGACAAAATTTTGCTTAGCCTAGCGGAGTCCTTAAGGGTTTCTATCGACTGACAGTAGTCCTCCCTTTGGATGCCAAAAATTGTGTTTGTACCAGATGTTGAAAATCGCTCTAGTCATCTGTCTGCGACTGGAGAGATCTTCGTTCCACCATGTGGGAAGCGTTTTTTTGCTGCGTTTAACTGGGCACGAGACTTTGTATGCTACATCCATAGCCTTCTCAAAAGTCTTTACCTGTACCTCTAGTTCTTTAATTGCAACTGTGTTTGTTTCGGCTATATGTTTGAGTTTTGTCCGAAGGACTTGGCCAAACTTGGTCCAATTAATTTTTTTGGAATTTCTATAAGGTTTTGTGGTCTCGACCTCGAGACTCATGTCGTAGAGGATCCATCTGTGGCGTTGGCGTCGCAGCCCATCAGTAGGTTGTCCTTCATTGCTGTTGAGGCTATGAGGAGCTCCACCTTCTCTGGCGGTACAGGCCTCCCATGAGCCATGTATGCTGAAGAATGGTATGTTGTTTGGTTCGCGCACTCCAATTTAACCACTGTTAAATCATATGAGCTAAGATTGGGACATAAAAAACCTTTTAGATGTTTCTTAGCTAGTATGCATGTTCTAGGCTTACCTGTGGCCTGGTGTTTGTAAAACAGGTCGTATTGTGTGTCTTGAAGCCCCTTTACGGACGTGTCTCTCACCCATGGCTCCTGGATAATGCCGATGTCAATGTTCTTCTCCCTTAGAAAAAACCATTATATTATCGGAGGCACACCTTGAGTGCCTCAGGTTAATCTGTATGACTTTCAGCATTATGTGGTTGAAGTGGTTTTGTCGGCGATCATCAGGTCCTCCAACAACTTGTCGGTATCGTAGATGTCCACATCGTCCTCAGGACCCGAGGAAAGGAAGACTGAGCTTGGTATGCTTGGGATTAAGCCAAACCTAAGTTTGCGGTCTGTTTTCTCGAGAGCACCCAGGCACTCGTTGTTTATGAGTAAAAGGAAGGACATCGTGTTTTTGTAGGGTTCTTCCGCCTTGCTGACTGGCTAGTCATCCATTAGAACCGTTGGGTTGTGGAGTTTAAGATATTGGAGGAGCCTTCCACCTTCTATCTTCATATTGAGCAACCAAATGCGGGCCCTAGGTCTCCTCGGGATGTCCTTAGCTGGGATAAGCTTAAGCTTCAAACCATCCCAGGATACCAACTTCGCTAACCTTAGCAACGCATCCACTAAGGAAGTCTTTGGATCTTCTCAAAAAAATCGTCACCTAGTGACTGCTGCAGCTTTATTAATCCGTTATCACTCGCTATTTTTTCAAGCAGTAGAAATAATTGATCCAAGTCAATTTTTCCATTAGTAATAAGGTTATTTATTTCTATAGTGATCACTTTTTTATTCTTAGTAATTTTTAAACAGTCGCCATTAATAGCTAGCCGGGCGCTGTTTCTTTTACTTCTACTACTGAACGCTTCATATATATTTATCTTATTAGATGACCTTTCAATTTTGTCGGCTGTTGATTCTACGTTATTTTTATTGGATTGCAGCCTGGTTGTGACTTTAAATAGTTTGTTGGCTGAATTTCTTATATTTTGAATTTCGTTAAAATCTATGCGCGACAATGCGTCCGCAGCCAGATTATCTTTTCCCCTCAAGTACTCTATAGTAAAATCGTATTCCTCGAGATCTAGTCTCATTCGTGTTAATTTAGAGGACGGGTTTTTTTATAGCAAAGAGATACGATAGTGGTCTATGGTCGCTTCTAATTAAGAACTTAGTCCCATATATGTAGGGTCTGAATTGATTGATTGCCCAATGAATAGCTACTTCTTGTTCTATAGTGGATTTATTACTTTCACCTTTTATGAATGATCTGGAGGCATATGCAACTGGAAGTTGGTATCCATTGTACTCTTGATTAAGTACAGCACCGCATGCGTATTTGCTTGCATCGGTGGTTATGCAAAATTGCTTCCGGAAGTCTGGATACTGCAAGATTTGAGGGCTTAATAGCATTTGTTTTAAGTATTGAAATGCAATGCCACATTCTATGGTCCATTCAAAGGGGGTGTTTTTCTTATAGTCTCGTTAAGAGCCTTGAATGTTCAGCGAAATTTTTAACAAATCGTCTGTAATAATTGCAGAATGCAACGAATCGCTTGACTTCATCTGCATTTTTGGGTATTGGATAGTCGTAAGATAATCTGAAATTTGCTATCATCTGGGAGAATGCCTTGGTCCGTGCATTTATGACCTAGGTATGTCACTTCGTGACCGAAAAATGTGCACTTGTCAGGATGTAATTTTAGATTGTATTTTCGACACGTTTTGAATACATCGGTTAAATTTTTTAACATGTGTGATTCTGAACGGCCCAACACGACTTAATCATCCATATATGAGAATGCTTGCTTTGGTGATAAACCAGAGAACGCAATTGTCATCATTCTTTGAAATGAGTTTGGTGCTATCTTTAGGCCATAGGGTAGACGCTTGAATCGGTATGAACTTTTATCAGTTGAAAATGACGTGATGTCCCTTGAGTTTTCATCTAATTCAATTTGATGAAATCCTGACGTTAAGTCTAGGCAAGAGAAATACCTAGTTTTGCCTAGTTGGTCGAGAATATCATCTATTCTTGGCAACGGAAATTTGTCCGCAATTAGCTTTTTGTTTATACTCCTATAATCCACTACTATTCTCCATCGTTTTTGATGATTATCCGGCAAAGATTTTTTGGGTACCAACAGTATTGGACTGTTATACTCTGATGCGGATGGTTCCACTATATCGTCTCGTATTAGTTTGTCAACTTGTTTTGTTATTTCACTTTTATGAACGCGCGGTATTCTATAGTTTTTAATATATGTTGGATCGTCGGTTTTTAAACGAAGCTTTTGTTTATAAAAGTTGTTTACCGTTATTTTATCTGTTTCGAGCGCAAATATGTCAAAATACTCTGAGCAGAGTTTATGCAAGTCAGACTTTATGAAGTCGGGATAATGTTTGGACAATTTTTGTAGCTTAACGTCACTGGAATCGGTAATTTCTATTGGTATGTTTTCATAGTCGTTTAGACTTTCTGTTTTTAATGTAACAATGTGTATCAATACATTTTCATTTGTTGTGTTTATTACACGGACAAATGCTCTTGCACTTTTTGCGATTGTATTATATTGCACATATATTCCATCTTTAAGTTGCTGTTGTGGAATAAGCACTTCTTTTTCCTGAAATTGGATGTTAACCTGTCTGTTAACTTCTGATCTTGCAGGTATTGCTATTGCATTATTAGCTGGTGAGCAAGACATTGGTATTTCAATTTCGTTAAAACCATCTGATCTTATTACTAGCCAATCCTGATTTCTGCCATAGTTAAGTGTACAATTATATTTCTTGACAAAGTCAAGCCCAATTATTCCATCGGATGGAATTGGAAAATCATCGCTAACGACATGAAATTCATGAGCTAATAGTATATTTGCAATCTTTAAATCAGTGTAAACTTTTCCTAGTGTGTTAGTTATTCCCTGACCTATGCCGTGTAGGCTTGTTGTTTCGTACTTGTCGAAAGTATGAAATTGATCTACATATTTGTCTTTTCTTTACTATAGAAATGTCCGCGCCTGTGTCGATAATGAACGATGTTATATCATTATTTAGTTAAGTCTTTAATGGTATGAATGATGTTAAGTTTAGTCGTATATTATAGATTTTACTACTTATGTTATTATTTCCTAGTGAGTACTTGGGGTTGGTTCGTTTTCCGTAACATGTTGTGTCATTCTGACGTTTCTACTTGCATTGTTGTAGTTATTTCTGGACTGGTTATAATTATTTCTATTGCCGCGGTTATTATAATTTCCGCGTCCACGTCCACGACCTCCGCCGCGTCCGCGTTCGCGAAAGTTGTTATTAGTTCGATTATTGTTATGATAATAACTATTACTCCTAACTCTATTATTTCTAAAATGCAGTATTGCATTTGGCTGGCCATAAGATTCTGTACAGCAGTTCACTAATTTAGGTACTGCTTCATTCATGTTGTTGAACTGACCGGACTCCATAATAAGTTTAACCATATCATTGTTGGAGTTCTTTATCATGGCCTTTATGGCAGACTTGGTCGCGTATGTCTCAGCCAATTGGGGCATTAGTCCGTCCGAAATATATGCGCATTGCAATTTTTTGGTGAGGTCTTCAACCTCTTTTGCATATTCATTTGCCGGTTTGGGGCTTTGGCGGACGTTCATCAACTTTGCAGTGATGACGTCTACAGACTCCCCTTTAACTGTGGCTTTTAGTTTTTGGACTACTTCTGCTGCTGTTATTTCCGAACCAGATATTAGGTTTATAGCAGTTCCTTTTAGCTTTGTTTTTATTAGATTTTCAAACGCAACTGAAACCACTCATAAGCCTGGCAGGATCGCCATGTAATATGAAAAAGTCAACTGATTACTTTAGTGGTTCTTTATTGAATGAATTAAAAATAATCTTATGCGGCCATGCCGCTAACCTAATGTATCTAAGAGAATCTTATGGTATCCCACGCTCACCTGAGCGTGGTTTCCAATGACGAGCAAATAAGCTACTCATGGCCGATTGGAATGAGCTGACGCAGCAGCATGGTTTCCAATGACCAGCAGCCTAGTTACCCGTGGGATTGGAATGCGTAACATGAATCATTACTAAATGCGGTGTAGGCGAATTCGCGCTACAATTGGTCGGCGCACTTGATTACCCGATATCCGCTCACCACCTCGGCGGAATCAAAGTCGGGAAGATGTTCCCCTTGGTTGTTGACGATGTGGTCTATCACCATTTCGGAGATCTTGGCCTCAATGCTTCCCCACGCATTGGCTATGGATTTCCCATTTGTCGAGAGGCCATCCACTAGTGCGACATGAAGGTGATCCCTAACCACCTCGGTAAAGGGTCGCTTCTGGGCCGCACCAGCCGACGTGCTTGGCTTGGCTATTGCTGCTGAACCTTCGGCAACCTTGGTTTTTTTAGGGGCTGGGTGATGGGAGATCTCTTCTTGAGACATGTCACGCTTCGCTCCCTGCCGGCTTTTGTTTTTCAGGCTCTCGTTGTATTCGTCAACGATTACCTGGTATTTGATCTTATCCGCCTGATCCTTTTCGTGGACCTTTCCGGCAGCCTCAATTTTCGCTATCTTACCTAAGATGTGGAGGGCCATCTGGTACTTGCTCTTATTAGCTTTCCCCGCGTATTCGGAAGTTTTTCGGGAGTAAACCCAATTTAAAAATCCCACTTAAGCCAAGATAGAGGTACATGTACCGATGGATGCATGGTCAGTAAAACCAACTGATCGTTAACGGCCCTCTCCGATGCCCAGGCAAGGTCGGTTGTATAAGTGCCTTGTGCTGGTAAGACGGCTCTGCCAGGATGGACCACCCCTTCCGGTCTTACTCGTGGGAACAAAATCTAAAAACAAAAATGGATACAAAAGAAGACGAAACACAAAAAGACCAGCAGATGAGGGTGCCTGAGACGGGGGGGGGGGGGGGGGGGGGGGGGGGTAAGCAGAAAAGGGGAGTGATGAGGTCCTGGTCAGTTCTTAGTTGACGCTCATCAGACGGTCTGTCCTTTAAAACAAAAAAGCTCGATGACTGCGCCGTAAGCCTCTGCACCGGCACCATCGAATTTGTTTCGGTGATGGTACACACGTCAAGGTGACTGACCCCGCAGGAGGACGACGACGTTATAGTCTGGACCAAAGGGGTCATAACCCGCAAACTTCACTGCACGGCTTCACTAATAACTTATAAAAAAAGTGTGTGAACGGAAGCAGCTGCTTTTGTGTTCCCACATAAAAACTGGTATCGAACATAAAGTGCGAATGGGATCACTGTTTTCGGACGTAAGCAGAAGTAAACTAAACGAAACGGAGCAATCTGCTTTTGTATTCGCTTAGTTCGGACGGCGCCGTATGCACCGTTCCGAATATTATAGTTGGGCCTTAAGTCATCCTCGTAATGTCGCCTGCCTATCGCTGTTTTATCGATACTTCCAGCATAAGTGCTCAAACGATATAGAAAACTTCAACTGCAATACCCGCCGTGCTAAAAATGCACTTCAGTTCGCCCTTAAGCTTTTTTCGGACGTACAGTAAAATACAAAGAATTCTTCCTAAGCCGTGCAAGGACAAAGAAGAGGTAAAATCTGTAATAATGATTTGAAGCATAAAAAAGGTCCTTGAATTGCTGTTGCATGTACAATACATGTTTCCGGTCCCAGGCACACAGATGTAAAGTTTTTTTTTACGTTTGCAGATGTGAGATAACATTGGCTTCAATTTCCCATTTTTTTCACGCCTGCTACTGGTGTAAAAGGCCTTACCACATACACCGGCACACCTGACACTAGTCTCGCCACGAATTGCAATTGTGAATTTGGAGCAATCCTGCAATTTATTGAAAAATCTCGGAATAAATTCAGGTGCGTCTAATCACACGCTTTGGTATTATGGTCGTCCCAACATTTTGAATATTTTTTTTTTATTTTTACAATATTATGCTGTATGGTAATACCCGCAGCAGCTGAAACCCTTGTTAAAGCTTAAATGTTCAAATACACGGCATTTGTCCCAATAAATTTCTGACTTTTGAATATGTCTTTGTCTTTACATTCATCGATCTTCTTCTTTCTCTTTATTGACGTTGTTATGATCTTGTACTAAAGGTTCAAAAACCTCCCACCTCACAACACCCCTACTGGTCTGCCTATCGGTTTTTTTTTGCATTCACCGATGATAGCAGAACGTTGTTTTTGTTCTTAAAATCTTTAACACATCTTACGGTTTCAAAATGGTTGTTTTGTTTTTTGTTCTTTGTTTTATCTTTCTTAAGTCAGCGACCATTTTCTCGCTCTGTTTAAAAAAAAAACTCAGTAAATGCTCTATTTTTTTTTTATTTCGCTACACCTCTCTCACAGGTCTCCTGAGTATTTTTTATAGTATTAATGCGATCAGAAAACCCATACTTAATTTCCAACTCATTTCTCTGATCGGCTCTCCAAACTCTGACTTGTACTCTTTTAAATACTTTCCATTTTGTTTGTCTATGTATTACGTTTCGTAACACTAAATCGACATTATGCATGTATTGTATAAATTCATCATAAATAAATATTCTATTATTGCATTTGTGTTAAGCATATCACTCCTATAATTATCGAGACCACTACACTTTACTGTGAAGTCAAGAGTTTTATGTTTGCTTATGCCAGCGCATTGCAAACCCGATTCGCCACGATTAGTAGTTATACATTTAAAACACTCCTACTGTCAGTGATATTCGTAATATTTCATATAAAATAAATTTTAGTTGCCTTATTTATGTGACTCGAAATAAAAAAATTATTTACTTACATCTCATTATAAGTTTAAAGTCAGAGCGGGTGAAAACGCGTCTTTACCTCACAATATAAAAGCCTCAGTCGTTGAGAAGTTGCACAGTTGAACTGAAAACATTTTTTTTCTGGGAAATTTTAATTCTTTTGAAAATCGTTTTATAATTCAAAAATTATTAAACTCTTAAGTGATCTCAAAAGCAAAACAATTTTTCTTTAGTTGCGTTTAACGTATAATTAAAACTGCGGCTTAGACTGGGCTTAAAGGTAAAGTTGTTGCCAATAACTTTTTGTTGTTGTACTACATGTTAACTTTCTTTTTTGTATTGTTAATACCCTATTCTAGTCGAATTATAATTTTGGCCCAAGCTAGAAAGCTGAAATTTCGAGCATATACTCTCTAGGGCCCGAATGGTACGATTTTTTAAAATCCTGACACGCCCACTATTTAAAAAAAAATGTTTTATCGTAGGAATCAAAGCACGAGCTAGAAAATTTGGAAATTTGGAATATATATGTCAAGAATGTAATTTAATTCTTAATGTCAATAATATAATTCAATTCTTTATTCGATAAAATAAAGAATATTAATGTAAAATAAACATAGCTAAAGGCTTTTGATTGATTGATATTTGGTAAGGGGATATTACACTGCGACCTATTGGTCTATTGTGTCCCCTTGCTTGTGCCTCGGAGAGGTACATGCCCTCGTTCAGAGTCCTCTCTAGATACTTCTTTGTGAAGCGTGTCGAGGTATTGCTCTGATTTATCCTTGTCAGGTCACACTCCTTAGAGCACAGCGTCCAGTCCAGTTTCTTTGATGAATCTGAGAATGAGCTGTGGGTCCATGGTTTGTATGTCCTTGTCTGTTATTTGGTGCCTGCCCAAATGTTTCATCCTTTTGTGGGTCAGTGCCCCACAGGATTCCAGTATATGGTCTGGAGTTTCGGCGGTTTCACTGCAGAATCTGCAGAGCCCGTCCTCCGATATGCCCATTTTCCTCAGGTGCTCCTTGAGTCTGCAGTGCCCCGTGAGGAGGCCTGTTAGGATTCTTAGGTTATTTTTGTTAAGGCCGATACAAGCTTTAAATCTCTTTTGGTTGTAATTTCCTAAGAGTTTCTTTTCTTGCCTCAGACCTTGGAGGTTGAGAAAGGTTTTGGCCTTTGTTTCTTCCTCCAGTCTCCTGAACTCTTCGCGTATAGTGTGTTCTCCTATCCCGCAGAATGGTTCAGGTCCTATGAAGGGTTGCTCTGCCCCTTTTCTTGCCAGAGAGTCCGCTGCCTCATTGCCCGTAATGCCAACATGGCCAGGCACCCAGCAGATGGAGATTCTGTTATTCTTGCCTAGTCTATTCAGTCCTTGTAGGCATTCCCACACGAGTTTTGACTAGATAACGTAGGCGTCAAGAGCCTTTATAGCTGCTTGGCTGTCAGACATTATTGCTATGTTGCAATTTCTATAGTTTTTCTCGAGGTTGATTCGAACGCACCTGTCTATGGCACATATTTCTGCCTGGAAGATGCTGGTACATTTGCCCATGGATTCGTAGTGCTTAGTTCCCGGCCCAAACACTCCTGCACCAGTTCCCTTCTCAGTCCTCGAGCCGTCCGTATACCACTTTGTTGTGTGGTTGCTCAGTCCATAAGTTATGGATTCGTTGCTCCAGTTCTCCTTATTGCTGAGCTTTATCTGGAAATTCTTCTCGAAGTTGAATTTCCTGATGCTGTCGTCCCTAGGTATGCCAAGAAGTGGGAGTTTTTTGAGTAAGTCACCGTGTTCTTTCGAACCGATGCATTTTCCTCTCCCAATTCCCTCCTTTGCCATCCTAAGGATTGTTTTGTCTGCCTCGTTCATCACCATGATGTGTAGAGGAGTCAGTTCCAATAACACCTCCATGGCTGCGGTTGGGCAGCTACGCATTGCTCCGGTAATGTATAGGCACGCCAGTCTTTGCACTTTTCCGAGTGTCTCTCGCGTTGTGACTAGACTGGTTCGTTTCGCCCATGCTACCGCTCCGTATGTGATCATTGGTCTCACGA
This sequence comes from Portevinia maculata, assembly GCA_949715645.1. NCBI lineage: Eukaryota > Metazoa > Arthropoda > Insecta > Diptera > Syrphidae > Portevinia > Portevinia maculata. The sequence goes on along the minus strand of OX454526.1, from coordinate 206,935,297 downwards.
TTGCAGTGTACATCCATCGCAGGATGCTTGGGCTGCATCCCCATGCCTTCCCCGCTAGGCTCCTACATATCATGAGAGCGCGGGTGGCCTTCTTGGATATCTCCTCTGTATGTTTTCGCCAGAGGAGTTTACTATCTAGATGGAGTCCTAGATATTTTACTTCTTTGACTGGTATCAGTGTCGTGCCTGATAGGTTTATGTCCTTAAGTCTTTGAAGTTGTCTTTTCCTTGTGAATGGTACTATCGTTGTTTTCGCCGGATTGATGTTAAGTCCGACATTATGGCACCATTCCTTGGTTACTTTAAGCCCCTTTTGTATGATGTCTCCAAGGGTTTCTTCGAACTTGCCCCTGGCAATCAATACAATGTCATCGGCGTACGCCTGATAGTTGATGCCATGGTTGGTTAATTTTTCCAGCAGTTCGTCTACAACTAGGCTCCACATTAAGGGTGATAGTACCCCTCCTTGTGGACATCCTCTCGTTGTGTTTACTCTGATGGTTCCAGATGGTGTTTGAGTCTCTGCTGATCTAGTCCTCAGCAGCTCACACATCCAGTTGGATACTGTACTGTTAACTCCTTTCCTATCCAGGGATCGTTTGATCGCATCATGTGAGGTGTTGTCAAATGCTCCCTCTATGTCTAGGAAAGCGCACAGTACTATTTCTTTTGCCTCCAGGGCACTTCGAATTATCTCCGTCAGCTGATATAGGGCGGTCTCTGTTGATCTGCCCGCTCTGTATGCATGCTGACGATGATGTAAGGGGGATGTGTTCAGAACATCTTCCCTTAAATAATTGTCTACAGCCTTTTCTGCCATCTTCAGAAGAAATGACGTAAGGCTGATGGGTCTGTACGATTTTGGCTGTGTGGGGTCTTTTTTCCCCGCTTTTGGTATAAACACAACCCTTGCTCGTCTCCATTGCATTGGTATGTGGCCCAAGGCAATACTGCTCCTTGTTATCTTTAGCAGGTGTGGTATTAGTACCCTTTGCCCTTCTTGAAGAAGGGCGGGTATAATGCCGTCCACTCCGGCAGATTTGAAAGGCTGAAAGGAATTTATTGCCCATTTCAGCCGTCCCTCAGAACAGATGGTTGATGTTATTTTCCAGTCTTCCCTCCGAGGTCTGATTGAAGTGGTATTGATTCCTGGCTCAGTACTAGGCGAGCTGCCAGGAAAGTGAGTTTCTAGTAGCAATAGTGCCCTTTGATCCTCATCTTCCGTTAACTCGCCATCTGGTTTCCTCAGAGACATCGGCACCCCTCCTGACTTCGCAAGAGCTTTGTGTAGGGGTGCTGGTGATTGTCTCACAGAATTTTCTGAAGCTATTTCTTTTAGCTTTTCTTATTTCCTTATTATATGTAGTAAGGGCCATTTGGTAGCTTTGCCATTCTCCGCTGCGCTTTGCTTTATTAAAAAGCTTCCGCACCTCGGAACTTAATTTTGACAAGTTATTGCTCCACCATGGCGTCTGTTTCCTGTCCCGTTCTCTACTTAGAGGACAGCGTTCTTCGAACGCAGTGATGATGGCGTTTGTTATGCCTTCCACTGCGCTCTCTAGCTCTAGGGGGTGTCCCGGAGCCTTCCTTAGACTAAGGCGCCCCAGTTTGCTCTCTAGAGCAGTTCTATAAGTTTCCCAATTGGTTTTCCTTGGGTTTCTTACTGGATTTCTCGTGATACTTGTGCTGTCGAGGTCGAATACTATTATTCGATGGTCAGACAATGACGGCTCACTAGATACTCTCCAGTTACTAATTAATTTACTTACGCTTGGGCTACCAAGCGTGAGGTCGAGTACTTCCTCCCTGACACTAGTTACAAAAGTGGGGGTATTTCCCACGTTTATAATATCAAGTGACGAACTCATAATAAATTCTAGTAGGTACTCACCCCTGGTGTTGGTGTCGGTGCTCCCCCATATGATGTTGTGGGCATTTGCATCACACCCTATAAGGAGCGACATGCGGAGCTTGTTGCAATGCTCCACCAGTCGCTGCATTTGGGATGATACAACCGGCTCATCCCCTGCACAGTACGCCGATACGATGACAATGGTGCGGTGACATCCTTCAATATCCAGATGTACCTCCTTCAGCAACGAATCTTCCTCCTCCTGGGTGATTTCCTGGAAGAGGTCGATGACCGTGTTGTCCATTTCCCCCTCAGAGATCGTGCTCTCCGAGACGGAAAGAGACTCCTCGGTCTCCTCAGGAGCCTGCTCCGCCGATTGGACAACGGAAGAAGGTGCTTTAGTCTTCGGAGGAGCAGTATGCTCTACCTCTGACTGCGCGCTCTGCGAGTTCAGATTCGATGCTGGCTGGGCTGTCTGCCCAGAGATCTCGTCCGACCTCTTGAGTCCGCACACCGCAACCCTGCCGAATCGGTAGCTCAGTGATCCTTTTTGGGTTTTTATGGCGTCGAAAGATTCTCGGTCGATGCCAAGAGCCAGTACCTGCCCGGTTCCCTCTTTTCGACAATTGAGAATCCTCCACGCCTGGACGTTAAGTCCCACATTCTGTGCTTCCAGCAGTGCCAAGGAGGTTTTAGCTTCTTGCTCTGCACTGCGTGGAAGGAAGATTGTTATGGAGTAGGACCGTGGTATATCTGTCCCACTGCATGCCATGAGGCGTGTCCCCTTCCATTTCCCCAGCTTTGGGGCTACTGCCTTTAGCCACTCAGCTGTCTGCGGAGTCTCGCAGTCAACTAAGAGCATTCCATGTTTGAAATGTATGCCCTGGAATTTGAGCTTATGCTCCCATACCAAGGCCATTTCCAACACAATGGCGTCTTCAAGTGCCGTGAGGTCTGGGTTGCTGAGGATCTCCTGCGGATATTTCACCGGGAGAACAGCAACCTGCTCAGCAATCGCACCTGTCTCGTGTCTACCGCTAGCCGGGACGGTTTTCACCGCCGTAGCATAGCTTCGACCGACCACGGTGGCGCTCGCTTTTGCAGGCTTTCCCGTGGCCCTCTCGGTGCCTTCATCCACCTTCTGTTTCTTGGCTTTATTTGTTGTGGGCGGGGGGGTGATGTTGTTGTTCCTTCTTTTTCCCGTCGCCACTTCTGTACTTTCAGGCTTGGCCCGATGTTCCTCAGCCCTCCTTTTGGCTTCCTCAGGCCCGAAGCCTTTAGTGAGGTAGCGGAGGTACCATTTAGTGCCAGCACCACTAAGTCCCCTTCGTAGTGGGTCATCCCTCGCGCCTGGTTTCCCAGGTGGAGGTAAGGCTGGCTTATTCCTCTTCCTTCCGGTGTTGTTGTCGGGGGGTACAGGGGCTGGTACTTGAGCTATGCTCGTTCCCGCTGCCCTAGTTCCCTCCACCATTACCTCCCCGGACAGGGAGGGGATTAGGATTTGGGTCCTATCCCCACTGCAAGCACCTGTCGGTGCTACCGGGCTTCTTCCCGGGCCTTTTGGCACCCCCGTGGCTTGTCGTGAGGTGACGATGGTTCTTTGACTGGTGCTGGGTTGCACCAGTTTAGAGCCTCCCTCTCGACTCGTTCCGGGTCTATCTTGTGCCAGGCGGTCGTCATGGATGTCCTGCTACATCCGACCAATGGCTTCGTCTGCGGTCTGTCCCCGCACTCTGTTGAGTTTGTTTTTGTTTTTGTTTTTTTTGTCTGTTTTGGTTCATGTCCCACGAGTAGTGCGGGAAAGGCGGTCGACCACGCCAGAGCCCCGCATTAGCGTGGTAAGGCCATGGTTACTCTCTGAGGTGGCCCGGTATCAGAGATGCTCCGCAGATATACAGCCGGATACCCCTGGCTGCAAACCATCCAATAAGCACGGGTCGCATGACACTCTGGATTAGGGGTGGATGGACGTTAAGTCCTAGTCAGTTCTTGGTTGGCGCTCATCAATCGGCCTGTCTGCCATGGGTGGCCCTTAGACAGCATAGCCTGGCTACAAATTAATTATTAAAAAGTGATTAATAAGTGTTGCGACGAGTATCCGAGTTGACGTCCGTCTTCCGCACAGGTTTATCGACAACTGAACTAGAACTGAGTTTGTCTCCCTCTCCTTACATATATATTTTCGTTTTGTTTCTCTCTCGTTACACGGCCATTCCTACTATTCATCGGGCTCCGATGAATCCATCTGCCAAAGCTTCATATTGTCAGCCGAGGTACAAGTATGGTATGGTCCTTCGCTGACGCCAACTTTCTCCACTTCGTTACGTTCATTGCCCATTACTTTAATGACTTTGTAAGGACCAAAGAAACGGTTACGTAACTTCAGGTGACTTCCGAACTGTGTACGCTTGACTGCCACTGCATCGCCTACAGAATATCGATGAGCACTTCGGCGATGTTTGTCGTACTGCAGCTTCTGTTGCTCCTGAGCTTGCACTATGCTTTGCCGAACTCTTTCGCGATCCTCCGAACGACTGTCGGTAAACTGTTTGGTTAGCTCACTCTGAAGAACTTCTAGGACAATTCCATCGTCGTCATTTCTCATCTTTACGCCGGTCAGAACTTCATGCGGTGTTACTCTCGGCACGTAACGAAACCATTTTTCCGGATGTTCAATGGACAGCTTACTCAGGACTGAGATGAGGGCTTGATTGACACGCTCAAATTGCCCGTTCCCTCTAGCTACTCCCGTCGTGACCTCTACGTGCTCGATGTTGTTCTTAGAGCAGAAATTCTTGAAGTCAGCCGAGGTAAACGCTGCTCCACGATCTGATATCATTCTCCTTGGGTATCCAAACGTTTTCGCTAGCATCTCCAACTTGTCCAAGACTTCTCGTACTCCAGTCGATCTTACTGGATACAACCATAAAAATTTTGAAAATCCATCGACAATGACGAAGATGTACTGATATCCTTTTCCCGTTCCAGTAATTGTTCCAATGTGGTCGACATGAAATGTGTCTAGAGGCTGTGACTCCTTAACTATGAGATGAAGTTCCCCCTCCGGTTTACCATATTTTCGCCTCATCAAGATACACTGAATACAGCAACTAATACAGCTTTCAACTTTCTCCGGCAGCTTCGAAATATAAAAGTCCTTCTTCAAGAGCTCCTCTGTTTTCTTGACACCAAAATGACCCTTCTCGTGGGCACGACGAATAATATCCTTCTCCATGCTTGAAGGAACCACCAGTAAAGTTCTGCCCTCCACTGATTTCATTAAAACGCCATTCTGCAACATATAATCTTCATATGGTTCGCTCGCTAAAATCTGCTTGATCGCTTTGATACATTTATCCTTCCCCTGGGCCTGTTCCATCAACGCTGTTACTGTATCATCTACAACCAATACAGTATTCCGGCTTAGGGCATCGACGTGCTTCATTCTATTACTGGCACGAAATTCCAATTTGTAGTCGAACTCTTCCATCAATAAGGTCCACCTCTTCACACGGTCTGGTATGTCGACTTTACTGACTGTTCGTTGAAAAGCTGGGCAGTCTGTAAAGATGGTAAATTTGATGCCAAGCAAGTATGGTCGAAGTTTTTGCAGCGCCTTCACTATCGCCAATACCTCAAGCTCATAAGAATGATATCTTTTCTCTGCGTCCGATGTCGACTTGCTCCAGTAGTAAATAGGATGGAACTTAAACTGGCCTTCTCGCTTTTGAAGCAAAATTGCACCCAAACCAATCTTGCTTGCATCCGTGTGCAATTCTGTCACCGCCTGCTGATCAAAGATTTGAAGCACTGGTTGTCCGATCAGGCTCCTCTTAAGACTATCAAGAGCCTGCTTCTGTGCCGGTCCAAAATCGAAGGAAGCGTCCTTTTTCAACAGCGCTGTCAACGGAGAAGCTTTTTCTGCAAATCCGTCAATAAATTTCCGGAAATATCCCACCAGTCCCAGAAATCCTTGCAGTTGTTTCACATTTCTTGGTTCGGGAAACTTTTGGACGGCTCTAACTTTTGTGGGCGACGGATTGATTTTAGAGCCCCCGACCACATGTCCCAAATATTCCACCTGCTTCCGGAGAAATTGACACTTGTGCCAGTTGACTTGCAAACCAAAGGAGCTTGCGTGCTCCAACACCATTTTCAAACGACAGAATCCTTCCTCATAGTCCACTGAAGGTATGATTATGTCGTCGTTTTAATTAAATCACTGAAGACATCATCTATAAAACGGCAGAAACTCGCTGGTGAAATACATAATCCAAACGGAGTTTTCGTAAATTCGAAATGTCCATCTACCGTGGAGAACGCTATGTATTTCCTGCTTTCTTTTTCCAGTGGCACATGGAAAAACCCGTTTTTAAAATCCAGAGTGGAAAATACTCTTGCTTCTGATAACTTGTCTAGCTGATCGTCGATACGCGGCATAGGAAACCGATCTTTTTGCACTAAGGTATTAAGGGCGTCTATAGTCGATGCACAGCCTATAATTCCTGTCCTTTTTTCTGACGACGACAACAGGACTTGAATACTCTGACCGACTGGGAACCACGACACCATCCTAAAGCCACTCTTCGACTGTTTCGCTCACCACTCTATTCTTCAGCGGAGCCAACCTTCTTGCTCGCACGTAGACTGGAGTTGTATCTGTTAAGGTTATTTTCGTTTGCACGCTACTTACATTCCGTTTTTCTGGTCTATAATTGTCCACTAGATTTTTAACCGCACTTCTGAAACTCAATGGAACGTCGATTTCGTCTTTCGAAGCACTCATCTCGATCGATAGGATTCCGACTTCGTCCTCATCTACATCCTGCGGAGTATCTCGAACATCTGGTGTAATAGGTTTTATTATTATGTTACCTCTCTTAATGATGTAATCAGTGTTGTTTAAAAAATCCTGGCCGATGATCAACTTTGATGGCATGCTGCCAATGGGTATAATATAAAACGCAATGTCAAAATTCTCACCACTAATGGCTATAGACTTAATGATCTTGCCATGAGGCTTCACTTCTAGATTGCCCAAACCCGAGAATGTCTTCCAAGTAGTTTCCACACCGCACTTTTTTAAAGCATCGAAAGCATCACTTCTAATCAAACTTGCCTGACTGCCCGTATCAACTAACGCCTCAAATTCTAGTCCATCGATTGTAGCAACCACGGTCATATTGCTTGAGAAAGAAAATTGAGAAAACTCTTTATTTTGTTCACTTGCTTGAGGGCAATTGATTGAGATGTGGCCGAAACCATTGCATTTAAAACACCTATGGCCTTTTGCTGCATCTGGACATTTGTTAGCGATATGCCCAATAACACCGCACTTGTAGCACTTGACCCTCACTTTATGTTCCTGTTTTTCGCCTCTGCCCTGTTTCGACTTTTCGTGCACTACGACTGTCCGTTTTTTAACCATGCGATCATACTCTGCGAATTTAATTTTTAGTTCGGTGAGACTCGTAGCACCATAGAGAATGACTTTTTCTACACCCGAATCGTTAACACCGTTGACGATATAACCAATGACAGATTCTTTGTCCAAATTAATTTGCTCTGCCAAAGCTAGTACTTCGTAAAAATATTCGCGCCACGTTTCACCTGATCCGAGCTTTCGTTTTCGGAGCTTCTCGTGTATGTCGCGGCTATTCACTTGAATGTCAAACTCTTTTATCATCTCAGTTTTAAATTCGGACCAAGATCGAACACCACGCATAAGGCGTACAAACTGTTTAGTTGCACCAACAACTAGTTTTTTTGCATACACTAACATTTCTTCTTCAGAATACTCAAAAACTCTATTTAGTTCATCTAATTGTTTTAACCACATTCTTATTGGAATGGAACCATCACCACTATATTTGTCAACTGTTTCTTCGGCATCGCGGAAAGAAATAAAACGAGATGAAACTTGTTTTGAAGAGTGCGTTTTGTTCTCTTCCACACAGTGTTTTACATGATTTTTTGATTCGCGACTGTCTTTCTCCCATCTCAGCTACTAAATTTGGTCATGTTGAATACGTCTTCGCTGTCGTCTCGCTCATCACCGGTATCAGCACCAATATCCACAACATCCACCGCCTCGTTGACTTCTTCCACTCCAGTCATGCTTTCTCCTTTTAACTTATACTCGCCATCCAGTAAAGTCATCAATCGAAATTTGAGAATTGCTTTAGAGCCATCGTCGCTCTCGTTCCGTTTCACCAATTCCTTTTTGAGTTGGCTGACGTTCATTTTATCCACCGCATTAATAAATGACGCCATCTCGCTTACTCTTTCAGGACACGAAAATTTAAATTTAACGGACACCAACACCGTTTGCAATTCGCCACCGCGAATTCTCACAATATAGATAAATCGCTTTTCACGCCTAGAAACACCAATTCAAATGCGCGATCACCAAATACGATTTAAACACCTTGCAGATTCTCACCACCTGAATCTTGCCACCAAATTTTCTTTTGCTCAAAGTCACAAGCTCATCCCGGTTGAGCTCCCAAATGTCAAGAATGTAATTCAATTCTTAATGTCAATAATATAATTCAATTCTTTATTCGATAAAATAAAGAATATTAATGTAAAATAAACATAGCTAAAGGCTACAAATTAATTATTAAAAAGTGATTAATAAGTGTTGCGACGAGTATCCGAGTTGACGTCCGTCTTCCGCACAGGTTTATCGACAACTGAACTAGAACTGAGTTTGTCTCCCTCTCCTTACATATATATTTTCGTTTTGTTTCTCTCTCGTTATTTTTAAAATCCGTCTACTGGCATGCCCACTATTTAAAAAAAAAACTATCTATTGAAGAAATCAATGAAAATGAGGATTCCTCTTCTTCGCAAAATACATATGTAGATAAAATCGTTGTTAATAATTCCTTCATACTTAGTAGTAATAAATTACATAATTAATAAAAAAAATAAATAAGCGCTGGTAGCCGGCCTTCGGCTTTAAGTGAAGTTAAATCTCATTCCCTAGTTTCATTGCAAGCATGATTTTTATACATAGTCCCATTCCATGGGACCAATCCACTTCCGCACTCGTACAGTGGCAATAGTACTTCAAGATCTTGACGTTCACAAATCCGCTGGTCCAGATGGTATTTCCCCTATCGTTCTGAAGAGGTGTTCTTCTACGCTGGCAAAACCTTTGCGCAAGCTTTTCTGTCTATCCTTTTCTTCAGCGCTCTTCCAGAGAAGATGGAAAATAACATTTGTCCAGCCTGTACCCAAAAAAGGCGAATCTTCTTCTCCCTCCTCCTACCGACCAATTGCAATAACTTCCCTTCTCGCCAAGGTCATGGAAACGCTCATAAACCGTCAGCTCATGAAATATCTTGAATCCCTAACAACTTCTTAATTCAGCAACAAGTCCACTAGTGATTTGATGACTTATCTAACTGAAAAGTGGAACCGATCTCTTCACCAAGGTGGTGAAAGTAAAATCGTTGCGCTTCATATTTCAAAGGCATTTGACAGAGTTTGGCACCAAGCTCTCTTGTCGAAAATGCGTCCATTTGGAATCAAGAATACCTTTTTTCAATGGTTTAAAAAGTACCTTTCGGGACCGTTCAATTCAAGTTGTTTTGGACGGTTTCAAGTCTGCAACTCACCAACTAAATGCTGGTGGTCCCCAAGGCTCTGTTTTGTCTCCGACTCTCTTTTTCATTTTTATTAATGATTTCCTGTCTATTACCTCTAATCCAATCCACTCCTTTGTAGATGACAGCTTCTCATATTCGTTTCTTGGTTCACGCCCCTCATCTTCGGGTGTCTGGAACGGCAACGTATGCTAAGCTCATTGAATTTGGATCTCGACATTCGTGGAATTCTTCCTACTTTGTTCCGGATGTTAATGAAAAGGTAGAACTTGTTCAGACAATAATAAATGATCTGTTTGATATGCATGTTTCCATTAAAACTGTACTAGTGCGCAATAAAAAATGCCAATGGTTTACTTCTGAAGTACACTGTGCTATAAAAGCTCGCCGGAAACTGTATGGCAAATGCGTACTAGTCCGAATTGGGAGGTATATTGTAGAGCCAGAAATTACTCCTTTTCTGTCAGAATGGCAAATAAAAGATATTTTCTATTCAAACTGAGTGCTGACCAACAATCAAAAAAGCTCTGAAGCAATTTACGCTCTATTGGACTTGGGAAAAATAATATATCAACTTATTTACTCGACGTTTATGAACTTAATTGCGCTTTACTCTTCTATCCAAGTAGTAACTCCTCTTTTGTTCCGAATTCTAATCACTTTTTTTGGTTCACCTCTTAGTTTGAATTTTGAAGTTGTCACGGAAGCGTATGTGATACATCGAATGCAATTGGTGACGATGGATTACATCTGCGCTTCACTAAAATGTTACGTCCTCATATTGTAAGTTGTGTCACACATTTGATTAATTTTTGTATAGCTTTTTCTACTTTCCCTGATTGCTGGAAAAGAGCTTAAATTATCCCTGTGCCAAAAAAATCCAGAGCCTTATCGAGATCCGATTTCCGCTCCATAAGCATTTTACCATGCCTGTCTACTGTTTTTGAAGAAATCATTGGCAAGCAGATTTATTGTCAACTTAATCATTTTAATTATTGACGCCTGTGCAGTTTGGTTTCCGTGCCCAACAGAGCTGCTCCACGACTTTGGTCAAAGTTCTTGACGATATCAGAGTAGAATATGATAGAGACTATCGTACGCTGCTGGGTGAAACTAGTAGGTTGGTTAAAGTTCTGAAAAAGGGCAAACCAGCCAAACTGGACTCACTTAGAAAACTTGATGGCACCTTCACTGAGACGAAAGCGGAAACTCTTAGTTATCTGCTGGAGTCTCACTTTCCGGGTAACCAGATTACAATTGGTTCACAACCAGCCCCGATTACCGAGACTATGAGTGAGCCAAGACAAACAACTCGGCGTAGCTGGTATATTGCGAAGGCCGTGGTGACGGACGAGGCCATTAAATATGCTTTTGCGTCTTTTGACGGCTTCAAGTCACCTGGTACGGACGGAATATACCCAGCCATGCTGCAGCAATGTACAAACCAGTTGCTACCGACTATGAAGAAAATCTTCATCGCTGTCCTAGCACTGGCATACATTCCAACACCCTGGCGTACAGTTAGAGTGGCATTTATACCTAAAATTGGCAGAAGTGACTACTCACTCGCCAAGAGCTTCAGACCAATAAGTCTGACTTCCTTCTTGCTGAAAAGCATGGAAAGGCTGGTCGAGCTTCACGTGCGCAAAACTGCTTTGCGATTGCACCCACTATCTCAGATGCAACATGCCTATCAACGCGGAAACAGAGACTTCCAAACAGAGACTTGTGCTATCCTAATGGCCATGAACTATGTTACGAGGAACAGGTGGAGGGGGCGAAGTAGCTGCGTCTGTAGCGACAGTCAGGCTGCACTTAAGGCCTTACTCAAACCCTTAACTACCTCCAAAATAGTACGTGAATGCAAGATATCTCTGAATTCGGTCGGAAGGCTGAATTCACTTAAACTTGTCTGGGTCCCGGGTCATAACGGGATCACGGGAAATGTGATCTCCGATGAACTTGCTAGACAAGGCTCAGAGGGGGACCTCTCAGGACCTGAACCAGCGATCTGTCTGCCTGCGTCCTCGGTCAGGGCTTCCATTGACGGTTGGGTTTTCTATGAACACAATCGCCGTTGGCATGACTCTCCAGGGTGCAGACAGACTAAGCAAATGCTCCCCGACGTCTGTGGGAAATCCGCGGCATTCTTGTTGTCTCTCAACAGAAAAGACTGCAGACAGACTACTGTCGTTCTCCCGTAAGAACACTACGCTTTTGCCAAACACCAAGGTGCTAGCCCTAAGCGACACCACCAACTGCGAAGCCTGTGGAGAAAGCGACGACACTGCGGAACATTTCCTCTGTGATTGTCCTGCTTTTGCTCGTATCAGGTGGCAGGTATTTGGTGCGGATATGGTGAGTGCTGTAAACCTAAGCTCCTTATCATTGAAGCGCCTTCTCGTTTTTCTTAGAAAAACGAGTAAATTCCCACAGTAAAATGTGGTGTGTCTGCCTGGTAGTACAATGGACCAGTATTGAGTCTAAGTGCTCCAGTGCAGAAAGTCTCACACACCCCGACAAAAAAAAAAAAAAATCCTACGCTGCTCGGCTTACTTGACTTCTCTAAAGCCTTCGGCACTGTAAATCATGACAATTTATGTATGAAATTAAAGATTTGGTTTTAGCGAGCACTCTCTGTGTCTAATAAGAAACTATCTTTCAAATCGTTTTCAAAGGATTTTTGTTGACCAAAAAGTATTCTTGCTGGAGTGCAGTAGGGTTTAATTCTTGCCCAATCCTTTTTTGTTTATATATTTATGACCTTCCTCAAACATGCAGCAATGCATCTGATCATCTTTATGCCGACGACGCATAGATATACCTTTCACGACTGTTCAAAAACATAACAAAAAACATAAGAGCAGAGCAAGGCAACAGCGCGTCAATACAACAAACCAGCCAACCAACGGCATCCTCGAGCGCCGCGAGTATCAACACAGCAGCAACAACAAATGCAACAGCAGCTACAAATGATGGAAAATTACCATCGCCAGACCAACGGTGGTTGCGATCGGCGAACAGGCCACGGCTGCAGTTATCTATTCGACGAACCGACCAACGGTGGTTGCGACCGAGGACCAGCAGCCATCCACTCGTCAACGTAAAAAAACAATAAAAACAACAACCATCGCGACCCTTCAGCGGCGCAACGAATGATGACCAGAACAAGAGCGAGTTGATAACATTCGACTCGGTAACGGTACCTGCGACCGAAATCCGTGCAATGGGCTGCACACTACAGACACCTATATATGCCATATAGCCATTCATTCATTCGTCACTAGAGCAGTGACACGAGCAGCGCGAAATACAGTCCACTCTTAACAGCAATTAATTTTTTTTTCATTTGACTAATAAAGAAATAATTTGCTATTGATTTAACACATTTGTGTCTTATTGAACATTTATGGTCCTTCGAGCCGGATTGAGAACCAGTGCCATCGAAAAGCCAGTGCGGCAGTATAATCTTTAGTGCGTTTAATTCAAAACACAAATTGCGAAGTGCGTGAACATAGTCAAAATACATTCAATAGCACAGTGAAAAAAAGCCAGTGCGGCAGTATAATTTTTAGTGCGTTTAATGCAAAACATTACTGAGCAATTGTGCAGTGCGTGAACATATTAAATACATTCAATAGCTCAGTGTACAATAGATCCAAAAACATTTGTGAGCAATAGTGCAGTGCATACAACTTACAGTAGTGGAAATTCGATTATGAACATCAGCAAAAAATTTGTTTTCTAAGGAATTAAAAATATTTATTGAACATTTTAAATGTACATAAAAGCGTTATAATACATGATAAATGATAAATAACAAATTGTTACATAAAATTTGACTTCCAAAATAAAGGTATAAGAAAACAGGAGAAAGCAATGAAAACTATAGGAAATTCGATTATGAACACATGAATGTTTTCCGGTTCTTTTTAAATAATGATGGAATTTTTTGGAAAAAAGATATGACCATGTATCAGCTTACCAAAATAGTATATTAGGATGTTCATTAAGGCAATTTCTTGATGCTAGAAACTGTATTTTTCTGCATAAAATAATATACTCAAAATCACCACGATATCTTTATGAGAAATTGCAATTCACACAGTCGGATAGAAATTTTAACTTAATAATTCAGCCTTATAATTATATTAACTCGTCGCGTCTATTCTTTACTTACGCCGTTAAGCTATGGAACTCCTTGCCTGAACACATTAAGCGAGCATCGGGAACTCTGAAATTCAGGACAGCTATATTTAAATATTTTTCTGAACAGCAGTAGAGGTTTCTTCCTTCTTTCCTTCTTTACTCTTTCCTTCTTTATTCTTCTCTTCTTTTCTTTTCTCCACTCAATTTTACTCTTCTTTTAAATTGAATTGTTAATCTTCTTTCTGGGAATATAATAACTTTAATATGCATACCTACCTACTTATGTGAAAAACTAATGTAAAATTAATTTTGTTAGTGCTCTATAAAGACTATGTCTTACTTGTACTTAATGTTAAAATAAATTGAATTGAATTGAAAAAAAAAAAAAAAAAATTCTTAATAACGAGTGGGGCCTCCTCTATTTTGGAGAACATCTGAAAGTCGATTTGACATAGACATTGTAAGGCTTTTAAGCACATCAGGGCTGATTGACGATCAAGCCTAGCGGATAGCTTCTTTAAGCTGATTGACGTGGTGGAACTGTCTGCCATGTGAGTAAACGTTACGTCCAAGAATCCCCCACAAATTTTCGATTTGGTTAAGGTCTGGACTTCGAGCCGGCCACTTCATTACCTCGATATTGTTTTGTGAAAACCATTCCTTAACGTACCTTGCGTTGTGAACGGGCGCGTTATCATTTTGGAAAATTTAATTTTCAAAAAGAAATTCTTCGGACATGCTCACTACATTGAGATCTAGCACATCGTTGTACAAAGAAGCGTTAAAATGTCTTGGTAACCACGTGATTTGTGATGTTCCCGTAGAGCAAAATGCCGCCCAAATCATAACCGAACCTCCTCCGCTATGTCTGCTTATTTTGACCTGATGAAATGTTCGCAGATCATGCCAATAATTTGAAAAACCATCGGGGCCGTCGAGATTAAATTTTTTTTCGTCACTGAATATAACATTGTTCCATTCTTCTATCCAGGTTATGTGAGTTCTCGCAAACTCCAGCCTCGCATCTTTATGAGCTTGAGTTAGCGGAATTTGTTTGACACGTTTACGGTACTTTTGGTTTCTGTCTTCATGTAAAATTTGCCGTACCCTCCTCGCTGTGATAGGAAGAGCCAATTCCCTTTGAATATCAGTGGATGTGACATTATGCCGTCGAACTTCGTGTAAAATACCTCTTTTCACGAACTGAAATTTTTCTGTTGTTGTCAAATTTTCTTCTTTGACTGTAATTTTCACCAAGTCTAACGTAGTTACATACGACTCCAACAGACCTGTTAATTTTACGGCTTCCCTCATGGACAAACCCTGTTCACTAAAAAAAAATATTTTTGTTATTTCATCCCGAGTTAAGTCCTTACCGCGTCCCATTTTTATTTGTCTCAAATTTTACTTAAGTTTTTATTCTTATTCATTAAATTTATTTATTTTTAACAATTTAGTGAAAAAACATCCAAAAAATTTTGAGCAGTTTCCCCGCAATAGCAAAAATAACGCAACTGTTCACAATCGAACTTCCATCAGAAATGCACTATTTTCTATCACCTTCTCAATAAATTCCAGTGAGCTCACTAACGAAGAATGATAAAGCTCTTGTAAGGTAACGGTTTATTGTATGGAATGTCGACAGATGCTTTGAACGTGCTTTGGAGTAGGAGATGCACTTCCTGGTCTTTTAAATGGAATTTCGGCTTTTCGGTGTGAACTGTCCATAATCGAACTTCCACTACTGTATAAACAATCGGCGCGCAGAACATCTGTGAGCATCAGTGCAGTGCTTTTAATCTAAACAATAAGTGTGTGAGCTCGATTCTGTGTGCAACTACTACGACCCGAGTCGTAGGCCTTGTACACGGTCTTACGGTAAGGAGCAAAATTGTGCTATAAGTGCCTATCCAAAATACGATCTCGCAACCCAGTGCCGTTATCTCTTTTGTGCAATGGGGGACGTAGCGCGCAGAGACGTGTTTCGTTCATCGCTTATGCGGATCGCACGATATGTGAACGATCGAGTTCAACACGGCCAGTGAGGCTATGCTGGCTACAAAATTAGCAGGGGCAGAGAGCGCTTACAACAGACTGCTGGAGCAGCATTTGCCGTTGGTTGCCGCAGCAGCGGCGGAGGCCGCACTGAACGCGCACGACAAGTACTTAGCAGACGCGGAGGACTCCTTTTATGACGCCACAACGAAACTGCGCACGCGTATATCTGAAATTGGGCGGCAACAAGACGCAGACAATGCGACAGCTGAAACTATAAATACATCTAGAGCAAACATAATCCAGGTACGGCAGGAGCGCCCTACTAAACTTGTTACATTCAGGGGCGACTTCACGAAGTGGCGTGAGTTCCGCGACATGTTTATTACTGAGGTACACAGCAATGAACACATGGCTAACGTCACGAAGCTAAAGGAGCTAAAACAAGCGCTTGAGGAAGCCCCCGCCAGACTTATCAACCGCTGGCAAATCACCGAGGCCAACTACACTGAGGCCTGGACAAAACTGAACGAGTTCTACGATAATCCTCAGAGCATTGTGGACGCGCACTTAAACGCTTTACATGCCATCCCGAGCATTGGCAGATGTGCAACGGTATCACGAGACATCCGTGACCTCATCTACGAGACGAATGCCCATCTCTCATCCCTGGGTCCCCTCGGAGTAGACACGGGGTCCTGGGACCCCTTGATCGTCAACGTGCTGAGAGCACGATTGGACACCGAAACCAACCAAGCATGGCAGATGGCGAGAGAAGACGTGCGCAAAATCGCTAAGCTTCCTGAATTTTTAAAATTTCTAGAGAAGCGAGCAAGCGCTTTGGACTCGACCTTAATCGATCGTGCCGAGCATTCCATCAAGGAAGAACAAAGGAAGCCGAAGTCCACCAGCAGCACAGCTGGAGCAAATATAGAGCGGCACCCATTCACCGATGCCCTCTGTGCAGAGCAGAGCACGCGCTATACCGGTGCCAAGACTTTCTGGCACTCTCGGTTCAGGCGAGGTTTGACAAAGTGCGTCAATGGAAGTTGTGTGCCAACTGCCTAAAACGCGGACACACCGCCCCCAACTGTCAAGCCGGCAGTTGCCGCAAGTGCAGCAGGAAGCACAACAAATAGAATATGATAGGGACTATCCAGAGCCTTATCTTTCAAATCGTTTTCAAAGGATTTTTGTTGACCAAAAATACTTTCGACCAAAAACTATTCTTGCTGGAGTGCCGTAGGGTTTAATTCTTGCCCAATCCTTTTTTGTTTATATACTCGTATTTATGACCTTCCTCAAACATGCAGCAATGCATCTGATCATCTTTATGCTGACGACGCATAGATATACCTTTCACGACCAATTGGACTGGTAGAGGATCTCGTGAATAGATTTGATTCTGATCTTTCTTCAATAGTGAAATGGTCTCAAAATAATGGACTGATCTTAAACCAAATTTCATTTCACTGTACGACATTGAAGTGTTACCGCCTGTTTATCTCAATTCACCGATGCTTAAGTTTTCAGATGTAGTAACAAACCTTGGGTACAAATTGAATCGATCTCTTTCCGCTATTGACCATGCAAATTATATTGTGGCCCGTATTTATGATGGTTTAAATAAGCTGTATTTATTTTTTAATTTCACACTTGTTGATACTAAATTATGGTTGGTTAAGTCCTTATTTGTTGCAATCTTTGACTATGCCATCGTTGTGTTAGATTCCCGTTCTCACCGCAAATTACTTGTTGGTTTTAATGATATGGTGTGATATGTCATTGGAATAAAAAAATATGAACATATATCCAGTTACCACAAACTTGACCTTGACTGTCCACTTCAGAATTTTTGGTAAATAAGATGTCTGTTCACGCACAAGATTTTATGTAATTATTCACTGCTCTATCTTTCCCAGATATTGCAATTTGTTCAGTCGCAGCGAACAGTCAAGCTTATCACCCATGTTCTGCATTTCGATCGAAATCGATATCAATTCACTTTTCAATTTCACTCGGAATGTCATAATCCTAAACAAACACAAAATGTGTTTGCTTTTAATTCAAGAGGGATGCAATTGTATTAGCAATTTTCAATGGAAAAAATCCAAAGAGAACGAATAAGAAGACAAATTTTGCGAGAAAAAGCAAATATATTAGATCTTACGAAGGCGGAGTAAGTGGTCCTGATTTACATTTTGGTGTAAAAAAAATAATTTGATTTGTTTGCAGTTTCAAAAGCAGTTTCAGATTAAGCAAAGAAGATTTTTTATGTAGGTACAAAGCGAAATAGTATATAAAACAGTCATCAATTTCTTCGGTACATAAACTTGCAGCAATACTTCGCTTCTTGGGTGAAGGAAGTTACCAAAGGTCTGTTGGAAAGGATTTAGACATTGGTTTAGCAAGACCAACTGTTAGTAAAGTAATTGGGGAGATATTGAATGGCCTGGAATCCAAATTATGCCAAAAAGGGATAAAATTAGACATGACTGATGAAGACAAAAAGGAGTCAAAACGCTTTTTTGTGGAAAAGTATGGAATACCTGTGGTTATAGGATGTGTGGACGGAACCCACGTTAAAATGTTCAAGCCCCACCAGGGTCCAAATCTATATTTTAACAGAAAATAATATTTTAGCATGAATGCTGTCCGCTGAAAAAAATTTGAAAATACAAACAAACCAAAAAGAATTACAATAAAAAAGCAAATTTGACTTACATTTCGCGTACAACGTTCAACACAATAAAAATTTATTCGAAAAACCTCGAAACTGCACAATTTCACATCACAACAGATAAGTGAATTCATTCCGTTTGAAAAACGGTCACAATGGAATGCAGAACACCGATTTTCATTTTCGAAATTCCAATTCACAATATTCATTTCGATCGAAATGCAGAACACACAATTTCACTTTCACCTTGCAAATTCACAAAAAGTGGAATGCAGAACATGGGTGTATATCCCCGACTTCCAACTACATACTTGAATACGTCGCGCCTCTTTCTAGTCCACAATACCAGACTTTGGAACTCCCTACCTTTCGCCATCAAGCAGATAATAAGAGCTGAGCAATTTCAAAGAGCTCTGTTTGCACACTAACGCTTAATTGTTATCCCTTTTCTCGTTTACTTCATTATTCTTTAGCTATGTACCTTAATTTTCTCCTCTTTTCTTTTCTCTTGTTAACCCAGTCCCTCCTTTCCTTTCTCCATATGTGTATTTAAATTGCTTAAATTGTATAATCACTTAATCTTCATTTAATATTTTAAACTAATATTTAAATATTTTGACCTTCTCTTACTCTTATGTTTTTTCTTTTATTTAAATTCTAAATGTACTATAAAATACTATCGGTCTTACTTGTACTTTGTCAATAAATTGAATTAAATTGAATTGAATTAAATTAAACTTGCCGATACAGTTTTCTTCACTCGTAGTTGAGTAGTTAACTTTCGATTTTGGGAAGTTGGCAAACCGCCGATTATAACACAATTTTCAAAAAAAACACAAGTTGAAGGGATTTTTTGCTTTAAATTTGACGTCGCGATTGTCGGCTTTTTAGTGAAAATTATTTTGTATGGCGTGCAGAGAGGCATGTCAGTCAAGAGCTTTTTAATTGCTATGATCATTGTTTAAAATAAAGTTGGCAAAAGAGTTTTTTGTGTTTTGATGAATAACAGATAATTTATTTAAAAAAAAAAGCATTTCTTCCCATGAACGAACAATTCGCTGTACTTCATTTTCATGCACAAAAATGAAAATTTGTTAAAGAGCTGCCAAAAAGCTGAGTTAGTTGACCTCGTGTGACCTATTGAAGAAAATGGCTGCAAGGGTTAAGTGCCAACTCGCTAGACCGGTTCATGGTACATATTATGTTTAGTACCTAGGCATATGACCTCCTCGACAGCTTCTCACGAAGCGCTCGCTGTTGATACAATGTGAGAACACTCTTTCGGGCACTTGTCGCTCTATTTCACCAATAACGAGCTGAATATTGGCTCCAAGTCTATAATTGCCCGCGATTTATCAGCATACACCGACAACTACATGGCCCTACACAATAACCGTGGGCTCAGTGGTTGTGTGTTAAATGACTAATTGAAGGGTCAAATCACGCCGGGGTCAAGTAACACCTAAAGTTTTTTCCACTGCCCTACCTCTTGCAGGTGGCAATGGTGCGATGGTAGTGTATTCACTAAGTGATTGGCAGGTCGTGCGTTCGAATCCCGCCCAGTGCCATGATTTTTATAAATTGAATACACACAACAAAAACTGATCTCCCTAAAAGTAATTTAGGCGCCACCTGTTGAGAAAAAAAATCCCATCGCACCAAACTTCTTTCCTATCCTTCTATTCTTTCAGTAAGTAGCACCCAAAAATAGGCAATGAATTGCTGGGAGCTACTTGCGCAACAAACTAAATGCCTGCGCTGTGGTTTTACCATTATAAGGGTACTGTGTCACTACAGAAAAAAAAAATTAGCGCACACAAATTATAAAAAAAAAAACGCCTGACAAACAACCACGAGTATCAATTATCTTGAGATGCTCGCGCATTTGCCGTTCGGATTCGGCTTAAAATTGCAAGTCCCTTCCACTTCGTGCAAGCAAATGGTTGGAAAAACCATAGGTCCTATATCGGCCGTTAATGCCTAATATTTATTTTAAACGATAAATAATCGAGTGGCGTAAAATTAAACGATATCGGTGGCCAATTAAAAAGTACATTTCGCCGTATAATATCGACGTTGAATGGAGTCCTCATGGGAGTCACATACCGGTAACGTTGACCATTGCCTGTAACGCGAGCTCCGGTCTTATTAAAAAAAAAAACTGGCCGATGATGTTGCCAGCGTGAAGACCCCCGCCAAGCAGTGCAATTTTGCGGATTTGACTCACTCCAGAAACGGCAATTTTGCTTGTTCAAAAAATCATTGAGCCAAGAGTAATCCCCATCACCGAGCTCGGGACGGCTTACAGCAAAGCAAGAGTTGTGAAAGCCTATTCATGATTTGTTAAACAATAGTGAACATAAATGTCAAAGAAATGCCAAGAGTAATAGCACCACGGTTTTTAAGTTATCGCTATTGAAAAATCGACCAGTCTAAAAAAACACCATTTATAATGACTTAGCGAATTTCCAAGAACTTACGCTGGGGAGATAGATTATAGCATTATCGTATGTTTCCTTTAAATAAACTATTCATTCCGTCATTTAGGTTGGTCACCCCTCCATGAAGCCTGCAATCATGGTCACTACAATATTGCGCTTGCACTTGTTAAAGCTGGAGCAAATGTAAATGCTAAAGGCTTGGATGATGATACTCCACTTCATGATGCTGCAGTTTTAGGACACTTGAAACTCGTTAAATTGCTCATTGAAAAAGGTGCTGATATTCTCGCTAAAAATAGAAAGGGTAAAACTCCAGCGGATGTAGCCGTGTCCAGTATATCAGCATATATGTGCTCAGTTAGAGGTAATATTGTACATTTATTTCTCAGACTATAACCAAATTAATATTTCTTTAGATATGACCCAAATTAATAATAAAACTTCTCAATCAAAGAGAATTATACTGTCGGATCAAAGATGTGAAGAACATGAAGAATTGACTGGTGGTAATGGCGAGAGCAGCGAAGAAGGAAATGTTTATACATTTAAAAAAAACAGTAAGGATTATCAACAAAGTGAAGACGAAAAAAATGAACAACGAAGCAAAATCGATAAACCTATAAATTCAGTTCATTTGGATGAGGGTTATCCCGAAGACGATTTATCTAATTCGAAATTGGCAAACGTAAGCTCAAATATACAATTGAAACGACAACATTCAGATGCTGAAATGGAGGAATCTGTAGATACTGACGAGTTAAAAAGAAAAAAAAAGAAGGATTTAGACATCATTAAAGATAATTCTAAAGCCACGTTAAATACAAAGTTACCAGCAAAACATGAAAAGATTTTGAAACAGCCGGTAGTTTTATCAAAATCTAGTACAGCAGTAATGAAATTAAATTCTGAAAAGAAAAGTCCCTGTGTAAGTCCCAAGCTTGTCTTACAGAAAGCCAATGATATTGATGCAGAGCCAGAAGACGTAAAAGTAGTGGAGAGTGCTGTCTGTGGGGGTCCTAAAGTTCCACCATTAAAAATTGTTATCCCGCAACAAAATTGCACCAATGACCTTGAATGCGGGTCGCGAAATGGTAAAACTAACTCAGCAAGGAGTCACCCCGCGTTGCCGTATGTTGTTTCTTCGTCTAATAGTAATGATTCCATATCAGCAGAGAAAGAACCAAATACTTCTCGCTGCAGCAGTCCCACGGAAATGCCACATCACAAAAATAATACGGGCACAAGTTCTCTTATTTTACAAGAAGAGAAAAATACGAATAAACTAAGCAATGAAGAAAAAGGCCAACAAAGAATATTACGAAGTTCACATCGTTCAGGCGGTCAAAATATTGATAGAAGTTCTAATAACTCATCTCCCCAACTGCAAAGTAATTCCCCTTCACCTGCTACAGTTACAGATGCAAGCGAAAAAAGTTTAAACCTCGTTACGAATACATGCACTGTTAGTCCACAGTCACAACTTAATGCGTTGGAAACTGAACCCAGTGGAAACGTACCTAGCCCTTCTGCCTCTTCAACATCTTCTATTAAAGAAACTTTGTCAAATTCCGTTGAATTACATCCAAGGAAAAGAAAAATGCGCACAAAACATGAAGACAGTTTTGTCAAAACTATTTCAACGGCAGGTGGCTCTGAAACTAGTAATATCTTGAGCGATATTCATCCACACGATCATCCTTTTACAAATTGTTATAATATGTATTTAAATATAAGAAAGCAAATAGAAAAGAAGCATAGGATTTTATATCCTATTCAACCACGCCCACCACAGGGGTTTAGTGACTACTTGATGAACAGACGCTCATACTTATTGGCAGATAAAAATGCACCAGAGTTTTACGTCAATATTCCACCTTGCTTGCCTACACAAATGACGGATTTGTTTAATGCTCAAGAAAAAGAGCGTTTCAAATTAAAAATAAGACACATTGTAGAAAAAGAAAAACTTGGTTTATCTGTTGAACAGGAGATATTACGAGTTCATGGAAAAGCTGCGCGAAGTCTAGCTTGCCAGTCAGTGCCATTTTCAGCGTGTACGTTACTAAGAGATGAGGAAGTATACAATTTGATTACACCAGAGCAAGAAGAAAAAGATAGAAATGCCAGATCTCGATACAATGGACGTTTGTTTCTTAGTTGGCTTCAAGATGTTGACGATAAATGGGAAAAAATTAAGGTATGCTTATGATGTTTTGGTAGTTTTATTTAATTTAATCTTTTCAAATAACCAATTTCGTTCAACGTCTTTTAAAACAATTACTCCTTTTGACGTGTTTCACAAATGACATTTATCGTTTTTAAATTGTCCTACCGTAATATGCACGACACGACGCTTAAATCGTTCACATTTCACAAACATTCAAATTACATCCTACAAAGAAAGTACGAGGGCGGGTCAATAAGTCCGTGACTTTTGGAATAAAACACAGATTTTTTGATAAAATTTTTTTTTTATTTTTCAACGTAGTCTCCCTTGAGCTCTATAAACTTTGTCCAACGCTTCTCCAATTTTTTTATCCCTTCCAAAAAAAATGATCTGTCGAGGTCCTCAAAATAGGCCTTTATTTGCGAGATGACTTCATCATTGGAGTCAAATCTTTTTCCACCAAGCCATTTCTTCAGGTTTGGGAACAAGAAGTAGTCGCTCGGAGCCAAATCTGGAGAATAGGGTGGATGAGGGAGCAATTCATAGCCCAATTCATGGTTTTTTGCCATGGCAACTGCACATGTGTGCACCCTTGCATTGTCTTGGTGGAAAAGAACTTTTTTCTTGGCCAAATGAGGTCGGTTTTTTTTCAAATCGTCATTGAATCGGTCCAATAAGTTGGCATAATATTCCCCATTGATTGTTCTTCCCTTTTGAAGGTAGTCAATGTGGATTATCCCGCGTGCATCCCAAAAAACAGTCGCCATAACTTTATTGACTGACAAACCCACCTTGGCCGTCTTTGGCGCCGATTCACCCTTAGAAACCCACTGTTTTGACTGTTGTTTGGTCTCTGGTGTGTTGTGATGGATCCATGTTTCGTCCACGGTTACAAAACGGGGCAAAAACTCCTCCATATTGCGATTAAACAACGCCAAACCTTCCTGTGAAGTTGTTACACGATTGCGTTTGTGGTCGACTGTGAGCAAACGCGGCATCCATCTTGCGGAAAGCTTTCTCATGCCCAAGTGATCATTCAAAATTGAAACCACTGAGCCATGCGAGATCCCTACGGCTTCCACAATCTCTCGCACTTTCAATCTTCGGTCGGCCAACACCATATCGTGAATTTTTTCGATTGTTTCGGGTGTAGAGACCTCAACTGGGCGTCCAGGACGTTCGGCATCTTCAGTGCTTGTACGGCCACAACGAAATTCAGTAAACCACTTTTTTACCATTGAAATCGATGGTGCAGAGTCCCCATAGTATTTTTCAAGCTTAGCCTTGGTCTCGGTAATGGTTTTTTTTCGCAAGAAATAATGCTTAATAAGCCCACGAAATTCACTTTTTTCCATTTTCTCCTCAAATTAGTGAGTAGTCTGATAAAAATAGCTGTCAAACACAAACTAACTGACGCAGCAAGTTTAAATTTTGACAGGAGTCAACTGACAGATGCCTGTTGACAGGAGCAGTGTTGCCGTTTCAGTAAAGAGGTCAGAAATTCAAAAAGTCACGGACTTATTGACCCGCCCTCGTAGTAAATAATTATTAATGAAGAGCGAACCCCATAGACCAGTGAGGATGTGGTGAAGTATAAGTGTTACGATCCCTTGATCTAATTGATGAAAATGACACATGCCAAGGGGGGAGCAACAATACCAATTTATTGACTCCAATTAAAATGTGCATAATTCAGATTTAGCTAAATCCGCCATTAGCTATTGGCGTCATTAACTTCACTCAACTAAACTTTCAATTTATTCACTCGCGATTAGTTATATGATCCGCTTTTTATGGCGCATTAAATTTAATTGGGATTTAAAAAGTCCCAGAGATTTTAAAATCATTTTGATTGAAAATATGCAATAAATATGCTTTACGATGAATTTTGTTCCAATTTTGTTTTTCAGAATTTATTTTTTTATAGAATTTTATTGAGTTATAGTTAATGGCTTTTACGACTTAGGAATTTTCACTTGCAGAATGTGCAAGTTCGTAAAAATTTACGTTTTTGGGAGAGTATGCGAAGTGATGCAGCAAACATGTAAATTATTATCAAATTATTATATATATGTACATGTATTTATTGACCACATTTTGGTAATCCATTATTGAGAAATATTATTTGATTGATTGTTTTCATATGAGTATTATGAGCATTATGGGGTGGGTTTTTAGAAAACCGCACACTGAATTGAATAGTTTATAAGATTCGCATTACTAAATGCACCAGATATATTTATGATTTTGTTCTTGGTATCGGAAGTCTTTTCACCATAACAAAGGGTTAAGATCGTTAAACAATCACAAACAGGTAGCATTAGTGGGATAAGAAATAAGTCAACAATGTTGGAAATAATTGCCCATAACATTTCTTCTTTCTTAATGGCGGTGAGGCTGTGATCAAAGGGATCATAACCCTCCCACTTAACTGCATACCGAGTGCCTCTCATCAGTTTGGAGATGAGAAACATGAGCCATTTGGACCTGATGTTTCCCAATTTTTTTCGCAGAACTCAAAGGATATCTCATCCGCCCCAACTGCATTTCATTTTTTGGAGTTTGCCGTCCTCACTTCTATTTCTACGACAGTAATGTCGTAACTTCTTCATTTCCAATTCGAGGCGAGCGTTTTCATCTCCATCAGTGGAACAATTTGACCAAGCTTTGAATGCCGCTTTCTTGACACTTAGTACTGCTTTAGCTTCATCTGTCCACCACCATGTTTCTTTGCCGTGTTGATAGAGTTTTTGAAACTCCTAGCAGTGATTTAAGTCTTTCCAAGCAAGTTTGTTGTAGGGAATTCCACACATGTTGTGCTCTGCAATCCTCAATTTCGTTAATGATGTGATGGAGATAATTTCGCATATTTACAATAAATGCTTCGCCTTTCTCTTTGTTCTGATTCGTCCCTGAAGGCATAAAAATTTCTGTCAGGAGGAGGCTGTGTTGCCTCTCCTAGGATCACTTTGCAATCTTCAACCCGAGGCTTTATGAAACGTGACACCAAATGGTAATCAATCTGGGCCCTCATCACGTAACTTTGCGGACGATTGTCGTCCACGCACTAAACGCTATCGTCAATAGTTTAATTCACGAATCACAATCGTTCTCGTGTCGTCCATCGCTCTCGTTTGCTACAGTTTGAGAAACACTGAAAACAACATCTAACATTGTGAGGAACATTGTTTATAGCTGCTGTTTTTGTTTGTCAAAAATATTTATTACTTACTTCATATAATGTATTTTCGTTGAAACTAAAATGTGTTTTTATACATATTTACATATATGTATGAAAGCATGTGTTTTTATATGTATATATATGCATGACATCACCGGGTATATTTGTTGAAATAGAGTTTCTTATTTATAATAAATTGCATTAATAACAATCTGCAGCATATAAAGAAAAGATCTAAAGCCGATTGTTTACTTTAAAAACCATGAAAGAGCTTTAATGGTGTACAAAATATGTAAGGCGATACCTCAATAGCTATCGCGCAAATGCTATCGTCTCGACGACAGTGTTTTAACGTTTTGTGAGTTATATGAAGTAAATATTGAATCGTCGTTACGATATCATTCGCTATCGATGCTATCGAAGTCGATGTCGAAAACGAGATCGTCAGCCTTACGTGATGAAGGCCCTGTGTTCATTTACTCCGCAGCTGTAAGTGACCAGGTGCCGGCTTTGTTTGACAACATGTTATTTAGAACGATAAGACCGACTTGCACATACTTAGGATATCTTCACATACACATACATACATATTAGGCCTTAACGGTCCATACAGGGCCTGAACCTAGTGTAATGATAATAAAAAGTCAACTTGTTTCACTAGTGGTTCTTTATTGAATCTCTTGAAGAATAATAAAATAATCTTATGCGGCTATGCCGCTAACGTAATGTATATAATAGAATCTTGTCGTATCCCACGCTCAGGTGAGCGTGGTTTCCAATGACGAGCAAATAAGCTACTCATGGCCGATTGGAATGAGCTGACGCAGCAGCATGGTTTCCAATGACCAGCAGCCTAGTTACCCGTGGGATTGGAATGCGTAACATGAATAATTTTTAATTGCGGTGTAAGCGAATTCGCGCTACACCTCCCTTTTTTAGAAGAGTGAATTTATTCAATATAAGTTTAATCTTAAATTCTAAATTTTATTTCATAAAGCAAATGAATTAATTCTATATAAATTTACTCTTAAGTTATTTTGATTAATTTATTTTAATTTAATTTCAAATGAATTTATTCTTAAATACAAAAAAAGTTTAAGTTGACAGTATTCATTATTTTCAATATTCTTTTGTTTCGTAACGTCTAAGTCGGTCTTTGTGCACAATTGTCGTCTTGTCGTTGTCGGTTTTTAAGGCTACATTGTTCCTATTGTCTATGCTTACTACCTTAAATGGTCCCTTATAGATATTGTCCAACTTATGTCCTATTTGTTTCATTAGAACGAGATCTCCTACTGCAAAATCTATGCTATTACTATACCTGTCGTATAAGGCCTTTTCATTATGCTTTTTGCTTTTTATAATTTCTACGGCCCTTTTATGAGCCGTTTGAAGTCGAAATTTGACTTCCTTCTCATACGCGTCCACATTATAAATGGGGTCTACTTTTGCATCGCAAAGAAAGTCGTAATTACCTGGGAATTTACCAAATACTAATTCAAATGGGCAATAGTTATGTACCACTGATGGCGGAGTATTGTAGCAATACGTGAAGTATTTTAGCCAGTCGTCCCAGTCAGTTTTTTCTATTGAAATGTATGAGCGAACATACTCATTAAATGTTCTGTGGTTTCTTTCCACAGTTCCCAACGTTTGGTGATGGTATGCCGTAGAGGTGACATTTTCCACTTTCAATAGTTTACATATTTCGTCAAATATTTGGTTTTTATATTCGGTGCCCATATCTGTGATTATTTTCCTCATTGGACCGTAAACTAGTATGAAATGGTCAAAGATTGCTTTCGCAAATCACATATTACTGTGACTGCATACGCACTGCCATTTTCTGATCTTGGTAATGGTCTAATGGTATCTATCAGTACTACATCAAATGCGGTTGTTGGGGTATCAGTTATAATCATTGGTTCTTTTACGTTTTTCAGTGACTTATTTCTTTGACATTTGTCACATCTCTTAACGTATTTTATAATATCCCTAGTCATATTTTTCCAATAATATTTTTGTCGTATCTTTTTTAATGTACGTGTGATCCCTGCGTGGCCACCACAGATTGGATCATCATGGTACATTTGTATAATCATTTTTCTTTTGTCATCATTTCTTATTTTTATAATTATAGGCGTCAGTGTAATTCGAAGGTTTGTTAGAGCTCTATTTCCTATTTCTTTATATTGATTGATCCGGATCTTCTCAAAAATATCGTCACCTAGTGACTGCTGCAGCTTTATTAATCCGTTATCACTCGCTATTTTTCCAGCAGTAGAAATAATTGATCCAAGTCAATTTTTCCATTAGTAATAAGGTTATTTATTTCTATCACTTTTTTATTCTTAGTAATTTTTAAACAGTCGCTATTAATAGCTAGCCGGGCGCTGTTTCTTTTACTTCTACTACTGAACGCTTCATATATATTTATCTTATTAGATGAACTTTCTATTTTGTCGGCTGTTGATTTTACGTTATTTTTATTGGATTGCAGCCTGGTTGTGATTTTAAATAGTTTGTTGGCTGAATTTCTTATATTTTGAATTTCGTTAAAATCTATGCGCGACAATGCGTCCGCTGCATGATTATATTTTCCCCTCAAGTACTCTATAGTAAAATCGTATTCCTCGAGGTCTAGTCTCATTCGTGTTAATTTAGAGGACGGGTTTTTCATAGCAAAGAGATACGATAGTGGTCTATGGTCGCTCCTAATCAAGAACTTAGTCCCATATATGTAGGGTCTGAATTGATTGATTGCCCAATGAATAGCTACTTCTTGTTCAATAGTGGATTTATTACTTTCACCTTTTGTGAATGATCTGGAGGCATATGCAACTGGAAGTTGGTATCCATTGTACTCTTGACTAAATACGGCACCGCATGCGTATTTGCTTGCATCGGTGGTTATGCAAAATTGCTTCCGGAAGTCTGGATACTGCAAGATTTGAGGGCTTAATAGCATTTGTTTTAAGTATTGGATGCATTGCCACATTCTATGGTCCATTCAAAGGGGGTGTTTTTCTTACAGAGTCTCGTTAAGAGCCTTGGATGCTCAGCGAAATTTGGAACAAATCGTCTGTAATAATTGCAGAATGCAACGAATCGCTTGACTTCATCTGCATTTTTGGGTATTGAATAGTATAAGATAATCTGAAATTTGCTATCATCTGGGAGAATGCCTTGGTCTGTGCATTTATGACCTAAGTATGTCACTTCGTGACCGAAAAATGTGCACTTGTCAGGATGTAATTTTAGGTTGTATTTTCGACACGTTTTGAATACATCGGTTAAATTTTTTAACATGTGTGATTCTGAACGGCCCAACACGACTAAATCATCCATATATAAGAATGCTTGCGTTGGTGATAAACCAGAAAACGCAATTGTCATCATTCTTTGAAATGAGTTTGATGCTATATTTAGGCCATAGGGTAGACGCTTGAATCGGTATGAACCTTTATCAGTTGAAAATGACGTGATGTCCCTTGAGTTTTCATCTAATTCAATTTGATGAAATCCTGACGTTAAGTCTAGGCAAGAGAAATACCTAGTTTTGCCTAGTTGGTCGAGAATATCATCTATTCTTGGCAACGGAAATTTGTCCGCAATTAGCTTTTTGTTTATACTCCTATAATCCACTACTAATCTCCATCGTTTTTGATGATTACCCGGCAAAGATTTTTTCGGTACCAACAGTATTGGACTGTTATACTCTGATGCGGATGGTTCTACTATATCGTCTCTTATTAGTTTGTCAACTTGTTTTGTTATTTCACTTTTATGAACGTGCGGTATTCTATAGTTTTTAATATATGTTGGATCGTCGGTTTTTAAACGAAGCTTTTGTTTATAAAAGTTGTTAACCGTTATTTTATCTGTTTCGAGCGCAAATATGTCAATATACTCTGAGCAGAGTTTATGCAAGTCAGACTTTATGAAGTCGGGAAAATGTTTGGACAATTTTTGTAGCTTAACGTCACTGGGATTGACATTTTCTATTGGTATGTTTTCATAGTCGTATAGACTTTCTGTTTTTAATGTACTCGTAACATTGTGTATCAATACATTTTCATTTGTTGTGTTTATTACACGGACAAATGCTCTTGCACTTTTTGCGATTGTATTTGCCACATATATTCCATCTTTAAGTTGCTGTTGTGAGATAAGCACTTCTTTTTCCTGACATTGGAGGTTGACCTGTCTGATAACTTCTGATCTTGCAGGTATTGCTATTGCATTATTAGCTGGTGAGCAAGACATTGGTAATTCAATTTCGTTAAAACCATCTGGTCTTATTACTAGCCAATCTTGATTTCTGTCATAGTTAAGTGTACAGTTATATTTCTTGACAAAGTCAAACCCAATTATTCCATCGGATGGAATTGGAAAATCATCGCTAATGACATGAAATTCATGAGCTAATAGTATATTTGCAATCTTTAAATCAGTGTAAACTTTTCCTAGTGTGTTAGTTATTCCTTGACCTATGCCGTGTAGGCTTGTTGTTTCGTATTTGTCGAAAGTATGGAATTGATCTATTTGTTTTTTCTTTACTATAGAAATGTCCGCGCCTGTGTCGATAATGAAAGGATGTTATATCATTATTTAGTGAAGTCTTTAATGCTATGAATGATGTTAAGTTTAGTCGTATATTATAGATTTTACTACTTATGTTATTATTTCCTAGTGAGTACTTGGGGTTGGTTCGTTTTCCGTAACCTGTTGTGTCATTCTGACGTTTCTACTTGCATTGTTGTAGCTATTTCTGGACTGGTTATAATTATTTCTATTGCCGCGTTCATTATAACTTCCGCGTCCACGTCCACGTCCACAACCTCCGCCGCGTCTGCGTTCGCGAAAGTTGTTATTAGTTCGATTATTGTTGATTATTGTTGTGATAATAACTATTACTCCTACCTCTATTATTTCTAAAATGCAGTATTGCATTTGCCTGGCCATAAGATTCTTTACAGCAGTTCACGAATTTAGCTACTGCTTCATTCATGTTGTTGAATTGACCGGACTCCATAATAAGTTTAACCTTATCATTGTTGGAGTTCTTTATCATGGCCTTTATGGCAGACTTGGTCGCGTATGTCTCAGCCAATTGTGGCATTAGTCCGTCCGAAATATATGCGCTTTCCAATTTTTTGGTGAGGTCTTCAACCTCTTTTGCATATTCATTTGTCGGTTTTGCGCTTTGGCGGACGTTCATCAACTTTGCAGTGATGACGTCTACAGACTTCCCTTTTACTGTGGCTTTTAGTTTTTGGACTACTTCTGCTACTGTTATTTCCGAACCAGATATTAGGTTTATAACGGTTCCTTTCAGCTTTGTTTTTATTAGGTTAATAGCAACGATGTTATTGTCATCGTTTATGCTATTTATTAACTCTAATGCAACTAAGAAGCTTTGCAGTTCGTCCGCGCTACCATAAAAATCCGGCAGGATTTTAGATGCTATGTTTAGAAATTCCACAGGTGTTTGTGGCATTTTGTTTGTATTTGAAGTACTGGTTGTGTTACTATTTATTTCTTGGTTCTCGGCGGTATCGATGAAAACTTTCTCGTGGAGTGAGACAGGTAATTTGAGGTCTACTGAGTGACGAGAAGCTGCTCTAGAGACTTTGTCTCTGCATTCGTTAAAGAACTTGTGAGCATTGTCTTTATGTAGATTGGTTAGCTTTGAGTAGTTAACGTTTAGTATTACTCTAATATTTTCTAAGCTGGTTACCAATACCTCTAAGTGCCTGCTTAAAGTTTCCTTACCTATAGGTCTATCTTGATTGATTGACTTATAGGATTTGTCCAGTACTTCTTTTGATTGTCACAATTTTTTAACCATTCCATTTAATTGGCTATAGCATAAATATAAGAAATTCCTTTGAATGAGTAAACTGAAGAACATTTTCAAATAATTAAATCGGAGAAAGAGAAAAAAAAAAGATTTTATAATGCACTTTATGTCGTCATCGTATAATCGTACATGTAACTAAAGTCGTATATGTTTTATGTAATTTATTAAATATTGATATATTGAACTCAACAAAATTTTGATTAAATTTGTGCAAGAGACTGCGCTCTTGCCATGTATGTTTTTTTTAGGGATTTTTTGTGCATTGTATACAGTTTTAGTGCTAGATGAGCAGCTAAAAGTGCAATGATTAAGATTAAGTACATTTCGTTATTAGATTGTTTTTCGGTTATTTCAACCTCATTAATCACATTGGCATTTGGCTTCTCAATTTTTGATTGCTCTTTGCCCATTTTAAATTAAATGTTCTTTACGTTTATTTGTTATATTTACAATTTATTTTTTAGTTACTTGCATGTGTTTACAATTTTAAAGGAATTTACATCATCATTCTACTTACTTCTATTCACCATTACCGCTCGTTGTCGCTGTCTTCTTGGCTCTTGCCTTTTTACCTCCACGTCTTTTGGTGGCTGTGTCGTTTTCCGTTTTGGCTTTTCTGAACTTCTTTAATTCTAAGTTTCTTAGTTTTAGCGTTTCACATTATTTTGCTTTTCCGAACTTCTTTAATTCTAAGTTTCTTAGTTTTAGCGTTTCACATTATTTTGCTTTGCCGAACTTCTTTAATTCTAAGTTTCTTAGTTTTAACGTTTTCACATTATTTTGCTTTTCCGAACTTCTTTAATTCTAAGTTTCTTAGTTTTAGCGTTTTCACATTATTTTGCTTTTCCGAACTTCTTTAATTCTAAGTTTCTTAGTTTTAGCGTTTTCACATTATTTTGCTTTTCCGAACTTCTTTAATTCTAAGTTTCTTAGTTTTAACGTTTTCACATTATTTTGCTTTTCCGAACTTCTTTAATTCTAAGTTTCTTAGTTTTAACGTTTTCACATTATTTTGCTTTTCCGAACTTCTTTAATTCTAAGTTTGGCAGGATCGCCATGTAATGATAATAAAAAGTCAACTTGTTTCACTAGTGGTTCTTTATTGAATCTCTCGAAGAATAATAAAATAATCTTATGCGGCTATGCCGCTAACGTAATGTATATAATAGAATCTTGTCGTATCCCACGCTCAGGTGAGCGTGGTTTCCAATGACGAGCAAATAAGCTACTCATGGCCGATTGGAATGAGCTGACGCAGCAGCATGGTTTCCAATGACCAGCAGCCTAGTTACCCGTGGGATTGGAATGCGTAACATGAATAATTTTTAATTGCGGTGTAAGCGAATTCGCGCTACACCTCCCTTTTTTAGAAGAGTGAATTTATTCAATATAAGTTTAATCTTAAATTCTAAATTTTATTTCATAAAGCAAATGAATTAATTCTATATAAATTTACTCTTAAGTTATTTTGATTAATTTATTTTAATTTAATTTCAAATGAATTTATTCTTAAATACAAAAAAAGTTTAAGTTGACAGTATTCATTATTTTCAATATTCTTTTGTTTCGTAACGTCTAAGTCGGTCTTTGTGCACAATTGTCGTCTTGTCGTTGTCGGTTTTTAAGGCTACATTGTTCCTATTGTCTATGCTTACTACCTTAAATGGTCCCTTATAGATATTGTCCAACTTATGTCCTATTTGTTTCATTAGAACGAGATCTCCTACTGCAAAATCTATGCTATTACTATACCTGTCGTATAAGGCCTTTTCATTATGCTTTTTGCTTTTTATAATTTCTACGGCCCTTTTATGAGCCGTTTGAAGTCGAAATTTGACTTCCTTCTCATACGCGTCCACATTATAAATGGGGTCTACTTTTGCATCGCAAAGAAAGTCGTAATTACCTGGGAATTTACCAAATACTAATTCAAATGGGCAATAGTTATGTACCACTGATGGCGGAGTATTGTAGCAATACGTGAAGTATTTTAGCCAGTCGTCCCAGTCAGTTTTTTCTATTGAAATGTATGAGCGAACATACTCATTAAATGTTCTGTGGTTTCTTTCCACAGTTCCCAACGTTTGGTGATGGTATGCCGTAGAGGTGACATTTTCCACTTTCAATAGTTTACATATTTCGTCAAATATTTGGTTTTTATATTCGGTGCCCATATCTGTGATTATTTTCCTCATTGGACCGTAAACTAGTATGAAATGGTCAAAGATTGCTTTCGCAAATCACATATTACTGTGACTGCATACGCACTGCCATTTTCTGATCTTGGTAATGGTCTAATGGTATCTATCAGTACTACATCAAATGCGGTTGTTGGGGTATCAGTTATAATCATTGGTTCTTTTACGTTTTTCAGTGACTTATTTCTTTGACATTTGTCACATCTCTTAACGTATTTTATAATATCCCTAGTCATATTTTTCCAATAATATTTTTGTCGTATCTTTTTTAATGTACGTGTGATCCCTGCGTGGCCACCACAGATTGGATCATCATGGTACATTTGTATAATCATTTTTCTTTTGTCATCATTTCTTATTTTTATAATTATAGGCGTCAGTGTAATTCGAAGGTTTGTTAGAGCTCTATTTCCTATTTCTTTATATTGATTGATCCGGATCTTCTCAAAAATATCGTCACCTAGTGACTGCTGCAGCTTTATTAATCCGTTATCACTCGCTATTTTTCCAGCAGTAGAAATAATTGATCCAAGTCAATTTTTCCATTAGTAATAAGGTTATTTATTTCTATCACTTTTTTATTCTTAGTAATTTTTAAACAGTCGCTATTAATAGCTAGCCGGGCGCTGTTTCTTTTACTTCTACTACTGAACGCTTCATATATATTTATCTTATTAGATGAACTTTCTATTTTGTCGGCTGTTGATTTTACGTTATTTTTATTGGATTGCAGCCTGGTTGTGATTTTAAATAGTTTGTTGGCTGAATTTCTTATATTTTGAATTTCGTTAAAATCTATGCGCGACAATGCGTCCGCTGCATGATTATCTTTTCCCCTCAAGTACTCTATAGTAAAATCGTATTCCTCGAGGTCTAGTCTCATTCGTGTTAATTTAGAGGACGGGTTTTTCATAGCAAAGAGATACGATAGTGGTCTATGGTCGCTCCTAATCAAGAACTTAGTCCCATATATGTAGGGTCTGAATTGATTGATTGCCCAATGAATAGCTACTTCTTGTTCAATAGTGGATTTATTACTTTCACCTTTTGTGAATGATCTGGAGGCATATGCAACTGGAAGTTGGTATCCATTGTACTCTTGACTAAATACGGCACCGCATGCGTATTTGCTTGCATCGGTGGTTATGCAAAATTGCTTCCGGAAGTCTGGATACTGCAAGATTTGAGGGCTTAATAGCATTTGTTTTAAGTATTGGATGCATTGCCACATTCTATGGTCCATTCAAAGGGGGTGTTTTTCTTACAGAGTCTCGTTAAGAGCCTTGGATGCTCAGCGAAATTTGGAACAAATCGTCTGTAATAATTGCAGAATGCAACGAATCGCTTGACTTCATCTGCATTTTTGGGTATTGAATAGTATAAGATAATCTGAAATTTGCTATCATCTGGGAGAATGCCTTGGTCTGTGCATTTATGACCTAAGTATGTCACTTCGTGACCGAAAAATGTGCACTTGTCAGGATGTAATTTTAGGTTGTATTTTCGACACGTTTTGAATACATCGGTTAAATTTTTTAACATGTGTGATTCTGAACGGCCCAACACGACTAAATCATCCATATATAAGAATGCTTGCGTTGGTGATAAACCAGAAAACGCAATTGTCATCATTCTTTGAAATGAGTTTGATGCTATATTTAGGCCATAGGGTAGACGCTTGAATCGGTATGAACCTTTATCAGTTGAAAATGACGTGATGTCCCTTGAGTTTTCATCTAATTCAATTTGATGAAATCCTGACGTTAAGTCTAGGCAAGAGAAATACCTAGTTTTGCCTAGTTGGTCGAGAATATCATCTATTCTTGGCAACGGAAATTTGTCCGCAATTAGCTTTTTGTTTATACTCCTATAATCCACTACTAATCTCCATCGTTTTTGATGATTACCCGGCAAAGATTTTTTCGGTACCAACAGTATTGGACTGTTATACTCTGATGCGGATGGTTCTACTATATCGTCTCTTATTAGTTTGTCAACTTGTTTTGTTATTTCACTTTTATGAACGTGCGGTATTCTATAGTTTTTAATATATGTTGGATCGTCGGTTTTTAAACGAAGCTTTTGTTTATAAAAGTTGTTAACCGTTATTTTATCTGTTTCGAGCGCAAATATGTCAATATACTCTGAGCAGAGTTTATGCAAGTCAGACTTTATGAAGTCGGGAAAATGTTTGGACAATTTTTGTAGCTTAACGTCACTGGGATTGACATTTTCTATTGGTATGTTTTCATAGTCGTATAGACTTTCTGTTTTTAATGTACTCGTAACATTGTGTATCAATACATTTTCATTTGTTGTGTTTATTACACGGACAAATGCTCTTGCACTTTTTGCGATTGTATTTGCCACATATATTCCATCTTTAAGTTGCTGTTGTGAGATAAGCACTTCTTTTTCCTGACATTGGAGGTTGACCTGTCTGATAACTTCTGATCTTGCAGGTATTGCTATTGCATTATTAGCTGGTGAGCAAGACATTGGTAATTCAATTTCGTTAAAACCATC
Source organism: Portevinia maculata (assembly GCA_949715645.1). NCBI lineage: Eukaryota > Metazoa > Arthropoda > Insecta > Diptera > Syrphidae > Portevinia > Portevinia maculata. The sequence continues at coordinate 206,898,632 of OX454526.1, read as the reverse complement.
TGGTCTTATTACTAGCCAATCTTGATTTCTGTCATAGTTAAGTGTACAGTTATATTTCTTGACAAAGTCAAACCCAATTATTCCATCGGATGGAATTGGAAAATCATCGCTAATGACATGAAATTCATGAGCTAATAGTATATTTGCAATCTTTAAATCAGTGTAAACTTTTCCTAGTGTGTTAGTTATTCCTTGACCTATGCCGTGTAGGCTTGTTGTTTCGTATTTGTCGAAAGTATGGAATTGATCTATTTGTTTTTTCTTTACTATAGAAATGTCCGCGCCTGTGTCGATAATGAAAGGATGTTATATCATTATTTAGTGAAGTCTTTAATGCTATGAATGATGTTAAGTTTAGTCGTATATTATAGATTTTACTACTTATGTTATTATTTCCTAGTGAGTACTTGGGGTTGGTTCGTTTTCCGTAACCTGTTGTGTCATTCTGACGTTTCTACTTGCATTGTTGTAGCTATTTCTGGACTGGTTATAATTATTTCTATTGCCGCGTTCATTATAACTTCCGCGTCCACGTCCACGTCCACAACCTCCGCCGCGTCTGCGTTCGCGAAAGTTGTTATTAGTTCGATTATTGTTGATTATTGTTGTGATAATAACTATTACTCCTACCTCTATTATTTCTAAAATGCAGTATTGCATTTGCCTGGCCATAAGATTCTGTACAGCAGTTCACGAATTTAGCTACTGCTTCATTCATGTTGTTGAATTGACCGGACTCCATAATAAGTTTAACCTTATCATTGTTGGAGTTCTTTATCATGGCCTTTATGGCAGACTTGGTCGCGTATGTCTCAGCCAATTGTGGCATTAGTCCGTCCGAAATATATGCGCTTTCCAATTTTTTGGTGAGGTCTTCAACCTCTTTTGCATATTCATTTGTCGGTTTTGCGCTTTGGCGGACGTTCATCAACTTTGCAGTGATGACGTCTACAGACTTCCCTTTTACTGTGGCTTTTAGTTTTTGGACTACTTCTGCTACTGTTATTTCCGAACCAGATATTAGGTTTATAGCGGTTCCTTTCAGCTTTGTTTTTATTAGGTTAATAGCAACGATGTTATTGTCATCGTTTATGCTATTTATTAACTCTAATGCAACTAAGAAGCTTTGCAGTTCGTCCGCGCTACCATAAAAATCCGGCAGGATTTTAGATGCTATGTTTAGAAATTCCACAGGTGTTTGTGGCATTTTGTTTGTATTTGAAGTACTGGTTTTGTTACTATTTATTTCTTGGTTCTCGGCGGTATCGATGAAAACTTTCTCGTGGAGTGAGACAGGTAATTTGAGGTCTACTGAGTGACGAGAAGCTGCTCTAGAGACTTTGTCTCTGCATTCGTTAAAGAACTTGTGAGCATTGTCTTTATGTAGATTGGTTAGCTTTGAGTAGTTAACGTTTAGTATTACTCTAATATTTTCTAAGCTGGTTACCAATACCTCTAAGTGCCTGCTTAAAGTTTCCTTACCTATAGGTCTATCTTGATTGATTGACTTATAGGATTTGTCCAGTACTTCTTTTGATTGTCACAATTTTTTAACCATTCCATTTAATTGGCTATAGCATAAATATAAGAAATTCCTTTGAATGAGTAAACTGAAGAACATTTTCAAATAATTAAATCGGAGAAAGAGAAAAAAAAAAGATTTTATAATGCACTTTATGTCGTCATCGTATAATCGTACATGTAACTAAAGTCGTATATGTTTTATGTAATTTATTAAATATTGATATATTGAACTCAACAAAATTTTGATTAAATTTGTGCAAGAGACTGCGCTCTTGCCATGTATGTTTTTTTTAGGGATTTTTTGTGCATTGTATACAGTTTTAGTGCTAGATGAGCAGCTAAAAGTGCAATGATTAAGATTAAGTACATTTCGTTATTAGATTGTTTTTCGGTTATTTCAACCTCATTAATCACATTGGCATTTGGCTTCTCAATTTTTGATTGCTCTTTGCCCATTTTAAATTAAATGTTCTTTACGTTTATTTGTTATATTTACAATTTATTTTTTAGTTACTTGCATGTGTTTACAATTTTAAAGGAATTTACATCATCATTCTACTTACTTCTATTCACCATTACCGCTCGTTGTCGCTGTCTTCTTGGCTCTTGCCTTTTTACCTCCACGTCTTTTGGTGGCTGTGTCGTTTTCCGTTTTGGCTTTTCTGAACTTCTTTAATTCTAAGTTTCTTAGTTTTAGCGTTTCACATTATTTTGCTTTTCCGAACTTCTTTAATTCTAAGTTTCTTAGTTTTAGCGTTTCACATTATTTTGCTTTGCCGAACTTCTTTAATTCTAAGTTTCTTAGTTTTAACGTTTTCACATTATTTTGCTTTTCCGAACTTCTTTAATTCTAAGTTTCTTAGTTTTAGCGTTTTCACATTATTTTGCTTTTCCGAACTTCTTTAATTCTAAGTTTCTTAGTTTTAGCGTTTTCACATTATTTTGCTTTTCCGAACTTCTTTAATTCTAAGTTTCTTAGTTTTAACGTTTTCACATTATTTTGCTTTTCCGAACTTCTTTAATTCTAAGTTTCTTAGTTTTAGCGTTTTCACATTATTTTGCTTTTCCGAACTTCTTTAATTCTAAGTTTCTTAGTTTTAGCGTTTTCACATTATTTTGCTTTTCCGAACTTCTTTAATTCTAAGTTTCTTAGTTTTAACGTTTTCACATTATTTTGCTTTTCCGAACTTCTTTAATTCTAAGTTTCTTAGTTTTAACGTTTTCACATTATTTTGCTTTTCCGAACTTCTTTAATTCTAAGTTTGGCAGGATCGCCATGTAATGATAATAAAAAGTCAACTTGTTTCACTAGTGGTTCTTTATTGAATCTCTCGAAGAATAATAAAATAATCTTATGCGGCTATGCCGCTAACGTAATGTATATAATAGAATCTTGTCGTATCCCACGCTCAGGTGAGCGTGGTTTCCAATGACGAGCAAATAAGCTACTCATGGCCGATTGGAATGAGCTGACGCAGCAGCATGGTTTCCAATGACCAGCAGCCTAGTTACCCGTGGGATTGGAATGCGTAACATGAATAATTTTTAATTGCGGTGTAAGCGAATTCGCGTTACACCTCCCTTTTTTAGAAGAGTGAATTTATTCAATATAAGTTTAATCTTAAATTCTAAATTTTATTTCATAAAGCAAATGAATTAATTCTATATAAATTTACTCTTAAGTTATTTTGATTAATTTATTTTAATTTAATTTCAAATGAATTTATTCTTAAATACAAAAAAAGTTTAAGTTGACAGTATTCATTATTTTCAATATTCTTTGAATTCGCAACGTCTAAGTCGGTCTTTGTGCACAATTGTCGTCTTGTCGTTGTCGGTTTTTAAGGCTACATTGTTCCTATTGTCTATGCTTACTACCTTAAATGGTCCCTTATAGATATTGTCCAACTTATGTCCTATTTGTTTCATTAGAACGAGATCTCCTACTGCAATATCTATGCTATTACTATACCTTTCGTATAAGGCCTTTTCATTATGCTTTTTGCTTTTTATAATTTCTACGGCCCTTTTATGAGCCGTTTGAAGTCGAAATTTGACTTCCTTCTCATACGCGTCCACATTATAAATGGGGTCTACTTTTGCATCGCAAAGAAAGTCGTAATTACCTGGGAATTTACCAAATACTAATTCAAATAGGCAATAGTTATGTACCACTGATGGCGGAGTATTGTAGCAATACGTGAAGTATTTTAGCCAGTCGTCCCAGTCAGTTTTTTCTATTGAAATGTATGAGCGAACATACTCATTAAATGTTCTGTGGTTTCTTTCCACAGTTCCCAACGTTTGGTGATGGTATGCCGTAGAGGTGACATTTTCCACTTTCAATAGTTTACATATTTCGTCAAATATTTGGTTTTTATATTCGGTGCCCATATCTGTGATTATTTTCCTCATTGGACCGTAAACTAGTATGAAATGGTCAAAGATTGCTTTCGCAAATCACATATTACTGTGACTGCATACGCACTGCCATTTTCTGATCTTGGTAATGGTCTAATGGTATCTATCAGTACTACATCAAATGCGGTTGTTGGGGTATCAGTTATAATCATTGGTTCTTTTACGTTTTTCAGTGACTTATTTCTTTGACATTTGTCACATCTCTTAACGTATTTTATAATATCCCTAGTCATATTTTTCCAATAATATTTTTGTCGTATCTTTTTTAATGTACGTGTGATCCCTGCGTGGCCACCACAGATTGGATCATCATGGTACATTTGTATAATCATTTTTCTTTTGTCATCATTTCTTATTTTTATAATTATAGGCGTCAGTGTAATTCGAAGGTTTGTTAGAGCTCTATTTCCTATTTCTTTATATTGATTGATCCGGATCTTCTCAAAAATATCGTCACCTAGTGACTGCTGCAGCTTTATTAAACCGTTATCACTCGCTATTTGTCCAGCAGTAGAAATAATTGATCCAAGTCAATTTTTCCATTAGTAATAAGGTTATTTATTTCTATAGTGATCACTTTTTTATTCTTAGTAATTTTTAAACAGTCGCCATTAATAGCTAGCCGGGCGCTGTTTCTTTTACTTCTACTACTGAACGCTTCATATATATTTATCTTATTAGATGAACTTTCTATTTTGTCGGCTGTTGATTTTACGTTATTTTTATTGGATTGCAGCCTGGTTGTGACTTTAAATAGTTTGTTGGCTGAATTTCTTATATTTTGAATTTCGTTAAAATCTATGCGCGACAATGCGTCCGCTGCATGATTATCTTTTCCCCTCAAGTACTCTATAGTAAAATCGTATTCCTCGAGGTCTAGTCTCATTCGTGTTAATTTAGAGGACGGGTTTTTCATAGCAAAGAGATACGATAGTGGTCTATGGTCGCTCCTAATCAAGAACTTAGTCCCATATATGTAGGGTCTGAATTGATTGATTGCCCAATGAATAGCTACTTCTTGTTCAATAGTGGATTTATTACTTTCACCTTTTGTGAATGATCTGGAGGCATATGCAACTGGAAGTTGGTATCCATTGTGAAGTATCTTTGTATATATAAAATGCGAACCGCGAATGAGATACATTCTCCTTCCCATGCGAGATACCACTGTCCCAGTTACCCAGCGATGACCTCTAGAGTAGTTGCGAACGTAAACTGCTTCATTAATTTTAAATTTACCTGTTCCATAGTTGGATAATGTGTTAGGGATGTGCCTATCAGGAATCATTTGTGAAAGGATTGTGCGGCGCTTTCTGCCGTGAAGGATTTCTGCAGGTGACTTCCCAGTTTCAGGATTCGGCGTATTGCGATAGGTTGCGAGGCATCTTAATAAGGCTATTCCTATTTGCTTTTCCTCCTCGATAATTTTTTTTAGACTTGTTTTGAATGTTCGAACGAAACGTTCTGCTGCGCCGTTTGATGATGGATGAAAGGGGGCTGTTTTCAACGATTGAATTCCATTTTGTCTGCAAAATCGGGCAAATTCGGTGCTGGTGAATTGGGGACCATTATCGCTAACAATGGCCTCAGGTATACCTTCTAGCGTAAAAATAGTTTGCAACGCTTGAACAGTAGCTGATGCGGTTGTTTGCTGCATCTGTATAACGAATGGAAATTTTGATAAAGCGTCAATGCATACTAACCACATTTTCCCAAGGAACGGTCCCGCGAAGTCCACGTGCACTCTCTGCCAAGGTTTTTCTGGATTGGGCCATGAACTGAATTCTTGCTGAGGCGCGGCACCATTGCGTTGACAAATTGTACATGCTTTGACTTTTGATTCGATGTTGACGTCTATAAGTGGCCACCAGCAATGTCTTCGGGCGAGCTGTTTCATCCGCACCGCACCCCAATGTCCTTGATGAATCAACTGCAGAGTTCTTTCCTGCAACGGTTTCGGTACAACTACGCTTGTATGTTCGGCTTCCAAAAGAACAATCCCACGGTATTGAGTAAGTGATGCTTTGCGACTGAAATATGGCTGTAGATTGCTTTCGCTTGACGGTAAACCCTTGGCCACCCCTTGGTTACATAAGACATCACTTTCCGTAGTACAGGGTCAAGTTTTGTGGCTGCGGCGACATCTTGGGCGTTTATTGGAAAATCGTCAATTCGCTCACTTTGATGAGTAGATATTTCAAAACAAGACAATTCATGGTTATCGAAACTTGCATCCGGCCCCATCGGAAGTCTAGATAAAGCGTCTACATTGCTGTGTTTTTCCGTTGGGCGATAACGAATTTCGTACGAGTAACTCATGAGTGTTATAGCCCAGCGCTGTAAACGACTTAGCGTTGCCGTAGGAAGAGCCTTGTCGGGATTGAAAATGGTAATAAGCGGCTTGTGATCAGTTAGCAGTATGAACTTCCGACCAAAGAGGTATTGGTGAAATTTGGTGACTCCATAGATAATTGCCAAAGCCTCCTTTTCAATTTGCGAGTAGTTAAGCTGGTGCTCGTTTAAAGTTTTCGAAGCGAATGCAATGGGCTGCTCCGACCCATCTGGAATGATATGCGACAAAATAGCTCCGATTCCATGCGACGAAGCATCAGCTGCAAGGACCAGAGGCAGTTCCGGTCGGAAATGTGCCAGGCGGGCTGCTTGAATAATTTGTTGTTTTAATGCATTAAATGCATGTTCCTGGTCTGCTGTCCAAGTAAATGGCACACCTTTCCTCCGCAAGGCATTTAATGGAGCTGCAATTTGCGAAAAATTATTAACATATTTATTGTAATAGTTTACCTTTCCCATAAAGGTTTCGAGCTCCTTTAGTTTACAAGGCCTAGGCAATTTTTCTATGGCTGCTAATCCAGAATCTGATGGTCTTACTCCCTGATGGTTGACCACATGTCCCAGGTATTCTGCTTCTTGTTGGAAAAACTGGCACTTACTCCGGTTGACGCGCAATCCGTTTTCTGACAGTCGCTGCAGAACTGCTTCCAACTTAAGTATGTGTTCTTGGTAAGTGTTTCCCGCAACAAGGATGTCGTCTAAGTAGATTGCACAATCGAGGCCGGTTAAAATCATCTCCAGTGTTCGCTGATATATAGCAGGAGCGCTTGCGATGCCAAATGGGAGGCGCTGGTACTCGAAAAGTCCAATTGGTGTGTTGACGACAGCGAGGGGCTTTGATTCTTCATCCAACTCCAATTGTAGGTATGCGTCGGACATATCGATTTTACTGAAGAACTTACCGTTGGCAAGCTTATGGAAAAGTTCTTCGGGGCGAGGAATCGGGTATTGATCTACCTCCAGCTGATGGTTGAGTGTGATCTTAAAATCGCCACATATTCTTAGCTTGTTGTTACGCTTTGTGACAACTACAATGGGGGCAGCCCACTGGCTGAAACGCACTGGCCTCCAAATCCCTGCTTCTTCGAGACGCTTTGCTTCTGCTTCAAATGCTTCTAACTGGGAAAACGGCATAGGTCTGGCTTTAAAAAACTTAGGTCTTGCATTTGGTTTTAAGTACAGATGTACTTTATATGAAGTACAACACCCTAAGTTTTCCGCAAACAGATCGGGATAAGTAGAGACGAGCCTGTCTATTTCCGCGGCTTCTGGTGGTGGTGGCGGTAGTGCGCTTTGCTTTCGTTGAAACGATGTCTTCTGGGTTGTAGACTTCAACATTCGAGTCCTGTAGTCCCTAGTTGGAAAGGATACTTCCAGACCAAACTTCCTAGCCCAATTAAGTCCACAGATGTTGTCCGCATCAGGTGTGTCGGCTACAAGCAGGGGAAGTACCTGGGACTCACCATTGAAATTAACAGTCACTGTGGTTTCGCCGAGAATCGATGATGTTGGAACCAAACGCTTTCAAACTACACGAAGTTGTACGATACTCGGGACAATTGAGCAGCTGAAACCCAGGCAACCCTATTACTGTTGCACTCGCTCCGGTGTCTAATAAAAACTCCATCTTCTTATTGTTTACTAGCATATCGATCAACAGATTATTATTTTCATCTCGTACATGCTTAAACGATAAAATATGTTCTATGTGGTAAATATGCTCACCATTATTGTTGAGATGATGACGATACGGCTTCTTTTTAGTAACTACACAAACTGGCGCAATATGACCAGTTTTGCCGCATTTGCGACAAGTTGCGCTTAAAAACTTGCATTTTTCTCGCGGATTATGCGTATAACACCCCGAGCAGGACTGCATTCTCGTTTCGGTTGCCTTTATACCACTGCACTTTTTCCCACCGCGTCTTTTTGCGCTTATCTGATTGACGTCAACGTGCACTGGTTCATTCTTAATCGTTTGTAGAGATTTCTGTGTAGCTTCGTAGGCCTCTGCAATCAATACCACATCTGACAACGAAGCATTAGGCTTCTGCAGTGTAGCGGTTCGCACGCTATCATGCGGTGTATGTAAGACAATGACGTCGTGGATCATATCGTCAACAAATTCTCTTGAGCAGTCATCGGCAGAGCATACAAACTGACATTGACGTGAAAGACCACGTAAATTCGCAATCCAGTCAGAGTAGCTCTGATTTGGCTGAATTCTGCACTTAAAAAAATCATGGCGAGCGGTGCATATGTGAATCTTCGAGAGCAAATGTTCTGAGAGTTTTTTCGTGATATCATCGTATTTAATGCTGGCTAGTTTGCTTGAACCAAATAATTTTTGTAGCAGCTCATAAGTGTCTGGGCCTAGCAACGATAAAAGATATGCCCTTTTCTTTTCACTCGTGCTTTCATTATAGGCGTCGAAGTGCTGCTCCAGTTGTTGGAGATAAATTTCCCAGCTGCATTTTTCCCTGTCGAACGGCTGAAATGGAGGGATGTGCTGACTGTTACTGCTTACTGAGTGTTGGTTTCCTTTCTCCACAAACTGCCTTTGTTGTTCCAAGACTTGAGTCATGAAATCTTGCTGAGATTTGAGTAGTTTTGTAACTACATCCAAAATGTTGGGATCAGTCATTTTGGCGGAATAAACGTTAAATTAAAACATGCGGGAAAATGTTTGCTGGGTTCACGTATATATTTGTGGTTAGATTACACACGCGGCTTTCGTAATTCTCGTCGCCAATGAAGTATCTTTGTATATATAAAATGCGAACCACTAATAACTTTATAATATTATTTATTACTTCATGATTATTGTTAACTTAGTGAATATACTTGATACTATAATTATAAGTACTTAGATTATGGTAATTAATATAGGTGTGAACCCAGCAGCAGCACGATAAGAATGATCACAAGCAAAAGATGGATGATGACAAGCAACTGACATTGTCACATATTTTGACAAGAGACTGGTCGCGTTCCATTATGCGATGTCATACATATCACATTGTACTCTTGACTAAATACGGCACTGCATGCGTATTTGCTTGCATCGGTGGTTATGCAAAATTGCTTCCGGAAGTCTGGATACTGCAAGATTTGAGGGCTTAATAGCATTTGTTTTAAGTATTGGAATGCATTGCCACATTCTATGGTCCATTCAAAGGGGGTGTTTTTCTTACAGAGTCTCGTTAAGAGCCTTGGATGCAGAATGCAGAATGCAACGAATCGCTTGACTTCATCTGCATTTTTGGGTATTGGATAGTATAAGATAATCTGAAATTTGCTATCATCTGGGAGAATGCCTTGGTCCGTGCATTTATGACCTAAGTATGCCACTTCGTGACCGAAAAATGTGCACTTGTCAGGATGTAAATTTAGTTTGTATTTTCGACACGTTTTGAATACATCGGTTAAATTTTTTAACATGTGTGATTCTGAACGGCCCAACACGACTAAATCATCCATATATAAGAATGCTTGCGTTGGTGATAAACCAGAAAACGCAATTGTCATCATTCTTTGAAATGAGTTTGATGCTATATTTAGGCCATAGGGTAGACGCTTGAATCGGGATGAACCTTTATCAGTTGAAAATGACGTGATGTCCCTTGAGTTTTCATCTAATTCAATTTGATGAAATCCTGACGTTAAGTCTAGGCAAGAGAAATACCTAGTTTTGCCTAGTTGGTCGAGAATATCATCTATTCTTGGCAACGGAAATTTGTCCGCAATTAGCTTTTTGTTTATACTCCTATAATCCACTACTAATCTCCATCGTTTTTGATGATTACCCGGCAAAGATTTTTTCGGTACCAACAGTATTGGACTGTTATACTCTGATGCGGATGGTTCTACTATATCGTCTCTTATTAGTTTGTCAACTTGTTTTGTTATTTCACTTTTATGAACGTGCGGTATTCTATAGTTTTTAATATATGTTCGGGGAATAATGCTTCCGAATCCGTCTTGTATAATTTCAAAGACTTTATTCACTGAATTACAAAGATTTTATTGTTCTTAAGTTGTATAATTTATGATGAGTTCAATATTTGTAACTACAATATAATGTTATATCTTTGGAATGACCACCGCTCGTTTGGGTAACAAAGATGTGTAGAATACGTAAGTCGTCGGACAGTGACCACCGCTCACAAGGGTTGAAAGGAAACTCAAATCCAAAATGTGACGATCACTGCCACAAGTCCATCACCCAGTCAGTTCAGCCAATCCCACACATGAAAGGTGCTGAGCAAGCGATATGCCGTATGCAGTTTGCACACAATGTGCACTACGAAACCAGCCACACAAAAAAAGGAAATAATAACAATGATACGCCACGGAACCATTCTGGGAATTATGCACCGCCAACGATCGGTCGGGCTATTTCACCGAATTAAACGAGGTCATCGTTGCCAATGATACCGTCCCACGGATGGGTATCAATGACAGACGATAAGCGCGTGTTATGTTAGGCAAAACACATTGGCACCGCGGAGATTAAGTTTCGCTGGTGGATGGTTGGCAGTGATCGTACAAAATAGACTGGAATGTGCAGCGTCGGCACAATTGGCTCACAGAGGGTGGGCAAACTGTGGCGACGGCAGTGTGACAAATAAACAATGCAAAAAGGAAAATAGAACGACTGAGAAATGACAGATGATAATGAAATATAATGTGAATAGATCGTTGGCCTGAAGGGCGATGACCTATGTTGGGGCGTCAACATCCTGCCCGGTCGAATGTGGATTCGAAATAGGTGGGTCCAATATGCGGCACAGCTTCTGTACTGGGCGCTGACACGTCCCAGTCGAGGTCTTCAGGGTAACGTTGCGGATAAGTCCATCCCTGCCCGGGTGCACCTCTAGCACCCGACCTAGGCGCCAGTGCGTGGGCGGTAAGTTCTCGTTGCGGACGGCCACTATATCACCCGTCTGTATGTTGGGTTCACGTCTTTCCCATTTGTTGCGGGTCTGCAGAGTCATGAGATACTCGTCGCTCCAACGAGTCCAAAAGTCCTGGTGTATCTTTCGCAGCCATTGGTATTGCTTCAGGCGGTTGAGCGGGACGTCTCCAACTGAAGGCTCGGGTACTGCGAGAAGGGGGGCTCCGATTAGGAAGTCTCCTGGAGTTAGAGCCAGTTTGTCCTCGGGATCGTCATGTAACGGCACCAACGGCCGCGAGTTGAGGCAGGCCTCGATCCGAGTCGCCAGCGTGTGCAATTGGTGATACCACAGCGCTTGGGTACCGATGAGGCGAATCAGATGGTGCTTGGCTGATTTGACTGCAGCCTCCCAGAGACCCCCTTGGTGGGGCGCACTCGGGACGATGAAATGCCACGTTGTGCCGCTGTGGGCGAGAGTTTGCTGGTTGTACTCGGTCTGGAAGATTGCCAAGTCTTCCTTCAGGTGGCGGTTGGCTCCGATGAAGGCGGTTCCGTTATCACTGTATAAGTCCAGGCATGGACCTCGCCGGCTGACGAATCTGGTGAAGGCGTCAAGAAATGATTGCGCTGAAAGGTCCTCAATGACCTCTAGATGGACTGCTTTCGTTGTCATGCAGATGAATACGGCTAGATACGCTTTAGTGGTGGTGCGAGAGCGTTTAGTCCCCACCCGCAAGGTAAAAGGGCCACAGTAGTCGACACCCGATGCCAGGAATGGTCGGGCCGAGGTGACTCTGGGGCGTGGTAGTGAGGCCATCTGCTGCTTGATGACATTTCCTCGTTGCCGTCGGCAACCCACGCATTTATGGAGGTAGCTCCGGACGGCTTGGCGGCCATGCAGGATCCAGTATCGTCGCCTGAGAGTGTGGAGCATGAGTTGGGTGCCGCCGTGCAGCGTTGTCCGATGCACATCCGCAATCAGGAGCGTCAACAATGCACCCGATCGTGGTAGTATGATCGGGAATCGTTGGTCCTGGGGAAGCCCGGAGTTTGCTAGTCGCCCTCCCACTCGGATGATGCCCGTTGCGTCCAGGAACGGGTTTAAGGAGAGTAGTCGACTGGAGCAGGAGAGGCTGACCCCGTCAGCAATACGTTGTCGATCGTCTGGAAACTCGTTCTGCTGTTCCAGGCGGATGAGGGTGGTGAGAGCTCGGTCGAGTTCATCGGCCCCCACCACGGGTTTCTTCAAAAGGTCTCGGTCTAAGCGGTGCCACCGCCAACGAAGTAAGTATGCCACTGTATGGAGCAAGCGCTGGAGGGAGCTGAAGCGCTCCGTCACGGGAATGCCCTGGCCGTCCCGGCGCCGTGTCATCAGGCGGGGTTGCACGAAAGCGATGTTTGAGAGGACGACAAGCTTCCGCTCGCTGTTGATTTCCTCCGCGTCAGCCGGAGTTAGTGGAACAGGCTCAGTGGGAGAGAGGAGACCCTGTATGAGCCAATTCGGACCCCTCCACCATAGGGGATGTGTGACGAGTTCGTCTGCCCGGATGCCGCGACTGGCACAGTCGGCTGGATTCTGTGATGTACGGACGTGATGCCACCGGTCCGGCGACGTCAGCTCTTGGATCTGGCGGACTCGGTTTGCCACGTATTGCTTGAGTGTGGCGGGCTCTTTCCTCAGCCAGCAGAGGACGATGCTCGAGTCGGACCACAAATGGTATGAAGTGTCCCTGAGGTCGAGGGCATCTCGGAGTCGATCGAGCGTGAGTGCCAGTAGCTGGGCGGCACATAGCTCGAGTCTGGGGATGGTAGCACCCTTGAGCGAGGCCACCTTGGTGCATGCCGTCAGTAGAGACACACGGACCTGGTCGTCAGCGTCGACAGTTCGGGCGTAGATGACAGCGGCATAGGCTTTGGAGCTGGCATCGCAAAAGCCCCACAATGATGTGATGGCACTAGGTGTCATGCCGAACCAGCGTGGAACCCGGACTCGATTGAGGGTCTCCAGGCTGCCACGAAATCTCCACCAGTCTTCACGTAAGTTCTCCGGCAGGGGGTCATCCCAAGTGATGCCTGCGGACCATAGCGTCTGGATGAAGATTTTCCCCGTGATGACCACCGGGCCAAGTAAGCCGGTGGGATCGAATAGCTGCGCCACCTCACTGAGGACCCGTCGTTTGGTAGGGGTCGAGTTAGTGGATGGTAGCTTCACCAGAAAGAAGAGCTCGTCCAGGGTCGGGTCCCAGCGAAGGCCAAGCACAGTTGCCGTGGGTGACTCTGACTAGCTCTGTGGGAAGAGAAAAACAGACATTGTTACTCAAACCATTAATTACCTTTGCGCAGTTCGAGTTCCATTTGCGCAGATGGAAATGGCCGGCGGACAGCACAGTGTCGACGTCGGTTGCCAGGGTAATGGCTGCGGACTGACTGCTGCAACTGGTCAGTAGATCATCGACGTAGAAAGCCTTCTCGATCGTCTGTCGGGCTGCGGCGGATCGCACCGGATCCTGGATCAAGGGTGAGTGGTCCCAAGCACATTGTTGGAGGGCACGCACTGCATTGTATGGGCTGCATGCCATGCCGTAGGTCACGGTTGTGAGTCGGAAAACGGCCAATTCGTCTGAAGGGGATTCCCGCCAGAGAATGCGTTGGAAATCTCGATGTTCGGCGGCCACCAATATCTGCCGGAACATCTCCTCGACATCTGCCGTGAGGGCAACGGCGAAGCGCCGGAACCGGAAAATGATGTTAACCAAGGTATCCTGGATGGTTGGGCCAACCAGCTGAGTGTCGTTCAGTGAGACCCCAGTGGTGGTCCGGGCGGATGCGTTGAATACCACGCGGAACTTCTCCGTGACAGCATGGTGCGGAATGTAGTAGCATCCAGAGTGATTGTCAGCATTCGGGACACGTTCCATGTGTCCAAGGTTGAAGTACTCGCGCATGAAGGCGACGTACTGAGTCTTCAGATCTGGGTTACGGGCTAGACGCCGCTCCAAAGAGTAGAATTGCCGGAGGGCGCTGGAGAATGAATCGCCTAGTTGCGGGGCTTCATGGCGAAAGGGGATCTGTACCACGTACCGGCCGTCCTCGGTACGCCGATGGGTGGATGAGAATATTCGGTTGCACTCATCGTCCGCTTCCTCGAAATCTCGGACTTCCTCGAGCATCCAAAATCGGCGGACGAGGTCCTCAAGGCGGGCGTCATCAGTACCAAGATGAGCGCTGAGTGTCTGCAATGGCTTGTGGTTAGATGTGGTTGTGGTCGCCGGACCAAATATGACCCAGCCAAGCCGCGTGCGTTGGGCGTGAGGCTCATGGTCTCGCCCGTGGATAACCGAACCCTCAACAATGAGTCCCCAGACATCAGAGCCGATGAGGACGTCAATAGGGCCAGGAGTGCCGAACTTAGGATCGGCCAATGATAGGCCAGCGAAGTGGGTCCATTGAGTCACGTTCACTCGCACCGCTGGGGTCGTGGACACAATGGATGGTATGATGAGCACGTTGAATGTGAGTGCGAATTCGGACGCCGTCGATTGGAGGGTGAGCATGGCGCTGCCTCGAGTCCGGGTATGAGCTAGAGCCCCGATACCTTCAATGCTGACTTCCAAGATTTCTCTGTGGAGAGACAAGTAATGAGCAAATGAATCACTGATAAAGCTTACCTGCGACCCAGGATCGCAGAGTATCCGTGCCAAGCGCTGTGTCGTGTCACTCCTTGCCCAGGCGAGTGCAGTAGCTAACAGCACGGTTTGGTCTCGTTGGGTGAGACAGGAGATCGCCTTCGGCTGGTGCAGTCAATGTAGGGGACCCATCTTCCGAACCGCCTGATGTGACGTTGTGGGCCAGTCTGATTCCTGGCGCTCGGCGTGGTATTCCGCTCGGTCCGTTGCACCGAGAGCGGCGGGTCCAGTCGTTAGTTGGTGGCTGGTCTCCCTGCACAGGAGAGTGTTGTGCTTCTGTCCACAATTCCGGCACATTCCTGATGAACACTGCTGCGAACTATGTCCAGGGCGCAGGCAGTTGAAGCAGACCCCACACGACCGGATGGCCTGGAAGCGCTGGTCTATGGTCATGGACTGCAAGGCGGGACATCTCGTGATGCGATGCAGGTTGTGGCAGTGTGGGCACCGACTATCCCTGGAGGTGGTAGTGGCCACATTCGATCGGACCACCTGCTGACTCCTCTGCTGCTGACGGCCGGGCTGTTCGCTCCGGCCCGGTGTCCGGACCAGTTCCGTGGCCAGACTGTGGGCACGCTGCTCGAGGTGAGCGATGAGCTCCGCTAGTGTCGGGATCGTCTTTGGGTGGCACCGCAAGCACCACGATTGTTGGGTGGCGCTGGGTAGTTTGCCCATGATGATTGGAACTGTTAGGGCATCCCACTGGTCCACGGGCAGCTGCATCAACTTTAGCGCGCGGAGTGACTCTTGCACGGTGTCGATGATGGTCATCAGGGCCTTCGACGTCTCGTCCTGAGCCGGTCGCATGTTCATAAAGCGGGCGACATGAATCTCGGCTAAAAGTTTGGGGTTGTCGTAGCGTTCCGTAAGAGCTCCCCAGACCTCCTCATAGCCGCCGGAGTACATGCTCCCAACCAGCGGCACCTTCGATGCGCTCACGGCTTGGCGTAGCTTGCCCAATTTAAAGGCCTCTGGGAATTCGCTGTTGTTGTGTACCAACGTGACGAAGGCGTCCTTGAACGCCAGCCAGCTGCTGAGGTTCCCGTCGAATACCGGCACCTGTAGGGGGTCCAGCTTCATTTCCATTCGTGTGTTCTGCCCACGGTCATGGCCCTCCGTGCGGGGTGGTGGAGGCTGCTCACCCTCCAATTGTCGGACACGACGGTTGAGCACAATGTATACCTCACCAGCCAACTTCTCCACTCGTATCCAGAGATCGGTGTGTGCGCTTATCTCGCCCGGCTTCGCCTGGCCCACCAGAATGTCGTGGTTGTCCACGAACCGCTTGAAGGTTGCGCTGATCATAGCTCGTTCCTGTTAAACTTGGGCCCAGTCCCAGGTGTGGACGTCCGCGGCCAGCACTCGCTCATGGGTACGCGTGATCGTCGTTACCGCTGCCGATCTCAGGTTTAATTCGGCCATGTCCTACTAAGAGTTTAATACACGCACTTATCAAGAGCACAAGAGTCACGTAAAAAATCACAATCAGGCACCGCGCACAAAAGCAACAGGTCATTTGACTTGGGCGTGGGGTATATACGGATTCACTCACGGGGTACTTAGTCAAGTCAATCCTCACAGGAGGCACCAAATGTTCGGGGAATAATGCTTCCGAATCCGTCTTGTATAATTTCAAAGACTTTATTCACTGAATTACAAAGATTTTATTGTTCTTAAGTTGTATAATTTATGATGAGTTCAATATTTGTAACTACAATATAATGTTATATCTTTGGAATGACCACCGCTCGTTTGGGTAACAAAGATGTGTAGAATACGTAAGTCGTCGGACAGTGACCACCGCTCGCAAGGGTTGAAAGGAAACTCAAATCCAAAATGTGACGATCACTGCCACAAGTCCATCACCCAGTCAGTTCAGCCAATCCCACACATGAAAGGTGCTGAGCAAGCGATATGCCGTATGCAGTTTGCACACAATGTGCACTACGAAACCAGCCACACAAAAAAAGGAAATAATAACAATGATACGCCACGGAACCATTCTGGGAATTATGCACCGCCAACGATCGGTCGGGCTATTTCACCGAATTAAACGAGGTCATCGTTGCCAATGATACCGTCCCACGGATGGGTATCAATGACAGACGATAAGCGCGTGTTATGTTAGGCAAAACACATTGGCACCGCGGAGATTAAGTTTCGCTGGTGGATGGTTGGCAGTGATCGTACAAAATAGACTGGAATGTGCAGCGTCGGCACAATTGGCTCACAGAGGGTGGGCAAACTGTGGCGACGGCAGTGTGACAAATAAACAATGCAAAAAGGAAAATAGAACGACTGAGAAATGACAGATGATAATGAAATATAATGTGAATAGATCGTTGGCCTGAAGGGCGATGACCTATGTTGGGGCGTCAACAATATATGTTGGATCGTCGGTTTTTAAACGAAGCTTTTGTTTATAAAAGTTGTTAACCGTTATTTTATCTGTTTCGAGCGCAAATATGTCAATATACTCTGAGCAGAGTTTATGCAGGTCAGACTTTATGAAGTCGGGAAAATGTTTGGACAATTTTTGTAGCTTAACGTCACTGGGATTGACATTTTCTATTGGTATGTTTTCATAGTCGTATAGACTTTCTGTTTTTAATGTACTTGTATTTGCGATTGTATTTGCCACATATATTCCATCTTTAAGTTGCTGTTGTGGGATAAGCACTTCTTTTTCCTGACATTGGAGGTTGACCTGTCTGATAACTTCTGATCTTGCAGGTATTGCTATTGCATTATTAGCTGGTGAGCAAGACATTGGTAATTCAATTTCGTTAAAACCATCTGGTCTTATTACTAGACAATCTTGATTTCTGTCATAGTTAAGTGTACAGTTATATTTCTTGACAAAGTCAAACCCAATTATTCCATCGGATGGAATTGGAAAATCATCGCTAATGACATGAAATTCATGAGCTAATAGTATATTTGCAATCTTTAAATCAGTGTAAACTTTTCCTAGTGTGTTAGTTATTCCTTGACCTATGCCGTGTAGGCTTGTTGTTTCGTATTTGTCGAAAGTATGGAATTGATCTATTTGTTTTTTCTTTACTATAGAAATGTCCGCGCCTGTGTCGATAATGAACGGATGTTATATCATTATTTAGTGAAGTCTTTAATGCTATGAATGATGTTAAGTTTAGTCGTATATTATAGATTTTACTACTTATGTTATTATTTCCTAGTGAGTACTTGGGGTTGGTTCGTTTTCCGTAACCTGTTGTGTCATTCTGACGTTTCTACTTGCATTGTTGTAGCTATTTCTGGACTGGTTATAATTATTTCTATTGCCGCGTTCATTATAACTTCCGCGTCCACGTCCACGACCTCCGCCGCGTCCACGACCTCCGCCGCGTCCACGACCTCCGCCGCGTCTGCGTTCGCGAAAGTTGTTATTAGTTCGATTATTGTTGATTATTGTTGTGATAATAACTATTACTCCTACCTCTATTATTTCTAAAATGCAGTATTGCATTTGCCTGGCCATAAGATTCTGTACAGCAGTTCACGAATTTAGCTACTGCTTCATTCATGTTGTTGAATTGACCGGACTCCATAATAAGTTTAACCTTATCATTGTTGGAGTTCTTTATCATGCCCTTAATGGCAGACTCGGTCGCGTATGTCTCAGCCAATTGTGGCATTAGTCTGTCCGAAATATATGCGCTTTCCAATTTTTTGGTGAGGTCTTCAACCTCTTTTGCATATTCATTTGTCGGTTTTGCGCTTTGGCGGACGTTCATCAACTTTGCAGTGATGACGTCTACAGACTTCCCTTTTACTGTGGCTTTTAGTTTTTGGACTACTTCTGCTACTGTTATTTCCGAACCAGATATTAGGTTTATAGCGGTTCCTTTCAGCTTTGTGTTTATTAGGTTAATAGCAACGATGTTATTGTCATCGTTTATGCTATTTATTAACTCTAATGCAGCTAAGAAGCTTTGCAGTTCGTCCGCGCTACCATAAAAATCCGGCAGGATTTTAGATGCTATGTTTAGAAATTCCACAGGTGTTTGTGGCATTTTGTTTGTATTTGAAGTACTGGTTTTGTTACTATTTATTTCTTGGTTCTCGGCGGTATCGATGAAAACTTTCTCGTGGAGTGAGACAGGTAATTTGAGGTCTACTGAGTGACGAGAAGCTGCTCCAGAGACTTTGACTCTGCATTCGTTAAAGAACTTGTGAGCATTGTCTTTATGTAGATTGGTTAGCTTTGAGTAGTTAACGTTTAGTATTACTCTAATATTTTCTGAGCTGGTTACCAATACCTCTAAGTGCCTGTTTAAAGTTTCCTTACCTATAGGTCTATCTTGATTGATTGACTTATAGGATTTGTCCAGTACTTCTTTTGATTGTCGCAATTTTTTAACCATTCCATTTAATTGGCTATGGCATAAATATAAGAAATTCCTTTGAATGAGTAAACTGAAGAACATTTTCAAATAACTAAATCGGAGAAAGAGAAAAAAAAAGATTTTATAATGCACTTTATGTCGTCATCGTATAATCGTACATGTAACTAAAGTCGTATATGTTTTATGTAATTTATTAAATATTGATATATTGAACTCAACAAAATTTTGATTAAATTTGTGCAAGAGAGTGCGCTCTTGCCATGTATGTTTTTTTTTAGGGATTTTTTGTGCATTGTATACAGTTTTAGTGCTAGATGAGCAGCTAAAAGTGCAATGATTAAGATTAAGTACATTTCGTTATTTGATTGTTTTTCGGTTATTTCAACCTCATTAATCACATTGGCATTTGGCTTCTCTATTTTTGATTGCTCTTTGCCCATTTTAAATTAAATGTTCTTTACATTTATTTGTTATATTTACAATTTATTTTTTAGTTACTTGCATGTGTTTACAATTTTAAAGGAATTTATATCATCATTCTACTTACTTCTATTCACCATTACCGCTCGTTGTCGTTGTCTTCTTGTCTCTTGCCTTTTTACCTCCACGTCTTTTGGTGGCTGTGTCGTTTTCCTTTTTGGCTTTTCTGAACTTCTTTAATTCTAAGTTTCTTAGTTTTAGCGTTTTCACATTATTTTGCTTTTCCGAACTTCTTTAATTCTAAGTTTCTTAGTTTTAACGTTTTCACATTATTTTGCTTTTCCGAACTTCTTTAATTCTAAGTTTCTTAGTTTTAGCGTTTTCACATTATTTTGCTTTTCCGAACTTCTTTAATTCTAAGTTTCTTAGTTTTAGCGTTTTCACATTATTTTACTTTTCCGAACTTCTTTAATTCTAAGTTTCTTAGTTTTAACGTTTTCACATTATTTTGCTTTTCCGAACTTCTTTAATTCTAAGTTTCTTAGTTTTAACGTTTTCACATTATTTTGCTTTTCCGAACTTCTTTAATTCTAAGTTTCTTAGTTTTAACGTTTTCACATTATTTTGCTTTTCCGAACTTCTTTAATTCTAAGTTTCTTAGTTTTAGCGTTTTCACATTATTTTGCTTTTCCGAACTTCTTTAATTCTAAGTTTCTTAGTTTTAGCGTTTTCACATTATTTTACTTTTCCGGACTTCTTTAATTCTAAGTTTCTTAGTTTTAACGTTTTCACATTATTTTGCTTTTCCGAACTTCTTTAATTCTAAGTTTCTTAGTTTTAACGTTTTCACATTATTTTGCTTTTCCGAACTTCTTTAATTCTAAGTTTGGCAGGATCGCCATGTAATGATAATAAAAAGTCAACTTTTTTTTTTATAATTTGCTTACGCTAAAGGGATTTTTTTCTGTTGTTACAGTACCCTTATTGTGTTTAACAGCAAGCGCACTATCGCATTTCATTGCATGCTTTTCGGTGCTACTTACTATTAGAAAGAATAGAGAGATAGGAAAGAAGTGTTTGGGTGCAGTTGTAGGGTTTTTCTCCACGGGTGGTGTCTAAGATGCTTAGGGAGATTACGATTTCATATATTCGATATAAAGTAATGGACTTGGCCGGGATTCGAACGCACGACCTTCCATTCAGTAAGCGAATACACTACTACTACACCTGTTGCCACCCGCAACTTGTTTCACTAGTGGTTCTTTATTGAATCTCTCGAAGAATAATAAAATAATCTTATGCGGCTATGCCGCTAACGTAATGTATATAATAGAATCTTGTCGTATCCCACGCTCAGGTGAGCGTGGTTTCCAATGACGAGCAAATAAGCTACTCATGGCCGATTGGAATGAGCTGACGCAGCAGCATGGTTTCAATGACCAGCAGCCTAGTTACCCGTGGGATTGGAATGCGTAACATGAATAATTTTTAATTGCGGTGTAAGCGAATTCGCGCTACACTAGCTTCTCCAACCATTTTCATACGAAGTGGAGGGGAGCTACAGTTTTACGCCGAATCCGAACGGCAAATTTGAGAAGCTTTCTCATGACAATTTAATACTCTTGGAAGTTTGTCAGAAGTTCGCAAGAGGATAGGATATATTCACCCGGGGAAAATCTGCATCATACCAATATTATATGTTTATTCTCTCTGCCATTTTGTATTGATTACGTTCGACGACAAGTGTGTTTTCGTCGTCATCACTAGGGGCTAAATGACGTTATGTGGAGAGGGGATAAAATGAACCCCAAAATTTTAAAGAAGTTGCTGTTGCTACGACTGAATAAGAGTAAGAGGGTAAAGCGCCGCACTCTGGCTTTTTTTTATACCATATTCTAATAGTATATTGATTGACTCATAGTCTGTAACATACCTTAATGTTGTAGACCACTAAAAGTTACTGCTTTATTCGTGATCAGCATCGGTAGCAATGCCGATCTAGCCATGTCCGTCTCCGTCCATCCGTCAAAAATAATTAGGCCTTTTAAGTTTGAGCTATGAAGCTGTAATTTGTAATATATACTCCTTATGAACCCTGTTCATGTTCAAATGTTTTAAAAATCCGCCCACTGACACAATGGGCTTGTTAAAGAAAAACCGTTTTATTGAAGAAATCATTGTAAATGAAAGTCCTATCCTTCGCAAAGTGTGTAGATATAGTTGTTTTGAACAATTCCCCTAAACAAAGTTTTTTGCCATGCCCACTTTAAATGGGCGTTTTTTTATAAAAACTTT
This sequence comes from Portevinia maculata, assembly GCA_949715645.1. Lineage (NCBI taxonomy): Eukaryota > Metazoa > Arthropoda > Insecta > Diptera > Syrphidae > Portevinia > Portevinia maculata. The sequence continues at coordinate 206,876,670 of OX454526.1, read as the reverse complement.
GGTGTTTCGATAAAATCCCTTAAATGTTTTATAAGAAAATATGTAGAGCGTTCTAAGCAATTCACCCATACTTGGACTTTTGCCTCGCCGACTTTATGAGTGATAGAAATAGGGTTTCCAACAGTTCGCCCAAGCGGACTTTAGCTCTTCCCTATGTTTTTCGGTTTGGAAGAAGTTTTCCAGGCTATCAATCAATAACATTTTAAGAAAACATCTTTAAAAGGGAGGTTTTAAAATCTCTTGTCTAACTAAGAGGAAAAAACAAAATCAGGGCTATCGTAAATACATTGCTTATTATTTTTCCCTAATCAGCAATATAAGTTAGATTAAAATATAAATAAATATTACCGGGCCTAAAACCTAAGTCTTAAGCCGACTCCCAATGGCAAATTTGAGAAGCTTCTTTAGACAATTGATATTCTTGCATATATGCCAGATTTCTGCTAGATGTGGCGTTGCCGGGGTTTATATTGAAAACAATTTAAATGGTTCTATTCAACAATGAGTTTGCGAACTTTGAAAAAAAATAAAAATGCTATTTTTGTTAATTTTGCACAACTGAAAAAAATCAACTACTTACTTTGGTTATTTTCTTCAGCAATAAATAAAGTGTGAAATGTGGGTTGTCTTTGACACGGACTGTGTCTTAAATTTAATTTAAATTTTTTTCCTCTTTTTTTTGATGAACGTAAAAGAAAAATTACGTGAATTTCAAAAAATCGCTTAATTAGACTGAAAAAAAGCTCTTGAAAAAAATTGTACAAAATTTCAAAGTAATAGCTAAATTCAGAAAGAAGTGAAAGTTGACAATATGTAGGGAGCTCTAGACTTGTCGATTTTTGCATCTGAAAAGCAGAAACGCTTCAAAAATATTTTAACAAAATTTCAAATTTCATGAGACTCCCATACTTTCAATCTTCATCCTTTCCTTTTTTTCCTTTTTCTTTCTCTCCTATTATTTTTATTATCATTTCTTTCTTCTTCTACATTTAAGTACTAATTGCTGTTACTATTGTTCAGAACTATGTGGTCATACACTAAGCTCTCTTTTGTTAATTTTTATAGATTATCACTAGTTTATAAGATATTATATCTTAATGAGTATAGGCTCTTCTTAAATAAATAAAATAAATAAGAAATACATTGAAAGAAATTAGAGTTTAAAGCCATAAGGACGGTGGAGTTGCTAAAATGTTTCATACACTTTACATAATAAAATATGTGTTTCTTAATATACAGTCAAAATCGGTTATAACGACTTTCAAGGGACTGACGAATTTGGTCGTTATAAGCGATAGGTCGCTATAACCGATATCAAGCTATGTATATTTATGTACTTACTTTTTTCCCTAATTTTTCTTTGTTTTTGAGCCATAAAATAATAAGAATACACATTTACATATATACGTTTACTATTTATTAATAAAAGTGGAAATGTCTAATTGCTTAGTTTTCGATGTAATATATTTTTTTTCAATTATTTTTTCCATTAATATTAAACTGTCGGTCAAATTGTTGCCAGCAAAAGCAAAAAAATAACGTCTACAAACGGTAACTGTAACATATCCCAGATTCTACGAACTTAGATACATCGCATCTACAGAGAATCAGTTTACCGTTCTAGAAAAAAAATCAGTTGCGCCAACAGCTGCGTCGATTTTAGTCGTTATAACCGATATTAATTAAAAAAAAAAATTGTAAAATCGGTCGTTGTAAGCGATATGTCGTTATAAGCGATTGTCGCTTAATGGAATTACAATGACGCTGATTCGGGACCTAAGAATTTGGTCGTTGTAACCGATACGTCGTTATAACCGATATCGTTATAAGCGATTTTGACTGTATATGTATATGTTAACCCAAAATTGCAAAGTTCTACATTGATTAAGAAGAAAGTTGAAGTTAAAAGTCATGGGCGCTGCAGTCGGTTAGTTTTTACATACAAAATGCACAAGCACCTAAAATATATATGTGCAAAATTTCAAAGTTCTAGCTTAATTGAGGAAGAAGTTGCAGTTAGTCGACTTTTACACCCAAAAAGGAGAAGCACCTAAAATATTACTGTGCAAAATTTCAAAGTTCTAGCTTTATTGAGAGAGAAGTAAAAGTAAAAAGCCATGTAGGTAGCGCTACAGTCGGTCGATTTTTACATCCGAAACACAGTAGCCCTTGAAATATAAATGTGAAATTTCAAAGTTCCATCTTAATTGGGAAAGAAATAAGAGTAAAAAGCCATGCGCTGCAGTCGGTCGGGTTTTACACACGAAAAGTAGAAGTCCCTGAAATATATACATATGTGCTCAATTTCAAAGTTCTAGCTTAATTGAGAAGGAAGTTTGAATTCAAAGCGATGTAGGGGGAGTTGCAGCCAGTCGATTTTTACATCCAAAACGCCGAAGCCCATGAAATATATAATATGTGAACAATTTCAAAGTTCTTACTCAATTGAGAAATAAGTTAGAGTTAAAAGTCATGTGGCTTTGGCTTAATTGATAAAATATTACATATGATTTAAGACTTGTAGGACGATCATTTTAATGAATTACTTTATATCTTTTTATTGGAATAAATTGTTCATCGTCATTGTGACTATTTTTTAACCGAAAAAAATGAGGGTCAATCGCCTATTTTTGTATATTTGCGATCCCCATTTTGGGAAATGTATGACTGTTTGTGATAAATTTGCATTAAAAAGAAAATAATGGTGCGCTTCAAAGTGAAAATAGAAATACAGTGGTGGTCCAGTATAACAATTGATATAATGTCCAGGTGTATTCGTTAAATCGAAAAATTCGTAATATCGAGCACATTTTACTTGTACGAAACGTTAAATAAAATGTGCAAATATTGTTTCTATTCATACGATTTTTTTCATTTATTCATAAGTTAAAAAAAACAAAACTTTTTAAAGTAAAAAGTAAAAAAGTCTGGATACTATTATTAATTTTTTGAAAAGAAATCACCAATAAACGTTTGTTTTCGTGAACTTTGAACAGAGTAATATACAGCTTTTTCCTGAAGGCTTCTTAAGACAAATATTTTGGAATGTTCAACGTTGTTTTCATCGGCCCATTTAATACACGTGTTAAAATTCTCAACCGCATCGGTATGTTTTATTTTCTGAACAGAGTTTGGACCCGTTTCTGAGGAGCTATCATCTTCATCATTGTCAACATCAATAACATCGTTTTCTTGAAATGTGCTGGTACGACTATCTTCTGCAAGAAACATTTCAGCATTTTTCCAAGACTCCAAATCCTCTCCAGTGAAGTTAGCCTGAAGTACATTACATGTGTAATGTAAAATGTATAGCTTATAAAACAATACCTCATTTGAAAGTGATTCTAACCTCTGGGAAAATATTTTGGACAAGAGTCAAAGTGTTCGTTACTACGACCATCTCTTCTTGGCTCCGTAAAACTGACAGGGGAATATCATCCTCCTCATCAAACTCCGTATCCGGCGTTTGAGCTAATATGATTTTCCAGCACTTGTGAAGCACTTCCGCTGATACATTTTCCCATGCCAAGGCAATGAGTGAAACAGCCTCAAAAAGATTGAGCTCCTTCAGAGCATCTGTTATGCCTTTTCCCGAACTCACAATTTTGCTCAGCAAGCTACTTCTATAAAATAGCTTAGTTAAGCGGATCGCATTCTGATCCATTGGTTGGATCAATGGTGTAACATTAGGTGGCATGTACACCACCCAAATTTTTCCATCGGCCGTTTCTTTTACTAATTCCTCTTCGGGAGGATGACTAGGCGCATTATCTAGAAGCAACAAAGCCTGTATTGGTAGATTTTGCTCTTCCAGAAACTCTTCAACCTATAAAAAGTAAGTAGGTACACAGAATTAAAGAACAATTTGTATTTCTTTTTTAATTTCGAACCTGTGGTATAAAATTCTTGAAAAACCAAGTTTTGAAAAGACCAGCATTCATCCATGCAGATTTAGAAAACGCATAGTCAATTGGTAGAGTTTTATTTTTAAAAGCCCGCGGCTTTCTTGACTTTCTGATTATAAGTGACTTTATTTTTTTTAAACCAGAAGCATTCTAGCATGCAAGGAACGTAAGGCGTTCTTTGGACATTTTCCTTTATTATTATTTTCTTTTATGATTTCAGCCAATTTTTTTTTAAATATGTTCTTTAAAAGATAATGTATCTTAATGTGTAAGCCTTCAAAATCAAATTAATAAATAAAAAATAAAAAAAAAATATGTTAACAAGATCTGCTCGTGATGAAAGCTTTTCGCCAGACTGTTTGAGAATACGAATCCCAAAGCGCTTTTTAAATTTTGTCAGCCAACCGTTGCTCGCTGAAAATTCTCCGAGGTAATATTTTTTTTGGATCTCCATAGCTTTGGCTTTCAGAATGTTTCCAGTTATGGAAATGTGTCTTTCACGTTGGGTAATAAACCATTTGTATAATGCCTGTTCCATTTTTGGGTATTCACCTTTCTTTAATGATCGTCGGTGAAAAGATCCACTATGTGTATCTCTCAGATTTTTGAGAACCTTGATTCCATTTTTCTTAATGGTACAAATGCTTCGATTTTGGAATAGCAAACTTCTTTGAAATGTCCTTAAGCGGGACTCCCTTATTGCACTCGTCAATGATTTTTACTTTATCTTGAAGCGAAAGGCGTTTGCGAGTTAAAGACATTTTTACCAATTTTATCGAACTACTAGCGCAAGAAAAGAACCCGACCGATATCTTTTGAAAGACGCGCCTACTAACTCGTTCTTACTCGAAACATAGATTCATATGTGGATACCAAATGTGCATGTGCCCCAGATAAAACAAACAAGAACAAACTTGCAAACCGAAAGCATTGGGAGTGCAAATACATACACAATAACAAAAAGTTATACGTAGTAGCTAACAGTTTTACAACAGGCCCATGAATGGCGAAGCGAACGTTCGACTCGCTTAGAGTTAACATCTAAAAGTATACAACACTTTTAACAATTACAAATTTCACTTGAAGTGATTTGGAAAAAGTTTCGAATATTATAAAATGGGTGAAATGTGGAACACGGAAAACAAATTCACTCGATTTACAATTTCACTTTCGATTTCATTTCACTCGTTTTCTGGAACCTACCTGATAGAGACACCAATGGAATTGAAAAAAGTGTACGTTATATCGATCATTCGTTATATCGGCATTCGTTATACTGGACCACCACTGTACTTTTTTTTCAAAATGCATTTTTTAGTGTAAGTACTTACTTTTACTTAACGGACTCCCGACCCGTGAAGTCTCTCTCTGAGACACTGCAGACTTCCATCCTCTGCGATCCCGGGCACGCCGCTTCCAGTTGTCCAGACCAAGCGCTCTGGCATCCGCGATGGCTTGATCTTTAAAACGGAGGTTCGGTCTTCCTTGCATTCTCCAACCAGGGGGCTTGGAGTCGTCGATCCTCTTGGCTGGAGCATTATTTTCTATTCGCTCAATGTAGCCGAGCCAATGTAGTCGACGTGATGTAGCTTTTTGGACAACATTCACATCTTGGTACAGCTCATAGAGTTCGCGGTTGTATCATCTCCTCCATTCGCCTTCCTCGTACATAGGACCAAATATCCGACGGAGTATTTTTCTTTCAAAAGGACCCAATATTAGCTCCCCTTTTCTACTTATCGTCCAGTACTCGGCACCATAAAGCAGGACTGGTAGGATTAAGGATTTTGTCCTTCGAGTGAGGAGTTTTGAACCCATTTGTTTTGCTTAACCAAAGTAGCAGCGGTTTCCTAAGGTAATACTCCGCCGGATCTTGCTGATAGCATGTACTTTGTCTTGTCATCATTTACTTCAAGACCAACCAACTTTGCCAATTCTTCAATCGCCGTGAAATCCTCTAACACGGCACGCTGGGAACGGCCGTTGATGTCGATATCGTCCGCATACCCGAGTAGCTGGACGGATCTATTAAATGTAGTGCCTTCCGTGTCAACACCTGACCTTCGCACTATTTTCTCCAGGACAAGGTTGAAGAATAATAATTGGAATAATTCGGAAGAGCTGCTTCCAAACTACACATTACACCGCGTGTTTTTAAGTGTCACACAACACAACTGGATAAGTTTTGCCGGGATTCCGAATTCAGCCATCGCCAAGTAGCGTTCCTGACGATGAATGCTATCATATCCGGCTTTAAAGTCGATGAAAAGGTGGAGGGTCTCGACTTGAAATTCATAGGTCTTTTTCAGAATCTGCCTTAGTGTGAAGATTTGGTCTATTGTCGATCTGCAGAACGGCTTCAGACGTTCACACAGTACGTTGGATAGGATCTTTTATGCGACATTTACCAGGGATATGCATCGATAGTTCTTGTAAGACATGGGATCGCTTTTTTTTGAAGATGGGGCACATGGAGCTGATAGTCCAGTCATCGGGCATGCTTTCTTTCACCCATACTTGGTTTATGATTTGGTGCATGCGCCTTACCATAACGTCATCGGGCATGCTTTCTTTCACCCATACTTGGTTTATGATTTGGTGCATGCGCCTTACCAAAACATCACCTCCGTATTTGAAGCTCCGCTGGTAAACCATCAGAGCCGGCGGCCTTATTGTTTCTTAGCTTTCTTATAGCTAAGCCAACCTCTTCTATACTGAGTGGTGAAATGTGTTCTTCATTGACACGACGTGGGATCTCGCTGTTTCGAAGAGCCTGCGTTCCGGTTTTAAAGCCAGCAGGCAGTTGCTTTGCTTTCTTGTAAAATCTCCGGATATTGTTTCGATCGCGAGACTCTTCGATTTCCTTGAACTGGGAGACTGCGTACGCCATCTTCTTTCTACGCAGGATGTGGAACACTCTTCCACGCATTGTTTTTCCTTCACATTATAACCTACAAACATTCAAAACCAACGTGCATCGGCATCTCTCCTTTTCTTCTCACCCTAATTTCATTAACGCCCGCGCTGTGTAGCTAATAAAGGGTTTTTCAATAAGAGCGCTACAAAAGCATAAATCGGCCGATACTGCTGCAATTTCACGTTCGATATTCGTACGAAGTTCATCAATCGTCGCTGGCTTGTTGGCATAGACCATAGACTTGACGTAGCCCCACAGGAAATAGTCTAACGGCGTCAAATGGCACGACCGAGGCGGCCAAGCGACTGGACCATTTCGTGAAATAACACGGTTTCCAAACTTGGTTTCCAATAAATTGATTGTGGCATTCGCTGTGTGGCTTGTGGCGCCGTCCTGTTGAAACCACATGTCCTCCAAGTCCATATCATCCAATTGGGACCACAACGACGTCACAGAGATGCCCAACTCTTGAGAACGACGTGTGAGAGACACATTTGGGCTTTCTTCAACTGAAGCCTCAGCGGCAGCAATATTCTCGACACTACGGGCACTTCTTTGTCTCACTGGCACGGGAACATTTTGTACTGTGCTTGTGGATTCAAATATTTCCACTAGACGCTCAATTGTTGATCTGCTAGGACGATTATGACGACCATAAATTGGACGTAGCGCTCTTAACCTTGAGGCCACTGACTCCGAATTTCGGTAGTAAATTTTAATAATTTCTACTCGTTGTTGGCTCGTATATCTTCATGAAATGGCAAACCTTACTGAAGAGAAATGTCAAAAGAGCGGCAAGAAATTCGGCGTCGTTTGCTGTCCCTGTCGCTCTACTTTTGTAGCGTCCCTGTTGAAATACCCTTTACATTGGCTTTAGTGCGTGTTCATTATAAAAAAAAAATCTTCTCCTTCTCTTGGCTCGATACTTTTCCCTCGCTGGCCTTGTTGTGCATCTTCTGTCAACTTCTTCCGATAAACGCATACATCATTATACCACGGGCTTTTTCTCTGGGGTGGTTGGTAACCTACGGAGATCTCGGCTACCTCCTTGATGATGTCACGATATTGGTTCCTCATATTGTTGGCGCTTGCGGGTGGTGAATGCACAGAGGGGAGTCTCTTGCTTATCCGCTTTCCGTAGCCTCTGGCTACTCCATGTGTGCTAAGCCGTCCAACGTCGAATTTCTTCTTTTGAGCAATTCGCACCTTCTTCTCGTTGGACAGTCGAGTTCCAAATTTAGCCACGACAAGGATATTGTCAGAGTCGTTATCTTATGTCGTTTCGTGAAGGTTGTGCTTACCAACTAATCTGCATAAATGTAATTAAGACATCAAACAATATTATAAATATTAGGCATTAACGGCCCATACCGGGTCTAAAACCTAGCTTCTCCAACCATTTGCTGGTGCGAAGTGGACTGGAGCTACAATTTTGAGCGGAATCCAAACGGCAATTTGAGAAACTTTTCATGACAATTGATGGGTAGGTAGGTAGGTAGAGGTGTGGCGGTTCGGCTTGAGCCCAATTCGCACTTGTTGTGCCTTTTTTGTTACCACGACTCGTGTGACCTATGTTGTAGTGGTTGTAGAGGATTTGATGTGTGGCTATATCCAACCTGTGGAGTTGAGAAAACGGATAAGATCTTGTATCCCTTTGCCCGATATAGCGCTAAGGTCGTCGAAGAATGGTTGATTCAGTGCCCGCAGTCTGGCTCTTTCTAGTGCCGGACATTCGCAGAGGAAAGGGAAGAGAGTTTCTCTTTCATTTACAATCCCGCAGCTTCGGCAGTGGGCGTTAAATGGGATACCTAGTTTGGCCGCATGGTATCCAATTGGCCAGTGCCCGGTGATTATCGCTAATTCTAGAGACTTCGGGCGGGTTCTGTTTAGAAGATCCTCTGCTCTTCTTTTGTCATAAGTAGGCCATATCTTCCTCGATATGATGCAGCTAGTTAACCTTCTCCATTGAAGATTGGCTTTCTGCAGGAAGTATGAGTGTATTTGTGTCTTGACCGCACCTAGCGGAATGTGAACCCTTGCAGCGAGTGACAATTGATACTCTTGGATGTTTCTCAGACGTTCGCAAGAGGTGGGGCAGTGGAAAACACTTTAGATGTTACTTGACCCGGCGGGATTTGAACCAGAGATGAATATTTTAGGGGCTTTTGCTTTTCGGGTGCATAGATGAACTGACCGCCGCGTCGCTTTCGTGGCTTTTAACTTTAACTTCTTTCTCGATTAAAGTAAGAAATTTAAAAAAATTGTTTAAATATTTTTGAAGGGTTTCTGCTTTTCAGATGTAAAAATCGATTTACTGTAGCGCTCCCTACATATCTTTGAACTTTAACTTCTTTCTCAATTAAGCTTTTACTTTGAAAGTGTGTACACATTTTTATCAAGAGAATGCACAGTTCATACTTTAGTTATTTCGAAACTCAGTTCCAAGTCTGAAGAAAATACCCAATATTTCTAGTTTTGTAAAAATAAATAAAAATACAAAAAGAGCATTTTAATTATTTTCAGAGTCTTCATTCTCTTCATTCATTCAAGATCGGTATTTTTTTATAGAGGCATACAACTTTTTTTTTAAATAAAACAAAAAATTTAATGGAATTACCAAATTTTGGCTATTAGCTCACAAATTTCATGTCATTTAATGTTTAAAAATAATTTCTGGCATATGGCCTCCGCGACTGCGCCTTATGAACGCCATCCTGTCGGTCCAATTTTGCACCACTTTTTCGAGCATACCAGGTCTTGTTTCGTCAATAGTGCGTTGAATATTGGCTTCTAAGTGATCAATCGTTGCTGTTTTATCAGCATAGACCAGAGATTTGACGTACCCCCACAAAAAGTAGTCCAAGGTGTCGAATCACACGAACGAGGTAGCCAACTCACAGGTTAATTTCTTGGGATGCTTCGGTCGCCAAACGTTTGACTCAACAAAATCATGGTTGCACCGCTGTATGGCATGTTGCGCCGTCTTTTTCAAACCATTTCTCCTCCAAATGATTTATAATGACATGGGAATAAAAAAATCACGAATCATTTGCCTGTAGCATCGCCATTCACGGTAATGTTGGCACCGGTTTCGGATTTAAAGATAAATGGGCTGATGACGCCTTCGGCATGTAAACCACACCAAACAGTAATTTTTTCGGGATATAATGGAGTCTCAAGAGTCTCATGATGAAGATTGTGCTCACTCCAAAAACGATAATTCTGCTTGTTTACAGACTCGTGAAGCCAGAAATGAGCCTCATCGCTGAAGATGATTTAACGATAAAAATCTGGTTCAACTTCCAGTTGATTCTCAGCCCATTCACAGAACACACGACGCAATTGATGGTCCGCTGGCTTTAATTCTTGCACCAGTTGGATCTTATATGGATGTAGGCCAAGATCTTTCCTCAAAATTTTCCAGGTAGTGGACGGTCAGAGACCAAGTTGCTGAGAACGGTGTCGGATCGATAAATTCGGGTCCTCTCTTAGACTCACGTCTACAGCGACGATGGATTCTTCTGAACGCACGGTACGGGCTCGATTTGGACGAATATTATCAGTTATCACAAAGAGAAAATTTGGTCATGAATCGATCCATAGTATTGCGTATTAGTTGCTCAGTTGGACGATTATGTGTACCGTTAACTTGACGAAGTGCTCTATAAGTTTGGCGAACAGAGCGCGAATTTTTGAAATAAATTCACACGATTGGTAAACGTTGTTCTGGTGTAAGTCTTTCCATGGTGATTTGCCAAAGTATGTATACTGAAAAAAAAGTCGAACACACTATTAGTATGACAGCTAGTTTGACAGTTATCCCTATCAGACGTTTTATAACTCTATAAAAAAACACCCTATACTTCAAAAAAAAGTATGCATAATAGAGAGACATTTAGGACATGTATTTTTTTTTTTGTAAATGAGCGCATTCCGCATGCCACAGCCTAACTTAGGTCGAAATTAACTTGCCTAAGCTCCCTTACGCGATTGTCAAAAGCCGCCCTTAATACTTAGCCACTTCAACCAATCAGCGGTCCAGCCTAAGTTAGGCTGTGGCATGCGAAATGCGCTCAATGCTAAGATATTTTCAATAAAACCATTCACTAATCTGGGAAAACACTTTTGTAAGAAGGCTATTTAGCGATAACGTTGTAAAAAGAAATTCTCGGTTAGGTTGAAATTGAAACTCTTTTTCTTTCGAATAATATCATAAATGTGCCTTCTTTTAGGGTCAGTTTTTAACGGACACGAAAAATCTACCTCGTATGACATTATAACAGCGTGTGTAGACTATAAAGGACATAAGTTGAAGACATATCTTTATTGTATTAGCTATTATGGGTAAACAAAATTATTCACTGAAGGGGGAAAATGCCAAGCTAACAAGGAACAGGACCAAAGTATCCGCCTGATAGTGAAAATATAGAGGCCATACAGTTGTACATAACTATTTTAAGGACCCTGAAAACTATGGAATAAAACGCAAAGGACGTGTTAGCAAGGCAACAACATTTCAAAAACGCCGAGAAACTCTTTGGGCTGCTTCCGAGGCAAGGATCTCTATCGGAAAAATCAAGGCTAAAACTTGGGCTAAGGCCAGTAAAATTTCTGTTTTCTGTGTGATTAAGAAAGTCATCCATATTCAGCACAAACAAACGGAGATGAAGCCACCACTGAGTTCAACAGTAGGAGTCAGGGACTTGATATTGCAATAATACACATCATGTGGAGTCGGGAGGGGCGATCCGTCGTCTTTTCTGACAAAAAAAAAATTAATTTGGACGGACCGGATGGCTACAATTATTATTTTCATAATTTGAAGAAAGATGAACAAGATCTTCAAAGGCGGGACATCAAGGGAAGCGGTGTAGTGGTATGGGGAGCAATAAGGTCTTACGGCACATTAGAAGTTTTCCTTCAAAGCTCAAGAATGACCGCGAATAGCTGCAAATTTATACTGGAAAGATCTTTTCCTCATTTTTTTCCGAATCGTTTGGTGGACAACGATGGACTTTTCAGCAGGATAATGCCCCTATACATACAGCAAGGGTAACAAAGGCCTGGATTTTCACCCAAACGGATATATCCACCATATTCGGCTGACCTAAACATCATGGAAAACGTGTTGAGATGGTTTTCAAGGAAAGTCCACGAAGGAGGAAGGCAATATAATATTACGGACCAGATAATTCAAGCTATAATATGAACCTGGTCCGGAATTTGCCTAAATTATTTAGAGACACTATGAATCTCTACATAACAGGCTACTTGAGTGATTCCATAATCACTTCTTTACGGATATCAAGTTTCTCTTCAACCACGATAGGATATCTCTAGTACAGACAAGATTATATCCGAGGTGTTTTGTAGTTCGGCTAGTATTATGTTATCTGGTCCTGTTCACGCATTTGACCTGTTTAGGTTCGCATTGCTAATAACGTGGGAGCTACCTTGGAAATGGGTATCAAGTAGCAGATAAGCGATTCTTCGCTAGAAGTAGTCCAGGAGCCGCTTGTAGTTTTCAAATATTGCTTCTATTTTTCCACTAAAGAGTATCTAGGACGAGCGTTTGGCTTTCGTCAGTTCTTTTTTTTGTAAGCAATCAGTCCCTTTGGAATGACACCAGGCAAGGACCCCACATAATCAAAGGCAATATAAGCCAAAGCCTGGCAGTACGTGCCGCTGTCATCAATCGTTGAAATTAGGGATTAAAAATGCATTTAAATTACTTTTAATTAAATATGCAAATTCTACGTTTACCTTGGTCTGTTGCATTCCTGGATACTAGATACGATTAGTATCCAGGAGTCCTGAGTTCTCGAAGTTGTTAACAATCCATGCCTCTTGGACGACTACGATATTTTCTCCATCTTAAGAAAGACGGATAGAAGGGAGGCCGATGCCTTTTTGGATTGTTGGAGGTTAATCTGCACTAATCTCAACAATGATTGTTGCAATCAGGCAAAGGAGCCTGTACCACAGTGTTATTATAGTCTTCCGATTTAGAAGATGAGCACAGGAGCTCGTCCTCAGTTAGAAGAATCTTGTTGAGGTAGTCTTCCGACTCCATTTCTGACTAAGTGTCGGGATGGAGGCAAGAGGCGAAGTAAGAGTATCTGCTTTTTTGGAGTCATCATCCTCCAAAGATTGAAGGGAGATTTATACTTGAGTTGCTCTTCTAGCTTCGCGACCTTCAAGATTGAGGGATGCTAAATCAAATCAACCGCTCGGGTTAGAGGTAATATAGAAACTTAATTTATTCTTTATGCATTTCTTCATTATTCTTATATCTTGGTTTACATACTAACATGGAAAATACATACTTATATAGAGAAACCGGGTTTGTAATACGTTTGTTTGAATCGTTGCGACGTAAGCCTCCGCACCGGAACCATCCAATCCAGGATGGCACTCACGTCCAAGTGACTCACCCTTTCGCAGAGGATAATGATCTTTCAAAAATTCGCTTCCCTGCACGGGCAATTTATGTACACCTAATAAATAATAATAATGTTTTGTGTTTCTTAAAATCAGTAAAAGTTAATTTAGTTTAAATTATATTTGTTTATCTTTTTTCAGGAAGCGATGGTCTTACGACATCACAATGAAGCCGAAAGCTTACATGCCACACAACGAATGGACTGGGAAGGCGCCCTTAAGGAACATGGCCTTAGCGATGATAAATCACAACCGCTTATTCAAGAAGATCACGTTCCAATCGTTCACGTCAGTGATGATTTTGATCTACTTCCTGCGTAAAATTTCATTTAATGTGTATCTATAATTTATTTTATTTCTTATATACATAGAATATTGAACGAACGACAAATAAATTCATCGCAATAGTCATTTTATTCCTTTCGTCTGAGATTCATCCGATGATATGGTCCAAGCACTGGAATCAAAAAGTATAGATTGAGTATAAAACGGGATAGTATACAATTAATTTTCTCTATCGAACGTGATGCCATTAGTACTATCATGAAGCCTTTTTGCGATTTTAAGGGCCACCATCATGGCAATTCATCGGCTGTCACGATTTCGATTAAGCTTGACAAATGAATTTGGATTGTTTCTTGATTTTGATATAACAGCATAAAGAATGAATTTAATGTGTTAGGAGGGAATGAGACCAGAAGTATGACTTAAAGTAAAATAAAAAAACGATAAATTTATTTGGATTTTCTTACATTTTGAAAGAAAAATTATCCTTTGAGTGTAAAGAAGACGCAAATATGTATATGTTTTTGTTTCTTTTAACTTATATTTAATTCAAAGTGATTTAGGTATGCGCCTGACCTTGGCGAACGACAGGAATTTCTACATAATTGGACATATTTGCGGGATGAAATTTGAATTTTCAACACAGTAGTTGTATTGAATTAGTACCTACTTTTATGTTTTTGTCTACGAACAAGTTTTTTTACTTTAACCTATACAAAATTTAAATTGAGGTGGGTGATGTAAGATGAAAAGAATTTGTTTTCGTTATACATTGGATTTCCTGACTTAGACCCCTATTATGGTTGTCAAATATCAATATGATATTTGATAAATTTGTTCGTTTACCAATAAAATTGATAAAACGGTATGTATTATGATTAACAAACATCAAAATTTTTGATCAGTAGTGAATAAAATGCCATTTGGCGGTCTATTATGAACGGCATTGTTCGTTTTTTTCGCGATATTAGCTGTGTTTAATGAACCTGAGCTGCGCAGAAAATTACGGAAAAGATCAGAAAAGTATAGGATTTTGTGTTCAATGAGCAAAAATCTTGCCCCAAAATGTTTTACATTCCGTCACTTTGTGTTCCATGACGCTGTCCAGCCCAGTTAAGTACCTACAGCATTTTCTGCACCTTGAGGAAGGGCAACTGCGTGAAAGTTGTCAAATGGAAGACGTCAAATGTTACTGATGTCAGCTGATTTGTTTGTTTGGCATGAAATTCGCTATTGCTCGTATCCGATGTTGTAATATCCGACGAACTTAACAAGATGCTACTGCCAGAATCTTCCAACATCTCGAGTATTAAAAAGTCTGAAGTATTCATTTTGTTTTACTTATCAAAAGCAACTTTGAATCTCACTTTTCATTTAGATTTATTCATTTTGGAATTCAACAGCTGATATGAGCTGTCACATGAAGCTGTACTTTTTTGTTCTACAGTGGGTGATCAAATTATTACGGCCACCTTAAAAAATATATTTTTTTCAGGATTTAGTGCAAATAAATGAATTATAAGACCTTTAAAATAAATTTATTTTATTTAAAAATGGATTTATCGGTAATAAGCTTTTAAAAAAATAATAAGTCTCAACACTAAGCAGTGCTTATTTTTAGTCAGAAATTGAGATTTCAGATATGACAGTTCGACGTCGCCTAAAAGAAATGGGTTTTGCTTGCCACCGTCCAGCAAAAGAAGCCACTCCTTACAAAGGCGATGGTGGAAAAACGCCTTAAATGGGCTAAGGCTCATAAGGACTGGACATCCGAAGACTGGTTAAAGGTGAGAACTTAATATGTCTGCTTTCAATAGATTTTTTTTTATATTTTGGAGATATTTTAACGATTTTCGTGGCACGCATTTTTTTTGTAGGTCTGCTTTTCCGATGAATCAACGGTTCAGATTTTGTCGGATAAGTCCGAGTTTGTTAGGAGGAGGGCAAACGAAAAATATAAAAGCGAATGCATAGTAGAACGTGTGAAACATCCTCTAAGCATTATGGTTTGGTCAATCATCAGTGGGCAAGGAACTGGACGTCTCTACATTGTTGAAGGAACCATGCGTCAAGACCAGTACATTCAGGTCTTATCATCGAAAATGTTACCACAAGTGCAGGAATGGTTCCCAAATGGCAATTTTGTTTTTATGCATGACTCTGCACCTTGCCACAAGGCAAAAAGAGTGACTGCATTTTTGCAGGAAAAAAATGTCGAGGTTCTGGAATGGCCGGGAGACTCTCCCGACCTTAACCCCATAGAAAATCTTTGGGAACTGATGAAGAGAGAAATAGGGAAGGAAAAAATTAAAAAATCAGAGACCAAGTTGCTGAGAACGGTGTCGGATCGATAAATTCGGGTCCTCTCTTACACTCACGTCTACAGCGACGATGAATTCTTCTGAACGCACGGTACGGGCTCGATTTGGACGAATATTATCAGTTATCACAAAGAGAAAATTTGGTCATGAATCGATCCATAGTATTGCGTATTAGTTGCTCAGATGGACGATTATGCGTACCGTTAACTTAACGAAGTGCTCTATAAGTTTGGCGAACAGAGCGCGAATTTTGGAAATAAATTCACACGATTGGTAAACGTTGTTCTGGTGTAAGTCTTTCCATGGTGATTTGCCAAAGTATGTACCCTTCAAGCAAAATCGCTGACCCAACTTTTCCCTTCATTTTCGGATCCGCGATATATGAGGCGTTCCACGCACACATTTGTAAATTGACTGTAACTACATTGCCAATAAGAAGAAGAGCGAGAGTCGAGAGTAGTTATTTGTAATGGCGATTCATTCATATGTCACTGACACTGTCTCTGGCTGTAGCTGCAGATATAATTTTCTTTGAAAGGTAAACTAAAATTGAATTTATTATTGCACACAATTATTTGCTTAAATAAACTTTGTTTGAATTTAGATATATCAAAACCAAAAAAAAATAGCAACCGATGAAGGCGAAACTACCAATTGTGGGCCGCATTTCGATGATTTAAATGCTACCGGCACAAATTCATGCTGAAAGTAAGTAACATACATATGTATAGATAACATCCACATTTATTTGATTCATTTATTTTGCAGGAGAAGGAGAAATGGTTGCAGGTATACAAAATGCAAAAATGTATTGTTTTTAAGAAATAAAATAAACATGAACAAACATTTCTGATTTTTATTTTAGCGATACTCGATTCTCGTTTCACTTCTTATCTAGCCTCGATTTGTGCCTTTTTTTCGGATCAGTTTTGGATTCGTTTTTTGCTGACCAAAGCGAACTCAATCTGTCACAATACATACACATGTGAGTCCGCGGCTATTACAATTTCCATACTAATTGGATCCGAAAAACTGCGGAGCCGTATGCGGAGTAGTCCATATGTCATTGACTCCGTTTGCGGACGTAAAACGGAGTCTCTTGCTTGAAGGGTATACTGAAAAAAAAGTCGAACACACTATTAGTATGACAGCTAGTTTGACAGTTATCCCTATCAGACGTTTTATAACTCTATAAAAAAACACCCTATACTTCAAAAAAAAAGTATGCATAATGGTGGATTTACATGGTCACACATTCCTAACATGTAAGATTAAAGGGATGCTAAATACTAAATATCCGTGTGACTGAAAGGGACAGCATTACCTAACATGCAAAAAACGTGACACGTATTCAGGTCGGCCATCTTGTTTACGTGGTAGGAATTATGGGAAAGCTATGCATGTTGATATTTTTATAGCGATGGCTTATGAAATTTCGATTTCCTATAAAACAAAATGGGCGCTGCTATCATATGTTTTAATCGCCATAATACATTTTTGACATTTCTCTGCTTGACATCGCCGATTATACCTACTCAAGATGGAAAACACTATTAATACGGCAGCCTTTACGAGATCCATGTTTTTATTTATTTTTTAATTCTACTACAACAAAACCGATGAAAATAAATTTGTTTGTTTACATGTGATCTGTCAAATCTCCATAATAATGTTATAGTAAGTTAAAGTAAGTGATCTCACTCTTACACCTTATTAGCATTGACTGCGGATAAACGGATCTCTCTTTTCGGTTTTGTTGCAAAAATGCGCGTGCGTGATGGTGTAAATCCACCATAATACATAGATACATTTAGGACATGTATTTTTTTTTTTGTAAATGAGCGCATTCCGCATGCCACAGCCTAACTTAGGTCGAAATTAACTTGCCTAAGCTCCCTTACGCGATTGTTAAAAGCCGCCCTTAATACTTAGCCACTTCAACCAATCAGCGGTCCAGCCTAAGTTAGGCTGTGGCATGCGAAATGCGCTCAATGCTACGATATTTTCCATAAAACCATTCACTAATCTGGGAAAACACTTTTGTAAGAAGGCTATTTAGCGATAACGTTGTAAAAAGAAATTCTCGGTTAGGTTGAAATTGAAACTCTTTTTCTTTCGAATAATATCATAAATGTGCCTTCTTTTAGGGTCAGTTTTTAACGGACACGAACAATCTACCTCGTATGACATTATAACAGCGTGTGTAGACTATAAAGGACATAAGTTGAGGACATATCTTTATTGTATTAGCTATTATGGGTAAACAAAATTATTCACTGAAGGGGGAAAATGCCAAGCTAACAAGGAACAGGACCAAAGTATCCGCCTGATAGTGAAAATATAGAGGCCATACAGTTGTACATAACTATTTTAAGGACCCTGAAAACTATGGAATAAAACGCAAAGGATGTGTTAGCAAGGCAACAACATTTCAAAAACGCCGAGAAACTCTTTGGGCTGCTTCCGAGGCAAGGATCTCTATCGGAAAAATCAAGGCAAAAACTTGAGCTAAGGCCAGTAAAATTTCTGTTTTCTGTATGATTAAGAAAGTCATCCATATTCAGCACAAACAAACGGAGATGAAGCCACCACTGAGTTCAACAGTAGGAGTCAGGGACTTGATATTGCAATAATACACATCATGTGGAGTCGGGAGGGGCGATCCGTCGTCTTTTCTGACAAAAAAAAAGTTTAATTTGGACGGACCGGATGGCTACAATTATTATTTTCATAATTTGAAGAAAGATGAACAAGATCTTCAAAGGCGGGACATCAAGGGAAGCGGTGTAGTGGTATGGGGAGCAATAAGGTCTTACGGCACATTAGAAGTTTTCCTTCAAAGCTCAAGAATGACCGCGAATAGCTGCAAATTTATACTGGAAAGATCTTTTCCTCATTTTTTTCCGAATCGTTTGGTGGACAACGATGGACTTTTCAGCAGGATAATGCCCCTATACATACAGCAAGGGTAACAAAGGCCTGGATTTTCACCCAAACGGATATATCCACCATATTCGGCTGACCTAAAGTCCTTAGTTCTCGAAGTTGTTAACAATCCATGCCTCTTGGACGACTACGATATTTTCTCCATCTTAAGAAAGACGGATAGAAGGGAGGCCGATGCCTTTTTGGAGTGTTGGAGGTTAATCTGCACTAATCTCAACAATGATTGTTGCAATCAGGCAAAGGAGCCTGTACCACAGTGTTATTATAGTCTTCCGATTTAGAAGATGAGCACAGGAGCTCGTCCTCGGTTAGAAGAATCTTGTTGAGGTAGTCTTCCGACTCCATTTCTGACTAAGTGTCGGGATGGAGGCAAGAGGCGAAGTAAGAGTATCTGCTTTTTTGGAGTCATCATCCTCCAAAGATTGAAGGGAGATTTATACTTGAGTTGCTCTTCTAGCTTCGCGACCTTCAAGATTGAGGGATGCTAAATCAAATCAACCGCTCGGGTTAGAGGTAATATAGAAACTTAATTTATTCTTTATGCATTTCTTCATTATTCTTATATCTTGGTTTACATACTAACATGGAAAATACATACTTATATAGAGAAACCGGGTTTGTAATACGTTTGTTTGAATCGTTGCGACGTAAGCCTCCGCACCGGAACCATCCAATCCAGGATGGCACTCACGTCCAAGTGACTCACCCTTTCGCAGAGGATAATGATCTTTCAAAAATTCGCTTCCCTGCACGAGCAATTTATGTACACCTAATAAATAATAATAATAATGTTTTGTGTCTCAGAATCCTAATTATAGTTAGAATACGTTAAGTAGTTTAAGTAAGTAGAATAGGTAGTTTGTAATTTGTTTTATATAAAATCTCAATAATGATACCGAGTTTTAGTAAATTTTCTCGAGGAATATATATGTAAGATTAGTTCGTAAAATAGTTTTTAGGCCGAAAGGCAATACAATAATTATAAGGTTATAGTTAAGTTTAGAGCGTCCGCATAAGGACCAATAAATAAGAATAAGTATCCTGTTAATTTTAAATTAGGTTTAATCATTTTTGTCTAGTATGTAAGTAGTTATCTAACAATGAATAAAAAATGAATTTCAAAGTAAAGTAATAATGTTTTGTGTTTCTTAAAATCAGTAAAAGTTAATTTAAATTTATATTTGTTTATCTTTTTTCAGGAAGCGATGGTCTTACGACATCACAATGAAGCCGAAAGCTTACATGCCACACAACGAATGGACTGGGAAGGCGCCCTTAAGGAACATGGCCTTAGCGATGATAAATCACAACCGCTTATTCAAGAAGATCACGTTCCAATCGTTCACGTCAGTGATGATTTTGATCTACTTCCTGCGTAAAATTTCATTTAATGTGTATCTATAATTTATTTTATTTCTTATATACATAGAATATTGAACGAACGACAAATAAATTCATCGCAATAGTCATTTTATTCCTTTCGTCTGAGATTCATCCGATGATATGGTCCAAGCACTGGAATCAAAAAGTATAGATTGAGTATAAAACGGGATAGTATACAATTAATTTTCTCTACCGAACGTGATGCCATTGCATATACACTCTATAGTACTATCATGAAGCCTTTTTGCGATTTTAAGGGCCACCATCATGGCAATTCATCGGCTGTCACGATTTCGATTAAGCTTGACAAATGAATTTGGATTGTTTCTTGATTTTGATATAACAGCATAAAGAATGAATTTAATGTGTTAGGAGGGAATGAGACCAGAAGTATGACTTAAAGTAAAATAAAAAAACGATAAATTTATTTGGATTTTCTTACATTTTGAAAGAAAAATTATCCTTTGAGTGTAAAGAAGACGCAAATATGTATATGTTTTTGTTTCTTTTAACTTATATTTAATTCAAAGTGATTTAGGTATGCGCCTGACCTTGGCGAACGACAGGAATTTCTACATAATTGGACATATTTGCGGGATGAAATTTGAATTTTCAACACAGTAGTTGTATTGAATTAGTACCTACTTTTATGTTTTTGTCTACGAACAAGTTTTTTTACTTTAACCTATACAAAATTTAAATTGAGGTGGGTGATGTAAGATGAAAAGAATTTGTTTTCGTTATACATTGGATTTCCTGACTTAGACCCCTATTATGGTTGTCAAATATCAATATGATATTTGATAAATTTGTTCGTTTACCAATAAAATTGATAAAACGGTATGTATTATGATTAACAAACATCAAAATTTTTGATCAGTAGTGAATAAAATGCCATTTGGCGGTCTATTATGAACGGCATTGTTCGTTTTTTTCGCGATATTAGCTGTGTTTAATGAACCTGAGCTGCGCAGAAAATTACGGAAAAGATCAGAAAAGTACAGGATTTTGTGTTCAATGAGCAAAAATCTTGCCCCAAAATGTTTTACATTCCGTCACTTTGTGTTCCATGACGCTGTCCAGCTCAGTTAAGTACCTACAGCATTTTCTGCACCTTGAGGAAGGGCAACTGCGTGAAAGTTGTCAAATGGAAGACGTCAAATGTTACTGATGTCAGCTGATTTGTTTGTTTGGCATGAAATTCGCTATTGCTCGTATCCGATGTTGTAATATCCGACGAACTTAACAAGATGCTACTGCCAGAATCTTCCAACATCTCGAGTATTAAAAAGTCTGAAGTATTCATTTTGTTTTACTTATCAAAAGCAACTTTGAATCTCACTTTTCATTTAGATTTATTCATTTTGGAATTCAACAGCTGATATGAGCTGTCACATGAAGCTGTACTTTTTTGTTCTACAGTGGGTGATCAAATTATTACGGCCACCTTAAAAAATATATTTTTTTCAGGATTTAGTGCAAATAAATGAATTATAAGACCTTTAAAATAAATTTATTTTATTTAAAAATGGATTTATCGGTAATAAGCTTTTAAAAAAATAATAAGTCTCAACACTAAGCAGTGCTTATTTTTTGGCAGCAATTTTTCAAAGTGGATGCCTCATTTATTTATGGGGTAAGCTTTTCATTTCTTGAGCTTTTTAACGCTTTTTTTTTGAAAAATCCAAGGTTGCTGTTTCGGAATTGGTATTTATGATAGAAACAGGCTGTGTATTTACTTATTTTTAAGTTTGTGTGCATTCAGTTTGGGTGTGAAATTTCTTATAGAGCTCTTTTGGTAAGGACACCGTTCAAGCCATGGGTAGAAGAAAAGACCTTCCGCCGGCAAAAAATTCTGAAATCAAGACCCTGCTATTAAACACTGAGCATTCTCAGAGGAAAATAGCAGTAATTGCAGGAGTGGCAAAGTCCTCTGTGGACAAAATAAAAAAAAAAGTTGACGAAAATGCTGCCCTTTCGCCTATGAGAGCCGGAAGATCTGGGCGAAAAAGAATAACAACGCCACGAAATGAGCGCAAAATTAAAGAGATTTGTGATAAGAATAGAAAGAAACCACGTAAGGTTCTAACAAATTTGATCCATTAGTCAGGAATTGAGATTTCAGATATGACAGTTCGACGTCGCCTAAAAGAAATGGGTTTTGCTTGCCACCGTCCAGCAAAAGAAGCCACTCCTTACAAAGGCGATGGTGGAAAAACGCCTTAAATGGGCTAAGGCTCATAAGGACTGGACATCCGAAGACTGGTTAAAGGTGAGAACTTAATATGTCTGCTTTCAATAGATTTTTTTTTATATTTTGGAGATATTTTAACGATTTTCGTGGCACGCATTTTTTTTGTAGGTCTGCTTTTCCGATGAATCAACGGTTCAGATTTTGTCGGATAAGTCCGAGTTTGTTAGGAGGAGGGCAAACGAAAAATATAAAAGCGAATGCATAGTAGAACGTGTGAAACATCCTCTAAGCATTATGGTTTGGTCAATCATCAGTGGGCAAGGAACTGGACGTCTCTACATTGTTGAAGGAACCATGCGTCAAGACCAGTACATTCAGGTCTTATCATCGAAAATGTTACCACAAGTGCAGGAATGGTTCCTAAATGGCAATTTTGTTTTTATGCACGACTCTGCACCTTGCCACAAGGCAAAAAGAGTGACTGCATTTTTGCAGGAAAAAAATGTCGAGGTTCTGGAATGGCCGGGAGACTCTCCCGACCTTAACCCCATAGAAAATCTTTGGGAACTGATGAAGAGAGAAATAGGGAAGGAAAAAATTAAAAAATCAGAGACCAAGTTGCTGAGAACGGTGTCGGATCGATAAATTCGGGTCCTCTCTTACACTCACGTCTACAGCGACGATGAATTCTTCTGAACGCACGGTACGGGCTCGATTTGGACGAATATTATCAGTTATCACAAAGAGAAAATTTGGTCATGAATCGATCCATAGTATTGCGTATTAGTTGCTCAGATGGACGATTATGCGTACCGTTAACTTGACGAAGTGCTCTATAAGTTTGGCGAACAGAGCGCGAATTTTGGAAATAAATTCACACGATTGGTAAACGTTGTTCTGGTGTAAGTCTTTCCATGGTGATTTGCCAAAGTATGTATACTGAAAAAAAAGTCGAACACACTATTAGTATGACAGCTAGTTTGACAGTTATCCCTATCAGACGTTTTATAACTCTATAAAAAAACACCCTATACTTCAAAAAAAAGTATGCATAATAGAGAGACATTTAGGACATGTATTTTTTTTTTGTAAATGAGCGCATTCCGCATGCCACAGCCTAACTTAGGTCGAAATTAACTTGCCTAAGCTCCCTTACGCGATTGTCAAAAGCCGCCCTTAATACTTAGCCACTTCAACCAATCAGCGGTCCAGCCTAAGTTAGGCGGTGGCATGCGAAATGCGCTCAATGCTAAGATATTTTCAATAAAACCATTCACTAATCTGGGAAAACACTTTTGTAAGAAGGCTATTTAGCGATAACGTTGTAAAAAGAAATTCTCGGTTAGGTTGAAATTGAAACTCTTTTTCTTTCGAATAATATTGTTACATCCAGGCTAGGATTCGAAAAGATAAAACGTAATTCTATTTAATTAATCTTTATTAGTTCTCTATCAATATCTTTTACTTCTTGATTATTATTCTAATAATTCACTTATTTAATTCAACTATTCACTTTCACAATTAATCACTTTAAATACACAAACACTTTTGTCTTACTGGATACTTATACTTTTTCTCTATACTTTTCACTACTGTCATCTATCGTACTTCTTTATCGCGGTTCACAACTCGAATGTCTTGGGTGCTCCTGCGACATCTATTTATATCTCCTAGTGACACCTCTCGAAATTTCCAGATTCGTTGAGAAGGTTCGTTAAGTTCAGAAGGTTCGAGAACAACATACCAAGTTATACCACAGCTACTCAAACTGCTATTCCAATGCTGCCAAAATCGGTAATATGGCCACTTTCTACTAGATGGCGTAGTTGACTAATTAATGACACAGTTCAAGCAAACATGCAACAATATCCCCCTCTTAAACTTGTTCGTCCCGAACAAGCACGTCAATATTTTCGCCATGGTAGCGATGGAGACGATCCACATGGACAACTTTTAGCTTGCCTCTTCCTCGCTGGATCCGGTAGACAACATCGTTGATGCGCTTCACTATCTTATAGGGTCCTTCCCAATCCTGCTGTAGTTTAGGTGACATACCTTTTCGGCGATGAGGGTTGTATAGCCATACCAGATCTCCTTCCTGGAATCCTGTGGTGGTCGCTTTTGTATCGTACCTCGTCTTCATGCGGTCGCTGGATATCCGAATCTTATCTCTAGTTTTCCGATGAATTTTTCTGATGATTTCTCTGAGATCCGCCACATAATCATCTTCATTCGTTGCTTCATCAGTCGGAGATCCAAACATCAATTCACTAGGTAACCGGATGGTTCGACCAAAAAGGATTTCGGATGGAGTATGTCCTGTTGTGTTATGAACTGCGCTTCGATAAGCTAATAGGAACATGGGGATGTGCTTGTCCCAGTCCCGCTGGCAGTCGCCAACAACCTTAGAAAGGTGTTCGTTTAAGGTTCTATTGAAGCGTTCCACCATTCCGTCCGATTGTGGATGAAGCGGGGTTGTTCTTGTCTTCTTAATCGCTAGTAGCTGGCATACTCCTTGAAAGATCTTCGACTCGAAGTTGCGGCCTTGGTCCGAGTGCAATTCCATTGGTACGCCAAATCTGCTTACCCAGTTGTGGACAATCTGTTCTACCACGGTTTTAGCTTCTTGGTTAGGTATAGCAAAGGCTTCAGGCCATTTAGTGAAGTAGTCCATCACTACGAGGATATAGCGGTTTCCACTGTTGGTTTCTGGAAACGGTCCTGCGATGTCAACTGCAATCCTTTCAAAGGGCGCTCCAACGTTGTATTGATGCATCTTGCCTTGCATTTTTACTCTCGGGCCTTTACTGGCTGCGCAAGCGGCGCATTTTCGGCACCAGTTTTCGACATCGTCTCTTGCGTGGATCCAGTAAAAGTGTTCTCGCACTTTTTCCAGTGTCTTATTTACTCCCAAGTGACCTCCGGACACTCCATCATGTAGTTCCCTAAGTACTTCGTTGACTTTCGATCTGGGTACCACAAGTTGCATCACGGCTGATGTTCCATCCGAACTTTCCCATTTTCTTTTCAAAATGCCATCCTGGACATGAAGTGAGTCCCATTGTGTCAAGTATGCCTTCAATTCCGGACTCCTATTGGAGATCTGCTGCCAGTCCGGCTTGCCCTCATGTTCCTTCCAGGCGAGAATCGGCTCGATATCCGGATCTTCCTGTTGAGCATTCCGGATCTCCCGTGCACTCCAGCCGCTAATGGGCTCAGCTCTCAACCGTTGGACTGACACTTTATCTTTTTCCTCCTGGCGTACGCAATGTTTACAATCAGCCTTGCAGGGTCGCCGGGAGAGGGCATCTGCGTTGGAGTGAAGAGTTCCCTTTCGGTGCTGTATCTCGTAGTCATACATCTGCAGCCGCTCAATCCACCTCGCGACTTGTCCTTCAGGGTTCTTAAACTGCAGCAGCCACTTTAGAGACGCATGATCTGTACGCAGGATGAATTTCTGCCCATATAAGTACTTGTGGAAGTGCTTTGTTGCCAGGATCAAAGCCAGGAGTTCCCGCCTGGTCACGCAATAGTTCCTCTCCGGCTTGGATAGCACTTTACTGAAGTAGGAAACTACTCTCTCTTGGCCATCATGGATCTGCGAAAGAACGGCTCCGATCCCAACATTACTAGCGTCGGCATCTACAATAAATGTCTTTCCTGGAGTAGGGTACGCTAGAATTGAAGCATCACACAGTTGGTGTTTGAGACTCTTGAAACTCGCTTCGCATTCACCTGACCATTTAAATGGTTTTCCCTTTTCCGTCAGTTGATGCAAGCTCTTTGCGATCCTTGCGAAGTCCTTCACAAACCGTCTGTAGTAAGTTGCAAGTCCCAGGAAGCTTCTCAGTTGGTGTTTGTCTTTGGGAACGGGCCAATTTTTCACCGTATCGACCTTCTCTGGGTCAGTCCTTACTCCCTCGGACGAGATGATGTGCCCCAGATATTTTACCTCAGATCTAAAGAGATCACACTTTTTCGGGTTAAGCTTTAATTGTGCACTTCGTAGTCTCTGGAACACTTCCTTCAAGTTATCTCGATGTTCTTCAAACGTTTTTCCAACCACGATGACATCGTCCAAGTAGACCAAACACGTTTTCCATGTTAGCCCCAACAAAACACGCTCCATTAGTCGCTCAAAGGTTGCCGGCGCGTTACACAGTCCAAATGGCATTACTGTGAATTGCCAGAGCCCGTTTCCTGCTGTGAAAGCTGTTTTCTCACGGTCTTCCGGATGTATCTGCACTTGCCAGTAGCCACTCTTCAGATCTAGAGTGGAAAACCATCGAGCTCCGGACAGTGTATCCAGCGTATCGTCAATCCTTGGTAGAGGGTAGCTATCCTTTTTGGTGGCATTATTCAGTTGGCGATAGTCTACACAGAACCGAGTGCTGCCATCTTTCTTTTTGACTAGGACAATTGGAGATGCCCATGGGCTTTTAGAGCATTCGATTACTCCTTCCTTCTCCATCGTCGACACCATCTCTGCAACCTCCGTCTGCTTAGCCAATGGTAGTCGTCTGGGAGGCTGACGAATCGGTCTCGCATCTCCAGTGTCTATCCGGTGTTGTACAAGGTGTGTTCGGCCATACTCGCAGTCCCGCGAAGCGAATATATCAGCAAACTCGTTGATGAGGTTCCCTGCCATGGCTTGCTGCTCCCGATTCAGATCGCAGTGCTGGAATAAAGTTCGTTTGACCTCAGTCATTCCCATTAGTGAACGAGGCTTCGCAACACCTTCCTGTGATAGTTTCGTGATGGCAGTAACCGGTACACACTTTCCAACCACCTCACCTTGCTTCAATTTGACGCTTTTGTGTTCCGCATTAAGAACTCGTACGGGAACCATATTGTTCTTCGGCTCGACAAGCATTTTTCCAACCACGCAATTTCGGCAGTGGTTGTCTTCTGGCTCGACTAGAAAGAATCGGTGGGCCCCAGGATCACCTTCCAGCTTTGTCCAAATCAGTGTCTCTGAAGAAGGTGGTAGGACCTCGTCCTTACTAATGACTGTCCTCAGGGATGCGACGTTCTCGTTCCCGTACACCATCGGAATTTCTACGTTTCGATACTTGAGTACTTGCATACCAATGTCCAATACTACATCATGCGCCTTCATGAAATCGATTCCAATGATGCATTCGTCACATATATCGGCTACTAGGAAAGCGTGGGAGAATACTAATCCTGCCAAATTTATTGTTAGTATGACCTCTCCATACACTTTCGCTGTCGCTCCTGTTGCTGTTTTCAGACAGTAATTGCTGGTGTTGTGCAGCCAAGACTGACGGACGATGTCCCTCCTTATGATGGAAGCGGTGGCACCGGTGTCGATGGTTGCCACGCACTTATTTTGTCCGATATAGGCTTCCATTGTTAGACTCTGGTTTCCTCGTTTGGTTTGGGAGACTTGAATTGTGGTCCTGGGGTCGTCGATTCCGGAAACCAACTTCTGCCCCACGAAGCTGGTCCTTACACGTTTCCCGACTGCTGGTTATGCGGAGCTATATCTGCAGAATGGTTGTTATCCCTGCCAGATGCTTCTTCTTTGCCCCTCCTAGGCCCGCAATGCGGACAACTGCCTCGTCTGGGTGGAGCTCTGCACTGTCTCTGTAGGTGCCCTATTTTGTTGCAGTTCCAGCAGCGCATTTGACCTCTGTTATCTCTGCTCCGGTCTACGATGTCTGCTCTTTGACATGAACATTCAACGGCTGTCATTTCCCTTACGCGGTGGAACACATGCGATGCCTGATCAGCAGCTTGCATTGTCAAGGCAAATGCTAGGGCCTCAGCGAGAGTTCTCTTTCCAGCCATTCTTACGGCCATTTGCAGTTGTCTATCTTCAATGGCTTGGATAAACGCCTCCACAGCCATTTCATTGATGAGAACCTCACCAGCATTAGGATATGACAAATGTGCCAGACGTTCGATATCTGCTTGCAGCTGTTGAAGTGTTTCTCCCCGCTTCTGGACTCTACTGCGTAGCTGGACCCTGTACACTTGCTGCATATGCTCATCACCGAAGCGCATCTCTATAGCCTTGACCAGGGCGTCGTAGTCGTGTTGCTTCTCTTCTGAGACGGTTTGGAGTAACTCCGCAGCTGTACCTCTTAGTGCGAGCGTTAGCGCAATCGACTTTTCCTCGTTGTCCCAGCTGTTCGCCATTGCAGCTGCTTCAAACTGTTTCTTATAAATTGGCCATGATGTTTGACCGTCGAAAACAGGAGGCTGCATCTCTTTCCTTCTCGGGCAGTCCGCAGAATTTTCTCGAGCCTTCTGCTTCTTCACTTTCTCGAGCTCTCTAGCCAAGTTCTCGAAGTTTGTTTCATGCTTGCAAAACGTCTGATGGATTTCGTCGAATTTGGTTTCAACCTTCTCGAACTTGTGGTCAATTTCTTCGAGTTTTCCTTCGAGAACATTTTTAAAATCTTCCACAGCGCTCTTTTGGGCGGCAACTATAGAATTCTTTTGTTCTTCGAATTTAGAGTCCATTGACTCCAATTTCGAATCCAGAGAATTCTTCTGTTCATTGAACTGAGAGTCTATAGAATTCTTTTGTTCATCAAATTTAGAGTCCATTGATTGGAATTTGGAATCTAGAGAATTCTTCTGTTGTTCTAGAGAATTCTTTTGTTCATCAAATTTAGAGTCCATTGATTGGAATTTGGAATCTAGAGAATTCTTCTGTTGTTCTAGAGAATTCTTTTGTTCATCAAATTTAGAGTCCATTGATTGCAGTTTGGAATCTAGAGAATTTGTCTGTTGTTCTAGAGAATTCTTTTGTTCATCAAACTTGGCCAGAAGTAATTCCATCACGGCAGTCATATCAATGCCTGTACTTGCTTGTTCTTCTGCTACGTCGAACAAAACGGACTTGGAGTTTTCTCCTTCGTTTTCAACAGCTTCCTGCAGTCGAAGCACCAGATCACTTTTTCCTCCAGCTGTGGAGAGATTCCGCTTTTCTAGCTCAGCTTTTAACTGCGGTATACTGAGCTGTAGTAATTTCAATGTGCGGCCCATTTTTCTTTCTTTCTTTTTTTTACTAATTCACTTCACTTTTATTTCACACTAAATACGTTTTATCCCACTTCTGACACCAATGTTACATCCAGGCTAGGATTCGAAAAGATAAAACGTAATTCTATTTAATTAATCTTTATTAGTTCTCTATCAATATCTTTTACTTCTTGATTATTATTCTAATAATTCACTTATTTAATTCAACTATTCACTTTCACAATTAATCACTTTAAATACACAAACACTTTTGTCTTACTGGATACTTATACTTTTTCTCTATACTTTTCACTACTGTCATCTATCGTACTTCTTTATCGCGGTTCACAACTCGAATGTCTTGGGTGCTCCTGCGACATCTATTTATATCTCCTAGTGACACCTCTCGAAATTTCCAGATTCGTTGAGAAGGTTCGTTAAGTTCAGAAGGTTCGAGAACAACATACCAAGTTATACCACAGCTACTCAAACTGCTATTCCAATGCTGCCAAAATCGGTAATATGGCCACTTTCTACTAGATGGCGTAGTTGACTAATTAATGACACAGTTCAAGCAAACATGCAACAATATCATAAATGTGCCTTCTTTTAGGGTCAGTTTTTAACGGACACGAAAAATCTACCTCGTATGACATTATAACAGCGTGTGTAGACTATAAAGGACATAAGTTGAAGACATATCTTTATTGTATTAGCTATTATGGGTAAACAAAATTATTCACTGAAGGGGGAAAATGCCAAGCTAACAAGGAACAGGACCAAAGTATCCGCCTGATAGTGAAAATATAGAGGCCATACAGTTGTACATAACTATTTTAAGGACCCTGAAAACAATGGAATAAAACGCAAAGGACGTGTTAGCAAGGCAACAACATTTCAAAAACGCCGAGAAACTCTTTGGGCTGCTTCCGAGGCAAGGATCTCTATCGGAAAAATCAAGGCTAAAACTTCTGTTTTCTGTGTGATTAAGAAAGTCATCCATATTCAGCACAAACAAACGGAGATGAAGCCACCACTGAGTTCAACAGTAGGAGTCAGGGACTTGATATTGCAATAATACACATCATGTGGAGTCGGGAGGGGCGATCCGTCGTCTTTTCTGACAAAAAAAAAATTAATTTGGACGGACCGGATGGCTACAATTATTATTTTCATAATTTGAAGAAAGATGAACAAGATCTTAAAAGGCGGGACATCAAGGGAAGCGGTGTAGTGGTATGGGGAGCAATAAGGTCTTACGGCACATTAGAAGTTTTCCTTCAAAGCTCAAGAATGACCGCGAATAGCTGCAAATTTATACTGGAAAGATCTTTTCCTCATTTTTTTCCGAATCGTTTGGTGGACAACGATGGACTTTTCAGCAGGATAATGCCCCTATACATACAGCAAGGGTAACAAAGGCCTGAATTTTCACCCAAACGGATATATCCACCATATTCGGCTGACCTAAAGTCCTTAGTTCTCGAAGTTGTTAACAATCCATGCCTCTTGGACGACTACGATATTTTCTCCATCTTAAGAAAGACGGATAGAAGGGAGGCCGATGCCTTTTTGGAGTGTTGGAGGTTAATCTGCACTAATCTCAACAATGATTGTTGCAATCAGGCAAAGGAGCCTGTACCACAGTGTTATTATAGTCTTCCGATTTAGAAGATGAGCACAGGAGCTCGTCCTCGGTTAGAAGAATCTTGTTGAGGTAGTCTTCCGACTCCATTTCTGACTAAGTGTCGGGATGGAGGCAAGAGGCGAAGTAAGAGTATCTGCTTTTTTGGAGTCATCATCCTCCAAAGATTGAAGGGAGATTTATACTTGAGTTGCTCTTCTAGCTTCGCGACCTTCAAGATTGAGGGATGCTAAATCAAATCAACCGCTCGGGTTAGAGGTAATATAGAAACTTAATTTATTCTTTATGCATTTCTTCATTATTCTTATATCTTGGTTTACATACTAACATGGAAAATACATACTTATATAGAGAAACCGGGTTTGTAATACGTTTGTTTGAATCGTTGCGACGTAAGCCTCCGCACCGGAACCATCCAATCCAGGATGGCACTCACGTCCAAGTGACTCACCCTTTCGCAGAGGATAATGATCTTTCAAAAATTCGCTTCCCTGCACGAGCAATTTATGTACACCTAATAAATAATAATAATAATGTTTTGTGTCTCAGAATCCTAATTATAGTTAGAATACGTTAAGTAGTTTAAGTAAGTAGAATAGGTAGTTTGTAATTTGTTTTATATAAAATCTCAATAATGATACCGAGTTTTAGTAAATTTTCTCGAGGAATATATATGTAAGATTAGTTCGTAAAATAGTTTTTAGGCCGAAAGGCAATACAATAATTATAAGGTTATAGTTAAGTTTAGAGCGTCCGCATAAGGACCAATAAATAAGAATAAGTATCCTGTTAATTTTAAATTAGGTTTAATCATTTTTGTCTAGTATGTAAGTAGTTATCTAACAATGAATAAAAAATGAATTTCAAAGTAAAGTAATAATGTTTTGTGTTTCTTAAAATCAGTAAAAGTTAATTTAAATTTATATTTGTTTATCTTTTTTCAGGAAGAGATGGTCTTACGACATCACAATGAAGCCGAAAGCTTACATGCCACACAACGAATGGACTGGGAAGGCGCCCTTAAGGAACATGGCCTTAGCGATGATAAATCACAACCGCTTATTCAAGAAGATCACGTTCCAATCGTTCACGTCAGTGATGATTTTGATCTACTTCCTGCGTAAAATTTCATTTAATGTGTATCTATAATTTATTTTATTTCTTATATACATAGAATATTGAACGAACGACAAATAAATTCATCGCAATAGTCATTTTATTCCTTTCGTCTGAGATTCATCCGATGATATGGTCCAAGCACTGGAATCAAAAAGTATAGATTGAGTATAAAACGGGATAGTATACAATTAATTTTCTCTACCGAACGTGATGCCATTGCATATACACTCTATAGTACTATCATGAAGCCTTTTTGCGATTTTAAGGGCCACCATCATGGCAATTCATCGGCTGTCACGATTTCGATTAAGCTTGACAAATGAATTTGGATTGTTTCTTGATTTTGATATAACAGCATAAAGAATGAATTTAATGTGTTAGGAGGGAATGAGACCAGAAGTATGACTTAAAGTAAAATAAAAAAACGATAAATTTATTTGGATTTTCTTACATTTTGAAAGAAAAATTATCCTTTGAGTGTAAAGAAGACGCAAATATGTATATGTTTTTGTTTCTTTTAACTTATATTTAATTCAAAGTGATTTAGGTATGCGCCTGACCTTGGCGAACGACAGGAATTTCTACATAATTGGACATATTTGCGGGATGAAATTTGAATTTTCAACACAGTAGTTGTATTGAATTAGTACCTACTTTTATATTTTTGTCTACGAACAAGTTTTTTTACTTTAACCTATACAAAATTTAAATTGAGGTGGGTGATGTAAGATGAAAAGAATTTGTTTTCGTTATACATTGGATTTCCTGACTTAGACCCCTATTATGGTTGTCAAATATCAATATGATATTTGATAAATTTGTTCGTTTACCAATAAAATTGATAAAACGGTATGCATTATGATTGACAAACATCAAAATTTTTGATCAGTAGTGAATAAAATGCCATTTGGCGGTCTATTATGAACGGCATTGTTCGTTTTTTTCGCGATATTAGCTGTGTTTAATGAACCTGAGCTGCGCAGAAAATTACGGAAAAGATCAGAAAAGTACAGGATTTTGTGTTCAATGAGCAAAAATCTTGCCCCAAAATGTTTTACATTCCGTCACTTTGTGGTCCATGACGCTGTCCAGCTCAGTTAAGTACCTACAGCATTTTCTGCACCTTGAGGAAGGGCAACTGCGTGAAAGTTGTCAAATGGAAGACGTCAAATGTTACTGATGTCAGCTGATTTGTTTGTTTGGCATGAAATTCGCTATTGCTCGTATCCGATGTTGTAATATCCGACGAACTTAACAAGATGCTACTGCCAGAATCTTCCAACATCTCGAGTATTAAAAAGTCTGAAGTATTCATTTTGTTTTACTTATCAAAAGCAACTTTGAATCTCACTTTTCATTTAGATTTATTCATTTTGGAATTCAACAGCTGATATGAGCTGTCACATGAAGCTGTACTTTTTTGTTCTACAGTGGGTGATCAAATTATTACGGCCACCTTAAAAAATATATTTTGTTCAGGATTTAGTGCAAATAAATGAATTATAAGACCTTTAAAATAGATTTATTTTATTTAAAAATGGATTTATCGGTAATAAGCTTTTAAAAAAATAATAAGTCTCAACACTAAGCAGTGCTTATTTTTTGGCACCAATTTTCAAAGTGGATGCCTCATTTTTTTATGAGCTTTTCATTTCTTGAGCTTTTTAACGCTTTTTTTTTGAAAAATCCAAGGTTGCTGTTTCGGAATCGGTATTTATGATAGAAACAGGCTGTGTATTTACTTATTTTTAAGTTTGTGTGCATTCAGTTTGGGTGTGAAATTTCTTATAGAGCTCTTTTGGTAAGGACACCGTTCAAGCCATGGGTAGAAGAAAAGACCTTCCGCCGGCAAATAATTCTGAAATCAAGACCCTGCTATTAAACACTGAGCATTCTCAGAGGAAAATAGCAGTAATTGCAGGAGTGGCAAAGTCCTCTGTGGACAAAATAAAAAAAAAAGTTGACGAAAATGCTGACCTTTCGCCTATGAGAGCCGGAAGATCTGGGCGAAAAAGAATAACAACGCCACGAAATGAGCGCAAAATTAAAGAGATTTGTGATAAGAATAGAAAGAAACCACGTAAGGTTCTAACAAATTTGATCCATTAGTCAGGAATTGAGATTTCAGATATGACAGTTCGACGTCGCCTAAAAGAAATGGGTTTTGCTTGCCACCGTCCAGCAAAAGAAGCCACTCCTTACAAAGGCGATGGTGGAAAAACGCCTTAAATGGGCTAAGGCTCATAAGGACTGGACATCCGAAGACTGGTTAAAGGTGAGAACTTAATATGTCGGCTTTCAATAGATTTTTTTTTATATTTTGGAGATATTTTAACGATTTTCGTGGCACGCATTTTTTTGTAGGTCTGCTTTTCCGATGAATCAACGGTTCAGATTTTGTCGGATAAGTCCGAGTTTGTTAGGAGGAGGGCAAACGAAAAATATAAAAGCGAATGCATAGTAGAACGTGTGAAACATCCTCTAAGCATTATGGTTTGGTCAATCATCAGTGGGCAAGGAACTGGACGTCTCTACATTGTTGAAGGAACCATGCGTCAAGACTAGTACATTCAGGTCTTATCATCGAAAATGTTACCACAAGTGTAGGAATGGTTCCCAAATGGCAATTTTGTTTTTATGCATGACTCTGCACCTTGCCACAAGGCAAAAAGAGTGACTGCATTTTTGCAGGAAAAAAATGTCGAGGTTCTGGAATGGCCGGGAGACTCTCCCGACCTTAACCCCATAGAAAATCTTTGGGAACTGATGAAGAGAGAAATAGGGAAGGAAAAAATTACAAATAAGCGAGCATTGATCGAACGTCGAAGTATGGCATAGGAGCGAAAATATGAAAACTAATTGCTTTAAATGCATCGAAAGTATGTCAAAAAGGGTAAGGCTGTTATAGCAGCAAAAGGCAATGTAACAAAATACTAATTTTGTTCAGTTTTACTGTTCTCTTTCTTATTAAAACTACGTTATTTTATTAGCTTATAAGTCACTTCTAATATGAATAAATAAATAAAGCTTTAAAAATACAAATCCCAAAAGTTATGTTGGTCTATCTTTCAAAAAGTTATATTTTTCCATGTGGCCGTAATAATTTGATCACCCACTGTAACTTGATCTGACAGTTTTCGCTCATGTGTGCTGATCTGATCTGTTCTGTTCCGATCTTTTGTTCATTAAATACAGCTATTATCAGGCTTATTGCGAAGATCCATCGAGAATTGATAATTGACTAATTTCAATGTGTGCTATTGTGAACGAACGATTCATTTGGTATTTTTGTCAATGAGCCTTATTGCGAAGATCAATCGACAGTTGATAATTGACTATTTTCAATGTGTGCTATTATGAACGAACGATTCATTTGGTATTTTTGTCAAATTAAAAAAAAAATTGACTGTGATTGACAAAATCCTTTAGAATCGTTCGTTGTCTATCAATTTTTCAGCCAATCGCGAATTCGTCGTTGGTAAACATATTATGGTTTATTTTATTGATTTGTTTTGTAAATAATAATGTCTACGGTAGACATTTTTTTCGGTGAAAATGATTGTGGAAGAGGATAATTATGAGGCAAGAAAACATTCGGAAACAAAATTCGTGATGGTTCTAATCCACTGGATTTGGACGAACAAATGTATGTACATACATAAATCTGTAAATTTTCTTAAAAATAATTAAAACTCGGTTTTAGATTTGTACAAAACGTTCGACTTTCAAAGGAAGCATTCCTTAATTTATTTGATGACATCAAGGACAAATTGAAGCTTATAAAAAGACAACGATCTGTTCCCAACTTACTTAAGCTTGCTGCTGTCTTAAGATTCCTTGCGCAAGGAAGCTACCAACTAAGCATTGGGAATGATTATAATATTGGCATGGCGCAGCCAACTGTGTCGGTTGTTTTAAAGGAAGTGTTAAATGTCTTGAAAAGGCATATTTGTCCTAAATGGATTAAATTAAAGTATTCAGACTAATGAAATAAAGAGCCCTATTGCGAAGATCAACTACCAATTAATAGTTGATACTTATCAATCATTTTTTTGAATGGTATTGCGAAGATCAATTATCAATGAAGTGTTGATCGATTGTGAACGTGCATCAATTAGCAATAGTCAGTTGACAAATCGGTATTATGAATGTCAATCGTGAACAATTTTATTGGTAGCTGTCAATTTTTCTATCAATCGCAATTTCGGTGTTGATAAAGGACGACTCTTAAACAGACATATAAGTATTTTTAAAATTGTTTAAGATTAACGTATATAATTGTTATTTTAAGGGCTAAAATAGTGAGTAATAAAAGGCAACTCAATAGATTGGTTGAGTTAATGGAGCACTCCTGATATCGCAAAAGGGGTTTGTTCCAAAACTGGTGCGCAGGCAAAGTGGGATCAATTTGCGATAGAGCTAAATAGCTTAGGACCACCAGGGCTGGAATCGCCTAAGGTGAGAGTTGATTGTCGCTTTTTGATTGTCGTTTTTGATTATCAACTCCTCTTTGCTCTGCGTAAAGCGATCACTAAAAAATAATTGATTATTGGCAGCACTTAGAGTTTTAAACGTCACTTATTTGCCGACGCTGTCATTCCGAGCAGCTGATGTGTGTTTATTTTTCATGATTTATATTTCAAATATGATTTTCTTGAGTCCTTAGGCAAAAACTTTATCATAAATGGACAAAGTATTGACTGCATTTTTTTAATGACTGCAGCAGTAATTTCAGCCACCGTACTTTGACCCATTGGCGCAGCCCAGTCAGCCCCATTTTGTCTTTGATAGCCACCACCCCCAAGAAGATTTTAAGTTGCAGCCAATTG
The DNA here is from genome assembly GCA_949715645.1 of Portevinia maculata. Taxonomy (NCBI): domain Eukaryota; kingdom Metazoa; phylum Arthropoda; class Insecta; order Diptera; family Syrphidae; genus Portevinia; species Portevinia maculata. The sequence goes on along the minus strand of OX454526.1, from coordinate 206,839,689 downwards.
AAGGATGGATATTCCAGTTGGTAAATCAAGCAGTCCCAAAACAAATACAAACGCCTCTTTTGATAAGCGAAAGTTTTTTAAAAATCTAAAATACACAATAATAAATGATAGCAATCAACAATGAATATTTATAATTCTATGAATTCTTTCATCGGGTTTGAAAGTTCCAAGATATTTGCTTTATTTCTCATTTTTCTTCTTAATAGTTGGACATTTGCGTAATTATTTTCCTCATTTGTGTAGAAAAGTTCGAATGAAGCAAAAATTGCACTTCACGAATTTTCCAATTTCACTTTTTTATTTGAATTTATTTAATATTATTCTTTTTTCACTAAAGCATTTAATTTATTTTGAGTTGAAGCCGAGGTGCATACCTATGAAAATAACAAAAATGTATGAAAGCGACACCTAAATAGCTGTCACATGAAATTGATGGCAAAAAGGTGATTGTCAATTTGATAATCACCTTACGTGGACGTAAAGGTATGATTTTGATTGTCAACTATCAACTATCAACTTAGCCGATTCCCCCCCAGAACGAGATTGGCAGAAATGGCAAAGGGTACCTTGCGCTACTTTTCCCATAAATTAATCTTCAATTTAAATTTCTACATTTGTAGGTATGGATCGACATGAAATGCAAAACAAAAAAGAAAAAACCTGAAAATAAAGCCCAAATATCTGCGACTGGTGGTTTCCCAAACCGATGTCACCAGTTTAATGACATGGAAGAGGCTGTGATTAGTATCCTCGAATTGAATACTTGCGTGGATCCTCCTGGTAATGCATTTGGGTTTATCGAGCCAGACACAGCGCAAACATCAAGTTCCAGTCATGGAAGATCGCCAAATAATGTCACCCAAAGAGCAGAACAACCAACAGTTCAAACAAAAGCAAAAGCAACACCGCGAGTTGAAGCATTGCAACAGAGTCGCATGACACTGTTCGAACAACAAACTTTTGCTCAAAAACAGTTTCATGACAACATGACGAATATAATGTCTGATATAAGAAAAATATGAAAAACATCGAGTACTATACAAAGAAAAAATATCAACAGGGGCAAGAGCATGAGGCCGAAATCCTAAAGCTAAAGAAAGAAAAACTCAAACTTTACAAGCAAAACAAGGAAAATAATGACAACCACGGAAAGCCAAATTAAAACTACAAATTGAAAAATTGGAGTTTGAAAAGGAGATTCAACATTTAAAACATTTTTAGAACAAAGCATATTATTTTATTTTTTTTGAGACTTGTCTGAAGTTTATTTAAGTTTGTTCTTATTTTTTTTTTTGTTGAGACTGAACTCAGGTTTTTTCGTTTTTTGTTAAAACTAAATTCATAAGTATTTTATTTACTTATTTTTAAGGCTATTTCAAGACTGAATAAAACTTTTACTTCTTTACGCTTATTTTAATATTACTTTGTTTAATTTTGTACACTGTATTTGATTTTAAACTATTTACATAAATCTAAGAATCGAATCTCTAATCCGTCTGCCTTCATCAAAGGTATCGCCAGTCAACGGCATATTTAACACAAATGTTGTGTAATGCCGCACATACATTTGCAATTTACGTTCCCTTTTCGGGAACTCTCTTGCTGTTAGCAAACACCTGAATCTGCTTTTCAGCACACCAAACGTTCTTTCCACAATATTTCTCCCTTGCGCACGCTTTTTGTTGAATCTTGATTGCGGAGATCCTGTTTCAGCATTCTGGTAAGGTGTTATGGGAAATGGAGCTAAGGGATATCCACCATCTCCTATTATGAACACATTTGTTTATAAGTTACGAAAATGTATTTAAATCAGATATTTACCTAGAAGACGTGAATCAGCATGCCCATTTCGATAGTCCTCTACAAATTTTGTTTTTAACGAAGACATATTCCATATACTAGAGTCATGAGAAGCCCCAGGATGTTTTGCATTAATGTACTTTATATACATCAAGTGATTGCACATCTGAAATTTATATGTACATATTTAGTAAATTTCATCAAATGTTAAATGTCATACAGTCTTACTACCAAAGCATTAAGACTGTAAAAGCCTTTTCTATTATAATAAAGGTGGCGAACTTCTTTCTTGGGACCAACAATTTTAATGTCTGTCCCATCCAAACATCATATTACATTTGGAATTCCACTTTTCTGGAAAAAATATATTTTTGCCATTCGTTTTTCTTCCTCAGTGTAATCGAATTTTATCCACTTTGGGCATATGTCATTTTCCATCACTTAGTATTAAGGATACTGTTGGATGCGCAAGACCAAGGTTGAAGTCATTTCCAACACTTAGTTGATAGCTCCCCTGCGAGCAAAATCTGAGCAGAGCTGCAAGTTTTAAAATGTTCGGTACTGCTCTTTGACTTTTAATGGGTTTCAGTTTGGGTCCAATGTCTTCGAGCAAGTCCACGAATGCAGCTTTGAATAGTCGAAAGTTTTGCACAAAACTGAAATGAAGCTCAAAATAAGCTAAATTTAATTCCTTGGAAATTAAATAAGTTACCTTCGGTTTTCCAGCTCCAAAGGATTCGATGCATCTCGCAAACTCCTTCGTATAGCAGCCCATTCCGCGTAATCTGTCTCGCCTTGGCCATCATCAAAAAAAAATTCTACTGATTACTTGTTTTTCAATTAATTGCACAATAGCAGATTTGTTACACCGTAATAAATTAAATTGTTTTCAAAAGTCGTAACAACCACTGTAATGGCCGCTTCAGATGGAAGGAATTGAATAAAATAGCTCCTGTTTATTGTGAAGAATTGAAGAATCGGAGATTTTATTTCCTGAATGAAAGGCATCAGCTAATTGTCACAATGTGTTACAGAGAATAAAACTTACATTTTTTTCCTACGTCTTCCTCGTTTAAGCGCCGTCACATTAAAAAGAATGAATTTCCAAAGAAATATGAACTATGGTAATGGCGGAAATGAGTTGACAGAGGTCTCAACTTAGCGAACAATAAACGATTGGGACGTGTTCAGGCACTTAGGCGAGGATTACATTTACAGAATATAAATCAGTACAGTAAAATACAAAAACTAATAGAACATAAATATCGGCGATAACATCCCGGACCCCGTGAATCATCGGCATCGTGATTCACCTACATCTAGCTTGGCCAGCATACACGCCGGTCTCTTCAGCACGCCGGATTTTGTCATCACTTCTGCCACTCTAACCTGTGAGTCCCTGCCCGGAAAAACACGGATTACCTTTCCCATGGGCCACCTCGAGCGATGGATGGTGCTGTCGCATATCAGGACGATGTCGTTTACCGTCAAAGGTTCAACCGTCTGGTTCCATTTAGTACGTCGGCATAGGTCGGGTAGGTATTCCGACAGCCATTTGTTCCAGAAGCGGTGTTGTGCCTGCTGCACCTGAAGCCACTGCTTCCTCGTCACGCTTAAGTCCTCGGCCCGAGGATTAGGAGTTTGCTGCGAGTTGGGTACACCTAGAAGAAAATGATTAGGGGTTAGGGGTTCATCAGTGGGTGCGTCTAGCGGAATATGAGTTAGAGGTCGAGAATTCACAATGTTTTCGGCCTCACACATTAAACTATAAAGACTATGTTCTTGGAGGTTTTCGCGGTACAGGGCATGCCCCATGGCTCGCTTCACGCTACGCACCAAGCGTTCCCAGCATCCTCCGGCATGGGGATTAAGCGGGCAGTTGAAAATCCATTCGATGTTTGAGTTGGCTAGAGTATCCGAAATCAGGCCATGATCCCACTGATGGAGTTGCCGTTTGAGCTCTCTATCTGCTCCTATGAAGTTGGTGGCGTTATCCGAACGAATGCGAACTGGAGTTCCGCGTCTGTTAATAAAATTACGGATGCTCATTAGACATGCATCGGTCGTGAGGTTCTTGACTATCTCCAGATGGACGGCCCTGATTGTAAGACACGTGAACAGAGCGATCCAACGTTTCTCAGTGCGTCTTCCGTTGACGACCAAGAACGGCCCCATGTAATCGATTCCAACATATGAGAATGGTTTTACAAAAGGTGTTAGCCTATCTTCAGGCAGCTGTCCCATGAGCGGAGTTTGTGGTTTGGCCCGTTGTCTTTGGCAAACCAAGCATCCCTTCGAGACTCGTCGCACCACCGTCCGTATATGAGGTATCCAGTATCGTCTCCTTATTTCGTTAATTATGGTCGCCTCGTTTTGGTGCTTCCAAGCGTTGTGGTAATAATTCACTATAAGATCGGTGACCTTGTGTCTCGGTGGCATTATTGTTGGATTGCGGGTGCATGCTGGAACTGCTAAAGCTAAATTAATTCGGCCATTGACCCGAATCACACCATGGTTATCCATTAATGGATTAAGTTTATGCAAACTACTCCTGCGATCCACTGGGCTTCCCGTTGCAAGTTGTTCGTATTCGTCCGCATATACTGCCATCTGGACGCTTCGGCAGACTGTCATCTCAGCGTTTCTTAGCTCGTGTGATTTTAAGCCACCATATTCCCTTGAATTTCTACCCTTCGTGCAATTTTCCTGAAATCGTAATACCCACCCAATAACTCTTTTTAACCGCTGGAAACTTGAAAAGCCATCAAATAAACTATCGTTATTACTAAAGAGAAACATCATCTTGGTTCTAAGCTCCTGCTGGGTTTGCGGATATTGCTTGGGTTTTGGCCATTCCGACTCTTCGCCTTTCAGAAATTCGGGCCCGGTAAGCCAGAACGATTTACACTTCCTTTCCTTTAGTCGTGTCCCAAAATCCGCTGGGTTAAGAGCACTTGGAAGCCATCTCCATTCTTCGATCTTGCTGCTGCAAAAGATTTCGCTTACGCGGTGAGCTACATACGGCTTGTATCGTCGATGATCCGAACGTATCCAAGATATAACGGTGCTGGCATCGCTCCACATCACGACTCTGGTTGGCATAGCATCGTGGCATTGTAGGACCGACTCCCTTAGGCGAGTGGCTAGTACTGCCGATTGAAGTTCGAGCCGCGGTATTGAGCAGGCTCTCAATGGAGCACACTTAGTTTTTCCGGCTATAAACGCGACCCTCACACTTCCAGGTCCTTCGAGAATTCTCCAGTAGGCAGCTGCCGCGTAAGCTTGTTCACTTGCATCAGCGAAGACATGTAGCTCGACTGGTTTCAGTGTGAATGAGCTGCCATAGCAGCGAGGAACTCTTATCTTCTCGATTTCTTGCAGCCTTTGAATCCATATTAGCCAGATAGCATTTGCCTCATCAGGAATTGCTTGATCCCAGTCTACCTTTACGCGCCAGACAGATTGAAGACCCAATTTAGCTATAACTGAGTACTCGGCCGCCAACCCAAATGGGTCGAAGACCGACATGGTGATGGACAACATCTCACGTTTGGTTGGTCTCCTGTCCCCTCTCAATAGAGCTGGATCGATCTTCGCGAACATCAAGACAAACCTAAAAATATCTTGGTTGGTATCCCAATGCAGTCCCAGTACCTTACCATGATGCTCCGCATCACTCCTGTCAAGGTTCAGGACCAATGGTTTTGCTGTTGGTTCACCAAGTTCCTGTGTAACTTTCCTTGCATTCGATACGAATCGCTTAAGCTCAAAGCCTCCTTGCTTTTGGATCCAAACTATTTCTTTAGTAACGCGGATGGCGTCTGACTCTGAGGAAAAGCAATGCACGAAGTCGTCCACGTAGTGGTTATTTATTATCGCGTTCACAGCAGCTGGAAATTTGTCCTGAAACTCTTCAGCATTCTTATTTTTGACGAATTGTGCCGAGCACGGTGAGCAAGTGGCTCCAAAGGTCATAGATGTCATGACATACACTTGAATTGGATCGTTGGGATGAGCCCGCCACAAGAACCGCTGGGCCATCTGATCTTCCTCACGAATTTTTACCTGGTGAAACATTTCGACGATGTCCGCGCACACCCCTATTTGCCTTTGCCGAAACTTCATTAAAACTGCCGTCAACGGTTGACACCCGTCTGGACCACTAAGCAGCATCGAGTTGAGGGAAATTGTGTTCACCTCAGCTGCAGCGTCAAAAACCAATCGCAACTTCGGTTTATTCGGGTTGGTGACCCCAAAATGTGGTAAATACCAGATACGATCTCCTTTTTTAGATATCTCAGTAGGATTCAGCTTTCTTGAATATCCTTTGTTTTCATAGGCCTCCATCAGCTGAGAGTACTTACGATGAAAATCCTCGTTTCTCTGAAACTTCCTTTCTAAAGCTAGAAGTCTTTTTTCAGCCATTCCTCTACTTGGTGGAAGGTTGACGTCGTCGCTTTTCCATAGCAGCCCTGTCTCAAAATGCTGTCCTACCCGCCGAGTTGTTCTTTCCAGTGTTTCTTTTGCCCTAGACGTGTCCAGAGATAAGGTGATTGCATTAACGGGTCTTACTCCGAGATTATCATCTGCGATGTAATTCCTTACGAGCTCCTCTACCTTGTCTGAAAAACCAAGTTGGGCAAAGTACATTTGGTCTATTGACATTGGAATGCTTCTCTGTATTGCCGTAGACAACCCATCCGAGCTTTGTTGATACTACTGCTGGGCCCTTCCAACCATCGGCTATGATTTTACGTGAAACTCCTAGGTGAATGTTATCGCGTCCAATAAGCAGTTCAGGTGTGGCAGCTTTGTATTTGTCTATTGGAAGGCCTTTTGGCAAACGATATCTCATACGCAACTCAGCAATATCTAGAGTTTGAGTAGGCAATCGAAGATCTGTAGCCGTTCTGACGTTCCGCAAGTCGAATATCTTGTGACCTGGCCGTACACCAGAAATTTGCATGTCAACTCTCCTGGATGGTTCTGTTATGGTGTTGTTAGCGAACCATTGCATGGTCAAATTCTCTTCCGGACCTTTCAGTCCAAGGCGATCGGCCAAATTTTTGTTAACTAAAGATATTGATGACCCTTCATCAATAAACGCAAAACTATAAATGACCTTACCATTTCTACTATACAACTTTACTGGAAGAATCTTAAAGAGAAGTTTTATACCTGGGAAATGAAGAGCTGTACCCGTGAAGGATTGTTCCTGATGATTACTAATTTGTTGGCTTGGTACATAGTTTTCATTTCCATGCAAAAACTTGTGCAGCTTCATCGTACAGTTCACACCACTACATTCATGTCGTTGCGTGCAGGAGTTGGTTCTATGCCCGCGCTTCAAGCAGTTAAAGCATAGCTTGCGTCGGCGAACCAATCGCCATCGCTGTCCGTAAGCCATTTCCGAGAAACGCCTACATTGTGAAATTGCATGATTTCCTGAACATGCTTCGCATTGACCATTTTCCTTTTCAGTGTTAACGTCGTTTGTCAGGAAAAACCGCGTTGGTTTGTCGCGTTTGGATGTTGTTTGCACAGGTGGTTCACTTAAATCAGTGCAGGCTACTCTAACTTCATTGGCCAGCTCCTGTAGCCATTCGCTAAAATGTTCTACCGTTGGTATTGATCGAATGTTCCGGGTGTGCCGCGCCCATTCTAGCCTTCTTTCAACTGGCAACTTTAGAAGCAGCTCATCCATCAAGATGGGATTAGACAGGTGATGGTCACACTTCGCGGCCCTTAGGAACGACGACAGGTTTTGCACCTTTGTTGCAAACGGCAATATTTGCTCCAAACGATTTACCGAAATGGGTGCTATACTTCGAAGCTTAATTATCTGACTCTTTACTAGTATCTCGGGTCTACCAAATTGTGTAAAAAGAGTATCAATTATACGTGGGACATTACTGCTATAAATAAGCAAACACTCAACTTCTTCCTTAGCCCTACCTTTCAAGGCTTTCTGTAGTCGCATGAGGTTTTGTGGTTGACTATAGCCGTACTGCTCTGTTGAGATGTCAAACGATTCGTGAAACATCGGCCAATCTTCCGGTCGACCGTCAAACTCAGGAAGGTCATACAATTTCCTTCCTTGATCTTGCCTGGGGTTGGACAACGTGCGGCTCAGGTCACTTAAAGCAGCTGACAGCATCCCCGAGTCGCTACCGTTCCCCACAGTTTCGCCTCTAGCTTCACTGTTATCAACATTCCCGTTACCAGATCCACCGCTATTAGAAACGTTATTACTTTCCGAAATCGTCGATGTATTTTTCTTAGCTACTTCGGTTTGTAAGAAATTTAATTGCTTCATTATTTCTTGCAACTTAATTTCAATTGAGGATGGCTGATCCCGAATCGTGATGTCCTGCTCCTCGTGATCGTCGCTCTCATCATCCCGTTCTAACCTAACTGCTGCTGTAACTGTTTTGGACCTAGTGTCTGGCATTATATTTCTGTGTGAATACCTCTACCTAGCCTCAAACTTTAATACTTTTACCGCTTATAGGACTCAGCACATGCACTAATTTACCCGCCCCAAATCAAATTCAACTAGGAGTACTTACCCCACAACTCTGCTTCGTTCCCAGCGTGCAGTGGGTTCTTCTTGATACGGTTTCGTATGCCTTATTGGTGTTGAATGTTTCGCTGGTTTAAAGTGACTGACCGCTGGTCGAAAGTTTCCTAAATGTCCAGGAGCTCACCGGTGTATACTTCTGAATGATGACTGTAGTCGAGAAACACTGCTTTTTATGTTTCCAAGTTGCGCTAGACTGGTAGTTGAAATAAGCATCGACTAGCACTCGATTTACTGCTACGCTTAGCGCGTTCGCTGTCGGTCAAATGTGGCACTACAACTAGTGCTCCGATGGCGATCGAGTTATTCCAATAACTATCGTTCCGCTGGCACCACAGCTACTGTTCCTTTGCTGGCTCAATATGCAGCGACTAGGATTCCGCTGGCGGTCAAATGGCACTCCAAACTAGTGCTCCGTCAACGTCTGTGTGGCAACCACTATTCCTCTTGTTGAAAATTCAATTCACGCGAGTGACCAAAGAAATTAAATAAAAGTTGTAATGGCCGCTTCAGATGGAAGGAATTGAATTAAATAGCTCCTGTTTATTGTGAAGAATTGAAGAATCGGAGATTTTATTTCCTGAATGAAAGGCATCAGCTAAATGTCACAATGTGTTATGTTCACAATAGCTTATATTTTTATCAATTGTATTTCGCAATACCAGTATCAATTTGAATTGATAAATTTTGTCAATCGTCAATCGATTGATAGTTGATTTTCGCAATAGGGGTCAAAGTGAAATTTCAAACGAAGTGCGAACTATTCACAGTAGTTTTTGTTAAATATTCACATTGAGCCTTATTGCGAAGATCAATCGACAGTTGATAATTGACTATTTTCAATGTGTGCTATTGTGAACGAACAATTCTAAAGGATTTTGTCAATCGCAGTCAATTAAAAAAATGCGATTGACAAAAATACCAATTGAATCGTTCGTTCACATTGAAAATAGTCAATTATCAATTGTCGATTGATCTTCGCAATAAGGCTGATTGAGTCAAAAATTTGTCAATCGTTGTTCATAATACCGAATAACAAATTGATTGACAAATTTTATCAAATGTCAAATAATTGATCCTTGACAATCGTAATAAGGCTGTTAGGCGAACGAAAGAAATCTGCATTATTGATAGTTTTCATTTTATCTTGGATTTGCAGCATGCAATTTGTTTGATTTTTGTATTTAATTCGATTTTTGAAAATTTGTTTTTTATTTTAACGAATGCCGTTAAAAAATATATTTAATGAGCTTTAATTGGGGGATTAGAATTTCATTTTCATTTGGCAACAATATCTAGGTACCTAGGTAGGTGTATCGAAATGGTTATGGTTTGCTAGACAAGTATTCTTTTTAGTGTTCATGTATGTTCTTTTCTAATCACCAAACAAATTTATCCAAAACAAATATAGCATAAATGCTCATTGTTTTTCGTAAACAAATCATTTGCTAATCTTTTATTGTTTTGGACAATCCTTACGAGGAAATCATTAGCTGCGTTTTTTAGGTATCTCAGAGTAGGCGTAGTCCTAACTACTTTTCATGCAATAGTATTATAGGTAATATTTCAGTTTTTTAATAAAATTCAATAGAAAATAAAGGTGTCTAATAAGACTAAATAAAAAAAGTAATGGAAAGTAACAATATAAAAATAAAACATCATTGTGTAAGAATGTAAAGTAACGATTATCATACACTTGGTGGACGCACCCTTTTTGTAACTCGGGTTGCGCCACCTGGATGTTTTTTTGAGATGTAAAACGAAGTAGCCGTGGCTGACTTCACTGTTAAAAAGGAAAAAGAAGGAGAAACACGCTTTTTTTAGAAAGGGATCCGCCATTTTTTTAGTTACCAAATAAAGAACGTGATTATTACAATTTATGTCGGTTATTTCAACATCAGATGTGGGGTATTCTCACAAATACGAATATTCAAGATGTCTAAACAAAGCAAATCCGATTTAATGGAAATACTGCGGGAATACGAGGTCGAATTTCCTGCGTCGGCCACCGTATCCCAATTACGGGCATTGCTGGACTCGACGTTAGCTAAAGATGATAACGCGCAGGCTGGGGATGAGCTTTGTTCGGAGATAGGCCATTCATCATATTCCGCTGCAGCGAGTACTTCTGGGGTCGAGTCCGCAAATGCCGTCACCGCTGCCAAGGTCGCCACTGCTGCCACTGCCGCTACTGTCACTGCTGCTACTGCTGCCACTGAGGCTACTGCTGTCACTGCTGCTACTGCTGCCACTGCTGCTACTGCTGCCACTGAGGCTACTGCTGTCACTGCTGCTACTGCTGCCACTGCTGCTACTGCTGCCACTGCTGCTACTGCGGCCACTGCTGCTACTGCTGCCACTGCTGCTACTGCTGCCACTGCTGCTACTGCTGCCACTGCTGCTACTGCTACCACTGCGGCCACCGCTGCTACTTCCACCACCGCCGCCACTGCCGCCTCCGCTGCCACTACCGCTAAGAATGTCCGTACGACCACAGATGCTGCCGACTCTCGGGCTATGGGTGGAGCCACTGCCTGGAACACGTTTGCGTCTGCTACACAGAGAGAGCCAGCACTAAGCGATGCCGATTTTGAGCTGTCCGCTTTGGAGCAACAGTTAACTATACTGCGCAGGAAGCAAGAGATCATTCAACTCACACGCCAATTAGAACAAATGAGTCCTGAACCTGTTAACCGGGCTCGAGTAGAAGATATCGTGCGGGTGGTACCAAAATTTAGTGGTGATCGCGAGTCGGGCTATGACGTCAAGCATTTCATCAACGACCTGGAACAAATTTGCCAAACATACAGATGTGACGATGCATTCAAATACATCTGCCTACGCAGTCTGTTGACGGGCGCTGCTGCTGACTGCGCCAAGCAGAGTGATGAACGAGATTTCCGTGGCCTAAAAGCAGTTCTAACCCAAGAGTTCGACCACGTCTTGAGTCACACCGAATTAATCAAGCGACTGCGTGGGCGCAAATGGAATCGGGACGCTGAGGAAATGCATCACTACGTTCTCATAATGAATGGTTTGGCTAAGCATAGCCAACTACGCGAATACGAGATAGTGGGTATAATCGTGGATGGGATGCATCTGCCACCTGAGGACACTGTTTTGCTGCTGAGTGGTACGACTACGATCGAACAACTGAAGGCCGCTGTTGGGATACACCGGGAACGCATCATGGATCACATTAAACGACTGACCACAGTCCGACCTCGGCCATCGATGCGATCGGCTCCCACTACTACTGCTGCTAGCCCGGAACAGAGATCCGGCGAACCAGTTCGATGCTTTAACTGCAGTAAGATGGGGCATTATCAAAGTAAATGCCCATACGAAGTACGTCCGCCAGGCGCATGTTTCAAATGCTGGCAAATGGGCCATGACCACCGACGTTGTCCGAATCCATCGAAGCTTCTGACACCCCGAAATCTGGCTGCTGCTGTGGATACCACTGAACCGGATGGTGCTGCTGTTGCTGATATAGGGGTGTTGGGGTCTGTTAACTGGGTAAGTGTTGTTTTCAATTCTGAATCTGCTTTCGAACGCGACTTTACGAATTTTCTTTCTTTGTTTGATACCGGTAGTCCGGTTAGTTTTGTCCGGTACTCTACAATCAACAAACCCATTTCATCTAAGAAGCAAAAGACTTCGTTTCGAGGCTTGGGGAATCAGGTTCTTTCATCATTTGGCTGTATCGACTGCATCATTAAATTTAGAAAAATGTACCTTAAGCATAAACTAATAATACTTCCTGACGAACAAACCAATATTCCACTCATTTTGGGTAGAGACTTTCTAGAAAAATGTAACATCAAATTATGTCAGTTGAACAAAAATTTCGCTCATGTAAGCAGCGATATGGCCAATAAAAATATTCTTAACGAAAGTTCGCATTTTTGCATTTTTGACCCAGGTGAACCCCTACCAACAGAGGCAAAGGTTTAGAAAAGCCATCGGTGGCGAAAGTTGGTACGTCTGTGTTATTTGACAGTAATGATGGTGTGAAGGTTAAAGAAGATATTTTTGTTTGTCCCGAGGTGCACACAGTCGAATTGAGTGATAATGCTGATGCAGAGGAGTTATTAGCTATTAATGATTCACTAACAAAGCAAGAGGTAGATGCAATTAGACGCACTATTTATGAACAATATTTGGGCCCTGACGACATAGAGATTAAGCCGCATGACTTTGAGATGAAAATTAGGTTAACGGATCAGACGCCATTTCACACAACTCCTAGACGTCTCTCATACTATGAGAGGATAGAGGTACAGAAAATTTTAGACAGATTGTTGGAACAAAAGGTTATTAGGCCAAGCCAATCTCCGTATGCGTCGGCGGTGGTCCTAGTTAAAAAGAAATCGGGAGAGCTCCGTATGTGTGTTGACTTCAGGGCACTCAATAAAGTCACAGCTAGGGATAATTACCCGCTACCGCTGATAGAAGATTGTTTGGGGTATTTCGGGGGAAAGACATACTTTTCCACCTTAGACTTGAGAGATGGATTTTTCCATGTGGCGATGGCGCCTGATTCGATTCAATATACTTCATTTGTGGTGCCTCATGGTCAGTTCGAGTATATCCGAATGCCGTTTGGTTTGAAAAACGCCCCTGCCATTTTTCAGCGATACATATGTGAAATTTTCTCAGACCTAATATCCTCTGGGCAGATCTCGATTTACATAGACGACATAGTGCTGGCTACGGTAACCTTAGATGAGCATATCAAATTGTTGAAGAAGGTTTTGAGACGAATGACGGAGAAGGGTTTAGTTCTGCGTTTATCCAAGTGTAAGTTTGCCTATAACAAGATAGAATACCTTGGTTATTCGGTCACTTCTGACGGCATACGCCCGAATGATGACCATATCGAAGCAATAAAAAGATTGCAGCCTCCCCGTAACTTGAAGGAGTTGCGCTCTGTTTTGGGAATGTTTAGCTATTTCCGGATGTTTGTTGAGGGACACAGTAGGATAGTCAAGCCGCTGACTGAATTGACCCGTGAAGGCATTCCTTTTGCAATGACTACAGAGCGAGTAAGTGCGTTTGATGCGCTCAAGGACAAGCTGATAAATAGCCCAGTTCTGGCGATTTATGATCCAACCAAGGAGACTGAGCTCCATTGCGATGCTAGTTCATTAGGTTTCGGAGCAGTGCTGATGCAGAGGCAGGACGATAGGAAGTTTCATCCTGTCTCGTTTTTTTCAAAGACAGCGTCCCCAGCGGAACAACGATACCATAGTTTCGAATTAGAGTCGTTAGCTATTATATATGCCCTTAGGCGCTATCGAGTTTATTTGGAGGGATTGAAGTTTACAATCGTTACTGATTGTAATTCGCTTAAACTGACCCTGGAGCGTAAGCAGATGAACGCCCGGATCGCTAGGTGGGCACTTGAGTTGCAAGCTTACGATTACACTTTGCAACACCGGCATGGTTTCGCTATGGGGCATGTAGATGCTTTGAGTCGTTTGCATCCTAGCCCCAAGGAAACTTTGAGGCCCGTGAGTCCGCTTGACGATTCTAATGATGTTTTAGCCGTTAATGATTCGTGCGTCCGGGGTGACGAGGCGTCCCCAAATATGTTTTGTCGTACCATCCATGCGATTGATGGTAACGAAGTCTGTTTCCGGGTACAGCTCACCCAGGGCCGTGATGAACGCATCGTGAAGGTGCGAGAAGAGCTAGAGGATGGCCCGATGGATGGGTTTGAGATGAAGGATGGTCTCGTCTTCAAGGTAGACGAGGGGGGCGGACTTTTGTTATACGTAGCGAGTGAGATGGAGGAAAATGTCATAAGGCTGATGCACGAGAAATTAGGTCATTTGGGGGTTGATAAGACGGTTGATGGCCTTCGTAGGCATTACTGGTTTCCGAATATGAGGGATAAAGTTTGCAATTTTATTAAGAACTGCATTCGCTGCATATTGTACGCCGCCCCTGTTCGGTCGTCTGAGCGGACACTATATAGTATTGAAAAGAAGCCAGAGCCATTTGACACACTTCATCTAGATCATTTTGGTCCACTCCCATCCATAAATTCGAAGCGAAAACATATTCTGTTAGTCACTGATGCCTTCACGAAATTCACTAGGCTTTACGCCGTTAACTCCACTAGTACCCGGGAGGTTCTGATTTGTCTTGAAAAGTATTTTTCATACTACAGTAGACCCCGTCGCATTATTTCGGACCAAGGCACCTGTTTTACTAGTTTAGAGTTCGCTGATTTCCTCAAGAGGAACAACATCGAGCATGTCAAGGTCGCGGTCGGGTCCCCGCAGGCCAACGGTCAGGTGGAACGCGTGAATAGGACTCTAAAGGCCATGTTGGGGAAAATGTGCGAGCCAGTTAGCCATGCCGATTGGGTCCAGATGCTTCCACCGATAGAATTTGCTTTGAACAACTCGAGGCATAGCTCGACCAAACATTTACCGAGTGAGTTGCTTTTTGGGGTGGCACAGCGTGGAAAGGTTGTTGATGAATTTTCCGAATATCTTCAGGCGGAGTTTGGCCCCGCAGTTGCTCGCGATTTGAAAACTATGCGTGCAGATGCAAACCATGCTATCCAAAGATCACAAGCCTATAACGAGGCATATTCGGCTAAGAAGGGTTCGCCGGCAAAGAAGTACGCGGTGAACGATTTTGTTGTTATTCGGAACATGGATGTTACCCCCGGGACAAATAAAAAGTTAATCCCTAAATATCGCGGTCCGTATGTAGTCTGTAAAGTGTTGGGAAATGATCGATACGTTGTTCGCGATGTCGAGAACTGTCAAATGACTCAGCGACCATATAATAACGTCATTGAAGCCGCTCGAATGCGGAAATGGGTTGAAAGTAAAAACGATGATGAGATTTAAAGCAGTTTTTGAAAGCAACACTGGGTATATGATAACTTAGTCTTAAGCAGAAATGTGTGTATATGTATCGAGGTCGATTGTTATGTAGATTGGCCGAACTGTAAGAATGTAAAGTAACGATTATCATACACTTGGTGGACGCACCCTTTTTGTAACTCGGGTTGCGCCACCTGGATGTTTTTTTGAGATGTAAAACGAAGTAGCCGTGGCTGACTTCACTGTTAAAAAGGAAAAAGAAGGAGAAACACGCTTTTTTTAGAAAGGGATCCGCCATTTTTTTAGTTACCAAATAAAGAACGTGATTATTACAATTTATGTCGGTTATTTCAATTGATAAAATTAAATTAATATCGAAAGGCAAAGTCGTGACATTCCACAGTTTTGCATGACTTAGTCGTGCAAGGAAGTATTTTTTTAACATAAGTTCGACAATGAACTTTTACTTGTGTTCGGGCACGAACCAGGACCATGGTAAGGTCTTTGCCCAAAATATGACCTACATTCTTTCTTCCACAGACCGCTGACGCAATCATCGTGCCATCCAACCCGCCACCAGTCCGTCATCCAATACTCCGTTTACGGCACATGTATGCACATTCCATTTCTCGCAATGGATGTATACATTGTCGCCTATCACCGAAGTCAGCCACATTCCTCACGATCACATATCGACACAAGAGTCGATGGCCCCTATTGCGAGTGGCGATTACTGATCGATGAACGACATTTAGCGATTGTCAATCGTCGATTGTAGATTTTGGTATTGTGAATGGTAATTGTGATTGACATTTGTCGATTGTCAATCGCTTGTCGTCGTTTAAATTATTCTTATCGACTGTCTGTGAACAAGAAAACAAAAATATTGGTTGCAAACATGTAAGTTGGTTAAATACAATTAAAGTGCATATTCTTATCTTCATAACACGAATACCTAGACAGTCGATCAGAAAAATTTAAACGACAACAAGCGATTGCCAATCGACAAATGTCAATCACAATTACCATTCACAATACCAAAATCTACAATCGACGATTGACAATAGATAAATGTCGCTCATCTATCAGTAATCGCCACTCGCAATAGGGGCCGATGTGTGTATTCTTTTTATTGCCACACAGCATTGTGACCCGATACTGCACGTCGTCGATGGGGCGACCGGTGGCAGTGGGCAATCTGTTGGATACATAAAACATGTCATGGTCGCGAGGAGCCAACTCAAGTCCCCAAAAAGAAAAAAAAAAGAAAAAAGGACGAAACAAAAGTATAGGGATTGACACAGATCGAGAGTTTTCATTTACCTGACTGCGGTGGGCCACGCTAGATATATCTGTTCCACAACCCGGCGAACCTCCCTGCATATGCGAAGGTGTTGAGCATATCCTAGGTGATTACCTTGGTTTCGATGCCTGAAAAGAAATCAAGGGAATTTGAAAAAAATGAAATTGTAAAAGAAATATTCAATTAAATAAAACCTGCCGCACTCAAATCAATTTCTTTTGGAATATTTTTTTTGTTTTATTTTGTTGACTGTCAGTTCAATTCAACTGGAAAGAGATAAAAGGTCGGGAAGTGAGCAAAACAAAATGAAGTAGATTCCTGGAAAAAGCTCTTGGGTAGAGGTTGTGGGACGTGCTTGCAATTATTCAAAGAGAAGGAAGATCGGAAGATTCGAAAGGGGTAGCGGGAGAAGATTGGGGCATTATTGAGCAGCTTCAACAAGAAGGAAAGCTACAGTGCAGAACAGTGCACAAAATAGAAAGTGGAAGACGTGCGGTCAATTTTAACTCGAAGTAACTAGCAAATGTTTAGAGTTTAAAAGTGTATTTAAAAATTCCTTTCTTTTTGAATCTTTATGTGCAGGGATAAAACCAGTATAAAAGTAAATTGGAGATAATCCCTAAATAAATATAAGAAAATCGCGCATTTGAAATCCTGGTGAGTGTTAGGATTACAAATAAATGAGGCCTTTTTTTTTATATATAAAGAACCAAATTTTCCGGTAGATATGTGCTAGCTGTGATTGGGTGTGCTACATAGGGGCCAAATCGGCGGTCAAGGAAATTCCAAAAGATAGTTTATTCAAAGGAATTCTTGGCCGCCGCAATTTCTTTGTTGGTTCAAAGTCAAATACAGTCGAATGTACCAAATTGGACGTCCCGTTGCCCCGCTAATAACGGCTGTATAAGCTGCGGTACTCCTAATTTCAACTGTGCCCTAAGACCAGCAAATACACATATGTATAGGAATACGCTTAGTTTCCATTTTACCGAGCCTGAAATTATCTGTTGAAACGTCATTTACAATTAAAAGGAATATACAGTCGAACGGACCAAATTGGTCGTCCCGTTGAACCGCTAATAACGGCTGTATAAGCTGCGGTACTCCTAATTTCAACGGTGCCCTAAGACCAGCAAATACAAATATGTATAGGAATACGCTTAGTTTCCATTTCAGCGAGCCGGGAATTATCTGTTGAAACGTCATTTACAATTAAAAGGAATATACAGTCGAACGGACCAAATTGGTCGTCCCGTTGAACCGCTAATAACGGCTGTATAAGCTGCGGTACTCCTAATTTCAACGGTGCCCTAAGACCAGCAAATACAAATATGTATAGGAATACGCTTAGTTTCCATTTCAGCGAGCCGGGAATTATCTGTTGATTACATTACAACTAGAATGAATATACATATATACTAAAATAGTTAATAGAAATTGAAATATAAATTGATAGAAGTGGCAGTATTTGAATATTAAGTACTCTTACATAATACATAATAGGTCCGTTCGCGAACTAATATGCAAACGTAAATTTATATAAACTTTCGTGAAAAACTACACAAACGCGTTCGCTTACTGAGAAAATGGTAAAAAGATGAACGAAAGAAATATGTACTTTCGTTCATTTTTCTTCACACAGAATTTCGGCTGGTAAGAAAATGAAAACTGTCAAATGATGAAATCCTATGAGTTTGTTGCACTTTTATTTATACGCGAGAAAATGGCTTTGGAAAATCTAAATTGGCGGAAATCTAAACGAATGAATTAATTTAATGCCAACACGAAATTGCAGCCGCCACTGCCGAAAATGAAATTTACCGATCTGCCAAACTAAGGTGCGAAGAGCGCGAGTGCAACAGTCAGCAAGTGGATATGCTGATTTTTCGGTAGCTCAGTACGGGGTGGGTTCAGGTAAGGAAATACGTATTTTGCTAAATCGCACCAAAGGAAAACGTATGTACGATTAGGTACTTACTGCGGATTTTTACACCGATCGATTTTAGGGTTCCGGGGAATCGAGTACCTATAAAACAATAAAAAAAAATGGGCGCCACACAATTTTAAGGTAAATTGTGAAACCAAACGAAACGAGCGGACAACAGGCGAAAATCAAGAAAAAATTAGAGACAAAAGATTTTTTTTCCACTACGTTATAACGTCTCCGTTGGAGAACGGCGAATTTATTTCTACGTTAAGAAAAAAACGGTTGCACAAATAACGGAATTGCCGTCGAAATGGCACGAGATCGAATATTCACGAAAGGGGACAAAAGTCGATTAACGGGGTCGCGGGTCCCTTCTTTTACCGGGATTCGTGGAAGCGCTATCCTACCGAGATTTCCTATTTTCCTTCCTTTTTTTTCTACCAAACTATTCACGGACACTATCACTCTACTTAGCTGTTTTTGTTCTCCTGAAATCCTGGTTCCCTCCTGGAATTGTTGGTCACTGGTCCCGCCTGTCTGCTGACCTTCCTCTAAATACAATATTCTCCTAAATCCTTGACTTCCAATTAACCACTTCACGATTCTACGTAAATTCGACTTCTTCGAATTTTTTGATACTTTTTTTTTTTTTTTAAAAAGACAATAACTCCCCGATTTGAAACAACACGTCTATATTACTTGCTGGACAACCAAGAAGTGATTAGTCAGCTGGCTTTGTCCATTCGGCCGGCCGGCATCCTCACTCACACATCCATACATACATGGGGAAGCCGAGCCAACGACAGTTCCAACGGGCAATTCAGCTGTGGCGCTGAAGTTGCCAACTGTTTCGTACTCCCCCATCCTCACACATCCTTAGACATTTTGCGGTCCATGTCGTCTCCTGCTACACTATGTGTTCTCACATTAGTGTGCTGACATGGTCCCGCTAATGCTCTCACGCCCTTTAGGCGACCTCTCACTCCGTGAATTCGCCCATTGCTCTGTCTTCAGCAATGAACAAACCCTCCGACCGACCCTGGATCTGCCTCGATTCAGCACGTACCCTTTTGACAGTTCCCTGATCAAAACATTCGAAAAGCCGAATTTAATTCAATTGTTTTCTTATTTCTAAATGTTGTCCCAAATTTTGGAACCCAATTCAAAATTAAAATCATTAAAATGTACCACCTAAAGAAGATTGTACCTGTGAGGGATTGGATTACGGAAATCCCTAGGACCAGACACCAGCTAAACCTATTGGAAAACCCAGCAAATCAGGAGTAGTGCAGTGAGTGAAGAAATTCTAAATAATTCTAAATTACCGCGCTATTATGATGAACTTATTTCGGTGGGGTCGCGCGCAGATTTGGGGTCGAAAGGGAATTCCGATCTTGTGCCAGTTCTTACAAGGTTTCTTTTTTTTGTTTTTATTATGTATGTTGGCCTCGCAGGCATCGTGGTGTTTCGTGTTGAGATGGTTTGTTTGTTGTCGCCGGTCTTTTGTGCGCATCGGGACCGGTGTCTGTGGTATTATTTGGAAGTGTATAAATACACGGCCGTCCGCCAACACTCTCTGCTGCTCCTCCGGTGCTCCCACGACGGAGTTGAAGGATAGAGCGTCATCTTCCCCCCATCGTGCGTGACTCAGTACCGTGTCAGTGGTACTTCTTTTGCAATTGTCTTCAGGAGGGGCCGTCCGCTCGCCCTCCCCAATTGTTATGCCAGACCGCCCGTCTGGTCGTGACAGCGACTCAAGTGTCGGCCGCTGTATTCTTCAGACCGCCCGTCTGTTTGGAGTGTGTCAAAGGATGTATACACAACTCCGTCGTCGCAGACCGTCCGTCTGGGTTCGCTGTCGCAGTTGTGCCTACAGACCGTCCGTCTGTTCTGCGCGTGGTCTTCGTACCGCCGTTTGCAGACCGTCCGTCTGGGTTCGGTGTCGTCGTTTGTTCTTACAGACTGTCCGTCTGTTTGCGAGTGGTTTTCGTACCGCATTTGCAGACCGTCCGTCTGGGTTCGATGCCACAGTTTGCTCGACTCGTCGACCACCTGTCGAACTGGTTCATCGGTGTTGGACCGCCTGTCCATGCCCAAGTGACCTGTGGTGGTTTTTGCCCTGAGGATCCAGAGAAGTGGGCCGATGGCTGATGGCACCATGGTTGCCCCTCCACCTCTTCAGATCCTAAGCACGCCAACCAATAGAGAGAGGGAATTTGGTAGGGTGGGTCAGGGAACGTCGAGTGGCTCCTGTTGTGCTATAATAATACCGCAACAAATCCCACCCTCACCTCCAAGGAAATGTGCTTGGTTTTCAAAGAACCCCAAGCCATTTCCAGAGGTTAAGGATAACGACACAAACGAAGGAGGGGTTTTCCATCATGGCCAATTTGCCCGTCCAGATAACAGAAAAAAGATGGAAATTACTCGAACTCGGATTAAGGCTAAAGATTTACGAACAAAAACGTGACTTTATGGGGACTGCTGGACTAATCATCAGAGGCACTGTGACAGGGCTTCAAATCCTTCACATGCCATGTACCACGATCTCTACCGTCTTCATCGGTTAACGTGTAGGTCCACGGGGAAACGCGTTTTTTTAATTTTAAACGGTCCGATAAATTTCGGAGCAAGTTTCGCGGCATAAAAATTAGCGGCGTCGGATAACGCGAAATTCCTTCGCCATACAATCTCGTTCGGGAGATATTGAACGTCTCTCCGGCGGAGATTGTAGGCTTTCGCGGACTTCTTGGCTGCCACAGCTAATTTATTCTTTATATCTACTCTTAGTTGGTTAAAGCGGGTTTCTAGTTCCGCCCTTCCTGTTTCCCCGTCGCCCTCTAACTGTTGACCCTGATGTACACTTGGCCCTAAGCTTCGACTACCTGCCTCTTCTCTACTACCTAGAGTGGCTGCTTCTTCATCGTCGCCTAAGTCCCTATCTAATTGATCTCTTGCAGGGGCTATGACTCGACCGCAAGTTATCATGTCCCTGCCAAAATTTGCATAATAGGGTGTTATCCCCAAGACGTCGTGTTGAGCGGTGCATATTGCACACGCTACTTTTGGTAATTGGGAGTCCCAACTCCGATGGTTCTCAGATACATACGCCCTCAGCGTTGTTTTTATAATCTGGTTGATGCGCTCCGCAGGATTTGCTTGCGGATGGTAGTGCGCAGTATATTTCAGTTGTGACGCGTACGCCTGGCAAAGCGTTTTCAACTCCTTACTACGGAATTGAGGGCCGTTGTCACACACGACCACCGACGGAACGCCAAATAGTAGGAAGACATTGTCTTCGAGCTCCCTACAAACTGCTTTGGCGGTAGCAGACCTTAACGCGAACAACAAGGGAAATTTAGTAAAATAGTCTACTACCGTCAGGATATAAATGAAACCCCTACTGGACTTGGGAAGTGGGCCTACCAGATCTACGCAAATCATTTCCCAAGGCCTCGAAATTCCTACCCTCTCCTTCATGAGACCAGCTGGTTTCTCATTCACCGGCTTCACCTGTTGGCAAACAGAACAACGTTTAACGTACCCCCTTACATCCCTCTTCATTTTCGGCCAATAGTACTTGGAACTTACTCTAGCGTAAGTTTTCCGGACCCCCATATGCCCCGCCAACGGACTGTCGTGACACTCCTGCAAAATCCCCAATCTGCCTGCTTTCCCCACTACTAACTTCCATTCGTTATTGTCCGCGTGGACCACGATATGGTGCGCTTTAATAAATTTGAAAAGTCGACCGTTGTCGTCTCTCCATGCTGGATATGTTAGCGGATTCGCTTCAACAGCTGCCACCATCTTCGCCACCCAAGGGTCCAAATCCGCATCTGAGATCTCGGCTACCACCGGGACTCCTCGCGACAACATGTCCGGAACGACATGTTCTTTCCCCTTTCTGTGGACGATCTGGAAATCAAACTGCTGAAGCCTCACTGCCCAGCGTGCTAGTCTACCCGACGGATCCTTAAGGTTACTTAACCATACCAAAGAGTGATGATCAGTCACGACCGTGAACCGAATTCCTTCGATGTACGGTCGCAACTTCTCAATTGCCCATAGTACGGCCAAGCACTCCTTATCGGTCGTCGAATAGTTTCTCTCGCATCTATTGAGGGATCTACTAAGGTAGCAAACGACCTTCTCGCCCTCTTCAAATTCCTGTGACAGTACGGCCCCGATACCAAAATCTGACGCGTCGGTTTGCACCACAAAAGGTCGCTGAAAATCCGGACACGTCAGGATCGGTGCTGTCACCAAGCATTCCTTCGCCTTTCGGAAGCTTTCCTCGCATTCTGCGGACCAACAAAACTTCTTACTTTTCTTTAACAGATCTGTTAAAGGGCGAACTAGTTCTGCGAAATTGGGTACAAAGCGCCTGTACCATGAAATAGTCCCTACAAAGCTCCTAACTTCCTTCACGTTTTTCGGTGCAGGAATCCTAACCATGCTTTCCACCTTTTCTGGATCGACGTGAAGTCCATTCCTATCAACGACATAACCTAGGAATTTCAAAGAAGATCGACAAAAGTTGCACTTCTCCCGGCTAACTTTTAATCCCGCTTCACATAACCGCTTAAAGACCTCTTCCAGTATCTCAAGATGTTGTTGAAAAGAATTGGTGACGATAATAATATCGTCTAAGTACACGAAGACGTGTGGCTCGAGATCGGCACCAAGAACGCTGTCGATGAATCTCTGCCACGTCGCCGGTGCATTATGCAAGCCGAAAGGCATTCGCTTGAACTGAAAGAGACCTCTATTTGGAACCGTGAAGGCTGTGAGCGGTCGTGATCCCTCCTCCATGGGGATCTGCCAGTAGGCTGACTTTATGTCTAAGGACGTGAGATACTTCGCATCTCGAAGTTTGTCTAGGGTCGTGGAAATGTATGGTAGTGGATAAGCATCCCTATCTGTAACTTTATTAAGTTTCCTATAGTCGACACAAAACCGAAAGGACCCATCTTTTTTCCTGATAAGAACGATTGGAGATGCCCACGGACTGCTTGATTTCTCAATAACTCCCGCATCCAGCATCTCCTTCAGTTCCTTATCAATATGAACCTGCATTGCGAAACCGGGTAATACATTTGCTTAATCGGTTCGGCCGACGTCCTAATCTTATGCTGGACCAATTGGGTACACCCTAATCCCTCTGGCATATCCCTGAAGATTTTCTCCTCTAAAATCTCCAGTTGCCTTGTTTGATTTTCGTCCAATTCGGACTTTTCCTTAAGAACGGAAATCGAACCAACCGACTGTTGATTCGAGAAATTCCACACGCCTGATCGCAAATCCGGGACTACACCCGACAGTGCCCAAAAATCTGCACCAAGGATCATCACGTGTGGTAGAGCTGGTATTACCAAACACTCTAAAAATATGGACTTATCCTGTACCACAATCGGTAGCGATACTACCCCCAAAACTCCTATACCCGCCCCATCGGCCAATGCCACTGAGCTAATCCTACTCTTTGCTAAAACTAACCCTAAATGCTTTAAAATCTCCCACCCATCCCTACAGACGATAGTGCGTGAAGCACCGGAATCCAACAGACCGAGAAACTGAATTCCATAAATTGAAACATTAAGAAATGGCCTATTATCTTCACCGTTTGCCTCCAAAGTAAAACCAAGATGAATTTGAGAAGGGGACAGCTGGTCGCCAACAGACGACCTAACTAATTGCGCCGGCGCTCCTGTCCTGCTGACCCAGGAGTCCGTTGCGCGTTTCCCGAACAACGTCGGCAATCCCTTCTGTAAACCCCTGCCGCACCACAACCATAACAACGCTTAGGAGCGGAACACCGGTTAGAGAAATGGCCCTCACTACCACAATTAAAACAACGCATTTGCCGACGTTGTTGGTTGTCTTGAGCGACAACCGAAATTCTGGGTTCTTCAGTGCTGATATACGCCAAGTCTGGCTCCAGCAAGTGCCTACTGCGACTCGTTGGTGGTGGAGCAAATGTTTCGACATTTGCTCGCACCGTTTCCAATTTGCGTCCTAGCGCCACTAAGTCCTTGACACATTTGGGATCTGCCAATCCCAACTGCGTCTGATAGAACGGCGCCAGGTTCCTCTGCAGGATTGACAGCTTCCTCCGCTCCGAAATCGGTTCCGAAAGCCTGCCAAACATATTCTGCATCGTCGCTACATATACCCCTATTGACTCTTCCTTCCCCTGGGTACGTCGCCTGATCTCTTCTAGGAGCAGATCATCATAATTTGGAGGGAGGAACTCCAGCTTCAACTCCCTCACCAGCTCTTGCCATGAACAGACCGACCTCCTAATCGCCCTATACCAGAGGAGCGCCTTCCCATCAAAAAGTTCGACTGCTGACCTGAAAAGTTGTGAAATAGTAACCCCCCTCGCTTCCCGAAGCTCATCAACCCTTTCTAGAAAGGCATTGACTGAAGCGCCGCATCGTTCTCCTGAAAACTTCAAATCCCATTTGGATAAGTTTTCGAAACGCTCATGTTGAACGTGTTGTTCACCTCGTCCACCACCGTTTGAAAAAGACTCCCTGTCTCTCCCAAAGGCAGAATTCGTTGGTGGCGAGGGGTCCCGGTTCATCCGTCCATGTGGTGGTGTCTCTATTTGTGGTTGTCGCCTCGTTTTCGGCGCGTCCTCATCCTCAGCTTCGTCCCCACTATCCTCTGCGTCGTCCACGCCACCAGAAGTAAGCTTCCCGAGCGCGAAGATTAGCTCGTTCCTCAAACGGAGCTTTTCGTCCACATCTTGGCTCTCGGTTGCGAGCGACCTATCCATCCTACCCATTGCCCACTCAATCTTTGTCAGAATCTTCAAGTAATCCTTCGACTTAGGATCTCTTGGAGGCTCCCTCAATAGATTGTTAATCTCGTCTAATTTATCTAAGACCGCGTCTCTATCCTCTTCAAACGTGAATGGGTAATTCTTTTCTACCCCACCCATAGAACCCCGTCGCTCCAACATCCGCGCCGCTCTTAGAGACTTCCTCATCGCCTCTACGGTGCCTGTTGGAAGAAGTCGCGCCTCGACTTCATAAGCCAGCTCATCGGCCGATAATCTGTTGATCTCCATTGCAGGTACCGCCGAAAAAAGGAAAACAATATACCAGAAACGACTGAAATCAGAAAACCGAAGAGCAATATCGAGGGGTGACTGTTGAATTCACGTCGGAACCCACTAGAACAATAAAACCCACGAGGAATAACAAGAAGAAAGCACTTTAGATGTGCAAGACCACCGACGGTTACCCCAAAAGCAGCTGGAATCTATAAAACCAAAACGAATACCCCGTGAAAGCAAATGGATGCTATATAATCCCAGGAGAATACCAACAAGGGAAAATGACTCGGTAATATGTAGCCCAAGGGAATATCCACGAAAACAATTGGTATCCACGAAACCCAAGAAGAATGCCCAAAAATATTTGCACCCGAATTGCAACGTAACAACTCGAATGGGTTGATGTATTTCAACCAAACGTTCAATGAAGACCGCCCAAAACGATTAAATCTCAGTTAACCAACTGGAAGTATATACATAAACCCGTATCAACTCGCAAAGTGATCGGAATATAGTCGCCGAAAATCTACAATAAACCCACAAAACTGAAGTCCCAAAGAATCTTTCCGGTATATAAAAATGCCTACAATAATGCTGCGAATGGTAAGCCGAAACAACCACGTCCAAAATGTATCACCACTAAAACAATGATTTGGTAAAACAATAAACAGTGCTACGAGATAGCCCCCAAGATCGAAATTGGAAAATGTATGATTCGATGGTATAAAAAGAGATATCGACTTTAATTGCAATTACGACTTCGTATTAATTTACCCCGAAACAAGGGAGGTTATATATATATGGCTAAAGATGAATAAATACGGGTATCGAAATGAAAGCAGTAATAACGATATTAAAAGAAAGTATATTTATATGTAGGTAATTATCAATAAGTCCAAGAAACCCACTTTTCGAAATTTACCCAGAAATAAATTTAGGTATCTGAGTATAAAGGTTTATATATATGTATATCGGTCGGTAATTATGAAAAAAAAATCTTCTCGTAATTTCAAAGGAATAAATTTCGGTATATAAGTAAGTATTAGGTATGACTGTGAACGTTTTAAATCACTTCGAAATGAAACCAAAAAAATGTATAAGAGGTGTAATATGTTTGTTTGAAATATCCCAGTGACAACTTTTCCCCGAAATAAAGGTATGTTATATAGAGATGGATAATATGTGTTCTCAATAAAGTGAAATAAAAGAAAATAATAATAATAATCTGTATGTATGTTTATATGTATTTATGTCTTCGCAAAACCACAAAAAAAATATCCACCTACTTGTTGATTTATATCGACACCTGTGCTGGTATAAGTAATATTTCTTTCTTTATAAACGAAATAAATGCACTCAATAATAATCTGTTTGATTATGTTCTGAACGAACGCAAAACTATTTAACCAACAAACTACTTATGATTTCCACGAAATAATTTTGTCTGTCATGAGATAAATTGCACTATACTCTGTCGATTGGTAACTTTAAAAAACGCAAATAAAATAAGAAAAAAAATCCACCTATTTGTTGATTTATCCCGAAATATTTGTCGAGGTAATTAATATCAATTTTTTTTTTTTTTGGTAACGAAATAACTTGCCCTCAATTGTAATTTCATAAAAATATCTCAAGAGCGCAAAACAAAAAAATTAACAAAAAAACCACCTACTTGTTGATAACCAGGCGAGTTACCTCTGGTTATCGTTTTTTTTTTTCTCCCTTGCTCCTACTGGTTTCAGCGCTGAAGGGAACCGCACGCACTGTATACCCAAAACTGCAATTTTCCTGCTAGTTAGCGGTTGATGCAATCTTATATGTATCTTTAATACGTTATGTATGTCTACAATCCACTTTCTGCAGCCACTCGAAATCCTAGAAAAGAAACTCACAGAGTAAAAAGCACTTTAAATAACCACCAAACTTCCCTAAATAAAAACACAAAAACTATGTATGTCGGCACAAAGGACCCCCCACGC
Source organism: Portevinia maculata (assembly GCA_949715645.1). Taxonomy (NCBI): domain Eukaryota; kingdom Metazoa; phylum Arthropoda; class Insecta; order Diptera; family Syrphidae; genus Portevinia; species Portevinia maculata. The sequence continues at coordinate 206,812,186 of OX454526.1, read as the reverse complement.
TTGTGCCACCAACTTTCCTACAATATATTTTTTTCACAAAACGCGCAGACACGATTTAAACCGAAAAAACAAAAGAAAAGCCCCACGTTGGCCGTCAATTTGTTGCACTTTTATTTATACGCGAGAAAATGACTTTGGAAAATCTAAATTGGCGGAAATCTAAACGAATGAATTAATTTAATGCCAACACGAAATTGCAGCCGCCACTGCCGAAAATGAAATTTACCGATCTGCCAAACTAAGGTGCGAAGAGCGCGAGTGCAACAGTCAGCAAGTGGATATGCTGATTTTTCGGTAGCTCAGTACGGGGTGGGTTCAGGTAAGGAAATACGTATTTTGCTAAATCGCACCAAAGGAAAACGTATGTACGATTAGGTACTTACTGCGGATTTTTACACCGATCGATTTTAGGGTTCCGGGGAATCGAGTACCTATAAAACAATAAAAAAAAAATGGGCGCCACACAATTTTAAGGTAAATTGTGAAACCAAACGAAACGAGCGGACAACAGGCGAAAATCAAGAAAAAATTAGAGACAAAAGATTTTTTTTCCACTACATTATAACGTCTCCGTTGGAGAACGGCAAATTTATTTCTACGTTAAGAAAAAAACGGTTGCACAAATAACGGAATTGCCGTCGAAATGGCACGAGATCGAATATTCCCGAAAGGGGACAAAAGTCGATTAACGGGGTCGCGGGTCCCTTCTTTTACCGGGATTCGTGGAAGCGCTATCCTACCGAGATTTCCTATTTTCCTTCCTTTTTTTTCTACCAAACTATTCACGGACACTATCACTCTACTTAGCTGTTTTTGTTCTCCTGAAATCCTGGTTCCCTCCTGGAATTGTTGGTCACTGGTCCCGCCTGTCTGCTGACCTTCCTCTAAATACAATATTCTCCTAAATCCTTGACTTCCAATTAACCACTTCACGATTCTACGTAAATTCGACTTCTTCGAATTTTTTGATACTTTTTTTTTTTTTTAAAAAAGACAATAACTCCCCGATTTGAAACAACACGTCTATATTACTTGCTGGACAACCAAGAAGTGATTAGTCAGCTGGCTTTGTCCATTCGGCCGGCCGGCATCCTCACTCACACATCCATACATACATGGGGAAGCCGAGCCAACGACAGTTCCAACGGGCAATTCAGCTGTGGCGCTGAAGTTGCCAACTGTTTCGTACTCCCCCATCCTCACACATCCTTAGACATTTTGCGGTCCATGTCGTCTCCTGCTACACTATGTGTTCTCACATTAGTGTGCTGACATGGTCCCGCTAATGCTCTCACGCCCTTTAGGCGACCTCTCACTCCGTGAATTCGCCCATTGCTCTGTCTTCAGCAATGAACAAACCCTCCGACCGACCCTGGATCTGCCTCGATTCAGCACGTACCCTTTTGACAGTTCCCTGATCAAAACATTCGAAAAGCCGAATTTAATTCAATTGTTTTCTTATTTCTAAATGTTGTCCCAAATTTTGGAACCCAATTCAAAATTAAAATCATTAAAATGTACCACCTAAAGAAGATTGTACCTGTGAGGGATTGGATTACGGAAATCCCTAGGACCAGACACCAGCTAAACCTATTGGAAAACCCAGCAAATCAGGAGTAGTGCAGTGAGTGAAGAAATTCTAAATAATTCTAAATTACCGCGCTATTATGATGAACTTATCTCGGTGGGGTCGCGCGCAGATTTGGGGTCGAAAGGGAATTCCGATCTTGTGCCAGTTCTTACAAGGTTTCTTTTTTTTGTTTTTATTATGTATGTTGGCCTCGCAGGCATCGTGGTGTTTCGTGTTGAGATGGTTTGTTTGTTGTCGCCGGTCTTTTGCGCGCATCGGGACCGGTGTCTGTGGTATTATTTGGGAGTGTATAAATACACGGCCGTCCGCCAACACTCTCTGCTGCTCCTCCGGTGCTCCCACGACGGAGTTGAAGGATAGAGCGTCATCTTCCCCCCATCGTGCGTGACTCAGTACCGTGTCAGTGGTACTTCTTTTGCAATTGTCTTCAGGAGGGGCCGTCCGCTCGCCCTCCCCAATTGTTATGCCAGACCGCCCGTCTGGTCGTGACAGCGACTCAAGTGTCGGCCGCTGTATTCTTCAGACCGCCCGTCTGTTTGGAGTGTGTCAAAGGATGTATACACAACTCCGTCGTCGCAGACCGTCCGTCTGGGTTCGCTGTCGCAGTTGTGCCTACAGACCGTCCGTCTGTTCTGCGCGTGGTCTTCGTACCGCTGTTTGCAGACCGTCCGTCTGGGTTCGGTGTCGTCGTTTGTTCTTACAGACTGTCCGTCTGTTTGCGAGTGGTTTTCGTACCGCATTTGCAGACCGTCCGTCTGGGTTCGATGCCACAGTTTGCTCGACTCGTCGACCACCTGTCGAACTGGTTCATCGGTGTTGGACCGCCTGTCCATGCCCAAGTGACCTGTGGTGGTTTTTGCCCTGAGGATCCAGAGAAGTGGGCCGATGGCTGATGGCACCATGGTTGCCCCTCCACCTCTTCAGATCCTAAGCACGCCAACCAATAGAGAGAGGGAATTTGGTAGGGTGGGTCAGGGAACGTCGAGTGGCTCCTGTTGTGGTATAATTATACCGCAACAAGTTTGCCAGCAAAAAAACAGCGGTTGCTTCTTTTCAAGCCAAACTTAGACGTTTTTAATTTTTTTTTACACAAAAGCGTTCGCGTAGTTTTCTTTGAAATGAGAGGATTCTCTCTCGATTTTGGAGATTTGGCAGTTTTCATTTTTCTACACATAAAGTACGCGAACGGACCTAATATTAGATTATACCAACAACATTACGTATGTACGAAGATGCCAGATGTTCAAAGAAAGTAATATTAGATTTAGGTAGAATTAAGTCAATTAGTTATTTATTGATAATTTATTTGATCTTCCAGAATAAGAGTATTGTGGAAGTTTTTTTTTTCTCTTTCGTTAAAATATATATATTTCGCGTCATTTGACATTTACATATCCACTACAGAGAGCTCCTTGTAGGTAGGGTTACCGTTTTAAGTTGAAGTCTAATTTTTGGTATAGGTAAAATCCCCTGAAGAGAGCGTCTGCTGTCCTTGTCTGATTGGGAAACTAAATTTAATTTAACCTTTTTTTTGTTTTTTTTTTTGAATCTTAAATATTTTTTTTGTTCTTTTTGTAAATTCGAGGAAGCAATATTAGCTTTGAATCAAAAAAAAATTTTTTTTGTATAATTGAGTAAGCAATATTCCTATCAATAAATCGCCCACGAGCTATATGATGTTTAAATGAAACATTACCGTGTTGTGCCTTTTTGTGAGTTTTTATCTTTATTTGTTTCGGCTAAGCCCGTAATGGCTTAATGGACGCCTAAATTTATTTTCAGGGGGGTGGAGTAAGGTGCGCTAAAGCACTTCGGAGGATGGCGTGATCCGGTGGAGGCATCCGCCTTTAAGGGGAAGTTCCGATAAGGCCAAGGAAGTTCCAGGTAGGGTGGGTAATGGCCGCGCTGTGTCCATCATCAGCGCCCTCTTATTGTGGCAACGTCCGTCTGCTTCGGTAAGAAATGATAAGTCTTGGCACGATATATGTTTTGTCTATAGGTACCTGTTGGTGTGCGGGGACAAGAACCCCTCCCAGTCCGTCGAGCTCAGCCGAGCAACGCAAGCGTGCCATGCTCCTCGCACTCAATACATCCGTTCCTTCACGTTTCCTTTCTATACTCCCATCCCCATCCGGTTTCCTGTCATTTTTTTTTTAATTCCAACCGTCCTATCTCCTAATACCTACCTATAACAATGGCGCCCAACGTTTTTAGTCCTTGTTTGATGTCCTATGTCGTCCTTAGACAACAATTGTATCTGTTGCCGATATCAGTGTAAGTATTCGGGTAAGTCTTCATTTGATGAGTTCCTTAACAGATTACAATGAATTGCGATGTTCATACTGATGTCGGCATCAGAAACATTTGGTGTCCCTAGCCTTCCTGTCCACCATCCTTTTTATAATTTTTTTTTTAACTTCCCTATCTCAAATCTCATTTCTCACTAACAACTAAATTTTCCCAGTTTTTTTTGCATATTAAGTGGCCTAGTTGGACGTTGTTAGTCCTAACATGTTGCACAATTATGCTTACCCTTTTTGTTAGTCTTTTTTTTGTGTGTCGCGAATCTATCCATCCCAAGTCTTCCAACTGAAGCCTTTAGGCAGAGTGGAATCGCGGGGATGGACAAGAAAGCGACAATGTCGTTCGGAGTTCATTCTTTTTCTTTACCCTATTTGCCACATTGAGAGAGAAATCTCAAGCAGTCCGTCCGCAGTTTCATTCGTCAGGATGCCAAAGCGGATCAAGTCATGAAAGCCAACACATCAGAACCACCGAAGACAGCAGCCAGAAACACCACCGTTTGATAGACATAAAAAGTTAATAAACGTTTATTTTGTGTATTATATATAGATATATAGGTATATATTACTCTTAATTTCTTTTGTTTTTTTTGTTGCCCTTTTTATTATCTCTACCACAAAGCTTTGCAGACATTATTACATAAATTTTCCTGTATTCGTTATTATACTCAGTCGGGGAGGAACATTCATATATTTATTATTATTCTAAGTATCAATTAATTTTTTTATAAATATTCCTATACATTTCCACTCAGCAGTTTTTTTTGATTATCGTGCAGATTTTTTTTTGGGTGATCCCTCTGCACACGTCTATACTGTCCAATTAGTCATATTTCAGTAAGATGAGTTCAACTGAAAAGGGAGAAAAACATTTAGTTGAAAAGAAACATTTAGAGTTAAGAGTGCATACCCGTTCCCACTTAAAGGTTCATAGCCCAATAATGCCAGCTACTAAACGTACTCCTCCACCAACAAAAAAACCGGTACAGGTTCTTCCTAATCCGGCGTTGGAGCTTCCTGCGAGCTCAGATAGCAACACTTCCTCCGAAACGATCCCAGCTCCTCCATATAGCAGCCTTAGCCACTATGGAGCTGCATCGCTCGATGCTCAGAACGAGAGCACCGTAACCCTAACAGATGTCTCTGAAAAAGGGGACTGTGTTAGAACAAATGCAAACAATGAGAACATAACAAAGGAAACAAACATAATAGAATTAAAATCCCTGATAAATCTAGCCGTCAATGCCTTCTCTTCCTATCAAGCATCTATTAGGAAAGAAATTGCGACAGGTCTTAGAAAAGACATGAAGGACAGTTTTATAGGCTTCATGAGAGAAATTAACACTGTTACTCGACCTACCCCTCCTCACGAAATAGCTCGTCCAGAACAAATTCCCAGTACGGGTGCTGTGCGGAAACATCCTTCTCAACAGGGTGCTATAGGTCTTGAACCACCTCCTCCGGATCCAAGGCAAAAGCTATTCATTCCCATTGGAGACCCCCAGACCAGACAAAGTAATGTCCACGCAAACAGATATAACAATGGGAGATCCCCAAATGAGAGTAACCATAGTCAGTTTCCGTATCAGCAGACTTCCGGTATGCACACCGACGTAAATCACCGTACGGTAGTCAACGGTCCTATAAAAATAGACAAGTGGGGAATTAACTTTGAAGGAAAGCCGGAGTCGCTAGACGTGGAAGATTTCATTTTCCGTCTAGAGACTCTGCAGAATAATTACCGATATCCGTGGATGGAGATTATGAGAGATTTCCATTTACTGCTCTCAGGTACCGCCTATGAGTGGTATTGGCAGTACCAGCGAAGCAACTACCGTCCAGATTGGCCAACACTACGCGAGGCCTTGCTTCGACAGTTCCGGAACTCGAAATCCGACTTCGAGATAATAAGGGACATCATGAACCGTAGGAAAGGTACTTGGGAGTCTAGTGATCACTATTTCTCAGCAATATCCGAGCTGAAGTCGCAACTCAGGATACAGATACCGGAAGTAGAGCTGATACGGATACTAAAAGTAACCTGAATGAAAAAATAGGGAAGTTAATATATCCCGTGAGTATTTTCACATTGGACCAGCTGAGGTATGCCTGCAAGGATGTCGAGGGTGCTTTTCCGGGCAGGGAGGCACCGCGACACCACAGGCCTCAGCCAAAATATACCGCAAACGAGCTGGAACACGGTAACAATCAAACTTACCAGACGGATGAGTATATTGCGGCCATGCACTATGGAGGTACCCGTCCAAAACTAGCCGGGAAGTAAATCGACCAGAAATCCTGGACGTGTTGGAATTGCCGGGTTGAGGGTCATTCCTTTAGGGACTGTCCGTCCCCGGTCCGAAATATCTTTTGCTACCGTTGTGGGCAAGCCGGGGTGATTACTCCGAAATGCCATCGGCGCAATACGGAAAACCGCTCATCCAACTTGATGTCTTTGGGGGAGTCGCGTTCGACACAAACCCCCCACATCACACCACAAGAAAATCCGAGGAGCACTTAAATGATACTGAAAATTTCCAGACATCTGAGGAAAAAAACGATCAGATTAAAATCCCGAAGAGAAAAAAAAAATCAGAATTATGTAAAAATGTAATGAAGTCAATAGTTAAACCTTTGCACTGACAGAGACTGACCGCAAACGGCTTCATAACGCACGTGCGTATCTGCAGGAATAGCATCTAACGCAGAATGAGCCTACTGCTCGTACACCGGCGGAAGCTAATCCTGGGGATAACACTAGCGATAGTAAATTGATGGGGCCACCTTCCTCCCAGATTGGCAAAGTCCATCCAGGGGAAAGGTTAACAACACCAATCATTCTGCCAAAGGATGCCACCGAGGAGCCACCAAACCTTTCGATCAGACGTTGCATCGAGCCTCTTGCTCGTACGGGTCTAGAGAAGGGGGAGGTGCTCCCTGCTCCTAATATTAACAAAAAAACGGACACGGAAACTGATCGGGTACAGGAACCGACCCCGGGACCACCAGACTCACCGGCCAGGCGTTGGGGCGTACGGGCCTGGAAGGAGAGAAGATGGTCACTGGGGAGGTAGGGGAGAGGAAACTGCAGCTGGAGAACATCCAGAGCCTCAGCTCCACTTGCAATCTGGATGCAGGTTCCCCTCACCAACCAGGCAACTGCAGCCGTGACGTCAATAACTCGACAATGGACAGTTGCCAAACAGTCGTGGAGGCACAGCCCTCCAATCCCGGACGGGACACTCAAGGAGCCTTAGACTCTAAAGTCTCCAGCAAACCCAAACCAAAGAAACCTCTAGGGGAGCATGAGATCCTGCGCAGGCAAAGGCGTAACGCGCTCAGGATCGTCCGAAGGATGGGTAGCAAAATTCCGGAAGCCTTAACGGAGAAGGAAAAGCTATCCATCGACAAGGCTAAAGAACGACTGAAGACCATACCCGACAACCCAACGGAGAAGAGCAAACGTTTGCCCAGCTCTAGGACAATTCCCAAAAGACCGGCTAGGAAGGGGAAAGAAAGCCCTTTGCTCTCCACCCCAATCGCAGCCAGACTTAGGAACCCTGTAATTGGCACGAGAGAGGATACTCAATCCAAGCTTGACCCGATTGCGAACACGTCCAAAAGAGCTAGGCAAAACGACACGCTTTCCCCAATCTCTCAAACTAACGTTAGGCAGAAAGCCAAGGTCTCTTTACCAACCGCAGTTGGCCAACAAATAGCCGTAGTAGACTACGGAAATCCTGCACGGAAGTTGACAGAGGACCAACGGCGACTCATCGAACTTCGAATACTAGATGAGGTGAACGAGGCCATCCTAAAAAAACAAGGAACCCCTCCCGCTTTTTGGCACCCTCAATACCATCCAAGGATTCAAACTCATGACCTGTGAGGAAGAATACACCCTCACATGGCTCAAGGAGTTTATTGCCAGGACGAAAGCTCCATGGCCAAACGCCGACCTTCGTCTGATTGACAAAAAAGAGATCGTTCGGATAACAAGACCTAAAGCCAAACTTGTTGTACGAGGGCCTCATATCCCTAAGGGACGTATCGAGAGATACTTACGATCCCTAAATACCGATCAGCTGAGCCACGCTTGGGAAGTGATCGAGATGGGAGAATACCATGAATCAGGCACGGAAATGATAGTGTTGCTTAATCACAAATCCATTCCGTTGCTGAAGAAGATCGACTTTAAAGTACGCGTCGGCATAAACCGATGCAAGCTTAGGCTTATCGCGAACAAAGTCAACAAAACCAACAAGGATGGGGAGCCAAAAAAACGTGATGAAGGTAATACAAATAAACCTTCATCACAGTAAGGCGGCCAGCGCCAACCTAATCTACCTCATGGAGGATAGAAAAATAGACCTAGCCCTTATTCAAGAACCCTGGGTAGCAGGAGGCAGAATAAGGGGTTTAAACTCGAAGGGACTTGTCCTGTTTAAAACAGTGCAGACAGATCCAAATAGTAAGATCAGAACTTGTATAGTAGCGAGGAAACAGATTAACCTCTTTCTTCTATCTACCTACAGTGATAACGACCACGTGACGGTAAAACTTGAGCGCATCGGGCTCCCTTCGCTGATTCTAACATCAATCTATATGCCCTATTATGCAACGGAAGGGCCACCGTCAGATCTGACCCACCTTCTTGTTCAACGTGCTACACGGGAAAAATGGGACATGGTGCTGGGATGTGATGCTAAATCCCACCATGCCATATGGGGTAGCTCAAATAGAAATACAAGGGGTGAGTCACTTTTTGAATTTCTTATAGATCATATTTTACTTATAGCTAATAGGGGTTCAGAACCAACTTTTGTTATTAGAAATAGGCAAGAAGTAATCGATGTTACAATATTAAGTAACTCGAATACAATCACAATAGATCAGTGGAAGGTATTAAACGAGGAAACATTCTCTGACCACAAAATCATTGAATTCCTGATACCAGACACGAAGGATCCCCCAAAATCACATAGGAACCATAGAAAAACTAACTGGGACCTTTTTAATATGGAAGTGGGAAAGAACTTAAGAACTCTCCAGACAGATGCTGCGTATGCACCAGAGAGTACAGACACGAATGCCGAGAATCTAGGAAAAATCCTGGGTAAAGCGCTCGAAAAATCATGTCCCCAACAAACGAGGAGTAAAAGAAAATCGACTCCTCCATGGTGGACAAAAGAACTGTACGACATTAAAAAAGAAACTAGAAAACTTTTTAATGTAGCAAAACGTACAAGATCCGACCATGACTGGGAAACCTACAAATCCAGTCAAAGAAAATTCAAAGCAGTAACGCAACAAGCAAAGCGATCTTCGTGGAAATCCTTTTGTAGTAAAATGGAAAGCACCGCGGAATCAGCTAGGCTCAGGAAACTACTTGCTAAGGAACCAGTAGCCTTGGGATCTCTCAAGGACCCCAACGGCAACTGGACAGAATCCTGCAATGAAACACTCAAGCTCCTCCTTGAGACTCACTTTCCGGGATGCATTAATGAGCATAACAATCCGGAAGAAGAGCATAACCTCCGGGTATTGACGGCATTTTCCCTATGATGCTACAAAGATGTGAAGAACATATAACCCCACATCTGAGGAACCTCTTCCTAAGTAGCCTAAAATGGGGATATGTACCCAAAGTTTGGCGAGAAGTTAAAGTGGTTTTCATACCCAAAGCTGGGAAACCTAGTCACACTACCGCCAAAGAATTTAGGCCAATCAGTTTAACCTCTTTTGTTTTAAAAACTTTTGAGAGACTGATGGACATTTATATTCGTAGCAAACTGAGTCCAGAGGTCTTATACCCAGCTCAGCATGCATATACGAAAGGCAAAGGTGTAGAGACAGCACTCCACAGTGTCGTCAGCACCATAGAAAAGACACTAAGGGACAAGGAAAATACTCTAGCCGCCTTCTTGGACATTGAAGGTGCCTTCAACAACGTCCAAGGGGAAGCGGTAGAAAGAGCCCTAGTAAACCTAAATGTGGAGAATACCATTATTAAATGGATAATGTGCATGCTTAAAAGAAGATGGATCTACTCAGAGTTAGGTGGTGAAATAATTAAGGTGTCAGCATCTAGAGGAACCCCTCAAGCGGAGTCCTATCACCCCTTCTTTGGGTACTCGTTTTAAACGAGATTCTGATTGAACTTAGACTTAGTGGAGTCAAGGCAGTAGCATATGCTGACGAATTAGCACTGCTAGCGACAGGAAAATTCCCATCCACTCTAAGTGAACAAATACAGAACGCCTTATCTATGGTTGGTAACTGGACCAGAAGTTGCGGACTTGCGGTTAACCCACAAAAGACAGAACTGGTCCTCTTCACCAATAAAAGGATTATACCGCAATTTAATCAGCCAACTATTGAGGGTACTCCACTACAAACATCAGAATACGCAAAGTATCTTGGCGTGATTCTGGATAGAAAATTAAACTGGAGCCTCAATATAAAAGAACGAGCAAAGAAGGCAACGATAGCCTTATACGCCTGCAATAGAATCTTCGGCAAAACCTGGGGACCTAGTCCCAAAATTATCATGTGGTTGTATACGGCGGTAGTTAGACCGATACTCACATACGGTAATTTAGTCTGGTGGCAGGGGTTGTGTAAGGCCACCAACCTTAAGACTATGACTAGAGTCCAAAGAATTGCCTGTATTGGCACTACTGGGGCTATGAGAACCACCCCTACAGCGGGGTTGGAGGTAATTCTCAATCTTAAACCCCTAGATCTTTTCGTACAAGAATCTGCAGCAAACAGTGCCTTGCGGCTAAGCCAAACAAAAAACTGGAAACCCAGTACAACAGGGCATGCACAAATTCTAGAGAAATTTACGGGTAGAAATGTATGCACAGACTACATTACTCCCAACTAGATTTTATAAGACCATTTACTGTCTCTTTTCCCTGTAGGGAAGAATGGCAGGATAATCAAGTACCAATCCATGCAACAACGATCCCCATCTATACAGATGGCTCCAAGATGGATACCGGCGTTGGTGCAAGTTTATACTCAGAAACGCTCGGAATATCTGGCTCGATCAGACTCCCCGACTACAGCAGCGTCTTCCAAGCTGAGGTTCTGGCGGTGACAACAGCCGCTAAGCAGGCTGCAATGACGGCAATACCACAGGCTGATATTACCTTCTTCATTGACAGCCAAGCGGCAATAAAATCGATTTCCGCCACAGAAATAAAATCGAGGCTTGCAAGAAGCTGTCGCGAAGAGCTGCGGGCTCTTGGCGCGCAGCACACTGTAAGATTCTGCTGGGTCCCCGGACACAGTGGTGTCCCAGGAAATGAAAGAGCCGATGAACTGGCAAGAAAAGGATCTTCCCTTGAATCAAGGGATGCTGACACCACAGTAAAAACCCCACCCTGTTACCTTAAACAGGTGATTGGAAATAAAACACTGATGGCAGCAAACGAAAGATGGAGTACTCTTGATTCCTTTGTTATTACAAGGAAAATGTGGCCACTATATGACAAACAAAGGACCAAGAGAATCCTTCAAATGAACAGGAATTCTTTGTCCTCTCTCACAGGTGTTATCACCGGACACAACATGCTGGGCTACCATGCAAAGAAATTAAAGCTCAGCACAGATGAACTCTGCAGAGGATGTGGTGACGAGGAGGTGAATGAGGATACCCCGCATTTTCTCTGTCACTGCCCTGCACTCTGTCATATCAGAAACAATATCCTGGGCAGATATTTGTTGAAAAATCCACAATCACTTTCTTAGTTTCTCTTAATTGCATTCTCTTATACTTACACTAACATGTATAGAAACTGTATAAATACGTAGAGTAGATCAAATGATGAGTCAGTCAATTTTCATCGCCTTAATTGTACCTACGAACTGTTTTTTAAGTCATACGGGTAATAAAGAATATTCCTTTAAATTTCGGTCTGCTCGTTTTCCATTATTTTTCACATTTTGGTGCCGAAACCCGGGACACGAGACGAAATATTTTAACGATAATGGAAATATTAATGCGTGGTACTTTAAGAACCTCGTTGACTAAGATTGTGAAAGTGTCGTCAGATTTTTTGGATACGCAGTGTCGGTTGAGTGGCGATAACGCAAATCGGTTTGAAGATTTCGAAGAGGAGCTTGTCACTTTTATTGGACGCTTAACGTCAGTTCATGGAAAACTTCAGGCGGCAGACAGAGAAGTAATCAGCAAGAACCTAATCAAGGCTGAAGAACAGGAAAGAGAATTGGAGAAAATGGCTGAGTACGACGACACCGCAGTGGGTAATTTAGCGAAGCTTAACAACCGTCTTCGGAAGCTAAGATCAATGCAGAACTCCCTTTCAAATCCTCCTGGTAATATCACTGCAAACGATTCCCTTTCATTAAATGCACAGCCCCACAAAAGCAACATACGTTTACCTAAGCTGCAGTTGAAAAAGTTCGACGGTAATATGCGCGAATGGATGCCCTTTTGGGATCAATTCAGCAGCGCCGTCCATCAAAATGAACAATTGTCTGCTGCAGAAAAATTCAATTATCTCGAGGATGTTCTGAGTGGAGCGGCAAAGAAAGTTGTAGCAGGTTTCACCGCTACTTCATCGTGCTACGATGCAGCAATTGCATTCTTGTTGGAGCAATATGGTGACACTGAAAAACTTATAGACGCTCATATGCAAAAATTGATATCTCTCAGTCCAGTTGCGGTAAAAACGGATGTTGTAAGCTTGAGAAACCTATACAACAACATTTCCACTTCTCTACGGTCGCTAACAGCGCTTTAGGTACCTTCTCAGCGATATGACGTCATGTTAAAATCAATTCTCTTACGTTGCCTGCCACCAGAATTGCGTGTAGATTATCACAGGAGAAATGAGCCGAGCAGTGATGTAGCAGAAGATACTAACCGAAACGGTGACGATGAGGATCTCGATGCCAGCAGTTCTATTTATAGCACACAAGATAAGGGTGTCAACAGCATTTTGCGCTTTCTAAGGAAGGAGGTGGAGGCACTAGAGAGAAGCAAAGTCACACCAGCACGTACACATACAAAGCCATCGACATCAACAGCTGCGAGTCTCATCGGAGCCAACGTAGAGGAAAAGGAAAAATGTTTTTTCTGCGATTCTGCAGCACACAATGCACGGGAGTGTGAAGCAATGCCAGTGCAACAAAAAAAAGATAGACTTCGAAGGGACAACCGTTATTTCCGCTGTGCAAAGCGGGGACACATGTCAAAGAAATGTCGTAGTGTTCGATTTCTTAACTGTGCGAAGTGCAGTGGCAAACACTTATCGTCGTTGTGCGAGAAAAAGAAGGTAGAAACGGAAGAAGCAGAGCCAGAGAATAATCTTTCTCTGTGTGTGCAAAATTCGTTAGGCTGTGTTTTCTTAAAAACGGCACGTTGCATTGCGGTTGGGAGCAAGACGGAGAATAGAATCTTGCGCGTGGTGATTGATGGAGGTAGTCAATTGAGTTTTTTAAAAGAGAGTGTCGCGCAGAAATTAAATCTCTTAGACAACTACAAAACCGTGCAATTGTCAGTTTTTCCCTTCGGATGTAAACAAAAGGCCCCCTCCAAAACATTCAAGAAAGTTAACTTTTCAGTGCAAAGTCAATACGCCGAAAAAACAATTGATATAGAAGTGCTAATTGTTCCTGACATATGTGCCGATGTGCTTAGTGTGCCTGACCCCCTCTGCAAATCTTTATGTGGTTTAAAGTTAGCTGACTGTGTCATCACTAATCTTGACGTTGAGGAGGGCATAAGTGTTTTGATCGGCGCAGATAATTATTGGTCTGTAGTGACAGGGAAACAACAGCGTTTGTCTGAATGTTTGCGAGCGGTGGACACTGTGTTTGGGTGGACGCTTCAGGGAGCTCATCCAGCCGAAGCGAGTGCGGCTAGCAGGAACCTAGTCCAATCCCTATTTGTCGGCAATGTTTTTTGTACCAGTGTGCAGGAGTTTTCCTCTCTTTGGGCGTTAGATTCCATTGGTATCCTAGGGGAAGAAACTGAGAAAGAACGTGAAACCGAGAAGATGACGAAAAAATACATCAATCGAGTCGGCTGCCGCTATGATGCCAGTTTACCGTGGAAGCAGCCCAATGCTGTGTTGTGTGAAAACAAAAATACAGCGGTGAGTCGTCTTAATAGTTTGCTTCGTCGCCTTTTCAGAGACCCCAAGAAGCTGCAAGAATACAACATCATACAACAGATGCTTGCTGATGGCATCATTGAACCTGTCCCACAATCATCTTCGCCAGGACGAACATTTTACCTTCCACATCGTCCTGTTATCAAGGAGGACAGCACGACGACTAAGATGAGAATAGTGTTCGACGCTTCTAGTAAGGCCGACGATGGCCTCTCCCTCAACGATCAGCTGCTTACCGGTGCGAATTTGCTTCCTGACGTTTTAAAAATTCTACTGAAATTTCGCTTGGGAAAAGTGGGTCTTGTGGCAGATATCGAGAAGGCGTTTCTGCAAATACGGTTATGCGACGCTGACAGAGATGCCCACCGGTTTCTTTGGCCTTTGAATCCACCGGATAGCACATCCACTTCCAAGTACCAGGAGTTCAGCATGACCAGAGTCATCTTTGGTGTCCGTAGCAGTCCGTTTCTGCTGACTGCCACAATCCGTCATCACTTGGCTCAGGAAAAAGAAAGGCTGCCGGTAGTTTGCAACGTTCTGAAAAACTGCTTTTATATGGACGATCTACTTATCAGCGTGAATTCCGAGGATGAAGGCAAGCAAGTTTGGCGAGAGGCTACTGAGGTCATGCGCTCAGCCTCCATGAACCTTAGAAAGTGGAATTCGAATAGCTCCTCTGTTAGAGCTGCCATCACTTCCGGAGAATTACCAATGCAGCAAAAGGTCCTAGGTCTTACTTGGATGGTCTTCAGCGACGAATTGTCCGTGCCGCTACAGTCGGCCAAGAATTTTATCGAGCTAAATTCATTTTGGGGAAGCAAGCGTAACATTTTGTCAACACTAGCTCGTATATATGACCCCTTGGGAATCATTAGTACAACGATCATAAAGCTCAAGATACTGTTCCAAGCAACATGGAAAAGGAGGTTGGGATGGGACACAAGTTTGCCAGATGATTTGGTGACGGACTGGAGAGACTGCATCCAAAGTTTATTGCAGCTACAAGATATGACCGTGCCAAGATCAGTTTTGCAGACAACGTCCTTCACGAAGATCCAGTGCCACATATTTGCATATGCTAGCCTGCGAGCCTACGGAGCCGTTGCCTACGTAAGAGTTCTCAATTCGGAAGGGCAGATTGTAGTTTCCCTTTTGTGTTCCAAGAACCGAGTAGCACCTATCAGAATAGATGGAAGTGAGGAGCTCACTCTCCCCAAGTTAGAGCTTACTGCTGCGCTGATCACTGCCCGATTGTGCAAATACTTGAAGAGTTCGCTTAAGATTCCTATTGAAGACTACCTGTTTTGGACCGACTCAAAGATTACCCTCAATTGGATTTACGGACAGGTGCAAAAATGGAAGCCATACGTGCAAAGCAGAGTTGAGGAGATTCGTCGTCATACATCAGTTGCTGAATGGGGTCATTGTTCGGGAAAAGATAACCCAGCTGATTTACTTACAAGAGGAATCACTGGGGACAAGCTGCAATCATCATTGATGTGGACCAGTGGACCCAGTTTTCTCAAAGCTGCTGATCTGGAGAGAACTGAGGACTCAGCGCTTATAAGCCTGCTATCAGAAGCTGAATGTTTTCAAGAAGATGTCCGTGACGAGAAAAAAGATGAATCCCTAGAGCATATCGTGAGCTACGAAGGTTTTAGCTGCTGGTTACCAGCTGGGCCTTGCGGTTCGTCTATCGCAACAGCAGATATGGGAATTTTTTGACGAGGAGAGAGCTGGATGATGCCGAAGTTTACTGGCTAAGGTACGTACACAAAACATATTTTACTAATGAATATTTTTCTTTGAAGAGAAATGACGTTTTGAGGTCGTCCTCTAAAATCATCAAGCTCAACCCATTCATTGACAAAATGAGGCTTCTCAGGTTGGGAGGTAGGCTACAACAGTTAGAGGAGAGCTTTGACCTCAAGCACCCTATTATTTTGCCGTCGGATCACCACATCACCTCCCTTATTGTTGACTACTTTCACCAACGATCGTTACATGCAGGAGTCGATACGCTTCTGGCCAAGATGAGAGAGCGTTTTTGGGTCATCAAGGGACGTCAGGTTATCAAGAAGCAAATCAAAAAATGCATCGTTTGCAAAAAGTTGTTTGGACAGCCTGCTTCTCAGCCGTTTGCACCACTACCGCTCCATCGAATCACGCTGGCTAGACCCTTCGACGATGTAGGCATCGATTTCGCTGGGCCTCTATTTTACGTAGCTGACGATAGGTCGACGATGCGAAAAGCATATTTGTTGCTATTCACCTGCGCTGCAGTGAGAGCTGTCCATATTGAATTGACTACGAGCATGTCCACGGATAGTTGCGTCATGGCCTTAAGACATTTTATTGCGAGACGTGGTATACCATCCGCTATACACTCCGACAATGCGAAGTCCTTCCGCCGAGCCTCATTCGAGCTTAGGTGCGTGGCGGATATCCTACAAGCAGAAGCGCTCCCTGGGTTCCTAGCAGACCAAAGGATAAAGTGGAACTTTATCATAGAGCGAGCGCCCTGGTGGGGCGGGTTTTGGGAGCGGATGATAAAGACCATCAAAAATATTCTTAAAGCAGTTATCGGTAAGGCCAAACTTAATTTTGATCAATTACGAACATTATTGACAGAGACGGAGGCTTTGGTGAATGAGCGGCCGCTTACGTACGTTTCAGACGATCCGGCTTGCGAGGTGCGCCTTCCTGATAGACGTTTGATGAGAAGACCAGTTCAGCTCCTGTATCCACTGGAGCTTAGCAATTCTCCCCGGGCCGCAGGATGTTGAAAAATCCACAATCACTTTCTTAGTTACTCTTAATTGCATTCTCTTATACTTACACTAACATGTATAGAAACTGTATAAATACGTAGAGTAGATCAAATGATGAGTCAGTCAATTTTCATCGCCTTAATTGTACCTACGAACTGTTTTTTAAGTCATACGGCTAATAAAGAATATTCCTTTAAATTTCGGTCAGCTCGCTTTCCATTATTTTTCACAATATTTCTTCCAGGATTTAGAAGAACTCTCCGGCAAGTCTGTGAATGACTTGCGCAAGTTCATCAACGCATCGGGATGGTTTGTAAACCCGCTAAGTTTTTCATAGGTTTTTCATTGGTTCCAGATAAGGGAAGCATAACCTCCAGGGTATCACAAAGGGTCTACATTGACCTAAGTGTGACGGGCGCAGGATTCTCTTGCCCCGTCAGCCCAGTAACCTAACCTAACCTAACCTAAACCTTTGCACATTAGAATTAGGGAGCATTATATAGCAAGAAATAAGATTTTTAGCGGTAATCAGAACTATACCTCTAAATCAATCCTAAAAGCCAGGAACAGATTCAAATTAAGAAAAGAAATTAGAAAGAGCATAGCATCAACCATAATACGACAATAGATGTACGACCATATGCCAACATTAGCATCGCCGGGAAAAAGTTCCTGGGACTCTTGGATAGCGGGGCGAGTGTTAGTATCCTGGGGAAAAATTGTTTAGATACGGTAAAGCTGTTGAATCTGCCTATGTGTTGTTTTAAGTCTGAGGTAAAAACAGCTGATGGAAAGAGTCAGTCAATAGTCGGGAGAATAAGAGTACCTGTGAGACATACAAAGAGGAAGTAAAAGAAGTTACTTTCTTTTTAGTTCCAAATCTCTGTTACCGTTTATGCTTGGACTACCGTAGAGTGAACGCCTTGACGAAAAAGGACGCATATCTGCTCTCTCATATCGATGGGCTACTCAGCCGGCTACAGGACACGTATTTTATTAGCAGTGTCGACCTCAAAGATGCTTTCTGGCAAATACCGGTGGAGACACGGAACGCGTCTTCGTGTATCTGGATGATCTGCTCATCATAGCTCCGGATTTCGAGACGCATGTCGCCCTGTTAGACGAAGTAGCACAGTGCCTCCGGAAAGCAAATCTCACCATCAACTTAAGCAAATCCAAATTTTGCTTCAAAGAACTGAAGTATTTGGGTTTCATAGTTGGTGGTGGGATGCTGAAAACGGATCCATCGAAGGTCGAGGCGATCGTCGATTTTCCGATCCCTAAAAATCCGAAGCAGGTGCGTCGGTTGCTTAGTCTGGTAGGGTGGTACAGGTGGTTTATAAAGAATTTCTCCAGCTTGACTGCCCCAATAACTGACACCCTGAAAAAGAAAAATTTATCATGACAGCGGAGGCCTTAGAGGCATTTAGTAATTTGAAAAGGGCGCTAACAACTGCACCAGTCCCTACTCACCCAGATTTTTCGAGGCGTTTCTTCATCCAGTGTGATGCCTCCGAATCGGGAATAGGGGCAGTACTGTTCCAAAAGAATGAAGAAGGTGAGGAGTCGCCAATATCATACCTCTCTCAAAAGATGAACGCATGCCAAAAAAAACTACAGCGTCACCGAGAAGGAATGTCTGGCAGCAGTCATGGCGGTGCAAAAGTTTAGGCCGTATGTAGAAGGTATGGACTTTAACATTATTACTGACCACTCCAGTCTACGGTGGCTTATGAGTCTCAAGGATTTGAGTGGACGGCTAGCCAGGTGGAGCCTGAAACTCCAAGGTTTCACGTTTAACGTGGAACACAGGAAAGGGTCTTTAAATGTGGTACCCGATACCCTTTCTCGAGCACACCTGGACAGTCTCGAGATTCAACAAATTGCACCGTGGGTAGATCTGAAGTCGAAAGAATTCACTTCTGACGAATACCACGATCTTATTAACACCGTGGCTGAGCACAAAGAAGAGTTACCAGACCTGAAAGTAGAAGACGGCTTCGTATACATGCGTTCACTACCACCCACCCGAGATGATGCTGTAGAGCATACCTGGAGGCTGTGGATCAGCTTTAACAGAGAACATTATCTGTCAGGCTCACGAGCCTCCCCAGGCGGCTCACGGTGGTATAGCAAGAACGCTGTATCGAACTCGACAATACTTTTATTGGCCAAATATGACAGTGCAAATTCGGCGATATGTGTCTAACTGCGCGATTTGTAAACAGTGCAAGTCGTCTAACAAAGTGCTCAAACCTCCTATATCGTCCAGTTATAGTGCCGATAGACCATTCCAGAAAATCTATATTGATTTCTTGGGTCCATACCCAAGATCCAAGTCTGGAAATTGTTATGTCTTTGTCGTACTGGATCATTTGTCCAAATTTGTTTTGTTAAAAGCGATGAGAAATGCCAGTTCTTTAAATGTCGTGAAATATCTCCGTTGTGAAGTCTTTAATGTTTTTGGTGTGCCCCAGATCATCCACTCTGATAATGGAAGACAATTCCTGTCGCATAATTTCTAAGATCTACTGAAAACTTACGGCATAAGGTACTTTAAAACTGCAGTTTACGCTCCTCAATCAAATGCATCGGAGAGAGTCAATAGGACGCTACTAGCCGCGATTCGTTCCTACTTGAAGGAAGACCACCGCGCATGGGACTGCCACTTAAGTGACATTGCGTGTGCTCTTAGAAGCTCCGTGCATGCATCTACACACGTTTCGCCTTACTTTGCTCTCTTTGGGACAAATATGATGACGCACGGCAGCAATTACGAACTCGCGCAGAAGCTTTATGCAGTAGAAGACGGTGAGCTAATTACTCTCTCCCGACAGACTCGTTTGCAGTGATTGAGGAACAAGATTAAGGAAAATATAAGCCGAGCCAACGAAAAAAGAGCGAGAGCCTACAATACCCGCACCAGAAATATTCATTTTGTACCGGGGCAAGAGGTATTTAGACGAAACTTCATCTTGAGCGACACCTCTAAATACTTATCCGCTAAGCTTTGCCCAAAGTTTGTAAAATGCCTCATAGTGAAAGCAATAGGCAAAAACATATATGAACTGGAAAACCTGGCAGGTAAAAGAGTGGGAGTATTTCATACAAAGGACATCAAGCAATAGGCCTACGTATTGGAAAATATAATCATGTATTAAATGTAGAATTGCATTTATTCGGTAGATAATCACCTTTATGTACGTATCCTAGTAGACTTATGGCTGCGTTATACATTTTCTAGCAACTCATTTCGTATCTGTATTATGTATTTATGTAACGATTAGCTTTATGATATGTATGGACCCATTAGAATCTAAGTTAATGTTAATTTATTAATTACATGTTAGTTATTTTCTTGATACTATTTATTCAGTTATCGTTCTACTATTTATTTGCTTTAGGTTATTTATTTATAATCCCCGTCAGTCCCTCAAATATCGTTATGTAGTCACTTATGTTATTTGCGGACTGATTGATCTAATTTTAAGTAAGCATGGAAGTCATCCTATTTATTTTATTTATTATTTATCCTTATCTGTGATATATTCACATAGGATTAAGTTAGGTAGTTCAGTATCTTTACGTTAATTTATTTATTTATTGTTACTATTGTCCCTTGGTTATGTTATTGACAACTTATCTTGATTTAATTATTCATGTGCAGATCTGAATATTATCTCCATTTTGTTATTTTATTCTTAGGGTAAGATTAGAAATCTGTTAGTAGTGTTACGTATACGTCCTAATAAATACTACGAAACTGCATCGGCACTTACCTGTTCTCTGTATTTGCCCGGCTAAGCATAGCGTGGGTTCTTCACCACGTCGGTGGGTGAAGAATCGACATCCCTGTTGTCGATGAACGTCTTCAAGGCCAGAGTTTTGTTATGGTCGCGAGGAGCCAACTCAAGTCCCCAAAAAGAAAAAAGAAAAGAAAAAAGGACGAAACAAAAGTATAGGGATTGACACAGATCGAGAGTTTGCATTTACCTGACTGTGGTGGGCCACGCTAGATATATCTGTTCCACAACCCGGCGAACCTCCCTGCATATGCGAAGGTGTTGAGCATATCCTAGGTGATTACCTTGGTTTCGATGCCTGAAAAGAAATCAAGGGAATTTGAAAAAAATGAAATTGTAAAAGAAATATTCAATTAAATAAAACCTGCCGCACTCAAATCAATTTCTTTTGGAATATTTTTTTTGTTTTATTTTGTTGACTGTCAGTTCAATTCAACTGGAAAGAGATAAAAGGTCGGGAAGTGAGCAAAACAAAATGTAGTAGATTCCTGGAAAAAGCTCTTGGGTAGAGGTTGTGGGACGTGCTTGCAATTATTCAAAGAGAAGGAAGATCGGAAGATTCGAAAGGGGTAGCGGGAGAAGATTGGGGCATTATTGAGCAGCTTCAACAAGAAGGAAAGCTACAGTGCAGAACAGTGCACAAAATAGAAAGTGGAAGACGTGCGGTCAATTTTAACTCGAAGTAACTAGCAAATGTTTAGAGTTTAAAAGTGTATTTAAAAATTCCTTTCTTTTTGAATCTTTATGTGCAGGGATAAAACCAGTATAAAAGTAAATTGGAGATAATTCCTAAATAAATATAAGAAAATCGCGCATTTGAAATCCTGGTGAGTGTTAGGATTACAAATAAATGAGGCCTTTTTTTATATATAAAGAACCAAATTTTCCGGTAGATATGTGCTAGCTGTGATTGGGTGTGCTACATAGGGGCCAAATCGGCGGTCAAGGAAATTCCAAAAGATAGTTTATTCAAAGGAATTCTTGGCCGCCGCAATTTCTTTGTTGGTTCAAAGTCAAATACAGTCGAACGGACCAAATTGGACGTCCCGTTGCCCTGCTAATAACGGCTGTATAAGCTGCGGTACTCCTAATTTCAACGGTGCCCTAAGACCAGCAAATACACATATGTATAGGAATACGCTTAGTTTCCATTTCACCGACCCGGAAATTATCTGTTGAAACGTCATTACAAATATACAGTCGAACGGACCAAATTGGACGTCCCGTTGCCCCGCTGATAACGTGTAGTGTTATTCAGTGCAAGTACACGAAACGTGAAATCCATTACATAACATGGAATCTCAATGCTATGAACGTGTCGTATGACATTCATTGGCTATCAGCAGTGATTCATGTTATGTGAGGGTTCACCTCAGTTCATTTGCTTGCCATTGTTTACAATTTCATTCTTTGCTTCCTCCATTCCTAATGTGGGCCAGATGGGTCAAGTTACCATTGTGAACATTTGAGGCATTAATCGTAGGGACCAAATTAATGTTGAGTAATTGTAAGTGTAATTTTTATTGCTTAGAGATGTAATTATTAGTTGTAAGAATTTGTATAAATAGCAAGTAAGAACAGAATATAATTAGTCTAGAATCAACTCTTGACTCATCACTAACTGCGGCAGTCATTTGCCATCCTGTGAAGCGAGCTGCGCTTTCAACAGCATAGAAGAGCGTTCTACGCTACATATAGCATAGGTGGTAGGCTCCGGCAAGAAATCTTAAATAACATTACAAACGGCTGTATAAGCTGCGGTACTCCTAATTTCAACGGTGCCCTAAGACCAGCAAATACAAATATGTATAGGAATACGCTTAGTTTCCATTTCACCGAGCCGGAAATTATCTGTTGAAACGGCATTACAACTAGAATGAATATACATATATACTAAAATAGTTCATAGAAATTGAAATATAAATTGATAGAAGTGGCAGTATTTGAATATTAAGTACTCTTACATAATACATAATATTAGATTATACCAACAACATTACGTATGTACGAAGATGCCAGATGTTCAAAGAAAGTAATATTAGATTTAGGTAGAATTATGTCAATTAGTTATTTATTGATAATTTATTTGATCTTCCAGAATAAGAGTATTGTGGAAGTTTTTTTTTCTCTTTCGTTAAATTTTTTTTTGTTATATTTCAGGTAATTTCTATTTATTCTGTGATAAGTTTAGTTTCCAAATCTATATATATTTCGCGTCATTTGGCATTTACATATCCACTACAGAGAGCTCCTTGTAGGTAGGGTTACCGTTTTAAGTTGAAGTCTTATTTTCGGTATAGGTAAAATCTCGGTCAGGTGAAGAAAACCCCTGAAGAAAGCGTCTGCTGTCCTTGTCGGATTGGGAAACCAGATTTAATTTAACCTTTTTTTGTTTTTTTTTTTGAATCTTAAATTTTTTTTTTGTTCTTTTTTAAATTCGAGGAAGCAATATTAGCTTTGAATCAAAACAATTTTTTTTTGTATAATTGAGTAAGCAATATTCCTATCAATAAATCGCCCACGAGCTATATGATGTTTAAATGAAACATTACCGTGTTGTGCCCTTTTGTGAGTTTTTATCTTTATTTGTTTCGGCTAAGCCCGTAAAGGCTTAATGGACGCCTAAATTTATTTTCAGGGGGGTGGAGTAAGGTGCGCTAAAGCACTTCGGAGGATGGGAAGTTCCGATAAGGCCAAGGAAGTTCCAGGTAGGGTGGGTAATGGCCGCGCTGTGTCCATCATCAGCGCCCTCTTATTGTGGAAACGTCCGTCTGCTTCGGTAAGAAATGATAAGCGTGCCATGCTCCTCGCACTCAACACATCCCGTTCCTTCACGTTTCCTTCCTATACTCCCATCCTCATCCGGTCTCCTGTCATTTTTTTTTTTGAATTCCAACCGTCCTATCTCCTAATACCTACCTATAACAAACAACACACTGCCGGCACACAGATATTCAATTCTTAGAATATCTACGACATGCCATAGCCACGAGTGTTAATGGTGATTGAGGCGATCGGCACTCTTATCGTGTTGGGCAGATGGGTAGCCAAGGCATGGACGTGGGCGCAGTTGCTGGACACCCTACACCTTTGGGACTTGATGTGAGTTCTGATGACGCGGCGCTTGTGGACGAGCAACTTGGTGGTTGGATGGAAATATTCTGAGGGAGAATATTTATAGTAATCTTTCCATCGTCACGCGCAGCGGTCTCTTCCAATCAATAAAGTGTAAATTAAGTAAAAGAAACTCTTTGTTTTTTCTTCTCTGGTGCTTGCTCTTTTCTTGGTGCTATTTCCCTCGGTTCTTGCCGGTTTTCTTGGTGCAATTTTCCTCGGGTTTAAGGTACAGAATTCACGCTCACAACTCTGGACGTTCGGAAGAATAAATCCGCGACATTTTGGTGCCTCCTGTGAAGAAGTGAATTCTGTAACCTAGCAAATGTTGTTGTGTGGCAACCGCTGCCCTTTCCTCCAGTTTTTGACCCTGTGCGTGTGTGTGGCTGTCGTGGCACTTGGAATCGCTCTTGGTGCGATTGGCTTCTTCGTGATTGAAGCCTGTGAACCTTTGTGTCCTCAAGTGAATCCCCTGAACTAAGTGGCCTCCTACGGCAATTCATAAGTGGACCCTTGCGTCACCCCTTACAAAGTGTACCCCTATAAGTGGACCCTTGCGTCACCCCTCACTAACTGCATCTACACCTAACTGAACGAACAATGTCAGATATAAACCGTCGCTCCGCTGCGTGCACCGCGATCAAGCGGATTTACGAACGAGTCGCGGCATCGAACGTACACAATCTGGACGAATTCCAGATCGTCCAAGAAAGAATAGCTCTCGACGCCCAATACCACCGATTCAACGTCGCGCATGACGCTCTGATCGGCGAGACTCTCAACGGCGACATGAAGACGCACGACGACTTGTTGGCGGTCGTCGAGGAGCAATACAAGGCCATCCAGGTAGCGCTCTACAGGAGACTCGCGCACCTGCACGCATCGGCAAATGACTTCGCCCACCACCACACCTCCCATGGGGAGAACACCGAGACACATCAGGAGACCGGTCCACCGAGAGTCGAGATGAGACTCGAATCTATCCAGATTCCGACGTTCGATGGACATCTCCATAACTGGCTCGCGTTCAAGGACGCGTTTGAAACACTGGCACACCGAGCCGACTTGCCACCCGGGTAGAAGCTGCAGAAGCTACGCGCATCCGTCCTCCCGGGCAATGTGGAGATGGTAGGAAATATTTACTCTGGTGGGTACGAGGAGCTCTGGGAAGAGTTGAAGGAGCGCTACGACAATTGGCGCCTTCTGGCGAAAACACATGTCTCACGCCTCTACAACATGCGAGCCGCATCTGAGGAGACCTCGGCAGCTCTGCTTCACATAGTAGACACAGTGCAGGAGTCGTTTCGGGCGCTACGCATCATGAACCAGCCCGTCGAACACTGGGATGCGCTCACGGTTCCTCTGGTGCTGGCCAGACTCCCTAAGGTGACCCAGCAGGGATGGTGCATGCATTGCCCATCCAAGGAGATCCCGACCCTGGCGAGTCTCTTGGCATTCCTGACCACGTCCTGGCACGTCGACCTCATCCCGGGCAGAGCCACGGGGACAGTGGTAGACCAGGACTCACGTCGCAACCCCCAATGAGAATAAGTGCGTACACTGTCAAGGACAGCACCGGCTGTATCAATGCCCACAATTTGAGCGCATGGACCTCAACCAACGCCATCGCGCTACGCGGGCTACGGAGGTGTGTTTCAACTGCCTGCGGCCTGAACACAGTGCGGCACGCTGCCCCTCGACCGCGTCATGCCGGCATTGTAGGCGTCGACACCATACCCTCCTGTGTAAAGGGAAGTCCGCAGCTCAGCCGCAGCAGCGCAGGGAATCTGACGATCAGCCTTCCAACCCTGGACCATCGAACTGGCAGTACCACCAGAACCGGGATCCGCCACCTGCGGATTTCTATCCCGAAGACGTCGAGTGACTCAGCCCTCCTGGCACAACCGTTTTGCTAGCGACGGCGCTCGGCTATGCATACGGTCCAACCTCGGAGCAACACCTCGTGCGAGCCCTCTGCGATCCTGGGTCGCAGGTAAATTTTATAACAAACCAACTAACCACTAGACTGCATCTCCGCAGAACTAAGGAAAGGAAGTAGCCGTGCTTGGTATCGGCGCTTCCAAACACGCTATGGCGAAAGGCCAAGTGACGCTGTCACTTCGGACTACCCGATCTTAATATACGATCACTGTGAAGGCCTTGGTCCTTCCCAACCTCACGTCCATACTACCTGAGACACATGTGGATGTGTCGGTATGGCCACACTTAGCGGGACTCGGACTGGCAGACAGGCGTCTGGGTACCCCCGGACCCATCGACATCTTACTTGGCGCTGATGTATGGGGCCTCCTCGTGCAAGACAAGGTCATCTACGGACACCACAGCGAACCGCACGCACAGCCGACTCACTTAGGGTGGGTCGTATTTGGTCCAGCTGCACTGGCGCAGCATCGCGGCCCAATCCAGGCACTTCATATGCAGCTTCCATCGGAGGCCACTCCTGGTCTAACGTTAGAAGAACTAGTCAAGAACTTCTGGAAACTGGAAGAAGTTTCACTGGACGAGACACGCGAGGACGCCACTACGCTGCCACTCACACTCGCACGCCGGAATAGCGATACGTGGTCCAGATCCCTTTCCGGCACGACGCCCCAGCACTAGGCGACTCCTACCGAGCCGCCTTACAACAGTTCTACAGCTTGGAGCGGCGCCTCTAAGGTAACACTGAGCTGCGGGACAGGGACCTTGCCTTCATGAGGGAGTACGAGTCGCTTGGGCACATGGAGCGGGTCGGTCAATACGGCGACCACCCCGGGTGCTACTACATCCCACACCACGCGGTTATCAGCAAATTCCGTGTGGTGTTCAACGCTTCTGCAAAGACCACTTCTGGAGTCTCACTCAACGACGTCCAGCTCACTTGTCAATCTGATCTTCCGGTTCCGACGCTACAGTATCGCTCTTACCGCCGACGTGGAGAAGATGTTCCGCCAAGTATTGGTAGCTCCTGAACATCTCAACTACCAGCGGATTCTCTGGCGAGAATCACCGTCTGACGAGCTGAACGTTTACCGCCTGACGACGGTTACCTACGGTATGGCATCCAGCCCATACACCTCAGTGCGTTCCATGGTGCAGAGCGCACAAGACAACCATCAGGCGCTCCCGGACCCGGAGCGCGCCCGAGCCGCCAAAGACACAATCGAGAGGGCTTTCTACGTGGACGATCTCCTCACGAGCTGCAACAGCGTTGCCGAGGCGGTCGGTCTAGCTTCCGACATCAACACTGTCCTCCTGGCTGGACACTTTCAGTTGCGCAAATGGAACTTCAACAGCGCACAGGTAATTGAATTGGTCACTAACTCTCCTCCTTCTTCTTCTTCCACAGAGCTTTTCTATGAGTGCCCAACGGTAATAGTCCTTGGCCTACGCTGGGATCCAGCAGCAGACGAGCTCTTCTTCCTGGTGGAGTTAGAACCTTCAGAGCCCCCTCCCACTAAACGGCGGGTCCTGAGCGAAGTGGCGAAACTCTTTGACCCTACTATTGTCTTGGCTCCAGTGATCATCATTGGCAAGATGTTCATCCAGACGCTGTGGACTGCAGGCATCACATGGGATGCCCCACTCTCGTCAGAACTCCACACTATTTGGACCACATTTCGAGACGGGCTCTTGGCACTCAACCGAGTCAGAGTCCCCAGGTACTTGGGCATGCACACTCAGCATGTCACCACCCTCTATGGTTTCTGCGATGCCAGCTCCAGAGCATACGCAGCGGTCATCTACCTAAGGATCGCATATGATGACGACCGGGTGCAGGTCTCCTTGCTGACCGCCTGGACCAAGGTCGCCCCGCTCAAGGGGGCTACCATCCCACGGCTCGAACTCTGTGCCGCACACTTACTTGCACTCACCTTGGAGAACGTCTGAGACGCCCTCGGAATCCGAGCCGCACCATATTTATTACCTCTGGTCCGATTCAAGCATCGTGCTGTGCTGGTTGAGGAAAGAACCCAGCACTCTTAAGCCGTATGTCGCTAACCAAATGCGGCAGATCCAGGAACTGACACCGCCAGAGCGTTGGCATCATGTTCGATCCGCCCAGAATCCAGCTGATTGCGCTAGCCGAGGACTTGGGGCTTTCGATCTGCTGCAACATACTTTGTGATGGCAGGGTCCGACATGGTTGGCTACCGGACCGCTACCTCTACGCCCAACCGGGCAGCTCCAGGCCGATGACTTGGTCCAGATCCAGACGGAGCTCAAGACATCCGTCTTCACTGGTGTTGCCGTCCCAATACCCCAGTTGACAACCAGGCGTCACGACGGGGCTATTATACCCTTGGCGGAACGCTTCAGCACTCTCCCACGGCTACCACACACGGTGGCCTATCTCTACCGGTGACGAAAGACGTCTCACCACCTTCTAAGGAAACCAGTGGTTGGAGCGGATGAGCTCGACCACGCGCTCGATCGCCTGATTATCTTGGAACAGGCACAGACATTCCCCTCCGAGATCCAGCAGCTGCAGAATAGATCCCCACTGCCCAGCAACAGTTCGGTACTCTCACTGAACCCCTTCCTAGACGCCCGGGGTATTCTTCGAGTCGGAGGGCGACTCACGAATGCCTCACTCCCCCACGAGCAACGATTCCCAATCGTGCTACCAAAGGCCAGCGCTTTGGTCACCCTACTGGTCCGTCACGCGCACTAGGTGACACTACACGGCAGGGTGCAATTGATGTTGCGGATGTTGCGGCAAAAATATTGGATCCTCCAAGGTCGACAGGTGGTACCGATTGTACTACACCAGTGCGTGATATGCCGAAGATACCGCGGCGCGGTAATTCGGCAGCAGATGGCCCCCCTCCCCAGTCGGCGAGTCAACGCAGCACGACCTTTCTTGGCATCAGGAGTTGATTACTGTGGTCCTTTCACACTTCGAGTTTGTACCAAGCGCTCCAGCACCACTGCCAAGAGCTCTTCGGCAATCTTCGTTTACATGGCCACGAAGGCAGTGCATCTTGAAGTCGTCGAGGACCTACCATCCCAGGCATTCATGGATGCCTTCACTCGATTCACCAGCAGGCGTGGACCCTGCCCCGACCTCTACAGCGACAACGGTACGGCATTTGTGGGCACTAACCGTTACATGCAGGAAGATTTGGATGCATTTCAATCTGACTACAATCAGCAGGCCCTGGCTCACGCGGGGACACGATGGCACTTCATCAATCCGGCTGCTCCTCATCAAGGTGGTTTATGGGAAGCCGCAGTGAAGTCCGCCAAACATCATTTGAAACGACTGGTGGGTACCCAGTCCCTTTGGTAGCACCAGCTCCACACGCGCATTGAGGCGTGTCTCAACTCTCGTCCGCTGGTCCCACTCCACGACGACCCAGATGACAAACTGGCTCTGACTCCAGGGGATTTCCTGATCGGAGCCCCACTCATCGCTGTTCCAGAACCCCAGGTTGCCGATGTACCACTCAATCGGCTCAAACAGTATCAGTGGATACGAAAAATCCATCAGGACTTTTGGCAGAGATGGAGCGACGAATACCTGGTGACACTCCAATCGCTAAGCAAATGGGAGAAGCGCGAACCGAACCTTCAGGTGGGTGATATCGTCATCATCCGGCAGGAAATCCTGCCTCCTACCCATTGGCGACTTGGCTGCGTAAAAGCCATCCACCCGGGCATAGATGGACTGATCCGCAATGCTACACTACACACCAGGGTCGGCGAATGCCGTCGGCCTGTCCAGAAGCTTTGCCGTCTAGTGGAGACGGGCTAGGAAGACAACGTTTCGAACCATCTGGTTCGACCGGGCAGGATGTTTGGGCACGAACCCGGACCATGGTAAGGTCTTTGCCTTAAATATGACCTACATTCTTTCTTCCACAGACCGCTGACGCAATCATCAACGTGCCATCCAACCCACCACCAGTCCGTCATCCAATACTCCCACACAGCATTGTAACCCGATACTGCACGTCGTCGATGGGGAGAACGGTGACAGTGGGCAATCTGTTGGATACATAAAACACCACACTGCCGGCACACAGATATTCAATTATTAGAATATCTACGACATGCCATAGCCACGAGTGTTGATGGTGATTGCGGCGATCGGCACCCTTATTGTGTTGGGCAGATGGGTAGCCAAGGCATGGACGTGGGCGCAGTTGCTGGACACCCTACACCTCTGGGACTTGATGTGAGTTCTGTTGACGCGGCGCTTGTGGACGAGCAACTTGGTGGTCGGATGGAAATATTCTGAGGGAGAATATTTATAGTAATCTTTCCATCGTCACGCGCAGCGGTCTCCTACGTACGCGGTCTCTTCCAATCAATAAAGTGTAAATTAAGTAAAAGAAACTGTTCAGTCATGAATTCAAACTTTCCCGCCACCTTTCGTTTTCTTCGTTAAACAAGTCAAAATGCGGTATTCCTATTCTCCCCACAATCACATACAAATTCACCACATCCAAAACTATCCCTTCCTTATACCATCAACCGAAATGAAGATTCATTAAATTGTAACAATTGTAAGCGAAGACATCGTCTTACAGAAATAAAGTGAAATTATAACGTTGTACAAAAAGTAGTTTGCGTTTTTATTTAACTAAACCAAATAGTTTAACATGGCGACCGTGAAAGGACTCTAGTGTTCCAAATAATACACAGAGTGAAAAAACAATTCAGGAAATTTATTAAAAGTTTAATTAAAACAATAAAGTGGAAATAACTCGGTTCGGTATCGCGATCGGTAGAAATTCTTCATCACACAAGGAAACCCACAACGTGAAGAGGAAATTTGATGAGTCTGTATCGTAAAATTTGTATGCCTTATATTAAGTACTTTAAGCAAAATACAAAATCTATCACCAAATCGTTAACCGTCGTAATTCGCTTCGTTTTCGCATGTATTTTCCACAAACAATAATTTCCCTAGTCACACAATCATAAAATTAGTCATCTGGTAATTCAAGACCTTCGATACCATTATCCGTATGAATCGCATACAAGGTATAGAAAACTAAATGTTGTCATAGGCTCACTTTATAACGGGTCCGCCAAATAACCTTATTTTTTTTGAAAATGCTATAAAAAAAAAACTACTGAATATTTTCTCAAATTTCTTTTTTTTATTTGAAAGTACAATCCTTTCGGTTAATAATGGAAAATAATTTCATTCAAATGGCTGCCTCGGCTGGCCATGCAGTAGCCTATAGTAGCGTCATACCAAGGTCTTTATGCAAAATTCGTCTCAATGATGTCTCCGAAATGTTCAATTGTTGAGAACGACGGTGAATTGATGTTGATGGCGCTTCACGCACACTTTCTGCCACAGCAGCAATATTCTCGGGTGTACGCACTGTTTTTGGCTTTTCACGCTTTGGTTTGTCGATGAGGATGCCAGTTTCTTTCACTTTTTTCACAAGATAATGAACATACGGAGCTGACGGTGCTTCTCTTCTTCCAAAATCCGTACGCAATTTTCGCACACATTCTGCAACATTACCATGATTTTCAAAGTAATGTCGCAATATTTCCCAGCGTTGTTCAAGCGCATACACAACCATATTCGTTCAGCGGAAGGATAAAACTAATTATCTGTCAAATCAGACATGAGCTAAGTGTTACCATTCACGAAATAAGCACTAGTTGAAAAAAAACGTTAGATGGCGGACCCTTTAGTAGTATATAATACATTTCTCGCATAAAACTGAATTTCATGCTATTCGACGCATATCGCAAATCATCGCTTGGACTCTCTCAACGGCCAGAATTATAGAGAGAAGTTCACAAATTGCAAATTCAAATTTCAATTTGCAGCTGATAATCACCAGCATTGCACATAGCATTGTCCACTAAGGGCTTTGAACCCAACGGACCTTGGCACTACATCAATAGTTGTTGTTGCCTTTCGTAGACAAAGAAAATGCTCGCGCGTTGAAACCTGGTGGTACCTCTGCTGTTCTGTCGAAAACTTTAATCGACAGTGCCTCCCGCATAAGTGTGAGCGAGAGCATACAGACATCGTTGCTCTTCCAGCACCTGCACCAGCATTTCTCCCTGTGCTAAGCGTTAGCATATGTACGTAACGTTTCTCTTCTCGCTGCTTTCAATTGTCATCGTTGGATTGGAAATCGAATTCGCCGTCTTAAAGCTTTTATAATTGAATGCTCTGCTTGCTCAGCACAAGTATAATCAAGATTTTTGCAGATTAAATTATTGGAATTGATTTTATATTCGGAGTATAAGCTTAAAGCGAGGCTTCGTTGCAGATCGTTGCAAATCTCTATTCCAAATAAGTTTTATTGTTATTGCTGATAGCTGGCTGATAGCAGCAAAGAAAGCTTTCGTTGATTAAGACAATACGTGTGGTGTATCAGCGCTCTGATAGAAATTGCACGATATAATTGATAACTCGTTCGTGGAAGAAGTATTAAGCAATCATGTCAGAAGCAGAAAAGTCTCTCGATACTTTAAAAATTAATCGCGCTTCCACCAAGGGGAGTATTACTCGAATGAAAACATTAATCGATTCAAGGGCGACTTCTTTGGAAATATCGGAATTGGAATGTCGGTTAGGAATTCTCGAATCATATTTCAAACAAGCCCTCAATTACCAAACGAGAATAGAAGAGCTGTCTCCACAAGATCTTGGTAGGAGTGACATTGAGGAGTTGTATTGCACTATCAAAGCAAAAATATTATTATATTATAATGGGGCATAATAGACGCAGTAGTGCACCGGATGCATCATTCGCAATGCATGCAACGTCCTCTTCAAGATTACCTCCGCCCAAACTGCCAAGGTTTTCCGGAAAATATGCGGAATATAAAAATTTTCATTGGATCGTTTAAAACACTCGTCCACAATGACAATTCGCTCAAAGGGATTGAAAAGTTTAATTATTTGGTCTCATGTTTAAGTGAACAAGCGCTTGGTACAATCAAAGCCTTTCAAGTTACCGAGGAGAATTATGCGAAAGCATTCAAACGGCTTGAAGACAGATACGATAACAAGTGTTTGATATTTTTGGAATATATTTCTAATCTCTTTGAGCTACCGAAAATGAAAATTGTTTCGCCAATTCAGCTAAGAAATTTGGTTGATAACGTGTCCGCGTTCTTTGATTCTTTGACATCATTAGGCAGTCATGAGGACATTTGCAATGCCATCGTAATTTATTTGGTCATGTCAAAGGTAGATGAGGAGACTCATATAAAATGGAATGAGTCATTAAATTATTCAGAGTTGATAACTTGGGAATCATGTTCAGATCATCTTAATAAAAGGTGTCAATATTTGGAAAGTAGGGACTCAAAGGGCTTATACATAGGATCTGCAAAGTTTGAACTATCATCAAACCCCCAGCGGGTTGGTTACCTACCAGGCGCGTCCCGGGTGGTGGATAGGGGGACCTCGGTACGATACGTTCGTGATCCGAGGTTTTAGAGTTATAGCGGCGTTTTATACGCCGTCAAAGCTCTATCGCGAAAGCAACCAAAAAACAAGTATGCAGGAACAACTTTACGATATAAATACTCCAGGTGGTACTCGCATGGGCGAAAATCCACCCGTGGTATTTTCGACCACGGTCGGGGCACGGATTCTGGAGGCCCCAACCGACATACATATACCCCCCGCCTGTACAGGCGTTGACCTTCGAGTTGCGAAAAGGTTTGCTTCCGAAGATTCCTGCAGCTCTATCTCCGACACGTTCGGTAGACTGGGCTGGAAATATGGAGAAAGTGGCGGAGAGGTTCAACCTGATACGCTTAATCTTCAGACCAATAGACAGACAGCCGATAGGTGCGATGCTGCCGACGAGGCCTGCGAAACCGAACAGGTGAAACGGGCCACAGAGGCGGCGTCCACTGGTCAGCGTCCATCTAAGAGCCAGCGAAAGAGGAAAAGGAGAAAGGCGGCTATCGTGCGGCGCAAAGAAACTGCACCGCCAGTTGAAGGCGCAAGCGCTGAGAACTGCCCTTCACCGGCGGCGACGGCAAAGAGATGCAGGTCGGCAGAGGTTACCCCAACCGAAACCAGCCAGCTTACTGAAACCAACGCTGCCTCCCCTTCCAATAGCTCGAACAGGAAAAAACCGAGGAAGAAGGCCTCAAGCACTCCTGTCGGTGGAACTGCACGCGCACCTTCTGCGTGCCCTTCCACCAGAACACTTCAAGCTGATGTATTTCCAATGATTGGATTTACTCAGATTAACTTTCAACACTCCAAGGCTGCTACTGCACTAATCAGTAAGAAGCTTTCTGTGTTGAATACAAAAGCCCACATAACATCCATACAGGAGCCATGGGTGTGGAAAAATCGCATCTGTGGCCTTGGAAATGTCCGTGGCACTACGATACTCTGTGACGAGCGGTCCGAGAGACCAAGGGCTTGCCTTGCTGTGTCGAACATTCTCTCAACGACTAAGCTTGGATAATTTTGTGGCCAAGATTTAGTTGCTGCAGCCATTAGCTACGAAACGAATGGAGATTGGAAGACCTTCGTCGTGGCGTCAGCTTATCTCCCCTATGATTCGGTAGTGCCTCTACCACCGAGGGCAATTCCTGAACTCATCGACTATTGCGACACCAGGAAGATGGGCCTAGTTATATGCTCTGATGCCAATGCTCAAAACACTGTTTGGGGCAGCAGCAAATGCAACATGCGAGGAAACCATCTCCTGGATTTCATTCTATCATCTGATCTTACTATCAACAATGTTGGCTCGCAACCAACTTTTGTGACGTCAAGAAGACAGGAAGTGATCGACCTAACTTTATCAAATAGATACTTTAAGGCGGTTACTAACTGGAGGGTCTCTTCGGAGGTGTCCCTCTCAGACCATAGATATATCGAATTCGTTATCGGATGCGAAGCCATAACTTTGCAGGAGAGGAGGAATTCGAGAAAAAACAATTGGATACGCTTCAGGGAGGAATTAGGGAAAACTCTCAAAACTCCAACCAAACTCAGGACGAGACAAAAGGTAGAGGAAGCTGTTCAAGACCTGAATAGTGCCATTACTAGCTGTTTTGAACTGACGTGCCCAGTAAGCAAACCCCCTGGCAGAACGCCGGTTCCCTGGTGGAGCTCGGAACTGCAAAGAATTCGTAGAGAAGCTAGAAAGCTTCTAAATAGGTCACTCAAGACTGATTTGGAGACAGACTGGAATCTCTACCGATCGAAGCAGAAGGAATATAAGAGGCTAATTCGGGTATCGAAAAGTGCTTCTTATAGGAATTTCTGCGAAAAGATTGAAACGCTGGGTGAAACTAGTAGGTTGGTTAAAGTTCTGAAAAAGAGCAAACCAGCCAAACTGGACTCACTTAGAAAACTTGATGGTACCTTCACTGAGACGAAAGCGGAAACTCTTAGTTATCTGCTGGAGTCTCACTTTCCGGGTAACCAGATTACAATTGGCTCACAACCAGCCCCATTTACCGAGACTATGAGTGAGCCAAGACAAACAACTCGGCGTAGCTGGTATATTGCGAAGGCCGTGGTGACGGACGAGGCCATTAAATACGCCTTTGCGTCTTTTGACGGCTTCAAGTCGCCTGGTACGGACGGAATATACCCAACCATGCTGCAACAGCGTACAAACCAGTTGCTACCGACTATGAAGAAAATCTTCACCGCTGTCCTAGCACTGGCATACATTCCAACACCCTGGCGTACAGTTAGATTCTTATTTATACCAAAAATTGGCAGAAGTGACTACTCGCTCGCCAAGAGCTTCAGACCAATCAGTCTGACTTCCTTTTTGCTGAAAAGCTTGGAAAGGCTGGTCGAGCTTCACGTGCGCAAAAGTGATTTGCGATTGCACCCACTATCTCAGATGCAACATGCCTATCAACGCGGAAAATCCTGCGAGACTGCGCTCCAAAATCTAGTTGATAGAATTGAGGGCGCGCTTGACAGAAAAGAATACGCAATGGGCATTTTCATCGATATTGAGGGTGCTTTTGACAATGCGACTATTGATAGCATGTGCAGCTCCGCCAGACAACACGGAGTAGACGAACCATTGGTGTTGTGGATTAAAGCAATGCTAATGAATAGAACGTTGGTTGCGGATGCGGATTGTGGCCGCTATGTTATGGCGGGGGTAAACAGAGACTGCCCGCAAGGCGGCGTCCTGTCTCCACTGCTGTGGCGTATGCTGGTCGACTCTCTGTTGAACGTACTCAACAGTTCTAATATTTACGCTCAGGCGTACGCGGATGATGTTTTCGTGCTTTCTGTTGGATCATGCCTAGCGACTGTATGCACCAAGGCGCAGGCGGCCCTTGACGTGATGGACGAATGGTGGACTAGGAATGGGCTCTCGGTCAATCCTCTTAAAACTGAGGTTATTCTCTTTACGAGAAGGAGGAAGCTGGTCGGGTTGACTCAGCCAGTGCTAAAAGGCGTCACAATCCAACTCTCCAATGAAGCAAAGTATCTGGGAGTCATCCTGGATAGCAAACCTCTTTGGTCCAAACATGTTGAGCTGAAGACTGCCAAGGCGCTGTCTGTTTTCTGGCAGTGCAAAGGCATTTTCGGCAAGACATGGGGCTTATCACCGAAAAGAGTCCTATGGATTTATACGGCTATGATAAGACCATTTATAGCATACGCATTGGTTGTTTGGTGGAATAAGCTTTCACGTAAATACGTCACTGCTGCTTTTGCCAAACTCGAAAGGCAGGTATGCCTCGGCTGCACGGGGGCCTTCCCCAGCACGCCTGGCTCCGGCCTAGATGCACTATTGAACCTTCCGCCCCTTGATGTTTACATCATGGGATGTACAATCAAGGCTATCTCACGTCTTACAAGACGTGGCTTTTGGTATAACTCGCACTGGAGTTTTGATGAACTTGCGCAACGGTTGTCCTTCGACTCCTGTCTTATGGATATGCCGTCTGATGCGATGACACCGGAACTTCGGCTAAAGCGCAAATACGAGGTCGGCTTTCCTCGCGTCCAGGGCTGGCTCTGGCCGGACTCTGAATCTGGAAGGGAATGCAGTCGAATATTCACGGATGACTCCAAAACCGATCAAGGATCTGGTGCTGGTGTCCTCGTGGAGAGCGATAGCGTTAGACTTTTCTTTCCGTTAGGCAAACATGCGTCAGTCTTCCAAACAGAGACTTATGCTATCCTAATGGCCATGGACTATGTTACGAGGAACAGGTGGAGGGGGCGAAGTAGCTGCGTCTGTAGCGACAGTCAGGCTGCACTTAAGGCCTTACTCAAACCCTTAACTACCTCCAAAATAGTACGTGAATGCAAGATATCTCTGAATTCGGTCGGAAGGCTGAATTCACTTAAACTTGTCTGGGTCCCGGGTCATAACGGGATCACGGGAAATGAGATCTCCGATGAAC
The DNA here is from genome assembly GCA_949715645.1 of Portevinia maculata. Lineage (NCBI taxonomy): Eukaryota > Metazoa > Arthropoda > Insecta > Diptera > Syrphidae > Portevinia > Portevinia maculata. The sequence goes on along the minus strand of OX454526.1, from coordinate 206,775,100 downwards.
TTGCTAGACAAGGCTCAGAGGGGGACTTCTCAGGACCTGAACCAGCGAACTGTCTGCCTGCGTCCTCGGTCAGGACTTCCATTGACGGTTGGGTTTCCTATGAACACAATCGCAGTTGGCATGACTCTCCAGGGTGCAGACAGACTAAGCAAATGCTCCCCGACGTCTGTGGGAAATCCGCGGCATTCTTGTTGTCTCTCAAAAGAAAAGACTGCAGACAGACTACTGGCGTTCTTACGGGACACTACGCTTTTGCCAAACACCTTAAGGTGCTAGGCCTAAGCGACACCACCAACTGCGAAGCCTGTGGAGAAAGCGACGACACTGCGGAACATTTCCTCTGTGATTGTAAACCTAAGCTCCTTATCATTGAAGCGCCTTCTCGTTTTTCTTAGAAAAACGAGTAAATTCCCACAGTAAAATGTGGTGTGTCTGCCTGGTAGTACAATGGACCAGTATTGAGTCTGAGTGCTCCAGTGCAGAAAGTCTCACACACCCCGACAAAAAAAAAAAAAAAATCATCAAAACCCAATCATCGAAAACCAACCAATGTGTCTTTTACCGTTGCAAAATCGTCGTGGTCTTGTCATTATTGCAGAGCGTCGAACCATATTATAGCTGATTGCAACAAATTCAAATGTTTGCGTGTTTATGATCGCTTTAAACAAGCGAAGCATCTTGGGCTCTGCATTAATTGCCTCAACAAGGGGCATGAAGTAAGCAACTGCTCCTCCACTAGAGGTGGTGTCTGTTCAGATCCTCATCATAAACTGCTACATAGATTTAGCAACAACAATGAACAATCTCAGGATGAACCGTCAACTTCAAGTGCACATGCCTTTAATGGCAACATACGTGCGACATCATTAGGATCGACAGACGAAGAGATAGATTCGCAGGTCATTCTAGCGACAGTGGTTGTTAACGTTAAGAACCGGGGAGGCGAGCTGATACCAGCTCGAGCGTTACTTGATCGGGTTCTCAAATCAAATTGATGACTCAAGCTCTCGCAAATCATCTTCAACTTAAGTCGGTGTCCAGACCTATAGATATAAATGGAGTAGGTTCAATTGGCACAAAAAATACAGTTACAAACTGCAACTGCAATTCAATCACGATTTAGGAAATTCGAAAAAAGGGTTGAATTTTGGATAGCTCGAGCCATTACCGAGTTTCAACCCCAACGATAGCTGGAGATGAAAAATTGGAAAATACCAAAGGATTTAAGACTAGCTGATCCGCTGTTTTACAAGCCCCAAGTCATAGACATGTTGTTAGGGGCTGATTTGTTTTTTGAGCTTTTACGTAATGGGAGGATCGAGTCGGGATCAAATCTTCCGGTCTTACAAAATACCTCCTTCGGGTGGATAGTGTCAGGAGCTTGTAAAGAAAGGGTACAGAGCACAAAGAGCTGCAATTTCCTACAACAGAGGCCAAAGATTTCGTGTTCAAATCTTGACAAGTTAGTTGAAAAATTTTGGAAGATGGAAGAAGTTCCCACGACAATTAGGCGTACTGCAGAACACATTTGGTGTGAGGATCATTATTCCCAACACATGAAGAGCCTTACGGTAGATTCTCTGTGAGATTACCATTCAAGGATAGCCATTTCCAATTAGGAATCTCGTTGGACATAGCAAAGAGAAGATTCTTTGGGTTAGAGCGAAGTGTGGTGAGTGTATGGGGGAGGTGATTACGATTCCCTACTTGTGCCAGTTAAAGCGATGGCAACGCTAAAAACAGAAGCAAATATAACGCAATGAAAGGAAAGGCAAATGTGCCGAAATAATAATAAGTTGTTGAATTCACTTGACTTTTATGATTGATTTATTTCGATTTCTTACATGCTATTTATACTAAAAATATTCACTACGACTATTACATTACGTTAACACATTATTACAATGTCTCATAGTTTCTATTTACAACTAGGTTACAATATTATCATAGTTTCTACTTACAACTAGGTTACTCTATTATGACTATAGCTGACTCAGCTATATTCATTCATTAATAGGTTGGTCAGGTCATTGTGCTGTGTTAACGGATCGAATGACCAGCGCAGTGTAGTGGCGTTTATTGTCATTAGATGTTAATGGATCGAATGACCAGCGTAGTGTGGTGGTGTTTGTTGTTATTAAAACATTTCCGTATTGCGTCACACTACATCCTTCCCCAAAAAAAATTATTTTTTTATATTTCTTCAAATGTAAATAAATATTTATCTGTTATACATTGTTTTAAATGGATATTATAATGATTTTCTTATGCTTGTGCGGTTTTACATTTAATTAAGTTGTTGTTGTGCACTTCTTTTAAATTACCTCCTATTATTATAACGCTATTAGGTCCTATTTGTTTTATAATTTTAAATGGACCTTTATATGGTCTTTCTAGTTTTTCTTATTGCCTACTTTTATATATACATAATCATTTACTTTAAAGTTTGCTTTATTAACATTTTTCTGACTTGCTTGTCTTTTGATTTTACTACTTACAAGTAACTCTTTAGCTCTGTTATTAGCGTGATTCAACTTAAGTTTCATCTCGTTTACGTAATCGTCTAGATTATATATTGCTTAATTCTTATTTTCTATTATTTCACATGGTAAAGTGCAAAGTTTTCCGTAGACTAATTCATATGGTGTGTAGAGTGTAGTATTGTGTGGGGTAGTGTTATAAAAGTAAGTGTAATATGGTAAAAGTTCGTCCCAGTTCTCCTGTCCTTGTAACGTCATAAGATATTCGTTTAATACCCGATGGTTCCTTTCAATTGACCCTAAGGTTTCATGATGGAATGGTGTTGAAGTTATCTTGTCTATTCGTAGAATTTTGCAGATGTTTTTTAAAAGTTCGTTACGAAATTCTGTATCTTTGTCTGTTTTGAGTTTCTTAAAACACCAGTACTTTAATATGAATTTTTCTACGATTGCCTTTGCTACCGTTACAGCGTCTTTCGTTTCTAGTGGTATTGCTTCGACAAATTTTGTAAGTTCACATTGTACTGTGAGAATGTACCGGAAATGATTCGATGGTCGCAATGGTCCTACTGTGTCTATGGTTATTGTTTCAAATGAAGTATTCGATGTGTCTGTTATGGCGTACTTTTCTTTTGTGTGTCTTATTGTTTTGGCTTCAGCAAAGTTTTGGCAGTTATTAATGTGACTTTTGACTTGTTTATTCATATTTTTCCATACATATTTTTGCTTTAGTCTCGCTATACATTTTCTTATCCCGCAGTGTCCTCCGTAGAGTGAGTTGTGGTAATCTGTTATTATCCTGTGCATTTCTTCTTTGTTCGTTATTCGTTTTGGTGGTGTGTACACTATAATATCTAAGCAATCTCCTTTTTCTTTGCTTTCTTGCAGCTCATTAAATAATTTCTTAAATTCATGCATCCTTATTGTTTCGAATATCTCACTATTATCTGGTAGCGCTACCTTTTCTATATTTGTATTGCTTGTTTCGAGTTACAGTTTCTTCAAAATCAATTTTAACTCTGATAATGAATTTTCGCTGTACTCTGCAATTATTTCCTTCTCACTGCTCATATCGAGTTTCAGCTTCCTCAAAATCAATTTTAACTCTGATGATGATTTATCGCTGCACTCAGCAGTTTTCTTCATTTTTGCTGCTAATTTATCTTTTTGTTGGGCCCTTTTCTCATTTTTGCTTTCCACCTTTAAAAATCTCAGTTTCCTGAGGTACCTAACGTCTGAAATTGATGTCGCATTCCAAATGTGAAGGTGATCAGTCTTCATGTCTGGAATTAAGGTACTTGCACGGTTGTTCATCAACTCTACATTCTTCTCTCTTGTGTTCTTTTTCATCTGTCTTGTCAGAACATTTATACTGCATTTTGGAATCATTTCTACTAGTTTTTCTGAATCTAACTCTATCCTTGAGAGTGCGTCCGCATTGGTGTTCAATTTGCCTTGTTTGAAAACAATGTCAAAGTTATAATCCATTAAATCAACTCTTATCCTGGTCAGTTTGGAGGATGGGTTTTTATGTGTGAACAAACTTACTAATGGTCTGTGGTCAGTGTAGACTATGAACTGGTGGTGTTGTCAATTTACGCTTCAAGGTTTCAAAGGCTGCTGTGCATTCATCTGTCCAAGTGAACATTTGTTTCTTTTTTAACAGTTGATTTAGGGGTCTAGCTATTTCTGCGAAGTCTTTAATAAATCTCCTATAATAGTTGCAGAATAGTTCTGCTACAAATCGCCTTACTTCGTCAGCGTCCTTAGGCATAGGGTACTTTTTTATTATTTCATATTTGCTCGGGTCAGTGCGGATGCCTTCAGATGTTATGAGGTGACCAAGATACACTACTTCAGGTCGTAGAAAATTACATTTAGCTATGTTCAGTTTTAGGTTATACTGTCGCAACCTCTTTAAGACTTTAATTAGATTTTCATTATGATCCCTCAAGCTTGAGCCAAACACTATTACGTCATCTACATACAGGAATCTTGAGGCTTGTAAGCCACTTAGAGCTATTGACATCATTCTTTGAAAGCTATTGGTAGATATTTTTAGACCAAATGGTAGTCTTTTAAAATGATAATGGCCTTCATTTGTAGAAAATGCGGTCAACGGTCGTGATTTTGGATGTAACGGTATCTGGTGGAACGAGCTAGTCATATCTTAAGTTGAAAAGTATTTCGCTTTTCCGAGTTTGTCTAGTACATCATCTAGCCTAGTGAGTGGGAACTTATCATCTATTACCTTTTTGTTCAATGCTCTAAAGTCAATAACTAATCTCCATTTTGCTTGTCCATTGTTACTTTTCTTTGGCACTATCAACAATGGGGAGTTGTATGGGCTAACAGATGGTTCTATTATGTCGTCTCGCACTAGATTCGATACTTGTTTGTTTATCTCATCCAATTGAGCGTTCGGCAGCCTATAATTTTTTATGTAGACCGGGTTGTTGTCTGTGGTTGATATGTGTTGCTCATAGAAGTTGTTGTTCGTTAAATGTTCTCCTTCAACATGAAATACGTCAGAATACTCTTCACAGATTTTTAAAATCACGTCTGCAGTGGCCTTGTCCAGATTGTTCGTGTTTAATTCATTTTTTATCTTCTCGAATTTATTTCTTTTTGCAGGATATTGTTCTGTAATTTCTTAGTGGCTGTACCCCAATCAAAGCATTTTCTATGGTTATTGCACTTTCCGTAGTGTTCAAAATTTTTACGTGCTTTACACCCTTCGATGGTACTATTGCATTCGCTATGAATATGCCTTTTCGTATTTCGCTTCCAATTATTACACTATCTTGATGGAGTTGTAGTTCTGCCACTTGAATTACTTCTGATCTTGGTGGTATTGTAATTTTACCTAAAGTTTTTGTCTCCATATTCATTGGTATAACTATTTCATCTTCCCCTACATTTATGCTTAATACTAATGTCTCATAGTCTATCTTGCAGTTGTATGCTTGAAAAAAATCACGGCCTAATATACCATTGGTCGATAAATTTACATCATTATCCACAACATGAAATTTATGTTTTATCATACTTCCTCCAATTATAAGATCTAATTCCGATACACCTCTTGAAAATATCGCCTTGTCCGTTATGCCGTTTATTTGGCAGGCGTCATTGTAATTTATGTCTTTTGTGATATTTTTTTTTTTTTTTGTCGGGGTGTGTGAAACTTTCTGCACTGGAGCACTCAGACTCAATACTGGTCCATTGTACTACCTTTTGTGATATTACTTTTGCATATCGAAATGTCTGCACCTGTGTCAACCAAAAATGTATGTGTCCCCGGAGAATTTTTGGTTTTTATGCTAACGAAATTCGTTAGTGAACCATTTATCTTAAGTATCTTCTTCTTTCTGTATTTACATTCTCCCGGATCCCTTGACCGGGGCCAGTTCGGTTTTCCGATCCAGTGTTATTGCTCCCGCGTCTGTTATCATTATTTTTGTTGATGTTATTGTAACGCCCTCTGCCATTGCTGAATCGTCTGCCTCTGTTACTCCAGTGTCCAGAATTTCTATTATTGTTGGCGTAATTCGCGTGTGTTCCTATATACATCACATTATTTGTTTTTGGCTTGGATTCTACCTCACTCGCCAGTTGCACTGCTTCATTAAATTTTGCAACTCTAGACGCTATTATAACCTGTTTGCAATTATCATCTAAACCATTCTTAAATGCATTTAATGCGATTTGGTCATTGCGCGTCACGATTAGACCTCTGTGGGTTTCCCCTTGCTCTGCAATTTGTAATTCATTCAGCTGTGCGATAAGCTTTTCAATTTTTTCTGCAAACAAATTTACGCTCAAGTTTCCTTGATATACTCTGGCTAGTTCATTCTGTATTTTTAGCGTGTTTGTGATTGGTTTATATGCTTTTGTGAGTAATGCTTGTAGTGCCGCTATGTTTTCTGGTTTTATTTCTGCTATTATTCTGTTCTTTACTGTGTCAGCTAGTTTGGTCGCTAGTACAAAGGATATTAGTTTTCTTTTTTCGTCGTTATCAGTCAGAGTTTCATCGTAAAATTTTATCAACCCTAAGAAATTTGATAGTTTCTTTCGGTCTCCATCGAATTCTGGTATGAGCTTTGCAGCTGTTAGTATGTCGAATTTTGCCATGTTTTCAGGCCTGTTATCGAGCGTTGGCAGTTTTGATTTTGGTTTCAATAGATCAAATATTTGTGTTTGTATATGCTCAAAGTATTTTTGTGTTGTTTCTAGGTCGTCAGCGTCGGTTTGGAGTACTACTTTATTCCATATTACACTTATTTCTGCTTTTGTGTTCTGTATGTAGGTGTCTGTATATTCCCTATTCGGACTTTTCTTAAGCTTATGTAAGATATTTATTAATACTTTTAAACTTTTCATTTAAACATTCATTATTCTGATCTTTATTACTTGTTCTCTTTTTTACACTTGCTACTTATGGTCTATAATAGTCATTTATAAGATGCTTAAAATCAGTTGCAATATACCATATAGGATGTGTGTTTGTTCTACTTTCAGTTTTTAAATAAAATATAAAGTAAATTAAATTTTTTTTTTATAAAATTCTATTATTTAAAAAAAAAGGTTTTAAGCTCGCAGAATTGAACTTTTCTGAGCATCCTCCTGCGTGTCCCCTTCCATAACTTTGTCATTTGAAGCACTATGCTGTGAATTTTGTCTCTCGGAGTCATCGCCCCCTCTTCTATCCGTTTGCGAGCTCATCGCACTGCTTTTTTTCTTTTTTTCATTAAACAACTCATCTTATTTTGAACTGTCTTAGGACATCGGAATTTTTCGCTCAATTCTTCGTAGTTTATTGTACATATTGTACTTATTCCACGAAGATGGTAGGATCGCCATGTGGTGAGTGTATGGGGGAGGTGACTACGATTCCCTACTTGTGCCAGTTAAAGCGATGGCAACGCTAAAAACAGAGGCAAATATGCCGCAATGAAAGGAAAGGCAAATGTGCCGAAATAATAATAAGTTGTTGAATTCACTTGACTTTTATGATTGATTTATTTCGATTTCTTACATGCTATTTATACTAAAAATATTCACTACGACTATTACATTACGTTAACACATTATTACAATGTCTCATAGTTTCTATTTACAACTAGGTTACAATATTATCATAGTTTCTACTTACAACTAGGTTACTCTATTATGACTATAGCTGACTCAGCTATATTCATTCATTAAGAGGTTGGTCAGGTCATTGTGCTGTGTTAACGGATCGAATGACCAGCGCAGTGTAGTGGCGTTTATTGTCATTAGATGTTAATGGATCGAATGACCAGCGTAGTGTGGTGGTGTTTGTTGTTATTAAAACATTTCCGTATTGCGTCACACTACATCCTTCCCCAAAAAAAAATTATTTTTTTATATTTCTTCAAATGTAAATAAATATTTATCTGTTATACATTGTTTTAAATGGATATTATAATGATTTTCTTATGCTTGTGCGGTTTTACATTTAATTAAGTTGTTGTTGTGCACTTCTTTTTAATTACCTCCTATTATTATAACGCTATTAGGTCCTATTTGTTTTATAATTTTAAATGGACCTTTATATGGTCTTTCTAGTTTTTTCTTATTGCCTACTTTATTAACATTTTTCTGACTTGCTTGTCTTTTGATTTTACAAGTAACTCTTTAGCTCTGTTATTAGCGTGATTCAACTTAAGTTTCATCTCGTTTACGTAATCGTCTAGATTATATATTGCTTGATTCTTATTTTCTAATATTTCACATGGTAAAGTACAAAGTTTTCCGTAGACTAATTCATATGGTGTGTAGAGTGTAGTATTGTATTGTAAGGAGTAAGTGTAATATGGTAAAAGTTCGTCCCAGTTCTCCTGTCCTTGTAACGTCATAAGATATTCGTTTAATACCCGATGGTTCCTTTCAATTGACCCTAAGGTTTCATGATGGAATGGTGTTGAAGTTATCTTGTCTATTCGTAGAATTTTGCAGATGTTTTTTAAAAGTTCGTTACGAAATTCTGTATCTTTGTCTGTTTTGAGTTTCTTAAAACACCAGTACTTTAATATGAATTTTTCTACGATTGCCTTTGCTACCGTTACAGCGTCTTTCGTTTCTAGTGGTATTGCTTCGACAAATTTTGTAAGTTCACATTGTACTGTGAGAATGTACCTGAAATGATTCGATGGTCGCAATGGTCCTACTGTGTCTATGGTTATTGTTTCAAATGAAGTATTCGATGTGTCTGTTATGGCGTACTTTTCTTTTGTGTGTCTTATTGTTTTGGCTTCAGCAAAGTTTTGGCAGTTATTTATGTGACTTATGACTTGTTTATTCATATTTTTCCATACATATTTTTGCTTTAGTCTCGCTATACATTTTCTTATCCCGCAGTGTCCTCCGTAGAGTGAGTTGTGGTAATCTGTTATTATCCTGTGCATTTCTTCTTTGTTCGTTATTCGTTTTGGTGGTGTGTACACTATAATATCTAAGCAATCTCCTTTTTCTTTGCTTTCTTGCAGCTCATTAAATAATTTCTTAAATTCATGCATCCTTATTATTTCGAATATCTCACTATTATCTGGTAGCGCTACCTTTTCTATATTTGTATTGCTTGTTTCGAGTAACAGTTTCTTCAAAATCAATTTTAACTCTGATAATGAATTTTCGCTGTACTCTGCAATTATTTCCTTCTCACTGCTCATATCGAGTTTCAGCTTCCTCAAAATCAATTTTAACTCTGATGATGATTTATCGCTGCACTCAGCAGTTTTCTTAATTTTTGCTGCTAATTTATCTTTTTGTTGGGCCCTTTTCTCATTTTTGCTTTCCACCTTTAAAAATCTCAGTTTCCTGAGGTACCTAACGTCTGAAATTGATGTCGCATTCCAAATGTGAAGGTGATCAGTCTTCATGTCTGGAATTAAGGTACTTGCACGGTTGTTCATCAACTCTACATTCTTCTCTCTTGTGTTCTTTTTCATCTGACTTGTCAGAACATTTATACTGCATTTTGGAATCATTTCTACTAGTTTCTCTGAATCTAACTCTATCCTTGAGAGTGCGTCCGATTTGGTGTTCATTTTGCCTTGTTTGAAAACAATGTCAAAGTTATAATCCATTAAATCAACTCTTATCCTGGTCAGTTTGGAGGATGGGTTTTTATGTGTGAACAAACTTACTAATGGTCTGTGGTCAGTGTAGACTATGAACTTCCTACCGTAAAGGTATGGTCTGAAGTAATTAATGCCCCAATGGATTGCTAGCAATTCTTTTTTCAATTATGGGCTTGTTCAATTCGTGTTTATTTAGTGACTTGCTTGCGTAAGCTATTCGTTTGTCACTTCCAATTTCACCTTGTGACAGGACAGCTCCAAGTGCAGTATCTGAAGCATCTGCCGTTAAAATGAACGGTTTTGAAAAATCCGGATAGCTGAAAACTGGTGGTGTTGTCAATTTACGCTTCAAGGTTTCAAAGGCTGCTGTGCATTCCTCTGTCCAAGTGAACATTTGTTTCTTTTTTAACAGTTGATTTAGGGGTCCTCCTTGCGGGGTCAGTCACCTTGACGTGTGCACCATCATGGAACGCAAATTCGATAGTGCCGGTGCGGAGGCTTACGGCGTGAAGAGTCATCGGGCTATTCTGGTAAGGGACAGGCCGTCTGATGAGCGTCAACTAAGAACTGACCAGGACTCCACGTCCGCCCCCCTTCCCCCCTTCTCCGCTTTCTCTTTCTCCCCAATTACCCCCTATCCCCTCCCTCAAATCCCTAAGTCCTACTTCCCCAACAAACCCCTAATCTAAAGGTAGCAAGCGCCGAGAGATGCATGGCTAAGAGGGTGCTTAGTCGTTAGTTTGCAAACTTCGGATACCAGGCGACCTCCGATTTTAAGATAGCCTTCCTGTGGTTAGACGGGTAGACCACGGGCGACACAATATCCCGAATACTCGTGGGAATCAAAATTGATCCAAAAAAAAAAAACAAATAGAGAATGATGCCTCTAAGATTGCATCATCAACTAGGGATGTTTTAGAACACCCTGTCTATGACGACACGACATCTGTCAATGGGATAGAGTCTGTAATCATCGACTCTGAAATGGGGGAACTTGAAGAGAACTTGTCTCAACTCAGTGACTCTATTTCACAATCTAGCACCATATGCAACAGCATATTATCGGATGAAAGACATCCCGATACAGAGGACGTAACTAAGACAGTCGGCAATGTGGCACGGACTGAGTCTGAGTACGTCAGATTCACACCATCGGAACAGCGCAGATTTAGGCGCGCGCAGAAGAAGGGGAGCACCATTGAGCAGGCCCGAATCTATGCGAAACAAACGATGGTCAACAAGGGTCCCGAGGTGAAGCGAACGCGATCGGAGGATAATACTCCGCCTCAATCCGAAGCGAAGCGAAGTCGCACTGGGAAGACAACCGTCGACAAAGTCTCGTATAGCAATATAACGAGCTATGTCAGACTGGGGGTTGTACCAGTGGACATCGATCGTAATCCTCTCTCCAACGAACAAATGGGTTTGATACAAGAGAGGATTATGGACAGCCGGATGGCTTATGATAGTATGTGCGGACGCCATTACTGCAAAGTGGATGGAGACAAACTTCGCGAAGCTTAAGGAGAAATGCGGGTTAGAGGTGATGCTTGTGGGAGAGGAAAATTTTAAAAACCACATGTCATCAGAGGGTTCTTCCCGCAGAGTACCGGGGTAGCTAGCGAAAGGATCCTGGCTTTATTAGATGGCCAAAACAGAGAACTAAACACGAGAACGTGGAGAGTTCTGCAAAGATCGGATGAGAGAGACATCGCTCATATGGTCTTTCCAATCAATGACAGCTCCATGAGGAGACTTGTGGAGCTAAAGGGGATGGTCTCGTTCCGATTTGGACAGACCAAACTCGTATTAAAAAGTGCTGATAAGACGGCCAAACAGGGCCTGAAAGATTCTCAAAAGCACATCACCAAAGCTCACGGCAGCACCGTAACTGATCCAATTGGGACCAGTACCTGCACTGCCGCGAAGCCAGCAGCTTCCAGCACGGCAACACCAGTGCTAGAAAGAGAAGCCACAAGCGCAAGACCAAGCGCAGCCGAAAAGGCCAATAGTGCGCACAGCACCGCCAAAGAAAGCCAACAACGGTTCAGGCCTAAACTAGGTATGGATCGTAAGAAGGCATGGGCGCAAGACGGACACAAAAACAAAAGTCCGAGAGGTAGACAAAGTGGTCTCCCTCAACAGGGTGTCGTACGAAGGAGAGGTGACAATAAGCCTAACAGAGTACGTAACCCTGAATTCGCACGGAAATAATGACATCTCGTCTAAGAGTTCTGCAGGCTAACCTGCACAGGGCTATGGGTGCCTCGGACACCTTTAGCCAGCGATGTGCCGAAGGGAACATCGCTATTGGTCTAATCCAGGAACCATGGGCAAACAATGGTAAGATATCTGGATTAAACTGTAAAAATAGAGAGATCATTTTCGCCAAAGGTCCTTTCAGACCACGGGCGGCCATTTCTATTAAGAAAGATATAAAATTTTCTCTCATTCCAGGTTTCACAACTAGGGACCTGGTGGCAGTTCTAATAGAACGCCACAAAGGCCGACAGCTACACAAATTTGTGTGTGCATCGGCGTACTTTGCTGGAGACACTGATGTAGTTCCTCCCCTACCAGTACAGGAACTTGTCCGGTACTGTGAGGGCCAAAAAGTACACATCATAATCGGCTGCGATGCAAACGCACTTAACACGATTTGGGGCAGCCGAGATACTAACAATAGAGGTGAGTCGTTATTAGAATTTTTATATAGCAACAACCTCGTTTTTCTAAACAAGAGAAATAGTCCCACTTTTAGAAATTCTATAAGAGAAGAGGTCCTAGACCTTACTATCTCATCTCCTTTTATGAAAGATATCATAAAGGGGTGGCATGTGTCTGGCGAGGCATCTCTATCGGATCATATGCACATCCGATTCGAGATAAGATGCAATGCCGAACACGCGTCAGTCCGTTATGACAACAGACTGACTAATTGGAGAACTTACCGCGAAAATCTAGCGGTCAGATCTGACATGCTGCCAGAAGCACCATCAACAACAAATGATGCAGATGCTGCGCAATGTCAAATAAATGATATTATTTTTGCCTCATTCAAAAGTAGTTGCAAGGTTAAAAGAACCGTGGTTAAAAGGTGCGTACCGTGGTGGAATGATAACCTTGAGTCTATTCGAATGAGAGTGAGAAAGCTTTTTAACAAAGCCAAACGCACCGGCACATGGGAACAATATAAATCCATGCTGACCATATACAACTTAGAGTTGCGCAGATCCAAAAGAGCCTCATGGCGTGCAAACTGTGAGAAGATCGAAAAACTTCCAGAGGTGGCACGCCTCCAAAGGGCTCTGTCAAAGGATCAAGCAAAAGCATGAAAACTTTGCTTCAGGCTCACTTCCCAGGGTCTCACACGATGGTCATTAGAGATGACCATATAGCGGAGGTCTCAATTCCAAGAAACCTCAGCAGAATTAATAGTTTATCCGGAACACTTTTTACTCCGGATAAGGTTAAACGGGCAATTAACTCATTTAAACCATTCAAGGCATCAGGAACAGACGGTATTTTTCCAGCCCTCATTCAAAATGGAATAGAATTTTTATTACCATCCATGATTGCCTTATTTAGGTTCAGCTTCAACTGGGGGTATATACCAGTTACCTGGAGGGAGGTAAACGTAGTATTTATACCCAAACCGGGAAACAAGCCGAGCCAATTACCTAAATCATATCGTCCGATAAGCTTGACATCGTTTTTCCTGAAAACAATGGAAAGGATTATTGACGTCCACATTAGAGAATGCATATCAAAAAGCATGCCTCTGCACCCTCACCAATATGCGTACCAAAAGGGTAAATTCACGGAAGGCGCTCTGTTAAGACTAACTACAGAGATAAAAAACGCCTACCGTTGTAAAGAGATCGCACTTTGTGCCTTTCTGGACATAGAGGGTGCGTTTGACAATACTGGATATGAATCCATATCAAATGTTTTGTACCATAGAAACATAGACAAACCAACTATTAAATGGATCAAAGCGATGCTGGAAAGTCGCAAAATAACTGCCTCGTCAGGAACGACCTCAGTATCAGTAACAGCCGTAAGGGGCTGCCCACAAGGGGGAGTACTTTCACCCCTTTTGTGGTCATTGGTCATCGATGACCTGCTACACAAGATGGGCAATTTGGGCTACACTACAATTGGGTACGCCGATGATGTTGTCATCATAGTCAGGGGCAAAGACTCAATTGGAGTCGCATCAAAAATGAAAAATGCTCTAAAGACAGCCATAGACTGGTGCATCAAGGAAAATCTTTCCATAAATCCCAGTAAAGCCGTCATCGTTCCTTTCACTAAAAGGAGGAAATTAGACCTAGGCCTAATCACAATAAACGACACGGTCGTAGAGTACTCCGACGAAGTCAAGTATCTTGGAGTAATCCTAGACAAGAGACTTAACTGGAACTCTCACATAAATAACAAAATCACTAAAGCTAATAGAGCTTTATGGGCCTGTCGTCGCACATATGGCAGAACCTGGGGAATATCTCCAAAGATCGTCCACTGGATCCACACAGTGATGATAAGACCCATTATAACATACGCCTCCATAGTATGGTGGACAAAATCCACACAAAAGGTCGCAATAGAGAAGCTCAAAAAGGTACAACGGCTTGCGTGCCTTGGTATCTCCGGAGCCATGCGAACCTGTCCAACAGCTGCCATAGAGGCAATAACAGGAATCACACCTCTCCACATATACATTCAAAAAGTGGCGATCCGCAGTGCAATAAGTCTAATACAGTTAAACGAGATAAGTCTTAATGATCACCCGGATCTAAAGACCCTTCTCGATGAACTACCAGAACTTAACATGAACTGCGCAGTCACAGACCGCATTCAAAAAACACTATGCTTCAACAAACGGTTCTCCACGGAGATCCCCAAGAGATCTTTTTCAGGGAGCAAATGAGCCCCGAGGACATAAAGAACTCTTCTACTGGTAAAATTGTCCGCCTTACACGGAAAGTGGAAATTCTACTAGTTTAAACTTTTCTGGCCCATACGGTACAAAAGATCTTTTAGGTCGAAGTACCCCCCCTTATAAATCGCCTTGGCAAGCCAGAAATTAAAAAAAAAAAAAAAAAAAAAAAAAAAAAGGGGTCTAGCTAATTCTGCGAAGTCTTTAATAAATCTCCTATAATAGTTGCAGAATGCTACAAATCGCCTTACTTCGTCAGCGTCCTTAGGCATAGGGTACTTTTTTATTATTTCATATTTGCTCGGGTCAGTGCGGATGCCTTCAGATGTTATGAGGTGACCAAGATACACTACTTCAGGTCGTAGAAAATTACATTTAGCTATGTTCAGTTTTAGGTTATACTGTCGCAACCTCTTTAAGACTTTAATTAGATTTTCATTATGCTCCCTCAAGCTTGAGCCAAACACTATTACGTCATCTACATACAGGAATCTTGAGGCTTGTAAGCCACTTAGAGCTATTGACATCATTCTTTGAAAGCTATTGGTAGATATTTTTAGACCAAATGGTAGTCTTTTAAAATGATAATGGCCTTCATTTGTAGAAAATGCGGTCAACGGTCGTGATTTTGGATGTAACGGTATCTGGTGGAACGAGCTAGTCATATCTTAAGTTGAAAAGTATTTCGCTTTTCCGAGTTTGTCTAGTACATCATCTAGCCTAGTGAATGGGAACTTATCATCTATTACCTTTTTGTTCAATGCTCTAAAGTCAATAACTAATCTCCATTTTGCTTGTCCATTGTTACTTTTCTTTGGCACTATCAACAATGGGGAGTTGTATGGGCTAACAGATGGTTCTATTATGTCGTCTCGCACTAGATTCGATACTTGTTTGTTTATCTCATCCAATTGAGCGTTCGGCAGCCTATAATTTTTTATGTAGACCGGGTTGTTGTCTGTGGTTGATATGTGTTGCTCATAGAAGTTGTTGTTCGTTAAATGTTCTCCTTCAACATGAAATACGTCAGAATACTCTTCACAGATTTTTAAAATCACGTCTGCAGTGGCCTTGTCCAGATTGTTCGTGTTTAATTCATTTTTTATCTTCTCGAATTTATTTCTTTTTGCAGGATATTGTTCTGTAATTTCTTAGTGGCTGTACCCCAATCAAAGCATTTTCTATGGTTATTGCACTTTCCGTAGTGTTCAAAATTTGTACGTGCTTTACACCCTTCGATGGTACTATTGCATTCGCTATGAATATGCCTTTTCGTATTTCGCTTCCAATTATTACACTATCTTGATGGAGTTGTAGTTCTGCCACTTGAATTACTTCTGATCTTGGTGGTATTGTAATTTTACCTAAAGTTTTTGTCTCCATATTCATTGGTATAACTATTTCATCTTCCCCTACATTTATGCTTAATACTAATGTCTCATAGTCTATCTTGCAGTTGTATGCTTGAAAAAAATCACGGCCTAATATACCATTGGTCGATAAATTTACATCATTATCCACAACATGAAATTTATGTTTTATCATACTTCCTCCAATTATAAGATCTAATTCCGATACACCTCTTGAAAATATCGCCTTGTCCGTTATGCCGTTTATTTGGCAGGCGTCATTGTAATTTATGTCTTTTGTGATATTTTTTTTTTTTTTTTGTCGGGGTGTGTGAAACTTTCTGCACTGGAGCACTCAGACTCAATACTGGTCCATTGTACTACCTTTTGTGATATTACTTTTGCATATCGAAATGTCTGCACCTGTGTCAACCAAAAATGTATGTGTCCCCGGAGAATTTTTGGTTTTTATGCTAACGAAATTCGTTAGTGAACCATTTATCTTAAGTATCTTCTTCTTTCTGTATTTACATTCTCCCGGATCCCTTGACCGGGGCCAGTTCGGTTTTCCGATCCAGTGTTATTGCTCCCGCGTCTGTTATCATTATTTTTGTTGATGTTATTGTAACGCCCTCTGCCATTGCTGAATCGTCTGCCTCTGTTACTCCAGTGTCCAGAATTTCTATTATTGTTGGCGTAATTCGCGTGTGTTCCTATATACATCACATTATTTGTTTTTGGCTTGGATTCTACCTCACTCGCCAGTTGCACTGCTTCATTAAATTTTGCAACTCTAGACGCTATTATAACCTGTTTGCAATTATCATCTAAACCATTCTTAAATGCATTTAATGCGATTTGGTCATTGCGCGTCACGATTAGACCTCTGTGGGTTTCCCCTTGCTCTGCAATTTGTAATTCATTCAGCTGTGCGATAAGCTTTTAAATTTTTTCTGCAAACAAATTTACGCTCAAGTTTCCTTGATATACTCTGGCTAGTTCATTCTGTATTTTTAGCGTGTTTGTGATTGGTTTATATGCTTTTGTGAGTAATGCTTGTAGTGCCGCTATGTTTTCTGGTTTTATTTCTGCTATTATTCTGTTCTTTACTGTGTCAGCTAGTTTGGTCGCTAGTACAAAGGATATTAGTTTTCTTTTTTCGTCGTTATCAGTCAGAGTTTCATCGTAAAATTTTATCAACCCTAAGAAGTTTGATAGTTTCTTTCGGTCTCCATCGAATTCTGGTATGAGCTTTGCAGCTGTTAGTATGTCGAATTTTGCCATGTTTTCAGGCCTGTTATCGAGCGTTGGCAGTTTTGATTTTGGTTTCAATAGATCAAATATTTGTGTTTGTATATGCTCAAAGTATTTTTGTGTTGTTTCTAGGTCGTCAGCGTCGGTTTGGAGTACTACTTTATTCCATATTACACTTATTTCTGCTTTTGTGTTCTGTATGTAGGTGTCTGTGTATTCCCTATTCGGACTTTTCTTAAGCTTATGTAAGATATTTATTAATAATTTTAAACTTTTCATTTAAACATTCATTATTCTGATCTTTATTACTTGTTCTCTTTTTTACACTTGCTACTTATGGTCTATAATAGTCATTTATAAGATGCTTAAAATCAGTTGCAATATACCATATAGGATGTGTGTTTGTTCTACTTTCAGTTTTTAAATAAAATATAAAGTAAATTAAATTTTTTTTTTTATAAAATTCTATTATTTAAAAAAAAAGGTTTTAAGCTCGCAGAATTGAACTTTTCTGAGCATCCTCCTGCGTGTCCCATACTTTGTCATTTGAAGCACTATGCTGTGAATTTTGTCTCTCGGAGTCATCGCCCCCTCTTCTATCCGTTTGCGAGCTCATCGCACTGCTTTTTTTCTTTTTTTCATTAAACAACTCATCTTATTTTGAACTGTCTTAGGACATCGGAATTTTTCGCTCAATTCTTCGTAGTTTATTGTACATATTGTACTTATTCCACGAAGATGGTAGGATCGCCATGTGGTGAGTGTATGGGGGAGGTGACTACAATTCCCTACTTGTGCCAGTTAAAGCGATGGCAACGCTAAAAACAGAGGCAAATATGCCGCAATGAAAGGAAAGGCAAATGTGCCGAAATAATAATAAGTTGTTGAATTCACTTGACTTTTATGATTGATTTATTTCGATTTCTTACATGCTATTTATACTAAAAATATTCACTACGACTATTACATTACGTTAACACATTATTACAATGTCTCATAGTTTCTATTTACAACTAGGTTACAATATTATCATAGTTTCTACTTACAACTAGGTTACTCTATGATGACTATAGCTGACTCAGCTATATTCATTCATTAAGAGGTTGGTCAGGTCATTGTGCTGTGTTAACGGATCGAATGACCAGCGCAGTGTAGTGGCGTTTATTGTCATTAGATGTTAATGGATCGAATGACCAGCGTAGTGTGGTGGTGTTTGTTGTTATTAAAACATTTCCGTATTGCGTCACACTACAATGTCAAAGAACGTAGAACTAAAGGAACATTACTCGGAGTTTGTAAGGGAGTACTTATTATTGGGGCATATGTCGCTAATCGAGCACGTAAACCTTAACGAGCCCCACTACTATATGCCACATCATTGCGTTATCAGGCCTGAAAGGTCATCGACAAAATTGCGTGTAGTTTTTGACGCATCGTGTCAGACTTCGTCTTCCATGTCATTGAACAATTTGCTGATGGTTGGACCAACCATACAGGAGGAACTATACTCCATAGTATTGCGGTTTCGAAGTCACCAATATGCATTAATGGGCGATATACAAAAAATGTATCGTCAGATCGAAGTTGATAGTGAAGATCGGAAGTTCCAATTAATACTTTGGAGAAGTAACTCCTATGAAAGGCTACAAACGTATTGCCTTAATACTGTCACTTATGGAACTGCTTGTGCACCGTTTCTGGCAACTCTATGCTTGCAGGAAATTGGTATACGGAACAAGAATAACCCAGCAAGTCAAGTCATCTTGCATGACTTCTACGTTGACGATCTCATCACTGGTGCTAATTCAATAGACGAGCTTCAAAAATTGCTGCGTGTAGTAACTGCACTGTTAAAATGTACCCATTTTGAGCTTCACAAGTGGCACTCTAACGTCCAGTTAACCCCGTCAACCAAAACACTACTGTTGAATTCAAAGGCGGCGACACTACTGAAACAACCAAAACATTAGGAATTGAATGGAATCCTAGGGCGGATGTATTTAAGTATGTCTACAAAGACTCATTTAAATCGAACAAATTGACAAAACGCACAGTACTCTCCTCGTCAAGCAGGCTATTTGATCCACTAGGTTTAATTGGACCAATCGTCGTAAAGGCAAAGCTTTTCCTTAAAGCATTATGGATGGAAAAGTTAGAGTGGGATGATCCATTGCCGAACAATCTAGCGTCCTTGTGGAGGGAGTACATTGCAGATCTCAAAAACATAAACTTCATTAGTATTCCACGTTTCGTGTTTCAACCTAAAACGAAAAACATTCAAATACATGGGTTTTCGGATGCGTCGATAAAGGCGTACGGGTGTTGTCTGTACGCTAGGTGTGTGGATGAATTTGATTGCGTGTCAGTGAGGCTCTTAACCGGAAAATCGAGGGTCGCACCCTCAAAAACGTTGTCGTTGTCTCGTTTGGAATTGTGTGGGGCACATTTGCTGGCAAAATTGTGCCTGAAAGTAAAGGCGGCCCTAAAAATGGAATTTCAGGAAATCTAATTTTGGGTGGACTCAGAAATCGTTTCATATTGGCTAACGTCACCCTCAAATGCTTGGGAAACATTCGTCGCCAATAGGGTCAGTGACATCAAATCATCGACACCAAAAAACATTCAATGGAGACATGTGAGATCTGAGAGTAACCCAGCCGATCTTATATCTAGAGGAAGCCGAGTAGAAGACCTCTGGAAATCAATGTGGTTCCATGGGCCAGATTTCCTCAAAACACGTCGTGCAGAGTGGCATGCAAACACTAAATTTGACCATCGCAGGTTGGATAGCTGTCTGCTCGAAGAAAGAAGGAGGAAAAGCGTGTTTGTGTGCTCCGTTCTGGAGAAATCGTTTGTCGAGGAGCTGTACAAGCACAATTTGTCCACCACCGTTCGAATAGTAGCCTATATGCTCCGGTATATTCGAATCCGGAGAGGAGAAAGGGGATTAAACCAAACGCCGCTAACAGCAAGGGACCTGGATGATGCGTTAACAAGGATTGTTTGGTGTATTCAGCAGGAGAGCTTTGCGAACGAGATTTCAGAAATAAGCGAGAAGAAGGCAAATGTTTTCTCTTCTATCCTGGCGAGATTATCTCCTTTCTTAGACGTCAAGAATGGAATATCATTGCTGCGCGTTGGAGGTCGCATAAGAAGGGCAACGATGGAATACGATGCCAAATTTCCAATTTTGCTACCGGGGGAGAATCAGTTCGTGAAAGCATATCTTCGGCATTTTCACCTAAAAAATTACCACGCTGGACCTCAAGCTTTGTTAAATTTTACTTGGGATCGATTTTGGATCATAACTGGTAGGAATGCAGCTAGGAGTATTGTAAAGGCTTGCATTCATTGTCAGAGGTATAGGCCCAAATTGATGCAGCAAATCATGGGAAATTTGCCCAAAAATCGGGTGACGCAGAATAGACCATTTAAGATATGTGGGGTGGACTTTTGCGGACCCATATCAACCTCATGGAAAATTAGAGGAAAACAGCCATACAAATCATATATTGCCGTCTTTGTGTGTTTTTCAACCAAGGCTGTTCACTTGGAATTAGTGTCCGATTTGAGTTCGGACGCATTCATTGCGTCTCTAAAGCTATTGATAGGTCGTAGGGGTTGTCCTTCCAAAATACACTGCGATAATGCGACGAATTTCGTAGGCGCAAAAACCAAACTTAATGAATTTCGAAAAACATTTTTTAAACAAAATATTAATGAAAAAATAATTGAGTTCGTTGCAGAAAAGGGCATCGAGTTCCAGTTTATACCTCCTCGTGCATCACACTTCGGTGGTATCTGCGAGGCGGCAGTAAAATCGGCGAAGACAGTACTAACGAAGACATTTGGAGCGGCACTCTTAACATTTGAGGAGCTATCTACAGCACTGGCGGAAGTCGAAGGAATTCTAAACTCACGTCCCATTACTCCCGTCAGCTCGGATCCAGCAGATCCTGAAGCGCTGCCTCCAGGGCACTTTCTGATCGGATCTCCAATCAACTCATTCCCTGAACCTGATTTATGCTCTAGTAAAGTTTCTTATCTCAACAGGTGGCAGAGAATCACTGCATTAAACCAGCACTTTCGGAAAAGGTGGTCCTTGGAGTACATACACAATCTTCAACAGAAATCCAGGTGGTGGTCGCATCAGCCCAATATACAAGAAGGAAGTCTAGTCGTTATGCAAGATGAGAACATGCCGCCTTATAAGTGGGCCTTAGCAAGGGTAGAACGAGTAATAAAGGGTGACGATAACAACGTCGTCGTCGATCTCAAAACTGCAAATGGAAAATTCAGGCGTCCTATCGCCAAAATTGCAGCACTCGACGTCAATTGATAGCAGAGCCAATCAAGGGGCCCGGAATGTTCAGTCATGAATTCAAACTTTCCCGCCACCTTTCTTTTTCTTCGTTAAACAATTCAAAATGTGGTGTTCCTATTCTCCCCACAATCACATACAAATTCACCACATCCAAAACTATCCCTTCCTTATACCATCAACCGAAATGAAGAATCATTAAATTGTAACAATTGTAAGCGAAGACATCGTCTTAAAGAAATAAAGTGAACTTATAACGTTGTACAAAAAGTAGTTTGCGTTTTTATTTAACTAAACCAAAGAGTTTAACAGAAACTCTTTGTCTTTTCTTCTCTGGTGCTTGCTCTTTTCTTGGTGCTATTTCCCTCGGTTCTTGCTAGTTTTCTTGGTGCAATTTCCCTCGGGTTTAAGGTACAGAATTCACGCTCACAACTCTGGACGTTCGGAAGAATAAATCCCCGAAAACTTGTGTATTTGTATTTGAATATTCGTATTGTTATAATGGTAATACAATAAATACATAAAAAATAAAAGTAATGAATACTATAATTATAAATAAAACTTTAACTCTTTTATTATATACATAAATTTTTTATATATAAAAAAGGAAACCCAAATCCCAGAGCACTCACACTCGATAACGGTCAATTGTATTACCAGGCAGAAATCCTCTTGTTGGTGTAGAGGTTGGAGAAAATAAGATGTCATTCGTTTCTCTCTATTAATGGATGGGGTATGTTGTTGTGCCCCATAGGGATTGAACCTGCACCGCACGGGTCACAAACACTTCCCTCTACATCGTCGCCGAATCCACTTAACATACATACATTTCTTATTTAAATACTTCTTTTGGATGGCTTGATATCCTTGTTGATTTTTTTGATGCCAAACATAACTAGTCCACTTAACAGAAATTGAATAATCGTTTCTTTGTGGCCAGCTGTTACGCAGTTAATTACTAAATTCCTGGTTCATAATTTCACATATTAATTCTCTTGCCTGGCTGGCTTTTCGGTGCAGACTATGTGCTGAAACTCTGGTACTGGCTGGGATGAAGAATGGCAGTATTCTTGGCTGACTGTTTATAGTATCTCTTCATACGTAGTGTACGGTGGTCATCTGAGGACTGATCCTGAATTACTTTCGAATAGCATTTGCTGTGACTAGTCTACATGAGAAAATAAACCCTGCTGTTAATATTACCTTTGTTGACTAAAAACCACTGAGTGATCCCTTACTCTCCCTGAACAACCCCAAAAACCCCTGAGTGAATGACGAGGTGCCTTGCCCTTGTAACGCAGCTGACTTGCGTTCAAGCTTTTCCACGACAATGCCGAGCTACAAAACGGCAAGCCGTGAACGCATCGAAGGGTTGTTGATTGGGAGTTTGTACTCCGGCGACTACGAGAAAGTCTTGGCGGCCTTAACGGATCGCTGCGACGACTCCAAACTCCTGTCCGAAATCCATTTCTCCCGCTTCATGAACATGCGGCCTGCTCACCAGCAGACGTCCAAATCCCTGATGTCAATTAACGACACCGTGCGGGAGTCGTTACGAGTTCTAAGGGTGATGCATCTGCCCGTGGACCATTGGAATGCCATCACCGTCCCGACCATAATGTCCAAATTACCGAGCCCCACCCAACATTCATGGTGCTTGCAGTGCAAATCAAAGGAAATCCCTAAGCTGGCTGAACTCATCGCTCACTTGCAGCTGGCAATGGAGTTTGCCCGAACGCCTGAGCGAGGTGAGCGGTCCAGCCGTCAGCATCCCAGGAACCAACCGCCCTACCGGGCAAACGTAGCAACCACCAGAGAGCGTCGATGCCCCCACTGTCAGAACCTGCACCGCATAACTAGATGTCCCACTTTGCTGTCCATAAACATCGTGTCGTGAGGTTGTGTGGAGTATGCTTCAACTGCCTGCGCCTGGGACATAGCCCTCAACAGTGCTCATCGGGGTTGTGCCGGAACTGTGGAAAGAAGCACAACACTCTCCTGGGCCGGGATTCCCGTATCCAACCAGCGGCTGGACTCGCCCCCCTCGGCGCCATTAATCGCGAGGAATACTGGGCAGAGCGCCAGTAATCAGGCCGACCAACGACGTGGCAGCAAGCACTCCGGACGGTTGGTCCTCCAGTTTGACTCCGTAAACCAAAGATCATCTCATGTCTCACCCAAAAGCACGCTGTTAGCTATTGCACTTTTGTGAGCAAGGAGTGACATGACACAGCGCTTGACACGGATTCTTTGCGATCCTGGGTCGCAAGTAAGGTTCGTAACAGACTCATTTGCTAGTTATTTGTCCCTTAACAGAGAAAGCTTGGAGGTGAAAGTTGAAGGTATTGGCGCACTAGCCCGTACCGGGACCTGGGTCCGAATTCGTGCTCCCGTTTCGTCCATATGCTATGGGCCTCAGGCATCACTTGGGATGCCATTGCAGGAGATCTTAAGTGAAGACTGGCGGAGATTTCGTGGTAGCCTGGAAACCAACAACCATATTCGGGTTATTTGCTGTTTCGGCATGTCACCTCGCGCAGTAACTTCATTGTGTGGATTTTAGGATGCCAGCTCCAAAGCATATGCAGCTGTCATCTACGCCCGAACTGTCGATGCGGACAACCACGTCCGTGTGTACTATTGGGCTACCATACACAAAATGCAGCCGACGTGCTCACCATCCCATCCATTGTTTCGACTACCCCAGCGGTGCGACAGAACGTCAAGCAACGGGGCCACTTGCAGGGTTTACCATTAGCCCTAGTCCGGCTTTGTTGAGGGTGCAGTCATCGACGGGAGAGGCCATGAGCCGCACGCCCAACGCACCCGTCTTGACTGTGTCATATTTGGTAAGGCGACAACAAACTCAGCTGCCTGCCAGTTGTAGCAGACACTCAGCGCTCATCTTGGAAAGGATGACTGGAAGACCTTGTTCGCAAATTTTGAATGCTCGAGGAGGTTCGAGATTTGGAGGCCATTACGTGGTTCAGATACCTTTTCCCCGTGAAGCCCCCCGACTAGGCGATTCGTTGTCGAGCGCATTCCGCCAATTGGAGCGGCGCCTAGCCCGCAATACAGAGCTTTAAGGTAAGTTCGTCGATTTATTTGCTAGTCCTTCAACCTTGGACACATGGAGCGTGCCCGAAACTGAGAAGTTTCGAGTGGTATTCAACGCCTCCGCCAGAACCATCAGTGGGGTCCCACTGAACGACACTCACCTACTTGGACTTACCATCTAGGATACCTTGGTTTACATCATTTCCGTTTACGCCGCTTTTCAGTTACCCTCATTGCGGACGTAGTAGATGCTCCGGCAGGTGTTGGTTGCAGCAGAACATCGAGATTTCCAACGCATTCTCTGGCGGGTCTTTCGATTCACAACCGTGATATATGGAATGGCCCTGCAGCACGCTATACGTGCTCTTCATCAATGCGCCCGTGACGCACTTAATACAGGATACGGTGCGAACATCAGCAGCCCAACAGGCAATCGAAAGGGCCTTCTACGTTGATGATTTAGTGACCAGTTGCAGCAGTCAGTCATAAGCCCTTACCTTGGCAGGGTAATAGGGTGACTCAAACTACGCATAGTTAATTAAATCTTTGAGTTATGATGTTTGTTTATCTACTCCTCCACTGACTGGGTCCCTACCAAACGGCGACTCCTCAGTGAGGTGGCGCAGCTGTTCGATCCAACCGGGTAAGTTGGCCCGGTTGTCATCAGTGGGAACATTTTCGTCCAGATGCTATGGGCCTCAGGCATCACTTGGGATGCCATTGCCGGAGATCTTAAGTGAAGACTGGCGGAGATTTCGTGGTAGCCTGGAAACCAACAACCATATTCGGGTTATTTGCTGTTTCGGCATGTCACCTCGCGCAGTAACTTCATTGTGTGGATTTTAGGATGCCAGCTCCAAAGCATATGCAGCTGTCATCTACGCCCGAACTGTCGATGCGGACAACCACGTCCGTGTGTACTATTGGGCTACCATACACAAAATGCAGCCGACTGTGCCAGTTGCCGCATCCGGGCAGAGGAACTGGTCAAACATCCGCTATGGTGGGAGGGCCCGACGTGGCTCACTAATCTAGTCGACTAGTCGACTCCTCTTATTGAACCCGTTCCTGGGCGCAACTGTATCATCCGAGTCTGTTGGCGGCTAGCGAACTCCGGACTTCCCCAAGACCAACGCTTTCCAATCGTCTTACCATGGTCCGGCGCATTGGTGACACTTCCAATTGCTGATGCACATCAGACAACTCTTTATGGTGGCACCCAATTCCTGCTCCCAACTCTAAGGCGACAATATTGGATCTTGTATGGCCGCCAAGCAGTTCGAAGCTATCTATACAAGCGCGTGGTCTGTCGACGACATCGTGGCAACGTCATCAAGCAGCAGATGACCTCACTACCTAGCCCCAGACTCACTTCTGCCAATTTATTAGCAGGCGAAGCCCGTGACAACGGCATCGCCTTCGTCGGAGCCAACCGCCATCTGAAAGAGGACTTGGCACGTTTTCATGCCTAACATACTAGCACACGGCGGCACAAACTGGCATTTCAACGTTCCCCCATCAAGAAGGCTTTGGGAGGCTGCAGTCATATCAGCCAAACATCATCTGATCCGCCTCATAGGCACAAAATCACTATGGTTCCATCAATTGCACACGCTGCCACTCGTATCGAAGCATGCCTCAACTCCCGGCCGCTATTACCACTGCCTTACGATCCAGATGACAAACTGTTGCTGACGCCCGGTGACTTCATAACCGCAGCACCACTTATCGCAGTGCCTTCAGTCGGAAGCAATTTTAATGGTTGCGGAAGGTCCACCAGGACTTTTGAACTCGTTTGGGTGACGCGTATCTGACCACCGTGCAGACCCGTAACAAATGGGAGCTCATTACAGACGGGCGATAAAGTCATCGTCCGCTATGAGAATCTACCTCTCACCCACTGGCGCCTTGTTCGGGTGTTGGAGGGGCATCCGGGCGCGTATTTCCTTTTCCGTGTTCAAGAGGAGGCAGTACAGGATTAAAACGCGCACGGGTTTGTTACTCTGATTTCTTCCCAAACTCGTGTTGATAAGAAGAAAGGTGTGACTAGAAAATATGATTGTAAGGCAAATATAGGAATCAAATTTTTAAAAGTAACTAAAAGCACGATAAAAAATTCACCATTATTGAAACGGGGATTGAATGTCTAATAGAGGTTAACTACAATCATTCACATCGCGTCAATGTTGCACAAGCGTTGAGCCTACTGCGTTGTTCGGAAGAAACTATAAGGCAATTCGAATCGTATTTTGAAGGTGGGATGACAGCTGCAGCAGCAAAATCGTATCACGAAATGGCTATCTTTGAAGAATACGAGAATAACGCTTACATCACTTTGTCTAATGCACAAAAAAATCCACTTGACCGTCAAGTTACTTATCTGTATGAACAATGGCGTCGTCGGACCTACGGGACGCGAGCAATCGGTGATATAATCGACGTTTTAAAACGAAAGAAAATTGAGTTGTCTAAGATAAATGTAGAGATTTTTGTCAAGGAGGAACCAACTGTGTGCGTCATAATAACACCTATTATGAAACGAGTGTTCATGGCTGGCTTGGCTGATGAAATGGTTTTTATTGATACCAGTGGATCCTGTGATCAAACAAATGCCTGTGTAACATTTATATTTATTGCAACGAAAATTGGTGCTTTACCTATTGTTGTTATTTTGCACACAAGCCAATCTCAAGAAAATTATAAAAATTCTTTTCAATCTGCAAAAGATTATTTAGAGAAGTCTTGCCACAAGTTTTTCAGCCAAAAATTGTTATGACTGATGACAGCAGCGCAGAAAGAAATGCCTTACGAGCAGTACTTCCAAACAGTAGATTACTTCTTTGCATATTTCATCTAAATCAAGCTCTTTGGCGTTGGTTGTGGCAAAGTGAACTTGATGTTAATAAAGAAGATCGGCAACCAGTTATGAAGAAATTTCGTACTGTATTGTATGCCAATACAATGCAAGGAGCAGCCAAACTGACCCTATTACACAAGATGAGGTACCAGATACATTTGAACTTCCAATAAATCGAGCAGAGAGCAGTATAACTACTAACAATGTATGTTTTGGCAATGCTGTTCAAAATATTAAAGCCCAGTGGCAAAGAATTACCGATGTCTTGGAAAAGAATTCAAATTCAGCACATACAAAAATTCTTACTAAGTTTGGAAGTGATTTGTCGAAGCTTCAAACTCCATCAAGTATCATATCATTTATTGCTGAAAAAAATGCCAGGCGAAGATCTTGAAAAATTCAAGTACAACCTACATCAATCGCTCGCCGAAAAGAAAGAGGTCTGCCATGCAGTGGAAGGATTCAGTCAGGACGACCAGCCAAGTTTGAAACTGTGAAACGAAAACGTGTTTACAATATTGCAACCAATAATACCATAATGATGGTAATGAACCCCCTGCTAAAAAACATTGACTTGACAAAAATGCATTGTAAAAGTAATTTACCAATGTACCTTAATTTGCGCATACATATTTTAATGACAATGTACTAGCATTTATTTATTTATTTTTGGCCTTATGTCGTAATAAACGTGTAATTTTGAAGTTTCCTGTGAAGTTTTGTTTTGTTACATAAATAAATTAATTTTCAAAAAAAATACAGCAGTTGATGTCGCTTTTTCTAAACCTGAGCTAATAAGGCGTTGTTTTTCTTCTCCATCCATCATACTTATAAACAAAAAATGCCTTATAACAAACACGGATTTGTGGTGGTCATTCAAGGCGCATGGTAATTACAAACCCGTTGGCGATTGGAGGACGCGTGCCTTGAATTGAACACGAGTTTGGGAAGAAATCAGAGTAACAAACCCGTGCGTGTTTCAAGACAGTACTGCCTCCTCTTGAACACGGAAAAGGAAATACGCCACCCGGGCACAATGAAGATACCATCTGGGCTCTATAAGAGCCCAGTACATAAGTTGTGCCGCATCCTAGAGTCATTCACTTTCGAATTCACATTATACTGGGCATGATGTTGACGCCGCAACCGTAGGGACATCATCATTAGGTATTTCTTGTATTATTTTTGCCTAGCATAATCAAATAGCGTTCAGGCCACCGGCACACTTTGCAGTCAGGACAGCTTACTCACCCTCAGTGTGTTAGTTGTGCTAACTCATCCGTGCATTCCAATGTAAAATCTCCGCGGTGATTACTAATCACTATCACCCGGGTCTCATTTCATACATTGTTTATTTGGTTTTAATTGTTTGTTCTGGTTATTGGCCAACATTCCATGGGTCTAATCGACTGTCATTGATACCCATCCATGTGATGGTGTCAACGGCAACGTTGGCTTAATTAAAATCCTATGAAATAGCCCGGCAGATCGTTAGCTACATACAATTCGCAGAAATGACTCCTTGGCGAATTATTTTAATTCTCTCGGGTTTTTGCCTGGCTGGCTTTTTTTGCACACTATGTGCAAACTCTACTCTGCATATCGGTAACTGAGCACGCTAAAACTCTGGGACTGACTGGAATGAAAAATGGCAGTGATCGTGGCTGACTTTTTATAGTATCTCTTCATAAATGTGGTGTACGTTGATCATCTGAGGACTGCCCGTTACTTATTCGAATAACATTTGCTGTTACTTGTATTTAGCATGAGGAAATAAACCTTGCTGTTAATATTACCTTTACTGTGATTTGTGTTTAGTAAACCTTGCTCTTAATATTGTGGATACGTTAACTTACATTCGGAGTATTATTTCCCGAACAGATAGTTTCTCAAAACCGTTGGGACGAAGATGAGATTTGTTCCGTTTCAATAACACTTGAAAATGTCCGTCTGAGTTGTGATTTTCTTAGCTCTCCAGTCGCTAGGTCCGAGCATTAAAATGCATCGTATGTTTTAGTACTTACTGGGTTCTCCAACCGCTAATTAAGACTCTAATAGTAGATTCAGATTTGTCCGTCGACGATTTAATGAGCAAACTGTAAATGGCAATGGCAACATTACTTGATGAGAAACTAAAAAACATACTGTTACATCCAGGCTAGGATTCGAAAAGATAAAACGTAATTCTATTTAATTAATCATGTTTGTTTAGTAGGCTGTAGGTCTTAATTTAAAAATACTCTTTTTTTGTATTTTAAATTATATATTTTGTCCAATCTTTTGACTTTCTTCGAAAGTCATGTTCAGGGACTGTCAAGAAAAAGTGTTATGACAATAAAATGAACTTTACATTGTGAAACTTACACAACTTATTGTACAACATAAATAATTACATTTCACAAAAAATTTGGTATGACGAAAACAAAACATAAAGTTATGATGCCGGCTGGGTTATAACTGTTTTCTTCTTCCGTTGTTTGTTTATAAGATGTCTGTAGATGTGTTCTGCATAACATGTATTTCAAATACAAGGACGTGATTTATTCACAACAAAGAGGAATGCCTATGGGATCTCCAGCATCACCAGTTATAGCGGACATAATTATGGAAGAACTTTTAGACCAATCAATGGACTTATTAAATAGAAACAAAACCGAGATTAGTAACTAAATACGTAGACGACCTATTCGCGATTATAAAAATTGACAGAATAAATGAGACATTAAATACATTGAACGCGTTCCATAGAAACATTAAATTTACAAAAGAGGAGGAACAAAATGGAAGATTACCGTACTTGGACACTTTAATCATACGCAAAGGAAACAAATTGAAAATCGACTGGTATCAGAAACCTATGGCCACAGGACGACTCATCAACTTCTACTCCAAACATCCGAAAAGAGTAATAATAAATACAGCGAATAATTTTATTAGAAGAGTACTAAATATAAGTGACAAACAATTTCACCAGGACAACATCAACAAGTTAAGGACAATACTAGCTAAAAATGGATTTCCAAAGAAGACAACGATAGACTTAATCAATAATTATAATAAAATGGACAACATTGAGCTTAAAGAAAAGCCAAATATAATATTTAAATCCATGACGTATATCATTGACTTCTCGGAGAGATTGACTAAATCGGACATATATGACAAAGATAAATATCAAATCGCACTTAAGACAAATAATACTTTACGACAACTATACAGCAATACAAAAACAAAAATAGACAAACTTGACAAATCGAATTTAATTTACAAAATATCTTGTAATGAAGACGGCTCCAACGTATGCAATAAAACATATGTTGGGACAACAAAAACTAAACTAAGGACAAGAATAGCCTCACATAAATCGGACCAAAAAGCTCTCTCGACACCTATAGAACAAAAAACTGCATTAGCTGCCAACTGCATTAAATTCGGACATTATCCTGACTTCGAAAACGTTGACATACTACAAGAAGAATCAAATTATATGAGGAGGTACACTACGGAAATGTTACATAAAATAAATGTACCAATACAAAAACGACTTAACTATGAAACGGACACCGACAAATGCGCACACATCTACAGACATCTTATAAACAAACAACAGACGACGAAAACAGTTATAACTCAGCCGGCATCATAACTTTATGTTTTGTGTTCGTCATACCAAATTTTTTGTGAAATGTAATTATTTATGTTGTACAATAAGTTGTGTAAGTTTCACAATGTAAATTTAAATTGTTCATTTTATTGTCATAACACTTTTTCTTGACAGTCCCTGAAGATGACTTTCGAAGAAAGTCGAAATATTGGACAAAATATATAATTTAAAATACAAAAAAAGAGTATTTTTAAATTAAGACCTACAGCCCACTAAACAAACATTATTTATTACAATTCGAGGTCGTTAAACAAAATAATTTTATTTAATTAATCTTTATTAGCTCTCTTTCAATTTAATTCTTGATTATTATTCTAATAATTCACTTATTTAATTCAACAATTCACTTTCACAATTAATCACTTTAAATACACGATCACTTTTCTCTTACTCAATACTTATACTTTTTCTCTATACTTTTCACTACTGTCATCTATCGCACTTCTTTATCGCGGTTCACAACTAGAATGTCTTCGGTGCTCCTGCGACATCTATTTATATCTCCTAGTGACACCTCTCCAGATTCGTTAAGTTCAGAAGGTTCGAGAACAACATAATTAGTTATTCCATAGCTATTCAAACTGCTTTTCAAATGCTGCCAATTATCGGTAATATGGCTCTCTACTTGATGGCGGTGATAGATGGATGCTGAATGTCACAGTTTGAGCAAACATGCGACAATATCCATCTCTTAAACTTGTTCGTCCCGAAAAGCACTTCAATATTTTCACCATGGTAGCGATGGAGACGATCCACATGGACTACTTTCAGCTTGCATCTTCATCGCTGGATCCGGTAGGCAACATCGTTGATGCGCTTCACTCTCCTATAGGGTCCTTCCCAATCCTGCTGTAGTTTAGGTGACATGCCTTTTCGGCGACTAGGGTTGTATAGCCATACTAAATCCCCTTCCTGAAATCCTGTGGTGGTTGCTTTTGTATCGTACCTCGCCTTCATGCGGTCGCTGAATATCCGAATCTTATCCCTAGTTTTTCGATGAATGTTTCTGATGATTTCTCTGAGATCCGCAACATAATCGTCTTCATTCGTTGCTTCATCAGTCGGAGATCCAAACATCAATTCACTAGGTAACCGGATGGTTCGACCCAAAAGGATTTCGGATGGAGTATGTCCTGTTGTGTTATGAACTGCGCTTCGATAAGCTAATAGGTACATGGGGATCTGCTTGTCCCAGTCCCTCTGGCAGTCGCCAACAACCTTAGAAATGTGTTCGTTTAAGGTTATATTGAAGCGTTCCACCATTCCGTCCGATTGTGGATGAAGCGGGGTTGTTCTTGTCTTCTTAATCCCTAGTAACTGGCATACTTCTTGAAAGATCTTCGACTCGAAGTTTCGACCTTGGTCCGCGTGCAATTCCATTGGTACGCCAAATCTGCTTACCCAGTTTTGGACAATCTGCTCTACCACGGTTTTAGTTTCTTTGTTAGCTATAGCAAATGATTCAGGCCATTTAGTGAAGTAGTCCACACCTACGAGGATATAGCGGTTTCCACTGTTGGTTTCTGGAAACGGTCCTGCGATGTCAACTGCATTCCTTTCAAAGGGCGCTCCAACGTTGTATTGATGCATCATCATCAATGCCTTGCATTTTCATTCTCGGGCCTTTACTGGCTGCGCAAGTGGCGCATTTTCGGCACCAGTTTTCGACATCGTCTCTTGCGTGGATCCAGTAAAAGTGTTCTCGCACTTTTTCGAGTGTCTTATTTACTCCCAAGTTACCTCCGGACACTCCATCATGCAGTTCCCTAAGCACTTCGTTGACTTTCGATCCACAAGTTGCATCACGGCTGATGTTCCATGCGAACTTTCCCATTTTGTTTTCAAAATGCCATCCTGAACATGAAGTGAGTCCCATTGTGCCAAGTATGCCTTCAGTTCCGGACTCTTATTGGAGATCTGCTGCCTTCATGTTCCTTCCAGGCGAGAATCGGCTCGATATCCGGATCTTCCTGCTGAGCATTCCGGATCTCCCGTGCACTCCAGCCGTTAATGGGCTCAGCTCTCAACCGTTGGACTGATACTTTATCTTTTTCCTACTGGCGTACGCAATGTTTACAATCAGCCTTGCAGGGCCGCCGGGAGAGGGCATTTGCGTTGGAGTGAAGAGTTCCCTTTCGGTGCTGTATCTCGTAGTCATACATCTGCAGCCGTTCAATCCACCTCGC
Organism: Portevinia maculata; assembly: GCA_949715645.1. Taxonomy (NCBI): domain Eukaryota; kingdom Metazoa; phylum Arthropoda; class Insecta; order Diptera; family Syrphidae; genus Portevinia; species Portevinia maculata. Next base: position 206,741,884 of record OX454526.1, on the reverse strand, counting down.
GACTTGTCCTTCAGGGTTCTTAAACTGCAGCAGTCACCTTAGAGACGCATGATCTGTACGCAGGATGAATTTCTGCCCATATAAGTACTTGTGGAAGTGCTTTGTTGCCACGATCAAAGCCAGGAGTTCCTGCCTGGTTACGCAATAGTTCCTCTCCGGCTTGGATAGCACTTTACTGAAGTAGGAAACTACTCTCTCTTGGCCATCAATGGATCTGCGAAAGAACGGTTTTCGGAATGGTTTTCCCTTCCCCCTTCTCAGTTGGTGTTTGTCTTTGGGAACGGGCCAATTTTTCACCGCATCGACCTTCTCTGGGTAAGTCCTTACTCCCTCGGACGAGATGATGTGCCCCAGATATTTTACCTCAGATCTAAAGAGATCACACTTTTTCGGGTTAAGCTTTAATTGTGCACTTCGTAGTCTCTGGAACACTTCCTTCAAGTTATCTTGATGTTCTTCAAACGTTTTTCCAACCACGATGACATCGTCCAAGTAGACCAAACACGTTTTCCATGTTAGCCCCAACAAAACACGCTCCATTAGACGCTCAATGGTTGCCGGCGCGTTACACAGTCCAAATGGCATTACTGTGAATTGCCAGAGCCCGTTTCCTGCTGTGAAAGCCGTTTTTTCACGGTGTTCCGGATGGATATGCACTTGCCAGTAGCCACTCTTCAGATCTAGAGTGGAAAACTATCGGGCCCCGGAGAGTGTATACAGCGTATCGTCAATCCTTGGTAGAGGGTAGCTATCCTTTTTGGTGACATTATTCAGTTGGCAATAGTCTACATAGAACCGAGTGCTGCCATCTTTCTTTTTGACTAGAACAATTGGAGATGCCCATGGGCTTTTAGAGCATTCGATCACTCCTTCCTTCTCCATCGTCGACACCATCTCTGCAACCTCCGTCTGCTTAGTCAATAGTAATCGTCTGGGAGGCTGAAGAATCGGTCTCGCATCTCCAGTGTCTATCCGGTGTTGTACAAGGTGTGTTCGGCTATACTCGCAGTCCCGCGAAGCGAATATATCAGCAAACTCGTTGATGAGGTTCCCTGCCATGGCTTGCTGGTCCTGATTCAGATCGCAGTGCTGGAATAAAGTTCTTTTCACCTCAGTCATTCCCATTGATGAACGAGGCTTTGCAACACCTTCATGTGATAGTTTCGTCATGGCAGTAACCGGTACACACCTTGCTTCAATTTGACGCTTTTGTGTTCCGCATTAAGAACTCGTACGGGAACCATATTGTTCTTCGGTTCGACAAGCATTTTTCCAACCACGCAGATTCGGCAGTGGTTGTCTTCTGGCTCAACTAGAAAAAATCTCTGGGTAAAAGGATCACCTTCCAGCTTTGTCCAAATCAGTGTCTCTGAAGAAGGTGATAGGACCTCGTCCTCACTAATGACTGTCCTCAGGGATGCGGCGTTCTCGTTACCGTACACCATCGGAATCTCTACGTTTCGATACTTGAGTACTTGCATACCAATGTCCAATACGACATCATGCGCCTTCATGAAATCGATTCCAATGATGCATTCGTCACATAAATCGGCTACTGGGAAAGCGTGGGAGAATGCTAATCCTGCCAAATTTATTGTTAGTATGACCTCTCCAATTTACAACGACCATACCACGTCGAGTTAATCGGTTCTCGTCAGATCACCGCAATTAAACGACGTTGGGCGCGGTTAGTACGTAGATGGGGGACCGTTTGAGAACAACCGCGTGTCGTTGGCCAGTCCCATCTACAGAGTTGAGGTAGATAATACATACGTGGTATCACAATGGACCTAATTGGTCTAAGTGTGTCGGTTTCTGCTGACAGCCACATAAACCTAACCTAACCATGACCTCTCCATACACGTTCGCTGTCGCTCCTGTTGCTGTTTTCAGACAGAAAATGCTGGTATTGTGCAACCAAGACTTACGGACGATGTCCTTCCTTATAATGGAAGCGGTAGCACCGGTGTCGATGGTTGCCACGCACATATTTTGTCCGATATAGGCTTCCACTGTTAGACTCTGGTTTCCTCGTTTGGTTTGGCAGACTTGAATTGTTGTACTGGGGTCGTCGATTCCCGACTGCTGGTTCTGCGAAGCTATATCTGCAGGATGGATGTCATCCCTGCCAAATGCTTCCTCGCTGCGCCTCCTAGGCCCGCAATGTGGACAACTGCCTTGTCTGGGTGGAGCTCTGCACTGTCTCTGTAGGTGCCCTATTTTATTGCAGTTCCAGCAGCGCATTTGACCTCTGCTATCTCTGTTGCGGTCTACGATGTCTGCTCTTTGACATGAGCATTCAACGGCTGTCATATCCCTTACGCGGTGGAACACATGCGATGCCTGATCAGCAGCTTGCATTGTCAAGGCAAATGCTAGGGCCTCAGCGAGAGTTCTCTTTCCAGCCATTCTTACGGCCATTTGCAGTTGTCTATCTTCAATGGCTTGGATAAACGCCTCCACAGCCATTTCAGTGATGAGAACCTCACCAGCATTAGGATATGACAAATGTGCCAGACGTTCAATATCTGCTTGCAGATGTTGGAGTGTTTCTCCCCTCTTCTGGACTCTACTGCGTAGCTGGACCCTGTACACTTGCTGCATATGCTCATTACCGAAGCGCATCTCTATAGCCTTGACGAGGGCGTCGTAGTTGTATTGCTTCTCTTCTGAGGCGGTTGGAGTAACTCCGCAGCTGTACCTCTTAGTGCGAGCGTTAGCGCAATCGACTTTTCCTCGTTGTCGCAGCTGTTCGCCATTGCTTCAAACGTTTTCTTATAAATTGGCCATGATGTTTGACCATCGAAAACAGGAGGCTGCATCTCTTTCCTTCTCGGGCATCCGCAGAATTTTCGCGAGCCTTCAGCTTCTTCACTTTCTCCAGCTCTTTAGCCATGTTCTCGAAGTTTGTTTCATGCTTGCAAAACGTCTGATGGATTTCGTCGAATTTGGTTTCAACCTTCTTGAACTTGTGGTCAATTTCTTCGAGTTTTCCTTCGAGAACATTTTTAAAATCTTCCATAGCGCTCTTTTGGGCGGCAACTATGGAATCTAGAGAATTCTTCTATTCTTCTAGAGAATTCTTTTGTCCATTGAACTGAGAGTCCATAGAATTCTTCTGTTCATCAAACTTAGAGTCCATAGAGTCGAATTTCTGATCGAACTTGGCCAGAAGTAATTCGATCATAGCAGTCATATCAACGCCTGTACTTACTTGTTCTTCTGCTACGTCGAACAAAACGGACTTGGGGTTTTCTCCTTCGTTTTCAACAGCTTGCTGCAGTCAAAGCACCAGATCACTTTTTCCTCCAGCTGTGGAGAGATTCCGCTTTTCTAGTTCAGTTTTTAACTGAGCTGTACCTACTAATTTCAATGTGCGGTAGAGATGAGCAAAAAATAGCAACCTGCTAATTTTTCACTGCTAATAAAAATTCGCATTCGCAACCTGCTATCAACTTATAAATAAACTGCTATTGCTAAATCCTATTGTCTGGCTTCTATCTCTGAGTCACATCACATTCACAAATCACAAGTCACAACTTAATTTGCTCATGCATTCCCGTATTACACACACAAACGAAAAAGTATGTTTGGCTAATACAAAAAATGTAAAGAAGAATGAAGCAGAGGTGTATCGATCGCCCGTTTCAAGTCACTCTCTTACTCAACCCCATGCAACCTACCTATCGTTTTTGTAGGTAATGTGCGAAGTGCGGAACCTGCGAACGTCTCATAACAATAGCATTTTGCATAACGAAATCGCAACCGCAGTCGCAGCTGGTAAGAAAGTTAAAGTTGGTTCGTTGGATGCTATTAGCAGTATAATACCTATAAGCATAAGCTAAGTTGCTACTGCGGGAGAAAGGGAGGCTATCGCATTCGCAATCGCAACAATGTGATATACCGCTATAATAATGACTCCATTTCCAAAACGCATTAGCAGTTTACATTAGCAGTTTACATTCACTGTGAATAAGAAATCGCATTCACAGTTATGACTGCGAATACAAAATAGCAACTTAGCTCATCTCTAATGTGCGGCCCATTTTTGTTTTCCTTTTTTTATTAATTAATTCACTTCACTTTAATTTCACGCTGAATACGTTTTATCCCACTTCTGACACCAATGTTACATCCAGGCTAGGATTCCAAAAGATAAAACGTAATTCTATTTAATTAATCTGTATTAGCTCTCTTTCAATTTAATTCTTGATTATTATTCTAATAATTCACATATTTAAATCAACAATTCACTTTCACAATTAATCACTTTAAATACACAATCACTTTTCTCTTACTCAATACTTATACTTTTTCTCTATACTTTTCACTACTGTCATCTATCGCACTTCTTTATCGCTGTTCACAACTAGAATGTCTTGGGTGCTCCTGCGACATATATTTATATCTCCTAGTGACACCGCTCGAAATTTCCAGATTCGTTAAGTTCAGAAGGTCCGAGAACAACATAATTAGTTATTCCATAGCTTTCTACTAGATGGCGGTGCGAGTGACTAATGTATGCTGAATGTCACAGTTTGAGCAAACATGCGACAATACCAACAAAACATGATTTGGAAGTAATCAAATCTCAAATAAGTACTCTTTCGTCACAAATCAACCAACTGTCAAACGAAAACCAGATCTTAAAAGAGAAACTCCAAAATTTGTCAAATGAAAAGAAGAAAGATAGGCAGACAATGGGCCGTATTCATAAAAACGAAGGATATCCTCCCAAGTATAAGGTAGAAGTATAAGGTAATGCTTTATAGTAAAAGGTTGAAGTATAAGGATTTCCTTCTTTTCATATTCATAATGATTACCTTATAATTGCGAGGATATCCTTCAAGCACAAGTAAAAGGTAGACTCGTCAGAACGCTGAATGACATGCTAGATGCTCTTAATTTTTTTGTTGTGCCAGCTGCCTTTCCTTCTCTTCGGTCAGTACTACTTCTGTTATCTTACGGATCACATCAAAAGGTTTTATTTAGTGAGTAGACGTATACCTTAGTGCTCTAAATATGCATTACTCTAGCACTGAAGAATTTAGGGAAAGTGAAAGAAATGCTAGTAACGAACTTCAGTTCATAGCAGAGGGTGTGTCCGATAATCCCGTTATATTGGAAAAATCTTAAGTGCCAAAAATAAAAAGAAGGAAGGATGAAGCAATCGGAGCACTCACCAATAAATACGCAGCTACGTTTGGTAGGCTTGTTTATGCTAAAGGTTTGTTAAAAAAAATCAACAATATGAAGACAAGGTTGAAAAAAAACGGACTTGGAAAAAAGGGAATAAAGCGATCAAACTGTTAGATTGGGAGAAGCGTTTACTAAATGCTATGGAAGGTTTTTTTTTTTTTTTTTTTACTTTGCCAACGCTAAAGGGATTTTTTCTGTTGTACCCTTATAGTGCGTTACACAGCGTAAGCATTTGTGTTTAACAGCAATCAGCACTATCGGATTTCATTGCATGCTTTTCGGTGCTACTTACTATTAGAAAGAATAGAGAGATAGGAAAGAAGTGTTTGGGTGCAGTTGTAGGGTTTTTCTCCACGGGTGGTGTCTAAGATGCTTAGGGAGATTACGATTTCATGTATTCGATATAAAGTAATGGACTTGGTCGGGATTCGAACGCACGACCTTCCATTCAGTAAGCGAATACACTACTAATGCACCTGTTGCCACCCGCAATGACAGCAATCCAAGCAATCCAATTCATGAAGGCGAATCTATACAGCAAAGAGGGAGTGAACTAGCTCATGAACAAAGAAACAGTAAAGTATCCTCTTGCGGGGTCAGTCACCTTGACGTGTGCACCATCACCGCAAACAAACTCGATGGTGCCGGTGCGGAGGCTTACGACGCAAAGAGTCATCGGGCTTGTTAAGGGCCAGGCCGTCTGATGAGCGTCAACCAAGAACTGACCAGGACTTCACGTCCGCTCCCACCCCACCCTTACATACCACCCCTCTGTCGCCCCGTCTGCTTACCCCCCCCCCCCCCCACCCTTACATACCACCCCTCTGTCGCCCCGTCCGCTTACCCCCCCCCCACACCTACCATACTCCTTACTTAAAACTTTTCGGCAATGCCCGGGGAGACAACCCCAACAACAAATCCCCAAATCTAAGGTGGAACAGCTAGCGCCGAGAGATGAATGGCTAAGGGGTTCTTAGTCGTTAGCAGCGAACTTCGGATACCAGGCGACCTCCGATTTCAAGATAGCCTTCCTGTGGTTATACGGGTAGACTACGGGCGACCTTTCTATCCCGTTTACTCGTGGGATTCAAAATATATCCAAAAAATAAAAACCAAATAGAGAATAATGCCTCTACAACTGCATCATCAACTAGGCATGTTTCAGAACACCCTGCATTACCAACTGGGGATGTTTTAGAACACCCTGTCGTAAATGACGTGACACCTGCCAATCGGGAAGGGTCACAAACCACGGATTCGGAGATGATGAGCTTAGAAGAGAACTCGTCTCTTCTTAGTGACGATATCTCTGAAGCCAGTACGCTATGCAATGTAAGCATACTCTCGGATGAAGTGCATCCCATGAATACTGACGCGCCGGAGATCTCTGGCATAACTGCACAGACTGAGTCTAAGCGCGTCAAATTCACACCATCCGAACAGCGCCGTTTTAGGCGTGCGCTGAAAAAGGGAAAAAACGTAGAGCAGGCCAGAGCACTTGCTCTGTCGACAGAGGTCGACACAGGCTCCGAGGTGAAGCGTACAAGGTCCGAGGACAATACGCCGCCCCAATCCGAAGCGAAACGAGCTCGCACAGGAAATACAGCCGTCGACAAAGTCTCCTATAGAGATATAGCGAGCTTTGTAAGACTGGGTGTAGTACCTGTCGATCTGGATCGCAATCCTCTCAGTAATGAGCAAATGGCTCAGATTCAGGAGAGGATTATGGACATCACCATCGAACAACGTGATGAGGGGACCAAACCAACCTTCGGCGGTACAACCTTCAAAGCCGGATGGCTAATGATCGTATGTGCGGACGCTACCACTGCAGAGTGGATGAAAACAAACTTCGCGAAGCTCAAAGAGAAATGCGGGATGGAAGTGACGCTTGTGGGGGAAGAACTTTTCCCGAAACCACATATCGTCAGAGCCTTCTTTCCTCATAGTACCGGAGTAGCGAATGAGAGAATACTGGCAATTCTAGATGGCCAGAATAAAGAACTCAACACCAGAACGTGGAGAGTTCTGCAGAGATCTGACGACAGAGATGTCGCGCATATGGTCCTTGCTGTCAACGAAAGCACGATGAAGCGACTTGTTGAGCTAAAGGGGATGGTCTCGTTCAGGTTTGGACAGATCAAAATAATCCTCAAGAGCGCGGACAAATCGACGAATCTGGCATCAAGAGACAACCAAAGGAAGGCTACAACATCAGGGGCTAGTATTAGTACTGCCACTGATGCTACAGAAAATAATAAGCCATCCACAAGCGCCAACAATAACGCCACACCACCAGTGGCTGGCATTAGTGCTGCCACGGGTAACTCAGTTGCTAAAACAACAGTGGTGCTGGATGCTACTACAAAGGCGAAAAAAACGGACAGCACAAACGCGCACCGTAACCGCTTTAGGCCAAAACTGGCAGCCGAACAGGCACATACAAGCGGGAAAGATGGACAGAACACCAGAAGTCCAAGGGGGAGACAAAGTGGTCTCTCTCAACAGGGTTACGTACGACGCAGGGGTAATAACAAACCTCATAGAGTGCGTAATCCAGAGTACGTGAAGAAGAAATGATGTCTCTAACTGTGCTGCAGGCTAACCTGCACCGCGCTATGGGTGCATCGGACACTTATAGCCAAAGATGTGCCGAAAAAAACGTCGCTCTTGGTTTAATCCAGGAACCATGGGCAACTACAAAACATTGTAGAGGACTGGCACGTGTCTGATGAAGCCTCTCTGTCTGATCATATGCATATTATGTTCAGGCTGCGATGCAACACCGAGTGCGCGCCGGTCAAATACAATAATAAATTAACTAACTGGAGAACCTATAGTGAAAATCTGGCAATCAGAACCGATCTGCTACCAGATTCACCACTAACACCGAGTGATGCGGACGCTGCACAATGTCAGCTTAACGACATCATTATCTCATCCTTTAGGAGTAGTTGTAAGGTAAAGCGCACAGTGGTAAAAAGAAGTGTACCATGGTGGAATGAAAACCTGGAAACTATCCGCAAGAAGGTGAGAAAACAATTCAATAAGTCGAAACGCACCGGCGTATGGGATCAATATCGATCCCTGTTAACCAAATACAACCAAGAGTTGCGAAGATCTACAAGGGCCTCATGGCGCGCAAACTGCGAAAAGCTGGAAAAACTCCCAGCAGTGGCGCGGCTCCAGAGAGCACTTTCAATAGATCCTTCAAACTGCATGGGATTGCTCATCAAACCTGATGGAACAATCACAAGCGACCGGGAAGAAACTCTCACAACCTTGCTGCAAGTTCACTTCCCTGGTTCCCTAATTGTCGATCACACAACTGATCAAACTACTGAGGTTTCACATCCAACTAACCTCAGCAGAAATAATAGTTTATCTGGTAAACTATTTAGTCCAGATAAGGTAAAATGGGCCATAAACTCATTTAAACCATTCAAGGCACCAGGAAATGACGGAATTTTTCCAGCCCTCATTCAAAAGGGTATGGAATTCTTCCTACCTAACATGATTGCCTTAATTAGGTTCAGTTTCAACTGGGGCTACATACCACGCACTTGGCGGGAGGTCAATGTAGTATTTATCCCCAAACCAGGTAACAAACCTAGTGAACTACCTAAATCATATCGTCCCATAAGCTTGACATCTTTTTTCCTGAAAACAATGGAAAGAATAATTGACGTTCATATCAGAGAATGCGTAACTATTAGCATGCCTCTACACCCCTGTCAATATGCGTATCAAAAAGGCAAATCAACGGAAGGCGCCCTGTTAAAACTAACGAATCACATAAACAACGCCTACCGTTGACATAGAGGGTGCTTTTGATAACACTGGTTATGATTCAATATCAAATGCTTTAATTCACCGGAAGGTAGACCTTCCCACCATAAACTGGGTAAAAGCGATGCTCGAAAGTCGGAAAATTACTGCTTCGTCAGGACAGACTTCAGTATCAGTATCAGCTATAAAAGGCTGTCCGCAAGAGGAGTTCTATCACCCCTCCTGTGGTCTTTGGTCATAGATGACCTTCTTCAAAAAATAAGTAATTTAGGCTACGACATAATAGGGTACGCCGATGACTTGGTCATCATTATTAGGGGCAAAGAATCAAACGTAGTTACTTCACGTATGCAAAACGCCCTTAAGATAGCTATCAGTGGCGTGGCGTGGATAATTTTAAAAGGGAAGACGTTGAAAAATTTAGTCACCTATAAAAATAAAAATCTTTAAAACCTTAAATAAAATAATTTTTAATGGGGATATTGTATCTACATAATATGCATTCCACATTGACTTAGCAAAAATATTCTAGCCACATTTTTTATACTTCAAGACATTAATATTTCAATCAACAATGAGCTTAAAGCATAACAAAAGTGGCTTCAAAAGAAGCCGGTCTTGACAGACGCATGATACAATAACTTAAAAAAATTTAGCATAATGTGGATAGTAATTTTAAAATAAGAAAATTCAGAAGAATTATATGGATAATTCTTTATATTTGTTAAAATATAAAAACGATACAAATAATAATGTCAGCAATAAAAATAAATCAAAATTAAAAACAGCTAAAATTCACACACTTAAAAAAAAAGAAGTGAAAAGTTTTGTTAAAATATTAGTTCTTTATAATTATTTGTATTCTAATGCTATTCGACGATCTTTTTTGATAAACTCTGCCAATACCCTTTCATAGAAGTTTGGTCTATTTTTAATTTTAAGAAGAAGTCTTCTTTCTATCGATATGAGGGCTAAATCAGAGAGCCTATCCTCGCCCTGTGAGTTTCTTAAATAAGTATGAATTCTTTTTAAAGCAGAAAAAGACCTCTCAACGGAGGCGACGGAAATGGGAAGTGTTAAAAGTAAACTACTTAAGTTTAAGACTTGAGGGAACACTTCTTTCAATGCTTCACTATTCAAATGGTTGTGAAGGTCGAGAACCTCAAACTGCCGAAGTGACGACGAAGAATATAAAACATTAAGTTCATTTTTTAATGCCGTGAAGTCAAAAATTCTAGGAAAAAACTTAATTAGGGAAGATATTTTTACATCTGGACTGGAACGAGAAAAAGTGTCATACTTCAAATTATTTAGTAAATCCAAAAATGTAAGATTACTAAATGATTTATATCTGGCATTTATTTGGCTAACTATATTGTCTTTAATTTCAACAAAAAGGCGCTTATAATTCGTCTTCAAATCGAAGTCAAGCAACCTGCGTTTACGTGGAGGTTCGATGCAATCATTTACGCTGTCATAAATAACTTCAAACATATTTAAAAAGTCAGAGCTTATCCATGACTCAAAACGTTCGATTTCTTGCTTGGCATAACTAACGTCTGTTTGTTTTTTTTGAATTAAATTAAATAATACATCGGTCTTTGCAAATATTTCAGAAAGGGTATGAAGCAAAAAACAGAATTCCTTGCTATTTAATTTATTTAATAAACTTTCTGCCATCGAAAGTGTGTCAGTATCCCATTCCCTAGAGTCATTAATTATTTTACTAAAAGTTTCAATTATATCTATTCTACAGTTAAAGATTACGTTTATTATTCTTGAATGATAATGCCATCGAGTTTCCGATACTCCTGGCATGCGTCGATTGGAAATTTGTTTTAAAAGATTGGACCGCTTTGTGGATTTATTAAAAAATCGAACGATGCTATTAGTATAGCCAAAAAATAGTTTAAGTTCTGCTATGTTTTCTAGAGATCGGGATAGTACTAAATTTAAAACATGTGCATAACAAGGAATAAAATTTGCCATCGGGCATTCATCAAGGACCTTCTTTTGAACACCACCCCCCTCGCCGGACATAACTGCGGCACCATCGTAGGATTGTCCTATTAACTTTTCCTTGCAGTCGTATGTTTCAAGAATTTTAAATATATGATTGGATAACTCATTTGCAATACGACTTGCGCTAACGTCAAAAAATCCAAGAAATCTTTCTTGTATATCATCCTCTGACAAGTACCGAAATATGGCACTCAGTTGTTCCCTATGACTCAAATCTGGTGTTTCGTCGATCATAATCGACACGAACCGAGCATCCTTGATTTCCGTTTTAATTTCGGATTTAATAACCGCCGCGATACTATGTATCAAATCGTTTTGAATATCGTTGGATAAACCTGAAAAAATTGGATTGTGTGTACTTGAACACTGCTCTAATTGGGATTCCAATAAAGTGTCATATTTAGATAAAAAATAAACCGCTTCGACATAATTGCCACGATTATCTGAACTAGACCTTTCATCATGACCGCGAAATGCTAACTCCTGTCTGCCTAATAAAATGACCGTGTCAATAAAACGTTCCATTAGTTTCCGATTTTTATCTACTTTTTTATTATGAACAACGAAAGAATTTCCTAAAGAAGTTTCAATGCGATTCGTGCCGAATTCTAGTAGGGATAAACAACAACGAATATGTTTTTCTGTCTTAATATGTTTTTTCGAAGAATTAACTAAATTATTTATATCAGTGAAACCCGTTCGGCTCCAAACACTGGCGGAGTTTGAAAAAAGAAGCCAAGGAAAACAAAACATTTTATTAAGCTTGCAACTCCCAGTTAGCCACTTATATTTTTGGTATAAGGAAACATTAAAATGTGTCACAAAACCATCTCTCCTTTGGTAATTAATATTTATAAAAGGCATAGAGCGCCCTACGTCTATAACTTTTTTTTTATCAAGAAAAGATAGCTTACTAAAACTATTTGAATCCTCCAGGAGGAAATCAGTTAAACAGCAATCTACACTAATCCAAAATCCATTTCCAAAAAAAAATCTAAAACTGCACTAAAATTAAGAAGCTAAAATGTTTTTATCAGTAAGTTAGTAATAAAAGAAACTGAAAAAATACACATTAACCTTCACTTTCACTTTCACATCTAACTTTTCACTATTTTAATTTAAGATTTTATCAAATTGGCTTTACAAAACACTAGATTTTTTCAAGTTATTGCACTTGTGCAACGCAGTCTGTCAATAAATTCCAACTGATTCTAAATTAAAATTTGAATTCCTGCTTAAAAAAAAAAACAAGTGTCGGTATTTTATTTGACATGAACTTCTCTTAAGCGATATGCTGAATTTACTCTGCTGACAAATTGCCATAATATTCTACCATATTTTATTTCATAAGACAAAAGTATAACAATAAATTTGTAAAAACATCGAAGCATTAACTATCACAAGAGAGAAAAATGAAAGCTCAACTTCTTACATCAACACGCATATCAATATCAACATCAAATTCAAAATCAAGAATCAACCCACATAACACATTCAGATATTATGTCATAAGAAAAAAGAAATAAGTCAAAGAACACCGTGTTATTAGACACAATGTTGCAAAAAAAAAACGAGTCAAACGTAGCACCTGCATTCCTGCAACATGTTGATATCTTCCGATTGAAACGCAATGCTAATCGCAAAAGGGAGAATGAAATGAAACAATTCCAAGTATTCAGCGTGAGATTTGGTTTATAAGACGAAATGTAGCGTCTTTTTCTTTGAATATAAAAGCGGGTGTTGAACAAAGAGGATCGGAACCGCAATGCTTGTAGAAGAAAGGAATATAAAACAAGTAAATAAGACGGAAAAATATTTTTTATTCTATTATAGAGAGCAGCGGTAGTTGAAAACTTTTTACTAAGAGTATTTTTGTGACTCTTCGTTGGTTTGCTGTTTGTGATTTGTGGATTGTGGAATGTGGTTGAATCTTGATTCTTGAATGAAGTATGAAGATACAGACGAGAGGTAGAATGAAAATATTAAACTTATTCGATAGCTTATGTGTGAGTGTGTGTGTAGATTTTATTTTATAATTAAAATACGGGACGGGTTTCATTTTTCATATATTTATTTGGCAGATAGTGCTTACTTTTAGTGGATTTTTAAAAGGGAAGACGGTAGGAATCGTGTTATATGGACGCCACGCCACTGATAGCTATAGACTGGTGCGTCAAGGAACATCTTTCCATAAACCCCAGTAAAGCTATCATAGTTCCTTTCACAAAAAGAAGAAATCTCAACTTAGCCCAGATTTCACTAAATGGCACGACCATTGAGTATTCCGATGACGTCAAATATCTTGGAGTAATCCTGGACAAAAGACTAAACTGGAATTCTCACATCACCAACAAAATCACTAAAGCTAACAGAGAAGCATGGGTTAGTAATAACCCACCTAACAGCCACAACGGCATAAAGTGGTATACGGATGGTTTTAAAATGGAAGCGGGGGTAGGAGCGGGAATATACGGACCAAACAAACGCTTTACGATACCCATGGGAAAAAGTCCCAGCGTATTTCAAGCAGAGCTCCACGCCATTCAAGAATGCGCTAGCCACATAAATTTATCTGGTATAAAAGGTGCAACCATCCATATATTCACGGATAGTCAAGCAGCTATAAACGCCCTTAGCTCGCATACGATTGACTCCAAATCAACACCCTACAGGTACTCGGAACAAGTAACAAGACCAAGCTATGGTGGGTTCCGGGTCATGTCGGGGTGGAAGGTAAGGAAAAGGCCGACGAACTGGCCAGAAAAGGTTCGGAAACACCCTTCATAGGTCCCGAACCCTTCTGCTGCACTCCTAGATCAGCAGCAATGGCAGCAATAAAAAGCTGGGAACATAGAAAATGTATCTATCATTGGAAAATCATCCCAGGTCTAAGACAGGCCAAACGAGACATTCGGTAATAAAGCCAGCAAATGCCTAAATCTAAGCAGGTTAGTAGGTTACCTTACTGGTCACCATGGTTTAAGATATCATCTCAACAAAATGATATTAGCAGACTCTCCGGAGTGCCGACTTTGTCTTGAAGAGGACGAGTCAGCTGAACACATTTTATGTGAATGTCCGGCCCTAAACGGAATTAGAAAGAAGATCTTTTTCAGGGAACCAATGTGCCCCGAGGACATAAAGAATTCTTCGACTAGTAGAATTGTCCGCTTTACACGGAAAGTGGAAACTGTACTAGTCTAAACTTTTCTGGCCCACACGGCACAAAAGATCTTTTTTTAGGTCGAAGTGCCCCATATTTAATCGCCTTGGCGAGCCAGAATTTAAAAAAAAAAAAAAATAAAAAATCTCGCGAGGATGGTGGTGTCTCTGAACCATCTCAAAATTCGTTACCACCATAAAAGAAATTAGCGACAGACAAGTATGAAACAGATGGAACTAGAGCACTGACTACAAAAGAACTTCAACGCTTAGTTCTGTTACAGCAGTACCGGACGAGTGTTGTGCAAAATGAATAAATGAATGAGTACTTCAAATTGTAATCAAAACATAATTGGATTAAATTAAAAAAAAAAATAAATTTATTATTTTTTAAATGTATTTTTGGTTTAAAAAGACATCTTAAATTTTCACTTGAAATAAACTATCATTAATATTGTTTAATATAATACTCAAGTTTCTTCGGATTTCTTGTCCTTGAAGGCGAAAACGTAGTTCATTACTGTTGTTGTTATCGAAATGATGATTTGCATTTGTATGATTTTCTTCTAGTGCCTCTTCAACAGGAAATCAGGATCGCATAAATTTTTAGCGTTATTATGGTGAACGACACAGGCAATTTATTATTATTTTTGGTATATTTTCCAATTTCACCCGACAAACGTACTGTAAGATAGGAAATCTGAGTTTCACTTGTCCAAAACATCGTTCAATAATTACGCTTTCTTTTTCAAAAGCTTATTATATTGTTCTTCCGCACCAGAAGTAGGATTTTCATATGGAGTAATTAGGCTTGGTTCTATCCCATATCCGCTGTCACCAATGAGCACAACATTGTTTTAATTTCTTAATTTCAGACACACTTGTGAATTTTTCCATATTCTCGAGTCATGCACGGATCCAGGCCAACTAACGTCAACACTCGTAAAAATTTCTTTGGCATAACAAGCGGCTTGAACATTCAGAGTAGCTTTACCTTTTCGATTAATGTACTCATCTCCATAGAGTTTTGGTTTCAGTATCCCTACGTGGATACAATCGATTACACCAATAGATGTCGGAAACTTAAACTTCCTTTGCCATAACTCTTTTGCTTCCGTTATTTAACTATTGCTAGTTGCAAACTCGATCCAATCAGTTGCATGTGCAACTATGCTGTCAACTACTGCATTCACAGTCCGAGATACCGTAGCTTGACTAACACCAAGTTCTTCACCGATACCTTTCTGATATCCAGGATCACTGAGATATCGCAAACACACCTTCATTCTATGGGCAGTTGACAAGGCACCTCCACGAGTTTCTTCATTCGTACCTAAAAATCTGTCCGCGAGCCACTGTAAATTTATCTCTTCAAAACGGTATAAATCTTTAAAATCACGAACAATGTGAAGATAAGCGGGGCTTATAATATTTAGCATCCCTCACATGCACAACATCTGTCATGGCGCTGAAAATCGGATAACACCACCGTTTACTACCGAGATGAGTCTGCTACTGATCTAACTCAGACTTTTTGAAGGATTTGCTTTTTATTTGAAGTAAAAGGTCAAGTTTATGCATACCCATTTACTTTTATGTAAATAAAAGGATATGATTTTACTCGGAAAGTATAAGGTTCTGCTCGAAATTATTATGAATATAAACAGAAGGATTTGCTTCATATTTTGCAAGTATAAGCATATCCTTTTCTTTATGAATACGGCTCATTGAAACGCATATTGAAGAAGAAGAAAAAATGAAACAATTCAAAAAATACTTTAAGGATTTTCATACTCACTGGATCCCTGCAACGCGCAATAGCCGATTTGGAAGAGCAATTGGAGGTATGGTATATGGAGTCAAAAAGAATTTGAAGGAGAATGGCATTCAGCATGAATTTATCAGCCTTGATGCGGATATTATAAACATAACATGCAATGGTAAAGTGCTGACGCTTCTTCCGATGTATCTGAGACGGCATTGCTTCCAACATCAGAGTAATATGATTCCTACAACCACTTTACGAGTGAACAAAAAAACAGAAGAATCATATTACTCTGATGGCACGTTCGGTGCATGGAGGCAATGCATATTGACGACACAGGCAAAAGGGGTTTCACTCGTATATGAGAATAAACATGCAAAATCAGCATAGTACGCGAGTGAACCCAGACAGGAAATTAATATTTCGAATTAGGCGAATTACGGGATATTGGGGTATTGGGCGATCGGAGTAGGTATGCAAAATTCAATTGTAATATTTAGTATAAATACAGATAATTTTAAATAAATAAATGACTTGTACTCCAACACTCCAACTAATCGGTTTTCATTATTTGGCTTTCGAGCTGTGTTTGAACTGATCGGTCTACCGTTGAAAGTTGCCACCTCACCTCTGCGCGCAGTTCCACTGCCGAAAGGTTACAGCTAAGGGCGTAATAGCCGAAGCTAGAAGGTGTGCAACAGTACGTTGGCCAGCCGACGTTACATGGCGATCCTGCCAGGAGTACAGTCCCTTAGAACTTCAAATAACCAGAGCTTCCGCTCTAGCCAGATATAACAAAGAAAAGCTCTATGACCAGTACAGAGCGCTTGGCATTAGCAGCCTCCTACATTAAAAAGGCTGAAGCCATTCTAAGCCCGACGTCCCAGACGGAACCCACCTTGAGGGTTGGACCGAAGCCCCTCACGCTAGAGGAATACCGGCGCCGAATCACGCTCAAAATCAGGGAGGAACCCCTCAAACCGGTTGAGACGAAACCAAAATCAACCCGGGGAAGTCGGAAAGTTCAGCTGCGGAAGGCAGTAGCCGAATTGAAAAGGCTAGCGAACATCCCTGGCCAGCCCCGCGCTATTAGAGACGAATTCTTAAATAAAATCAACGAAAAAAGGAAGAAGCAGCGAACCACGAAGCAGCGGGAACGAAAGGAAACCGCCGAATTCCACCAACTCTTCGACAACGCTGCCGCTCGATTAAAAACCTGGTCCCATGGGAGGACAAACCAGCCGGGAAATTATTAATACCGGCCCCCAGCTAAACTCGGCCATAACGCAAACGCCCAAGCCGCCTACCGACATGACAGCAGCAATGCTGCTAATCATCTTCCTAACGGCGCTACTAATTGGCCTCGCATATCTGGGCCTACAGCACTACCGTAGGAAAATTATCGCGGACACCATCCAACACCTGGAGAGACGACCTGCCCAGGTATAAGTATAATCAATCTAACGATATTAGGGAATGTTTCAATAAGTACACTAATCAAAGACATTTCCAAAAAAAAATCTAAAGCTGCACTAAAATTAAGAAGCTAAAATGTTTTTATCAGTAAGTTGGTAATAAAAGAAACTAAAAAAATACACATTAACCTTCACTTTCACTTTCACATCTAACTTTTCACTATTTTAATTTAAGATTTTATCAAATTGGCTTTACAAAACACTAGATTTTTTCAAGTTATTGCACTTGTGCAACGCAGTCTGTCAATAAATTCCAACTGATTCTAAATTAAAATTTGAATTCCTGCTTAAAAAAAAACAAGTGTCGGTATTTTATTTGACATGAACTTCTCTTAAGCGATATGCTGAATTTACTCTGCTGACAAATTGCCATAATATTCTACCATATTTTATTTCATAAGACAAAAGTATAACAATAAATTTGTAAAAACATCGAAGCATTAACTATCACAAGAGAGAAAAATGAAAGCTCAACTTCTTACATCAACACGCATATCAATATCAACATCAAATTCAAAATCAAGAATCAACCCACATAACACATTCAGATATTATGTCATAAGAAAAAAGAAATAAGTCAAAGAACACCGTGTTATTAGACACAATGTTGCAAAAAAAACGAGTCAAACGTAGCACCTGCATTCCTGCAACATGTTGATATCTTCCGATTGAAACGCAATGCTAATCGCAAAAGGGAGAATGAAATGAAACAATTCCAAGTATTCAGCGTGAGATTTGGTTTATAAGACGAAATGTAGCGTCTTTTTCTTTGAATATAAAAGCGGGTGTTGAACAAAGAGGATCGGAACCGCAATGCTTGTAGAAGAAAGGAATATAAAACAAGTAAATAAGACGGAAAAATATTTTTTATTCTATTATAGAGAGCAGCGGTAGTTGAAAACTTTTTACTAAGAGTATTTTTGTGACTCTTCGTTGGTTTGCTGTTTGTGATTTGTGGATTGTGGAATGTGGTTGAATCTTGATTCTTGAATGAAGTATGAAGATACAGACGAGAGGTAGAATGAAAATATTAAACTTATTCGATAGCTTATGTGTGAGTGTGTGTGTAGATTTTATTTTATAATTAAAATACGGGACGGGTTTCATTTTTCATATATTTATTTGGCAGATAGTGCTTACTTTTAGTGGATTTTTAAAAGGGAAGACGGTAGGAATCGTGTTATATGGACGCCACGCCACTGATAGCTATAGACTGGTGCGTCAAGGAACATCTTTCCATAAACCCCAGTAAAGCTATCATAGTTCCTTTCACAAAAAGAAGAAATCTCAACTTAGCCCAGATTTCACTAAATGGCACGACCATTGAGTATTCCGATGACGTCAAATATCTTGGAGTAATCCTGGACAAAAGACTAAACTGGAATTCTCACATCACCAACAAAATCACTAAAGCTAACAGAGAAGCATGGGTTAGTAATAACCCACCTAACAGCCACAACGGCATAAAGTGGTATACGGATGGTTTTAAAATGGAAGCGGGGGTAGGAGCGGGAATATACGGACCAAACAAACGCTTTACGATACCCATGGGAAAAAGTCCCAGCGTATTTCAAGCAGAGCTCCACGCCATTCAAGAATGCGCTAGCCACATAAATTTATCTGGTATAAAAGGTGCAACCATCCATATATTCACGGATAGTCAAGCAGCTATAAACGCCCTTAGCTCGCATACGATTGACTCCAAATCAACACCCTACAGGTACTCGGAACAAGTAACAAGACCAAGCTATGGTGGGTTCCGGGTCATGTCGGGGTGGAAGGTAAGGAAAAGGCCGACGAACTGGCCAGAAAAGGTTCGGAAACACCCTTCATAGGTCCCGAACCCTTCTGCTGCACTCCTAGATCAGCAGCAATGGCAGCAATAAAAAGCTGGGAACATAGAAAATGTATCTATCATTGGAAAATCATCCCAGGTCTAAGACAGGCCAAACGAGACATTCGGTAATAAAGCCAGCAAATGCCTAAATCTAAGCAGGTTAGTAGGTTACCTTACTGGTCACCATGGTTTAAGATATCATCTCAACAAAATGATATTAGCAGACTCTCCGGAGTGCCGACTTTGTCTTGAAGAGGACGAGTCAGCTGAACACATTTTATGTGAATGTCCGGCCCTAAACGGAATTAGAAAGAAGATCTTTTTCAGGGAACCAATGTGCCCCGAGGACATAAAGAATTCTTCGACTAGTAGAATTGTCCGCTTTACACGGAAAGTGGAAACTGTACTAGTCTAAACTTTTCTGGCCCACACGGCACAAAAGATCTTTTTTTAGGTCGAAGTGCCCCATATTTAATCGCCTTGGCGAGCCAGAATTTAAAAAAAAAAAAAAAAAAAAAAAATCTCGCGAGGATGGTGGTGTCTCTGAACCATCACAAAATTCGTTACCACCAAAAAAGAAATTAGCGACAGACAAGTATGAAACAGATGGAACTAGAGCACTGACTACAAAAGAACTTCAACGCTTAGTTCTGTTACAGCAGTACCGGACGAGTGTTGTGCAAAATGAATAAATGAATGAGTACTTCAAATTGTAATCAAAACATAATTGGATTAAATTAAAAAAAAAATTAAATTTATTATTTTTTAAATGTATTTTTGGTTTAAAAAGACATCTTAAATTTTCACTTGAAATAAACTATCATTAATATTGTTTAATATAATACTCAAGTTTCTTCGGATTTCTTGTCCTTGAAGGCGAAAACGTAGTTCATTACTGTTGTTGTTATCGAAATGATGATTTGCATTTGTATGATTTTCTTCTAGTGCCTCTTCAACAGGAAATCAGGATCGCCTAAATTTTTAGCGTTATTATGGTGAACGACACAGGCAATTTATTATTATTTTTGGTATATTTTCCAATTTCACCCGACAAACGTACTGTAAGATAGGAAATCTGAGTTTCACTTGTCCAAAACATCGTTCAATAATTACGCTTTCTTTTTCAAAAGCTTATTATATTGTTCTTCCGCACCAGAAGTAGGATTTTCATATGGAGTAATTAGGCTTGGTTCTATCCCATATTCGCTGTCACCAATGAGCACAACATTGTTTTAATTTCTTAATTTCAGACACACTTGTGAATTTTTCCATATTCTCGAGTCATGCACGGATCCAGGCCAACTAACGTCAACACTCGTAAAAATTTCTTTGGCATAACAAGCGGCTTGAACATTCAGAGTAGCTTTACCTTTTCGATTAATGTACTCATCTCCATAGAGTTTTGGTTTCAGTATCCCTACGTGGATACAATCGATTACACCAATAGATGTCGGAAACTTAAACTTCCTTTGCCATAACTCTTTTGCTTCCGTTATTTAACTATTGCTAGTTGCAAACTCGATCCAATCAGTTGCATGTGCAACTATGCTGTCAACTACTGCATTCACAGTCCGAGATACCGTAGCTTGACTAACACCAAGTTCTTCACCGATACCTTTCTGATATCCAGGATCACTGAGATATCGCAAACACACCTTCATTCTATGGGCAGTTGACAAGGCACCTCCACGAGTTTCTTCATTCGTACCTAAAAATCTGTCCGCGAGCCACTGTAAATTTATCTCTTCAAAACGGTATAAATCTTTTAAATCACGAACAATGTGAAGATAAGCGGGGCTTATAATATTTAGCATCCCTCACATGCACAACATCTATCATGGCGCTGAAAATCGGATAACACCACCGTTTACTACCGAGATGAGTCTGCTACTGATCTAACTCAGACTTTTTGAAGGATTTGCTTTTTATTTGAAGTAAAAGGTCAAGTTTATGCATACCCATTTACTTTTATGTAAATAAAAGGATATGATTTTACTCGGAAAGTATAAGGTTCTGCTCGAAATTATTATGAATATAAACAGAAGGATTTGCTTCATATTTTGCAAGTATAAGCATATCCTTTTCTTTATGAATACGGCTCATTGAAACGCATATTGAAGAAGAAGAAAAAATGAAACAATTCAAAAAATACTTTAAGGATTTTCATACTCACTGGATCCCTGCAACGCGCAATAGCCGATTTGGAAGAGCAATTGGAGGTATGGTATATGGAGTCAAAAAGAATTTGAAGGAGAATGGCATTCGGCATGAATTTATCAGCCTTGATGCGGATATTATAAACATAACATGCAATGGTAAAGTGCTGACGCTTCTTCCGATGTATCTGAGACGGCATTGCTTCCAACATCAGAGTAATATGATTCCTACAACCACTTTACGAGTGAACAAAAAAACAGAAGAATCATATTACTCTGATGGCACGTTCGGTGCATGGAGGCAATGCATATTGACGACACAGGCAAAAGGGGTTTCACTCGTATATGAGAATAAACATGCAAAATCAGCATAGTACGCGAGTGAGCCCAGACAGGAAATTAATATTGCGAATTAGGCGAATTACGGGATATTGGGGTATTGGGCGATCGGAGTAGGTATGCAAAATTCAATTGTAATATTTAGTATAAATACAGATAATTTTAAATAAATAAATGACTTGTACTCCAACACTCCAACTAATCGGTTTTCATTATTTGGCTTTCGAGCTGTGTTTGAACTGATCGGTCTACCGTTGAAAGTTGCCACCTCACCTCTGCGCGCAGTTCCACTGCCGATAGGTTACAGCTAAGGGCGTAATAGCCGAAGCTAGAAGGTGTGCAACAGTACGTTGGCCAGCCGACGTTACATGGCGATCCTGCCAGGAGTACAGTCCCTTAGAACTTCAAATAACCAGAGCTTCCGCTCTAGCCAGATATAACAAAGAAAAGCTCTATGACCAGTACAGAGCGCTTGGCATTAGCAGCCTCCTACATTAAAAAGGCTGAAGCCATTCTAAGCCCGACGTCCCAGACGGAACCCACCTTGAGGGTTGGACCGAAGCCCCTCACGCTAGAGGAATACCGGCGCCGAATCACGCTCAAAATCAGGGAGGAACCCCTCAAACCGGTTGAGACGAAACCAAAATCAACCCGGGGAAGTCGGAAAGTTCAGCTGCGGAAGGCAGTAGCCGAATTGAAAAGGCTAGCGAACATCCCTGGCCAGCCCCGCGCTATTAGAGACGAATTCTTAAATAAAATCAACGAAAAAAGGAAGAAGCAGCGAACCACGAAGCAGCGGGAACGAAAGGAAACCGCCGAATTCCACCAACTCTTCGACAACGCTGCCGCTCGATTAAAAACCTGGTCCCATGGGAGGACAAACCAGCCGGGAAATTATTAATACCGGCCCCCAGCTAAACTCGGCCATAACGCAAACGCCCAAGCCGCCTACCGACATGACAGCAGCAATGCTGCTAATCATCTTCCTAACGGCGCTACTAATTGGCCTCGCATATCTGGGCCTACAGCACTACCGTAGGAAAATTATCGCGGACACCATCCAACACCTGGAGAGACGACCTGCCCAGGTATAAGTATAATCAATCTAACGATATTAGGGAATGTTTCAATAAGTAATAGGTATAAAGAAACCCAATAAGGGAACATTTTTCATTTTTTGTATTAGGTTAATCCTTGTTTTAAAACGAACCAATGTAAGTTCTTGTAAGAAAAATAAATTTAAAGAAAACCCAACAAAATTTTTTATATGTACGACAGTTCTCTACTTCACAATAAATCCAATTACCCCTGATTTCCTTTACTTCCATGAGTCTTATAAAATAGGGTCTACACTCTTTCTTTTTAGCCATCCCACCAAATGAGTTTCGGCCAACTATTAGCCGCACTCAGTACCCTCAAAAACTGCTACGAAAGCTTAAAGAAATCACCAAATAGGACCCGAACTGAAGAGAGTGTCAACACAAAATTAAACCAGATCCAAGGGTTCTGGACTTGCTTCAGTAAACATTTCGAGGAGCTAAACCAGAACTCACTCTCACTTCATAAATAATGTCGAATTTTACCACGACACCCTCGACGCTGCCTCAAAAGTTATCCTAGTCAGATGTTTACTGAAATGCAAAATTCAGGGAAAGGCTCTCACCGAGCTAGGAGGTGCAACACTAAGTAACGTTGCCTCCCTGAAGAAAACTCTCATAGAAAAATGTGGACCTAAGGAAACCATCGAAACCATTCAGGCAAAGCTAAGCAGAGCAAACCAAGGCAACCGTCCGTTACGAGAATTTGTAACCGATATAGAAACTCTGGTAACCAGAATGACAGAGCTCGAAGTTTCGTGCCATGGCGAACCAACTAGAGAAGCTCTGGCTAAAGCTAACGACAGACGAGGGTTAGCATTTCTAAAAAAGGGGGTAAATGACCGTTTCAAAATTATTCTGGATAGCGCCCGGCATACCAACCTCGAGGACGCTATACAGCATCTGTTAGAACTAGATCAGGGTTCGACATCCCCTACCGACACAGTTAGGTACTTTAACAACAGAACTAGAAACACATACAGACAGAATTATAATAACAGCAGGAACCCACCAACTAACCCTGTTTACCCCAACACGGCAAGACGCGTATACCATAACAACCCAGCATACTATGGACAGAATTTCCAGAATGGAAACCAACCAAGAAATAATTATACAAATAACCGGCCTAGGTATGGGTACCCACGAGGTTACGCGCCAACTGTCAGCCAAACAAACAACCAACAAAGAAATACCAATAACTTACACAATAGGAACACCACACCCAACAGTAGAAACACACCCCCAACTAGGCACCCCAACCACAATAATACCAATAACGTCAGAAATGATCAAAGGGTACTTGCACTGGGAAACGAGCAACCCACCGAGGGACTAGACGGCCCATCGGGGGGAAATCAATAAATCCACAAAATGCTATTTGCACTGCTGGAATCGCTAACGGCATTTATATACAACTATAGTTGAGCCACGATCAAAATATACGTTTTCTTTTAGATACCGGAGCTTCACTCTGTATAATCAAAATTAGCGCTTTAAATAAAAAGATTCCCATATGCAAAAACAATAGCACCAAGATTATCGGTGTATCAGGAGGCTTAAAAACCTTAGGAACGTGTAATATAGAGATCCATTTTGGACAAATTATCATACCCTACGAATTTCACGTAGTAGCAGACACATTCCCAATTCCAGTTGAAGGCATAGTAGGTGCAAATTTTCTTACGGAGTTCTGTGCGAAGATTGATTAGGAATCATTCCTACTAAAGATCAAAGCAGACCAGCAGACGGTTTCACTACCCCTACATACCCAGCTCAACCCAAACTCTGTTTTAATACCTCCCAGATGCGAAGCAACTTATTGGCTAAGCACACGACATACAGGAGTAAGAGTATTTCATCCACAAGAGCTATGCGAGCACGTATTTATGGCAGGCTCACTATCCACTGCCATAAATGGAAAGATACCAGTTAAAATATTAAATGCGCGAGAAACGGCAGTAACTTTTAAATGGGTTGAACCTATATCCCAACCCGCCTCAGAACATTACATGCTACGTTACAACCAAACGGATAAATCAGAAAACATACGAGTAAAGAAGATATTAAGCGAAATAAATTTTGATACACTGAATAGTGAAGAACAATCAGAAATTGAAGCAATATGTTCCAAGTACCAGGACATTTTTCACGTAAATGGTGACAAACTAACGTACACCCATATTGGAACCGCAGATATCACGCTTAAAGAAGGATCAACACCGAAATATACAAAACCGTATCGTCTACCCCATACGCAAAAGCAAGACGTGAATGAGGAAATTCGAAAAATGATAGCGGACGATATCATAGAACCATCCATTTCCCCTTGGAATTCCCCGATACTAATCGTACCCAAAAAGAAAGACCCTGTTACCGGTCTACAGAAATTCCGAATGGTAATTGATTATCGTCACGTTAACGAACGAATCGAGGATGACAAGTTCCCCCTTCCAAACATAACCGACATTTATGATATGGTAGGAGGAGCTATTTACTTTTCATGCATAGATTTAAGTCAGGGATACTACCAGATGGAACTAGACGCCAATAGTAGGCCAATTACAGCATTTTCAACTGAGAATGGTCATTACCAGCTAAAACGCCTACCCATGGGTTTAAAAATTTCACCCAGTAAGTTTTCAAGAATGATGTCAATAGCGATGTCAGGACTAACATACTCACGATGTTTCGTCTATCTTGATGACCTTATCATCTTCGGTAGAAGTTTACAAGACCACAATAGAAACTTGATTCAAGTTTTTGAACGTCTCAGAGAGGTAAACCTCAAAATACATCCAGGAAAATGTTCTTTCTTGCGAAAGGAAATATTGTACCTTGGACACGTAATCTCCAAAAATGGCATTCTACCCGATAAAACTAAATCTGATGCAATGAAAAATTACCCTATCCCAACCAACGCGGATGAAGTCAGAAGATTCGTAGCTTTCACGAACTACTATCGTAAGTTCATTCCTAATTTCGCAACCATTACCATCCCATTGAATAAGCTACTAAAAAAGAATGTCGAATTCAATTTTAATAACGATTGCGAAAGATCATTCAATATGTTAAAAGAGATCCTCACTAGTCCAAAAATTTTACAATTCCCAAATTTCAACGAGGAATTCATTTTACGCACGGACGCTTCAGGTTTCGCTTTAGGAGCTGTGTTGTCTAATTCCGACGATAGGCCAATTGCCTACGCGAGCAAAACTCTCAACAAAGCAGAGAAAAACTATAGCACGATTGAGAAAGAGTTGCTTGCCATAGTGTGGGCAGTTAAGCACTATCGACCCTACCTGTTCGGAAGAAGATTTAAAATCTTAACAGACCACAGACCTTTAGTATATTTGTTCTCGTTAAAGGAACCAAGTAGACTAACCAAGTTTAGACTACAGCTCGAGGAATACAATTTTTACATAGAATACTCTCCAGGCAAAGAAAATTGTACAGCAGACGCACTTAGTCGCATAGTAGTCAACTCTGACGATTTAAAAAAATTATACGTATGTGTTGTAACAAGAGCTAAAGCAAAAGAACAGAGCAAGGGAAAAGTGGATAACAAAACTGTGAAAACCGACGAACAGCTGGCCACAGAATTATTAAAATTACCAGATACAGGATTAAAACTCGTGGAACTAAAGGTTGTTGACAATTTTACGGAAGATCTAGTTAATTTCAAGAATATCGGCGACATAATAATCGGACCAAACAAAGTTTTGGCATATATTCCAAATGGAAATTGTTTACTCCTAAACAGGCCCAAGGACAGCACTACCACCCAATCGACATTGTTCGGCAGAACTCTGTCGAGGGATGTGAAAAGACTCTGTGGACCATCAATTGAAAGAATATATATTACGAGTACAAAAAATGAGTTAAAGAAGCTCACAGGCGGCCGCCAACAATGTAGCATAAATGAACTAAAGATAAAACTAGGAGAAATATTTAAAGAAAGTAAAATTAAAGTACACATTATAGACAAAAATGTTGAAATAACCGATCCTTGTAAAAAGAAATTAATACTGAATGATTACCATATACTTCCAACCAGCGGACATGCAGGAATAAACCGCATGATCCAGAATATTAAGAAAAAATACTTTTGGACGGGAATGCAAAACGATGTGACGACATTTGTATAGCATTGCCCGATATGTCAACGAAACAAACACGTACAGCCAAAAAAGCAACCAATGACCATAACATCGACAGCCGAGTCAGGTTTTGAATCCGAAGATGAATCAAAATACATCCTTACCGTACAAGACGAATTAACAAAATTTGTCGAAGCTATACCAATTCCAAACAAGGAGGCTAACACAGTCGCCAACGCAGTAGTAATAGGTTTCATTCTTAGATACGGAGTACCGCGAGCAATAGCTTCTGATAAGGGAACTGCATTTTTAAATCAGGTATTTAAGGGTAGTTGTAAATTATTGAAGATAGAACAGTTACAGTCTACAGCCTACCATCATGAAAGCATCGGAGCACTCGAAAACTCACATAAGGTTTTAGGAGCGTATCTTAGGAGTTATGTTTCGGAAAAGCATACAGATTGGAGCACCTGGTTGCCCTATTATGTTTTCTGTTACAATTCCTCTGTACACTCGGAGACAGGTTATACACCTTTCGAATTAATATTCGGGAAACAGTGTAATCTACCAACAAATTTAACAAAACATATAGACCCAGTGTACAACTACCAGGATTACGTAATTGACCTTAAACATAGATTACAAATTGCTCATAGAGATGCTCGCGAAACTCTAATACAAAAGAAAAATATCAGGAAAGGAAGATATGATACAGACGGACAGACAAAGGGTACTAGTTTTGAAGTAGGAAGTTTGGTATTGCTAAGAAACGAAGCTAGAAAGAAGTTAGATCCGATATTTATAGGCCCATACGAAGTTTTGTCAGAAAATGGCGTAAACTGCGATATTAAATATGAAAATAAAAGAATAACTGTACATAAAAATCGTTTAAAACCATTTTACATATATTTAACATTTCTGCAAACATATTAATAACGAAATAAACTTAGACACACAACTTATTTAATTGTATATAAATCATTTTAAACAATCTTATGTAAATTTAAATTTAACTAAAGTTTTAGATTAAAGAACCTTTACTCATAAGAATACCGCGGATAGGTTAAGAAAAAAATAAAATAAAAGTAATAAACTAAGAAATAAAATAATGCAAAGATATAATGTAAACTAAGTAAAGAAATATATTAGATTAAAAAATAACATAAGATTTAATGTAAAATACAAACTAATACAAAGAGAAACTGTAAGTTAAATAAAGAAATGTATAGTAAATATAAAATTTATACGAATTATAGGATGTAAATATAAAACTGTAAGCTAAATAAAGAAATGTATAATAAATATAAAAATAAACTCATACGAATTGAAATAAGGAAATATATAGTAAATAAAAAATAAATTAATACGACTTATAGAATGTAAGTAAAGTAGTAAAACAAATTGTGAAACAAGTCCTTTAAGTTTAATATAACGCATAGAAAATTAACAAACTTCAATAACTTCTTTAAACCTAAGATATAGATATTAAAGGAAATATGGTATAAGTAAAAGAACAAATTAATTATGTAAAGAACTTTTATAACCATTTATATCATTTTTTTAAAAAAAAGGGGAGAGACCCTGTATTGTACATAACACCAGAACACCAATAACCATGTTAACAAAATACTAAATAACAAGCAATATACACAAAAACCTTAATAATAACCAATGTAAACAAAACTACATGAATTAAAACAAAAGAATACATAAGACCCCGAATTGTACAAATGGAGCGCAAAAGAAGAAATCACGACATATCATGATTTCTCCTTTTCCCCCAGGAAGGGTGGTGTGAAGGGAGCACACTAGCGCCCATTTAATTACTTGCATAAAACCATTTAATTAATTGCATAAAACCATTTAATTCCATTCAAACCTACTTCGATACCTGATACACCTAACCCAAGGCCATTTATTTGACGGCATTGCTTCCAACATCAGAGTGATATGATTCCTACAACCACTTTACGAGTGAACAAAAAAACAGAAGAATCATATTACTCTGATGGCACGTTCGGTGCATTGCCTCCATCAATGCATATTGACGACACAGGCAAAAGGGGTTTCACTCGTATATGAGAATAAACATGCAAAATCAGCGTAGTACGCGAGTGAACTCAGAATAATGGTCAACAGGAAATTAATATTGCGAATTAGGCGAATTACGGGATATTGGGGTATTAGGCGATCGGAGTAGGTATGCAAAATTCAATTGTAATATTTAGTATAAATACAGATAATTTTAAATAAATAAATGACTTGTACTCCAACACTCCAACTAATCGGTTTTCATTATTTGGCTTTCGAGCTGTGTTTGAACTGATCGGTCTACCGTTGAAAGTTGCCACCTCACCTCTGCGCGCAGTTCCGCTGCCGATAGGTTACAGCTAAGGGCGTAATAGCCGAAGCTAGAAGGTGTGCAACAGTACGTTGGCTTTAGGACCAGCCGACGTTATAAGAGACGTCGAAGAGGAAGAAACCACCACCCATCTCCTGTGCAACTGCCACGCACTAGCCAATTTAAGGAAACAAATCCTTGGCAACTATTTCCTCGATGATCTAAGTGATCTCAGTGAGACAGATATTGGCTGTATCAGCAAATTCTTCACTAGGTCCAAATGGTTAAACTGAACTGGAGGACGGATTGGACGATGACTTGAGCATCTCCGTGTCAAGTACTCGCCCGACGATGAAGTAGACTTCGAAACGCGTAGCGAAAATTAAAATAAAATTAAAGTTGTGACAATTATAAAGTAAAAAAAGAAAAATAAATAAAGAAAACATTTTATTAAATATCTTTTATTAAATAAAAATTTAAACACAACCGGAGACGAAAAAACCAAAAACAAAAAAATAAGTGGTATAATTCCCAATGCGATGCCGCGAGGAAAAAATCTTTCAAATTATTGAACTCATTTCGTAGAACAAGAATTCAAGACATAAAATAGAGATTTTTAAGAGTAATCGACTTCAAAATTAATTGGAAAATATATCGCAAAGGAGATAAGAAACCTAGATCAATAAGTGTGTCCTGAGATAAGCGCTCAGGAATTTAAAACCTACTACAGTGATCTTCTCAATCCAAACCAAGAAATGTGTAGCATATCTTTTGCGTCTAACTATGTCGAGGATCCGAGTTTGGACAGATCGATTTCACTCGAGGAAATTAAGAACATGATTCGAAAGGTAAAGCTGAACAAAGCTCCAGGAGAAGATAGGGTAACGTATGAGTTCATTATAAATGCGACCGATGATTTTCTGCAGGACCTAGCAATAGCATATAGCAAAATATTAAATGAATGAAGGATAGATGAAACGTTTACGAAATCCATAATATTTTCAATATTCAAAAAGGGTGATGTTATCGACCAAGGCAACTACAGCGGTATTTATTTTATGAACTGCAAAGCGAAGATTATGATGGGAGTCCTAAATGAGAAATTTTAAACCTGGGGTTAAAGGAATAACATTATAACTGAACACCAGGCGTTCTTTAGAAAAAAATACTCTACAGTAGATAACATATATAATTTAGCTTATATCGTACACATCAAGCTGGCTGAAAAAAGCAAAGTATACGCCTTCTTCGTGGATTTAAAAGCCGCTTTTGATAAAATCTCGAGAAGATTGCTGATCAATAAGCTGCGTGAAATGGGAGTTTCAACCAAATTTGTTAATCTGCTTGAATGCATATACTCTAATACCCAATCAGCGGTGTGGACGGGAAATGAGCTATCAGACTATTTTGAAACACTTTTTGGGGTCAAGCAGGGATGCTTATTATCGCCGTTACATTTCGCGCTGTATTTTAATGACTTAAATGACTATATAGGAGGAGGTCTCAATATCGAGCTTTTAACCATACGTTTACTGTTATACGCCGACGACATGGTGATCTTAGCAGATGATATTGCAGTCATGCAACAGATGATAGTCTGCCTTGAAAAGTACTGCGAGAAATGGTGTTTGGAAGTGAACCTTTCAAAATCAGAAATCATGGCAGACTATCAAGTCAAGAAAAATAGACCTTTAAAGGGGAAGAATTCGAATAGCCTCGCAGTACACCAATCTTGGCGTACTTCTCACTCCGAAAATGAACTTCACAAGGCATGTGCAGAAAAGAAATAACGCTGCGAAGAGTAGCACCAACGCAACATGGCATTGTTTCCTAAGCAAACAAAGTATAACCCTGAGTGGAAAGTGAAAACTATTTCTGGTAGTATCCAAACTTATAGTGCACAAGTCTGGGGTATTGGAATGTTTGAGGAAGTGGACAAAACTACAACGCTATTTTTTAAAAAGGATTTTGAAATTTCTACCTAGTACTCCTAACTACCCCTTGTCGCTAGAGACCGGAGCCGGAGATGGTCATTTATATTTAATAGACTTACATCTAAGGTATTTAAAAAAAAAAAAACTTTTTTGGGTGAAATAAATAAATAACATTGGAAATCGGTTTGGTTTAAGTTGGGATCAGAACATGCCGAAGGAAATGGGCTGGAACATAAAGAGCCGGCAGCTTTTGGATCGACTCAAGGCAGATAGCCGACAAGAAACAAGTTCCTGGATTATTCGAAAGGACAACAAGATCTTATCGATGATAACGA
Organism: Portevinia maculata; assembly: GCA_949715645.1. Classification (NCBI taxonomy): domain Eukaryota; kingdom Metazoa; phylum Arthropoda; class Insecta; order Diptera; family Syrphidae; genus Portevinia; species Portevinia maculata. The sequence goes on along the minus strand of OX454526.1, from coordinate 206,710,333 downwards.
TATCAACAAAATTTCGCCAGATGCCAGAAAGCCAGATGCGATTTGATCCTTCTTAATGCAAGGGGATTTGGAGGCAGCGTTTCAACGATATGTTCCATGTGTAATTTGAGAGAAGAAGAAAATATCCATCACTTCATAGGCAATGTACTGAATGGAGGAAGCACGAGTGATTGGAACAGACTGGTCAATTACATTACTGCCGCCATAACCTACAGAAAAAAACTTGTAGCTGAATTCAATTAGTTCGAAGATTGGTTTTAACTTAATTTCATTACGTATTTTTTTCCTTTACTTAATTGATCTTTGTTGGTTCCCACCAAAACGGACACTCAACACGTCATCAATGGGGAACGTTCTTCTTCCCGCCGGAGCGCAGTGAGATGTTGTTTGTACATTGTACTAGTGATTGGAATATGAATATTTGACGTTAATTAAAGTCACAACGATATTCGCAATCACTAGTAGTAATGCACAGAACAAGAGAAAAACACAATTTCCACGAGCCAACGAACAAATTAACGCGAAAATACCCGAATTACAACGAGGAACTACCGACCCGACCGAGGAAACAACTACTGAACTGAAGGCCAAACGTCAAACACGAAGGCACACTGATCAACAAATTTACAGTGGGTCTCCTTCCGCTGCAGTCAAAGGGCATTCCATCACAACGAGTTGTCGCAACAAGGAACAGTGTAAGAGGCAGATCGCAACAACTCGCAAATAGTGACACCTCACTCGCACACATAAAACCATGCAAATGGTATAATCATCGATGTATTAGTTAGTTTATTGTAAAGTCATATTTATATAACTAACACTTAAGTAAACATTTTCACGGTCAATGTCAATGACCATATGAGTTACAGCTGAGGTGGTATATAACCACCGAGGTTTCTTCAAAGGCACTGTAAGAATTGTTAGACATTCAAATTTGGCAGTTAGAATTAGCAGCATAAAATAAATTACTTTTATAACGTTGATCAAATGTCCAGTGACTTTCCTTTCACCTTGCTCAGTGAATCAACTATTCACTATTGTTAAGACTTCTTCTTCTTCCGTCTTCAGCTGAGCAAATAATTTCTCAACGTCGCCTACGTTCAGAACATGGTCCTTCGAAGCCTTTAAAGGAAACCGCGGCAGAAATTTAAATTAATTTGAAATTGAAGTAAATTGAAAGTGAAATTCACCAACGTACAAAAAAGTGAAAAGTGCTTAAAACATTAAAAACATTAAAAGTATACTGTGGACCAAGTTAGTGTGAAATTGATCAACAATCAAGAATAGCATCCCGGTCAACGACGAACGTAATCGGTCTTAGTATCAAACGAGAAGACAAACCCGATATCCAGCGGAAGAGCAGCGGCCCAGTAACCTGTAAGCGGCACAACGGTCGGGAATCACAGCTAGGAACTGTGCAGCACAAAGCCTTCTGCAACTGTAACTGAGAGTAAATTTACTGAAGTTGCAGTTGCAAAAGCAAACCAAGGTAGGAATTATATTCCTCTTTTACGCCTTTTTATTGCTAAATTTAACATAACACACACGTACATACATTTCTTTACAATTACGCATTACTCAAATCCAACGAGTCGACGAATCTCGTATCCAACGGATCCAGAGTGGCATAGCGGATTCAAGAGACACAACGGTCCGAAAGCAGTACGACGCCCTACAAGCGGTATAACAGACAGCAATCACAGCTAGGAACTGTGCAACAATAAGCCTTCTGCAACTGTAACTGAGAGTTAGTATACTGAAGTTGCAGTTGCAAAAGCAAATTAAGGTAGGAAGTTCATTCCTTTCATAAGCCTTTTATTGCATAATTTACTAAATATCTATATTTACATATATATACATATTATTATTAAATCACAATATTAAATAATTGTCAGTGCCCAATTTAATAAACTTTTGCCATTAATTGAAAAATCTGAACGCCCATATCTATATCAAGTGAAAGAAAAATGGCAAACGCAAAACTTGCTAAGCTAATCGAACGGCAACAATTAATTTTAAAAGAAATTGAATCCGATTTCGATGAATTTAAAAACTCAAACGATGTGCGAAAATCAAGGGGTTACGTGAACGCGTGTTTAACGGATAGTGAGGAATGTTTCAAACGCGCAAAAAAGGATCATGAGGCCATAGTAAATAGTTCATCTGATCCGCTTAAAGAAGAATACTTTGAAGCAGAAACATTTGCTAAAATTAAACGTGCGTACTTCTCATTTACTGGAGTATTACACGACCATAACGACAAATTTGCGCATGAAACCAATGCTAATTTAGAAATTTCGCGGTTAAATACCACAAAAACATCGGTGTGTGACATTCGGTTGCCACCAATTCAAATCAAGAAATTCTCGGGATTGTTAGAGGAATGGTATGAGTTCCACAACTTGTTCGAAAGCATGGTTGATCAGAACGTTGATTTATCTGATACACAGAAGCTTCAATTTCTGAAAACCCATGTAACAGATAACGCTGCGTTGTTAATTCAGCATTTGTTAGTTGATGCTGATGGGAAAAACTATTCGGCGGCATGGAACATATTAATTGAGCGTTACCAAAATAAACGCAAATTGGTAAATAAACAATTAAAGGTCTTAATGGAGCAAAAGAAGCTCACACATGAATCAGCAGATGCGTTAAAATCTTTGCATGATACAAGCACCAACTGTATTCATGCACTTTCTAATCTTGGACTGGCTGTTGAAACTTGGGACGCCATTCTCATATATGTGATTTATCACAAACTTCCTCTCCAAACGCAAAAGGATTGGGAAGAAAAGCTTGGTAGCTCCAAACTGCTTCCAGAGTGGAAGTCATTTTCCAAGTTCATCGAAGGGAGATTCAACTCCCTCGAAAATATCATGGAGTCAAATGAGGTTACAAAGCCTGATGTGACAAAATCGTTCAAGAGAACCACGCCAACGGCGTATCATATTAAATCGTCTCATGAGACAAAGAAATTTCTCTGTCGTCTGTGCAAGTCGTCGCATGGAATACGACAATGCAAAAAATTTTTAAAAATGGAAGTGAAGGCACGAGCTGAAGTAGTAAAGGCATACTCTGTCTGCTCAAATTGTTTAGGATACGAACACCATTCGTCAAGTTGTAAGAGCGGTAATCGTTGCCAAAAATGTGGTCAAAAACACCACACGCTTTTACATTTTGAGCCCCAAAACGCGTATCATGGTAACAATCACCAACATTACCCTCATGCATCTTTTCAAGGGCAGAACAATACCGAGTACAACACTCACTTGATTCAAAACGCGAATCAGTTCATTCCTCCAAATGGTTGGATAAATGGACAAAATGATGTACCAGCATCAAACAATACGCAGCACCCTCACCAAATTCAAAACACGAATCAGTTCATTCCTCCAAATGGTTGGAGCAATGGACAAAATGGTGTACCAGCATCAAACTAAACGCAGCACCCTCACCAAATTCAGAACGCAAATCAAAGCATGTCCCAAAACGGGCGAAACAATGCTTCAACGTCGACCAATAACGTTAACTCATACCTTAACCAAATGCGATCAAGGGTATTGCTAGCGACAGCATTGGTTAAGGTGGTAGCGGCAAATGGAGCCCATCACATCGTTCGGGCATTAATAGACCCGGGCTCAGAAGCCACATTCGTAACAGAGAATGCTGCTCAGCTTCTTAATTTAAGGAAGCAAAAGGCATTTGCGGATGTAAAGGGTTTAGGGCAAATGTCAACGGGGAGCTCCAACTCTATCGTAAACTTAACTCTCCTTTCATTCACCAATCCCTGTTTCTGTTTGGATGTTAGAGCGTTTGTCTTTTCCCACTTGACCTCTCTGTTGCCAACACATAACCTGGGTACCTCCTCATGGAGTCATTTAGCAAACTTGCCATTGGCAGACCCCTCCTACTTTACCCCGGGGAAGATTGACATGCTTTTAGGTGCCGATGTTTATGCTTCGATCATCCTTGAAGGACTTATTCCAGGGCAAAATGGATCCCCAGTCGCACAGAAAACCGAACTGGGGTGGATTTTAACCGGAGCAGCCAGCATAAATCCGCCACGGACTTCTGTGACAGTACGAAGCCACCATACCACGTTGGATGCACAACTAAGGCAATTCTGGGAGATAGAAGAGGACATGGAAGCACGCAAGCTAACACAAGAAGAAGAGAAGTGTCAACTACACTATCAAAACACGACAAAGCGATTAGTAGATGGTAGATATGAGGTACGGCTCCCATTCAAGGAAAATACGCGACCAAACCTTGGCAACTCCAAAGCGGCGGCGATGGCAAGATTTTTTCAAATTGAAAAACGTCTCAACTCAAATGAAAAGCTTAGAAAAGCGTACACATCTTGCATCAACGAATACGCTACCATGGGACACATGAAGGAAGTTACAAACGATGTCGAACTGGAAAATGGAAAGCACTATTTTCTCCCTCACCACGCTGTATTGAAGGAATCGAGCTCGACAACCAAACTACGAGTAGTTTTTGACGCTTCATGCAGAACGTCGAGAGGCGTGTCGTTAAATGATTACTTAATGGTTGGCCCACGGCTTCAGGTGGACATAATTGACCTGATAGCACAATAAAGAAAGTTCAAGGTGGCATTTGCAGCGGACATTAGCATGATGTACCGACAGATATGGATGGCACAAGAGGACACTCCATACCAACTCATCCTGTGGAGAGAAAACTGCAACGAACCCATCAAGACATATGCACTTAATACCGTCACATTCGGAACAGCATCAGCCCCATATCTAGCTGTACGGACTTTACAGCAGTTAGCGATGGACGTCGAACAGTCTCAACCACATGCTGCCAAAGCAATCACGGAAGGGTTTTACGTTGACGACTTCATATACGGAGCTGATAATGAAGAAGACGCCATCAAGATACAAACCGACATGTTATCGACTTTAATTTCAGCTGGATTTCCGTTGCGCAAGTGGGCCAGCAACTCAACAAACCTGTTAGAAAGGATACCTGAGAAAGAAAGAGAAGTGAATCTTCCTTTAAATTTTGATTTACAGGATACTATTAAAATGTTAGGCATACAATGGCATCCTGCAAAAGATACATTTACCTTTAAAATCAACATACCTGAGGTGAAGAAACACACGAAGAGATCAGTACTTGCCGACATTGCACGCCTGTTCGATCCTCTGGGATGGATTTCACCGTGTGTTGTCAAGGCAAAATTAATTTTGCAACAACTCTGGATGAATGCACTATCCTGGGATGCTATCATAATGCCGGAAATACAAAGACCGTGGGCAGAACTTCGAGCTGGGCTTTCAAAACTGGAGAAGGTAGAGATCCCACGTTGGATCTCAACTGTGGAATCTTCGCAGGTCCAATTGCACGGTTTCAGTGACGCCTCGGAGAAAGCATATGCAGCAGTCATATACGCACGAGTGACATCCAACGGCCAAGAGAGGATTCATTTGCTGACATCGAAAACCAGAGTGGCCCCAGTAAAGCGCATATCCTTGCCACGACTGGAGCTCTGTGCGGCATTATTACTGGCAAAACTTCTGCAAAGAATGGCAACGGCCATGCAGCTCCAACAGAAACAGTGTGATATGTATGCATGGTCCGATTCCATGATAACTTTGGCATGGATAAAAGGAAGTCCAGCCATTCGCACCACTTTTGTAGCCAATAGAATCACTGAAATTCAAGCGCTTACAAGTACGACTATGTGGCGGCATGTTTGCAGCAAAGACAACCCGGCTGACATTGGGTCTCGAGGATTGTCCCCCGAAGAGTTAATCGCCAGTCAACTGTGGTGGCACGGCCCGCAGTTTCTAAAAGGTTTCTCGATAAGCGATCAACAAACAACTCCTATAGAAACAGATGAAGAAACAAAAAGGGAAGCACGGCAATGTCTTTACCTTACCATGGATAGCGCATACATCCAACATTTTTCCACCCTTAAACGGTTAGTACGCATCACGGCGATCTGGAGACGATATCTCGACAACATAAGAGATAAACACACAAGGAAGCCACTGGATACTCATCCAATCACGGCAGATGAGCTGATGTCATCTCACGATCAGCTCATCAAGCTCGTCCAAAGGGAGTTATTTCAGGAAGAAATCAACGCGTTAAAGGGCAAACGAGCGATACCAAACAGAAGCTTGATTCGAACACTCAACCCTTTTCTCGATGAAAGAGAAATTCTTCGAGTAGGAGGTAGATTGATTAATTCTCCACTTCCATTTCAGCAACGACACCCCATTATACTCAAGGAAACTCACCAGTTAGCAAAATTATTGGTAGGAGACACTCACCAACGAACGCTTCACGGTGGCCAACAGATGATGATGGCCGAAATCCGAAACCATTATTGGATACCAAACCTCAAAAGGCTTGTTAAATCAACGATTTACAAATGCGTTCGGTGCCATCGCTACAACGCTAAAATGCAGGAGCAACTAATGGGAAATCTTCCATTGGAGCGCGTGAGTGTGTCAAGACCATTTTCCAACGCTGGCGTTGACTATGCAGGACCAGTGGAAATCAAAATGTGGAAGGGCAGATGTAACAGAATGACCAAAGGGTACATTGCCGTGTTCATCTGTCTGGCGACAAAGGCAATCCACATTGAGTTGGTCAGTGACTTGAGTTCAGCAGCATTTATCAGCGCATTTAAGCGATTTGTGTCTCGACGAGGAAATTGTACGAACGTGTTTAGCGACTGTGGTACAAATTTGAAGGGCGCAAACAACGAGCTTAGAAAAGACAGCAAATTTATAACGGCTGAATGGTCATCCGAAGTAGCAGCAAGCCTCGCATCCCACCAAACGACGTGGCACTTTAACCCTCCATCATCACCACATTTCGGAGGGCTATGGGAGGCAGGTGTTAAGTCGATAAAACACCACTTGAAGAGAACGATAGGATCTTCGAAATTAACGTTTGAGGAATATGCAACACTGTTGACGCAGATCGAAGCATGCCTCAATTCTCGGCCACTGTGTCCAATGACGTCAGACCCTGATGATCTGACGGTGTTAACGCCCGGACACTTCCTAATTGGAGCACCACTGCGAGCGCTACCAGAGAGAAACTTGGCGGAGAAAAACATCAACAACCTGGACAGATGGAGATACCTGCAGCGACTTGTGCAGGAATTTTGGAAACAATGGAGTACAAACTACCTGCACCTACTTCAACAGCGTCCGAAGTGGTTGCAACTGCAACCTCAGATAAGGATGGGCGATATTGTACTCGTCAAGGAAGACAACCTTCCCCCATCCGAATGGCTACTCGCGCGAGTCATAGATCTACACCCCGGGTCGGACGGTCTCACGCGCGTGGTAACCATAAAAACACAAAATTCGATACTAAAACGACCGATCGCAAAAATATCCCCTTTGCCGGTATCAAATTTATAAAACTTTTAATAATATCAATCACAGAATTAATCAACAATGAAATCAGTAAAGGTTAAACAAGTGAATTCTTAATACAAGATTAAAAAAAAAATAAAAAAAAACCTGCACCCTTATAAACATAACCTTCCCAAGGGAAGCAACCCCCAAAAACCCAAAAAATTAACTCACCAACAAGACCCTGGTTAGGCATTAGGATATGATCTACATAGTGCAATTAATTCTTTTGCATATTAACCACTGTATTTTTTGGTTAACAATTCACTAATGCTTTTTTATGTTTTGTTTCTTTGGCACATGCACTTAACCTCAAATTCTGATGATGCAATGTTCCTGAGAGGACTACGTCAAACTCAAACAACAACGACTCATGAGCAAAACCACCAGGACGATAAAGCACCAATACCAGACACCACTAGACTAGACACAAAACCTGGAGGCCGGGAGCATGTTGGTTTCCACCAAAACGGACACTCAACACGTCATCAATGGGGAACGTTCTTCTTCCCGCCGGAGCGCTGCACGTGGAGACAGTGAGATGTTGTTTGTACATTGTACTAGTGATTGGAATATGAATATTTGACGTTAATTAAAGTCACAACGATATTCGCAATCACTAGTAGTAATGCACAGAACAAGAGAAAAACACAATTTCCACGAGCCAACGAACAAATTAACGCGAAAATACCTGAATTACAACGAGGAACTACCGACCCGACCGAGGAAACAACTACTGAACTGAAGGCCAAACGTCAAACACGAAGGCACACTGATCAACAAATTTACAGTGGGTCTCCTTCCGCTGCAGTCAAAGGGCATTCCATCACAACGAGTTGTCGCAACAAGGAACAGTGTAAGAGGCAGATCGCAACAACTCGCAAATAGTGACACCTCACTCGCACACATAAAACCATGCAAGTGGTATAATCATCGATGTATTAGTTAGTTTATTGTAAAGTCATATTTATATAACTAACACTTAAGTAAACATTTTCACGGTCAATGTCAATGACCATATGAGTTACAGCTGAGGTGGTATATAACCACCGAGGTTTCTTCAAAGGCACTGTAAGAATTGTTAGACATTCAAATTTGGCAGTTAGAATTAGCAGCATAAAATAAATTACTTTTATAACGTTGATCAAATGTCCAGTGACTTTCCTTTCACCTTGCTCAGTGAATCAACTATTCACTATTGTTAAGACTTCTTCTTCTTCCGTCTTCAGCAGAGCAAATAATTTCTCAACGTCGCCTACGTTCAGAACATCTTAAATCAAATTCCAAAACAAGTATTATTTCAATTTGTAAATTACCCGACAGACGACTGTTTATGTCATTGTCGTAAGTTTTTACTTTTCAACAAAAACTTAACACTTTATTCTGAAAACTATGTATAGATATAAAAAGTTGAAAATAAAGAACATTTTACTACGAGTACTACTACCTAGTCGATTCAATTCTATTTCAATTTAATTTTGCTTACGCTATTCTGTTATTCTTCTGGTACTATGACCTACATATGACGGCATATATAACATTACATAAGAATCAAATTGCCACTTAAACTGAATGAACAGTCAGTTTAATCCACCCAAATTCAATTCGATTCCTTAGTCACACCGACACATTCAAATGCAGTCATAAACCAAAATCGAACATTTGCTATTCGTTATGAATCAATATGTGCATAGAAATCCAAAACGATAATGTGTAACATGATCAGTCAAAACAAACGATCAAGTAAATGATACAAGTGTTTTCGGATTGTTAGATGCACACACAACAGAGTCCTCATCGAAAAGCTTTGCAAGAACGCACCAATCAACCGTATCATTCCCTTAACGGATGTGGTGTTTCAATAATAGGCGTTTTTCTTTTTTAGCTCCGAGCGGGGCACTGAGCTGTCAAAAAAAGAACTGTGTTACTTTTTTAACTCGGAGCGCTCTGAGCACAAAATTTGTATTTCTTTTTTATCTCTGAGCTAGCTCAGGGCTCGCTCGATGAGCTCGATTGAAAATGACCGAGCACATCGAGCGAAAAGCTGAGCGCGGCTGACTTCATTCATTATTTGTGCTTTTTCCATAGTTTATTTACTAGAAATTATAATTTAAATAGAACAATCCTTGACAAACACCAATTTCAGAAGCAAACCTGACTATTTTGAAAATTAATAAAAAAAAATATCTAATGACAGTTCAGTGCTCAATTCTGTTTCTTAACTAGCTCGGAGCGCTCAGGTTACGTTCAGCTCGGAGCGAGCTCTGATCGCTCGGGCCCCGCTCTGTTCCCCGCTCGGGGCTAAAAAAGAAAAACGCCTAATATATGCCTTACGCTCTTGAAAAGATGTGGTTAATCGAAGAACAAAATTCGTTGATTTTTCACATCCACATTAGGTTTATGCTCCATAAATAGGGGTGGTTTAAGCATGATGTAGGCTGACAAGAGTAGTATGTAGTATTCTTCGGGTTTCAACGCAGTTTTATACATCGCATGGAAAAAGCAATTTTTTCATGAAAAAAGTAGGAAAATAGCAAATTTACCAAAAAGACATAACCTTGCATCAAGAATAAGAATAAAATTTGTAAAATATAAAAAATTTCAAAATAGTATCAGCGCAGTTTTTTATGTCACAGTTTTGTCAAGAACAAAAAATGCCAATGTAGGAAATATTTATAATAAGACTACGCTTGGAAGTTTAAAATTTGCATAGTGGAATGCGTCCGTACTGCAACATTTCAAATATTAAATATCTATTTTTAGAATTTTTAACATACAAATAAGCATGAAAGAATAATGTAGGTCCACCTAAAATAAACATGAATAAATAATATGGGTGGATGGGAGATTGTCGCCAACTATTTGACACTAAACTTTAAAAAAAATTTTTTTTTGGTATCCAGCTTAACCAAACGGTTGCTCGATACGGGGGAGGAACGGTTTTTTTTTAAACTTTATACTTCGTTATGACTTGATAAAACTACGCGCGTTCGTACTCGAACGCTTATGAGTGTTGTACATTAGGGTGTCCCGTCAAATTTTTTTTTGGAGTATCTTAACGAAAGACCCCGCAATAGTTGCGTATTGAATAGCATTCAACGGAACAAAAAAACAAAAAAAAATCCGAGGGTACTTTTGGGCCTCTACCGCCCGCTGAAATTATTAAAAAAAAATATTTTGTTTCTTATTTTTTTACATTTTTAATTTTTTTTTAAGAATTAATTATGAACATTGAAGATGTAAACTTTACCTATTTTATAAAGATATCTATTGATCGCTGATATTTATAAAAAAAATTATAGATATTCTATCAACAATTTCTGCAGGTGCCTACTTGACTAGATATTTTATCATTTTAGTTCCTTAAAAACTTGTTAAAAAGCTTTTTTTTTAATTCCTTACCTCCCCTATCAGAAAAACTGTTTTATTTTTATAGTCGCATCGTTTTATTCTTGTGTTAAGTTGTTTGGTTTTTTTTTGAAATATTAAAATCGTAAAATCAAAGTAAGTTGCTGACCTCGTCGAAAAGAACCAAAATGTGGTATCGTATTTCTCTGAAAAATATTTAAAACGTAAAATGAGTTCTAGATCTTGTCGACAAGAATTTTTTTTCCCTTTTTCGATCCCTTTAGTGAATTAAACGAAAATAAGTTGCCAACAGTAAAAGATGTAGTCAAATAGGTAATTTTCATACAAAGTGATCTCAAAACTAAAGAAAATGGCAGAAATCCATCTAATTCCGAAGTTTTTGTAATTGTAAGTACAGACATCGAAAAGATATGGAAGAATACGTCGACTCCAATTGTGTGTCATAGTCGAATACTAGAAATAATGAAAATCCACTTTGGTAAATACATGACACTTAAAAGATACACAAATTTGTTTGACATTGCATCGTGTAACAGTGATTCCTTTAAAGACTTTCATTGTGTAAAGAATAAAAAAGTGCCTTTAAATGAAAGAACATTTTTAGTTTACCATAGAAATGACAGAAAAATGGGGATCGGTGCTATTGACAAGGTTGAAACTCAAAAAATTCTAAAGCTACCATTCGTAGCAAGAGTTTCTGATCGATATGTGCTTCCCGTACGATTTGCTGCAGCAGTTGCTTCAGCAGTACTCCAGGATGTTGGAATAATTGAAAACACTAATAGGACTCTAGTTATTGATAAAAATAAAATATATCGAGCTTTGTCAAAATCAATGGAAATCCTATCAAACCAATGCGATAATGTCGTAATTCGCAGTATTTATTTTGATGAGCGAAAAGATAAAACTCTTACTTCCGGAGAGAAAGATGGACAATACTACCGGAAGGAGGTTCTTGAAGAGCATATTTCCATTCTTGAAGAACCAGAATCCATATTCTTAGGCCATACAACTCTTAAATCTAGTGCAGGAAAGTAAATAAGTAACTCAATGCTTAATTTTTTCAAAAACAAGGGATTTGATTTGATAAAAATTCTTTGCATTGGATGTGACGGCACTGCAACCATTACTGGCTGGAAAGGAGGTATAATTCGCTACATGGAAATCAAATTAGGTCGACCATTAGAGTGTTCAATATGCTTACTTCATGCGAATGAATTGCCACTACGACATCTCTTCACGAAATTAGATGGACGCTCGTGAATATTCTGGCCCTATCCGTAAGTCAATAACCGGTTGCGAACTTACTGACGTTGCTCAATTTTCACCTGCGACCGGAAATGCACCTGAAATCGAGCAAAAAATCGTTGATCAATTGAGTAAAGAACAAAAATATCTTTTAGAAATGTGTCAAACTATAAAAACAAGTTACTGATCTCCCGGACCAGCAAATCGACATACTGGGAAAATGGCACATTAAAGATGGTCACAACGGCAAATTGATAACTTAGACTTTACATTAGTTTAAGTAACCCATCTGAAAACCATAAAATTCTTGTGGAGTATTTAATGAAAGTGTATGCAACCGTTATTGATAGATGGCCCGCAGTTTTTCAAGATGGTTGCAATACAACTTAAAATCAATCGTTGATCCTGCCATTGAGAGAAACGCTGTTTTCACACATCCTGAAAACATTTGGTCTACGTCAGAGAGCTTGCTCTAAAACGAATTATAAAAGTGAGGCGAACCCATACATCAAACCTGATATTTAAGCCGCCAAACATTAAATTTAACGCTACGGACATAATTTTTTGAAATGAATGTCAAATTACTCCACCACCTAGCTGAATTAACTGATGATGAACTTTCATTGCCGGTGCAAAGAAAATAACCGAAAATACCGGAATTTCCTTGTCACACGCAGTGTCGAAAGTACATCAATTCTGTGACCGCAGCAAGCCAATGTGTTATCGGAGCAAAGTCGAGGGAAGAACATATACGAAATAAAATAGAATCACGGAGCAAAATGCCTTCTTTTAATTTCAAGGGTCAATTTTCAATATAAATATTTTTTTTTTTAATTTTTTTAACTTTTTGCATTGTAAGTATATATTATTATTTTTAGGTCCTTTCATGAACTTTTTTTTATTTTTTTGAAGGACACTAAAATATTTTCTACTTAGCCTTAACTTAAATTTAATAAATCAAATCAATAAATTAATATAATAAAATAAAATAAAAAAAGGAAAAAAATATAGTTTGTTAATTTCTTTAAGTCTCGGTAGAGCCCTAAAAGTCATGTCCAAATCAAAAAGTAAGTACATTTTCAGAATCTACTCGTTAATACGCAACTTTTGATACCCCTTTCGATAAAAAATTCGAAAAATTTTTTTCTTCATACAACGACGGGACACGCTATTGTACATGTGTTCACATATTGAACGTGGTTATGAAAAATTGTTGATTAAAAAAGTTTTAATAAAAATATTCTTCAAGCAATTTTTTATATCTTCCATCATTTATTTTTTTTTTCATTATTAATTACAAGAAACCCGAATTTTACTTATCTAAAGGGTTCCCGATCCGTAAGGAGTCTCAGCCTGAGACACTGTAGCCCTCCGTCCTCTGCGATCCCGGGCACGCTACCTCCAGTTCTCCAGACCAAGCGCTCGGGCCCGCAATGGATTGGTCTTTAAAGCGAAAGTCCGGCTTTCCTTGCATTCTCGAACCTGGGGGCTGGAAGTCATTATTGTACATTCGCTTATTGTGGCCGAGCCAATGTAGTCGACGTGATTTAGCTTTTTGGACCACATGCTACATATACGTATTGATACAGCTGATAGAGGTCGCGGTTGTATCTTCTCCTCCATTCACCCTCATCGCACACGGGACCAAATATCCGACGGAGTATTTTTCTTTCAAAAGAACCCATTATTAGCGTCCCTGTTCTACTTATAGTCTACCACTCGGCACCATAGATCACCACTGCCAGGATTAAAGTTTGATAGAGCATGCATTTTGTCCTTCGAGCGAGGAGTTTTGAACCCATTTGTTTCGCTAAACCAAAAAAGCTCCGCCGGATCCCCACTAAAGTGTTATTCATGGAGTTGATTTTTACTCCTAGGTGGATGAGCTCCTTAACGACCTCAAAGTTATTGCTTTCATAGTGACGTTTTGTCCTAGGCGGTGGACAGATGTTTGTTGATAGCATGTACTTGGTCTTGTCCTCATTTACTTCAAGACCAACCAATTTCGCCTATTCTTCAATCGCCGTGAAAGCCTCTGAAACGGCACGCCGGGTGGTTCGCCGCGTATAAGATTATACAGGCTGTAGTTGTAAGCAATCGTGAAATAACAACAGTCTTCTTTTATATCAAGTTATACATTTATTCACTTTCAAACAATACTAAAATCACTTACATACTACTCAATGACATAAAATATCGGACGTTCACAATAAGTAGCCCTGTGGCGTTGCCATCTTGACAGAACATCCTGCCCCCATTAAGGTTCCCTTAATTTGTAGGTAGCCTTGCTATTTTTGCTATCGGTCGTTTTAATTCTTCTCCTGTTTGAGTCCGGATAGTCACAGCTCGCACGTTGCCGTCCCTTCCAGGATGTACGCAAACAATTCTTCCAAGAATCCAGGCGGTAGGAGGTAGATTGTCTTCGTGTACCAGGACCAGGTCATCAACTGCGACATTTTTAGTTTCAGTTCTCCATTTAGGACGCTGATTGAGCGTATGTAGGTAGTCTCTTGACAATTGCTTCCAGAATGATTGAACCATTCTCTGGAGCTGTTGCCATCGGTTGAGTCGTTGTGGGTTAATATGTATTAACGTTTTTTCGGGAAGCGAGGTGAGAGATGTGCCAATCAAAAAGTGGCCTGGGGTCAAGGGCTCTAGGCTGCTGACATCTGAATTGCTTATTGGAGTGATTGGCCGCGAATTGAGCACGGCTTCGATTTGCGTTAGTAGGGTTGCCATTTCTTCGAAGGTGAGGAGCGTGTCTCCAATTACTCTTCTTAGATGAGTTTTGACGGCCTTGACACCTGACTCCCATAAACCGCCAAAATATGGTGACGCGGGAGGAATGAAGTGCCATTTGGTCTCGGTTTTGGTGAGAACATTAGAAATGACGTCGTTGGAGTTTCTGGATAGGACTAGTTTGTAGACTTCTGAAAGCCTTCGTTTTGCGCCTATAAAGTTTGTTCCATTGTCGCTGTAAATCGCGGCTGGAATTTCACGACGCGCAATGAAACGCTTTAATGATGCGACATGTATAGCCTTTGTACTAAAACAAACGTACAGTGCGATGTATCCTTTGGTTCTTTTCGCACCGCGACCTCTGTTGAGCCGTATCTTGATTGGACCAGCGTAATCCACGCTACAATGCAGGAATGGCCTACTTGGTTGTACACGATGCTCAGCTAAACTGCTCATCAGTTGCTATTGTTTGATGCGTTTGAGTCTAAAGCATTTCAGACACTTGTGTATATAGTGGCGTATTGTACTTCGCCCACCAATTATCCAGAATCTTTGCCTCATGATGGATAAAAGAAGCGTTGGCCCTGGATGAAGGTGTCGGATGTGGTATTGCTCATTCAAGAGGAAAGTCATGATGTCATTATAGTCGTATGTTGAATTTTGTAGCCGACCTCCGACCCTCAGCAGTCCTTCGCCATCTATGAAAGGAAATAGTCCGGAGATCATACTTTTGTTTGGAATCGGATTCTTGTGCTTTAGACACTTCAACTCCTCGGTAAATTCGGATTGTTGTACCCACCGCAGGCAGATGACCGTAGCTTTTTGCAGCTCGCTTGTTGACAACACTCTAAAATGCGGTGGAATAATGTTTTTAACGTTTGTTACCTTGTACTGTCTATTGTTGATGTATCGTCTCCAGTACGCCACAATTCTGATTACTTTTTCGAAAGACGACGCAAGTTATACATTTATTCACTTTCAAACAATACTAAAATCACTTACATACTGCTCAATGACATAAAATATCGGACGTTCACAATAAGTAGCCCTGTGGCGTTGCCATCTTGACAGAACATCCTGCCCCCATTAAGGTTCCCTTAATTTGTAGGTAGCCTTGCTATTTTTGCTATCGGTCGTTTTAATTCTTCTCCTGTTTGAGTCCGGATAGTCACAGCTCGCACGTTGCCGTCCCTTCCAGGATGTACGCAAACAATTCTTCCAAGAATCCAGGCGGTAGGAGGTAGATTGTCTTCGTGTACCAGGACCAGGTCATCAACTGCGACATTTTTAGTTTCAGTTCTCCATTTAGGACGCTGATTGAGCGTATGTAGGTAGTCTCTTGACAATTGCTTCCAGAATGATTGAACCATTCTCTGGAGCTGTTGCCATCGGTTGAGTCGTTGTGGGTTAATATGTATTAACGTTTTTTCGGGAAGCGAGGTGAGAGATGTGCCAATCAAAAAGTGGCCTGGGGTCAAGGGCTCTAGGCTGCTGACATCTGAATTGCTTATTGGAGTGATTGGCCGCGAATTGAGCACGGCTTCGATTTGCGTTAGTAGGGTTGCCATTTCTTCGAAGGTGAGGAGCGTGTCTCCAATTACTCTTCTTAGATGAGTTTTGACGGCCTTGACACCTGACCCCCATAAACCGCCAAAATATGGTGACGCGGGAGGAATGAAGTGCCATTTGGTCTCGGTTTTGGTGAGAACATTAGAAATGACGTCGTTGGAGTTTCTGGATAGGACTAGTTTGTAGACTTCTGAAAGCCTTCGTTTTGCGCCTATAAAGTTTGTTCCATTGTCGCTGTAAATCGCGGCTGGAATTTCACGACGCGCAATGAAACGCTTTAATGATGCGACATGTATAGCCTTTGTACTAAAACAAACGTACAGTGCGATGTATCCTTTGGTTCTTTTCGCACCGCGACCTCTGTTGAGCCGTATCTTGATTGGACCAGCGTAATCCACGCTACAATGCAGGAATGGCCTACTTGGTTGTACACGATGCTCAGCTAAACTGCTCATCAGTTGCTATTGTTTGATGCGTTTGAGTCTAAAGCATTTCAGACACTTGTGTATATAGTGGCGTATTGTACTTCGCCCACCAATTATCCAGAATCTTTGCCTCATGATGGATAAAAGAAGCGTTGGCCCTGGATGAAGGTGTCGGATGTGGTATTGCTCATTCAAGAGGAAAGTCATGATGTCATTATAGTCGTATGTTGAATTTTGTAGCCGACCTCCGACCCTCAGCAGTCCTTCGCCATCTATGAAAGGAAATAGTCCGGAGATCATACTTTTGTTTGGAATCGGATTCTTGTGCTTTAGACACTTCAACTCCTCGGTAAATTCGGATTGTTGTACCCACCGCAGGCAGATGACCGTAGCTTTTTGCAGCTCGCTTGTTGACAACACTCTAAAATGCGGTGGAATAATGTTTTTAACGTTTGTTACCTTGTACTGTCTATTGTTGATGTATCGTCTCCAGTACGCCACAATTCTGATTACTTTTTCGAAAGACGACGCTCTAGTTGTAATTGCGACCCAGGTTGGGTTTGAGGATGAGGCGGTAAATGATTGGATGATATTTCGTCTTTCTTCGTTTTTTTGTCTGGTAGGTTGATAAGGACTTTTGCACCGGCCACATGTCTTCTGATTGACTGATCCATGTAGGTCCTTGCCACCAAATAGCTGAAGATCCCAAATTTTGTGGTGAGATACCCCTTGAGGCTATGTCCGCCGGGTTTTCCTGCGAAGGCACGTGCTTCCACCAGTTTGCTTCCGTAATGTGTAATATTGCTGCTACCCGGTTGGCCACAAATATTGTCCATCGTCTAGGGTGTGCATTTAGCCAACTGAGAACTATCTGAGAGTCCGTCCATGACTTGAGTTCTTGAGTGTTGAAGGCGTTGCGTATGGACTCGAATAGCTTTGCTAGCAACAGAGCTCCACATAGCTCAAGACGTGGTAGTGATTGTTGTTTAAGAGGAGCTACTCGTGTTTTGGCTGCGACAATGTTGACAGATATTTCCCCTTCTTGCACGGTTCGGCAATAAATAACAGCAGAATATGCCACCTCCGATGCATCGGAAAATCCGTGAAGCTGACAGTTTGAAAACCCCCTAGTATGAATCCACCGCTCTACCTTGATGTTTTCAAAACATTTGATTTCCTCTTTGAAGATTTTCCATTTGTTAGCTAATGAGTCTGGTACGACGTCATCCCATTCCAAGCTTTTCTGTTTGATTGCTCAGTCCAAAGTTGTTGAAATACAATTTTGATGGCAACAGTTGCAGGAGACAGCAAGCCAAGAGGATCAAAAAGTTTTGCCGATTCAGACAATATTGCTCGTTGGCCTTTCGTTGGAAGTACTGCGGAAAGTTGAAATAATCTGTTTTTGGGCTCCAATACAGACCTAATATATTCGTAGGTTCGGGATTAAAGTTCAGACATTCCGTTTCTGTCGGAATTTGATCGATGAAATTTTTGGAACTACTTTTCCACTTACGAAGCTCAAATCCTCTTGCTGATAAGATTTGTTCCAACAATAGTAGCTTCTTCGTGGCTACCTGCCCCCGTGAGTAAATCATCAACATAGAAATGAATTCTAATAATGTGTGCAACGGTTGGATGTTCTTTCTCACAATCATTTGCTATTTGAGTTAATGCACGTGTGGCCAGAAATGGAGCCGATGATGTGCCGTATGTGACAGTGGTGAGCCAGTAGTCGCAAATCCTGTCTGACGGATTATCTCTCCACACAATTCGCTGAAAGTTCCAGTCTCTTGGGTCCAGATTAATCTGCCTATACATTTTGGCTACATCTGCGCTGATTGGTATTCGGAATTGTCGAAAATTGATTAATATGGAGAAAAGGTCTTTCTGTATGGTGGATCCAACTCCCAAAATGTCATTCAGTGACCAGTTTGATGAGGTTTTTCGCGATGCGTTGAAAACCACCCGAACCTTAGTGGTTGTACTTGAAGGTTTAACGACAGCATGATGCGGTAGATAGAATCCAGCCTTGTCGTCAATGGATACTTTGCTTGCTGGAATTTGTTGCATATGGCCCAGCGCAATGTATTCTTGCATGAAACTGCAATATTGTTGTTTAAGCAGCGGATCACTGGCCAGTCTACGTTCCATTGATAGTAGGCAGGAGACTGCTGTACGTCTCGAATTGCCCAGTTGTTTTGTTGATTTAATAAGTGGGAGACGAACGACAAAATGACCGGTAGAGTCAATGAGCAGATGAGTTTTAAAGTGAGTCTCACAGAACATTTCCTCGTCGGTCAAGTGACAGGTCGGTGAGGTTATGGTTTCCAATTCCCAGAACTTATTAAGAGCCTTATCAATGTCGCAATCCACTGTTACTTGATATGAGTGCTCATTGTTGCCCTTAACTTGATAGTGTGGCCCAGCTACAACCCATCCAAAGATAGTGTTTTGGATGACGGGATCTGTAGGAGCATGTTGAATTTGCCCATACTTTAAGACTTGGAGGAAGTAATCCGCTACAATTAAGATGTCGATGTTTTGGCTTTTGTAGAAGGGTGGGTCAGCTAACTTGACTTTATGAACCCATGACCATGCACTCGTTGGTATCTCGATTGAAGGCATAGCCGACGTAATGTGTTTGAGAATCAAAGCTCTTATTTGTAAATCGTCTTCCCCTTCGACGTTAAGATGCAGCAAAATCTCTCCTTTACTAGTTGCAACTTCGATGGCTGATAAACCACTAATAGCAGAACGATGATAGGTTCGTTTGAGGCCGAGATCTTGAGCACATGACTCGGAGATAAATGTTACCATAGATCCAGAATCGAATAAAGCTCTGAATAGCCTGAAATTGCCAAGATTGTCTCGTGCGTACCACTGCAGTTGGAAGTAGGGTTGATGCACGTGCCGGTTGAATGTTTTGCACGGATTGAGGGTGTTGCATTTGATGACATGATAAAAGGCTAGAGTCAGGTGTTGCGGTCGACTGCTGTGGCATTGCTGCTTGCATGAGATCTGGTTGTATGTTTGTTGACTGTGTTTGCATTGTGCGTGGTTGTTGCGAAGCGTATTGTTGTTGTGATGAATAGGCATGAAATGAGTATGCTTCCACAACGCATCGCACCTTTCATTGAGAAATTTAATGAAATCTTAAACGAGTGAAATTTCTTTTCAGCTACCCTTGTTGCCCACTGTTGATGTGAATCACTATCCAATTTTTCTAGCAGTAGGTAGATTAGCCACGGATCACGCTGTTCTGCATCAGATCCTACTGTTGCCAATCCTTTAACAACTTCGTCTGACGTATCAGCTAGCCGTCGAATCTCACTAGGGTGGTTGCTCGAGGAAAATTTTTATGTAGTTATTGATAATTTGTTTTTTTCTATCATACTTGTCTACAAGTTTTTCCCAAGCTGTGTCGTAGTTTTCCTCTGTAACCAACAAGTGACGTATTTGCCAGGCAGCTTCTCCGACTAACAAACCTTTCAAATACTGAAATTTCTGGATTTTTGTTAATTTGGTGTTTGTGTGTATTGCTGATTTGTTAAGATCTTGAAATGAAGGCCAGGCTGCGTATGTCCCGTCAAACGGTGGAATAGTCAATGGTGGCATTCTGAATTCGCTCAATTACATGGGCGGTGTGCGATCATGTAATGCTTCTATAAGATGCTGGTTTTGTGAGGCTAAAATAGTCAATGTCTCAACAAGATGTGATGGTTGTGATGGTTGGTGAAATGACTGCTGCTGATTGCTCCGATTACCAGTGCGACGATATAGTGCTGCTTCAGTTGCATAATAGATTTCGTCAACTACCTCTATATGAGATGATTCATTTGGTATCACAGCGATTTGGTCGTCGTAATCACAAAATTCGCGGAACTCTTCTTAAAGTTTTTTGAACCTACTTTCGATGTCTTGGAAATCAGCTTCATCTGGTGGGGCAAGAGCGTACGTTTTTATTCTGGAGATTGTACCATGCGCCCTTGCTCTTTTTTGTTTAAGTGCTGCTATTTCTGCCATTCTTGATTTCGAACTTTTATAATTGCTTGCGGCGGGTTTTTACTTTTTTTTTTGTTCTAGAAATTGTACTCGTTTGACAGATCTCGATGGACGTGTGTATTGTGTGTGTATAATATTGTATATGCAGCCAAATTGGATTTTGTAATCCACTGTATGACGTTTTCTTAGGATGAATATATTATGTAGGTACTTATATGCTGTTGATTGTAGTTGTGTAAATTAATTGTTTTATGTGTGAAATGAGTGTGTGATAAAGTTGATGTGAGTAATTGTGTGATTGATACCGAAATGGCGATTGTGATTTTCGTAAAAATTGTATCCTGGCAAAAGTATATTTTTGATTTATTTTGTGTAATTTTGATTTTCAAAGGCTCGAAGGACCATGCTTTGCCGCGTATAAGATTATACGGGCTGTAGTTGTAAGCAATCGTGAAATAACAACAGTCTTTTTTTATATCAAGTTATACATTTATTCACTTTCAAACAATACTAAAATCACTTATATACTACTCAATGACATAAAATATCGGACGTTCACAATATGTATCCCTCTGGCGCTGCCATCTTGACAGAACACCGGGAACGGCCGATGATGTCGACATCGTCCGCATACCACAGTAGCTTGACCGATCTATTGAGGATAGTGCCATCCGTGTTGACAACTGCCCTTCACACTATTTTCTCCAGAACAAGATTAAAGAAGCCACACGATAGCGTATCTCCTTGCCTAAATCTGGCACAAGTTTGAAATAATTCGGAAGACCTGCTTCTAAACTGTCATCTGACACAACTGGATCAGTTTTTCCGGGATCCCGAATTCGGCCATCGCCACGTAGAGCTCCTGACGAGAATGTTATCATATGCGGCTTCAAAGTCGATGAAATGGGGCTGGGTCTAGGCTTGAAGTTTAATGGTCTTTTCAAGGATTTGCGTCAGTGTGAATATTTGGTCTATTGTCGATCTGCTGGGCCGGAAGCTACACTGTCCTCCTCTTCTTTCTACGCAGGATCTTCTCCTCCTCCTTTTCTTGTCCCCATACTCTTCCCTCGCTGCCTTTGTTTTGCGCTGCAGCGTTTTTAAATGTGAATATTCCACTACATTGTTGTTAATGTAGACTGGAATCTGTGGTACGTTTTTATACGTTAAATTAACATGGTCATTTAATCTAATCTGCCATTTCGTCGTCCATTCTGAAAAATTGTTTATTGCTGTTTGAAGCTTTTTTGTTGCTATTTCGACAGTTGCTCCCACAGCAAGGACAGCTGTGGCATCTGCGAAAGTAGCTATGTTGGTTTCTTCACTTTCACACAGATCGCTAGTGAAAAGTAGGTATAGAACTGGACCTAGCACACTGCCTTGCGGCACACCAGCTTTTATCGCTCTTAATGTTGAGTACTCTGCATCTTGTTTAATTCTGAAGAATCTATCTGATATATAAGACTCCAGAATGGTCGCATACTGCTTCGGCAGTTGCTTTTGTAATTTATGTATCAGTCCTTTGTGCCAGACTTTATCGAAAGCTTGTGATATATAAAGAAATACTGTAGACCACACATTTTTCTCTTCAAATCCTTCTATCTGTGCTTCTATGCACCTGATCAATGGTAGAGTGCTTATTTCTAAATCCAAATTGGTGAATTGGGACTAGCGATTTTTCATCTATTATTTTTTGTAGACGTTTTACCAGCACATTTTCGAATAACTTGGACAACAATGGTAGAATAGATATTGGGCGATATGAGGTAACTTCGTTAGGTGGTTTACCTGGTTTAGGTATCATTATTACCCTCGCGACTTTCCACATGCTTGGCACATATCTTAATTTAAATGCAGCATTTATAATCTGCGCTAGTTTTTTTTTTAACATTTTCGTGGAAATTGCTTCAAAATTTCTCCTGTAATCAAATCAAACCCTTGGGCCTTTTTTATATTTATGTTTTCTTTAATTTCTTTGGCAAGTTCTTTAGCCGAATAGGTCTATCTTCTTCGCACCTTATTTCGAGTCCTTGATAACCTTTATCTTCATAAGGTTCAATACGTCTCCAAGATACTCAGCGAAAGTGTTTGCTTTCTCTTGGCTGCTTTTCGCCCAGTTACCTTCTCTGGTTATTACTGGCGGAATGTCAGCTATTGGCTTGTTCATTTTCTTTGTTGCCTTCCAAAGCGGGTATTCGGTACTAGCATCATTTGTAAGACTTGTGAGGTAAATTTCAAAGACTCATTATTGAATTCTCTTACAGATTTTCTTAGCTTATAAGTGTGGTCTTGTCGCTTGGCGCCCTTGTCTGTTACCAGCGCTTTCTAACTTCCTCTTTTCTGTAATAATTTCACATATTTCGGGAGGATAAGAAGAGTTTTAGGAGTGGCAGCCCACGCAGCTTTTTGTATTCTGAGCGTCAATATTTGGACTGCCTCTTCTATTTGATCTTCTGTTTGAATAGCTGGTGATAGTTGGATACTTTCTTCCAACTTCTGTCTGAAGTAGTTCCAATCAGTCAGTATATTTACTAGTTTTGGGCTATGGTCTTTTATTATTATTTTATCGCTAAGTGTTAAGAGTATAAAGGAATGATCTGATTGAAGATCAGGTCCTTCCTCTATGCTTATTTTATTTGAAGATATATTTTTAAATAGAAAGAAGTTGACAAGATCTGGGGTTTTATTCCTATCTGTTGGCCAATAGGTAGGTTTTCCCGTTGAGTGATATTTGGCGCCATCTTCTTCAATTGCTTCATATAGTTCTCTGCTTCTAGTATTAGTTAATCTAGATCCCCAATACTTATTTTTGGCGTTAAAATCCCCTCCCGCGATTAATCTATTGTGAAATATGAGGAAAAGACTTTTAAAATCATTTTTCTTTAGTCTATAGCTAGGAGAGCAGTATACTGCTGCAACAGATATTTGTCCACTGCTCGTTTCCACACATATGGAAATTCCTTGGATGGCACATGATTGGAATTTTGCTTCTATATGGTGTTTTATTGTATTCTTTATTAACACTGCGGGCCCACCTTTTGCACAGTTATAAGGATGTGGGGAGTGATAGAATTCATATCCTTGCAGTTTAAAGTCAGTTATCAATTTAAAATGCGTCTCTGAAATGAGACACATATCTATCTGGTGTATGTCAAGAGTCACTTGCGTCTCGTCCTTGCGACTCTCGATACCATTAGCATTCCTTTCAAGAATTCTTATTTTATTCAGCTTTCATGAGGTTTTCCATGCCACTGTTTGGCTCTACTTTGCGTTTTACAGTTCTATCTGCTGGTATTTGAGTATTTATTGATGCTGCCTGAGCATATATCATTTTTGGACCCGCCGTCTTTTGTCTCGGCACCTTTTTGATTATCGCTTGGTCTTTAGGCTTTTCTTTCTGTGGGATCTTGCAAGTTGGATTTCTTTTGCAACTAAACAACCTCTGTAGCTAGCAGGATGGTTTTCATTGTAGTTTGCACATTTATGATGGTCATTTTCTTTCTTCCTACATTCTTTAGTGTGGTGACTTCCTGCACATTTAACACATCTTGGATTTGAGCTGCAGTATCTATGTGTATGCCCATATCTTTGGCAATTTTTGCATTGGGGCACTTGTTTCGATTTACGTAGGGTATGAATCTCAACTTGCATCCCAAGTATGTTTTTAATTTCATATACTTTTTTCTTATCTTCGTCATGCTCAAAACTGAGTATAAAAATTGGTAGCGGTACTTTGCTTAGAAATTTAAGCATATTTACAACTTCCAAGATTTTAAAGCCTCTGTCTTTTAACTCTTTATGCTTTCGGGTGGGCATGAGTAATGCAGTCTTTTCACTACCACCTTCATTGGTCTGGTTTGCTTATTTTGATAAGAATAGATACCATTATACCTTTTTTTGGTTTAGTATTTTAGTGAGGCTTCTGTATCACTCTTCTTCAACCACATTGATTTTGATGTCATTTTTGTTTATTAGCGCTGTACTAGCTTTAATTTCATTTTCCTCCAATACTTTGGCCAAGCTTTCATACTTATTTACTTGCAGCGCTATAATTGGTGGGGGCTTTGTTGGATTTTGTGTTTTATTTTCTTTGTTTGAAGCATACACGGTGGCTGTGCAACTTTCTTTTATTGGTGAGATTTTTGGGGACGCATTCATTTTGCGTTGTTTATTTTTATTCCCCTTGTGACGATGTCCTTCTGTCTCTTTTCTTAGTTCTTCCTCGTCTGTTGAGAACTCGGCAGGTTGGACATTCACTTTTTTCTGGTTGTTGACCTCTTCTTTCAACAATTGCAACTCTTGCTTCAGATTATTTATCTCCTTAAGCTGTGTCTCATTGAGTTGCTTAAACCCATCTCTTTCATCTCAGGCTTTTAAATATTTAGCCTTCAATGTTTCATTTGGTTCTTCTTTTTTAGATGGGGGTGTTCTCTCTACTCTTTTACTTCTCCCAAATGGGTCGTTGCGTAGCAATAAATGGTCCCCACCCAGAATCCATGGAACCGATTTCCGAAGAGGGTGGATTTGCCAGGGTAACTGGCCTACCACCTGGGGTAATTATATCTTTCGTTTTGTTCATTGAATATTTGTTAATAACTTTTGCGAAAAGTTTAAACGTTTATTTTTATTGTGCACAGCCGCTCCTGACATGGAGAAGAGACGCTGACCAGGGAGCCGCCCAATATGGGTCAGACGCTTCTGGATTTTTGTGACTAGGGTCCGCAGGGTCGTTACGCCCGTTACCTTTCTCCAGAGAAGTACCCTTGCGGGTGACGAGGGTCCGCGGGGTCGTTACGCCCGTTACCACTCTCCAGAGAAGTATCCTTGTGGGGAAATAAAAGATGTCAAAAAGAACTTTTGCGATGAAGGCGGAGACGGCGTATTTGGCAGCGTGTGTGCTTTAAAGCAGTGAAGACGACCTTGATTACGAGCCAAAGAAGTGGTTAAGCCGTCGCGAGAAGAGTGGATTTTGTGCTGGATTACTACTCGAATTGTGCGAAGAAAAACCTGAACTATATCGCAATGTCCTTCGTATGTCAGCCAATCAATTCGATTATATGTTGCGGTTGGTGAAGCCTCACATCGAAAAACAGAACACAAATATGCGAGAGAGCATTTCAGCGGAAGCACGAGTGGTAATAACGTTCAACACAATTATACCATGCGGTGTCTAATAATATTTTGGAAAAATATGCTTTTTCCATGATTGAAGGACCTCTTAGTAAAATAAAATATATACATATACATACAAATATAAAGAAGGGACTTGCAAGAATCCAATGTTATAGAAGACTTAAAGCTGTCTAACGACTTAAAATCAGTCAAAAGACTTAAAAGCAGTCAACGCGTTTTCGTGTCCTTCGACAGCCAATCAACGTGGATGCCGAAAAAACAAAGAAAGTGGTGCTGGCGTGCACGTCGCTAAATAATTTTTAATCACCACAAATAAAGTAATGTAAATGTGGATATTTTACATCACCCACCTGCATCGATTGCAACTTGACCGGACTTTGTCGGACAGTCAAGCCGCGATAAAGTCCCTAAACTCATTCTCATCAAAAAGCATATCTTGCCAAAGCTGGATCTGCGACTGCACATTGGCTCTGCTATTTGTGTTATTACAGGACACTCTCTAATATGCAAGCACGCATCAAGGCTTGGCGTCTATTCAAATGACTTCTGTAAAAGCTGCAGGGACGAGGAGGAGGAGGAGACTACACTTCATCTCCTCTGTACATATCCTGCACTCTCCCATAAAAGAAATCTCTATCTAGTGTGTTGGCTATCAACTAACAGCCACCTTAACCTAACCTAACCAAACCTTGTAACGAACCCTGCCACTTGCACAAAGCCAAATCACCTACAGCTCCAGAATACGGCAACAGAACGTAATAGTTACCAAATGTAACCATGCCCAAATGTCGGACGCTCTCGCGGCAAGAAAGTGAAACGAGGACTTTTGAGTCTGAACGCCACCATCGCCTTCTCGGCTCGTTTTTCTTTTTTGGTTATAACCTTCAGCTTGCTCGGACTGGTTCGGCGTGCCACTCTTTCACAAGGACAACCACGTCCAGGAGAATCCCAACACAATCGGGACCCATCCACCACAGGACAACCGAAGCACCAGTCCCACCGGCCGATTCAGGCCCAGGAAAGGAAGGTTCGGCATCGGCCAGATACATTTTCCCAGTTCACCAACTGAGGGCGACCACGAGTACCCAGCCTACCAGCACGAGCAACGAGTCGCCGCCTACATCAAGGATTTTGGCACGCATTCCGCGAAGCGGAGGGCCAAATCCTCGGAAGCAACACGGGCGCATCATTTAACAACACGTCGCCTAGCGCAAGAGGTGGAATTCCTACCCAAAAACGGTAGAGGAAGAGCACCCAATAACTCCAGCCGTATTCCAGAACACCTGGGTAAGTTTCGATTGCTCGTGGCCGGAACGGTACGCATGATTGTTCACTGATACCGCATCCTTAGGCAGGATACATAGGAGGCGACCACCGTTCGGAGCATAGACTACGACGTTACGAGGCGAGGCCCCAGAAGCACGCCAACGTCTGACAGGGCAGCACGTCCCTATCCAGGTGGAGAAATCCGCGCAAGCACGCGAGCCTGCAAGTCAAATCAAGGTAAGACATGGTCGAAACTCGACCAGAGTATTTTTCCCAAACCACTGGTGGAAAACCCCTTACTGACGCACGTTCTTTTCCCGGTGTATAGATTTTTCCGGGCAGTTAAGCAGTTCCAGCAAGTCACCAGCGACCAGCAAGCCACCAGCGAAACGCAAGACACGAGCGGCAGAATCATCGAAAGGAGCACCGACGCCGCTTCGGTAGCGACAGCAGCAGCATACCTCAGCACAGTGTTATAGATCATTTAAGCAGGATAGTGCGGGCGCTGCTTATCAGCCCCGAGTGATTTTTTTTCTTTTTATCTCGATTTTTTTTATTTTTAATTGCTATTTCTATTTCTTTTTATATATAATAAGACATACATACGTTAAGTACACCTAAGTTCGCGTATCTAATTATCGGGTCCCTTATGGATTTAGATTTACGGGCATCGCCAAGTACCTCGGTGGGTCATTCAGGTCGCGGACGTGACGTTCCATTTTGGAAACACAGTCAGATACACACACGAGCTATTCGTAAAGTAATTATCGGATTTTAGTCGGGTTATATAAGACACATTTTGCGTGTTCCTTTTATTTCATTGGCGACGATTGCGCAAATCAAAGCAATCTTGTATCGTGGTAGTGCGGATACGACTAAGGAGTTAGCCTTCCGTATTTATTTCACGGCCTCGAGGTTGCATTCGGGTAACGTTATTTAAGATGTTAATCTCGATTTCACTATCGGCATCTCTTCGTTTTATTCACTAGTCGTTGACTTGCAACGGCCTGTATATCGGCTTCTCCGAACGGCCTTTAATATCATCACGAGTACGCATTCGATCTGATAGCGGGGGTAGGTAAAGCAAAGTAGTGGCATTATATTTTAATAACGATTCAACAGGATTAAGGATTCATCATCGCTGTGCGCACACCGACGAGAGGAAATCCACGTAAGTCTTTTACTACATTTGTCACTATAATATAATATCCCTACACTATATTTACACTCCATTTATATATGCTACATAATATAACCCATAAACGGGGCATCGAGAGTGCATATTAACGACGCGCTAATCGGTATCTTTTACCGAGTATCTTGTATCTTTTATTTTGTTTGCTAATTTTATTTGGGTTGTGTGGATCTTGCTCACGTCAAGGTCAAGCCCACTCATCGTTGATTAAGTCCCGAAATTGTGGGATAAGAACATATCGAGTTAGGGTCAAGGAGATTAAGTGAAAGTTCGTTTCGCGTATTTACATAATTTTTTTTTTTGGAATTATCGGTAGTATAATCGAACTATCCGCGTAGCGTATAGTAATCTGAGACTTCGTGTCTATCAGGGCATTGTACATGCCTTCATCTGCTAGGATATTTCGGTTATTTTGTTGTTTTTATTGTGTATTCGGATGTCGTCGTGTTTCGTTTTCAGATTATCTTTTGAACATCTGACGTAAGTTAAGTTTAATATAGAACCAAGCGTTCTAACTTAGCATTAAGGATTTTAGTCTGTAAGTATTTCACGTTCCAAGTTCCGAAATTTCTCCGGATGTCGAACCGGAGGTTCTGTCCCTGTACGCAGTGGATTTTCTTGGACCGTAGGCCTAGAAGCATAATCATGCTTATCGGTGGAGGAGTATATCCCGGCGCAGCGCGAATCAGCGTTATTCAAGTTAAGAATAGTTCGTAAGGAACGGTGTAGACTAGGATTAAGTTCTGATTTCTCTATTTTTTTTTATTATTATATTTTCGTTTTTATAATTTTGAAATAAAGCCCCAATGGAATTGGAAATGATGTTCGTTGAATTCTTTCGTTTCCGGATCGGATAGTGAACCGATTATGGAAGTTTAAATTTCTTTTTGGAAGGAGGGAGGTCGAGTGTTACCCGAGGTAAAGGAGCAAGGGAAGGCAAGGGGAGTAAAAGTCACCTGACGTAAGGAGTCTCTACTCCCGTTTCGGAGTCGGGGCCGTCGCTAACAGTGCGGCGCGGCGGCCATGGAGTTTGCGCCTATGCGCTGCGGGGAGGGCGAGCACAGGGGGAAATCTTTTCATCTCGCTTCTTCCCCCCTCCCTTGTTTTTCAGGGGTGTATTACCTGTTCGGAAGTTCAGCTTGGCTGGAACTTCAATGCTGTTTCTCAAATTAGATCTGTTCGGGGACTGCCCTCATCGGGCCGAAGGAAATTCGGTGGTTACCACACCACCTCCGCTTCTTATCGCGGTTAGCGGCGGCGTACCATCGAGCCACCGTATATAAGGAGTGAGGATTGTACGGTACATCAGTAGATTAGAGGACAGGCATGTAGAACTAAATGTGACCCCAGCCTGGGGCTCGCTGCAAGCTCCCACACCCGCCGGCGAGCTAGCGCGTGGTGGAGTCCATGCCTGGCAGCGAGTGGCCGGACACCCCTTCCTTGTTTTCAGGAGATTCACTGGACCCTAGACGCCTGTAAGCGGGGGCCAGTGGATTCGGGTCCGGCAGCCTTGGTAAGGATACCTGCCGGGTCATATATAATCCTTTTCGTTTGAACATCGGAGGAACAAGGAAGGGTACGGTGCAAGTCGCAAGAGCACGCGACGTAGAGGCAGGAAGTAGCCGGAAGCCGGAGGCATCGAGTATTATCCAGACATAGACCTGGTGGCGACCCAAGACGAGGGATAAGAGGCGGGTTCTCCCGCGTGTGCGAATATCCTCCGCTGTTAGTCACGGACGACTCGGGATGGGAGGGGTCTGAAGTCTTTCAAGGAGATCGAACGGTCTCTGGGGTTGCGGAGGTTTATCTTCTCTCTTGTTCCCTACTCCTACATTTCGCTTCCACCATCGTCCTCCCAGCGGCTTCTATACCAACGACTTCGGGGAGCTGTCACTCATATAGGTTACTAAGATCAGCGTGCTCAATAGAGGGCGCTGTTCTGACAGCGAATTGCTGGCCAAGGTTGACCGGGTATTACTGCCTTGTTAAGTGGGTTACAGGTGGCACCAACGTCGTGAGATGAAGAAGTAAGTTGGCTTAAGGGACTTCCACAATGCTTCCGCAGTCGAGTGCGCGACCGCTGTTACCGTGCACGTTACAGGTGGCGCCCAACGTGGGGCCCTTACGAGGCCTCGGGAAAACGTGGGGCCCGATGAGAAGCACGCTAAGGCACTAATTGCCCGTAGCACCCTAAGTAAATGTTTTTTTTTGATAGTATTCATTTTCCCTCGGAACTTTAGTTTCGGCATATGGCATATTCCTTTATCTGTGAATAGTTTTTGTGGTTTTGTAGTTGCAGAGACATCCTACTTCAAGTGAACACAGGTAGTTGAGCCTGTGGCGCGAGTTTTGCTCCGCAGTGCGGAGTAAGTCCATCTTCTCACGCAAATCCAACTTTGACCGGGACGTGGATTGAAGTTGGTCTCCGCGTTCGTCAGCCGCAAGGTTTGGAGGAGTGTCAGTATTCTCATGCAATCCTTGAAGAGGAGTGGTGGAGTCATAGTCCAGTTTCGGGCATGTTAAATTCGCCTGAACCTCGTGTGCGTGGACGCCACTCAATCCCAGCGGGCGAGGTAGAGCCTCGGCGCGAAAGGGATCACGAAAGGATGGAGGTAACGAAACTCCGGCATGCGAGCTCGGCAAGTGGGGTGAAGTAGTTCCCTACGTGCGCATCTGTTGCCGCAGCCAGAGAAGTTTCGTTATACCTCACCGCAACTCAACCAAACCCAAAGTGTATAATACTAAAGAAAACATTCCGAAGCAGCATTGATAGAACAGAAGAGTAATTCCCTTGCTCACTCCCTGGAGTTATTGTAGACTTCAGGACTCACCCTCAGAAATTCGACCTCTCCTTCCACAGTAGTAAGGCAGTAGCAACCTATAGTAAAAAGCTCTTGTGGTAAGATATTAGTATTAATTGATGTACATAAGTAGATTAAGTATTTCATTTTCATAGTACTAAGCTGACAGCAGCTAAATAGATCTAGTATATATACTTTTTTCTTGCTAGAGATAAGTAGTAGTAGTATTTAGCTTCTTTTGCTATAGATTTAAATTATAAACATTATTCCTAAACAACTTATTCATTCGTATAAGACTTAGCGTACGATTTTCGAACATTTCTTTTGTTTTAATTAGAAGGAAATTCGTCGAAAACCCCAATCTATACCAGCATCTGCGGTCACCTGAATTACTGACCCCAGCTGCTACCACAGGGAAGAAATCCCCTTAAAGTATTCACTATCGATTTTTAGATTTAAGTAAAACTTTTCCTTTTTGGTCCGCCTCGGGTCGGTATATATATAGATACTAACCGGAGCGGGGATACAGACCATATAGTCCTGAGTAAAGTCAGAATGTCTAACCCGTCCTGGAAGCCAACACGCCGCTCAACCAGAGGGTTGGGACGGGAAGGAACCCCGTCAAGCCATGGAGCAATCCCTAAACAATCGGGACCGCTCAACGAGCAGGGGATTCCAAGACTTGATAACCCAGACAACCCAGGTGTATCCTCAGATACTCCGGGTCCCCAGACGTACAGTAGTTTTCGGCCTGCCAGGGAATCAGATCCAGTACCCCCCCTCGGGATACTGGGACCGTTTCCCATTGACGAGCAGCCACACGAGCCTAACGAGATTCAGCCCTCGGGCGCGGTACCTGCGTCCGCGAGCATCCCCATTTCGGAGGTCATTCGACAATCCGGAGCGGAAAGCGCTCCCGAACCAGACGGTTCCGGCGTAGGCGACGCAAACGATAGTGCCCAGCTCGAGCACTACATCCAACAAGTCGTTATGGCTACCGTAGGGTTGAGGCGCGCCGAAGAACTGAAGCACTTCAGAGAAGAACTAGACCGCAGTCGAGCCGTCATGCGGCAAGACATGGCAGTCATCTTGCGGGAAGCAGTCATGGGGCCTAATCCCATGTTCAGTCAAGGTCCTACGGGAATCGGCGCTGTGCAAGCGCGGGAAAGAACGGAACCACCCCGAACAGCTCCCCAGCAATACCCCCAACCAATCACGACAGCGGCCGCGTTTACCAACAGCCGGCCAGAATATATACTGAGTACGAGTTCGCCTCCGAGAGGAGCTCCGACTCGCAACCCCCAGGTGTACCCCGTACACATGGCGAGGAGCGCCAATGTCGATAACTTCTTGACGCAACTCAGTAATTTTAACCTAGACGATTCGTCGCCACATCCCACCGGCGAGAGGCAAGCTCCTTCGCGAGGGCCGTCGCAGGCGAGTTCGTTCCCAAAATACCACAACATCCCCAAATGGGACATACACTTCGATAACGAAGACCTAAACATCGATGATTTCCTATTGCAAGTCAGTAGACAGCGCGAGGCATGCGACGCTTCATGGGCGGACGTAGTGCTGAACTTCCACCACTTGGTGAAAGGGCAGCCCAAGCTTTGGTTTTGGGGGTGGTTCAAAAAGAACCCTCAAGCCACCTGGGAGGCGCTGCGTCTAGCCCTACTCGAGCAGTACCGCAGCCTCGAGACAGACTTTGACATATTTCGGCAAATGTCGTCGCGACTTCAGGCCGACCAGGAGACGTTCGACGCCTATTACGGGACCCTACTAAGGCTCAACGCTAAGATGAAGTTCCCAAAAGCGAATCGAGACCTCATCGAAATTGTCAAAAGAAACGTCAAACGGCAGATAGGCCAGTACCTTCTTACATTCAACACCTCCGACATGGCGGAACTCGTGTATGTTTGTCGGAGTATCGAGCGGTATTTGGGCGAAGCGAGAGAAGATTGTACGAGGAAGCCGAAGTTCACGATGGGAGCTCCAGTACGGAGAAACGTCTGTGAACTATCGGAGGAAGACCTTAACGATCCCTCCTCGTCAGGAACCGGAGTGGACGCAGTAGCCTTCAGGCAACGCGACCGCAGCAAGCTTATTTGCTGGATTTGCCGAGAGCCCGGACATACTATGTTCGAATGCTTGAAGCTGCCGCAGAAACCCTTTTGCTTCCGATGTGGTCTCGAAAACGTTTTTACTGCAAATTGTCAAAGATGTCGGGAAAACCCGAGATCGAACTTCCCTCACGCCGGAGAGGGCAGTTCGAAGAACCGCCAACCGGCCATAGAACCTTAAATACCCCAGACTTACCAACCAACATCACCATACTTAAACGACCAGGCGATCCAACCGGGGATACGTCACTAAGTAATTCGGAACGTCATCCGGAACCCGAGACAGCTCCAGCCGGGACCCTCATCGCTGGCTCTAGCCTCTCGAACAAATCTTGTCGTCATTATAAGCCTTTTGATCAACGATGGTCAGAATATCAATTAGCCAGAGCTCGCATATTTGGGAAGGTTAGCCCTTCCGCCCGTATTCGTAGAGTTCGTAAACGGTTTCAACTGAAACGAAAGTGCACCGCCGCTATCGCAGCTACAACCCTGCAGGTTTCGCCACGTGCTGATGGAGACCCGCGTCCGTATGCGGATGTGAAACTTTTCAACCGGTCCTGGACGGGCCTCCTGGACACAGGCGCTTGCATCAGCGTGATAGGCGGAGCAGGAGTGGATTTCTTAAAGGCCAACCACATTCGGTGGAAAGCATTTTCCTCGGTAGTAACTACTGCCAATGGCCGAGCGCAGAGTATCGTCGGGATCTTACACTCTAAAATCTTATTCGCCGACCGGGAAGAAGACCTCACCCTATACGTTGTCCCTTCCATATCCCAGGAACTAATTCTAGGAGTTGACTACTGGAAGAAGTACGACCTAGCCCCGCGAGTCATACCGAATTCGTCGGGTAAACTCTTCAATGCCAGCAGCATTAAAGTAGGCATTGATATGACCGGGGACTCCATTCCCAAAGCGGAGATCTTATCTCATGCGCACATCCTTACTTCCGAGGAGAACCAGCTCCTCAACGAGACCCTGCAGAAGTTTCCGTCCTACGCCACCTTAGGCCTAGGACGCACCCATCTCATGTCCCACGAGATAGACACTGGAGACGCCGCCCCCATTAAACGGCGTCACTATCCGGTATCCCCAGCGGTGGAGGAACTCCTCTATGCGCAGCTGGACCGCATGCTCGCCATGGACGTGATTGAGGTCAGTCCAAGCGCTTGGAGCTCTCCCGTAGTGCTAGTACGGAGAGGAGATAAGCACCGGATGTGCTTAGACCTGCGCGACCTCAATCGCGTCACAAAGAAAGATGCGTACCCGCTGCAAAACATAGAGGGGCTACTCGCTCATCTGCCAGACACTTACTTCATGTCTAGCGTAGACTTAAAAGACGCATTCTGGCAGATCCCACTGGACGAGAAGAGCAGGGAGAAGACTGCATTCACCGTTCCCGGGAGACCTCTTTATCACTTCAAAGTGATGCCATTCGGGCTGTGCAACGCGCCCCAGCGCTTATGCCGCCTCATGGATCAAGCCATCCCCGCGGAGTGGAGACACAAAGTGTTCGTCTACCTGGACGACCTGCTAATCATTTCAAGCACGTTCGAGGAGCACCTCGAGCTATTGTCCGGGGTAGCACGTAAGTTAGGTGAAGCAGGCCTGACGATTAACTTGGAGAAATCCAAGTTCTGTCATCAAGAATTAAAGTACCTTGGTTTCATTGTTGGAAACGGAGTGCTGAAAGTGGACCCCTGCAAGGTCGAAGCCATCCGGGAGTTTCCGATCCCGCAAACGGCTCGCCAAGTGCGCAGCTTCCTGGGTATGGCAGGATGGTATCGGCGATTCGTCCAAGACTTCTCAACGTCGTCAGGAGACCTATCGGACACGCTGAAAAAAGGCAGCAAGTTTCAATTTGGAATAAAAGCGATCGCATCATTTCAAGATATCAAGGAAAAGTTAGCTTGTGCGCCCGTCTTGGCCAACCCCGATTTCAAGCGCCAATTTATAGTTTCGTGCGATGCCAGCGACACCGGCGTCGGAGCGGTGTTGAGTCAACTAGACGATGAGGAAAACGAACGACCAATATTCTATTATTCTCACAAGTTGAACTCCGCCCAACGGAATTATACAGTCACCGAAAGGGAATGCTTAGCAGCAGTCATGGGGATAGCGAAATTTCGGCCATATATTGAAGGCTACCACTTTAAAGTTATAACAGACCATGCGAGCCTGCAATGGCTAATGAGCCGACGGGAACTGAAAGGGAGATTAGCGCGATGGAGTCCAGAGCTTCAAGGTTACACGTTCGACATAGAGCACCGGAAGGGAAGTTTGCACGTCGTACCCGACGCGCTATCACGCGTTCACGACGTGGAGGCTCTCCGAACCGGCGACTCTATGCTAAGCGAGCTCACCGACGTGCTGCACATAGATCTGACGGATCCCAGCTTCAGCTCGGAACAATACCGCCAGATCATCGACAGCGTCGGGGATAACAAACACCAGCTACCGGATCTTCGGGTCGCCAATAATTTGGTGTACAAGAAGATTCAATCTAGCACAGACAACCCCATCCATAAAGAGCACTCTTGGAAGCTCTGGATTCCCGCCGCGCTAACGAACCATCTGATCCGCCTGGCTCACTGCCCACCAGAAGCCTCCCACGGAGGCCTAGTCAAAACATTATACCGGTTGCGCCAGCAATGTTACTGGCCCAACATGGCCACGCACGTGAAGGAATTCGTACGCCAGTGCGAAATTTGCAAGACCACCAAAGCCCCCAATTACACCCTACGGGCGGAGATGGGTAAAGCATTTGTGGTGGACAGACCGTTTCAACATTTGTACACCGACTTTCTTGGTCCATACCCTCGGTCGAGACGGGGGAATACCCACGTCATCATCGTTTTGGACCAACTCTCCAAGTTTATTTTAATAAAAGCGATACGTCGAGCGACGACAGAAGTGGCGACCCGATTCCTCCTCGAGGAAGTCTTCTCCATCTTTGGAGTACCAGAGACGATACTCTCCGACAACGGCAAGCAATTCACGAGTAAAGAGTTCGATAAGTTCACAAGCGCCCACGGCATAAAACATTTGAAAACGGCGGCCTACACACCGCAGGCCAACGCAAGTGAGCGGGTGAACCGCTCCATTTTGAGCGCCATTCGGGCATACGTCGGCACCGACCACACAACCTGGGACGCGCATCTCCTACCAATAGGAAGGGCGCTAAGGACCTCGATCCACGCTGCGACCAAGATGTCTCCCTACGAAGTCGTGTTCGGACAACGGATGATGGAGCATGGTAGCGACTACCAGCTGCTACGACAGCTCGACGGTCTGAATAACTCAGAGATCGACCTCCTCCCGAAGCCTTGCCGGATGAATATCCCTCACGCTCACATCAAAGACGCGCTCGAGAAAGCGCATGCCCAATACGAGAGACAATACAACCTGCGATGCAACCCGGTAAAATACCAAGTGGGAGACGACGTGTATAAGCGAAACCACGTCCTCAGCAATTTCCCCTAGGGAATCAATTCTAAATTCTGTCGCAAGTTCACCAAGGCAAGAATTGTTCAAGTTGTAGGGAACCTATACCAATTGGAAGATTTTTTTTTTTTTTTTTTTTTTTTTTTTTATAGAGTTTCTAATATTACTCCCAAGCCATAGTAATATTATCGTTACTCTCAGCAAGCTGAGAGTTACCTATCCTGGTTAAAAGCACGAGACTTGGAACCAGAACTAGGCTCGGTCGAATAATAGGGGTAGGTGGAAAATCGTACATGCGACTCTTTCTCACTTAAGATAAGAAAACAAAAACCACCTCCCTTCGAAACCTGCATACTACAACTAGGTTATTCCTATCTAGTAGTTTTATTTAAACTGTAAATTACGCGTTTGGCAGGCAGCTTCCCAGTGGAGGCACCTGCAAATACCGCCATAAGCACGCGGTTACATCTTATTGCGCTAATTCAAATGGTTTTATCCTTTGTAATCGGCGCACTAGGTTAGTATCGTCTCGAATTTGTAGCATGGTGATATTGCAATGACCGTGAAGGCGTGTCTGTTGTTTGCAGGCAAAATGTTTTATTTCATCTTCGACGGTAGCCATAGTTAGGTCTCTGTGGATATCAGTGTTTCTGATAAACCATGGTGCATTTACTATTTTTCTTAGCACTTTGTTTTGAAAAGTTTGTAAAATTTTGATATTACTGGATTTGGTACAACCCCAAAGTTGTATACCGTATGTCCAAACCGGTTTTAGTACTTGCTTGTATAAAAGCAGCTTGTTCTGCATGCTGAGTTGGGAAAATCTACCAAGCAGCCAGTGCATTTGTTTACATCGAATGGCGAGCTCTTCGCGTTTCTTCTTGACGTGTGGTTTCCATTTTAATTTCGCATCGAGTGTCATACCCAAATATTTTGCCTCGTTTGCGTACGGAATTCGTACCGAATCAATGAAAATGGGTAAGTTGTCTACCTTTTTATAAGTAAAATTCACGTGCGTTGATTTGGCCTCGTTGAGAGCAATACGCCAAGTCTTTGTCCAATCACAAATTTTGTCAATAGAACGTTGGAGTTTATTAGTTGCTGGTTCAACGGTATTACTGACCGCTAATATAGCTGTATCGTCTGCATATGTGGCTACTCTTGTGCCTTCTTCTTGAGGAATATCACTAGTGTATATTAGAAATAGGATCGGTCCAAGAACGCCTCCTTGGGGAACTCCTGCCGCGATTTCTTTAAATTCAGAGTAATCATTTCCGTGTTTTACACGAAAGAGTCTGTCTGATAAGTAACAACTAAGGATATCAGATAACTGTTTCGGAAAAGCTTGTCTTAGCTTATGTTTCAACCCTGTATGCCATACTTTATCAAAGGCCTGAGAGACGTCGAGAAAAACACTAGAACATATTTTTTTCTCCTCTAGGGCTTTTTCAATTACATTGGTTATTCTGTAAACCTGGTCGATCGTAGAGTGCTTAATCCTGAATCCGAATTGGTGGTCAGGTATTAATCGACGTTCTTCGATAATCGGATGTATACGGAAAGAATTTTTTTCTAAACTGGAAGTAGAAATTTCTTGAATCAAGAAAATAAAGTACGGTTCTGGTCCAAGCCATTTATTTCTTATTTTAAACATTTTCTGGGAACGATTCAAGAATGAGAAAAAACAGGACAACGTAGAAAATTATTCTTGATCCAAGAAAACCTTTCCTAAATTAGAAATTTGACGTCAAGAATTATTTTCTTATATCAAGAACTTTTTTCTTAAATCGTGCATATTTATTCTTTTTTCAAGAAACTGTTTGTTTAATAATATATGTGCCGTCAAGAAATATTTTCTTATATCAAGCACTTTGTTCTAAGATCATGCAGAATTATTCTTGATTCCAGAAACGATTTGCTAAATTAGGTATGTGACCTCAAGAACTTTTTTCTTACATCAATAACATTTTTCTAGAATCCAGCAGAATCATTCTTGATCCCAGAAAACATTTATTGAATACGAAACGTGTCCCTAAGATTTGTTTTCTTGCATCAAGAACTTTTTCTGAAATCTTGCAGAATCAATCATATTCCCAGAAACGATTTATTGATTTCGAAATGCGACCCCAAGAAGTTTTTTCTTACATCAGGAACTTTTTTCTGAAATCCTGCAAAATTGTTGTTGATCCCAGAAACGATTTGTTTATTACGAAATGTGACCCCAAAAACTTTTTTCTTACATCAAGAACTTTTTTAATAAATCGTGCAATTCAATTTTCTCATATTGAATAATATTTGCAGGAACCGCTCCATAAAATAAGAATGCTTTATTTGATTCGACATGAAAATCGGAAGCCGATGTTTCTCAAACTTGGGATGATCCAACGAAAGTATTTCTAATATCAACACCTTACTCTTTGATTGTGCAGATTTTCATAGAAAACACAAAAAAATAGTAATTTGTTTCTATCATCAAGCCATTTTCTTTATTAAAGATATA
The DNA here is from genome assembly GCA_949715645.1 of Portevinia maculata. Taxonomy (NCBI): domain Eukaryota; kingdom Metazoa; phylum Arthropoda; class Insecta; order Diptera; family Syrphidae; genus Portevinia; species Portevinia maculata. Next base: position 206,671,113 of record OX454526.1, on the reverse strand, counting down.
ACTTCAATAACAAAGAAACCTAGCCCGTGTAATGGTATACATACAGGTGTAAACCAATACTTGATCATCAAGTTTGTACATTATCTGAAATGAAAAAATAGTAATAAAACGTAACGTACCTACAGTTGTGCATTTTTTATTATTTAAAAAAAATAATGTCTTATTTACATAATTCATAGTTCATAATATGTAAATAAATGTTCATTTTCTCAATTTCTATTTATTACAATCGCATTACAATTTTTAAGAATTAGGCGCAAATTTACATTTGTAGTCTTATATTTGTGTGACTATTATAAGTCCTATTATATAACGGTTATCAGTTTATAATTTTTATAGTCGTTGTACTTAATTAAAGAACCAATGTTTTTTTATATTTAATGACCTGGTCTTTGGGCCTAAAAGTTCGTTTTGGAAACTTGTTTTATTGTTAATTAATTGTCGGTTAAAACAATGGTTTTTCTTTTGTTAAAATTATTATCATTGAAAAGTAATTCGGATTTCGGTTTATCAACGACTGACTAACTACTACCGACACTTTTCACTGAAAATTCTTATAAATATCGACTGGATAAAAAAGTATTGAATGAATTTGTTTGTATATTAGGTACATTCAAATTGTTCTCCGTGTAAATAAAGAAAAACATTTTTCCAGTTTCCAATTTTTTAATGAACTGTAGAATTGTGGAAAAGCATAATAATTATAAATAATAATAAATTAAATTAAATTGTTTATCTCACCAAAATCTATAAGAATTGGAAATGAAAGCATCTGTTTTTAATTAGCTGAATCTAGCTATAACACACTCAAAACAAATTGAATGAAGCTAAAAAACAAAAAATATGAATACATATTGCATCTACATTATATTTATCATTCGAACATGTAATGCAAGGTTCAGTTAAGTTCTGAGCAATAAAACGTATTAATAATTATTATAGAAAAATCATTGATTGTAAAATTTGTGTGATGAGTGTATAACACTTATACATAGGTACCTACTTAGTATTACATATTTCTTTTTTTAAAAACTTTTCGTCCGTCTGGTAAAGTACTTATTACAAATGGTTTAGTATATATTTCTTCGGCTTTTATCATTTTAAAATTTTCATTTTCCTCTCCGACAATCTCACAGCAAAAATGATCATCGTGAGAGTCTATTATGACTTGAACCAAAATAAAAAATAGTTCTTCTTCTTGAACAATAATGTTACAAATTCGGAATAACTCTTCTGAAATCAAAAGATTGAAGTTCTTCTTGTAATCTGTTCCTCTAAGATTTATTTTCGATGTTTGATAAACTTGGAATACATCAACGTCAAAAGGGAATGTTACAAATTTAAAAAAGAGCTGTTCCTTTATATTTAGGAATTCAATTCGTCTATATATAATAATATCTTTGTCATAAGCAAATTCATTAATTTTGGATTTTAAAAGAAAGTGACTAAATTTCATAGCACACTTTTTGGCTAAGGACAATGATACATTTCTCCTAGATGAAGTGGCGTTGGTATAATTTTTCATTTCCCTGTTCTTAGATTCAAATCGCATACACCATAATCTTCGAACTGGCCCTGAATATTTAATAATGGTACTATAATGAACTAGAAAATGATGTTTCGGTTTGAGTGTGTCATTAAAAACAGAAATATATGAAGAATGATGCATTTGAATTATTTCATTTAAATGCGTTAGATCCTGAAGGCTAAATTTGTCAGACAGTAAAAACTGTACCAATTTCTCTAATACACAGACGTATTTCCATGCAGGATCATTATTGGAAACAAAATCTCCAATAAAATATGTAAAATAATTTAAGAATGTCAACGATTCGTGGGATGAAAAATGCAATTTTTTAGACTTAAGATGTTGCACTTTTATTTCCTCGCATCTGTTTCTGATATCAATTTCTCCATATGGGAAATTGCGAAAACGGTAATTTAAAGTTTCTAAAGAAAAAAAGTTCTTGTTTATGAAATAATTGATGGAATTGACAAGACCATATTTAATGACACCTTCAAGAATGTCATGCATAAAATCTACAGAGTAATTTGAAACTACGTGAAATGTATTAATAGAATTAAAAATGGAGTTTTCGTATATCCCCGTTTCGTTATAATCATTTAAAATCACATTTTGATTGTAACTGTGAAAACTTCGTAGTTTATGTTTCTTTTCTAAAATCATAAAATGAGTTTCTGTTTTTCGTACGTGACAAAATCTGCAGAAGAATGTATTACTAAAACTTCTTGAAAATCCTAAAAGGCAATTTAAGGCCAAATTATCTCCAATAACAAGACCAAGTATAAAATACACCTGTGTTTGACCATCTGGGGTTTGTACTGTCACACCCCTTGTTTCTAATTTTTTAATAACGTCAATCAGTTTAAACACAGCTGAGTCATTTCCAAATGTTTTAATAAACTTTGATTTGACAAAAATAGCCGCAAAAATATTCTCTAATGTAGACACTCGACATGATTTAGGAACAGATGGAAAATTATAGTAAAATGCTGATATAGACTGTGTACCAGTATGATTTCCAATTGGGTCATTAACCTCAAAGTCATCGTTATACAAAAAATATAGTATAGTTGTTTTCCCCACATAGCCTTGAGTCTTAGATTTCCATAGATCACCTTGGATGTAATTAGAAAAGTCTGATTGGTTTGATATATCATTCATATAGCTAACTGTATTCTGCAACATTTTGGGAAGCTCGAAGAAAGACTTCATTTGGAATTCTATATCCAATATTGTTCCAGTAGAATTTACTTCGTCTACATACGGAACTCCTAGTCGCATCACTTCTCGAATCGAATTCGAAACTGAAAATTGTTCAGGTGGACTTGGACTCATCAGTTTTACTTCACACAACTTTTTAATAAGTTTGTGCTCAGTATTTATGCTTTCAAATAAATTGGAGCAAAATTGAAACACATTCAGTATTTCCGGTTTCTTATCATGAGACACATTTTCCAAAATGATAGATTTTATTATTGAAATAATTGTTGACCAAATATCCGAACAGTTTTTTATAATGTCTTCAATTTGCTTATTTGTTAATGTGCTTTGATTATTTAGTTTAAGAACAAAACTTAAAGCTAAACTTGAAAGATTCTCTTTCCAAATTTCTGGCTCTAAAAACGTTTTCCCTTTTCCTGTGAAGATGAAGAAGCTGCAGGATTTACCGGAGCAACATGACGATCAGTCTCATTAGTAATTTGTTTAACAATATTTTCAAATTCATTTTCAATTACTTTGTGAGCATTTTTTAAGTGTTTTTTGAAGGAGCTAAATGTTTGAAATGTTTGCGGACAGTTGCCTTGGGCACATTTGAATGTTTTTATATTTTTTAAGGTGTGTATAAACTTGTAATGACATAGAAGAATATCTACTGTTTCAAATCGTTTTAAGCAAATATGGCAGTTCATTTCGTTTTTTGTATAATGAAAGGATATGTATAATATCTAGTGTATGCATTTATACACACTTTATGGTGCTTTCATCAATTGATTGATGGAAAATATTTATGCAATACATATAAACAATGTTGTTTTAATACATTTTTGTTAAACTGGTAATTATAACGGTAAATCTTTCACACATTTTATGGTGTACATGTATACCTTTGTAAAAATCGAAGTAGTTGATGACAGGAACCAAAAATGTGTTCAATTGTTTTTTGTAATGTTTGAAATAACGTAAATTCTGATAAAACTTTACTGATTTCTTAAGGGTACTCCTAATGTACTTAGAAGTCCTGATACGCCAGGAGATATATCTTGTTCGTTTTAAAAAAAAAAGGATTGTATGAACTGCCAAATGAACTTGCATTCGTCCTGATATTTTAAGTCAAAAACGTAAGTTATTTTAAAAGCACAAGAAAGGGCATGGATAAAGTTATCAAATTTATACAAAATATCATCGTACACTGTATAGATACCTAAATTTTCAGCTTCGCCTTCTATGATGATGATGTATGTTTGGCATTTTAATTCAGGAAACTGAAGGTACTTCTGCTTCCTCTGCTCTATTGCGCGATGAAGGTCGCTTGCTGATTGCACTCGTAGTATGAGCGCAGCCTGACTGTCCGGTATACTGTACTTCCAAGTCGTTTTGTCTTTTCCCTTTGTTTTTCCAGTGGGGGCAATAACGTGGTGCAGAAAATCGACTATCTGAATGTCTCTTCTGTTTGTATCTAAATAAAATAAAAAATGTAAAACATATCTACGATAAAATAAACACATGTATTTGTAGATTCACCTTTCTGTTTTAGAATGCAGTCTTCTAATTTCATTTTAAGTTTTCCTTTAAAAAGTGAGCATACCACCGTTGTAAAATTTGTCCAGCCATTTACTAGTCCTAAGCTATGTTCAAAATTAGTTTCGTAGTCAATGTCGACCTAAAATATATACATAGATACATGTATTAAAAAAAGGGTAACGTATTTTATGGAGAATGAATATTAAAATCAAATTACCAGTCTAGAACCTGAAGAACATTTGTATAATGGCCACTCGGCTATTAAATCCGAAAGATTTGAATGCTGATTTCGAAATGATGCCAATCTTAGTTTGGAGGTTTGTTTCCATTTTTCTTCAACTGTGATCCAAGGATTCGTAAAATGTTTCAACCAAATTTTATTTTCCTCGTATTCTTTAATATCTAGATCGCCACCAGCATCAATTTCTGCACAAACTTCTAAAAGGCGAGCCTTCTTTTTTTTGTTTTGCTTTGGAAATAACCCACGCCGTCTTAAGTTGGATATAGTGTTCTTGTATTTATGGTAGAGACGCCCAGCTCTTCCCCGTTCAGTCACCTCAAAATAATATTCCTGCGTATAAATATTATTATGTTTTTATTTAACCCGAGATATGCATGCACTTGTTTAGAAGTATCTTAAGGAGTGATTCTGGGAATATTCTGAGAAAAAATCAGTTTACGGGTAAGATATATTTCCAATATTCAATAAGTACAGAGGATTTAAGGACATCCTTACTTTAACACACCATGGCTCACGTCATGAGTCAAGAGATATCCAATTTCTAAAAATTTATTATTTGCTGCTCATAAAATTCTTTAAACTTTCCTCAAAGAAATGCGTTTTTAATTTTCAATTATTTTTATGATTGTATTTGCAAAAGAGGTACATATCATTATGCATTTTTTTTTAAATTGACCTAAAAATTTAATATGAGCAGGAAAAAAACTAATTTTTAAAAATTGGATATCTCTGGACTCAGATAACAAAAGAATTTACTTTAAATTACAAAATATTGATTATTATATCTTCTAAAAGCCAAGTATAAAATAGCTTCCTGACAGTAATTATGAGCGGAGCTATGAAGCCTAACGTGAGCCAGGGTGGGTCAAGGTAAAGATCTTCTAAGACCTCTGCATAACCGATTTTTTCTCAGAATACATTCCAAAATCACACCTTAAGATACTTTCAAACAAGTAAATAGCAATGTTGACAATAGATTTCACTTCATTTGACAGAAATAAAATATTTGTTGTATCTTGAAGTCTTGTGGACGGTAGAAGTGAAATCCACTTTCAAAAATGTAAAGACGCAAATGTTCCAACCTTTCTTTCGTTATTAAAGGCGTTTGAAATCTCGTCTACAAGTCTATAGAAATCGATGTCTTTCATAAACATTTGGTTAGCTGCATAGCAACGTACAATGTCGTCAAGTAGGGTGTCTCGCAAATCATTTGTAAGGACATTACCATTATCTTCATACGCTTGCTTAAGCATACGCCCTTTAGAAGAAACTAAGTATTCTGAAAGACTCTGCAATAAAAAACAAAGCACATGTTATAGATTATCTGAAATTAGTTATTTAATATTAATAGAAATTATGCCAAAATTCACATACATATTATTTATAGTGGAATACATTTTAAAATATACATCGCAATCAGGAAAACAAAGAAATAATAAGCAACGCACTTAGTATTTTATTTAGATTGTTTCCCTAATGCGACGCGTGTTTTTAAATATAATCCACAAGTAAGGATACGTAAATCTGTCAACATTTTTATTAATATTTTTCATAACTAATTGCAGTTAATGACTGTCTGACCATGGACGTTAATTGAATCTTGGGCTTCAGCCCTCTTAAACTGTTTAGGAAGTATCCGTAAAAAACGGTTTCTAATTACATAATATGTATGTATCTATTTAATAAACCAAGTGCATTAATTTTCTGAATTGTATTTGATGTATAGGAATAGAGCTTTCGAACAAAATTAAAAATGCCTTACAAATCCTTTAAATTCATTCGCAACGCTGCTGGTGTGTGACGTCGTTGATCTTCCTTTTTCGGACAAACGAGGGCTTGCTTGACTACCATCAGGGCATTCAACATTCGAAACTATCCAGTCTTCTATAAGAGATTGATTTCAAAAATACCCCTATGGTTTTTAATTTTTTTATTAATTTTATTATTTATTAATTTTAATTTATTGCAATACAACCTTTTCTTTTTGCCATTTTAAAATGTTATAGCGGGCTAAAGACAGCAGTTTTAAATTTCTAGGAAATATTTTTTCAATGTCTTGAGGAATAAGATATTGAAGACTTTCAAAATCGACTCCGTTTCCTTTGAGACATGAAAGCATGTTATATAATTATATATATTTTAGAAAAGTGAATGCATACTTCTAAACTCAGAATAATGATTTCCTAGTCCCCACTGATTCAGTATGCTTTGGAGATCTTCGTCCTGATCTGGGTCATCGACGTTCTTTTCTTCATACAGAATTAAATTTCGATGGCTTTGATTATTAGCATCATCATCAAGTATTTCGCTTTCATCTGTGTATGGATATGTTGTATTCTTTAACTTCTTGCCCTCCATTATGATGAGTTATAGGCAGTTATGTTAAGAACACTGCAAAAAAGAAAAATATTGCAGATATTGACCGCCTATTGGGGTGGGTCAATAGGTGCCTAATTCCAGATTTTCGACCAGATTCAGCAGGAGCATTGGCCGCCATCTTGGTAAAGTTTGTTTTTGTTAAAAACCTCGCTCACTTGCAAATGTTGACTGAAAATTGTTATTATACAAAACTTGTAGAAACTTTAATTCTGAAAAACTTTGGTCTTTACAATTTTTGGTTACGATCGAAATTTTTCGAGTTAATTGATAATGAAATTTTAATTTTTGAAGGAAAATCAATCGTTACGATAATTACTGTTTCCGTAAAACTAGCTAAAAAAATGTTTAGTAGATACCAGAGTTGTTCCGAATTAAATTTTCTACAAGTTTTGTAATGACAATTTTTAGTCACAAGTTGGTAATGAGCAAAGTATTTAACGAGAATAAATTTCCTTCTTAAATATGGTCAAAAATCTGGATATAGACAAACATAACTAGTCCCAACGATTAGAAAAAAAAAATTGCGGAATATAATTTTTTGGTTTCCAAAATACGATCCGACTGTGGTAGGAAGTTTGTGACACGGTTGGTGTAGTGAAGTCAATTTATATTATGTATTACTAATCAGAAAACGTACTGCAGTAGGGGGTCAATTTTCACCCCTTTTCGAGTTAAAGTCCGTTTGCGTGGGACATCCCCAATTTTTAGGTGTAACTACTTAAAATGCCAACGCTTTTGAACTATAATAGCTGGAAAAATGATAGTCTAAATTGTAAAGCTAACTTGAAAACTTCGTGCAATTTCTGGCGCACAAACTCCGTAAACTCGAAATTATAAAAAGCTGCTATTGCATTTTCTCACTTCATATGCGTATTTCTCAAAACGTATACATATTTCACAAAATGTTGGTTTTTACTAAAGCTTTTATATCTATTCTCTATAAGAGACAACTATTTCACCTTCAATCAACAGAAGTTGTATTAATTAATGGCTGACAAAGCCAGTAATGTTTCGCAAACAATGAAATGTTCTGAATTACCGAGATAATTATATTTGACTAATTTGTTTGTGGTGATAATTCAGCACATTTCATTGTTTTTGGAACATAAATAACTTTTACTACAACTTCTCTTCATCGTAGGTGAAAAAGTTGTCTTATAAATTCATAGGGAATTTGTCAGGGATAACATTTTTTATTAAAAAAACAAGATGTCTATATTCTAACGTTCCAATCGCTACTAATTGTTGCATCAAAAGATATAAAAAGTATATTAAACAGCACTTACCAGTTTATGCACCACTTCGGATTTTAATTAATTCGAACATTTATAAGATATACCTATTATCTTAGTTATTTAAAAACACAAAACACTTTTCACGAAAACACAACGCAATACCGCGGTGAACTGCCGGTGCCGGTAGCTTCGACTTGACTACAATGGAAATGTATTGACTGGCTTAGCATGGCTGTGCCTGTTCATCTGCTTTGCATGTGTTTGCAAATTGCAAGCAATACAAAATATGCACTCGTGTGCAACACCGACGCGACACCCAAGCACAAGATCCAGACGCAACAGCTAGGTAGTTACACATATATTTTGTTTTTGTCTGCCTTTTTTTCCCAATACCAGACTTTTTTTCTTGCATGTAGAAAATAAAGAAGTATATGAGTATCCAAAGAACGATGTTGTCATGCATGAGTGGAAGTGCAGCTGCATAGAAGAGAATCTGTTTTTTATATTTGTAATTTGTTTCTACATGTGGGCTTTTTTTTCTGGAAGCAAGAAAATGCAAAATATAAGTAGGTACCTACCTACCGTTAAAACTGTGAAATTTTTTGTGGTGGTGGTTTGTGCAAACATACTAAGAGTATCAAATCAACAACAAATTCGATTCTTTACAGTGGCGCGAAAAAGTAGAAACATTTTTCTCATATCAATGTTCTGTTGTAAGTGATCATTATAGTTTTCATAATATCGAAGATTCAATTGTTTTACGGCGGAAGGGCCATAAACAATTCGAGCTTTAGAACTATTTTCACATCACAAAAGGTGCGATTTATATAAATAAATATTATTTCATTACTCTGAGTTGAATTACTCAGGAAGCCTGTAGTTTAAGACGATGAACACCGGCCTCAATGTGGCTTTAATTAGGCAAGAAGTGCTTGATTATAAATGCATGTAGTAATTCCATTACCTATACATATATTATATTTCATATTTATATTTCTTGTAAATTGTTGTAAGTTGTAGTCCTTTGGAAATATGTCTCTTGGAAGAGAGTTCCAAAATTTGTTTCTCCAGTTACAAAAGGATTTTTGGAAAGTGATGTCCTCGCGGTTGTCAAGTGAACTGTAAGGCGATGTGCTTTAGTTGATTGTTTGATAGGGTGCTGAAATGTGGCATTTCGAGAAATAATTTCGTTAAATTCCTCGAAACATGAAGGTATACAATAGACATAGGTCAGCGATTGTTATTTAAATTCTTTTTGCATTCCGAAATTTTATAATAATAGAAGATACACCACTTCTGAAGAGAGATGGCTAAAATTTACTACCAATTTTGTTGATCACAGGTGAAAACGTTGTTTTCCATAATTTATAAAGAATTTATCCTTACTATAATAAAACTGTAACTTTTTTCTGGCTGTAAGGTGTTTGCCCGGAAAAGATTAAAAAAGTACTGCACGAAATTGATTACGGTTTTCACAGTTGCATTTAAAATTATCGAGACCAGATAGGATTTGCTTTAACATTATCCGCTGTCCGAAAGCGGAGATCTAAGCTGATATCTAAGAAAAGTTGTAATTCTCGAATGCCTTCTAGCTCCTAGCTTTGGAATGACTCATCCAAATGAAATATGATTTTTTTTTAATGTAAAGTTCAATTATGTACAAAGATTTGAAGATATAAATCATCTTTGTACGTTATCCTGAAGTTGAACAATAAGCATTAAACTATAAATTTTATAGAATTCAACAAAGCAAAATGTTCGAATGTTTGAAGCTAGATCGTTGGATTTTCCCAGCGTTCAGTGGAGGAAATTTCTTGTGTGTGTGCGGCAAAATCTGTTTCTCTCTCTGTACCCTTTCTGCTGTGTGCTGTTTCTTTCTTTTTTTAAGCACCTTTTGTGCTTTGTTTTGTTTTTTTTTGCTCTCTTTTTGCGAATTCGAAGCATGGGATTGAGAGAGATAGGGTATGAAATGTAATTGAGATTGAGAGAGAATCACACTCAATTGTGATTTAAAATGCGCTATAGTGATTAATGTGCATGGTGATTAAATTTGAGAAGTGGAACTCTGGCGAAGCAAGGCAAGCACGGGTCTAGTCAGAGATAAAATCGTTAGTAGAAATAAAATGTTTGTAAAAGTGTTGAGTAAAATGTATTTTAAGCAAGCAAATTTAACAAACATTTTGCATAATTTTGAGTTTAAGGAGATAACTTTTTTATTTTTAAAGTTATTAAAAACACTTTAACTTTCAAACTACATTCCATTTTTATGAATTTATATAGTTTTTATTTCATAAAATAAATAATACATAACTCTATTAATCTTACCACAACCAGATGTCCCATTCCAACTTGTACATTTGTCAATTCACATCAAAACTTACGTACCATGAATACCTAATTTATGCAATCACAACTGAATTGACAGCATCTGAAATTTAAGTGAACAATTTCCGACAAACATAAATTTCCGTGATCAACTTGTTTTTAGCAATTTCAAACTCTCAACTCTCAAGCATCGGAGTTAGATATTTTTGCACCAACTCACTGCGAATTTTTGCACTTCAAAAGTGGCAGTATATTAGGTACCAGTGTACACGTTACATAAACATAATACGACGGCTAAATCATAAAATTATTAGTACTGCGCAATGTTTTATAGAGCGGAAGTTTCGAATTCCAATATTTCTGAAATGTACATCCATTTTTGCTATCCACTGTATCGTACTCACATCTGCAAAAGCCGAAGAATTTGTTTCACGGTTGTAGACAAAATAATAACACAAGAGGCGCCAAACTTTATATTAACGAGAAATTGTCTTCTTATATTATGCCGTATTTTCTGCATCTTGACATCGGATGCCTGTGTCTGCGTCTGGGTTCTGCTTGACGTGGCACAAGCGAACACAAAGTTCTCATTTGTTTCCTCATATGTTTGCTTGGAGAGTAAAAAGGATACAAAATGTATTAAGGTACTATAAGACGATGAGAAACAGGTTTCTTATATTGTGCCTTAGCTTCTGTATACTAGAATTCGTTTTTTATATGCAGTAAATAAAGAAGCATACAGCAAAACTATTTTGGTGTCGAAATTAAATATAATATACCAAAGAAAATACAAAATATTTGCAAAGGAAATGGTCCACCCTCTACTCCGCCCCCTCCTCACCACACTCTCCACACACCGCCCTCTCTAATCGCCCCCCTCTTCTCTCCTCACCCGCATCCTCTTTCATTGGTATGATTTCAATCTGAAGGAAAACTAGATTTTCTGAGAAATGTAACTAATAAATAAAAAACCATACTTTCATAAATTCGATCTGAAATATGATTGTATTAAGTTCTATTTTCTTGAGTACTTTTGTTGAATTCCCCCAAACTGCTGCAATTACTTTCTTTCCATTAGAAACTCTTTACTGGCTTAAAATAAAGTCCAAAGTTCGTAGTATCTAATAAATATTACTTTATTATAGAATTTTCATTTAGTTTTGCCATACAAAATTTATTTCTTAGATTGAGAAATATTTATTCGTTTAACTCAAACGTGTTTTTTTTAGTGCTTAGCATTTTTTTCTTGATTCAAGCATTAGCGATTTAATACTATAAAAATAAATTTGAATGAAGAATAATTTGTTTATTTTTGGATTTTCTCGATTCAAGGAACAAATTTTCTAGCTGTAGAAAATTATTTTCTTTCCGTGAGGCGCTTTAACAAAAGTTTTTCGAATACCTTCGACATTATCGGTAAGAGAGATATTGGCCTATATGATTTTTTGTCATTCAGTGGTTTACCGGGCTTTGGAACCATTATAACTTCAGCTACCTTCCATTGTCGTGGAACGTACAATAACCTGAACGATGCATTTATAAGATATGCAAACTTTATTAAAGCTTTCCTAGGTAACTCTTTAAGGACCTGTCCTGTGATTAAGTCATATCCAGGAGCTTTGTTTAATTTTAGTTTCTCTATTTCGAAGCGTAGTTCGGCTAGCGATACACTTTTTATTCTATAATTGTCAGGTGCCACGGTTAGGACAGGAAATTCGAGCAACGCTTGACCATCAAATGGTTTAAATGTTTCTTCCAAATGTTTTTCGGCTTTTTCCTTGTCACTCTTCGCCCATTCTCCATTGATTTTCCTGATGGGTGGCGCTTGCGTTTTTGGTTTTTTAATGCCTTTCATGGCTTTCCAGAGCGAGTAATTTGTACTTTTATCCGCAGTTAGGCTTCCAAGATATTTAGAAATTTGACGGTTTTTAAAGTCTCGAATTTCTCTCTTAAGTTTACTACAAAGGTAGTTAAGAGTGGTTTTATCCTGTGGAGCGCGAGATTGTTGCCATCTTTTGCGCGCTCCCCTTTTCTTCTTTAACAATTGCGTGATTTCCAAGGGATATGTTATTTCGCAATTTGTGGTTATTTTCCGTTTATGGGCAGTATTTTTCCAGGCTGAGCATTGTATGACGTTAATAAATTGATCGACTTCGTCTTCAAGTTCGTGGGGTGTTCGAAGAGACACTTTGAGATCGATTTTACTTTCACAGTATTTTTTAAAGGATTCCCAGTTTGTTTTCATGTTAGTTAGTCTGGGCGGACCTTCTTTTTTTCGTAGACAGCCGTTAATTGTCAAAATGACCGGTGAATGATCAGAAGAAAGATCGAAGCATTCCTCAACTACAATAGAGTTTCCCGACAAACCTTTCGTGATGAAGAAATCGATGAGGTCTGGTGTTTTTGATGTATCCGAGGGCCAGTATGTCGGTTTACCTGAGGAATGAAAGTCTACCGCCAATTCCATACCGGCTTCGTAAAGAACTCTACCTTTTACTGAAATGCATCTCGATCCCCAGAAGGTATGTTTTGCGTTAAAGTCACCTCCGATGACGAAATTTCGTCCAAGTGAGTCAAAGATACTTATAAAATCGCTTCTTTCCATCGTTGCACGTGGGGGGCAATAGATAGCTGCAAAATCATATTTTATGTGTTTAATTTTTACGCTCACCGTGCATAATTGCAGTTTGTCAAGCTCGATTGTTCCACTGACTGAGTGTTCAATGGTATTTTTGATCAACAAGGATGCCCCGCCTCTCGCCCTTTCCGAAGGGTGATATGCGTGATAGGCAATGTATCCTCGAATGTTTGTGCTGGTTTCTTTCGTCAGATGGGTTTCCGAAATCAAACAAATATCAATTTCATATTTATGAATGAATATCTCGAGCTCGTCCATCTTATGCAGAAGGCCGTTCGCATTCCATGTCACTAATTTAACTAAATCCGTCATATTTATATTATTGCACGTGTACTTCGAAATTGATTTTCGAGCTTGTCGAGTTTTTCAAACATACGTTTATTAATTTGGCTCTGTTCTTCTAGCCTGGCAAGAATTGCAGAGAAAACTTGGGAGACTGGATCAGATGTTTTATTTGTTTGTTCGCGTCCTTGCAACGCAGCTTCAGCGTATGTTTGTGGAACAGCTTTCGGTGACTTTTTTCTAAACAATTTTCCTTCTCTTGGGTGTTGTGTTTTGACCATTTCTTTAGCCTTTTTTCGTCCTTCATTGGTTTTATTGTTGCCCCTTTCAGGTTTGTTATTGGTTTTATTTGCCCACCCACTGACACGCCCACAAATAAATAAAATAATTTTTTTATACCCTATTTTAAGGGTATATTAATTTTTGAAAATCCAAAGTTTCAGCTACGGAGCTGAAATTTATAGTATATACTCTCTATGGGCCCTTTATGCTCATGTGTAAATATTTTCAAAATCCGCCCACTGACACGCCCACAATTAATTTTTTTTTTTTTGAAAATTCAAAGTTTGAGCTAGGGAGCTGAAATTTATAATATATACTCTCTAGGGGCCCTTTATTCTCATGTGTTATTTTTTTTAAATCCGCCTACTGACACGCCCACAATTAAATAAAACAATTTTATTGAAACACCCAAGTTTGAGCTAGGGAGCGTTTTTTTTTTGATAAAATCCTTTAAATGTTATATAACAAAATATGTAGAGCAATTCAACCATACTTAGACTTTTGTCACGCCCACTTATGAGGGATAGGAATAAGAATAGGGTATCCAACAGTTCGCCCAAGCGGACTGTAGCCCGTCCCTATGTTTTTTCTTTTTATCTCGATTTTTTTTTATTTTTAATTGCTATTTCTATTTCTTTTTATATATAATAAGACATACATACGTTAAGTACACCTAAGTTCGCGTATCTAATTATCGGGTCCCTTATGGATTTAGATTTACGGGCATCGCCAAGTACCTCGGTGGGTCATTCAGGTCGCGGACGTGACGTTCCATTTTGGAAACACAGTCAGATACACACACGAGCTATTCGTAAAGTAATTATCGGATTTTAGTCGGGTTATATAAGACACATTTTGCGTGTTCCTTTTATTTCATTGGCGACGATTGCGCAAATCAAAGCAATCTTGTATCGTGGTAGTGCAGATACGACTAAGGAGTTAGCCTTCCGAATTTATTTCACGGCCTCGAGGTTGCATTCGGGTAACGTTATTTAAGATGTTAGTCTCGATTTCACTATCGGCATCTCTTCGTTTTATTCACTAGTCGTTGACTTGCAACGGCTTGTATATCGGCTTCTCCGAACGGCCTTTAATATCATCACGAGTACGCATTCGATCTGATAGCGGGGGTAGGTAAAGCAAAGTAGTGGCATTATATTTTAATAACGATTCAACAGGATTAAGGATTCATCATCGCTGTGCGCACACCGACGAGAGGAAATCCACGTAAGTCTTTTACTACATTTGTCACTATAATATAATATCACTACACTATATTTACACTCCATTTATATATGCTACATAATATAACCCATAAACGGGGCATCGAGAGTGCATATTAACGACGCGCTAATCGGTATCTTTTACCGAGTATCTTGTATCTTTTATTTTGTTTGCTAATTTTATTTGGGTTGTGTGGATCTTGCTCACGTCAAGGTCAAGCCCACTCATCGTTGATTAAGTCCCGAAATTGTGGGATAAGAACATATCGAGTTAGGGTCAAGGAGATTAAGTGAAAGTTCGTTTCGCGTATTTACGTAATTTTTTTTTGTGGAATTATCGGTAGTATAATCGAATTATCCGCGTAGCGTATAGTAATCTGAGACTTCGTGTCTATCAGGGCATTGTACATGCCTTCATCTGCTAGGATATTTCGGTTATTTTGTTGTTTTTATTGTGTATTCGGATGGCGTCGTGTTTCGTTTTCAGATTATCTTTTGAACATCTGACGTAAGTTAAGTTTAATATAGAACCAAGCGTTCTAACTTAGCATTAAGGATTTTAGTCTGTAAGTATTTCACGTTCCAAGTTCCGAAATTTTTCCGAATGTCGAACCGGAGGTTCTGTCCCTGTACGCAGTGGATTTTCTTGGACCGTAGGCCTAGAAGCATAATCATGCTTATCGGTGGAGGAGTATATCCCGGCGCAGCGCGAATCAGCGTTATTCAAGTTAAGAATAGTTCGTAAGGAACGGTGTAGACTAGGATTAAGTTCTGATTTCTCTATTTTTTTTTATTATTATATTTTCGTTTTTATAATTTTGGAATAAAGCCCCAATGGAATTAGAAATGATGTTCGTTGAATTCTTTCGTTTCCGGATCGGATAGTGAACCGATTATGGAAGTTTAAATTTCTTTTTGGAAGGAGGGAGGTCGAGTGTTACCCGAGGTAAAGGAGCAAGGGAAGGCAAGGGGAGTAAAAGTCACCTGACGTAAGGAGTCTCTACTCCCGTTTCGGAGTCGGGGCCGTCGCTAACAGTGCGGCGCGGCGGCCATGGAGTCTGCGCCTATGCGCAGCGGGGAGGGCCAGCACAGGGGGAAATCTTTTCATCTCGCTTCTTCCCCCCTCCCTTGTTTTTCAGGGGTGTATTACCTGTTCGGAAGTTCAGCTTGGCTGGAACTTCAATGCTGTTTCTCAAATTAGATCTGTTCGGGGTCTGCCCTCATCGGGCCGAAGGAAATTCGGTGGTTACCACACCACCTCCGCTTCTTATCGCGGTTAGCGACGGCGTACCATCGAGCCACCGTATATAAGGAGTGAGGATTGTACGGTACATCAGTAGATTAGAGGACAGGCATGTAAAACTAAATGTGACCCCAGCCTGGGGCTCGCTGCAAGCTCCCACACCCGCCGGCGAGCTAGCGCGTGGTGGAGGTCATGCCTGGCAGCGAGTGGCCGGACACCCCTTCCTTGTTTTCAGGAGATTCACTGGACCCTAGACGCCTGTAAGCGGGGGCCAGTGTATTCGGGTCCGGCAGCCTTGGTAAGGATACCTGCCGGGTCATTTATAATCCTTTTCGTTTGAACATCGGAGGAACAAGGAAGGGTACGGTGCAAGTCGCAAGAGCACGCGACGTAGAGGCAGGAAGTAGCCGGAAGCCGGAGGCATCGAGGATTATCCAGACATAGACCTGGTGGCGACCCAAGACGAGGGATAAGAGGCGGGTTCTCCTGCGTGTGCGAATATCCTCCGCTGTTAGTCACGGACGACTCGGGATGGGAGGAGTCTGAAGTCTTTCAAGGAGATCGAACGGTCTCTGGGGTTGCGGAGGTTTCTCTTCTCTCTTGTTCCCTACTCTTACATTTCGCTTCCACCATCGTCCTCCCAGCGGCTTCTATACCAACGACTTCGGGGAGCTGTCACTCATATAGGTTACTAAGATCAGCGTGCTCAATAGAGGGCGCTGTTCTGACAGCGAATTGCTGGCCAAGGTTGACCGGGTGTTACTGCCTTGTTAAGTGGGTTACAGGTGGCACCAACGTCGTGAGATGAAGAAGTAAGTTGGCTTAAGGGACTTCCACAATGCTTCCGCAGTCGAGTGCGCGACCGCTGTTACCGTGCACGTTACAACCTATTTACCCTGTTTTCTGCGTTTTGCCTAATTTGCTCGACTTTGTTGTACTTTCGGTATTCAAACTCACACGATAGTTGACAGAATAGTCCATAGTGTCTGCACTTGACGGCACCAGACACATGCAACAAACACCAAATGAAAGCACAGATATCATATTAAATGCTGTGGCATTTATCATTTGCGTAGAAAAATGTCCTGGCATGAATTTCGTGCCTTGTCATTTGTTTGAGGGTGTCATTTAAATGACTCAACAGCCAAAAAGTGTTGTCATTTGTCCTAGGCGTCCTAGACGAATTGACATACGACGAGATCAAAAGCACACTCATTCAACATTTTGATGTAGTCAAAAATGAATATGCCGAAAGTATCAAGTTTAGGCAAATCGAACAGCATGACAATGAAACAATTGCAAGCTTCGCCCTACGTCTGAGGCAAGGAGCTGTGCACTGCAACTATGGCACTTTTCTGGACAGAATGCTGACAGAACAATTACTCTACGGACTTGGCTCCCTCGACGTGTGCAGTGAAATTTTGTCAAAAAAACCAAAAACATTTAACATTGCTTACGAATTAGCACACCCATCAGAAGCATCACGTAACACGGCAGTGGAGCTGAAGGCACCCTTTTCACCAAATTCAAATGAAATTACTAACAAACTTGGGTTTGCACCACCCAAAGTCTAGCAAAATAGGAACTCAAGGCAACGTGTACCAGCTTCAACGCGATTTGACCAACGTATAAATCAGCCAGGCGAACGGTCAGACTTTCCAAGTTGTAGTGGATGTGGTGGACGACACCAACGTATTCACTGCAAATTCCTTGACGCCAAGTGTCATTCTTGTGGTAAAACAGGACACATATCCAAGGTATGCAGGTCTAAAACTGCACAGATAACTGACCAGATGTCACCTCCTCGACCACCTTCGGAGATTGAAAGCACAAGCGAATACCTCAGCCCAGTTAGAAAAATCAACGGCTATAGGAACACTCAACCTCTAGTTAACAGAAGGATCATCACTGCACAAATTGATGGCCGCAGCTTAGGAATGGAACTTGACACTGGAGCACCATGCGGTATCATCAGTAAAAAAACGCTTCTTTCCATTAAACCCAAATTTTCATTACAGAAAACAGATAGACAGTTTGCCAGCTATACACATCATAAGATCCATTGCATTGGCCGCATTCCTGTAAATGTTACTATATAATGTTACTGCTAAGCTGCATCTTAAACCGGGCGCTTCACCTATCTTTGCAAAGGCAAGAGAAATTCCGTTGGCTTTGAGGGATGCTTATAAAAAAGAAATAGATGACAAGATTGCTTCAGGATTTTATAAGAAAGTGGATTACTCTGAGTGAGCGTCGACGACTCATATCGTAGCGAAGAAATCAGGTAGAATACGTATAACTGGAAACTACAAACCAACACTCAATCCCAGAATGATCATTGACGAACATCCGATCCCGAGAGCTAAGCACTTGGTTAATTCAATGAATGGGTCCACGGTCTTCTGTCATCTGGATGTTACAGATGCATATACACACTTACCAATTGATGAAG
Organism: Portevinia maculata; assembly: GCA_949715645.1. Classification (NCBI taxonomy): domain Eukaryota; kingdom Metazoa; phylum Arthropoda; class Insecta; order Diptera; family Syrphidae; genus Portevinia; species Portevinia maculata. Next base: position 206,652,546 of record OX454526.1, on the reverse strand, counting down.
AATTCAGTCATGCCATGACTTTGAATACACCAGCGCATGGATTGATAAGACCAACACGTGAAGTGTATGGAGCTGCTAACATTCCGGCAATCTGGCAGCGGCGGATGAAAACTGTTTTCCAAGGTATCACTAACGCGAAAACATTTTTTGACGACATTCTTATCCATGCAAATAATTTCGAGCAACTGCTTGTAATTCTAGACACCTGTTTGGAAAGAAGCAAATCGCACGGGCTCCAACTCAACAGGGATAAATGTGTTTTTGCTACACATTCGGTAGAATTTTTGGGACACAAAATAGACGCACATGGAGTGCATAAATCTGATAGGCATTTCGAAGCTGTATGTGATGCTCCCAGGCCAAGAACAAGAGAAGAAATGCAGTTGTTCTTGGAGAAAGCAACTTATTACAACGCATTTATCCCTCATCTCTCCACCATCGACAGGCCTATACGGGAAATGCTGCAGATCGAAGATTTCAAATGGACACCTGAAGCAGAGAGGGCGTATGCCAACACAAAAACTATACTGACCTCACCATCTGTCTTAATGCCATACGACCCATCACTTCCTCTTCTCTTGGCTACGGATGCTAGCAAAACAGGATTGGGTGCTGTCCTCTCACATCGATTAGGCAATGGCCAAGAGCGGCCAATTACCTACGCTAGTCGCACTATGAGTGGAACAGAACAGCGATACCCTCAAATGGACAAGGAAGCCCTGGCTATCGTATGGGCGGTTCAGAAAATCTTTATGTACTTATACGCCCGTCATTGGACACTCATCACTGACCACAAACCTCTATCCCAGATTCTACATCCAGATAAATCCCTGCCAGTACCGTGCATAAGTCACATGGTTAATTATGCAGAATTTCTCGGAAGTTTCGATTATAACGTGATATTTAAGCCAACGAAGCTAAATGCAAATGCCGATTACTGTTCCGTGCACCACTTCCAATCAAACGTGTAGATCAAAGTAAATGTCTAACATCAGATGCAGGAGAAGAAAAGGAATACGACGCCTTTGACCACTTTGTACTCCGTCAAGTTAATCAACTACCGATCAGAGCTGAACAAGTGGCGCTAGCAACGCAGAAGGATTAACATTTGGGAAATATTTTAAGAGTGCTCCAAGCTGGTCATTGTCTGATTCGAGCGGGATACAAGGCGCCTGAAAGCAACTATCGCATTGCCACCAGCTGCCTTGTTTTTGAACACAGAGTCGTCATACCAGAAGCACTACGAAACAAAATTATTAATGACCTACATACAGCGCATCTAGGAATGGTCAAGATGAAAGATCTTGCGCGCTCATTCGTATACTGGCCTGGCATCAATGCAGACATCGAGGAGATGGCAAGGGCATGTAGCAGTTGTGCAACGCATGCCCATGCTCCACCGAAATTTCGCGACCACCATTGGGAATACCCTAAGTGACCTTGGGAACGTATCCACATCGACTACGCCGGACCGTTTGCTGGGAAGATGCTCTTCATTGTCTCGGATGCTTATAGTAAGTGGCTTGAGGTTAAAGTGACCACCACAATGACTACCAGCATCACAACCCAAATTCTCGACGACCTGTTTGCCTCATATGGTATTCCGGTAACCGTGGTGTCGGACAATGGATCAAACTTCACATCAACTGACTTTAAAACATTCCTGGAAAACATAGGTGTTAAGTTCCACAAGTTTACAGCACCGTATCATCCATCAACAAGCGTGCAGACAGTAAAAAATGCTTTAAGAGCTATGGGAACCGCAACGAGCACCCTACAGAAAAACCTAAATGAATTTCTTAGGCAGTACAGGAAAGCGCCTCATTCAACTACTGGCCAGTCACCATCCCAACTATTTTTGGGTCGATCGTTACGTACGCAACTGGATCTCATGAGGCCTGTGGATGCACATACCAAACTCAATGAAAAACAATTTGCAACGTTCAACGCAACTTACCGATCGTTTGAGCCAGGATAGTCGGTATTCTTCATATCGGGCACCAGCCGCTTGGACAAATGGATACCAGGAACGATCGTCGCTAAACTTGGAGATCTCCATTATGAAATCGACTACTTTGGGAAACGACTTAAAAGACATATTGACCAAACCAACACTCGCGGAGATACTCATTTAGCATTACCATCTTTGCCAACAAAGTCTTCAGGGCAAATTTATACGCATCTGGATCCAGCGATTCTTGCTTCAAACGAACCAAGCTTGCCGCTATCTACAGCGGAAACAGAATAAACCACTGACGGAGGTTTTAGTAAATCTAGCCCCCTCTCATCGACACCTCCACTCGGGCGAAGTGCAACTTACCAGCATGCACCCAACGAGTTTAGGCAAACCGGAGAGTCTACAACCCCAGCGGGAATACCACGAAGATCGGGCAGGATAAGAAAGCCTCGCATACTCTTTTCACACTAGGACTGGAATCCAACGATGCGTGAGAACGAGAAGGGAGAAGAATTGTTGTGTTTACAGCCTTGAGCGGAACACAGAACATTAACATCACTATTTATCTGTTGTGTTTAAAGCCTTAAGCGAAACACATAACATTAACATCACTATCTATCCATGTCGTTCAACTTCATTTTGTTACCTTATTTACTTTTAGTTCTTGAATTACAGGCTTGAGTAGGCATTGGATTTCATTAACGTTTGTTTGTTCTTTGTTAAAGTTACTGAATAAAGATATTTAATTAGTTCGAGTAAATGAATTATTTCCCCATATATATACAACACAACAAAGGGCGTTTCAATTGACAGAAGGAGCTCAATATACAAGCAGTCTCCTTACTTGGACGAAAGGGGAGTAATTCGATCCCGTGGGAGAATTGATGCAGCTCCAAATATTTCAATGGATAGAAAACGTCCTATCCTGCTACCGAAGGCACATCGGATCACTTTGTTGGCTTTCGATTTATTTCACAAACGTTACCATCATCACAACAACGAGACCGTCGTAAACGAGTTGCGTCAGCTGTACTGTAAGGAGATCCTGTGCAGAGTGTAAAATTCGGAATGCGACCCCTTGTCCACCTGAGATGGCAGAGCTGCCTGCAGCGAGACTGGCAACCTTTACACGGCCATTCACCTACGTCGGTATGGACTACTTTGGCCCGTTCACTGTTGCTATTGGAAGAAGATCTGAAAAGAGATGGGGCATGCTTGTGACCTGCCTAACCACACGAGCAATCCACGTCGAGGTGGCCCACACTTTGTCCACTGATTCCTGTCTTCTATGCTTACGTAACTTTATCGCACGAAGGGGATCTCCGAGGGAAATTTACTGCAACAATGGGACTAATTTCCACGGGGTGGAACACGAACTCCGAACAGCTCTGGCCTCTATGAAATCGGTTGACTTAGCGGATGAGCTTGGTTTAACAACCCTTAAGTGGATGTTCAACCCTCCAGCTGCTCCTCACATGGGAGGGAGTTGGGAGCGCATGGTTCGCTCCATCAAGACGACACTTTACGCAATCATGCCTAGCCGTAACCCTTCTGATGAGCTTCTAAGAAGCATGCTGATCGAGGTGGAGAACGTGATCAACTCCAGACCCCTAACATACCTGCCAATAGATGACGGAAGCTCTCACCCCGAACCATTTCCTGCTCTGGACATCAAATGGATCCAAGCCAATCGGTGAGTTCAGTGATGATAAACAGATCCTTCGAAAGAACTGGATGACGACTCAGTGCTACGCGAACGCATTTTGGAGGAGATGGGTGAAGGAGTATCTTCCGTCGTTGACTCGAAGAACGAAGTGGTTTCGACCAGCAAAACCGATCGAGCCGGGAGAGATCGTAATCATCGTAGATGACAAATCCCTACGGAACTCGTGGCCGAAGGGCAGAGTGCTCGACGTCAAACCTGGGAAGGATGGCCAAGTTCGGAGAGCGACAGTGCAGACAGCGACTGGAGTGATTGAGAGGCCTGCGGTGAAGCTAGCAGTGCTTGATGTCAGGTATAAAAGTGGTATTCCGACCAAAGAGGGTCGTCGTACCGGGGGGGAGTGTCACTAGTGGCAGTGAAATCCAGCCATAAAGCAATGCCATCCCTGCTGTCATAAGTGGCAATGAAAACCTGCCAACTGCAGGCCATACCTGGGTGGCTGTCAGTGAGGGAAAAAGAAATAAAGAATTAAAATAAATGGCGGATTCATTAACCAGGCTGCGGAATATTTTATAATTTAGATTGGGAGAAATATACTAAAAGTAAGAAATATGTCAAAGGTCAAATAGTTTAGAAACTAATATTCATTATTGTAGAACTTTGAAGCAAGCTGTATTTATCAGTTGACAAATAATAAAGGCGCCTCCATCTTTCTTTTTTCGTGAATTCATTTTCGGAAGTTAGCACAAGCGCTAACAGCTTTTGTGTAAAAAGGTGAAAAACGTCTTAGTTTGGCTTGAAAAGAAGCAACAGCTGTTTTTTTTGCTGTCAAACTCATAGGATTTCATCATTTGACAGTTTTCTGTGTGAAGAAAAATGAACGAAAGTACATTTTTCTATCGTTCATCTTTTTACCATTTTCTCAGTACGCGAACGCGTTTGTGTAGTTTTGCACGAAAGTTTGTATAAATTTACGTTTGCATATTAGTTCGCGAACGAACCTAATAACAATGTATTTTCAGATGATCTTATAAATACGGTGACAGTTGCTGATGCACAACTTAATGTTTCTCACACGTGCATTGTTTTAGATGTACTTGGAAACGTTGCAACTGCAGTGGGAGAACGCTCCCAATTGTTCGTCTTTCAGCCAATGCACAAAGTATTTCTTAAAGCAGGAACGCAAATGTTATAAAATCATTCTATTCGAATGAAGTATTAAAAACCCTTAATCTATAGGTACTTTATTATTTTTATATTATTGTTACATCCAGGCTAGGATTCGAAAAGATAAAACGTAATTCTATTTAATTAATCTTTATTAGTTCTCTATCAATGTCTTTTACTTCTTGATTATTATTCTAATAATTCACTTATTTAATTCAACAATTCACTTTCACAATTAATCACTTTAAATACACAAACACTTTTCTCTTACTGGATACTTATACTTTTTCTCTATACTTTTCACTACTGTCATCTATCGTACCTCTTTATCGCGGTTCACAACTAGAATGTCTTGGGTGCTCCTGCGACATCTATTTATATCTCCTAGTGACACCTCTCGAAATTTCCAGATTCGTTGAGAAGGTTCGTTAAGTTCAGAAGGTTCGAGAACAACATATCAAGTTATACCACAGCTACTCAAACTGCTATTCCAATGCTGCCAAAATCGGTAATATGGCTACTTTTACTCTCTACTAGATGGCGCAGTTGACTAATTAATGCTGAATGACACAGTTCAAGCAAACATGCAACAATATCCCCCTCTTAAACTTGTTCGTCCCGAACAAGCACGTCAATATTTTCGCCATGGTAGCGATGGAGACGATCCACATGGACAACTTTCAGCTTGCCTCCTCCTCGCTGGATCCGGTAGACAACATCGTTGATGCGCTTCACTATCTTATAGGGTCCTTCCCAATCCTGCTGTAGTTTAGGTTGAGGGTTGTATAGCCATTACAGATCTCCTTCCTGGAATCCTGTGGTGGTTGCTTTTGTGGCGTACCCCGCCTTCATGCGGTCGCTGCATATCCGAATCTTATCTCTAGTAATCGGATTAATGTTTCTGATGATTTCTCTGAGATCCGCAACATAATCATCTTCATTCGTTGCTTCATCAGTCGGGGATCCAAACATCAATTCATTAGGTAACCGGATGGTTAGACCAAAAAGGATTTCGGATGGAGTATGGCCTGTTGTGTTATGAACTGCGCTTCGATAAGCTAATAGGAACATGGGGATCTGCTTGTCCCAGTCCCGCTGGCAGTCGCCAACAACCTTAGAAAGGTGTTCGTTTAAGGTTCTATTGAAGCGTTCCACCATTCCGTCCGATTGTGGATGAAGCAGGGTTGTTCTTGTCTTCTTAATCCCTAGTAGCTGGCATACTCCTTGAAAGATCTTCGACTCGAAGTTTCGACCTTGGTCCGAGTGCAATTCCATTGGTACGCCAAATCTGCTTACCCAGTTGTGGACAATCTGCTCTACCACGGTTTTAGCTTCTTGGTTAGGTATAGCAAAGGCTTCAGGCAATTTAGTGAAGTAGTCCATCACTACGAGGATATAGCGGTTTCCACTGTTGGTTTCTGGAAACGGTCCTGCGATGTCAACTGCAATCATTTCAAAGGGCGCTCCAACGTTGTATTGATGCATCTTGCCTTGCATTTTTACTCTCGGGCCTTTACTGGCTGCGCAAGCGGCGCATTGTCGGCACCAGTTTTCGACATCGTCTCTTGCGTGGATCCAGTAAAAGTGTTCTCGCACTTTTTCGAGTGTCTTATTTACTCCCAAGTGACCTCCGGACACTCCATCATGTAGTTCCCTAAGTACTTCGTTGACTTTCGATCTGGGTACCACAAGTTGCATCACGGCTGATGTTCCATCCGAACTTTCCCATTTTCTTTTCAAAATGCCATCCTGGACATGAAGTGAGTCCCATTGTGCCAAGTATGCCTTCAGTTCCGGACTCCTATTGGAGATCTGCTGCCAGTCCGGCTTGCCCTCATATTCCTTCCAGGCGAGAATCGGCTCGATATCCGGATCTTCCTGTTGAGCATTCCGGATCTCCCGTGCACTCCAGCCGCTAATGGGCTCAGCTCTCAACCGTTGGACTGACACTTTATTTTTTTCCTCCTGGCGTACGCAATGTTTACAATCAGCCTTGCAGGGTCGCCGGGAGAGGGCATCTGCGTTGGAGTGAAGAGTTCCCTTTCGGTGCTGTATCTCGTAGTCATACATCTGCAGCCGCTCAATCCACCTCGCGACTTGTCCTTCAGGGTTCTTAAACTGCAGGAGCCACTTTAGAGACGCATGATCTGTACGCAGGATGAATTTCTGCCCATATAAGTACTTGTGGAAGTGCTTTGTTGCCAGGATCAAAGCCAGGAGTTACCGCCTGGGTACGCAATAGTTCCTCTCCGGCTTGGATAGCACTTTACTGAAGTAGGAAACTACTCTCTCTTGGCCATCATGGATCTGCGAAAGAACGGCTCCGATCCCAACATTACTAGCGTCGGCATCTACAATAAATGTCTTTCCTGGAGTAGGGTACGCTAGAATTGAAGCATCACACAGTTGGTGTTTGAGACTCTTGAAACTCGTTTCGCATTCACCTGACCATTTGAATGGTTTTCCCTTTTCCGTCAGTTGATGCAAGCTCTTCGCTATCCTTGCAAAGTCCTTCACAAACCGCCTGTAGTAAGTTGCAAGTCCCAGGAAGCTTCTCAGTTGGTGTTTGTCTTTGGGAACGGGCCAATTTTTCACCGCATCGACCTTCTCTGTGTCAGTCCTTACTCCCTCGGACGAGATGATGTGCCCCAGGTATTTCACCTCAGATCTAAAGAGATCACACTTTTCCGGGTTAAGCTTTAACTGTGCACTTCGTAGTCTGTGGAACACTTCCTTCAAGTTATCTCGATGTTCATGAAACGTTTTTCCAACCACGATGACATCGTCCAAGTAGACCAAACACGTTTTCCATGTTACAACAAAACACGCTCCATTAGACGCTCAATGGTTGCCGGCGCGTTACACAGTCCAAATGGCATTACTGTGAATTGCCAGAGCCCGTTTCCTGCTGTGAAAGCAGTTTTCTCACGGTGTTCCGGATGGATATGCACTTGCCAGTAGCCACTCTTCAGATCTAGAGTGGAAAACCATCGGGCTCCGGACAGTGTATCCAGCGTATCGTCAATCCTTGGTAGAGGGTAGCTATCCTTTTTGGTGACATTATTCAGTTGGCGATAGTCTACACAGAACCGAGTGCTGCCATCTTTCTATTTGACTAGAACAATTGGAGATGCCCATGGGCTTTTAGAGCATTCGATCACTCCTTCCTTCTCCATCGTCGACACCATCTCTGCAACCTCCGTCTGCTTAGCCAATGGTAATCGTCTGGGAGGCTGACGAATCGGTCTCGCATCTCCAGTGTCTATCCGGTGTTGTACAAGGTGTGTTCGGCCATACTCACAGTCCCGCGAAGCGAATATATCAGCAAACTCGTTGATGAGGTTCCCTGCCATGGCTTGCTGCTCCTGATTCAGATCGCAGTGCTGGAATAAAGTTCTTTTACCTCAGTCATTCCCATTGGTGAACGAGGCTTCGCAACACCTTCCTGTGATAGTTTCGTGATGGCAGTAACCGGTACACACTTTCCAACCACCTCACCTTGCTTCAATTTGACGCTTTTGTGTTCCGCATTAAGAACTCGTACGGGAACCATATTGTTCTTCGGCTCGACAAGCATTTTTAAACCACGCAGTTTCGGCAGTGGTTGTCTTCTGGCTCGACTAGAAAGAATCGGCGGGCCCCAGGATCACCTTCCAGCTTTGTCCAAATCAGTGTCTCTGAAGAAGGTGGTAGGACCTCGTCCTTACTAATGAATGTCCTCAGGGATACGGCTTTCTCTTTCCCGTACACCATCGGAATCTCTACGTTTCGATACTTGAGTACTTGCATACCAATGTCCAATACTACATCATGCGCCTTCATGAAATCGATTCCAATGATGCATTCGTCACATATATCAGCTACTAGGAAAGCGTGGGAGAATGCTAATCCTGCCAAATTTATTGTTAGTATGACCTCACCATACACTTTCGCTGTCGCTCCTGTTGCTGTTTTCAGACAGTAATTGCTGGTGTTGTGCAGCCAAGACTGACGGACGATGTCCCTTCTTATAATGGAAGCGGTGGCACCGTTGTCGATGGTTGCCACGCACTTATTTTGTCAGATATAGGCTTCCACTATTAGACTCTGGTTTCCTCGTTTGGTTTGGGAGACTTGAATTGTGGTCCTGGGGTCGTCGATTCCGGAAACCAACTTCTACCCCGCGAAGCTGGTCCTTACGCGTTTCCCGACTGCTGGTTCTGCGAAGCTATATCTGCGGGATGGATGTTATCCCTGCCAGATGCTTCTTCGTTGCGCCTCCTAGGCCCGCAATGTGGACAACTGCCTTGTCTGGGTGGAGCTCTGCACTGTCTCTGTAGGTGCCCTATTTTGTTGCAGTTCCAGCAGCGCATTTGACTTCTGTTATCTCTGCTCCGGTCTACGATGTCTGCTCTTTGACATGAGCATTCAACAGCTGTAATTTCCCTTACGCGGTGGAACACATTCGATGCCTGATCAGCAGCTTGCATTGTCAAGGCAAATGCTAGGGCCTCAGCGAGAGTTCTCTTTCCAGCCATTCTTACGGCCATTTGCAGTTGTCTATCTTCAATGGCTTGGATAAACGCCTCCACAGCCATTTCATTGATGAGAATCTCACCAGCATTAGGATATGACAAATGTGCCAGATGTTCGATATCTGCTTGCAGCTGTTGAAGTGTTTCTCCCCTCTTCTGGACTCTACTGCGTAGCTGAACCCTGTACATTTGCTGCATATGCTCATCACCGAAGCGCATCTCTATAGCCTTGACCAGGGCGTCGTAGTTGTGTTGCTTCTCTTCTGAGACGGTTTGGAGTAACTCCGCAGCTGTACCTCTTAGTGCGAGCGTTAGCGCAATCGACTTTTCCTCGTTGTCCCAGCTGTTCGCCACTGCAGCTGCTTCAAACTGTTTCTTATAAATTGGCCATGATGTTTGACCATCGAAAACAGGAGGCTGCATCTCTTTCCTTCTCGGGCAGTCGGCAGAATTTTCTCGAGCCTTCTGCTTCTTCACTTTCTCGAGCTCTTTAGCCAAGTTCTCGATGTTTGTATCGATTTCGTCGAATTTGGTTTCAACCTTCTCGAACTTTTGGTCAATTTCTTCGAGTTTTCCTTCGAGAACATTTTTAAAATCTTCCACAGCGCTCTTTTAGGCGGCAACTATGGAATTCTTTTGTTCTTCGAATTTAGTGTCCATTGCTTGCAATTTGGAATCTAGAGAATTCTTCTGTTGTTCTAGAGAATTCTTTTGTTCATCAAATTTAGAGTCCATTGATTCTAATTTGGAATCTAGAGAACTTGTCTGTTGTTCTAGAGAATTCTTTTGTTCATTGAACTGAGAGTCCATAGAATTCTTCTGTTCATCTAACTTGGCCAGAAGTAATTCCATCATAGCAGTCATATCAACGCTTGTACTTACTTGTTCTTCTGCTACGTCGAAAAAACCGACTTGGGGTTTTCTCCTTCGTTTTCAACAGATTCCTGCAGTCGAAGCACAAGATTACTTTTTCCTCCAGCTGTGGAGAGATTCCGCTTTTCCAATTCAGCTTTTAACTGCGGTATACTGAGCTGTAGTAATTTTAATGTGCGGCCCATTTTTTTTTATAATTTTTTATTTTTTTTTTTAAACAAATTCACTTCACTTTTATTTCACACTAAATACGTTTTATCCCACTTCTGACACCAATGTTACATCCAGGCTAGGATTCGAAAAGATAAAACGTAATTCTATTTAATTAATCTTTATTAGTTCTCTATCAATGTCTTTTACTTCTTGATTATTATTCTAATAATTCACTTATTTAATTCAACAATTCACTTTCACAATTAATCACTTTAAATACACAAACACTTTTTTCTTACTGGATACTTATACTTTTTCTCTATACTTTTCACTACTGTCATCTATCGTACTTCTTTATCGCGGTTCACAACTAGAATGTCTTGGGTGCTCCTGCGACATCTATTTATATCTCTTAGTGACACCTTTCGAAATTTCCAGATTCGTTGAGAAGGTTCGAGAACAACATCATGTATGTACTAGTTATTCCACAGCTACTCAAACTGCTATTCAAATGCTGCCAAAATAGGTAATATGTCCACCTTCTACTAGATGGCGCTTGCTGGATGACACAGTTTGAGCAAACATGCAACAATATCCCCCTCTTAAACTTGTTCGTCCCGAACAAGCACGTCAATATTTTCGCCATGGTAGCGATGGAGACGATCCACATGGACAACTTTCAGCTTGCCTCTTCCTCGTTGGATCCGGTAGACAACATCGTTTATGCGCTTCGCTATCTTATAGGGTCCTTCCCAATCCTGCTGTAGTTTAGGTGACATGCCTTTTCGGCGATGAGGGTTGTATAGCCATACCGGATCTCCTTCCTGGAATCCTGTGGTGGTTGCTTTTGTGTCGTACCTCGTCTTCATGCGGTCGCTGGATATCGGATGAATATTTCGGTGGATTTCAGTACCCGGTACACACTTTCTAACCACCTCACCTTGCTTCAATTTGACGCTTTTGTGTTCCGCATTAAGAACTCGTACGGGAACAATATTGTTCTTCGGCTCGACAAGCACTCTTCCAACCTCGTAGTTTCGGTAGTGGTTATCTTTTGGCTCAACTAGAGAGAATCGGTGGCTCATAGGATCACCTTCCAGCTTTGTCCGAATCATTGTCTCTGAAGAAGGTGGTAGGACCTCGTTCTCACTATTGACTGTCCTCAGGGATGCGGCGTTCTCTTTCCCGTACACCATCGGAATCTCTACGTTTCGATACTTGAGTACTTGCATACCAAAGTCCAATACGACATCATGCGCCTTCATGAAATCGATTCCAATGATGCATTCGTCACATATATCAGCTACTAAGAAAGCGTGGGAGAATGCTAATCCTGCCAAATTTATTGTTAGCATGATATCTCCGTACAGTTTCGCTGTCGCTCCTGATGCTGTTTTCAGACAGTAACTGCTGGTGTTGTGCAACCAAGACTGACGAACGATGTCCCTCCTTATAATGGAAGCGGTGGCACCGGTGTCGATGGCTGCCACGCACTTATTTTGACCGATATAGGCTTCCACTGTTAAACTCTGGTTTCCTCGTTTGGTTTGGGAGACTTGAATTGTGGTCCTGGAGTCATCGATTCTGGAAACCCACTTCTGCTCCGAGAAGCTGCCCGTTACACGTTTCCCGACTGCTGGTTCTGCGAAGCTATATCTGCCAGATGCTTCTTCGTTGCGCCTCCTAGGCCCGCAATGTGGACAACTGCCTTGTCTGGGTGGAGCTCTGCACTGTCTCTGTAGGTGCCCTATTTTGTTGCAGTTCCAGCAGCGCATTTGACCTCTGTTATCTCTGCTCCGGTCAACGATGTCTGCTCTTTGACATGAGCATTCAACAGCTGTAATTTCCCTTACGCGGTGGAACACATTCGATGCCTGATCAGCAGCTTGCATTGTCAAGGCAAATGCTAGGGCCTCAGCGAGAGTTCTCTTTCCAGCCATTCTTACGGCCATTTGCAGTTGTCTATCTTCAATGGCTTGGATAAACGCCTCCACAGCCATTTCATTGATGAGAATCTCACCAGCATTAGGATATGACAAATGTGCCAGATGTTCGATATCTGCTTGCAGCTGTTGAAGTGTTTCTCCCCTCTTCTGGACTCTACTGCGTAGCTGAACCCTGTACATTTGCTGCATATGCTCATCACCGAAGCGCATCTCTATAGCCTTGACCAGGGCGTCGTAGTTGTGTTGCTTCTCTTCTGAGACGGTTTGGAGTAACTCCGCAGCTGTACCTCTTAGTGCGAGCGTTAGCGCAATCGACTTTTCCTCGTTGTCCCAGCTGTTCGCCACTGCAGCTGCTTCAAACTGTTTCTTATAAATTGGCCATGATGTTTGACCATCGAAAACAGGAGGCTGCATCTCTTTCCTTCTCGGGCAGTCGGCAGAATTTTCTCGAGCCTTCTGCTTCTTCACTTTCTCGAGCTCTTTAGCCAAGTTCTCGATGTTTGTATCGATTTCGTCGAATTTGGTTTCAACCTTCTCGAACTTTTGGTCAATTTCTTCGAGTTTTCCTTCGAGAACATTTTTAAAATCTTCCACAGCGCTCTTTTGGGCGGCAACTATGGAATTCTTTTGTTCTTCGAATTTAGTGTCCATTGCTTGCAATTTGGAATCTAGAGAATTCTTTTGTTCATCAAATCTAGAGTCCATTGATTGCAATTTGGAATCTAGAGAATTCTTTTGTTCATCAAATTTAGAGTCCATTGATTGCAATTTGGAATCTAGAGAATTCTTCTGTTGTTCTAGAGAATTCTTTTGTTCATCAAATTTAGAGCCCATTGATTGCAGTTTGGAATCTAGTGAATTTGTCTGTTGTTCTAGAGAATTCTTTTGTTCATCAAACTTGGCCAGAAGTAATTCCATCACAGCAGTCATATCAATGCCTGTACTTACTTGTTCTTCTGCTAAGTCAAACAAAACGGACTTGGGGTTTTCTCATTCGTTTTCAACAGCTTTCTGCAGTCGAAGCACCAGATCACTTTTTCCTCCAGCTGTGGAGAGATTCAGCTTTTCTAGCTCAGCTTTTAACTGTGGTATACTGAGCTGTAGTAATTTCAATGTGCGGCCCATTTTTCTTTCCTTTTTTTCACTAATTCACTTCACTTTTATTTCACACTAAATACGTTTTATCCCACTTCTGACACCAATGTTACATCCAGGCTAGGATTCGAAAAGATAAAACGTAATTCTATTTAATTAATCTTTATTAGTTCTCTATCAATGTCTTTTACTTCTTGATTATTATTCTAATAATTCACTTATTTAATTCAACAATTCACTTTCACAATTAATCACTTTAAATACACAAACACTTTTCTCTTACTGGATACTTATACTTTTTCTCTATACTTTTCACTACTGTCATCTATCGTACTTCTTTATCGCGGTTCACAACTAGAATATCTTGGGTGCTCCTGCGACATCTATTTATATCTCCTAGTGACACCTCTCGAAATTTCCAGATTCGTTGAGAAGGTTCGTTAAGTTCAGAAGGTTCGAGAACAACATACCAAGTTATACCACAGCTACTCAAACTGCTATTCCAATGCTGCCAAAATCGGTAATATGGCTACTTTTACTCTCTACTAGATGGCGCAGTTGACTAATTAATGCTGAATGACACAGTTCAAGCAAACATGCAACATTATAAAGATGAAAAGTTTGTTTGGTTGAACGCGCTAATCTCGGGAACTACTGGTTTGAATTGAAAAATTATTTTTGTGTTAGATAGTTTATTTATCGAGGAAGGCTTTAATCAAATGTTGCAAAAACTGGAAAATTATTCCTTTTTGAGAGCTTTCGTTGCGTGCGCGTAAACGGTTTCAGCTACGCAAAAATCATGTATGATGGAATTGTTCCTCTTTAAAAATTCTAAAAAAAAAATCCGCGGCAGCATATTGTTGCATGTTTGCTCAAACTGTGTCATTCAGCAAGCGCCATCTAGGCAATATTACCGATTTTGGCAGCATTTGAATAGCAGTTTGAGTAGCTGTGGAATAACTAGTACATACATGATGTTGTTCTCGAACCTTCTAAACGAACCTTCTCAACGAATCTGGAAATTTCGAAAGGTGTCACTAAGAGATATAAATAGATGTCGCAGGAGCACCCAAGACATTCTAGTTGTGAACCGCGATAAAGAAGTACGATAGATGACAGTAGTGAAAAGTATAGAGAAAAAGTATAAGTACAGTACTCCCCGGATAAAAGCAACCCCTTTAATAGCAAAACCCTTTTAATAGCAACACATTTTTCAGAGTTGAGATTTTCAAACGCTATCCTATGCAATTGCACCCGCTTTATATCAACCCGGTTTTAAGCAACCCCCTCTTATTATCAAATAAAAATCTGAACAAAAATTGTGCTTTACCTGGTATTTTACCCTTCTACTATCACATTGAGTTTTTTTGCTTTGCAATTTCACAAAAAAATATGTTTTGTGTGTTTTTGTGAATTGCGTTTGTTCACTTTCTCTTTATAAGACATGCACCCAGAAAAAGAACAGAACTTTGAATTCTCGACAAAATCAATTTCTTGGATTCACTTAAAGACAAAAGGAGTTCTAGAAAAGATATTATCGAAAAATACCGATGCAATGCTTCAACTATTACACGTATTTTACAAAAAGAAAGCGAAATACGTAGGATTGTCGAAGGGAATAAAAACTTAAAGAGAAATAGAGTTCGTTCAGGACACAGTCGAGAACTGGATAAGGCTGTTGCTCGGTGGTTTAACGAAATGAGAAGCCGCAATCTGTTATAAGTGGACCACTTATAAAAGAACAAGCCGTAAAATTCGCTCAAATCCTGAACGTTACTGATTGTGAGCCAAGTAATGGCTGTCTTTGGAGGTGGCAAAAAAAGGAAAACATTAGTTTCAAGAAAGTTCACGGCGAAAGAAATTATGCTGATATTCCAGCTGCATCGCAATGGATCGGAAATATTTTACCAACATTATTAAACGGATATTCTGAAATAGACATTTTTAATGGGGGCGGAAGTGGGCTTTATTACAAAATGCTACTTTGATGCGACAAGGGGAAGATCCCGCAGGACACAAATTGAGCAAATATCGTATAACTTTATTGTTTATTTGTAATATGGATGGATCAGAAAAATGTGTCTATGCCAAAGGAAAGGCAAAAAATCCTCATTGCTTTCGAGGTAAAACCATTCCCATTCCGTACTTCCACCAAAAAAAATCATGGATGGTTACTGAATTATGGACGCAAAAATTAACAGACCTCGAAAAAAAGTTGAAAAAAGAAAATAGACAAATAATTATTTGCATTTGTATTTTTTAGTTAGGCATAAGTAATCAAAATCCGCGGTACAGAACTCAGACTCAAAATTCATGTTGACCGGTGTAATATTTTTTGTCGACAATGCAGGTTGCCATAAATTGCTTCCTGGCGTAGAACTTCAACATGTGAAAATTCGTATGCTGCAACAAAATACTACCAGCATTATACAGCCACTAGATCAGGGCATAATCATGTGTTTTAAAGCATATTATAGGAGGAATCTTATACGAAAACAATTATTGGCACTCGAAAATGAACAAACTTTGCCAGATTTCATAAAATCAATTAATGTTTTAGAGGCATTAAAAATGACCAAGCGTTCCTGGTGGCTTGTTACTCCTCAGACTATAAAAAATTGTTTTAAGAAAGCTGGGTTTGTAAAAGATGGAGTCGTTGCTGATGAAGAAGTATTGGAAGAGATTGATGGGTTCTCAACAGAAGAGGAGTTTAACGAGCTTCTGAATTGCGATGATAAACTAGAATGTTTCGGATGTTTAACCGATCAAGAAATTTGTGATGATGTGGTTTCATTTGAAGAATGTTCAGTAACGGATTGTGACGATTTGGAGATGGAAGTTGCACTTCCAGACTTAAGATGCACTTAAGGCTCATGCTACTTTAGTAACGTACCTGATTGGAAACAACCTTACTATCAAAACTTTAGATGAAATAGAGGATCATTTTTTGGAAACTGCTGAAAAATTAATGATTCAAAGGAAAATTTCAGAATTTTTCATTAAATTTATTAACGATTTAATTTACTCGTACTTGAATTTAATAAAAATTTTGTTTTTTTAAGACTGAGATAAGTACGTACGTATGTATTGTCCAATACAATATTTTTATGTTTTGTTATTTTGTTTGTTTTTTTGTGAATTCTTATATTTATGTACATTTTACTTAATTTTGGATTTTTTTGCATTAATAAATAAAAAAAAACTTGTAAGTTAATCTAATTATACATAAATTTGAGAAAAAACCCTTCTAAAAACACATTTATGTGCTATTACAAGGGGCCCCGCTTAATAGGAATTTAATTGAAAACCCGCTTATAAGCACTATAATTTTATACCCATGTGCATGTGCTATTATCCGGGGAGTACTGTATCCAGTAAGAGAAAAGTGTTTGTGTATTTAAAGTGATTAATTGTGAAAGTGAATTGTTGAATTAAATAAGTGAATTATTAGAATAATAATCAAGAAGTAAAAGACATTGATAGAGAACTAATAAAGATTAATTAAATAGAATTACGTTTTATCTTTTCGAATCCTAGCCTGGATGTAACATTGGTGTCAGAAGTGCGATAAAACGTATTTAGTGTGAAATAAAAGTGAAGTGAATTTGTTTAAAAAAAAAAAAAAAAATTATAAAAAAAAATGGGCCGCACATTAAAATTACTACAGCTCAGTATACCGCAGTTAAAAGCTGAATTGGAAAAGCGGAATCTCTCCACAGCTGGAGGAAAAAGTAATCTTGTGCTTCGACTGCAGGAATCTGTTGAAAACGAAGGAGAAAACCCCAAGTCGGTTTTTTCGACGTAGCAGAAGAACAAGTAAGTACAAGCGTTGATATGACTGCTATGATGGAATTACTTCTGGCCAAGTTAGATGAACAGAAGAATTCTATGGACTCTCAGTTCAATGAACAAAAGAATTCTCTAGAACAACAGACAAGTTCTCTAGATTCCAAATTAGAATCAATGGACTCTAAATTTGATGAACAAAAGAATTCTCTAGAACAACAGAAGAATTCTCTAGATTCCAAATTGCAAGCAATGGACACTAAATTCGAAGAACAAAAGAATTCCATAGTTGCCGCCCAAAAGAGCGCTGTGGAAGATTTTAAAAATGTTCTCGAATGAAAACTCGAAGAAATTGACCAAAAGTTCGAGAAGGTTGAAACCAAATTCGACGAAATCGATACAAACATCGAGAACTTGGCTAAAGAGCTCGAGAAAGTGAAGAAGCAGAAGGCTCGAGAAAATTCTGCCGACTGCCCGAGAAGGAAAGAGATGCAGCCTCCTGTTTTCGATGGTCAAACATCATGGCCAATTTATAAGAAACAGTTTGAAGCAGCTGCAGTGGCGAACAGCTGGGACAACGAGGAAAAGTCGATTGCGCTAACGCTCGCACTAAGAGGTACAGCTGCGGAGTTACTCCAAACCGTCTCAGAAGAGAAGCAACACAACTACGACGCCCTGGTCAAGGCTATAGAGATGCGCTTCGGTGATGAGCATATGCAGCAAATGTACAGGGTTCAGCTACGCAGTAGAGTCCAGAAGAGGGGAGAAACACTTCAACAGCTGCAAGCAGATATCGAACATCTGGCACATTTGTCATATCCTAATGCTGGTGAGATTCTCATCAATGAAATGGCTGTGGAGGCGTTTATCCAAGCCATTGAAGATAGACAACTGCAAATGGCCGTAAGAATGGCTGGAAAGAGAACTCTCGCTGAGGCCCTAGCATTTGCCTTGACAATGCAAGCTGCTGATCAGGCATCGAATGTGTTCCACCGCGTAAGGGAAATTACAGCTGTTGAATGCTCATGTCAAAGAGCAGACATCGTAGACCGGAGCAGAGATAACAGAGGTCAAATGCGCTGCTGGAACTGCAACAAAATAGGGCACCTACAGAGACAGTGCAGAGCTCCACCCAGACAAGGCAGTTGTCCACATTGCGGGCCTAGGAGGCGCAACGAAGAAGCATCTGGCAGATATGGCTTCGCAGAACCAGCAGTCGGGAAACGTGTAACGGGCAGCTTCTCGGAGCAGAAGTGGGTTTCCAAAATCGATGACTCCAGGACCACAATTCAAGTCTCCCAAACCAAACGAGGAAACCAGAGTTTAACAGTGGAAGCCTATATCGGTCAAAATAAGTGCGTGGCAGCCATCGACACCGGTGCCACCGCTTCCATTATAAGGAGGGACATCGTTCGTCAGTCTTGGTTGCACAACACCAGCAGTTACTGTCTGAAAACAGCATCAGGAGCGACAGCGAAACTGTACGGAGATATCATTTTTTTTTTTTTTTTTTTTTTTTTTATTTTTTTTTTTAAAAAAAGGAAATCCAAATCCCAGAGCACTCAGACTCAGACGGAGATATCATGCTAACAATAAATTTGGCAGGATTAGCATTCCCCCACGCTTTCTTAGTAGCTGATATATGTGACGAATGCATCATTGGAATCGATTTCATGAAGGCGCATGATGTCGTATTGGACTTTGGTATGCAAGTACTCAAGTATCGAAACGTAGAGATTCCGATGGTGTATGGGAAAGAGAACGCCGCATCCCTGAGGACAGTCAATAGTGAGAACGAGGTCCTACCACCTTCTTCAGAGACAATGATTCGGACAAAGCTGGAAGGTGATCCTATGAGCCACCGATTCTCTCTAGTTGAGCCAAAAGATAACCACTACCGAAACTACGAGGTTGGAAGAGTGCTTGTCGAGCCGAAGAACAATATTGTTCCCGTACGAGTTCTTAATACGGAACACAAAAGCGTCAAATTGAAGCAAGGTGAGGTGGTTAGAAAGTGTGTACCGGGTACTGAAATCCACCGAAATATTCATCCGATATCCAGCGACCGCATGAAGACGAGGTACGACACAAAAGCAACCACCACAGGATTCCAGGAAGGAGATCCGGTATGGCTATACAACCCTCATCGCCGAAAAGGCATGTCACCTAAACTACAGCAGGATTGGGAAGGACCCTATAAGATAGCGAAGCGCATAAACGATGTTGTCTACCGGATCCAACGAGGAAGAGGCAAGCTGAAAGTTGTCCATGTGGATCGTCTCCATCGCTACCATGGCGAAAATATTGACGTGCTTGTTCGGGACGAACAAGTTTAAGAGGGGGATATTGTTGCATGTTTGCTCAAACTGTGTCATTCAGCAAGCGCCATCTAGTAGAAGGTGGACATATTACCTATTTTGGCAGCATTTGAATAGCAGTTTGAGTAGCTGTGGAATAACTAGTACATACATGATTTTGTTCTCGAACCTTCTCAACGAATCTGGAAATTTCGAAAGGTGTCACTAAGAGATATAAATAGATGTCGCAGGAGCACCCAAGACATTCTAGTTGTGAACCGCGATAAAGAAGTACGATAGATGACAGTAGTGAAAAGTATAGAGAAAAAGTATAAGTATCCAGTAAGAGAAAAGTGTTTGTGTATTTAAAGTGATTAATTTTGAAAGTGAATTGTTGAATTAAATAAGTGAATTATTAGAATAATAATCAAGAAGTAAAAGACATTGATAGAGAACTAATAAAGATTAATTAAATAGAATTACGTTTTATCTTTTCGAATCCTAGCCTGGATGTAACAATATGTATGTCTATCTTCTCAGATTGACTCACTATAACCTTTTTTACGGTAATCAAATTTGTTCAAAATAAATGCATTATTTGCGAAGGAGTTTTATCAACATAATATTAATCCTTATCCAAATAAATATGTTATTAATCAAGTATTTAATTGTGAACAAAATTGTTCTGAACATCACTTGATTTCAAACAACATCTTAGGAGATATCATAATTTTAAAATAACTCGGTAACAAAATAGGTATGTTCGGGTTCACCACTACAACACAGCCCAGGAGCTTCAGCCTTTCATTATTTTGCTTGGCATATGTTGCATATTTTATCCATTCTACCAATATCAACATCATTTAGTACAGAATAGTCAAGTTTACAATCATAAGCAAAGGCAGAATTCAAAAAATGGCGTTGCCTGCGAGTTCTATTCATTGCTGATCGTGCATTTTGTTGTGCTAATCGGTGGGAACGTTCAGGGCTTGATTCCCGTTCACGGTTCGCCAAAGTTCTGAAACTTTGTGACTCCAAACGTTGAGAACGTTCAGCGCTTGATTTCCGTTGTCGGTTCGCTGAAGTTCGAGAATTCTGTGAGGAAAAACGTTGGAAAACGGACAGAGTTTATTTTAATAATATCCTCCCTCGACAAAGCTTACAGTGTTTTTCGATCTGTGCAAAACAAACACTCTTTTGCATCAAGAAGTACCATATTACACATGGGAAAGAAATACATTTTCCAGAAGGAAGCGTGGGCAAGAAGTTGATGGATTCCCTGGTGTAAAAAAAGATACAACTTTAGGCCGTTTGTACAATATTCATCCGACTCAAACTGAATGCTATTATTTGAGAATGTTACTCCAACACGTTCGCGGTCCAATGTCATTTGAGGATATTAGGACCGTTAATGGTTTATTTTACAGACTCAAGGCGCCTGCAAGGGATTAGGTTTAATGGAAGGAGATCAACATTTGGAAAATACTATGTCAGATACTGTTATATCAGAGAAACCCACAAAGTTAAGAGAATTATTTACCATCATCCTCATATTTTGTCAGCCATCTGACCCCTTTGAGCTATGGAGTAAATTTCGTAATGACTTATAATGATTGAATATAAGATTCAGGAGATGTGTAATCAATCTTTAACTGAACTTTGCGGAAGCCGTATGATTTAAATAAATTAAGTGAATGTATTACTGAAAATGAACCCAAATTAGTAAATGACCGGCTTACTGTGTACCATTGTATTTTGAACGGTGTTCATTATAAGGAAGGAAAGATTTTTTTTTGAATGCTC
Source organism: Portevinia maculata (assembly GCA_949715645.1). Taxonomy (NCBI): domain Eukaryota; kingdom Metazoa; phylum Arthropoda; class Insecta; order Diptera; family Syrphidae; genus Portevinia; species Portevinia maculata. The sequence continues at coordinate 206,631,292 of OX454526.1, read as the reverse complement.
CAGGTGGAACCTACAAGACTTTTATTACTAATTTGATATAAGCAAAAGTTAGGTGTCGGGCAAAACTAGCTTTGGCGGTAGTATCGTCGGGTACCGCTGCGACTCTATTAGCAGGTGGACGCACAGCTCATTCAACTTTTAAACTGAACTGCCTCTAACTGTTTCTTTGCAGAAAGATAGCGTGTGCTCTATTCTCAAAAATGGCCCTTAGGGAAAAGTTTTGCCAGATGTCACTTTAACAATATAAGATGAATGCACCATGATTCATAGAGCTCATGTAGAGGATCTAGAAAGACTCTTAGAGATATTAGAAGCAGTAATAAAATCATGAAAGGAATCACTGTCATGTTTGCTAGAAATTTTCGACAAACGTTGCCGGTGATAGTTAGGGGAACTAGAGCAGACATTGTGAAGTCTTGCTTAAAAACTTCCCTGTTATGGAAGTTTGTTCATACCCTTAGATTATCTACTAATATGAGAGCACCTTTGGGTGGAGGCAGTACACATTTTAATTCTAAGTTAATTGTAATAGGAGACGGGAACGTACCTCATTTTGAAAACTAAATTGAAATTGATCGCGATTTATTTGAAAATGTTACCAGCATTGTATACTTATTATCGAAGGTCTGCCCATATATAGTCGAAGTAGAGAAAAAAGACTATCAATGGATGTGTCAAAGGGCAATATTGGTGGTGAGAAACAGTAGTGTTGACAAAATTAACGACCTAATTTTAACTAAACTTCCAGGAGATACCGTTAACTACACATCTATTGATAATGTAATGGATACAGAAGATGCGGTCAATTACCCACTGGAGTTTCTTAATTCTTTAAACCCGAGTGGCCTCACCCCATATTCCCTCAATTTAAAAATAGGTTCCCCAATAATTTTACTTAGAAATCTTAGACCGCCAAATTTGTGTAACGGGATCAGTTGCAATAGTTTTGACTGTCCAGCAGTTGGTCAAGCAGTGCTAATATTTCGCATCCCAATGATTCCCAATGATTTGCCTTTTAGTTTTAAGAGAATTCAATTTCCCATTAAGGTATTGTTTGCCGTAACAATTAATAAATCACAGGGGCAAACATTTAAACACGTAGGAATCGATTTACGTCAAGACTGCTTTTCGCATGGACAACTATATGTCACGTTATCAAGATCAGGTTGCGGAGAAAACCAGTATGTTCTTCTACCACAAGAAAATAAAACTAAAAATATCATTTACGCAGAAGTACTTTAAAATACCTTTTACAAAAATACTATAATTATATAAATACCTAATTTATTATTACATACCCACATTTTATAAGATCAGTAGTACTTTTACCCAGCGTTCCTTTATTATTCCTGTTCCACATTTTGTACTATGGTTCTAATTTTTGTAGGTGAAACCACGGTGCACAGCTTTGTTATAACAGTTTTTGAAGTAACTCTGCCTGTCTGTCTGTCTATCTGTAATGCTTTGACGGCTAAACTATTTGTTTATTTAATTTAATTTGGCTCATTGCCCATTTTGATAATGTTATTTTACAGTTTTTACAATGTTTTTTGTATGAGTATTTAAATTTAAACTTTTGATTAATTAACATTATTTTTGCAATAAGTTACGATGGTTCTTTTAAATAAGTCTAGATTATTAATATTTCTAATCGCTTCTGGAAGCATGTTATAGGTTTGTAGGCCATTATAAAAGATACTTCTCTGAGCTCGTACTGTCCTTGTCCTTTGAATGTTGAAATCTCTCTGGTTTCGTAGCTCGTAGTTGATTGTCCTGCGCTGGCGGGCGTTGGATGTCAGATACTCGGGACACAGATTGTTTTTGATTTTGTAGACAAAGATCATTGCCATCACGTATAGTCGTTGGCGGATATTTAACCAGTTTAATGTGTTTATTAATGTCATAATTGGAGTCCGTCTATCACATTTAAGTATAGTTCGCATCGCACTATTTTGAAGTTTTTGGAGTCTATTTTTTTGGGTGACATTACATAAGAACAATAGACTGGCACAGTATTCGAGATGGGGTTTCACAATTACATTATACACTTTTATTGCACTTGTTTTAGAGATATTTTGTCTCATTTTTCTTAAGACATATAGTTTTTTGGACACTTTTTTACAAATATGGTCTATGTGTGGTTCAAAATTTAGTTTGCTGTCAAGGACGACACCGAGGTATTTAATGGACGATACTGGTAGAATATTTGTCAAGTTGATCTGTATGACGATAGGAGTTTGTATTGTAGGGCTATTAAGGAGCATGTATTTCGTTTTGTCAGTATTTATTATTAGTTTATTCATTTTTATCCAATTGTCTATTGCATTTAAGTCGCTATTTATTTTATTTTGACATTCTGCTAAGTTTTTTCCCGATATGTATAGAAGTCCATCATCTGCGAAGAGTATAAGCTTCGAGTTCTTTACCACTTTTTCCATGTCATTTATATATATGATGAATAATAGAACGCCTAATATAGTTCCTTGGGGAACGCCTACATTAACATTTATTGCACTTGATATATTATTATTGACAGATGTTCTTTGAGTTCTACCAATAATGAATGATCTAAACCACTTAAGTTCTTTATTTCGTATACCACATTTTTTTAATTTGTTAAGGAGTATGTTATGATTTACTGTCTCGAATGCACGTTTAAGGTCTATAAAGACTGCAATTATAAAATTTGTATTGTCTATTTCTTTTCTCCATTCACTTACAACATAGTTAACACAGGTTTCACAAGAATGTTTTGACCTGAATCCGGATTGGTTTACATTTATAATGTTTTGATTCTCCAGGTGTTCTTGGAGTTGTTGCATTGCAATTTTTTCAATAATTTGTTCGTATAAAGGTAACATGTTTATGGGTCGAAAGTCATTGCACTTTATTGAATTGGGTACTTTTTTCTTGGGAAGGATTAGGGACTCTTTCCATGTTTGTGGAAAGACACCAGCTGACATTGAGACATTTATTATACGCAACAGCACTGGACCAACAACACTAATGGCGTCTTTGACCATTCTAGCATTTATAAAATTAAAGTCATTTTTTGGACTTAAACTATTTGTTGCACTTTGTATGTCTTCTATGTTCACATTGTTAAACTTAAAATCTATATTGCATTCTTGTAGTATACTAATATATTCTATATTTATCACAGATCGGCTCAGGTCATTAACACTTTCGACAAAAAAATTATTAAATTTTTCACAAATTATTGCACTATCAGTTTCTTTATCACAGGTTTCAAATGTTACTTCCATAATATCTTCTTTGTGTGTTTTAAGTACATACTTTTTTAATTGTCTCCACATGTCTTTTTGGGTAATAGCTCTGTCAATTTTGTTGGAGATAAATGAGGATTTGGTGTTTTTTATTGCACTTTTATAATAGTTTCGATATTGTTTGTATGTTTGCCAATCGATTTCGTTGTTCGTAAGCACTGCTCTTTTGTACAGATTTACTTTATAATTTTTCATTTGCTTTATTTCAGTGGTTAGCCACTCAGCATTGAGGTATGGTATTGACTTTGTTATAGTCATTGAGTTAACTATCGACTTAAACTCGGATGCAAATTGTTCACTTAATACATGTAGATTATATGGATTTTTACAATTGTAGTTTAGGAACAAGGGTTTTGACAGTAACGCGTTGATAAACTGTTCGCTGTTGTATTTGCAGAGCTTAATTGTTTTGTTATTACTTTTTGTTTTGTTGTATGTTTATATGTATTTCAATTGTTTCATGGTCACTTATTTTGAGGTTTGGATTTGTTTTAGCTTGTATTATGTTTGTGTTGTTTGTTATGACATAGTCTATTAATGTTCTCGAATTTTCTGTTATTCTTGTCGGTTCGCTGATTATCATGTTTAGGTTATTGTCGTTTATTATGTTTGCTATTCGTCGCCGGTATGTGTCGCTGTAGTTCAACCAGTTTATATTTATGTCACCTAACATAATAAAGTTATTATTGCACTGGTTCAGGTATTCAATCCATCTATCGAAATCAACACGATTGGACGACATATGAGATCTATATATTGCACTTATATTTATCACAGTAGTATTATCATATTGCACTTTAATTATAAGACACCAGTAGTTCCTTTCGACAACAAACTTTTTTACATGTGAACATTTAAATATTTGTTTAACATATATTGCAACACCCCCAGTATACTGAATCGATTTTGACGAAATTTAGTATAGAGTAAGCTTAAACCTCAAGAAAGAACAGCTAGTTTCTAATAAAAGGTATGTTTTTTACTCAAGCGTTTATAGGCTTAGATGAAAAAAGTAAAAAAAAAAAACGCTCGACTGTGGCTTGGCAGCACTATGCTGGCTGTAATTTGACATTTCGGCTGTTTTCTCAGTCAAATTTTAAGAAATATAACTGCATAACGATCGCCTCAAAACCTTCATTTTAAAGAGATAATGGCTATTCGCCATATTACTGACCGTTTTCGCATAACAAGTGTGTTTAAAAACTAAGTAACTAATGGCTGTTCAATAAAATTGCATGTGCTCTGTTAACAATCAAAGTTAGGACTGGCTTAAAAAAAACTCCCTTCATGTACACGACAAATGCGAACCTATGCCAGTGCAATGTCCTTTCCTCCAATAGTGATTATTTGTCATATACGATGTTCAAGATTGTTTGAAAATTAATCTATAATTGCGGGTTGCATTCTCTAGATTGGATACAAATAAACTACTTAATGAAATTTCATGTGTTCTGTTCAAAATTAAAGTTAGTACTGTCTTATAAAAACACCCCGAACAAATTTAAATATATATATTTCCGGAAAAGTAACAAATTTGGAAAACATATGCAATGTAGGGGCTTCGTTCTCTACGGCCATGTTTCAAGCCAAGAAATAGGAAAAAATAATGAATTAATTGTTATATGTACCATTAAAATTGGGACATATTGAACATTTTGACTTCCCCCTTAACTTCCAAGTAGCTGTGTATGGAACTAAAATTTCTTAAAATTATATTTTTGTTAAAGGTACATTTTTCTGTCATTCTCTTACCACTTTCTTATAATTTCTTTTGACTTTTCGGGAATTCATACCAATCCTAAATATTTTGAGAATTCGTTTGAAAATTTTTATACAGCCTTATTGCGAAGATCAATCGACAATTCATAATTGACTATTTTCAATGTGTGCTATTGAGAACGAACGATTCATTTGATATTTTTGTCAATCGCATTTTTTTAATTGACTGCGATTGACAAAATTCTTTAGAATCGTTTATTCACAATTGCACACATTGAAAATAGTCAATTACCAACTGTCGATTGATCTTCGCAATAAGGCTCATAATTTAGGTATGTCGTTTTCAATTGGACTCGGAGTGTTTTTTTTTTGTTTTCCGAATATATTTTGAAAATGCTTTTTCTCTTCGGAAAAGAAAGAATACTCCCAGTAGTCCAATAGAAAACGACATTACATTCGATTAATAATACGGTTCCTACTTTCCTGTGGAATAGCTTTTTCCGCTCTTTCTGCAGTGGCTTTTCAAATATCGGCTGATTTCGAGGTTGACCAAACCAAACTTCATATAGCTTCGATGCTATATCCGGCATTTTGGTTAATGATTTTGGATAAGCTCGGTGAGGCTGCGGGGCTGATAAAATCTCACACTACAAAGGTTGACCTCGTTCCCTAATTGAGGATCAGTCAAGGTGAATTATAGATGATAAAGTCACGCATATTTGTTTGAAAAAGTGATAATGTGCGTGACTTGGTCAATTTTATGGGAATTTAGATTGTAGGCAAAAGCGTTTTCCACTGGAAAGTTTGGTATCTCTATAATTCAATAATCTCTGCACATGTTGTTGGAACTATATATCCAAAAATTACTCGTTTGTTGTGGATTTTAGAAAATAGATCATCTTATTTTCGGTTTTGCTGGAATTGTTGACAGCATCGATTTGAGATAAGTTTAAATTGATGAATTTATTGAAATTCAAAAATTGTACATCTATTTTTTCAACGTCTACGAAGAAAATGATAAAAATTAAATGAAATACTTTTTTTTTTTTTAAATATAAGCACTTTTTGCAACCTTTGCCATCTCTTGTTGGGAAATAGCTGTTTATTTTTGTAGTAATACTGTTCCGAGAATGTTCAAAGTTGATCTTATTTAAGTCGTTGCTGAATCCTTTCGCCAGATAACTTCTTCTCCATTAGGCGTTTTTCTTTTTTAGCCCCGAGCGGGGACCGAGCGATCGGAGCTCGCAACGTGCTAAACGTAACCTGAGCGCTCCCAGCTAATTAAGAAACCGAATTGTGCACTGAACTGTCATTTTCAATTTTCAAAATATTCAGGTTTGCTTCTGAAATTGTTGTTTGTCAAGGATTGTTCCATTTAAATTATAATTTCTAGTAAATAAACTATGAAAAAAGCACAAATAATGAATGAAGTCAGCCGCGCTCAGCTTTTCGCCCGATGTGCTCGGTCATTTTTATTCGAGCTCATCGAGGGAGCCCTAAGCTAGGTCAGAGATAAAAAGAAATACAAATTTTGTGCTCAGAGCGCTCCGAGCTAAACAAGTCACACAGTTCTTTTTTCACAGCTCAGTGCCCCGCTCGGAGCTAAAAAAGAAAAACTCCTATTAATGAAGGAAGAACTTCTGACTGTTTTTTATTAGTTATTTTTAATTTCTATTTCATTTTTTTTTTTTAACTTTCAACTTAAGGTAAGATTAGACTGTATGCCGAGTTGGCATTCAAATGACCACAGCCAAATGACAAGATTATCTGTCAAATGACCAAAAGTTCAGCGCTGTCAAGGTAGTATATTAGACTACGTGACCACAATGAGTATTTTGGTCATTTTTGCCCTGCTGGTCATTACAGGCATTTGTTGATATATTTTCAGAGTGAGTTGTGGTAACGCCGTACATGTTAAAGCGAAACTTAATTTTTCAACAAAATAAATAAAACAGATAATTGGAAACATTAAAGTAATACCTAGGTATTACACAACAAATACTAAACCATGCACATAAAAATAACAAGAAAACCACTAATTAACACTGAACAAAAGTACAATAAAAATGTAATTATTAAAACAATTTACATCAAATGTTATCCAAAAATATTATTATTATCATGCAAAAATGTTATTATTGAAGTATTAAATAACTGCACGCTTGGAAAAGATGACAATTTTTAGATGACAAAAATGACAGCAATGCCATAGCCAAATTTCAATAAATTGCATATGGTCATTAGGTCATTATACTGGCATTCGTGCTTATTTTCCGATTACACTGCATGCAATTTTGTCATTTTTATCTGTCAAAATCAGCATGGTCATTTGTGGTCATTTGGTCATTAGGTCATTTGAGATATGCCGATTACACTGCATGACCCTATTTTGACAGCGAGAACTGTCAAAAATGGTCATTAAATGCCAACGTGGCATACAGTCAAATCTTACCTTTAGTCCGTTGAATATTTTGAAATTAAGAAAAATGTAATAGAAAAACGAACGCGTGTGAACAAAAAACAGAAAAAATAGATTAAAAACGCATAGACAGTCTAATTGAACCACCCAACAAAATTGCTGACGACAAAAAAAAAGATTTTAATGCCATTCGTCGTGTTGGCTTTACTAAAGGTAAGATTAGACTGTATGCCACTGTTCGGGAAATAATACTCCGAAACGTCACTGGTATTTACAAATATTTTATTTTTCTTAACACTTATAATTTATTATGCTTTCCAATATCTATAAATACAATATAATGTTATGTCTTGAAATGACCACCGCTCGTTCGGGTTGAGAGAATAAGTAAATTGTCTTAAAATTACCACCGCTCGTTCGGGTTGCAAGAATACTAGAACCAGAAATGTTGCGATCACTGCCACCAAGTCCATTGCCCAGTTAGCCCAGCCAGTCCCACACACGAAAGGTGCTGAGCAAGCGGTATGCTGTATACAGCTTGCACACAATGTGCACCACGAAGCCAGCCACACAGAAAAACGATATAATGGCAGAGGGTGGGTAAGCTGTGGCGACTGCAATGTGAATAAACGAATAAATGAATAAATAAATGTGTGCCGATGGCCTTAAGGACGATGACCCATGTTGGGGCGTCAACGTCCTGCCCGGTCGAATGGAGATTCGAAAGTAGGTGGTTCCAAGATGCGGCACAGCTTCTGTACTGGGCGCTGACAAAGACCAGTCGACGTCTTCAGGGTAATGTTGGGGGTAAGTCCATCACTGCCCGGGTGCACCTCTATCACCCGACCTAGGCGCCAGTGAGTGGGAGGTAGGTTCTCATTGCGGACGGCCACTATATCACCCGTCTGTATGTTGGGTTCACGTCTTTCCCATTTGTTACGGGTCTGCAGAGTCGTGAGATACTCGTCGCTCCAACGAGTGCAAAAGTCCTGGTGTATCTTCCGGAGTCATTGATATTGCTTCAGGCGGTGGAGCGGGACGTCTCCGACTGAAGGCTCGGGTACTGCGAGAAGTGGGGCTCCGATTAGGAAGTCTCCTGGCGTTAGAGCCAGTTTGTCCTCTGGATCGTCATGTAACGGCACCAGCGGCCGCGAGTTGAGGCAGGCCTCGATCCGAGTCGCCAGCGTGTGCAATTGGTGGTACCACAGTGATTGTGTACCGATGAGGCGAATCAGATGGTGTTTGGCTGATTTGACTACAGCCTCCCAAAGACCCCCTTGGTGGGGGGCACTCGGACGATGAAATGCCAGGTTGTGCCGCTGTGGGCGAGAGTTTGCCTGTTGTGCTCAGTATGGAAGATGGCCAAGTCCTCCTTCAGGTGGTCGTTGGCTCCGACGAAGGCGGTTCCGTTATCACTGTATAAGTCCAGACATGGGCCTCGCCGGCTGACAAATCGTGTGAAGGCGTCAAGAAATGATTGGGCTGAAAGGTCCTCAATGACCTCGAGATGGGCTGCTTTCGTTGTCATGCAGATGAAGACAGATATGCTTTAGCGGTAGTGCGGGAGCGTTTGGTCCCCACACGCAATGTAAAAGGGCCACAGTAGTCGACCACTGACGCCAGGAACGGGCGGGGCGAGGTGACTCTGGCGCGCAGTAGTGAAATCATCTGCTGCTTAATGACAGTTCCTCGTTGCCGACGACAAACCACGCACTTGTGGAGGTAGCTTCGGACGGCTTGGCGGCCATGCAGGATCCAGTATCGTCTCCGGAGAGTGTGGAGCATGAGCTGGGTGCTACCGTACAGTGTTGTCCGATGCGCATCAGCAATTAAGAATGTCACCAATGCGCCAGACCGTGGTAGTATGATCGGAAATCGTTGGTCCTGCGGAAGGCCGGAGTTCGCTAGTCGCCCTCCCACTCGGATGATACCCGTTGCGTCCAGGAACGGGTTTAAGGAGAGTAGTCGACTGGAGCAGGAGAGGCTGACCCCGTTAGCGATGCGTTGTCGATCGTCTAGAAATTCGTTCTGTTGTTCCAGGCGGATGAGGGTGGTGAGAGCTCGGTTGAGTTCATCAGCCCCCACCAAGGGTTTCTTTAACAGGTCTTTGTTTACGCGGTGCTACCGCCAACGAAGTAAGTATGCCACCGTATGGAGCAAGCGCTGGAGGGAGCTGAAGCGCTCTGTCACGGGAATGACCTGTCCGCCTCGGCGCCGTGTCATCAGGCGGGGTTGCACGAAAGCGACGTTTGAGAGGACGACAAGCTTCCCTTCGCTGTTGATCTCTTCCTCGTCGTCCGGAGTTAGTTGAACGGGTTCAGTGGTAGGGAGAGGACCCTGTATGAGTCAATTCGGACCCCTCCACCATAGGGGATATGTGACGAGTTCCTCTGCCCGGATGCCGCGACTTGCACAGTCGGCTGGATTCTGTGATGTTCGGACATGATGCCACCGGTCCGGTGACGTCACCTCTTGGATCTGTCGGTTTGCAACGTATGGCTTGAGTATGGCAGGCTCTATCTTCCGTGAGCAGAGGACGATGCTCGAGTCGGACCACAAATGGTAGGAAGTGTTCCTGAGGTCGAGGGCATCTCGGAGTCGATCGAGCGTGAGGGCCAGTAGCTGGGCGACGCATAGCTCGAGTCTTTGTATGGTAGAACCCTTGAGCGGGGCCACCTTGGTGATTGCCGTAAGTAGAGACACACGGACCTGGTTGTCAACGTCGACAGTTCGGGCGTAGATGACAGCTGCATAGGCTTTGGAGCTGGCATCGCAAAAGCCACACAAGTATGTCGTGGCACTAGGTGTCAGGCCGAACCAGCGTGGAACCCGGATTTGGTTAAGGGTCTCCAGGCCGTCACGAAACCTCCACCAGTCCTCACATAAGTTCTCCGGCAGGGGGGCATCCCAAGTGATGCCTGCGGCCCATAGCGTCTGGATGAAGATTTTCCCCGTGATGACCACCGGGCCAAGTAAGCCGGTGATATCGAATAGCTGCGCCACCTCACTGAGGACTTGTCGTTTGGTAGGGACCGAGTTAGTGGATGGTAGCTTCACCAGAAAGAAGAGCTCGTCCAGGGTCGGGTCCCAGCGAAGGCCAAGCACAGTTGACCCAGACAGGATATGACTTTCGACTGGTGCACTCAAATTGGAGGACCCATCGTCCGGGTGTCTTCTTGTGACGTTGTGGGCGGTCCGTTGCACCGAGAGCGGCGGTTCCAGTCGTTAGTTGGTGGCGGGTATCCCGGCACAGGAGAGTGTTGTGCTTCTGTCCACAATTCCGGCACATTCCCGAGGAACACTGTTGCGAACTATGTCCAGGGCGCAGGCAGTTGAAGCAGACCCCACATGACCGGATGGCTTTGAAGCGCTGGTCGATGGTCATGGACTGTAATGTGGGACATCTCGTAATACGATGCAGGTTGTGGCAGTGCGGGCACCGACTATCCATGGGGGCGGTAGTGCCCACATTTGCTCGGATGGCTTGTTGATTCCTCTGCTGGTGGCGGCCGGACTGTTCACCTCGACCAGGTGTTCGGACCAGCTCCGTGGCCAGCCTGTGGCCGCGCTGCTCCAAATGAGCGATGAGTTCGGCTAGCTTCGGGATCTCCTTAGGTTTGCACCGCAAGCACCACGACTGTTGGCTGGCGCTGGGTAGTTTTGCCATGATGATAGGAACAGTTAAGGCATCCCACTGGTCCACGGGCAGCTGCATCACCTTTAATGCACGTAGGGATTCTTGCACGGTGTCGATGATGGTCATCAGGGATTTAGACGTCTCGTCCTGAGCCGGTCGCATATTCATGAACCGTTCGACATGGATTTCGGCCAAGAGTTTGGGGTTGTCGTAGCGTTCCGTTAAAGCCTCCCAGGCTTCCTCGTAGCCGCCGGAGTACATGCTCCCAATCAGCGGCACCTTGGATGCGCTCACGGCTTGGCGTAGTTTTCCCAATTTGAACGCTTCTGGGAGCTCGACGTTGTTGTGGACCAGCGTGACGAATGCGTCCTTGAACGCCAGCCAGCTGCTAAGGTTCCCGTCAAATATGGGCACATGTAGGGGGTCCAGTTTCATGTCTATTCGTGGGGCCTGGCCGAGGCCTTGGTCGTCCATACGGGGTGGAGGTTTCTCACCCTCCAATTGTCGGATGCGACGGTTCAGCACAATGTACACCTCACCAGCCATCTTTTCCACACGTAGCCAGAGATCGGTATGTGCGCCCAGCTCGGCCGGCTTCGACTGGCCCACTAGGAGGTCATGGTTCTCCGTGAACCTTTTAAACGTCGCGCGGATCATGGTGAGCTCCTGCTCCACTTGCGCCCAGTCCCAGGTGTGGACGTCCGCGGCCAGCACTCGCTCGTAGGTACGAGCGATCGTCGCCACCGCTGCAGATCGCAGGTTCAATTCGGCCATTCCAAAGTTTAACGCACGCACTAATTAACAACACGAGAGTCAAGTAAATTACGAAAGTCAGGCACCGCGAACAAAAGCAACAGGTCATACCACAAAGATAGCTAGGGTATAGTCAGGGTCACCTAAGGGTCACTAAGTTCATTCCTCATAGGAGGCACCAAATGTTCGGGAAATAATACCCCGAAACGTCACTGGTATTTACAAATATTTTATTTTTCTTAACTCTTATAATTTATTATGCTTTCCAATATCTATAAATAGAATATAATGTTTTTTTTGTCTTGAAATAACACCGCTCGTTCGGGTTGAGAGAATAAGTAAATTGTCTTAAAATGACCACCACTCGTTCGGGTTGCAAGAGTACTAGAACCAGAAATGTTGCGATCACTGCCACCAGCCCGTCCCACACACGAAAGGTGCTGAGCAAGCGGTATGCTGTATACAGCTTGCACACAATGTGCACCACGAAGCCAGCCACACAGAAAAACGATATAATGGCAATTATGCGCCACGGAATCATTCTGCGAATTATGCGCCGCCAATGATCTGTCGGGCTATTTCACAGAATTAAACGAGGTCATCGTTGTCAGTGATACCGTCCCACGGATGGGTATCAATGACAGACGATAAGCGCGTGTTATGTTAGACAAAATTAATCAGCAATAGCAGTGGATGATTGGCAGTGACCGTACAACATGGATTGGAATGTGTGGAGTCAGCACAGTTTACCCACAGAGGGTGGGTAAGCTGTGGCGACTGCAATGTGAATAAACGAATAAATGAATAAATAAATGTGTGCCGGTGGCCTTGAGGGCGATGACCCATGTTGGGGCGTCAACAGCCACGTTGGCATTTAATGACCATTTTTGACAGTTCTCGCTGTCAAAATAGGGTCATGCAGTGTAATCGGCATATCTCAAATGACCTAATGACCACAAATGACCATGCTGATTTTGACAGATAAAAATGACAAAATTGCATGCAGTGTAATCGGATAATAAGCTCGAATGCCAGTATAATGACCTAATGACCATATGCAATTTATTGAAATTTGGTTATGGCATTGCTGTCATCTGAAAATTGTCATCTTTTCCAAGCGTGCAGTTATTTAATACTTCAATAATAACATTTTTGCATGATAATAATTTTAATAATTACATTTTTATTGTACTTTTGTTCAGTGTTAATTAGTGGTTTTCTTGTTATTTTTATGTGCATGGTTTAGTATTTGTTGTGTAATACCTAGGTATTACTTTAATATTTCCGATTATCTGTTTTATTTATTTTGTTGAAAAATTAAGTTTCGCTTTAACATGTACGGCGTTACCACAACTCACTTTGAAAATATAACAACAAATGCCTTTAATGACCAGCAGGGCAATAATGACCAAAATGGCCATTGTGGTCACGTAGTCTAATATACTACCTTGACAGCGCGGAACTTTTGGTCATTTGACAGATAATCTTGTCATTTGGCTGTGGTCATTTGAATGCCAACTCGGCATACAGTCTAATCTTACCTTGAGGCAATAAAAGTAAAGTCGTGCAACAACTACAAAACTAATACAGAAATACATTAAACATTTTCATCCGACCTTAGTCGTGTAAAAACGACAAATACAATGGCGATTTGGAAGAGTCGTGTATTTTGGAGTTGGAAACGACAACGGTAATCGAGATACGTTGGTTTGCATCGTGTTTTGAGTGATGGATTTAAATGTTCGTGCTTTAAGCTTACAGTTCAATTTTCTTTTCGCTAAAGTCAAAACCAGTGCAATGTGTTTTTTTACGTTTACTTTTATTTCATTATCTCGTACAACTTTTTGCTTTATAGGACTTTTGAGCCAAGGGTGAGGTATTATCCTTTCCATACCGTGCTAGGATTTCCTTTTTAAATAGCTCAAATCTCTTACGGTTAACATTATTTTGTTTTTCTCTCCAGGCAGGTTTCATTTTTTTCATCTGCAATCCCCAATGACATGTAAATATCGGTGACAATACGTGAAATGTGTATCCCGCTATAAACATTTCGTAAACCTTAACGAAAAAACAAAATATGAATTAGTTAGCACTTAATTGACATGTTTAAAATGCGAAATATATGAATACTTTAGTTAATATCGGAAATTAATTAAAGCTAAGCAAGCATAGTTAACTGTTATTGTTGCGATGAGCAACATGCAAACAAACAACAATGTATAACAAATTGTTATACGATCATCCATGCCGTCAGTCCCAGATCGACCCAATTAAACCACATTGTCATCGTAACATCGCCACACCATCGTAACAACAAAGCGCTGATAAACATAATATTATGTTTCAGCCTGACCCACAGCCGGCTGACATAATAGTAATAAGCAGAATATTATGTTGCCGCCTGATTCACTGCCTGCGGTCATAATATCAAAATTAGATATTATGTTGCGGCCTGACTCACTGCTGGTTGACATAGATAAGAAAACAAAGCAATTTAATAATTGATTCATCGCCCACTTGACCTGCATGGTGCGATAAAAAGGGAACAACGCCGAAAGCAGACCGCAGAAGAACAGTATGGGGAATTCATACATGATTATTGCCGTCGTCTGTACTCTTGGCGGTGTGGCATACATAATCAATGAATTATGGAAAGCCGTCACCTTTTGCAAAGTGTTAAAGGAAATACACATCTGGGACTTGCTGGACTGGATATGAAGTTTCTTCAAGAGGGCAAGAAAACCAAATCATCAGTGATCATCCACCAACCGCAGCGAACACTCGCTTGGAATCACAACCGTTTTTTTCGAGTCTAACATTAAGCTACGAGTATTATTAAGTTCAAGTGAACAATAAACAATTAAATGGAATTGGGTCTTTGTTTTTGATTTCTTGTAAAAATTCAGTGAACCATCCAAAGGTTCAGTAAGTTGCCGTGGTCCTTCGAGCAGGATATTCTTCGTCAAGTATATGTGTACTGTATGTACATGAAATAAGAATTAACAGGAGGTGTTGTGATCCAACATAGGGAAATACAGTCCCTCTAAACTCTATGGTGAAAAAAGAAATTAAAAGTAAAAACTGAACATCAGAAGAAAGCAGTTTTTTGGACACCGACAACCACTGAAGAGAAAGCAGCTATTTGACCACCGGCAGATACTGTGGAACCAAAAGGAGAAATCGGGTGCGTTGGAACTTATTTTAAATTTGTTATTTTATTTGATGGCAAGGTGTCAAAAAAATATCAAGATTCTCTAAATCAGGTAGCATAGGAAAAAATGACTAAGACAAACCGCCTGCGAAACAGTCAACCTTTTAAAGGAGGTGAAGGTGAATATGATAAATACGTCGATATTAAGGCCACTCCTCAATTCTAGGTTCGCTCTTCAAGCACGATTGAAGGAGCTGGAAGATATATTTGCAAGTGCCAAACGGCACCATATGCTCGTCCAGTGAGTCAAGTGAAGGCATTGCTGTCATCAGGAAATTGTCATCTTTTCCAAGCGTGCAGTTATTTAATACTTCAATAATAACATTTTTGCATGATAATAATAATATTTTTGGATAACATTTGCCGTAAATTGTTTTAATAATTACATTTTTATTGTCTTTTGTTCAGTGTTAATTAGTGGTTTTCTTGTTATTTTTATGTGCATGGTTTAGTATTTGTTGTGTAATACCTAGGTATTACTTTAATGTTTCCGATTATCTGTTTTATTTATTTTGTTGAAAAATTAAGTTTCGCTTTAACATGTACGGCGTTACCACAACTCACTTTGAAAATATAACAACAAATGCCTTTAATGACCAGCAGGGCAATAATGACCAAAATGGCCATTGTGGTCACGTAGTCTAATATACTACCTTGACAGCGCGGAACTTTTGGTCATTTGACAGATAATCTTGTCATTTGGCTGTGGTCATTTGAATGCCAACTCGGCATACAGTCTAATCTTACCTTGAGGCAATAAAAGTAAAGTCGTGCAACAACTACAAAACTAGTACAGAAATACATTAAACATTTTCATCCGACCTTAGTCGTGTAAAAACGACAAATACAATGGCGATTTGGAAGAGTCGTGTATTTTGGAGTTGGAAACGACAACGGTAATCGAGATACGTTGGTTTGCATCGTGTTTTGAGTGATGGATTTAAATGTTCGTGCTTTAAGCTTACAGTTCAATTTTCTTTTCGCTAAAGCCAAAACCAGTGCAATGTGTTTTTTTACGTTTACTTTTATTTCATTATCTCGTACAACTTTTTGCTTTATAGGACTTTTGAGCCAAGGGTGAGGTATTATCCTTTCCATACCGTGCTAGGATTTCCTTTTTAAATAGCTCAAATCTCTTACGGTTAACATTATTTTGTTTTTCTCTCCAGGCAGGTTTCATTTTTTTCATCTGCAATCCCCAATGACATGTAAATATCGGTGACAATACGTGAAATGTGTATCCCGCTATAAACATTTCGTAAACCTTAACGAAAAAACAAAATATGAATTAGTTAGCACTTAATTGACATGTTTAAAATGCGAAATATATGAATACTTTAGTTAATATCGGAAATTAATTAAAGCTAAGCAAGCATAGTTAACTGTTATTGTTGCGATGAGCAACATGAAAACAAACAACAATGTATAACAAATTGTTATACGATCATCCATGCCGTCAGTCCCAGATCGACCCAATTAAACAACATTGTCATCGTAACATCGCCACACCATCGTAACAACAAAGCGCTGATAAACATAATATTATGTTTCAGCCTGACCCACTGCCGGCTGACATAATAGTAATAAGCAGAATATTATGTTGCCGCCTGATTCACTGCCTGCGGTCATAATATCAAAATTAGATATTATGTTGCGGCCTGACTCACTGCTGGTTGACATAGATAAGAAAACAAAGCAATTTAATAATTGATTCATCGCCCACTTGACCTGCATGGTACGATAAAAAGGGAACAACGCCGAAAGCAGACCGCAGAAGAACAGTATGGGGAATTCATACATGATTATTGCCGTCGTCTGTACTCTTGGCGGTGTGGCATACATAATCAACGAATTATGGAAAACCGTCACCTTTTGCAAAGTGTTAAAGGAAATACACACCTGGGACTTGCTGGACTGGATATGAAGTTTCTTCAAGAGGGCAAGAAAACCAAATCATCAGTGATCATCCACCAACCGCAGCGAACACTCGCTTGGAATCACAACCGTTTTTTTCGAGTCTAACATTAAGCTACGAGTATTATTAAGTTCAAGTGAACAATAAACAATTAAATGGAATTGGGTCTTTGTTTTTGATTTCTTGTAAAAATTCAGTGAACCATCCAAAGGTTCAGTAAGTTGCCGTGGTCCTTCGAGCAGGATATTCTTCGTCAAGTATATGTGTACTGTATGTACATGAAATAAGAATTAACAGGAGGTTTTGTGATCCAACATCGGGAAAGACAGTCCCTCTAAACTCTATGGTGAAAAAAGAAATTAAAAGTAAAAACTGAACATCAGAAGAAAGCAGTTTTTTGGACACCGACAACCACTGAAGAGAAAGCAGCTATTTGACCACCGGCAGATACTGTGGAACCAAAAGGAGAAATCGGGTGCGTTGGAACTTATTTTAAATTTGTTATTTTATTTGATGGCAAGGTGTCAAAAAAATATCAAGATTCTCTAAATCAGGTAGCATAGGAAAATATGACTAAGACAAACCGCCTGCGAAACAGTCAACCTTTTAAAGGAGGTGAAGGTGAATATGATAAATACGTCGATATTAAGGCCACTCCTCAATTCTAAGTTCGCTCTTCAAGCACGATTGAAGGAGCTGGAAGATATATTTGCAAGTGATAAACGGCACCATATGCTCGTCCAGTGAGTCAAGTGAAGTCAAAGCTTCCTATTTGGATAAGGTACTTTTCGGATAACTGAAGGAAGCATATTTTCTGTATTTGGCTACATTGCAGGAAGCCCTTGACACCCTCAATGCGTCCAAGAAAATAGTGGGTCCCACCATTTCCAGTGAATTTAAGCTTCCAGCCATCAAAATACCATATTTTGGTGGCAATTATGAGAGCTGGGCAGAGTTCAGCAATTTGTTTAAAAGTATTGTACATGACAATAACACATTATCAAAGGTGCAAAAATTGGACTATTTGAAGGCAAATGACGGAGCCGCACGTCTGCTGCAGCATTTGGTTATTAACGAAAAGAATTATGATTCCGCTTGGAGAATTCTGACTACGCAATACGAGCACAAACGCTTGCTAGTCAATTGTCAACTGAAACTCTTCTGTAACCAAGCGAAGTTACGCAACGAAGACGTGAAGGGTATTAAGGCGTTATTGGACACCACTAATGAGCGCGTCCAATCTTTGAGAAATTTGGAGGTACCCGTGCATCAATGGGACGCCATAATTATACATCTAATGATACAGAAATTACCGTCGCAAACTCAGGGTCTTTGGCCCAGTTTTTGGTAGGCAACCGTGTTACGAATTCTGTTTATACTAAGACCGAAAACGTGGAAGGGATCCTGCAGAGATTTGAAAGTTGAAATTGAACAGGACCCACAAAAAATGGTGTTTACCTGCGAGGAAGAAGACTGTGGGTCTCATTTTTGCGAAACGCATGAACGTCAGTTAGACGGACGGTATAATGTCTCATTACCGTTCAAGGAAGGACGTCGTCCTGAACTGGGACTACCATACAATTCAGCTTTAGCTAGATTTCTGCAACTTGAAAAACGTTTTAAAACAAATCCAGATTTCGCACAAAAATATAAACAGGGGATAGAAGAGCATTTTGAATTGGACCAGATCGAAGAAGTCCCGAACGTCCAGTTGATCAACGCGCATCAATATTATTATTTGCCACACCATGCTATACTGAAGAAATCAAGTACAACCACAAAACTTCGCAATGTTTTCGATGATTTTGTGTCCCACATCGAACGGATCATCGCTCAACGATCATTTTCTAACGGGACCGAAGCAGCAAGACAATATCATTGACCACATACTACGTTTTCGCAAGCATCGAGTTGCAAATGTGGCTGATATCAACAAAATGTACGGAGAAATTTGAATAGCTAGCCAAGACGCTATGTACCAATTAATCTTGTGGAGAAGGAGAAAATATCAAGCAGTAAAAACATTTCGTCTAAAGACAGTGACCTTTCGAACTGAGCCGCCCCGTTCTTGGACTACGTCAACTGCCACCAGACGAAGGGAACGATTTTCCATTGGCAGCAACCATTGCCGAAAATAATTTTTACGTTATACACGGAGCAGATTCCACCATGTTGCTAGGAGGTTTTCCTCTACGCAAATGGGCCAGCAATTCTAACGAATTTTTGAAAGCCATCCCAGCCGAGTTACGGGAAGTGGAGCTGCCTCTATCTTTAAGCGAAAAGGACTGCATCAAGACTCTAAGTATTCAGTGGCACCCTGCACGAGGTATATTTACGTTTAGACTACATCAGATTGAACGAGGAGCATGCACAAAACGGACAATCTTGTCAGACATTGCACGTATATACGATCCAATGGGTTGGATTTTACCGTGCTTCATAAAGACAAAAATACTCATGCAGGACTTGTGGAAAAAACAAGTTGACTGGGAAGAGGAAGTCAACTCAGAGACTAAGGCGAAATGGGAAAGGTTCAGAATAAAGCTGAAAGAGCTGAAAAGGTTGCAAATTCCAAGATGGATACATACATGTAAACACACAGAGGTGCAACTATATGGGTTCAGCGATGCCTCTGAAAATGCCTATGCCGCAGCGATTTACCTTCGGGCACTGACCCCTAGAATAGTAACAACGAATTTTATAAATCAAAAACCAAGGTGGGTCCGGTAAAAAAGGAAACGCTACCACATCTAGAATTATGTGAGGCACCTTTTCTAGCAAAAGTAATGAATCATGTGGAAACGACAATTCATATGGAACAAATTCAAACATTCAAATGAACAGACTCGCAGATTGTATTGGCATAGATAAAACATGCACCTCGCAGGCGTGAAACATTTGTCGTAAATCGGATTGCCGAAATTCAACCTCTTACTAATATAGGTAATTGGAGGTACGTACCATTAAAGCAAAATCCTGCGGACATTGCTTCCAGAGGAGTATTTCCAAGTCAACTTATTGAATGCCGGCAATGGTGAGAGGGGCCATAATTTCTAGAAAAATTTGAGGCTCAAACGCAAATTGACGAAGAAATTATAGACACTGATCCGGGCACCAAAAAGACATAACATTTAAAACAGAGAACCGAAACGTCATATGTGAGCCACCTTAATAACTGCAACCCCAAACAAAATTTATTTTCAGTGTGCACGTACAATAGGTAGCGTTAATGGATAGATTTTCATCACTCCAAGAATTGCCAAAAGGGGATTCCGAAACTCTCCGGCAATCTGAAAATTAAAGAACTGGAAGGGCAATGCTTCGAACCATCAAAATCGTGCAAGGGGAACATTTCGAAGAAGAAGTGAAACATTTAACTGACCAGAACACCCTGAATAAGAAAAGAGCATTAAAACGACTTTTCCTCGATCAAAATGAGGTGTTGCGAGTAGGTGCAAGAGTGCAATTAGCCCGGCCATTTTACAACACCGGCGTGGACTTCGCGGGGCCAATACAGGTCAAGGCATGGAAAGGAAGATGTAACAAGATTACGAAAGCATACATCTCGATATTCATTTGTCTGTGCACCAAGGACATTCACATTGAATTGGTTAGTGACTACAGCGCAGTCGCGTTCCTCGCAGCGTTCAAACGGTTTGTAGCACGAATAGGAATCTGCCCAAACATGTACAGCGATTGCGGGACCAACTTCGTGCGAGCTAATATGATGGCGCCCGAAATAAAACAATTAACCAAACAATTTAATATAGATATTAAGGATCAATTGACAGCGAATGGCACTACCTGGCATTTTAACCAGCCGGAAACACCACACTTTGGGGGATTGTGGGAAGACGGGGTAAAATCAATAAAGTTCCACTTACATCGAATCATGGGGAACTATACCTTAACATTTGAAGAACTATGGACCACGTTGACACAAATTAAAGCGTGTCTTAATTTACGACCATTATGTCCGCTGTCGGAAGACTCGAAGGATTTGCATATTCTAACTCTCGGAAACTTCCTTATCGGGTCTGCCCTAAATACAATGCCAGAGACAGATTTGACTGAGTACAAGGACAATTCATTAACGAGTTGGCAGCTAATGCAAAAACTAATGCAAGATTTCTTCAAAATTTGGAAAACAGAAATTTTTTGCACGACTTCAGCAAGGGCCTAAGTGGTTGAAAGACGTTCAAACGTGGAGTTTGGGAAATCGTCAACACAAAACCTGGAGCGGACGGATTAACACGCGTAGTCTCAGTGAAAACGGCGAAGGGGAATGCCAGACTAATCGCAAAGATATGCAAATTACCAAAAGAGCCGTAAGCATGACAGTGGGACCTGACCCACTGCCGGCTGACATAATAGTAATAAGCTGAATATTATGTTGCAGCCTGATTCACTCCTTGCTGGCATAATACCAAAATAAGATATTATGTTGCGGCCTGACCCACTGCTGGTTGATCAAAAGGGATCAACGACGAAAGCAGAGCGCAGAAGAACAGTATGGGGAAGGCATACCTACATGATTATTGCCGGCGTCTGCACTCTTGGCGGTGTGGCATACATAATCAATGAATTATGGAAAGACGTCACCTGGTACAAAGTGTTAAAGGCAACACACATCTGGGACTTGCTGGACTGGGGATGAAGTTTCTTCAAGAGGGCAACAAAACCAAATCATCAGTGAACAGTGATCATCCACCAACCGCAGCGAACACTCGCGTCGAATTATACCAGGTTTTTAAAGTCTAACATTAAGCTAGTATTAAGTTCAAGTGAACAATAAGCGATTTAATTGAATTGTGTCTTTGTTTTTGATTTCTTGCAAAAATTCAGTGAACCGTCCAAATGTTCAGTAAGTTGCCGTGGCGCAACAGTTATTATTTCTTATCATTTTCTCGTTATAGAGAACTCGACTAACGAAAAGCTACGGTATTGTGCCCAGTTTCGGCACCAGCGCATGTATCCGGTTGATCAACCTGCAATTCGTTGCACTGAGATAAAGCAACATTGCTGTGCAAACTGCACAAATTCATTGCTGTTAATTGCAATAACATCGCTTCGCTTAAGCAGCAATGACATTGCTATTAATTGCAACGACATTACTTCGCTTACGCAGCAATATTGTTTGCTTTCGCAACGGCAGGTCAACCAACGCGGAATCGCTGATCTAGCTTCCGGACCCACACCATTACACATAGTTTACGGCTGTAATGTCTTGCCAAAATAAGCTCCTACTTTCTTAGATCATGGAAATAAAAGTTGTAACCATCGGGGCCGTCAAGGTTAAACTCTTTTTCATTCACTGCTCCAAGCGACATGTTCTCTTGCAAAATTCATTCGATGCTCCTTGTGCACTTGCCTCAAAACAGATTTCTTTTTATGTTTTCTTCTCTGTATAGTACCACTTTTCGTATTATCCTTCGGACCCTTGCTATGCTGGCTAATACTCCCCTGTTGGCCCTTATTTTAGTCAGTGGTAGAGCAGAGTTTGAGGCAAGCCGTAGAATAACCCGCTTTTCTCGCAATGTTGTTGCTTCTGACGTACGTCCTTTTTGATTTTTCTCAGTGTTGTGGATCCGCAAGATAACTGTTTACAACACTCTTACTTCTATTTAGTCGCCTTGCAATTTCTCGGCCTGAGAGTCCTAACTCCTTGAATGCATCTATGTTTCCTCTTTCTGTTGCTGTGAAAGACTTTCCGGAACCCATTTTTTTAACTAAATAAAAATTGTTCTTTTCAACGCTTTTTTAAATATTCTTTACAATTTTTTTTAAGTAGTTCATTGTTTGATCTTGGGAAAATTCAACGGTCGTTTCTTGTTCACTCTTTAATTTTATGACTTACTATTGGGAAAAAATGTACCTGTTCACAGGTAGTAAAAGTTTCTGGGTATACAATTTCCAACAGTTATAGACTGAAAAGCGATTGCAAAATGTGATCAGCCACCCAAAAAAAAGCACGTGTTGTGATGATGACATTATAATTAAATTTCGGGGAGACTCAGAAGTCTACCACGAGTCCTAAGAAAGAGGAAGTACGGCGGATGAAAGAGCTAGATTGAATCAACGGTGTTGTCGGCACTCAAGATGACAGATACCTTAAATGAGCTACATCAACTAATTTGCATATGAGGCCAGTAAGGATTTTTCAAGACTAGTAATTGAAAATGAGATGGTGGCGGATGAACCATCTATGTGCCAACGGTAGCTTTCACATCCCCGAAGCGTGTAAGTGGCACCGGAATATACAGCCGTTCTCCAAGGATGAAAGAAAGGGTCTGGCCCTCCAGGTTGCCAACGGGGTTTCTTCCCGCCACGTCACGATACGCTATTTATGAGAGAGACGCATGAAGACTCGGATAATGAAAACCCTCTAATGGCAGCAAGACTCGGAACGTTAGCGCACTACACTTTAACAGTATGCACCTGGAATGTGCGGAAATCGACTTAGGACAAAACTCCTGACTTTAAGCCGATAAGTTATCGCCTGACTATGATCCGCATCACAGCTTTATTTTAAAACATAAATCTTATGACCTCCTCCACGGAACGTGTCCGAAGGTTCCCAAGGCTTAGCAAGGCACAGAAACTTGGCGCGCTCCAAACCAAAACGAAAATATGCCAATCGGTGCGAGGCAGGAATGTTATGATACCGTAAGTAAGGATAGGCCATGTACATCTAATAGAATATTGTAGCTTTTTTACAGGAGTAGATGGTGTGTTTCCAATTGAGTTTGCCTTCTAGGATTATTCCTAGGTATTTAGCTTAGTTGCGAAGTTTGAGTGGCTCGTTGTTGAGCGTAGGTGGCGCTATCGCCGGAATCATAATCTTCCTAGTAAATAAAACCAGTATGGTTTTTGATGGGTGAACGCTTAGACCAACCGTATTGGACCATGAGGACTATTTCTTGAGGGCTGATTCCATGAGGTCTCTGATAGTGTGGGGGAATTTTCCCGTTATGGCTACGGCAATGTCGTCCACGTAGGACGTCACTTTGCACCCGACCTCCTCTAGGTTGGAAATGATCTCGTTTACTGCTGGGATCCAGGTAGCGCTTAGAGCACTCCCTCTTGTGGTGTGCTACTGCACACTTACCCCCTGGTCAAACAGCTGCCTAACTCCGCCTGCTGTCTAGCATGTTCTTAATTCAGGCGCGGTGGCAACAGATGCAGTAGTAGTGAATTCGCTTACTGAATGGAAGGTCGTGCGTTCGAATCCCGGCCAAGTCCATTACTTTATATCGAATACATGAAATCGTAATCTCCCTAACCATCTTAGACACCACCCGTGGAGAAAAACCCTACAACTGCACCCAAACACTTCTTTCCTATCTCTCTATTCTTCCTAATAGTAAATAGCACCGAAAAGCATGCAATGAAATACGATAGCGCCAGGTGCTGCTTGCTGTTAAACACAAATGCTTACGCTGTACTACGCACTATAAGGGTACTGTAACAACAGAAAAAATCCCTTTAGCATAAGCAAATTATAAAAAAAAAAAGATACAGTTGTCCACGTTTAGTCTGAGTGCGTTTGTGACGGCTTCTGTCTTGACACTCTTGAAAGCCCCTTCTATATCCGGGAAGGATACCTTCGTGTATTCTTTGTTATACAGCAATTTTTGATAGTGCGAACTAATGAGCGAAGTGCTATTTCCACTGACACACCCTTGCGGTATGTGTGGTGGCACCTCGAAAGGGAGTTGGTTTCCAGGTTTGAGCGAATATAGTTATCTACACGTCTCTCCGGTGTTTTAAGGAGGAAAGAAGTTAGACTGATTGGTCTGAAATCTTGTGGAGAACGTGATGCTTTTCCGCGTTTCGGTATATGGACCACTTTAACCATTTTCCAAGTTGTGGGTGTGAAGCTAAGTTTAAGGCAACTGTTGAAAATCACCAAGTGCGTCAGAGTTTCGATACCCTTTTGTAACTCTATGGGTGTGACGCCATTTAGTCAAGGTGATTTGTATGGGAGGAAGCTGTTAGCCGCCCATACTAGTTTGCGGTTGCCAACTATATTTTCCGGTACCATTTGTACCCTGTGATGGTGAACTGTAGGATGACTGACATCTACTTTGTTGCCTGGGGAGTGGGTGGGAAGCAGTAGACCTAGGGTCTCCTCGCTGGTGGAAGTCCACACCTCGTCCTGGCTTTGTATAAGGCTGGGGTTAGTAGAGATTTTGAGAGGATCTTACGCAGCCTGCCATAGTCGCTTGTCTTTTTAATGTTCTTCTTCTTCTTGTTCCTTTAATGGCGGGTAGGCTATGATCAGGATAAATGGACAATGTCATTGTATAGCACACAAAAACAAAATGCAAAAACATAATATACGCTCTATTCACTATATTGAAGCGAAGAAAAATCGCGCCTAAAAACTCATTTTCTCTAAGTGAGCACAATGCTTTGGTAGATACGTTTAAATAACAATTACGTACAAACTTTTGTGTAAGTAATTATGTGAGTTCGAGTAATCAATACAAACATGTGAAATGTACCGTCATTTGAAGAAAATCAAATACATAAATAAGCAAAAGTGCCTATCTACGATTAACAATATTTAAAAAAAAATATATGAAACAACTAACACAGATACAGAATCCAATATGTTTACTGACTGTTGTTTCGCCGCTGACGTCCGTACTCTCAGTAAACGTACTATATTCTGTTTCTGTCGCCTGTCACAAGCCGCCTTTAGTCTACAAATGAAATGAGAAAAATGTACTATACCTGAGAGTTTCTCGTAAATCCATAGCCAAGAAAACGTTCATCATGTGCAGGAGAATCGTCCGAAGCAACGTAGAAGGGTTCATACAAAAATTCAAAATTGGTGACGTTATGACTTATAAACGTATCCACATCAGACCTTGAATCCCTCTGCCACCTAAGTAAATAACATTTATTCATAATTTTAAATATAGCATAATATTAAGAAGTCATACATTTGAATAGTACCTGGAAAAATTAGTAGCGTACTGATTATAAATAAATACGTTTTCGTGAAAAGGCCGAGCCAGATTTTTTTTTAAAAGACGGAGAATCCCAATTTTGTTGCTGGGAAATTTAGCTCGATTATCTATTTCGTAAGTGGGAATCACAAACGCGCACATTTTAGTGCATTCTGTGCCTTTTAGAAATGTACTTAACTGTGCAAAAATGTTTTCGTTTGGTATAATATCGACATCGGTAAGAAAAACGTATTTTGTTTGGCATCCTTTTCTAGCCAAATTTCTTAAGTGATTCTGTGGATATACATTTCTGAGCCTCCATTTTAAGCTTTCAACGCTTCTAGATTTTAACATCTTTCTTAACGTAATTTTCGGAGAAAGACAATCAAAGCTACCGGTATATGTAGAATGCTTTAGAGTGTTATTCAGTGGGCTTGTTGATTTTGGAACAAGTAAGTGGAAACTTATGTTTTCACTGATAAAATTAAAGCACAATCTCAAATAGGTAACATAATTTTGTAATATATAAAATTCTTCACTATCAGCCACAAAAATTGCCAGAGAAATAGGACCCTTCCAATGTTTACTCACTTGGACAATCGAGTACAACCTTTCTATAGAGCTTTGTGTAGCCAAACAAACACTACTTTTTGCAGAGAGTTTTCCAAATTCAGACCCAACAAGTGCAAAATCGAATATTTTGTACAGCCTTTGATTATCCCACCTTCCGATATCTGTATTGATCTCCGTAAAGGCTAAGTTATAAGGATAAAACACAGATATTTCCGATTTCTTTGGTGCGGGCAAATCATTTGATATTGTATCCAAACTTTTCGGTACGAAGGATATATTTGTTGCCCTGTTGTTGTTGTTGCTTGTAAAAAAGTTCTTACTATTGAGAAAATGCAATGTCCACAAGAAATTGCAAAGCACGAATACCGACACTATTCCGAAGAAAGTCGATTTAAACTGCAAAAAACACGGAATAAAATAATTATGTCTTCTTTACTTGATTTTCAATCCCCTACCATATTACTACCAATCGACTCTTCAGTCTGCTCGCTTTGAAGTAGATAAGGATTTAGGATAAGCTATACAATCTTGGCATACTCAACGCATGTGCATGTAGAAATATTCTATCACAATTCCATATTAAATTATGCATATTTGTTAACACTTTGAACTCTCCATATATTAGATGGCACTTGTTTTTAAAAATTGTTTACATATTGTGTGTATTGTGTATATTATTTGTTTTATGACGTAGGGTTTAGGGTAATACATTTTTTTCACCAATGACAGTTTATTGTATTTTTGTTGTATAAAAGAAGACTGGTGGAGGCCAAGCAAAAAATGGGTACGTTCAAGTTTAAGGTTCAGAGTAACTAAGGTAACTAACTTAACAGAATGGTGTAGCTGCAGTTGTAGTAGTCGGAGTAGTAAAAGCTGTCAAAAGTTGAATACACACAAACACGAACTCAATACAGCGAACAAAAAAGGAGTAGGTATTCACGATCTTGTGCAGCAGGCCTAGTAAAATTGCCATTTTTTTTTAGTAGATAGTGGCCCCTATTGCGAGTGTCGATTATTGATCGATTAGCGACATTTATCGTTTGTCAATCGTCGATTGTAGATTTTGGTATTGCGAATGGCAATCGTGATTGACATTTGTCGTTTTTCAATCGTCGATTGCAGATTTTGGTATTGTGAATGGCAATTGTGATAGACATTTGTCGATTTGACAATCGCTTGTTGTCGTTTAAATTTTTCTAATCGACTATCTGTGAAAACGAAAACAAAAATATTGTTTGCAAACATGTAAGTTGGTTAAATACAATTAAAGTGCATATTCTTCTTCATAATACGAAAAATTATAGGTAGTCAGCAACAAAAAACAGCTCGAGCAGTTGGTTAAATATATGGAAGAAAACCCAGATATTGCTAAAGGAATTTGTGTTAAGACTCAGGCGAAGAAAAGATGGGATCGGTTTGCCATAGATCTGAATAGTTTAGGACCACCCACACGTACCTGGGGAAAATGGCTTAAGGTACCAAAAATTATACCATTTTTTTGGAGTTGTCCCTTAACCACTTCCTATTTCTGGCAATCTCTATAAACTCGTTTGTGGAATTTATTTCGTCTGAATCATCGAACCAGAACTCAATTGAAGTCATTTTATTATTATATGTATTATTTTTATATTATATACTTGAATTTTACGAATTTATTTGTTTTGAATGTGACGTTAGGTACTGTCAAGAAACTGTCAAAGCATTTCGTAGTTCACAGTAACCCAGATGTTATTCACAATAAATTTAAACTTTTGTCGATTGTGTTACACAATACCAACATGAAAATTAATCGACACAATTGACAATTGTCGTGTCGATTACCAATCGACACTCGCAATAGGGGCCAGTAGCTGTGTTTAATGAACAAAAGATCAGAACATAACAGATCAGATCAGCACACATGAGCGAACACTGTCAGATCAAGTTAGAACAAAAAAGTACAGCTTCATGTGACAGCTCTCATATCAGCTATTGGATTCCAAAATAAATAAATCCCAATGAAAAGTGAGATTCAAAGTTGCTTTTGATAAATAAAATAAAATGAATACTTCCAACTTTTTAATACTCGAGATGTTGCAAGATTCTGGCAGTAGCATCATGTTAAGTTCGTCGGATATTACTACATCGGATATTAGCAAAAGCGATGATCAAGATTTGCCACTGGTTTTCGTTGGAAAGGACGGCAGAAATGCGATTTCTAGGTATTTAGAAGAAGTAGTTCCTTCTTATACTGAAAAAGAATTTATAACCCACTTTCGAATAAGTCGCGATTTGTATCAATGCATAGTGCAACAATTTGCATTATCGAATGAGTACATCGCAATGGAAGCGGCATTTTCTCCAGAAATGCATGTAGCACTCTTCTTGTGGTTCGCTGGACATTTTGAGCACCCTTTCAGATTCAGTTATTCGGTGGGCTACAGAGAAAGAAAAAGGTAGAACTACCTTATGGATGCATAATGAAACTGGTATTCAGGGGATAATAGGTAATGTTAATATTATTTAATCTAACCAAAATAAATTTAATATATTTTATTAAGGTGCTATCGACGCAGGGTACCCATATACGAATTGACGCTCCTAAGCGAGCCAAGGACGATTACATAGATAGAAAAAACGTTATAAGTATATGTTTGCAAGCTATCTGTAACGAAAGGAAGCAAATTATTGGCATCTTCGTGAATAGTTTTGTATTAAAACTTTGCTCCAAACTTTTCCATTTTCCTTCAATTTGGAAGGGAGTATATGTACAGCCGAGTTCCTTCATGCGACCGGCAATGTATATCCAGAGCTTCCTTTTAGAACTGATTTCGAACGTTTTTCCAATTTTGGGATGCTTATGCCTTTGTTTTTTTTTTTTTTTGCGGGCGTGAACTCAATTTGAAGTCCTCGTCCACGTTTTCATTTTAAGGGAACTTCTGGTTCCATAATTGGTTGTAACTTTGGTTTACTTTTGTGAAATTAAGCGAATATTTTTAGGCAAAAATAGCTAATGCAAAATTTCATGCAAAACAAACAAATAAGCTGACATCAGTGACATTTGACGTCTTCAATTTGACAACTTTCACGCAGTTGGCCTTCCTCAAAAGAAGGTGCAGAAAATCCTGTACTTAACTGAGCTGGACAGCGTCATGGAACACAAAGTAACAGAATGTAAAACATTTTGGGGCAAGATTTTTGCTCATGGAACACAAATTCATGTACTTTTCATTAAACACACCTAGTGAATGGACTTTCTCTAATCTGTAGCAACACTGTCAAAATCAGTTTCGCTGCTTCTTCCCTTCAGTAGCGCTTATATTGCTTGAACTGTTTATTTCCATTTGTATTTTAATCGACAAAATAAAAAAAAAATATTGATTTACTGGGACAGCGCGTGGAGCAACAATAACAATGATATTTGGTGAGCTGCAAAAAATACTGGAGCAAATTTTACTCTATTGAATTTGACTGTTGCAATAGAGTTGGGGTATGTATAGATAAAGTGCAAATCTGTTACAACATTTTACTCACGGTATTTTGTTTTTGGGGTGTTAAAAAACGTTGCAATTTCGCAATGATACTATATACTATATATGGGCTTTGTATATACACTCTATAGTACTATCATTGTATATAAACCTTATAGTAGTGCAACCGTGCGTAAACGATGATGCATGTAGTGGTGCTGGTTGGCAAAGCAGGTTTCCTGTAGATTTATGGTATATTTTTTGTTTGCTTTGATGGAAGGGGTATGTTATGTTTTCTGGATTTTAACACAATTGGTATGTGTGCGTATGATCGTTGAAGGAGAGTCGCATTTCAGCAGTGAATATTCTCAAATGTTTTTTTTTTATAATTCATACGAGTATTTGCAAGTGAAAAGCAGATACCTATTCATATTTAATGGTAGGGGCGATGGTGGATGAAGAGAGGTGGGATAATTGTAGTTGGGTAGATTGATGGTATATTATTTGTTTGCTCTGATCAAAGTTTTTGGGGTAGGTTATGGCATATTGCAATTAGAACAAAACCGTCACCTGGAACTTATTTTGTTGTATTCTATGCAATTGGTGTGTATATGTAAGATCGGCGGAGATTCGCATTTCAGCAGTGAGGCATATCATATTTGCATGTGAAAAAAATTAATTGAGGCAGAGATAAAATAAGACAAGTTAGAGTGTGTGTACGAGCGCGTGCCCTGCTTGTAATAATAGCTGCCGTAGGTTATTCATGAACAACTCAAATTGGTTTATTTATTGGTTCATCAAATAAAAAGGGCATTCATTCATAATCGGTATTCAAAATCATATTAGGTTCAATAAAACTCGTACCCGAGTTTGATGGTTCTGCCAACACATTGGATAGATTTATCCAATTGATTGACCTCCAATCAAAAAAGGTGACCTCTGAATCTGATAAAGAGGAACTATTAGACATTGTAAAGTCCAAATTAACAGGCCGTGCATATAACGTTATAGTAAAATATAACGATTACAATGAATGGTCAGATTTAAAGGACGCACTTATCAAAAGTTTCAGAAAGACACGATCTCTGCAAGTAATTCAAACAGAAATCTTTCAGTTTAGACAAGGCTATACAGAAACAATTGCTTCCTACACGGAAAGAGCTAACTCCCTTTTTGATGAGCTAAATAACGCAAATGCGAATAGCTCCGACGAATCAGCAAATAATGCCATCCGAGTTTTAAATAGCAGCATGATTCTAAGCAGCTTCTGTAATGGGCTAATACCACAAATAAAACTGTTGGTAAAAAGCGCCAGATGTACTGAGCTGGATGAAGCCGTCGACATAGCGATGGAAGAAGAGAAACTCCTCACTTCCACTCCTAGACAGCAGTCAAACTACCAAAATAGGTACTGTAGGAATTGTAAAACCAAGACACACAACACTAATGAGTGTCGGTTCCTAAGAAACCCAAACGGTTATAATAGCGATCACAGAACTCAAAGACCAACTCCCAATACTGGACAACAACCTGCAAGAATAAATACAGTTCAAAATCCCGTATCATGCAGATACTGCAAAAACCCTGGACACACAATAGATCAGTGCAGGAAAAGATTATTTAATAACAACCGAAATAACCCCCAACCATCTGCCTCAACTTCGGGAAACGACTCAAGACCTGGCCCGTCCAACACCCGGATTCAGGGCAGGCGCATGCAATAAGGTGTATAAGAAAAAAAAATTTAGATTCAGCTAGTTCAAACGGAACTCTACAAGTAAATCAAACACAAACTCCTTTTAACAAAAGTCTAGCAGATAGCCGTAGACAAACTCAATCGAACAATTCTCTATACCAAAGTAATGCCACACCAAACTCTAAGAGAAATCAAATAAATTTACCACATCAAGAGGAGTCTCATCAAAATGAGAAATCGCGTTCACCGTATCACATTTCTAAATCTACTAATTCAAAACGCGATTTCCGTAAAGAGAAAACATCTTATCACACAAGTAATCCACTGCATCAAACTTCTCAAAATGAGAAATCGCATTCACTGTATCAAATTCCTCAAAATGAGAAATCGCATTCACTGTATCAAATTCCTCAAAATGAGAAATCGCATTCACTGTATCAAATTCCTCGAAATGAGAAACCGCATTCACTGTATCAAACTTCCAATTCTACTAAATCAACATGCGACCCTCACAAAACTAAAACTCAAGAATACAACAGCCTCTCATTGTATCAAGCTTCTAAAACTTCTAGTTCAAAAGCCGTACCCGAATTCCTAAAGTGCGACAACCTATCTCTAACACAGTCCCAAAATCAAGTAATAAACAAAAACATGCTCTTAAATCAAATACATACAAAAAATCGATCAGTTTCCCAAATCCAAAACCTTCACCAATTCCTGAAGAAAAGCCTAAGCACAGAACCATTAAACGTACCTATCAAGTGCCGAAATCAAGTAGCTAACATAGCATCCGTAGACAGAGCATCCACTTTCACGAGTGAAATCAAAATCAGATCTAAGAACACGAATACCAAGCACAGCGTCATGCTTTTAGACACTGGAGCAAGTGTTAGTCTGATCAAACTGAGATCATTAAATAAAAATGCCAAATTAAATAAAGACGATATTACGGAACTTAAGGGAATAGACAACAGACCAACCACTACGCTAGGTACAACACCCTTATATATAGAAATCACCCAGGGACCGAGCCTTAAGCACATGTTCCATGTAGTACCAGATGATTTTCAAATCACACAAGATGGAATAATAGGCGAAGATTTTCTCAAACAATTTAACGCCATAGTTGATTACAAAAATAATATTTTCAAATATCACTTCAAAGACAGACAATATTCAGTAGATTTCAACAATGAGCGGAAAACACTTATTATTCCAGCGAGGTCTGAAAAATTAATAAAGTATGGCCCACTGACACATGAAACAGAAAAAATATACTTCTCTCAAGAAATTGCTCCAAAGGTGTATACGTCAGCGGCAGTTACTACCCCAAAGAATGGCTACGTATATATATCTATTCTAAACACTAATGAAGAGGAAGTCAAAATAGAAAGACTAGAGCTCAAGTGTGTCGACTCGAATCATTTCCACATCCACAACCTAAGGACCACTAAATTCGATAACATAATAGAGAACAGGCTAGAAAAACTAGAAGCAGAACTGAAATTAGATCACTTAAACCAAGAAGAAAGAAACTCGATAGAAGAAATTTGCAGACGTTTCAACCATTTATTTTTTATAGAAGGTGACCATTTATCCTCTACATCGGGTATCACCCACTCTATTAAAACTAATCCAGGCGTACCCCCCGTCAATGTTCGTCCATATCGATTACCAGAAATCCATAAACAAGAAATCAAAAGACAAGTAGACAAAATGTTACACGACAATATAATTAGACCCAGCTGCAGCCCATGGAATGCGCCACTACTGGTCGTCCCAAAGAAAGGAGATCAGAAATGGAGAGTTGTGATAGACTACCGGAAACTGAACGAAGCTACGATTCCCGACGCATATCCAATTCCCAACATAGAAGAGATACTCGGACAACTTGGAGATTCTAAATACTTCACAACTTTGGATTTAGCGAATGGTTTCCACCAAATAGAAGTATCGGAAGAGGATAAGGAAAAGACCGCGTTTAGCACAGCCACTGGTCATTACGAGTTTAACCGAATGCCATTTGGTTTACGAAACGCTCCGCCAACATTCCAGAGACTTATGAATGTCGTTCTCTCAGGATTGCAAGGTATAATGTGCCTAGTTTACCTCGACGACATAGTGATCTACGGAAAAACCCTGAAAGACCATAACGAGAAGTTAAACGAAATTTTTAATGCACTCGAAGCATATAATCTAAAAATACAGCTATCAAAATGTAAATTCCTCCAAAAGGAAGTCATGTATCTAGGACACGTCATCACGTCGGATGGTGTCAGACCAGACCCGGAAAAGATCGCAGCTATAAACAAAATCGAACCTCCACAAAATCAGAAACAAATAAAATCATTTTTATGTCTAGCAGGATATTACCGTAAATTCATAAGAAACTTTTCCAAAATAGCTAACCCACTGAACAAACTTCTTCGCAAAGACGTACCATTCAAATGGGACGCATTTTGCGATGAATCTTTCAAAAAATTAAAAGAAGCCATAAATAGACCACCCATATTGACTTATCCAAACTTTAATAAAACATTTCACGTTACAACCGACGCCAGTAACGAAGCCATTGGCGCCGTTCTCTCACAAATGGATCAAGATAACAACGACTTACCTATAGCCTTTGCGAGTAGGATATTGAACTCAGCAGAAAAGAATTACTCTAC
The DNA here is from genome assembly GCA_949715645.1 of Portevinia maculata. NCBI lineage: Eukaryota > Metazoa > Arthropoda > Insecta > Diptera > Syrphidae > Portevinia > Portevinia maculata. Next base: position 206,597,007 of record OX454526.1, on the reverse strand, counting down.
CATCGAAAAGGAAGCTCTTGCAGTAGTTTGGGCAGTTACGCATTTCCGACCATACGTATTTGGACGTAAGTTTGAAGTAATCACTGACCATAAACCGCTTGTGTGGATATTCAATCTAAAGGATCCCTCTTCAAGAATAATGCGCTGGCGCATTAAATTGGAAGAGTACGATTTTAGGGTAACCCACAAAGCTGGGAGCCTGAACACCAATGCAGACGCACTTTCGCGTTTAAATACCGCCGAAATAAAAATAGTGACCAGAAGCCAAAGGAAAACAACACCGGATGTACAGGTAAATTTGTCCAGAAATATCATCGATATCACAGACCCAGAGAGCGTCAAACAGATACTTTACGAAAATCACGACACTCCTCTCGGAGGCCACCTAGGAGTAAAACGAACATTAAAACGTATTAAAGAGAACTACAGGTGGCAGAATATGCACAAGGATGTGCACAAGGATGTACATTAAATCTTGCGAGTCATGTCAAAAGAATAAATTATATACACGGAACAAAATACCAATGGTTATTACTACAACGGCAAAAATACCATTTGGAAGAATCGCACTCGATATTGTGGGACCACTTCCGATAACAATGAACCACAATAAATACATTCTTACTTTTCAGGACGACCTCACCAAATTTGTCCAAGCAGTCGCAATTCCAAACCAAGAAGCTGAAACGGTAGCCGAGGCGCTGGTTAAGCAAATCGTTTGCACATTTGGAATTCCACAAACCATCCTCACAGACCAAGGAGCAAATTTCACCAGCGATTTATTCAAAAATGTTTGTAGACTCTTAAAAATTCAAAAGACCAAAGCAAGCCCATATCATCCACAGTCCAACGGAGCGCTTGAGCGATCTCACAGATCGTTAGGCGACTATTTGAGAAACTACGCGAGTAACGATCAAACAAACTGGGATAAGTATATTAACTATGCCGTATTCTGTTACAACACGACAGAACACGCTAGCACCTACTACAGCCCTTATGAAGCCATTTTTGGATTCAAACCACCAATCCCTTCCATCCTAACCAGGCAGGTGCAACCTACATACAATTACGATGACTACATTACCGAAATTAAAACCAAATTACAAACAGGCTACGAAATCATACGAAAAAACCAAAACGCCAAAGTAAAGTCAAAACAATACTACGATCAGAAATCAAAACAGGTCAAATATAATGTCGGTGACAAAGTGTGGATTGAAGCAAAAAACCGATCAAATAAAAAACTCACCCCTATCTATGAAGGACCATATGAAATAGTCGAAATCATGTCCCCTGAAAATTCCAAAATAAAAATAGGCAGGAAGGAGAAGGTAATACACAATAACCTAATAAAGCCCTATACACAAAGAACACACTATGCACACAATACAAAAGGCACATAAAAGCACAACTTCTAAACGACATTGTGGTACTTTCATTTTTAGCTTCGCCATCATGGCATACGCCATCGTACACGCAACTTCAGCGCAAGTGGAACTCCAACAACTAAACAAGACCGGAGTATACCTGGAACCTATGGGCACCCTCGAGAAATCCTTTACGAAATGGACCTTTCTCTTTCACGTCAACGATACACTCACAAAAGCCAACACTAAAACCTTGGAACAACATGTAAATATCTTATCCGAACTCTGTATTGCAACCGTGAAGGAATATCCATTAGACCATTGCAAAACTACATTACAAATAATAAAAACTTCCCTTAATGAAATACACAACAACAACCGAATATTGGACAGTATATTATTAAAACAAAGAATAACCAAGAGGGAAACGATGATAGTAAATGAAGGCCTATTCAACGGTATAGGAATCGCTCAGAAATTCTTGTTTGGAACAATGGACTCACAAGACGCAGCTAAAATAGATAGTGCACTACAGTCTCTATCGGAAAACCAAAATAAGCTATACCACATGACTGAAAACCAGATGACAATTATCTCAAACGTCTTCGACGCACTAAATGAAACCACTAACCACATAAATAAAAACTTCGCCACTATTACTGAAGAAATTAGGAAAAACACAATCAAACTCACAAATCTCACAAACTTCGAAAAGTCATTACACAATTTAGATGAAATTACAAATCTGGTATCAATATGTTCTGCACAAATCCTAACAAAACAAGCTCAATTACTCGACATTTTACAAGCAAGTAAAATAGGCAAACTAGACAGCCGATTCTTAAATTCAGACATATTTATGTCAACCCTTCAACAAATCCAACTAGAACTTCCACAAAACGTAAGGTTTCCATTGAAAATCTCCCGAATGAATCTGCCCATGATAAATGCAATTACTACAACAACTCCCATATACGTTAATAACAACCTGATGATTCAAGTTAGCATACCACTGGTAAACGAAGAATTCCATTTAGTAAAAATTACACCACTTCCCACTAGGTACAAAGAAAGCGCATACCACTATGTTTCAGTTGATAGCGAATTCATTGCCATTAACGAGAACTATAGGCGATACATATTCCTAAACAACGCAGACTTAGAAAAATGTACACAAATTGAGTCAGACCATTTTGTTTGCCAACAAAATTTCGTTATACATAATCACAACATTAATAACTGTATAATACAGCTCGTCTCAGGTAATCCAACCCCTGAATCCTGCGATACTAGAATATTCGTATTAAAACACGAAATCTGGTTTGTTACGGTCACCTGTAAAGGAAACGTAAACAAAGTTATTGCCACTGGATTCATATCAACAGTTCCAAACATTGAGAGTGCTCACCTTAGTCACCAAACCTCCTTGCTCAACCGAAAGGGTATCCTCCAGATGCGGTGCGGTTCGTGGGTCGTCCTCACACACTGCAACTCCACATCCGTCGGTAGATTGAAGGGCAACGAGTAACATAAAACAAAAAAAAAAATACACATCAGAAAAATACAGACTAGCTACAAACATACTTAACCCAATCCATAGGGAGATGAGTCCAGTTGGTGTGTCCATATGTGGTCCAAGCTGGATCTAGCGTCTCTGAAATTCAAACAATAAAACAGATGAATTAAGGAAATAATGGTTAAATACAATTATGAAAATACAAAACTTAACCGCGTTGATTCGCGAAATATATATGTTTGTGCAGCAAATTGCAATTTCCAACAGCTGTTTGAGTTGTCAGTTGTCATCCGTGAAAATTCGGAGTAAAGGGCTCATTCACGATGGAAAATTATTGGTACGCGTTAATACTCCAACCTTTTTGGTAGATGATGAGAGCGGGAGATTTAAATATGAATTGCCGGTTATGATTGGTAGGATCCAAGATCGGATGATGGGATTTTGGCCACTAGCGGGAAGGTAGTGTGGTTGTTGGTAGCTCCAAACGGATGATGGTCTGCTGATTCAGGTCAGGAGAACATTCGCCAGAATAAGTAAAGTACCCGTACTGATCACACGTCCAAAGAAAAAGTAGTGCGAAACAACATAAAACTACGCAAATACAACGAAGTACATAAAACAAAAGAAAAAAAGATAGTGAACAATTTTTACAAGACCTAAGTAGGCAGTGTAAGAATTTTTTTTTTTGTGCATAAAATCAGTGAAAATTCCAATCTGTGAGTTTAGTTTAAGTTATCATATAGGATATTTTATTTTAAATTACCAATTTTTGAATAGGAAATATAAAGCAAGGCGTAGCACCAGTGAAGGTCAAGTGGCGGTCATAGACTATCAGTCAAAAGACACCCAAAAAGAAAGTCGTGACCGCCAATATTTTTAATCCTTGTATGGCCTGCAATATATAAATGCATTGTGGTGCGAAATTTTGAAAACGCCGAAATATATATGTTTGAGACGACTTACGTGGTACACGGCTATCGAAGTCTCCTGCACGTTGGTGCTCCTAGGGGTCGAAAACCCATTACGTTTTTTGACGTCACAACGCCTATTGCATTGGTGTGCAGATTGAGGAACGAAAATTATTCATTAAATTTTAAAATGGAATATTATATGGCGAACCGTCAACGATTATAGTGTTAAGAAAATTTGTTTGCATTAGTATAAGAAAATAAGCGTGGTTCTTTTTAAAAAAATATAAAATTATTTTTTTGTTTAAATTGTGTTTTTGGTTAAGTTTTTTTTGGTACATACCCACATAGTTCCTGTTTGGTATTAGCACCAGGACATCTTGGAACAAACAGTATCAATTTGGTTATTTTATACGCGTTTCCTCTAACCTCAATTAAGTTTTCCCTGATTTTTTTGTTCATAGAGTTAAGGTGCCCCTCTTCGAAACCTACATCGAGCTCGATTTAGGTAAGAATTCGGTAAAGGTGAGGGATAAGGACTGCATAGGGCGAGAACGAAATATTGGTTAGATTTTTATTACGAGTTTTGCAAAAATTTTGTTTCAAGATTTTTTTTGTTGTTAAGGGTTACCAACCTCTCGTTTATTTTTGAGTTTTTGTTCATGGTAAAGATATCATATAGAGTTACCATGCTATCATTTATTTATTTTGATTAAATTTTGTTGGTGATCTTGGGTTACCACCCCATTTATTATTTTGTGGTAAAAGTTTAATTTTCTTATTTTGTTTTGGTTATCCATTTATTTTAGTTTAAAGTTCTTTTTTTTAAGGATTACCACCCCGCTATTTTTTATTTTTCTGTCAAAGTTTAATTTAATTATTATTTGTTGTTAGTTATTGATTTTGGTTAAGAATTTTTGGTTAGGGTTACCATCCCACCAATTATAATTTGTTTGTTGAAGTTTATTCTTTATTTTTGTTATTTCTTCATTTTGGTTAATTTTTAAGGGTTACCATCCCATTATTTATTTTTGTTAAAGTTTAATTTTGTTTATTTTTTTTTATTATTTCCTTAGTTTGGCTTAGGAAATATTTTTATAGTTTATCTAGAGTTACTATACAATATTCTTTAAATGTTAAAGATTATCTTTGTCATGGTAACTGAGTCCTTTTCATTACCTTTTTGTTTTTTTTTGTTTATATATTTTTGTTAATTGTTAGGTTATTTAAATAAAAATCACGCTATTGAAACTGAATGCGTTCTTTTTTGAGGATACTTGAGCACACGATGATGTGTTGAGATTTTCTATTTCAGGGGGTGGACTAAGGTAAGCTAAAAATATCTCGGCGGATGACTTGACTGTGAGGATACACACATATTGGGGAAGTTCTGAGGCCAATGAACTTCCAGGTTGGGTGGGTATTGGCCGCGCTCATGACACCTAAGAGCGCATCTCAAAGTGGTAACCGTCCGTCCGCTGTCAAATTGCATAATTTTTTTCTCGGCACGATTTATGTTTTGTAAATAGGTGCTGTTGATTTTCGGGAACAAGAATCCCCCCATTCTGACGAGCTCAGCCGTGCAGAGCCAGCGTGCCACGTTTCCGGAAGTCGACATTCTCTCCAAAAATCCCAAATTTCCCTACCTTGCTTCCTCATCCGGTCATCCTACCCTTTTTTGAATTCCCAACGGCCTTTCCACTCCTGATCCTGCCTATTACAAATGGCGCCCAACGTTATACGTCCTGTCCAACGTATTTGTCCTAGTCTTCAGTCCTTTATGTCGTATTAGTCCACAGTTGTATTTGTTGGCAGCACCAAAGAACCCATAAGTCTTCATTTGAGAAGTCCCTGACAGGTCGAATGAATTGCGATGAATCCTTTGATGTTGACAACAAAAACAACTGCCAGCTATTAGTTTTATGTGCTTTCTACTTCTATCTCTTTCACTTACGTTTTACTTTTCTATCAAAAATTTTAATTTTCACTTTCATTTCATCTTCATATAACCTTCATGTATACAGTGGCCTTGTTCGATGAGAGTCGTCGTAACACGCTGCACTGTCACATTCTTCACGTTCTACTTTGAGTGTTGTTGCCTTCTCCTCCAAGTCTTCCAGCAAGTCCCCAGGATAGACTGGAATCGCGGGAGTAGAAGAAAACAACCGTGTGTCCATGTTACTTTTTGTCTATATTTACCACTTTTGAAAAAAAACAAAAAAAAAAAATTTTAGTCCGTCTGCTGTCTTTTTTCCGAGTATCCAAAGCAGTTTAAGTCATCCTAGGTCGCGCCAAGAAAATGCCGCCGAGGACAGCTACCTGAAACACCCCCGTGTCCACACATTTAGAAACCAAAACCCCGTACATTTTTGTAGTTTAGTAAATTTTTGTTGATATTTATTTGCTTTAAATATTGTGTACTATCACAAATCCATAACATATAAGCATAAACCTACATACCTACATATAATCATTTTTTCTTATATTATACACTATATTTACATAAATCAATCCTTATTTAGATACATATTTTCAGTAAACTAAAAAATCATTCAAAGAAACTTACGTTAAGTGTTAGGTCATTTTCTCAGTCATTCCGTTTCATACTGTCGTTAAGTTGTCCCAAGTCAGTTGAATAAATTCCTGTAGCCGTCTGCGTTCGTCCATTTTCATAAATCCACGATGAATTCTGCAGAAAGAGAAAAAAATATTAACAGGTTAAGAAGAAAAAGTTTATTCGATGAAAACAGGAGACTTACTAGATCCAATTCACAGCTACAACAAACTTCGAGCAGTACAATGCCAAGGGTAACGCACACCCCGATAGGTAGTAGGAGATCACTCCAGGATGCTTCCAACACCGATGCTGCCTTTCCAGCGTCCGTTCAAGATCAGAACCGTGCGATTAGCTCAGATTCTCATCCAGCTCCTCCTAGCGCTAGCTTCAGAAACGTAGGTACAGTACCGAAAGTGCAGAACACTTCGATGAATGGTAGGGATTCTGTTCAAGTTCCTTCGAACAGTAATAACCATCCACCATCGTCAGCCATACCACTATCTGATTTTTCCCAAAGCCGTTCAAGTAGCTCCGACTCGATACCAGCACCCGCATATAGTGAACTTAGCAATTTAGGTGCCGCAGGATTAGCATCCCAAAACCCCAGTTCCGTAACGTTAGTAGACCTAGATGAAAGGCAAGAGGAAGATTATTTACCAAGCAATAACTTGATTCCAAACGAAGTGCAGAAGGAATTGAAAGCCTACGTCAACTTAGCCTTGGTCAATGCTTTCTCGAGCTTGAAGAATACCCTGAGGGGGGAGATCGCCGAAGACCTTAAAAACGAGATGAAAAGTAGTTTTCTAGGTTTCACTAATGAAATAAACAACCTCTTTCGTCCGATTCCTGAAGCTGGAGAAGCAATACCAGTTACGATGGCTCAATCTGTAGCTCCTCAGCCGGAATTTCCTCCATCTCAGCCTGTTCAGCACCCACCTGCAGGTAGGCGACAGCCTTTGGTCCTACAGCAACCGTTTGTTCGACCACAGCAAACAGCCCGCCAGATGCAATCCAATCCTGATGCAACCGCTAGGGCCTTCGTTCCTGTTGGGCAAAACCACAGACACAACAATTACCAATATAGTAGAGCAAGTCATAGTTTTCGAGCATATGAAAATACATACCAGCCAGAGATTCCGATTTTACACACGAGAGATCCTCCTGGCGGGTACCATTATGGTCCATCAACTCAATCCATGCAACCCGCCCCACGCCAAGGTGTTGGAGGCTCCATCAAGATAGACAAGTGGGGCCTCAGTTTTAATGGAAATCCGGAGACACTCAATGTCGAAGATTTTATCTTCCGACTTGAGACTCTGCAAAGTCAGTATGACTACCCCTGGTCAGAGATTATGAGGGACTTCCATCTACTTCTTGCAGGTGCCGCCTACGAATGGTACTGGCAGTACCAGCGATCCAACCTTCGTCCTGATTGGCCAACACTGCGAGACGCGTTGAAGCGACAATTTCGAAATTCGAAATCAGATTTCGAAATCATTCGCGACATCCTCGATCGTAGGCAGGGCACCTGGGAGTCAAGTGACGATTACTTCACAGTCATACAGAAGTTGAGGTCTCAGCTTCGAGTTCAAATGCCTGAAGTGGACTTGGTGCGGATCCTGAAGCGCAATCTCAGTGAGAAGATCGGAAAGCTGGTTTATCCAATGAACATTTTCACTTTGGAGCAGCTCAAGGATGTATGCAGAGATGCGGAGAATGCATTTTCAAATAGAGATCCACCTAAGCAACATCGACCTCCAACGAAATTCGTGGTCAATGAGCTGGACTATGGTGAAGATCCGTATCAGCAGGAAGAGCAGTTTGCGGCTATGCAGTCCTACAAACAGAATCCTCCACGAAGACAGACGGATCCACGAACCTGGATCTGCTGGAACTGTAGGGTCGAAGGCCACAATTTCATGGACTGTCCGTCCGCTGTACGTAACATATTTTGTTACAGATGCGGCCAAGAAGGTGTAATAACACCAAAGTGTCGGCGTTGTAACCCGGAAAACCGATCGTTGAACGCGACGTCGATGGGGGAGTCGCGTTCGACTCAAACCCCCTAATAATACCCACCAGGGATGGTGAGTCTCAGACTGAACGAGAGGAAATGCATCGGTCAACAGAAGATGCAACAAAAATAACAATATTGAAAAGAGAAGAAAATAAAAATGTAGATAATCATAGTAATAGGGTAGAAATTAAGCCACTACACATAAGAATTAGGGATTATAATTTAGCTAGGGATAAGATTTTTAGGGAAAACAGAGTGAGCTTATCCAAACATATAATAGAAACTAGGAATAGATACCAGATACGCAAAGGGATTAGAAAAGCGGTAGCGTCTAATCAAATGATTACTTCCGCCGATCCAAGACCGTATGCTAAAATCAAAATAGCAGATAAAGAAATTTTTGGCTTACTAGATAGTGGAGCCAGCATCAGCATTCTAGGAAAAAACTGTGAGCAATTTGTGAAGTCACTAAATATAGCAGTAAGCAAGTCCACTTCCAACGTGAAAACTGCAGATGGCAAGGCTCAGTCCATAATAGGAAGAATCCAAGTGCCTGTGACCTATAAAGAACAAAAACATAACATTAACTTTTATTTGGTACCGAATTTAGACCAAGAGTTATACCTGGGAGTTGATTTTTGGAAAACTTTCCGGATAGCTCCACAGGTCATCAGTGCGATTAGCGTGCCCGAAACATCAAACTTAAAAGTTCCGGAGAATGAGTCACACGAGCTATCGTTTGAGCAGTCGAATGAGTTGGAAGCAGTCAAAAGGAAGTTCCTTTGCTTTACCAAGCATGGGTTGGGAAAGACACAGGTAGAAGAGCATATCATCGACACCGGAGATGCGGCCCCGGTTAAGCAGCGCCACTACCCTGTGTCTCCAGCGATACAAGCCCTTTTGTATGAAGAGATAGACCGAATGTTGAGGCTTGGCGTTATTGAGGAGAGTGAGAGTCCGTGGTGTTCTCCAATGGTTCTAATTCGAAAACCTGGCAAGAACCGTGCTTGTTTGGACTCGAGAGCACTAAACAAATTGACCAAAAAAGACGCTTACCCTCTCCCCCATATCGACGGGCTTCTCAGTCGGCTTCCAGACACCTACTACATTAGTAGCGTCGATCTCAAGGACGCATTCTGGCAAATACCGTTGGAGAAGCAGAGTAGGGAAAAAACTGCGTTTGCGGTTCCGGGAAGACCCTTATATCACTTTAGAGTCATGCCGTTTGGGTTGTGTAATGCAGCCCAAAGGATGTGTCGACTTATGGACAAGGTGATTCCTGCACGACTAAGGGACCGTGTCTTCGTCTATCTCGATGATCTGCTCGTCATTGCCCCGGATTTCCAAACCCATGTAGCACTGCTAGGCGAGGTTGCTGATTGTCTGAGGAAAGCCAATCTCACCATCAATGTATGCAAATCTAAGTTCTGCTTCAAAGAACTGAAGTATCTGGGTTTCATCGTTGGTGGTGGGCTTTTAAAAACCGATCCCGAGAAAGTTAAGGCGATCACCGAATTTCCGGTTCCCAAAAACCAAAAGCAGGTTCGGAGGCTACTCGGTCTAGCCGGCTGGTACCGTAGATTCATTAAGGATTTCTCCACTTTGACTGCCCCCATCACAGACACACTGAAAAAGAAGAACGACAAATTTAGCATGACTAGCGAAGCACTCGAGGCGTTCGCGAAGTTAAAAAACGCATTAACGACTGCGCCGGTGCTCATTCACCCGGACTTTACGAAACGTTTTTATATTCAGTGCGATGCTTCTGATTCAGGTATTGGTGCAGTTCTGTTCCAGAAGAATGATAAGGATGAAGAGTCGCCAATATCCTATTTTTCACAGAAACTAAACGCGGCTCAGAAGAACTATAGCGTGACTGAAAAAGAATGCATGGCTGCTGTCACGGCTATCCACAAGTTTCGCCCATATGTGGAGGGGATGGACTTTACTGTTATCACCGACCATTCCAGTCTACGATGGCTCATGAGCTTGAAAGATCTGAGCGGAAGATTGGCACGATGGAGTCTTAAGTTGCAGGCCTACACATTCAACATCGAACACAGAAAAGGTTCATTAAACGTGGTACCGGACACACTGTCCAGAATATATGTTGAAAGTGTCGACGTCCAACATGTAGCACCATTGATCGATTTAGATTCGGAAGAGTTCTTGTCTGAGGAGTACCGCAGCTTAATCGACACCATCAAGGCGCATCCAGAGGAACTCCCGGATCTAAAAGTAGATGATAGGTTTGTCTATAAGCGTTCGTTGCCAACAGCAGGAGACGAAACAGTCGAGCATACATGGAGGCTGTGGGTCCCATCAGGCTTAACTGAGCAGCTTGTTATAAAAGCTCACGATCCGCCCCAAGCAGCTCATGGTGGTATATCGAAGACGCTACACAGGATCAGACAGTACTTCTACTGGCCAAACATGACCGTGCAAATCCGAAAATATGTGTCTAACTGTTCAGTGTGCAAACAGTGTAAGTCGTCCAACCAAATTTTACGTCCCCCAATCATAAAAAGTTTTAGTACTAGTCGGCCATTTGAGAAGATCTACATTGACTTTTTAGGTCCATATCCCCGATCAAAATCTGGTAACTGCTATGTGTTTGTCGTCCTAGATCACCTGTCCAAATTTGTTCTGTTGAAAGCGTTCAGAAACTCTAGTACAGTAAGTGTTGTAAATTTCTTACAAAATGAGGTATTTAAAATGTTCGGTGTACCAGCCGTTATACACTCAGACAACGGAAGACAGTTCCTTGCTAAAGACTTCCAAAACCTTGTGGAAAAGTTCGGGATACGTCATTTTAAGACTGCATGCTACTCGCCGCAGTCAAACGCATCCGAGAGAGTTAACCGAACCCTGCTAGCAGCTATTAGATCATATATCAAAGACGATCAACGCAATTGGGATCTGCACTTAAGCGACATCGCCTGTGCCTTGCGAAGCTCAGTCCATACTTCAACCGGAGTGTCACCATATTTCGCTCTTTTCGGGGTAAATATGATGACGCATGGAAGCTGTTATGGACTGGCACGGAAGCTACAGGCGGTGGAGGATAGCGAACTCCTTACACTCTCTCGTCAAACACGACTGCAATGCCTACGCGACAAAATGAAGGAGAACATAGCGAAAGCAAATGAGAAGTCTGCAAGGAAGTATAACGTCCGAACACGAAATGTTCACTTCATTCCTGGGCAGGAGGTTTTCCGAAGGAATTTCGTCCTCAGTGACACTTCGAAGTACCTAGCTGCAAAACTCTGTCCAAAATACGTCAAATGCAGGATAGTAAAGTCAATAGGAAACAGCATGTATGAGTTAGAGAACTTAGCTGGCAAGCGAATAGGTGTATTCCATGCGAAAGACCTAAAACAATAAGCTATTCTAGAGTGTCTGCTTATTCCTTCTGTGATATATATGTAGCAGTTCTTATCTAAGTCATCTAATAAGTATCTGTTATTTATTCCGCTTTAGTTTATTTAACGAAATAGTTAGCTCACCTGTACCTGAATACACCACTCAAACTGTGATATTTATGTCACAACTGATATGTGTGTGGTCAAGTCCCTATTGCTCATTAATTATTTATTATCCGTCTATTCGAAGTTATTTATTTATTGGTGTTCATCTACGTATTTATTTATTTAGTATATCTGTTATTTATTAAATTCTTCTTTATTTATTGCATCAATGTTTATTTATTTAGTTATTTGCCTTGTCAATAAGCGTATAGTTATGTTAAACTTATGTATCGACCTATGTATTAATATATCTCTGTTAATTTATTACTCAATGTATTTACTTATATCTATCTATAAGCATGTATTCCGTATGTTCACATGTCTGTCTCGAGTATTTAAAGTATCTTAAAATTATAGCCAGCCGTATTCTATTATGTATCTAGCTTATATGTATACTGCAAAATATATATATGTCACTATACGTAGGCTCACACCTAACTACACTATCTCAACGCTTGGGAAATGCAAAACACTCACAAAGCCCGGCAAACATAGTGTGGGTTCTTCACCACGTGGCAACTTGTTTTACAATCCTTCAGTAGGATGACCTTTGTCACTGTCCCTGTCGTCAAGAGTTTTGATCAAGTCCAGAGTTTTGTTACGGTCACCTGTAAAGGAAACGTAAACAAAGTTATTGCCACTGGATTCATATCAACAGTTCCAAACATTGAGAGTGCTCACCTTAGTCACCAAACCTCCTTGCTCAACCGAAAGGGTATCCTCCAGATGCGGTGCGGTTCGTGGGTCGTCCTCACACACTGCAACTCCACATCCGTCGGTAGATTGAAGGGCAACGAGTAACATAAAACAAAAAAAAAATACACATCAGAAAAATACAGACTAGCTACAAACATACTTAACCCAATCCATAGGGAGATGAGTCCAGTTGGTGTGTCCATATGTGGTCCAAGCTGGATCTAGCGTCTCTGAAATTCAAACAATAAAACAGATGAATTAAGGAAATAATGGTTAAATACAATTATGAAAATAATAAACTTAACCGCGTTGATTCGCGAAATATATATGTTTGTGCAGCAAATTGCAATTTCCAACAGCTGTTTGAGTTGTCAGTTGTCATCCGTGAAAATTCGGAGTAAAGGGCTCATTCACGATGGAAAATTATTGGTACGCGTTAATACTCCAACCTTTTTGGTAGATGATGAGAGCGGGAGATTTAAATATGAATTGCCGGTTATGATTGGTAGGATCCAAGATCGGATGATGGGATTTTGGCCACTAGCGGGAAGGTAGTGTGGTTGTTGGTAGCTCCAAACGGATGATGGTCTGCTGATTCAGGTCAGGAGAACATTCGCCAGAATAAGTAAAGTACCCGTACTGATCACACGTCCAAAGAAAAAGTAGTGCGAAACAACATAAAACTACGCAAATACAACGAAGTACATAAAACAAAAGAAAAAAAGATAGTGAACAATTTTTACAAGACCTAAGTAGGCAGTGTAAGAATTTTTTTTTTTGTGCATAAAATCAGTGAAAATTCCAATCTGTGAGTTTAGTTTAAGTTATCATATAGGATATTTTATTTTAAATTACCAATTTTTGAATAGGAAATATAAAGCAAGGCGTAGCACCAGTGAAGGTCAAGTGGCGGTCATAGACTATCAGTCAAAAGACACCCAAAAAGAAAGTCGTGACCGCCAATATTTTTAATCCTTGTATGGCCTGCAATATAAAGGGTGATTTTTTAAGAGCTTGAGAACTTTTTTTAAAAAAAAAACGCATAAAATTTGCAAAATCTCATCGATTCTTTATTTGAAACGTTAGATTGGTCCATGACATTTACTTTTTGAAGATAATTTCATTTAAATGTTGACCGCGGCTGCGTCTTAGGTGGTCCATTCGGAAAGTCCAATTTTGGGTAACTTTTTCGAGCATTTCGGCCGGAATAGCCCGAATTTCTTCGGAAATGTTGTCTTCCAAAGCTGGAATAGTTGCTGGCTTATTTGTGTAGACTTTAGACTTGACGTAGCCCCACAAAAAATAGTCTAAAGGCGTCAAATCGCATGATCTTGGTGGCCAACTTACCGGTCCATTCCTTGAGATGAATTGTTCTCCGAAGTTTTCCCTCAAAATGGCCATAGAATCGCGAGCTGTGTGGCATGTAGCGCCATCTTGTTGAAACCACATGTCAACCAAGTTCAGTTCTTCCATTTTTGGCAACAAAAAGTTTGTTAGCATTGAACGATAGCGATCGCCATTCACCGTAACGTTGCGTCCAACAGCATCTTTGAAAAAATACGGTCCAATGATTCCACCAGCGTACAAACCACACCAAACAGTGCATTTTTTGGGATGCATGGGCAGTTCTTGAACGGCTTCTGGTTGCTCTTCACTCCAAATGCGGCAATTGTGCTTATTTACGTAGCCATTCAACCAGAAATGAGCCTCATCGCTGAACAAAATTTGTCGATAAAAAAGCGGATTTTCTGCCAACTTTTCTAGGGCCCATTCACTGAAAATTCAAGCGTTGCTCGTTAGTAAGTCTATTCATGATGAAATGTCAAAGCATACTGAGCATCTTTCTCTATGACACCATGTCTGAAATCCCGCGTGATCTGTCAAATACTAATGCATGAAAATCCTAACCTTAAAAAAATCACCCTATATAAATGCATTGTGGTGCGAAATTTTGAAAACGCCGAAATATATATGTTTGAGACGACTTACGTGGTACACGGCTATCGAAGTCTCCTGCACGTTGGTGCTCCTAGGGGTCGAAAACCCATTACGTTTTTTGACGTCACAACGCCTATTGCATTGGTGTGCAGATTGAGGAACGAAAATTATTCATTAAATTTTAAAATGGAATATTATATGGCGAACCGTCAACGATTATAGTGTTAAGAAAATTTGTTTGCATTAGTATAAGAAAATAAGCGTGGTTCTTTTTAAAAAAATATAAAATTATTTTTTTGTTTAAATTGTGTTTTTGGTTAAGTTTTTTTTGGTACATACCCACATAGTTCCTGTTTGGTATTAGCACCAGGACATCTTGGAACAAACAGTATCAATTTGGTTATTTTATACGCGTTTCCTCTAACCTCAATTAAGTTTTCCCTGATTTTTTTGTTCATAGAGTTAAGGTGCCCCTCTTCGAAACCTACATCGAGCTCGATTTAGGTAAGAATTCGGTAAAGGTGAGGGATAAGGACTGCATAGGGCGAGAACGAAATATTGGTTAGATTTTTATTACGAGTTTTGCAAAAATTTTGTTTCAAGATTTTTTTTGTTGTTAAGGGTTACCAACCTCTCGTTTATTTTTGAGTTTTTGTTCATGGTAAAGATATCATATAGAGTTACCATGCTATCATTTATTTATTTTGATTAAATTTTGTTGGTGATCTTGGGTTACCACCCCATTTATTATTTTGTGGTAAAAGTTTAATTTTCTTATTTTGTTTTGGTTATCCATTTATTTTAGTTTAAAGTTCTTTTTTTTAAGGATTACCACCCCGCTATTTTTTATTTTTCTGTCAAAGTTTAATTTAATTATTATTTGTTGTTAGTTATTGATTTTGGTTAAGAATTTTTGGTTAGGGTTACCATCCCACCAATTATAATTTGTTTGTTGAAGTTTATTCTTTATTTTTGTTATTTCTTCATTTTGGTTAATTTTTAAGGGTTACCATCCCATTATTTATTTTTGTTAAAGTTTAATTTTGTTTATTTTTTTTTATTATTTCCTTAGTTTGGCTTAGGAAATATTTTTATAGTTTATCTAGAGTTACTATACAATATTCTTTAAATGTTAAAGATTATCTTTGTCATGGTAACTGAGTCCTTTTCATTACCTTTTTGTTTTTTTTTGTTTATATATTTTTGTTAATTGTTAGGTTATTTAAATAAAAATCACGCTATTGAAACTGAATGCGTTCTTTTTTGAGGATACTTGAGCACACGATGATGTGTTGAGATTTTCTATTTCAGGGGGTGGACTAAGGTAAGCTAAAAATATCTCGGCGGATGACTTGACTGTGAGGATACACACATATTGGGGAAGTTCTGAGGCCAATGAACTTCCAGGTTGGGTGGGTATTGGCCGCGCTCATGACACCTAAGAGCGCATCTCAAAGTGGTAACCGTCCGTCCGCTGTCAAATTGCATAATTTTTTTCTCGGCACGATTTATGTTTTGTAAATAGGTGCTGTTGATTTTCGGGAACAAGAATCCCCCCATTCTGACGAGCTCAGCCGTGCAGAGCCAGCGTGCCACGTTTCCGGAAGTCGACATTCTCTCCAAAAATCCCAAATTTCCCTACCTTGCTTCCTCATCCGGTCATCCTACCCTTTTTTGAATTCCCAACGGCCTTTCCACTCCTGATCCTGCCTATTACAGGTTCAACTTAAGGAACAAAAATTCTTGGATTTATGTCATGCCCGAGCCAACGAACGTACGAATCTTGTGCGGCAACGCACCCCAGACAATCGAACTCCACGATAGTGGAATCCTCAAAATAAGTCCATATTGTAAAGCAGTGACGAATGAAGTATACCTACAAGCTTCAAACGATATCTACAACAAAATCCCAATCGCATACTATCTGCAAGAAACACTCCTAACCGAAACCTTGGAAATACCTAGCAACCTATCCCAAATTTCACCCCACATGATACACGTAGAAAAACTGGATCTAGATAAATATAAGCATAAAGAACTTAGTAAATACAAATAAAACCTTTCTTTCTCCAATACACGAAAACATGTACAATCCTCTTATAATTATCATTTTAATTTGTATTATTGCAATAATAGCATTAGTCATAAAGAAATACTTTAAAATAACAATGTCTATAAACAAGACAGTAACGAGCAACATTAGAGGCCAAGAAAACCCTAATGAACAGCCTGAGCCTGATGTCATCGTAAACTAATAAAAATATGTTGCCTTAATTATGAAAAAAAAAACGCTTATGTAAACATTATTTAAACAAGTTGAAATGTATAGAAACGAAAATTGAATGTGTAATCTTAACTTTTTATTAAGAAATAATGAAGTGTAAACAACAAATACTAAAACAATGTAAAATTCCGTAACAATTTATAATATTGTCTATATACATAAGAATGTCAATTTAAAATTCCGTAATAATACCAATTTATAATAATGTCCATATACATAAGAATGTCAATGTAAAATTCCGTAACAATTTATAATAATGTCTATATACATAAGAATGTCAATATAAAATTACAAAATAAACACGTAAGTGAATCGTTCTAAACCTCGCCGTTGACAATGCAACCTACCATATGCCGAAAGACTTCAATCCTAACGTCATGCGCCTTTCGTATTTTAAGGGGGGAGGACTGTTGTGCCACACACATGGTTACGCCACCTGTTGTGCCACATACGGTTATGCCACCCAAGCCGAATAACCCAGTTAAACACATCGTACCACATAACACTGACCCACTCAAGTGCCGACCCACTTAAGTGCCCCGATTGAACATGTGCATAAACATTGCAATCATAAACAATCACCAAACAAAAGGTCAGAAGGTATCCGATGGCAAGTATCGAACATGTGCAAACACATGAATATTGCAATCACCAAACAAAAAGGTCAGAAGGTATCCGATAGCAAGTGTTACGTATTCTTGCGACCACTTGTATAAACAAACCAGTGCAAGAATACGAAGAATACCTCTAAAGCGCACAAAGAGGAAATGAGGAACCTGAGGCATGGAGGAAGCATTGGCGACGATGAGCAACCAGTCGATGAATTACAGTAAAATAGGAAAGTTGCCTGGCTTAGTTATTTTTCCTCGATTTTTCGCGTTGTGTCTCTAACAGCATCATATCAGCAAATTTCTCGTACTCCAACCACATAGTTAAAGAACAAACTCCTAAAAGAACCGTATGGCAGTACGAGAAAGCCAATTGGGAAAAATTAAACGGTTTCTTTAAGAGTTGTAACTGGTCGCTGTGCTTCCTCGACAGCGACGTGGATGCTGCTGCTGATATGGTCACAAACATAATTCACCTGGGTATGAAGACTTTTATCCCTAACAGGATTAAAAGTATCAAACCCAAGGTTAACGCGTGGTGTGACTCGAGCTGCAAAGAGGCTATCAGGTTAAAAGAGGTAAGTTTTCGGCTATTCAAAGCCAACCCATCTGAGGAAAGCCGTAAAAAGTTTAAACGAGCCAGAAATGACTGCAATGCCCACATTAATCGTGTCAAATTCTCCTATGACCAAAAGTTGAGGCAAAAAATACTACAAAGTCCCACTGATAGTAAAAACTTTTGGTCATTTGTTAAAAACATCAAGAATTCGGCCTCGTCATCTATCCCGACACTCATTTACAACGACATTCCAGCTGTCAGCTCTACAGATAAGGCCAATCTGCTTGCTGCTCACTTTGCAGTCAGCTCAACGCTCCCAGATTGTGCTTTGTCTCCCCCTGTACTCGAGCGCGTAGAATTCTCTATGGGACCAATCCACTTTCGCACTCGTACAGTGGCTAGAGTACTTCAAGATCTTGACGTTCACAAATCCGCTGGTCCAGATGGTATTTCCCCTATCGTTCTGAAGAGGTGTTCTTCTTCGCTGGCAAAACCATTGCCTAAGCTTTTCCATCTGTCCTATTCTTCAGGACTCTTCCCGGGAAGTTGGAAAACAGCATTTGTCCAGCCTGTACCAAAAAAAAGGCGAATCTTCTTCTCTCTCCTCCTACCGACCAATAGCACTTACGTCCCTTCTTTCTAAGGTCATGGAAACGCTGATAAACCGTCAGCTAATGAAATATCTTGAATTGCGAAAACTTCTTAATGACCGGCAGTATGGTTTTCGCAGCAACAGGTCCACTGGTGATTTGATGACATATCTAACCGAAAAGTGGAACCAATCTCTTCACCAAGGTGGTGAAAGTAAGATCGTTGCGCTTGATATTTCAAAAGCATTTGACAGAGTTTGGCACCAAGCTCTCTTGTCGAAAATGCGTGCATTTCTAATCGATGATACTCTTCTTCAATGGATTAGAAATTACCTTTCGGACCGTTCAATTCAAGTTGTTTTGGACGGCTTCAAGTCTGCAACTCACCAAATAAATGCTGGTGTCCCCCAAGGCTCTGTTTTGTCCCCGCCTCTCTTTCTCATTTTTATAAATGATCTACTGTCTGTTACTTCTAATCCAATCCATTCCTTTGCTGATGACAGTACCCTCAGCTTCTCATATTCGTTTATTGGGTCACGCCCCTCATCTTCGGGTGTGGAACTGGAACGGCAACGTATGTTAAGCTCATTAAATTCCGATCTTAACAGCATAACTCAGTGGGGTAAAACCAATAGAGTGGAATTTAATGCTTCCAAAACTCAATGCTGTCTCCTGTCATTAAAGCAAAACCCACACACACTGCCATTATCTATGAATGGCACTTACATCGCTGAAACCGAAAGATTTTCCATTCTCGGTATGTGTGTTAATGACAACCTTCGTTGGAATGACCACATATTCGATGTCGCCAAGAACGCCGCGAAATGTCTAGGCTTCCTTAAGCGTTGTAAGAAATATTTCACCCCTTCTGATCTGGCTACAATTTATAAGGCGTTTATTCGCCCGAAACTCGAGTACAACGCTCATATCTGGTCCGGTGCACCAATAACTTATTTGGAGCTACTTGACAGGATCCAAAAACGCGCGATAAAACTCATTGGCGACCGAGACATCGCGAGATCGATTGACGCCCTTAGTCATCGTCGTAATGTCTCCTGCCTGTCGTTATTTTATCGTTATTTAAACCATAAGTGCTCAAACGAAATAGCCAGTTGCATTCCTCCCCTTGAACATTTCAACCGCAATACCCGCCATGCAGGGAATGCTCATCAGTTCACCCTCAAGCCTGTGTTCGGACGTACAGTGAAGTTCAAAGAATCTTTCCTCAGCCGTACAACACGAATGTGGAATGCTCTTCCCCGCTCCATTTTTCCTACACATTATAACCTACAGACATTCAAAACCAACGTGCATCGGCATCTCTCCTTTTCCTCTCACCCTAATTTCCTTAACGCCCGCGCTGTGTAGCTAATACATTATAAGGGTCCCAACAAATCCCTTTAGTGCGCGCTAATTATAAAAAAAAAAAAAAAAAACCACAGCATTAAAAAAAATTTAAATAAAATATTCAATGCTGTGATTGGTACCTATGCCTCGAATATCCAAATTGGTTAAATGAACATTTCTTTATCTTTAATCTACATACATAATATTCTCAGTATTTGTTTTTTTTTTCTTTTAAGAAAGCAATGAAAACATATATTTTTGCATGTCTAAATAGGTAGGTAGTTTGTTTGACATTCATTCAAATAATAAAAAAAAAAATGTAAATCGACAGGTGAGCTGCCTCTAACAGATATACGTATCCAACAACGTGTTCGCTTATAAGTATCTGATAAAAAACAAATAGAATATTTCTGAATCAATTACAAAAGAAATGATACAAATCGGCGAATTTTTGGACGAGATATACCCAAAATAGCAAGAGTCTAAAAAACCATAAACTCATAATTTCTTTACTTCTTACATGTTCAGTAGGTAAAGTAAAGGAACAAGACCAAACTGTGGTGGATTCCGGGCCACGAAGGTTTTGAAGGCAACGAAAAGGCCGACGACGGGTTGCGATATCACCTAAACATAATGAAAATAGTTGACTGCAGAATGCCGGCTATGTCTTGAGGAAGACGAAACAGCTGAACACATTCTAGGTGAATGTCCGGCCTCAGAGAACAACTGAGTTCCGAAGATATAAAGAAGTGGTCTGCTGGTAGCATTATCCGTTTTATACGGAAAGAAGAAATACTACTAGCTTAACATATTTCTGGCCCAGACGGTACAAACGACCTCATAGGTCGCAGTACCTTTTTCTTCGCCTTGGCGAACCAGAAGCTAAACAAAAATATATTGCAAATTTCAGCAGAACCATTTACCACAGGGCATGACAACTAATAATAGAACGAAACGAGGAGTAGGCCGTCTGATTAAAGCTCGGTGATTAAAAACACGTATATCTAATGTTACAACATGGGTAATGCGAAAGAGAACCAATCAAGCAACCTTCATTAGAAGCAAAAAACACAAACAAGTGACCATCCTCAATGCTTTATTGCAAAGGTGCAGGGACTTTAAACAACGAAAATTCGTATTATCCATATAAATATTCATCGTGTAGATACCTATTGACCAATAAGTGGTGGTGCAGCATGGCACAATACCGACACAAAATAAATTATGTCATTGCTTTATAAATTAGACTGAATATTTCTAAATCAATTACAAAAAGAATGATATAAATCGGTACATTTTTCGACAAGATATAGCCAAAATAGCGAGAATCTAAAATGCGATAAATTCATAATTTCTCATTTGAAAGAAAAATACCCAAATCAAATTTTATTAAATTTTTCGTTTCAAACGAATCGCCCCTTCCATCCAGAGAGTCGATAATGCGAAATCCATTATCCATACAAATAATAACTTACTTGGTTTCCATCATCAACCTCTGCTACTTGCAAAGCATACGTACATGAACATGCTACCTGCGCTGCCTACGCCTATGCTCCTTCTTACAATGAAAAAAAAATGCATACACAATGGAATGAAATTCGTTCGGCGGAAAGATTCGAGAGAGACAAACCGGTTTATTTGGTCTTGCTTTCTTCGTTTTCAAAGTGTGTATTTAAAATGAAGATGACAGAAAAAGTTTAGACACAAACATTTTAGCTCAATTCATAACGCCATCTGCATTTAGTCGGCTAAAACAAAAAATTCGACATGATGGCACCATTGTATATACACTTTATAGTAGTGAAAATGAAGATGACAGCAAAAGTTTAGACACAAACATTCTAGCTCAATTCATAACGCCATCTGCATTTAGTCGGCTAAAACAAAAAATTCGACATGATGGCACTACTATAAAGTGTATATACCATCATGCCATCATGTCGAATTTTTTGTTTTAGCCGACTAAATGCAGATGGCGTTATGAATTGAGCTAGAATGTTTGTGTCTAAACTTTTGCTGTCATCTTCATTTTCACTACTACCTACGCCTATAGGCAGCGCAGGTAGCATGTTCATGTACGTATGCTTTGCAAGTAGCAGAGGTTGATGATGGAAACCAAGTAAGTTATTATTTGTATGGATAATGGATTTCGCATTATCGACTCTCTGGATGGAAGGGGCGATTCGTTTGAAACGAAAAATCTAATAAAATTTGATTTGGGTATTTTTCTTTCAAATGAGAAATTATGAATTTATGGCATTTTAGATTCTCGCTATTTTGGCTATATCTTGTCGAAAAATGTACCGATTTATATCATTCTTTTTGTAATTGATTTAGAAATATTCAGTCTAATTTATAAAGCAATGACATAATTTATTTTGTGTCGGTATTGTGCCATGCTGCACCACCACTTATTGGTCAATAGGTACCTACACGATGAATAATATGGATAATAAGAACTTTCGTTGTTTTGCATTGCTAAATTGGAGTATTGCGCAAGTTTATTTATCTTTATTCAACATTTGAAATTGTTGGTATATATTTTAAAGTCCATGTACATTTTCAATGAAGCATCGAGGAAGGTCACTTGTTGGTATTTTTTGCTTAATTGCATTAAACGTATTGTTTGCTCTTTTGCATTAAACGTGTTCTAACATTAGATACATTTCGAGGCATTAAGACCGTCACTACAAAGATTATGCTGGCTAACTCTAGAGCTAAGCTCCAGCAATTGTAGAGTGTTCTATTGCGTCTCTTGGCGGTTCAAGTTGAGTATGACTTTCATTACTATAGTCCCAGTTTATTCATAGTTTTAATTGTAATCCACTTTGCGACTATTGGATATCAGAAAGAGTTGAACTGCTTTTTGTATTCATATTGGTCTAATTTTATTCGTGAAAGGATAAGTTGTGCATATGAATATTTTTATAATACCTATATAAATCCTAATTCTTTTGCAGTATAGTCCATTGTCTGGCTGGTAGTTATTACACTGGACTATATTGCTACTATTTTACCTATAGTTGCCAATTATATCCAGTGTTGTTCGTATTGTGTGCATTGATTTGCACAGTCCGCCTGTTTACCAAGATAGATATCTTGCTCTTAAGCATTTTGTATCTAATCTTATCAAACTTAATATCTAATTTAATATCAAATTTAGCACCGACCGCGCTGACCCCAAATTATTCATGTATTAATTTTTTTTTAATATAGATTTATTAAAAGATATTGAAAGTTAAAAACTTTTGAAGTTTTATTTAACCCTATTACTGCCATGTCATTTGACTAACGTTAGCTGCCAGGGAGTGAGTTGGAGACACTAATACAAAATACATAGAGAATTCATTTATTTTATTGGAAAAAAGGAAATTAAATGCAAATAATTTAGGGATCTATTATGTAACTTATTAAACTATTTATTTTGACATGTAAGGCAAACAAAAGTTTTCTGTGAATGCTCATTACACACGGGTTCTGACAAATACCACTGTATTGTTTAGAAGATCGTCCTTTTTCATAAGAGCAGCAGTAACAGTAAATTGGACTTCCGATTCCAAAATTCTTCATAGGACGTGCCACCTTGCCTCCGTAATCCAGCATCGATCAATATTCCTATGAAAGCTCGAATTTCCACCATATCTGTCATCTTCCATTTGTTGCTTACTGTGTTCATTCCGTCTAAGTTAGTGTATTTTACAATACGTTCTACCACGTCAGTAAAAAACAGCGTAAATGCATCCACAGGATGATCAATGTGTTTTAAAGGGAGTAACACAACTTCATTTACTTTGCCTCGGATGATTTTACGAGCTGAAGGTCGGCCTTGCTAGTTTGGTGGTATTGAAGTTCCATCTTGTCCTATGAATAATTCAGCAGTTTTGTTACCACTTTCACGCAATTCACGTTCTTCTTACAGTAAATATTCTATTTTGCAAGAGATCAAGTTCTTACATGAATAAACAATATACAGTTCCATTTATTTAACTGTAAACGAACTATAAATTTAAAGTCGTTGAAGTGTCTTAGAGTCACTACGTAGAAGTTTATGTTATTTTGAAATATTTTATGTAATACGTAAACAATATCGAAGCATAAAAAAACAAAAATTGTATATAACAGTGACGTTGTGACCAATAATAAAATACATTACACTGATTTTGCGTTAAAAAATTAAAAAAAAATGTATATTAGTTTAAAATAAAATAGTGACTTACAGTCACAGCGTGGCAGCAATAGGGTTAAGAGTCCGAAATTTCATATTATGGATAATAGAGTTCCAAATACACGTTCTATCTAGAGGAAGATCAAGTAATTTGAGAAATTCGTCCACTTTTGGAAATATAACTGCCCGTTCAGGAGCAATGGAATCCAGGCCAATAGTTAGTCGTATTCCACCTGGGGCTAGTGTAGGCTTAAGCCAGGATGAGATTTTACCACAACTGGTAGATAACCCTTCCGCAGCAATGGAATCGGGTCAGGCAAGTAACCCCAATAGTGATAGCAATAATGAGCGACGAGATATTAATGAACATCCTCCACCTGTTCACGAATACTCGAGGCAAACCAATGAGTTTTCATTTGTGAAATGCAGTCTATTAGAGATACCTTAGTTGGAAGATTGGACAATTTGAATTTAAATACTCCCAATGTGAATCCTACGAGACCTTCGAACGCTCGTTCTGTCTTCGAACATTTTTTAAATAACGCCTCGTTTTCGACCCAACGCAGACAAGCACCACCAATAAGTCATCAAACTTCTTCAGTAAGTTCAGTTTGTATGATTGAAAAGTGGCAAATTGTATTTGACGGGTCCGAAAATATCCACGATTTTCTTTTTAAAGTGGAAACCCTTAAGGATCGTTCGCAATGTAGCTGGGAATACACTATAACTTGTCTTATTTTTCTTTATCTTTGCCTCAATTAATAGTTTTTCACATGCAAATATGGTTTATAAACCATTTGGGAATCCTCATTGCTGAAATGCGAATCTCCTTCACCGATGTTAACACACACACCAATTTATTGTGTTAAATACAAAGAAACAGGTAACTGCGATGGTCTAATTGCAATATGCCATAACCTACCCCAAACTTTCATCGAAGCCAACAAACAATTTACCATCAATCTACTCGATGACAATTCTCCCACCTTTCTTTACCCACCATCGCCCCTGCCTTTAAATATGAATATCCATTTTTCACTTGAAAATATGAATTGTAAAGAAAATCATTTGAGAATCCTCACAGTAGCTGAAATGCGACTCTCCTTCAACGATCATACGCACACATACCAATTGTGTTAAAATCCAGAAAACATAACATACCCCTTCCATCAAAGCAAGCAAAAAATATACCATAAATCTACACGAAACCTGCTTTGCTAACCACCCCCACTACCTGCATCATCCTCCTACTCATATTCCCAGCACGAGAATGGTGTAGAACTAGACTATCATGATTTGTTGCGGGCGAATGCGCACTGGTGGCGTATCGTCGTTTACGCACGGTTGCACTACTATAAGGTTTATATACAATCGTGTCACTAATTAACGTCATAGGTGCATGTGTGCTGCCAAGTTTTTTTTGATGAATTCTTAAGCGGCGATGGTCGTTTTCTGATGCCATGCCTATATCCGCGTGCAATGCAAAAAAACACGGCTATAGTAGCAACATAGTCCACTATTATAGCTACCAGACAATGGGCTATACTATAAAATAATTAGGATTTATATATTATAAAAATATTCATATGCACAACTTATCCTTTCACGAATAAAATTAGACCAATATGAATACAAAAAGCAGTTCAACTCTTTCTGATATCCAATAGTCGCAACGCGGATTACAATGAAAACTATGAATAGGTATACTGGGGCTATACTAATGAAAGTCATACTCAACTTGAACCGCCAAGAGACACAATAGAACACTCTACAATTGCTGGAGCTTAGCTAAAAGCTCTAGAGTTAGCCAGCATAATCTTCGTAGTGACGTTCTTAATGCCTCGAAGTATATCTATTGTTAGAACATGTTTAATGCAAAAGAGAAACAAGCAAGCAGCCTCCATTAAGCAAAAAATACCAACAAGTGACCTTCCTCAATGCTTCATTGAAAAGGTACATGGACTTAAAAATATATACTAACAATTTCACATGTTGATTAAAGATAAATAAACTTGCGCAATACTCCAATTTAGCAATCTAGCTCTACGCAAAACAACGAAAATTCTTATTATCCATATAAATATTCATCGTATAGGTACCTATTGACCAAGAAGTGGTGGTGCTGCATGGCACTATACTGACAAAAAATAAATTATGTCATTGCTTTATAAATTAGATCGATTAGATATTTCTAAATCAGTTACAAACAAAATGATAGAAATCGGTACCTTTTGCGACAAGATATAGCCGAAACAGTGAGAGTCTAAAATGCGACAAACTCATAATATCTCATTTGATGAAAAATACCGAAATCAAATTTTATTCAATTTTTCCTTTCAAACTATCGCCTCTTCCATCATACATTCTACTCGAAGGCGAAGAAGTCAGATTTCTTATTTTTCCATCATCAAAAGTATTCCGCTGTTACACAGAAAAATAAATACATGCTTACACTTCCATAAGAATGAAAATCATATGGCATGACCAGAGAGTAGATAATGCGAGATCCTACATGCTACCTGTGCTGCGCTGCCTATGCTCCTTCTTACAAAGAAAAATAAATACTAACATAATATCAGAATGATTCGATAAAGAGACACAGCAAAATTTTAGACACAAACCTTCAAACGCCACCATCTTTGTTGCTGACTCGCTCGAAGTCGTCGTTTTCAAAATCGTGTTGATGATAGTACTATAGAGTGTATATAAAGGGTTTTTCAACAGGGACGCTACAAAAGTAGAACAACAGGGACAGCAAACGACGCCGAATTGGTAAGGTTTGCCATTTCATGATGGAAAGATATGCGAGCCAACAACGAGTCGAAATTATTAAAATTTACTACCGAAATTCGGAGTCAGTGGCCTCAACGTTAAGAGCGCTACGTCCAATTTATGGTCGTCACGAAATGGTCCAGTCGCTTGGCCGCCTCGGTCGTGCGATTTGACGCCGATAGACTATTTCCTGTGGGGCTACGTCAAGTCTATGGTCTATGCCAACAAGCCAGCGACGATTGATAAACTTCGTCGAATATCGAACGTGAAATTGCAGCAGTATCGGCCGATTTATGCTTGAAAACCGTCGAAAATTGGGTTCAGCGTCTGGACTTCTGCAAGCGTGCCCGTGGTGGCCATGCAAAAGAAATCGAGTTCCATACATAATGGCATCGAACGTACTTTCACAGGAATAAAGAATTTCATTGATATCCAAAACGGTTTTTGTTTTATTTAAAAAAAACTTTTGTAGCGCTCTTGTTGAAAAACCCTGTACACACATGAGAAAAAAAAATCGCAGATGTAACTGTGCTTCACTTCAACTTGAGACTTTAAGTTTAATGCTTTTTCTTGAAGCCGCCGTATCATCAATATGTCAGACATATCAAGATCCATCTGTTTGGCCCAAGAAGCACATGTGCTAAAGAGGTGACAGCGTCAGCATGCTTAACTGGAGCTTCGATAATGTTTGTTTCATCACCAAGCTCATCCTCATTTGTCGCATTATTCCAAGTGTGGAGAGAAATTTTCTAAAGTTTAAGACCTTTATTACAACCGTCAATGATTTCGACCTTTTCTTTTAATGTTAGTCGCTTACGTTGAGTTTTGGTATTCATATTAGAAGTAAAACAAAAAAGAAACACCAAAGAAATTAAAATCAACCGCACGAGACTGGCACGCTTTCTTAAATAAAAAATAGAAACAATTAGCCACTAGAATACGATCAAAACAGGACGAAATATGTTCATAATTATGTATGGATACATATCCGCATTCTTTGGGACCAAGAACAACAATACGGACAGCATGGAACAAGAATAGACGTGAAAATAATGAGCAGTTGTAAAAACTTTCGTTATATCGGATAGCAAATTTGTGCCGACGTTCGCTACATAGAGATGTCAATGTAAAATTAGAAAGCGTTCGTTATATCGAAAATTCGCTATATCGGCATTCGTTATACTGGACGTCCAGTGTAGTTGGATTTCATCAGGAAGATTGGAACTGACTGCAGTCAGTGATAGAATTAAAAAAAATATTTTGTGGATTACATTTAACATATTACATGATTTTTTTTCGTAAGACCAACATTGCAGTAGATTTTATTTAAAGGCAGTAGATTTATTTTCCGAAAAAAGCAGTAGATTCACTGTAATTGCAGTAAAGTCACAACCCTGAATTCACAATCTGTTCAATGTTTTTTTTTGACAGCTTATGTCAGCATCACGGTTGGAAAAAGGTGTACAGTTGTCCTAAATTTCCAGGTATGAAAGTACCACTTCTCAATATTCAGTGCTATTTTCACAACGTTTTAAAAGTTGAATTTTATTTTTACTTTTAAATAAGACAAAATATATATTAACAGTTGAGTTTTTACAATACGTGATTTTGTATGGCAAAAAGTACGGAGCCCAATGCGAACTATTAGACGGTTCTAAGAATTTAAGTGCAAATTTGACTTTTCAGATATTTGTCAGAGAGTTTATTAAGAAATTTATATTGAAAATCCTTAAATTCAAAAATACTAATTTTAGTCAGTTGAAAGTGATGCCAAACAAATTCTATACTATACATGTACTGAACCTCATAGGTTCATAGGTTCTTAAAAGCAATCCGTAAGAACTGAACTACTCATAGAGTCATAGATCAGGATAAAGCAGTACATACTGAAGTCCAATCTTTCTCGCCTAAGGAAAACGAAAAATATTTAGGTGAACTTGTGTTCTAAAGTTCTTTTTCACCCTAATTCTTGGTTTGCTCTTTATCTTATTAATAAGTTTTTAATTATTTTTTTTTTGGTTTTAATAAAATATTTACGTACTTTTTTATCTGTGTCAGTACTATTTATTCCATCACTGGTTCAGCATGGTTAACATATTAGTGCCAGCATTTGAAAACAAAAACGCTGCTGCGCAACATATGCTGGGGATCGATCTTTTGGGCAACCTTTCACCTTTTTGCCATCAATTTCATGTGACAGCTATTTAGGTATCGCTTTCATACATTTTTGTCATTTTCATAGGTATGAACCTCGGCTTCAACTCCAAATAATTTAAATGCTTTAGTGAAAAAAGAATATATTATATTAAATAAATTCAAATAAAAAAGTGAAATTGGAAAATTCGTGAAGTGCAATGTTTACTTCATTAGAACTTTTCTACACAAATGAAGAAAATAATTACACAAATGTCCAACTATTAAGAAGAAAAATGAGAAATAAAGCAAATATCTTGGAACTTTCAAACCCGATGAAAGAATTCATAGAATTATAAATATTCATTGTTGATTGCTATCATTTATTATTGTGTATTTTAGATTTTTGAAAAACTTTCGCTTATCAAAAGAAGCGTTTGTGTTTGTTTTGGGACTGCTTGATTTACCAACTCGAATAAGGTCAACGCATGTTCCAATACCTTCAATTGGCTGCAACTTAAAATCTTCTTGGGGGTGGTGGCTATCAGACAAGCTGGGGCTGACTGGGCTGCACCAATGGGTCAAAGTACGGTGGCTGAAATTACTGCTGCAGTCATTAAAAAAATGCAGTCAATACTTTGTCCATTTATGATAAAGTTTTTGCCTAAGGACTCAACAAAATCATATTTGAAATATAAATCATGAAAAATAAATACACATCAGCTGCTCGGAATGACAAAGTCGGCAAGGAAGTGACGCTTAAAACTCTAAGTGCTGCCAATAATCAATCATTTTTTAGTGATCGATTTACGCAGAGCAAAGAGGAGTTGATAATCAAAAACGACAATCAAAAAGCGACAATCAACTATCACCTTAGCCGATTCCACCCCAGGTCTCATCAGTAAAATAATTTTTTTCTTTTCTCTTCTCTAATTTTTTACTTCGCGTAAATATCTTCGTCTCCAAGAAATAATGTCACTTCTTTCCAACAACAGATTCTTTTGCTGACGTTTGACGAATTTAAGGCCGAGATCTTTTTGTAATATTGTATGCAAAGTTGATCTGCTTATTTTTGTTATATTTGCATTTTTTTGTACTTCCAATAAAATCTTGTCTAGCGTTGGAAGGTCATTATCCATAAAAAAAAACTGATGAACTGATGGGCTTATGCCTAAGCCCAGATAAAAACTGTGCTACCAATCTATGATTACTTTAAATGTTACCGAAATTTCTATCGATTGTGTCAAATTGACATTAATATGACAACCAAAATTAGTTAAAAAAAAATACACAAGTGAGGTACTCACGACAACGTCGCGAATATTTAATAAAAAGTTTGTAACAAAGCCAATTTTACAAAAAAAAGTTCCGGAACTAAGAAGGAGTATCCAAACCACGTTTCGGAAAATTAAAAAGTTGACATTATAATGTGATTGTGTACAAAAAATAAAACTGAAAAAGTGAGAATCGCGTAGTGTAACAGTGACGTTGTGACCAATAATAAAATACATTACACTGATTTTGCGTTAAAAAATTAAAAAAAAATGTATATTAGTTTAAAATAAAATAGTGACTTACAGTCACAGCGTGGCAGCAATAGGGTTAAGAGTCCGAAATTTCATATTATGGATAATAGAGTTCCAAATACACGTTCTATCTAGAGGAAGATCAAGTAATTTGAGAAATTCGTCCACTTTTGGAAATATAACTCCCCGTTCAGGAGCAATGGAATCCAGGCCAATAGTTAGTCGTATTCCACCTGGGGCTAATGTAGGCTTAAGCCAGGATGAGATTTTACCACAACTGGTAGATAACCCTTCCGCAGCAATGGAATCGGGTCAGGCAAGTAACCCCAATAGTGATAGCAATAATGAGCGACGAGATATTAATGAACATCCTCCACCTGTTCACGAATACTCGAGGCAAACCAATGAGTTTTCATTTGTGAAATGCAGTCTATTAGAGATACCTTAGTTGGAAGATTGGACAATTTGAATTTAAATACTCCCAATGTGAATCCTACGAGACCTTCGAACGCTCGTTCTGTCTTCGAACATTTTTTAAATAACGCCTCGTTTTCGACCCAACGCAGACAAGCACCACCAATAAGTCATCAAACTTCTTCAGTAAGTTCAGTTTGTATGATTGA
The DNA here is from genome assembly GCA_949715645.1 of Portevinia maculata. Classification (NCBI taxonomy): domain Eukaryota; kingdom Metazoa; phylum Arthropoda; class Insecta; order Diptera; family Syrphidae; genus Portevinia; species Portevinia maculata. Next base: position 206,565,874 of record OX454526.1, on the reverse strand, counting down.
AAAGTGGCAAATTGTATTTGACGGGTCCGAAAATATCCACGATTTTCTTTTTAAAGTGGAAACCCATAAGGATCGTTCGCAATGTAGCTGGGAATACACTATAACTTGTCTTATTTTTCTTTATCTCTGCCTCAATTAATAGTTTTTCACATGCAAATATGGTTTATAAACCATTTGGGAATCCTCATTGCTGAAATGCGAATCTCCTTCACCGATGTTAACACACACACCAATTTATTGTGTTAAATACAAAGAAACAGGTGACTGCGATGGTCTAATTGCAATATGCCATAACCTACCCCAAACTTTCATCGAAGCCAACAAACAATTTACCATCAATCTACTCGATGACAATTCTCCCACCTTTCTTTACCCACCATCGCCCCTGCCTTTAAATATGAATATCCATTTTTCACTTGAAAATATGAATTGTAAAGAAAATCATTTGAGAATCCTCACAGTAGCTGAAATGCGACTCTCCTTCAACGATCATACGCAGACATACCAATTGTGTTAAAATCCAGAAAACATAACATACCCCTTCCATCAAAGCAAACAAAAAATATACCATAAATCTACACGAAACCTGCTTTGCCAACCACCCCCACTACCTGCATCATCCTCCTACTCATATTCCCAGCACGAGAATGGTGTAGAACTAGACTATCATGATTTGTTGCGGGCGAATGCGCACTGGTGGCGTATCATCGTTTACGCACGGTTGCACTACTATAAGGTTTATATACAATCGTGTCACTAATTAACGTCATAGGTGCATGTGTGCTGCCAAGTTTTTTTTGATGAATTCTTAAGCGGCGATGGTCGTTTGCTGATGCCATGCCTATATCCGCGTGCAAAAAAACACGGCTATAGTAGCAACATAGTCCACTATTATAGCTACCAGACAATGGGCTATACTATAAAATAATTAGGATTTATATATTATAAAAATATTCATATGCACAACTTATCCTTTCACGAATAAAATTAGACCAATATGAATACAAAATGCAGTTCAACTCTTTCTGATATCCAATAGTCGCAACGCGGATTACAATGAAAACTATGAATAGGTATACTGGGACTATACTAATGAAAGTCATACTCAACTTGAACCGCCAAGAGACACAACAGAACACTCTACAATTGCTGGAGCTTAGCTAAAAGCTCTAGAGTTAGCCAGCATAATCTTCGTAGTGACGTTCTTAATGCCTCGAAGTATATCTATTGTTAGAACATGTTTAATGCAAAAGAGAAACAAGCAAGCAGCCTCCATTAAGCAAAAAATACCAACAAGTGACCTTCCTCAATGCTTCATTGAAAAGGTACATGGACTTGAAAATATATACCAACAATTTCACATGTTGATTAAAGATAAATAAACTTGCGCAATACTCCAATTTAGCAATCTAGCTCTACGCAAAACAACGAAAATTCTTATTATCCATATAAATATTCATCGTATAGGTACCTATTGACCAAGAAGTGGTGGTGCTGCATGGCACTATACTGACAAAAAATAAATTATGTCATTGCTTTATAAATTAGATCGATTAGATATTTCTAAAACAATTACAAAAAAAAATATAGAAATCGGTACCTTTTGCGACAAGATATAGCCGAAACAGTGAGAGTCTAAAATGCGACAAACTCATAATATCTCATTTGATGAAAAATACCGAAATCAAATTTTATTCAATTTTTCCTTTCAAACTATCGCCTCTTCCATCAAACATTCTACTCGAAGGCGAAGAAGTCAGATTTCTTATTTTTCCATCATCAAAAGTATTCCGCTGTTACACAGAAAAATAAATACATGCTTACACTTCCATAAGAATGAAAATCATATGGCATGACCAGAGAGTAGATAATGCGAGATCCTACATGCTACCTGTGCTGCGCTGCCTATGCTCCTTCTTACAAAGAAAAATAAATACTAACATAATATCAGAATGATTCGATAAAGAGACACAGCAAAATTTTAGACACAAACCTTCAAACGCCACCATCTTTGTTGCTGACTCGCTCGAAGTCGTCGTTTTCAAAATCGTGTTGATGATAGTACTATAGAGTATATATAAAGGGTTTTTCAACAGGGACGCTACAAAAGTAGAACAACAGGGACAGCAAACGACGCCGAATTGGTAAGGTTTGCCATTTCATGATGGAAAGATATGCGAGCCAACAACGAGTCGAAATTATTAAAATTTACTACCGAAATTCGGAGTCAGTGGCCTCAACGTTAAGAGCGCTACGTCCAATTTATGGTCGTCACGAAATGGTCCAGTCGCTTGGCCGCCTCGGTCGTGCGATTTGACGCCGATAGACTATTTCCTGTGGGGCTACGTCAAGTCTATGGTCTATGCCAACAAGCCAGCGACGATTGATAAACTTCGTCGAATATCGAACGTGAAATTGCAGCAGTATCGGCCGATTTATGCTTGAAAACCGTCGAAAATTGGGTTCAGCGTCTGGACTTCTGCAAGCGTGCCCGTGGTGGCCATGCAAAAGAAATCGAGTTCCATACATAATGGCATCGAACGTACTTTCACAGGAATAAAGAATTTCATTGATATCCAAAACGGTTTTTGTTTTATTTAAAAAAAACTTTTGTAGCGCTCTTGTTGAAAAACCCTGTACACACATGAGAAAAAAAAATCGCAGATGTAACTGTGCTTCACTTCAACTTGAGACTAAAATTAGAAAGCGTTCGTTATATCGAAAATTCGCTATATCGGCATTCGTTATACTGGACGTCCAGTGTAGTTGGATTTCATCAGGAAGATTGGGACTGACTGCAGTCAGTGATAGAATTAAAAAAATATTTTGTGGATTACATTTAACATATTACATGATTTTTTTTCGTAAGACCAACATTGCAGTAGATTTTATTTAAAGGCAGTAGATTTATTTTCCGAAAAAAGCAGTAGATTCACTGTAATTGCAGTAAAGTCACAACCCTGAATTCACAATCTGTTCAATGTTTTTTTTGACAGCTTATGGCAGCATCACGGTTGGAAAAAGGTGTACAGTTGTCCTAAATTTCCAGGTATGAAAGTACCACTTCTCAATATTCAGTGCTATTTTCACAACGTTTTAAAAGTTGAATTTTATTTTTACTTTTAAATAAGACAACATATATATTAACAGTTGAGTTTTTACAATACGTGATTTTGTATGGAAAAAAGTACGGAGCCCAATGCGAACTATTAGACGGTTCTAAGAATTTAAGTGCAAATTTGACTTTTCAGATATTTGTCAGAGAGTTTATTAAGAAATTTATATTGAAAATCCTTAAATTCAAAAATACTAATTTTAGTCAGTTGAAAGTGATGCCAAACAAATTCTATACTATACATGTACTGAATCTCATAGGTTCATAGGTTCTTAAAAGCAATCCGTAAGAACTGAACTACTCATAGAGTCATAGATCAGGATAAAGCAGTACATACTGAAGTCCAATCTTTCTCGCCTAAGGAAAACGAAAAATATTTAGGTGAACTTGTGTTCTAAAGTTCTTTTTCACCCTAATTCTTGGTTTGCTCTTTATCTTATTAATAAGTTTTTAATTATTTTTTTTTTGGTTTTAATAAAATATTTACGTACTTTTTTATCTGTGTCAGTACTATTTATTCCATCACTGGTTCAGCATGGTTAACATATTAGTGCCAGCATTTGAAAACAAAAACGCTGCTGCGCAACATATGCTGGGGATCGATCTTTTGGGCAACCGCGGATACATTTCTCAAAGAAACACACCTAATGATAAGGTGTCAAGCGAAGAACTTTATGTCCCGCATTTTGAGCCATTTCATCCACGACGTATGTTTCATACTTGGCTTTGTAACGTTTAACGATTTCAAGCAACTCTGCTTTAATTTAATTTAATTTGGTGAGGGCAGAGATAGCCCTCATTTATTTGGCTTACTACAAGCTAAAACTAACATCTAATGAATAACTTAAATACTAAAACTTAAAAAAATAAGAAAGCTTAAAACTAAAGCTTAAGGATTAGGGGAATGGTGAAGGAGATCGATTTTAAGGCGGGCAGGGTTACGGTTGAAATCAAAGACGGAGAGATTTGAGTTAACCTTCTGCAGCATACGGGAGATTGGTTCGTTGGAGCCATATGAGGTTCGATGGGTCGGAAGGTAAAAGAGACGAGGGCAGCGTAAATTACGAGGATTAGTGTTAAAGAAAATAGAGTTGTTAAGAGAGGCGCAGTCGACGGAGCCTGAGAGTAGGCGATAAATGAAAAGAATGTCCGCAGCGTCCCTACGATCCTCAAGGGATTTCATGTTGATGAGATTTAGGCGATCTGAGTATGGAGGCAACGTAAAAGGATCATTCCAAGGCAATCCTCGAAGAGCAAATCGAAGGAAGCGACGTTGGATGTTCTCGATTCTGAGCACGTGAACTTGATGAAAAGGAGACCAAGCTTGGCTGGCGTACTCAAGGAGGGGGCGAACAAAAGTGGTGTAGAGGGATCTAGTCACGTAGGGGTTGCAGAATTCTTTAGACCAGCGTTTAACAAAGCCAAGTGAGGCGTTGGCTTTACGAATTATTTCGTCAATATGTAAACGAAAATTTAACTCACTGTCGTACACTATTCCAAGGTCACGGAGAGATTGAACGAAGGAGATTGGTTGACCATGGAGAAGGTAGTGACGGGGAGGGGATTTGTTGCGCTTGCGCGATAGGGTAATAGATTGGCATTTGGGAATGTTAAGCTCTAAGCAATTTTTGAGGCACCAGGTTGAGAACCGATCAAGGTCTTGTTGAAGGAGAGAGGAGTCATGAGGTGAAGAAACGAGTTTAAAGAATTTGGTATCGTCGGCGTATAGAGAAAGAGAGGAGTGATTAATGACCTTTTCAATGTCGTTTATAGTGAGGATGAAGAGAAGGGGGGCCCAAATGACTGCCTTGCGGAACACCAGAGGTTGCCAAGAAAGGGGCCGATAGGACGGATCTGAAGCGAACACTATAAAACCGGTTTTCCAGGTAGGAAGATATCCATTTTAACAAAATGGGTTCAAACCCAAGAGCGGACAATTTAAAATGAATTAATTGATGAGGTATCTTATCAAAGGCCTTGCTAAAGTCAGTTGCAATAACGTCAACTTCGTTGCCGTTCTCTAATGCTGACAGGGCAAATGACACGAATTCGACAAGATTTGTAGTGGTTGATCTACCTTTCAGAAAGCCATGTTGGTAAGGGGAAATAAGAGACTTGCATCGAAAGCTTAAGGCTTCGTATATGATACTTTCGAAGATTTTGGGAATATGTGAGAGTTTGGCAATAGGGCGATAATTAGTGATTTCACTTTTTAATCCTTTTTTGTGTATCGGGGTGATGAAAGCGCTCTTCCAAATCTGTGGAAATGCTCCTTGGGAGAGAGATAGACGAAAGAGGAAAGAAAGAGGGACCGACAAATTGGAAGCACACTTCTTGAGAAAAATTGCGGGGAGGCCATCTGGGCCGGGTGAGAATTCATCGTTTAGCTTTTGTAACTTATTTTCGATGAGAGTATGGTCAATAGTTTGAGAGAGAAAGGGGCCAATAGAGAAGTTAGGTAGGTAGCTGAAGTACGTGGAGTCCGGTACAAATAAGTTGTCAGAGAAAGATTGCTTGAAAAATGCGGCAAATGAGTTGGCAATGGTATGTGGGTCCGTAAATGATACGTTTTCATAAGAGAGAGAAGGAGGGTAGCCGTCTGATTTTTTTTTGTAGTTGACAAATCGGAAGAAGGACTTGGGGTCATTTATTAAGTTGACTTGTGCAGTATTTATATAGCGTTGGTAGAGAGAGTTATAAAGCTAGACGAATTGTAGATAGATACCGAGATAGTTAGAGTAGTCCGAAGAAGAGTTGGTGCGAAGAAAAACTGTCCATAGCGTGTTTCTCTTGTTTCGTAAGGAACGAAGTCTATGATTATACCATGGGGGAGATGTAGATGACGTTTTATGACGAGAAATGGGAACATAGTGCGAAATGGAATTGAATAATTCTCTGTAAAACATGGACAGAGCATCATTTAATGAAAGATTGGCGAAGTCGAAAGTGCACTTGCTGAGATAGGAATTAATTTTTCGGAAGTTAGCCTTATGAAAATCATAAGAGGAGAGAGCTGCGGTAGATGTGGGCTGAAGTGGAGAGTCGTTGAATAACGAAAGAAGGAGAGGGGGTGATAGTTATCAATGGTAGAGAGCGATAAGGGACAAGGCGAGACCGAGGAGTTGATAGGATTAGTTGTGAAAATCAGGTCTAATTGTCTACCCATGCAGTTTGTGACTCCACTAACTTGGGATAGGCTAGAGTCTGTCATCCTATCTATGAAGAGACATTCCTTAGCTGAGTTGGCATTTGAGGCGATGAGAAAGGATTCATCGTCTGAAGGGGTCCAGTGCAGATGAGGAAGATTAAAGTCGCCGAAGATGAGGATATCATCTAGGGAGTCAGATGAGCCAATTATTTGGTCAATCGCATCAATGGCAAGTTGGTAGGATTCAATAGGTTGGGCAGGTAAAATATAAAAACACATAATGTACAGGGACTTACGGGGGAATGATATTTTTATTGAAACGAAGTCTAGTTTTGAGGAGGAGGAAGTAGCAAGGGGAGATGCGTCCAGGCTATCGTGGATGGCTAGTAGAACGCCACGACATGGAGAGTCATCTATGGCATTGGTACGTTCGTCATCTCGAAAGACATCGAAAGTTATCGCATTAGACCTCAACCACTTTTTTATTTCATCTTTTCTCGTGGAAGTGGATATGCTTTATTTTATTTTCTGAAATGATAGGGAGCTTTGTCCAAAACTACGACGGAGTTGGGTTCCAGGCGTATTGAAATATCTGAAAACCATTTCTCGTACACATCAGCGTTCATGTAATCGTGGTAGTCTCCGGTTTTTCCCCAAATGATGCATAAAAGTCCTCCATCGACGAAACCTGTAGAACTTCCAATATGGGTTATAATTAATCTCTTTCCTTTTCCAGATGGTGATCGCAGTCCTGTTGACAATCCTTCATTAAACGCCTGTCGTGGTGTTGTTATAGTTGGGTCTATCCAAATTTTTCCTCGAGTGTGGCCCTCGTTGAGTCAGGGGTGGAATCGGCTAAGGTGATAGTTGATATTTGACAATCAAAATCATACCTTTACGTCCACGTAAGGTGATTATCAAATTGACAATCACCTTTTTGCCATCAATTTCATGTGACAGCTATTTAGGTATCGCTTTCATACATTTTTGTCATTTTCATAGGTATGCACCTCGGCTTCAACTCCAAATAATTTAAATGCTTTAGTGAAAAAAGAATATATTATATTAAATAAATTCAAATAAAAAAGTGAAATTGGAAAATTCGTGAAGTGCAATGTTTACTTCATTAGAACTTTTCTACACAAATGAAGAAAATAATTACACAAATGTCCAACTATTAAGAAGAAAAATGAGAAATAAAGCAAATATCTTGGAACTTTCAAACCCGATGAAAGAATTCATAGAATTATAAATATTCATTGTTGATTGCTATCATTTATTATTGTGTATTTTAGATTTTTGAAAAACTTTCGCTTATCAAAAGAAGCGTTTGTGTTTGTTTTGGGACTGCTTGATTTACCAACTCGAATAAGGTCAACGCATGTTCCAATACCTTCAATTGGCTGCAACTTAAAATCTTCTTGGGGGTGGTGGCTATCAGACAAGCTGGGGCTGACTGGGCTGCACCAATGGGTCAAAGTACGGTGGCTGAAATTACTGCTGCAGTCATTAAAAATACTTTGTCCATTTATGATAAAGTTTTTGCCTAAGGACTCAACAAAATCATATTTGAAATATAAATCATGAAAAATAAACACACATCAGCTGCTCGGAATGACAAAGTCGGCAAGGAAGTGACGTTTAAAACTCTAAGTGCTGCCAATAATCAATCATTTTTTAGTGATCGATTTACGCAGAGCAAAGAGGAGTTGATAATCAAAAACGACAATCAAAAAGCGACAATCAACTATCACCTTAGCCGATTCCACCCCAGGTCTCATCAGTAAAATAATTTTTTTCTTTTCTCTTCTCTAATTTTTTACTTCGCGTAAATATCTTCGTCTCCAAGAAATAATGTCACTTCTTTCCAACAACAGATTCTTTTGCTGACGTTTGACGAATTTAAGGCCGAGATCTTTTTGTAATATTGTATGCAAAGTTGATCTGCTTATTTTTGTTATATTTGCATTTTTTTGTACTTCCAATAAAATCTTGTCTAGCGTTGGAAGGTCATTATCCATAAAAAAAAAAAACTGATGAACTGATGGGCTTATGCCTAAGCCCAGATAAAAACTCTGCTACCAATCTATGATTACTTTAAATGTTACCGAAATTTCTATCGATTGTGTCAAATTGACATTAATATGACAACCAAAATTAGTTTTAAAAAAAATACACAAGTGAGGTACTCACGACAACGTCGCGAATATTTAATAAACAAACAAAGCCAATTTTACAAAAAAAAGTTCCGGAACTAAGAAGGAGTATCCAAACCACGTTTCGGAAAATTAAAAAGTTGACATTGTAATGTAATTGTGTACAAAAAATAAAACTGAAAAAGTGAGAATCGCGTAGTGGTATCAAAAAATGTTTTCGTTACAAATATCGTAATAATTTATATTAAAGTGAATTTTAACAAAAACAAATTTCCAGAACTAAGAAGGAGTATCCAAACACTATTTTGGAATACTTAAAAGTTAACAATATATTAAGATTCTGTAAAAGAATCGCGTTGTGGGACAAAAATATTTTTCTAAATACAACATTCCTCAAATAAGAATGAAAAGCCCTAAACTTAAAACTCTGTCTGAGGAAAGGCACAGGAAATGGTTAAAAGCTATAAACAGAAAAGAACTCAACACTAAAATAGCTCGTGTCTGTTCTAAGCATTTTATTTCAGGTATGTTTGTACATTTAAAATAAAATAAAACCATAGCGGTTGCGAAATATTAGCCTTATTCATAACACTTAATTAAAGCTGAATCAGACCTAATCTTAGTTTAATTTAAGAAAACTTTATTCAAAAACTTTTCTTAAAGATAATTTACACTTAATCAAATGTCAAAAAATTAAGTGCCTAATTTCGCATTTAGCAGTGAATTAACTTTCATTTTCCCGTTGTGCTCAGAAAGAACATAAAACCAGATAAATATGGCAGATACGTTTTCGAATTTTTTAGATAATTTTAATATATTGTTGCATCCAGGCTAGGATTCGAAAAGATAAAACGTAATTCTATTTAATTAATCTTTATTAGTTCTCTTTCAACGTCTTTTACTTCTTGATTATTATTCTAATAATTCACTTATTTAATTCAACAATTCACTTTCACAATTAATCACTTTAAATAAACAATCACTTCTCTTATTCAATATTCTCTATACTTTTCACTACTGTCATCTATCGCCCTTCTTTATCGCGGTTCACAACTCGAATGTCTTGGGTGCTCCTGCGACATCTATTTATATCTCCTAGTGACACCTCTCGAAATTTCCAGATTCGTTGAGAAGGTTCGTTAAGTTCAGAAGGTTCGAGAACAACATACCAAGTTATACCACAGCTACTCAAACTGCTATTCCAATGCTGCCAAAATCGGTAATATGGCCACTTTCTACTAGATGGCGTAGTTGACTAATTAATGACACAGTTCAAGCAAACATGCAACAATATCCCCCTCTTAAACTTGTTCGTCCCGAACAAGCACGTCAATATTTTCCCCATGGTAGCGATGGAGACGATCCACATGGACAACTTTTAGCTTGCCTCTTCCTCGCTGGATCCGGTAGACAACATCGTTGATGCGCTTCACTATCTTATAGGGTCCTTCCCAATCCTGCTGTAGTTTAGGTGACATACCTTTTCGGCGATGAGGGTTGTATAGCCATACCAGATCTCCTTCCTGGAATCCTGTGGTGGTCGCTTTTGTATCGTACCTCGTCTTCATGCGGTCGCTGGATATCCGAATCTTATCTCTAGTTTTCCGATGAATGTTTCTGATGATTTCTCTGAGATCCGCCACATAATCATCTTCATTCGTTGCTTCATCAGTCGGAGATCCAAACATCAATTCACTAGGTAACCGGATGGTTCGACCAAAAAGGATTTCGGATGGAGTATGTCCTGTTGTGTTATGAACTGCGCTTCGATAAGCTAATAGGAACATGGGGATGTGCTTGTCCCAGTCCCGCTGGCAGTCGCCAACAACCTTAGAAAGGTGTATGTTTAAGGTTCTATTGAAGCGTTCCACCATTCCGTCCGATTGTGGATGAAGCGGGGTTGTTCTTGTCTTCTTAATCCCTAGTAGCTGGCATACTCCTTGAAAGATCTTCGACTCGAAGTTGCGACCTTGGTCCGAGTGCAATTCCATTGGTACGCCAAATCTGCTTACCCAGTTGTGGACAATCTGCTCTACCACGGTTTTAGCTTCTTGGTTAGGTATAGCAAAGGCTTCAGGCCATTTAGTGAAGTAGTCCATCACTACGAGGATATAGCGGTTTCCACTGTTGGTTTCTGGAAACGGTCCTGCGATGTCAACTGCAATCCTTTCAAAGGGCGCTCCAACGTTGTATTGATGCATCTTGCCTTGCATTTTTACTCTCGGGCCTTTACTGGCTGCGCAAGCGGCGCATTTTCGGCACCAGTTTTCGACATCGTCTCTTGCGTGGATCCAGTAAAAGTGTTCTCGCACTTTTTCGAGTGTCTTATTTACTCCCAAGTGACCTCCGGACACTCCATCATGTAGTTCCCTAAGTACTTCGTTGACTTTCGATCTGGGTACCACAAGTTGCATCACGGCTGATGTTCCATCCGAATTTTCCCATTTTCTTTTCAAAATGCCATCCTGGACATGAAGTGAGTCCCATTGTGCCAAGTATGCCTTCAATTCCGGACTCCTATTGGAGATCTGCTGCCAGTCCGGATTGCCCTCATGTTCCTTCCAGGCGAAAATCGGCTCGATATCCGGATCTTTCTGTTGAGCATTCCGGATCTCCCGTGCACTCCAACCGCTAATGGGCTCAGCTCTCAACCGTTGGACTGACACTTTATCTTTTTCCTCCTGGCGTACGCAATGTTTACAATCAGCCTTGCAGGGTCGCCGGGAGAGGGCATCTGCGTTGGAGTGAAGAGTTCCTTTTCGGTGCTGTATCTCGTAGTCATACATCTGCAGCCGCTCAATCCACCTCGCGACTTGTCCTTCAGGGTTCTTAAACTGCAGCAGCCACTTTAGAGACGCATGATCTGTACGCAGGATGAATTTCTGCCCATATAAGTACTTGTGGAAGTGCTTTGTTGCCAGGATCAAAGCCAGGAGTTCCCGCCTGGTCACGCAATAGTTCCTCTCCGGCTTGGATAGCACTTTACTGAAGTAGGAAACTACTCTCTCTTGGCCATCATGGATCTGCGAAAGAACGGCTCCGATCCCAACATTACTAGCGTCGGCATCTACAATAAATGTCTTTCCTCGAGTAGGGTACGCTAGAATTGAAGCATCACACAGTTGGTGTTTGAGACTCTTGAAACTCGCTTCGCATTCACCTGACCATTTAAATGGTTTTCCCTTTTCCGTCAGTTGATGCAAGCTCTTTGCGATCCTTGCGAAGTCCTTCACAAACCGTCTGTAGTAAGTTGCAAGTCCCAGGAAGCTTCTCAGTTGGTGTTTGTCTTTGGGAACGGGCCAATTTTTCACCGCATCGACCTTCTCTGGGTCAGTCCTTACTCCTTCGGACGAGATGATGTGCCCCAGATATTTTACCTCAGATCTAAAGAGATCACACTTTTTCGGGTTAAGCTTTAATTGTGCACTTCGTAGTCTCTGGAACACTTCCTTCAAGTTATCTCGATGTTCTTCAAACGTTTTTCCAACCACGATGACATCGTCCAAGTAGACCAAACACGTTTTCCATGTTAGCCCCAACAAAACACGCTCCATTAGTCGCTCAAAGGTTGCCGGCGCGTTACACAGTCCAAATGGCATTACTGTGAATTGCCAGAGCCCGTTTCCTGCTGTGAAAGCTGTTTTCTCACGGTCTTCCGGATGTATCTGCACTTGCCAGTAGCCACTCTTCAGATCTAGAGTGGAAAACCATCGAGCTCCGGACAGTGTATCCAGCGTATCGTCAATCCTTGGTAGAGGGTAGCTATCCTTTTTGGTGACATTATTCAGTTGGCGATAGTCTACACAGAACCGAGTGCTGCCATCTTTCTTTTTGACTAGGACAATTGGAGATGCCCATGGGCTTTTAGAGCATTCGATTACTCCTTCCTTCTCCATTGTCGACACCATTTCTGCAACCTCCGTCTGCTTAGCCAATGGTAGTCGTCTGGGAGGCTGACGAAGCGGTCTCGCTTCGCCAGTGTCTATCCGGTGTTGTACAAGGTGTGTTCGGCCATACTCGCAGTCCCGCGAAGCGAATATATCAGCAAACTCGTTGATGAAGTTCCCTGCCATGGCTTGCTGCTCCCGATTCAGATCGCAGTGCTGGAATAAAGTTCTTTTGACCTCAGTCATTCCCATTAGTGAACGAGGCTTCGCAACACCTTCCTGTGATAGTTTCGTGATGGCAGTAACCGGTACACACTTTCCAACCACCTCACCTTGCTTCAATTTGACGCTTTTGTGTTCCGCATTAAGAACTCGTACGGGAACCATATTGTTCTTCGGCTCGACAAGCATTTTTCCAACCACGCAATTTCGGCAGTGGTTGTCTTCTGGCTCGACTAGAAGGAATCGGTGGGCCCCAGGATCACCTTCCAGCTTTGTCCAAATCAGTGTCTCTGAAGAAGGTGGTAGGACCTCGTCCTTACTAATGACTGTCCTCAGGGATGCGACGTTCACGTTCCCGTACACCATCGGAATTTCTACGTTTCGATACTTGAGTACTTGCATACCAATGTCCAATACTACATCATGCGCCTTCATGAAATCGATTCCAATGATGCATTCGTCACATATATCGGCTACTAGGAAAGCGTGGGAGAATACTAATCCTGCCAAATTTATTGTTAGTATGACCTCTCCATACACTTTCGCTGTCGCTCCTGTTGCTGTTTTCAGACAGTAATTGCTGGTGTTGTGCAGCCAAGACTGACGGACTATGTCCCTCCTTATGATGGAAGCGGTGGCACCGGTGTCGATGGTTGCCACGCACTTATTTTGTCCGATATAGGCTTCCACTGTTAGACTCTGGTTTCCTCGTTTGGTTTGGGAGACTTGAATTGTGGTCCTGGGGTCGTCGATTCCGGAAACCAACTTCTGCCCCACGAAGCTGGTCCTTACACGTTTCCCGACTGCTGGTTATGCGAAGCTATATCTGCAGGATGGTTGTTATCCCTGCCAGATGCTTCTTCGTTGACCCTCCTAGGCCCGCAATGCGGACAACTGCCTCGTCTGGGTGGAGCTCTGCACTGTCTCTGTAGGTGCCCTATTTTGTTGCAGTTCCAGCAGCGCATTTGACCTCTGTTATCTCTGCTCCGGTCTACGACGTCTGCTCTTTGACATGAACATTCAACGGCTGTCATTTCCCTTACGCGGTGGAACACATGCGATGCCCCGATCAGCAGCTTGCATTGTCAAGGCAAATGCTAGGGCCTCAGCGAGAGTTCTCTTTCCAGCCATTCTTACGGCCATTTGCAGTTGTCTATCTTCAATGGCTTGGATAAACGCCTCCACAGCCATTTCATTGATGAGAACCTCGCCAGCATTAGGATATGACAAATGTGCCAGACGTTCGATATCTGCTTGCAGCTGTTGAAGTGTTTCTCCCCGCTTCTGGACTCTACTGCGTAGCTGGACCCTGTACATTTGCTGCATATGCTCATCACCGAAGCGCATCTCTATAGCCTTGACCAGGGCGTCGTAGTTGTGTTGCTTCTCTTCTGAGACGGTTTGGAGTAACTCCGCAGCTGTACCTCTTAGTGCGAGCGTTAGCGCAATCGACTTTTCCTCGTTGTCCCAGCTGTTCGCCACTGCAGCTGCTTCAAACTGTTTCTTATAAATTGGCCATGATGTTTGACCATCGAAAACAGGAGGCTGCATCTCTTTCCTTCTCGGGCAGTCGGCAGAATTTTCTCGAGCCTTCTGCTTCTTCACTTTCTCGAGCTCTTTAGCCAAGTTCTCGATGTTTGTATCGATTTCGTCGAATTTGGTTTCAACCTTCTCGAACTTTTGGTCAATTTCTTCGAGTTTTCCTTCGAGAACATTTTTAAAATCTTCCACAGCGCTCTTTTGGGCGGCAACTATGGAATTCTTTTGTTCTTCGAATTTAGTGTCCATTGATTCTAATTTGGAATCTAGAGAACTTGTCTGTTGTTCTAGAGAATTCTTTTGTTCATTGAACTGAGAGTCCATAGAATTCTTCTGTTCATCTAACTTGGCCAGAAGTAATTCCATCATAGCAGTCATATCAACGCTTGTACTTACTTGTTCTTCTGCTACGTCGAAAAAACCGACTTGGGGTTTTCTCCTTCGTTTTCAACAGATTCCTGCAGTCGAAGCACAAGATTACTTTTTCCTCCAGCTGTGGAGAGATTCCGCTTTTCCAATTCAGCTTTTAACTGCGGTATACTGAGCTGTAGTAATTTTAATGTGCGGCCCATTTTTTTTATAATTTTTTATTTTTTTTTTTTAAACAAATTCACTTCACTTTTATTTCACACTAAATACGTTTTATCCCACTTCTGACACCAATGTTACATCCAGGCTAGGATTCGAAAAGATAAAACGTAATTCTATTTAATTAATCTTTATTAGTTCTCTATCAATGTCTTTTACTTCTTGATTATTATTCTAATAATTCACTTATTTAATTCAACAATTCACTTTCACAATTAATCACTTTAAATACACAAACACTTTTTTCTTACTGGATACTTATACTTTTTCTCTATACTTTTCACTACTGTCATCTATCGTACTTCTTTATCGCGGTTCACAACTAGAATGTCTTGGGTGCTCCTGCGACATCTATTTATATCTCTTAGTGACACCTTTCGAAATTTCCAGATTCGTTGAGAAGGTTCGAGAACAACATCATGTATGTACTAGTTATTCCACAGCTACTCAAACTGCTATTCAAATGCTGCCAAAATAGGTAATATGTCCACCTTCTACTAGATGGCGCTTGCTGAATGACACAGTTTGAGCAAACATGCAACAATATCCCCCTCTTAAACTTGTTCGTCCCGAACAAGCACGTCAATATTTTCGCCATGGTAGCGATGGAGACGATCCACATGGACAACTTTCAGCTTGCCTCTTCCTCGTTGGATCCGGTAGACAACATCGTTTATGCGCTTCGCTATCTTATAGGGTCCTTCCCAATCCTGCTGTAGTTTAGGTGACATGCCTTTTCGGCGATGAGGGTTGTATAGCCATACCGGATCTCCTTCCTGGAATCCTGTGGTGGTTGCTTTTGTGTCGTACCTCGTCTTCATGCGGTCGCTGGATATCGGATGAATATTTCGGTGGATTTCAGTACCCGGTACACACTTTCTAACCACCTCACCTTGCTTCAATTTGACGCTTTTGTGTTCCGCATTAAGAACTCGTACGGGAACAATATTGTTCTTCGGCTCGACAAGCACTCTTCCAACCTCGTAGTTTCGGTAGTGGTTATCTTTTGGCTCAACTAGAGAGAATCGGTGGCTCATAGGATCACCTTCCAGCTTTGTCCGAATCATTGTCTCTGAAGAAGGTGGTAGGACCTCGTTCTCACTATTGACTGTCCTCAGGGATGCAGCGTTCTCTTTCCCGTACACCATCGGAATCTCTACGTTTCGATACTTGAGTACTTGCATACCAAAGTCCAATACGACATCATGCGCCTTCATGAAATCGATTCCAATGATGCATTCGTCACATATATCAGCTACTAAGAAAGCGTGGGGGAATGCTAATCCTGCCAAATTTATTGTTAGCATGATATCTCCGTACAGTTTCGCTGTCGCTCCTGATGCTGTTTTCAGACAGTAACTGCTGGTGTTGTGCAACCAAGACTGACGAACGATGTCCCTCCTTATAATGGAAGCGGTGGCACCGGTGTCGATGGTTGCCACGCACTTATTTTGTCCGATATAGGCTTCCACTGTTAGACTCTGGTTTCCTCGTTTGGTTTGGGAGACTTGAGTTGTGGTCCTGGGGTCGTCGATTCCGGAAACCAACTTCTGCCCCACGAAGCTGGTCCTTACACGTTTCCCGACTGCTGGTTATGCGAAGCTATATCTGCAGGATGGTTGTTATCCCTGCCAGATGCTTCTTCGTTGACCCTCCTAGGCCCGCAATGCGGACAACTGCCTCGTCTGGGTGGAGCTCTGCACTGTCTCTGTAGGTGCCCTATTTTGTTGCAGTTCCAGCAGCGCATTTGACCTCTGTTATCTCTGCTCCGGTCTACGACGTCTGCTCTTTGACATGAACATTCAACGGCTGTCATTTCCCTTACGCGGTGGAACACATGCGATGCCCCGATCAGCAGCTTGCATTGTCAAGGCAAATGCTAGGGCCTCAGCGAGAGTTCTCTTTCCAGCCATTCTTACGGCCATTTGCAGTTGTCTATCTTCAATGGCTTGGATAAACGCCTCCACAGCCATTTCATTGATGAGAACCTCACCAGCATTAGGATATGACAAATGTGCCAGACGTTCGATATCTGCTTGCAGCTGTTGAAGTGTTTCTCCCCGCTTCTGGACTCTACTGCGTAGCTGGACCCTGTACACTTGCTGCATATGCTCATCACCGAAACGCATCTCTATAGCCTTGACCAGTGCGTCGTAGTTGTGTTGCTTCTCTTCTGAGACGGTTTGGAGTAACTCCGCAGCTGTACCTCTTAGTGCGAGCGTTAGCGCAATCGACTTTTCCTCGTTGTCCCAGCTGTTCGCCATTGCAGCTGCTTCAAACTGTTTCTTATAAATTGGCCATGATGTTTGACCGTCGAAAACAGGAGGCTCCATCTCTTTCCTTCTCGGGCAGTCCGCAGAATTTTCTCGAGCCTTCTGCTTCTTCACTTTCTCCAGCTCTCTAGCCAAGTTCTCGAAGTTTGTTTCATGCTTGCAAAACGTCTGATGGATTTCGTCGAATTTGGTTTCAACCTTCTCGAACTTGTGGTCAATTTCTTCGAGTTTTCCTTCGAGAACATTTTTAAAATCTTCCACAGCGCTCTTTTGGGCGGCAACTATGGAATTCTTTTGTTCTTCGAATTTAGAGTCCATTGACCCCAATTTGCAATTTGGAATCTAGAGAATTCTTTTGTTCATCAAATTTAGAGTCCATTGATTGCAGTTTGAAATCTAGAGAATTTGGCTGTTGTTCTAGAGAATTCTTCTGTTCATCTAACTTAGAGTCCATACAGTCGAATTTCTGATCGAACTTGGCCAGAAGTAGTTCCATCATAGCAGTCATATCAACGGCTGTACTTACTTGTTCTTCTGCTACGTCGAACAAAACGGACTTGGGATTTTCTCCTTCGTTTTCAACAGCTTCCTGCAGTCGAAGCACCAGATCACTTTTTCCTCCAGCTGTGGAGAGATTCCGCTTTTCTAGCTCAGCTTTTACCTGCGGTATACTGAGCTGTAGTAATTTCAATGTGCGGCCCATTTTTCTTTCCTTTTTTTTTCACTAAATACGTTTTTTTTTTTTTTTTTTAAACTAATTCACTTCACTTTAATTTCACACTGAATACGTTTTATCCCACTTCTGACACCAATGTTGCATCCAGGCTAGGATTCGAAAAGATAAAACGTAATTCTATTTAATTAATCTTTATTAGTTCTCTTTCAACGTCTTTTACTTCTTGATTATTATTCTAATAATTCACTTATTTAATTCAACAATTCACTTTCACAATTAATCACTTTAAATAAACAATCACTTCTCTTATTCAATATTCTCTATACTTTTCACTACTGTCATCTATCGCCCTTCTTTATCGCGGTTCACAACTCGAATGTCTTGGGTGCTCCTGCGACATCTATTTATATCTCCTAGTGACACCTCTCGAAATTTCCAGATTCGTTGAGAAGGTTCGTTAAGTTCAGAAGGTTCGAGAACAACATACCAAGTTATACCACAGCTACTCAAACTGCTATTCCAATGCTGCCAAAATCGGTAATATGGCCACTTTCTACTAGATGGCGTAGTTGACTAATTAATGACACAGTTCAAGCAAACATGCAACAATATTGAACAATAATATTGGTAACAGAAGGCGTTTAAAAAACTATAAACCACGTTTTAACCCTTTTGATCTCGTTTCGAGAGCATTTGCCTCGAAAAGACCAATTTATATAAATATGCCATCACTAGCTTCAGAACAAATTGATGTGATCTCAAAATTCAGAAGTATCAAAGGATTTCCTGATGTAATAGGTCCGATTGACTGTACTCACATCAAAATTCAAAAAGTAAAAGGAGATGCAAGTCAATACTACATAAATAGGAAAGGATATTACTCTATAAATACACAAGTTCGTTGCTGTTAATACGTGAATCAAATCATCTTAAAGTAAAATTATTCTTTAGGTTGTCTGAAATTCGTGTCTAAAAATTAGAGATATTGTTTGTCATTGGCGCGGAAATACACACGATTCTCGTATATTTCGGGAAAGCCGCATTAAAAAGCCTTTTGAACGCGGAGACTTTAAAGGACGTCTACTTGGTGACGGCGGATATGCTTGCTCATCGTATCTGTTTACTCCCATACTGAACCCTCGAACAGAACAAGAACGTAGATACAACGCTTCTCATATCGGCACGAGAAACGTTGTTGAACGATATTTTGGAGTCTGGAAGCAAAGGTTTCGCATACTGCTCAATGGTATGAGAGGGCCTATAGATTCCGTTAAAACTACTGTAATAGCGCTAGCAGTTCTTCATAACTTAGCACTCTATTTAAACAAACCACAAGGCAATAATACCATTCACAGTTCATTTTACCACTTAATACCTACCTTTTTTACTACCTTTATAGAACCTTATAATCGAGAGGAAGCTGAAGCAGATTGGCCAATATTGGCCAATATTGGCAAACCCAAGCCGACGAGAAATCAATCGTAGATTATTTGTTCATTTACATTTTTAATGATTGTTTTTAATAAAGCTTATTAAAATAATACAAATAACAATTGTTCATTTATGAGAAAATTTCTTCATCGCCGAGTCATGCTCTTCTTGAATACATTTTAACCGCAGTTCCCTGATCATCAAAATCGATTAAATTTTTTACGAATGTTCTTCTATTATATTTCCCTTCGTTAGAAGAAATAGTTTAAATTTGTGACAATAATTCGTTCTTTGTTTTCTTTTTCAAATTTATATGAGCTGTCAAAATTTAAAAGTAACGCAGAAGACCGAGAGTGCTGTCAGATTTTCAGCTTAGTTTCGCTTAATTGATTGATTAGCTACTACATGGCAAAATAAATTTTATGAATAAACTTTTTTGAAATCTAAGTTAAAGTCAAATTAACTCATTTGACGTGACTTAGTGGAGACACTGTTAATCAGTTGATTAAGGAAATCTAATGAATAGGGCAGTTACTGTTTAGGAAATGTGCGAATCTCTGTGATCATTTGAACCCGGACTGGGTTCCTAGTTTGCACCTGGGATACGCCAGTAAATAGAACCCAACACAGTCGATTTAATCGGTACTGTCAACGTGTGACTGAAAGAGCGAAATACAAATTTACTCTATGGAACCTAATGGTATGTACACACATATATTTATCTATTTTACTTACCCATAACAATAAAAATACACGTGTTACTTATTTACTTCGAATATAAGAGGTTGACCCTGCAAGCTGAAGAAGTGAACCAGATGCTGTGGAAGAGTTTTCGGAAGAGCTGTGCAAGAGCCCTAGCCCTGTCACAATTCAGTTGGTAAAGTTTATTCTGTATTGAATAAGATTGTGAGTTACTTTTTAAATTTATGTGCAGGAACTCAAACTGATTTAGTAGAAGAAACTTCTCACAAATCAATTGGTAATAAATGATTACACTGTCTTGATAGCAATTGTGTATAATTTTGTTAAATTTATTTGCAGTAACCCAAACTGGTTTAGTTGTGAAGTAAGTCCATACTGTATTTTCAGCGTTGAGGAAGAAAGAGCTAGCATTGGAAAGAAAAGAACTTGAAGTTTATGTTGTTTTATAACTTTTTATTTACTGTTTTGGTTGTAAAGCTATAAATTCCTTAAAATTATCCATTGTATTATTTATTTTTAACACATTTGCTTCAATAAAAAACCGAATTAATTAAAAAACTTGTTTCTTCAATAATATTTAATCTGCACTTTGCATGGGATTAAAGGATTAAGAGGTCCTGGACAGGAACCGTGCAAAATTAATAAATTAATAGACAGTGCATACTATCGAGTGTACATAAATAAAACATTTAATTGTGTATCAAAACGAAATCGCTTGTGTGCAGTAGACATAACGAGTATCAAATACGGTCGGTTATTTTCTGTGAGGATCTGGATCTGAAGACGCTGGTGCACCGTGGGAGCAACGCTTAAATACAGGTGTGTGGCAATTTTTCTATAACTTTTTTTTACATTTAAATCATTGATCTTTATCGATCTAATTGAAAATCGTGTGTGTGAGGTAATTTATTCATTCTGCTTTATAATGAGTAAGAGCAAGATTTCCAATTTAGTAGACGCAATTCAAACAATTTCCCAAGATTTAATTGCGGATTACAGGGCATATGCAGGCTTAGGAGTGGCAAAAACTTCTGTGCATATGAATGAAGCGCGAGTTACACATATCCATAAAACACCTTAGATAATATTATATTTTACTACCACTATAATATTTCACATAATATGCTAACCTTGCACTCTGTAAAGTTCAGCATTGCACTCAGCATATGCTGACACAACAAACAAATATAATATTACACATTTCCTTTCCCACAATATTGTAACCAAAAATTTAGAATAAAAACCGAATGTGAAATCAAAAATAGCGAAGTCTGGTAAATAAAGTCGCCGAAGGCGAATGCTCAAGTGAAAAGTTGTTTTTTTCGTTAAACGTCCACGCTCCCACATAACTGGCGCAGTCGTCGTAGTCCGGTGACGGTTTTTCTTAAATTTTGCTCAAAGTAAATATAATCGGCGGATTCCCGGATTGATGCGATTATAATCGAAGGATAATCGATAAAAATTCGTCAGTATCGAGTGAATATCGGTATAAGTGACAATCATTAACCGCAGGATTTTGATCCATAATCACCAGAAGGACTTCAATCAAAGTGAATGTGTTAGTAGTTGATAAAGCAACTAAGGCAGAGCAGTGTAAAGTGCAAGTTTCCACTAGTTATTTAAGTCATTCCGACGAAGAAGTCGATGATAGCAATATAAGAACTAGAGTAAGGAAAGATAATATCTTAAGTAACAGCAATAATTTCAATCAGTCGTTAATAAACATTAATTTAGAAATGTCGGTAAATCAAGACCAGCAAAATATTCCTCAAACCTTTGTAGGTCAGAATGTTCTAAACGAACAACCAAACACCCATCAGTCTAGGACACAATTATATATTTTTCAAACACTAAGTGTAAATTCAGAAACGTCAAACGTTTGCGCAGTGATGCGCCATCACTGCTCATTTGCGATGCTGATGCGATGCACAGTTGAAGCTCATGCGTTGCTGATTGAATATGGAGTTTGAGCTTTAGAACGCATTGTTTAAATCAAACATTTAAAATGGAAGTTTTGCTAATAAAAGTTTTAGTCGATAACTTTGATCGTAAAGACGATAAATTTAGTTTTAATATGTGTGAAGCAAGAAGAAAACGGTCGAAACGCATACGGACTTTAATTAGCAGATTTAAAAGAAGGAAAATTCATAAGATTAGGGACTATTTCAAAGTTCTAGAAGAATATCCAGACGATGTATTTCAAAATCATTTAGAATGTGCCGCTCCACCTTCAATGTAAGTCCACTAATGATTTAACTTTTCTAAATGGAAACCAAACCATGTTTCTAGGATTTGCGAAAATCATTAAATCCTTTTTGGAACCTTCTTATACACCTTCTTATAGTATCTATAAATTAAAATGTTTGTTTACTTACTTTTTTTCTCTTCCGACATTTTTCTTGCTTTTTTCCCGGCGAATCAACAGCGCATCAGGTATTTCTGTGATGCTTTTTTTCGTTATGTTTGCGCATCAGTTTGATCAACTTTGCAATAATGAACACTTTACGTTGAAAGTGATGCCAATAGTTGCGTTAATGAACATTTTGCAAAGCATCATGAGCATCATGATGCCAGTGATGCGTTACTGAATTTGCACTAAGAGTACCGGATGCCATAAAGGACTTGCCACAGTTCGATGGAAATGCTAGATTACTCTTTGAATTTTTACACAATGTAGAGGAAATACTTAGCCTCACCCCTTATGCTGATGGCACAGTGCATAGTAAAATACTGCTTAGAGCAGTAAAGTTGTTGGACCGGCCAATGAAATTCTTAATATGTATGACTGGCACCCCACTAGAATGGTCATCAATCAGGGCGAACCTAGTACTACATTACTCTGACAAGAGAAATGAAACCTCATTCATTAGGGACTTACACCCTCCTAAAGTTAAGCATGAAATCCCAGAAACCCCAGGAAGACCCCTAGACATAATACATATCGACGTACTCGTATATAGCATAAATAACCATAAAATTTTAACAATAATAGATACATTTTCAAAATTCGCTGCAGCGTATACACTACCCATCCAAAATAGTCTAAATATAATTAAGTCAATCAAACACTTCATTACATCTTCTTCGACTACTTACCTTGTCATGGTGGAGATGCTCAGTAAGACCCCGTTGATACCGGAGAGCGATTGCAGAAGGGCTTCCCATGCTGTAAGGTCCCAAAAGTGGCGACTGGTTATCGATTATCGCCGTCTAAACGAAAAGACAGTCAATGATAAATACCCGCTACCTAACATTACTGAAATTCAAACTAGGCAAATGTATGTATTTCTCCACATTAGACCTTGCAAGTGGATACCATCAAATCGAATTGAGCCCAAGAGATATTTCGAAAACTGCATTTACAGTCGAAGGAGGACACTTTGAATTTGTCAGAATGCCCTCCGGATTAAAGAATGCTCCATCCACGTTTCAACGCGCGATGGATTATGTTCTGAGAGACCTAGTTGGCAAAATATGTCTAGTCTATTTAGACGACATTATTATTTTCTCGACATGCCTCCAGGAACATTTGGAAAACCTTAAAAAGGTATTCAACAGATTGCGTGAATCTAATTTCAAAATTCAACCCAATAAAACAGAATTCCTCCACAAAGAAACGGCGTTTCTCGGCCACATCATCACAAGAGATGGAGTAAGACCGAACCCCGATAAAATTTCGTCCGTAAAAAATTTCCCAATACCTAAGACACAAACAGAAATCAAATCTTTTCTGGGACTTTTAGGGTACTATCGAAAGTTCATAAAGGATTTCGCTAGGCTTACGAAACCTCTCGCAAAACTGTAGAACTCAATGATAGATACGTAAGAGCATTTGAGTTGTGTAAAGATTTCTTAACGAACGACCCTTTACTCCAATACCCAGATTTCACAAAACCATTCATATGAACAACGGACGCGAGTAATTTCGCTATAGGCGCTATACTGTTACAAGGTCACATAGGGTCTGATAAACCCATATGTTATGCTAGTCGCACACTGACCGACACTGAAAGTAACTACTCTACGATTGAAAAAGATCTCCTAGCGATCGTCTGGGCAACCAAGTATTTCCGCCCTTACCTTTACGGTAACAGATTCAAGATAGTAACCGACCATAAACCTCTGGGAAGGGAAGTTGAATTCAAATGCCGATGCCTTGAGTCGGATTAAAACACAACGACCTAGTATTCAAATTAATGCTACCGAAACAACACGCAGTGACCCTTTAAATGTTTATTCAAGTTGTTCAACTATTCACTCAGCTGATGAAAATCTAGGTGATCACATATATATTTCTGAACGTCCACTAAATGAGTTCAGTATTCAGTTGATCCTCAGGAAAAATGAAAGAGACAAACCGCCAAAACTCGAAATGTTGTTCAAGAATAAGCAAAGACGAACATTATGTAAACAGCATTTTTCTGAAGACAATATCACTGATATCCTTAAACGATTTTTACCCCCAAACAAATGTTGTGGAATACACACAGACGACGAGACATTTAAAATCATCCAAAACGTCTATTCAAAATATTTTTCGAACAACAAAACTCTCAACCTAATTCGGTGCATGGAAATACTAAGAGACATAACAGAAAACGATTCACAGGACTAAATTATTACGAACTACCACACCAATAATAACCATAGAGGTATCAATGAAACCCTCCTTCACCTGAAAAGGCAATACTACTTCCCATATATGAAATATAAAATAACACAAATAGTTAATAATTGTGAAAACTGCCAAACAATGAAATACGATAGAAACCCTCCTAAAAATAAGCATGAAATCCCAGAAACCCCAGGAAGACCCCTAGACATAATACATATCGACGTACTCGTATATAGCATAAATAACCATAAAATTTTAACAATAATAGATAAATTTTCAAAATTCGCTGCAGCGTATACACTACCCATCCAAAATAGTCTAAATATAATTAAGTCAATCAAACACTTCATTACATCTTCTTCGACTACTTACCTTGTCGTGGTGGAGATGCTCAGTAAGACCCCGTTGATACCGGAGAGCGATTGCAGTAGGGCTTCCCATGCTGTAAGGTCTCCGGAGGAGGGCTCCGAAGCTAAAGAGTAGTCAACCCAATTCTAGTGGTGGAGCGAGCGCAATGTAAACCGTGCCCAGGGATGAAAGGTTGAGGGTTTTATCAACCGATAACGAGCTCCTTCAGGTGCCCTGGCAGGGCCTGTCGTATTCAGCCTTACCCCAGTAGAACCGGCAATGCTGGGGTGGACCTTTTCTCACAGGCTAACTCGTGGGACTCAAATCTAACAATGAATAAAAATCAAACAAAAACAAAACAAAAAAACGAAAAACAAGAACAACAAAGCCTAGCGACATCTTCTAGGGCAGGCTTACGAACAAAAGACCTAGAAAAACAGGACGGGACTGACGACCGACTGAACTACAGAGTCAAAAATTGCTCGGAGTCCGTGAATTACTCGGACTCAGAGACAGCATCCGTCAAGACATTGCACTCTGATGCGGAGGGTTCGACAAGCGCCGAAACGGCCAGCTGCAGTCAGAAGCCCGCACGTAAAATAGGCGGACCCAGTTCCAACAAGCACAAAATGACCCGCTTAGCCAGGTTCCAGCTGAACCGTATCCTCGAAAAACCAGAGGATACATGGGACCTCAAAGATAGGGACACGGTACGGTGGGCTAGAGACATACTGGCGGAGAAGTCCGATCATCCTGAGACAGGGGGTCGTCCTACTCCAGCCACATATGGCTCAGGCGAAACCAAGTTAGCGTTGGGCACCATAAAAAGGGAAGCGACTCCTGAACACGGGAGACCTGCCCTCAAACATGGTGCACAAACTAATAGAACGGGGAAGCCCTTTCTGTAACAGGAGGACCCCCCCAATCCGCACCAAACAACAACAACAACAACAAAAAACTGAGCAGCTCGTCTGCTAATAAAAAGGACTTTGCGTCCAAACGTCCTAGATCACAGGACGATACCTCCAAAACCCCGAAGAAGGCAAAGAGCGCTGAATCAGCGCACAGACCCTTCAACGAGGTAGCGAAGGACAATTTGGTCTTCGGCATCTGCGACTGGAGCAATGATGAGGGGAGAATTAGTGGCGAGAATTGGCGAACGCTGAAGACGAGACTGACTATTGACATTCTCGCCTTTAGCGACAGAGACCCCTCGGCACTACTTCCCACCTTCACAGACAACGGGTGGTACTTCAACGGCGCCAAATTAGTGAGGTGCTCCGACCAGATGTCGGCAGACTTTTTGAAGGTAGCGATCCCGAGACTAACAAATCTCTGGGTCAATGCCAAGCTGAGTATCGCTCATTGGAGCGACATTCCGGTCCGCCCGAGAGCTCGCACTTGGGTACCCCCAGGACCAGATAAGCCGGACGAGATTCTCCGGCTTATCAAGAGACAGAATCGTGATCTTCCAACAGAGAATTGGAGGATCATAAAGGCCGATGAACCGGAAGAGAGGGGAAGACTCATATCCTTCCTCCTCAACCAGGAATCAGTTGAGCTCCTTAATAAAAAGGGGTTCAAAATATTCTACGGTATGGACACTCTGGTCCTAAAAATCCATGAGAAGGACGAGAGACTACTCGCAGGCATGGTATCCTCGCTAAGTAGTCTTGGCTTAGAGGCTGCGCCCGAAAGTTCTTCTCGGGAAACAGACACGGCTGGAAGAAAAGTAGATGAACAACCCTCGACATCGGGGGCTGCTTCATCACAAGATCCGCTCCCTCAAGAGCAAAACAGTGGAGAACTATCCTCTGAATCAGAGGACGGGGACACCACAATTATAGAGACGCCTGTACTAGTCAGCGATGATGCTCCGACTAGTGCAGATTAACCTTCACCACTCTAAAATAGCTTCGGCTAATCTACTTCTGCGCCTGGAAAAAGGTGGGGAAGATATCGCCCTTATCCAAGAGCCATGGGTCACAAACAACGACCGCATATCTGGACTCAGGGCAAGAAACTATTCCTTGTTTTATGTAAGAAATTCAGGTAAACCCAGAACGTGCATACTAATAAGGAATAATATTAAAGCTTTCCTTCTTCCGAATTACAGCGAACCTGACTTCACTTGCGTGGGGTTAGATCGAGCCGGAAAGGGACCGCTGTGGATATCGTCAGCGTACCTCCCATATGATGACACGGGAGAAGTACCATCTAACACGATACGCAGGACGGTACAGACAGCGGCAACTAATAATACCCCACTGGTTGTAGGTGCTGCCGCAAACGCGTACCACACCATATGGGGCAGCAGTGACATTAACAAAAGGGGTGAGTTACTATTTGAATACATTATTGAAACTAGCCTCGTAGTGCGTAACATAGGGTCTGAACCCACTTTTATAAACAGAATCAGGCAGGAAGTCATTAACCTGATACTGACCACCTGTTCACCTGATATAGTAATAGAAAATTGGAAAGTATCTAGTGAAGCCTCATTCTCGGACCACCGCTACATACTCTTCAATCTTAAATTCGAGACCCCCCAACGAAAGTGTTTAAGAACCCAAAAAACACAAATTGGCAGGTCTATAATTCTTCACTCAAAAAGAAACTAGACAGCCTCCAAATCAGACAGCCCAATTCACCGGAAAAATTAGATGAAATGGTGAACGCAGTAACGTCTGCCATGAACAAGGCCTTTAATAAGGCCTGCCCCACTAGTAGACATAAAGTAGGTGGTAAACCCCCGTGGTGGACCTCCACTGTGGCTTCTCTGCGCAGAGATAGCAGGAGAAAGTTTAACAAGGCCAAGTCTTCAAGAAACCCAGATGACTGGGATAATTATAAAGATAGTCTTAAAATCTACAAAAAGGAAGTAAAGAGAGCACAGCGAGACTCGTGGAAATCATTCTGTGAGAATATAGAAAGAACAAGCGACTCCAGTCGGCTGCGTAAGATCCTTTCAAAATCTCCACAAATACCTAGCGTCATACAAAGCCAAGGAGGAGTGCGGACTTCAACCAGCGAGGAGACCTTAGGCCTACTACTGGATACCCACTTCCCAGGCAACAAAGTAGAGGTAAATCACCCTACACAACACCATCACAGGGTCCAAATGGTTCCGGAGCATATTGCTGACAATCGCAAACTGGCTTGGGCGATTAACAGCTTCCTCCCATATAAATCACCTGGACTAGATGGAATCACACCCATAGAGCTACAGAAGAGTATCGAGACTCTCACAGCCTGGCTACGGGTGATTTTCAATAGCTGCCTAAAACTCAGCTTTACGCCCACAGTTTGGAAAACGGTAAAAGTGGTCTTTATACCAAAATGCGGTAAAGCTTCACACTGTTTTCCAAAAGACTTTAGACCCATCAGTCTAACTTCATTCCTCCTGAAAACGTTGGAAAGAGTTGTAGATTACTACATACGCTCAAACCTGGAAAACAATTCCCTTTCGAGGTGTCAACACGCCTACCGAAAAGGTTTTTCAGTAGAAACAGCACTCCATTCGCTAGTCAGCTCTATCGAAAAATCGTTGTATCACAAAGAATACACGATGGTATCCTTTCTGGATATAGAAGGGGCTTTCAACAATGTCAATACAGAAGCCGTCACGAATGCACTCAGCAGACTAAACGTGGATAACTGCCTTTGCACCTGGATAAAAAACATGCTAGAAAGCAGGCTGATCCAGGCGGAGCTTGGCAGCTGTCTGACCAGGAGGTCAGTGTACAGGGGCACACCACAAGGAGGAGTGCTCTCACCGCTACTATGGATCTTAGTAGTCAACGAGATCATCTCCAACCTAGAGGAGGACGGATGCAAAGTGACTGCCTACGCGGACGACATTGCCATTGCCATAACGGGGAAATTCCCCAACACGATCAGAGACCTAATGGAATCAGCTCTCAGGAAACTATCCTCCTGGTCCATTAAGGTCGGACTCAATGTTAACCCATCCAAAACCGAACTGGTTTTATTTACAAGGAAAATCCAGGTTCAGGAGCTAACGCCACCTACGCTCAACAACGAAACACTCATTTTTTCCAGCCAAGCTAAATATCTGGGAACGATCCTAGATAGCAAACTCAGTTGGAAACCAAACATCCAAGACCGCATAAGGAAGGCTACGATTGCCATTTACACCTGTAAAAAGGCCTTAGGCTCCAGATGGGGTCTACAGCCTAAGATAACTCACTGGCTGTACACGGCGGTCGTTAGGCCTATCCTCACTTACGGTATCATAGCATGGTGGCCTGCAATATCGAAGCAATGCCACGCAAGCGCCCTGGAACGCATCCAGAGGGTAGCCTGCATATGCATCACAGGAGCCTTAAGATCCACACCAACGGCAGCCTTAACGACTTTTCTAAACCTCCTCCCCATTGATATCTATGGGAAGATGGCGGCCACTAAGGCGGCCCTGAGATTAAGAGAATCCAATTCGTGGCAAAGTTCACACTTTGGGCACAGCAGCATCCTAACTGCCCACAAGAGCCCCAACAATACGGATTATCTAATCCCAACACTAGATTTCAGTAATAAATACAAGACGGCCATCCCAGACCGAGCCAGCTGGGAAGAAGGTCGCATTGTAAACAATGACGCCATTGAAATATACACCGACGTGTCAAAGACAGCCGACGGCACAGGGGCGGGCGTGTTCTCAACCCCACCCTGCGCTCAATGTCGTACTACGACTGCCTGACCACTGCAGTGTATTTCAGGCAGAAGTCACGACTATCCGCGAAGCAGCACGCAGACTCTCTTTGAGCCCGATAGATGGAAAAACTATCGTGATTTACATAGATAGTCAGGCAGCGATTAAAGCCTCAGAATCACCAACAACAAGATCCAAGTTGGTAAAACAATGCCGCGAATCTCTTAACGAGATCGCGGTCAGATGTAACACTTCACTGTGTTGGGTACCCGGTCACAGTGATATTCCAGGCAACTGTAAGGCGGACGAGTTAGCCAGCCGGGTTCCGCACAAGAACTCTCTGACAACAGAGAGACACCGGCGGTACCCATTCAGACACTGAAACTCAAACTTCTAGATAACGCGTTAATAGAAGCAAATAACAGATGGAATAGCATCAGTACATGTGTGTCCTCAAAGCAAATTTGGACCAAATACGATGCGAAGAGAACATCCAAACTTCTCTCCATCAGCAGGAAAAATATCAGCTCTGTAATCGGAGCAATCACCGGGCACTGCCTTTTAGGCAGACATGCCATCAGATTGGGAGCTCCCTCAAACGACTTCTGCAGAAGCTGTAGAGACGTCGAAGACGAAGAAACCACCACTCATCTCCTGTGCAACTGCCCCGCACTAGCCAATTCAAGGAAACAAATCCTCGGCAACTATTTCCTCGATGATCTAAGTGATCTCAGTGAGACAGATATTGGCTGTATCAGCAAATTCGTCACTAGGTCCAAATGGTTAAACTGAAGTATAGGACGGATAGGAGGATGACTTGAGCCCCTCCCACTCCCCTCCCGCAGACTACCCCAAACCTATTCCCCTGCAAAAGAAAAGAGTTCTCACTGAAGTTAGATTGTATCAGTCACTTCAGTCAGAACTCCACTCCGATGGCGAGACAGTAACACGGCGGATCGACTGAAACGGTCTCCACCGGCCTTGCTGCCTCCCCGCTATGCAGACAAAACGGGAACAGAGTTGAGGTTAGATTGTAACAGTCACCACACTCTGTTTCTCTCCCATACCTCAAAACCTGCACCACAAATTCCCGAACTCAGTCATCATAATTCCAAATCGACTATCAAGGCCGCCCCTCCCTGCTCCTTTCCGCGGAATGGTGTAACTTGAGGCTCGTACTGCAACAGTCGCCACAAGCCGCACCCCCCCGCGATGCGTGTAGCAGGGTTGGACCACCTTCAGTCACGCCCTCTGGCACAGTTTTGTAACCAACTACTTGACTGTGCAGCCGGTACACCCTGACCTCCCCTCCAAGGAATGTAATAGCTTGCGCGGGATTGACTGTATCGGTCTCCCTGGCACGGTATTGCCTGCAAAGAGAGTGAAGAGCAGTTTGAGGTTCGATTGTAACAGTCATCTCAAAAGACTCTTCCCTCCCCCGGTGATCAGGAGGCAATAGCTTCCCTCCGCGGCACAGAATTTGAGATCGACCGGGGGTTTGATTGCATCAATCGCCTCATCTCGATCGCAACCCTTGGTTCGGAGGTCGGGTGAAAGTCGCCTCTGCACTAGTCACCCAACACATCGCAACCCATGCGAAACACAGCCAGGCTGCACACCCTGACCCCGTCAGGAGTATCTTCCCCCCTTAGACCACTACCTCACAAGAGGCAATCACAGAGAACCAAGTAGGCCGAGCGACGACCGGCAGAACACCCTCTGTGCACAATTGCTGTGCTTGCACGGGGGCCCATTGGTCCATTGTGATCCATTTTTGTTTATCGTGGTAAAAACTTCACTTACAATAAAAACACTTACCATGCTTCGTTTAAATTTTTTCTTGCTGGTTGGCCTATTGGAACCAACCTGTTTTCTTGACAAACCTGATTGTGTCCGTCAGTGGTACCTGCGCTACTTCCTCTAAGTCTTCGAAAAATCTGTTACCCAGATAGCGAAGTCGAGATGTCTGGAGGTTTGGACAGTCGCAGAGCAGGTGTTTGATGGTCTCGGTTTCTTCTGTATCCTGACAGCTCCTGCAGTAGTCTGGTGAGCTAATGCCCAGCCTGTTTGCCATTACTCCTATGGTGCAGTGGCCGGTCAGTACGCCGGTTAGGATACGTATTTCTTGTTTATTCATTCCCAGAATGTGCTTTGTTCTTTTCTCGTCGATTCTTGGCCATAGGCTGCGAGATATAACATAGTCGTTCCTTTGGGACCAGGTAGTGTTAATTTGTTCCCTCAGTTTTTGGTCAATGTTTCTTTTTGCTGCACTAATTGGGATGCCTATTGAAGTAATGGCGTCCATTGCGTCAAGTTCTGACCCTGTTCTTGCTAGCTCGTCTGCCTTTTCATTCCCCACGATGTCGCTATGACCGGGGACCCAGCAGAGGGTGATCCTGTGTCGTTCGCCTATTTCGTTAAGGGATTTTAGGCAGTTCCTGACTGTTTTTGACTTTGTGGTTTCGCTGTCTAGTGCTTTGATCGCCGCCTGACTGTCTACGAAGATTGTGATCTTGGAAGGATCCAGATTCTTCGCGGAGATTGTTTCTGCTGCCTTGTCTATGGCGACTATTTCGGCTTGAAAGACGCTGCATTAGTTGGGGAGTCTATACGAGTCCTTTATGTCTAGGGGCTCGCAGAAAACTCCTGCTCCTGTACCTACATCCATTTTTGACCCGTCCGTATAGATATGGATTTCTTGTGCGGTGGCGTGCGCGTTCCAGTTCTCTCTTTGGGGTATATATGTAGAGTAGTTTTTCTCGAAGTTTCGATTGGGGATTATGTAGTCCGTTTTCCTGGATAGATCGATACCCAAGTAATTGTGAATTATGGAGCCGTGCCCATAGGAGCTGTGTCTCCACATGTTTGCCTCCTTGAGGCGGAGGGCTCCTTTGGCTGCCATGCTGCGAATGTATTCACCAAGGGGGGGAAGGTTTAAAATGACTTCCAGCCCGGCTTGCGGTGTTGATCTCATTGCTCCTATTGTGCCGATACATGCTAATCTCTGTACCTTAGAGAGGTTGCCTTCCACCAAACAATAGACCCGTATGTAAGTATGGGTCGTATGATCGCTGTATACATCCAATGGGTTATGTAAGGGCGCATACCCCAACGTTTGCCAAAGGTCTTTTTGCATGCGTAGAAGGCACATAGTGCTCTTTTTGATCGTTCGTCTGTGTTACGTTTTCAAGTAAGCCGAGAGTCTAGGATGATGCCCAGATATTTTGCTTCCGCGAAAAGTTTCAGACGAGTTCCGTTTAGCTTCGGCATATCGAAATTCTCGATTTTTCTTTTCCTAGTTTTTTCGGTTTTGATTGGATTAACTCCAAGGCCATTCGGTCTCGCCCACGAGGATAATTCTTTTAGGGCAGATTCCATGAGTTCACTGATAGTGGGAAGATACTTTCCACTTATTAGAATTACAATATCGTCTGCGTATGCTACTATTTTCGTCTTTTTGACCTTTAGAGTCGTGAGGATTTTGTTGACCACTAGAAGCCACAGGAAGGGAGATATGACGCCTCCCTGTGGGGTGCCCATGGTCACTGTTTTCCTTCTGGTACTCTCTCCGATCTCTGAGTTAATTACTCTGCTGTTAAGCATTTCGTAAACCCAGTTCGTTATTTCTATTTTCGCTCCTAAGTCTACGAGCGCTGTTTTTATGGCCGCTGTTTTGACATTGTTGAAAGCTCCCTCAATGTCTAAAAATGCTGCCATGGTGAATTCTTTATGGTGTAATCCTTTTTCTATAATTGACACAACTTCGTGCAGGGCTGTTTCCACGGACTTGACTTTGAGGTAGGCATGTTGAGTACTGCATAGGTTGTTTTCGTTTAAGAGGTCTCTTATATATAAGTCGATTATTCTCTCTAGTGTCTTTAAGAGAAAAGAGGAGAGACTTATCGGCCTATAATATTTTGCTGTGCAGTGTATATGTCTCCCTGCTTTGGGAATGAATATCACTTTTACTTCTTTCCAGCTTTGCGGTATGTAGCAGACTGGCTAGACTTAATATCATATCAAAACAAATTTTAAGTACAATCGAATTAAACGATATAGATGCATATTTTAAAAATAAATCCATAGAAATAAAATCAGACCAACACATATACGAACTTCTTGGTCTTCAAGGTTACTACAATGATACTAACATCATATTTAATATCCAAATTCCTCAAATCTCCAAAGACAACTACTCCTTTTTCCACGTTATTCCCCTTCCTATTAACAACACTAAAATAATTACCTCCAAACCTTTTGTTATATCCAACCCTAATGATATTCATCACTTTGACGAGAAATGCCCGAAAATCGAAGGAACATACTACTGTAGAGACACAAGAACATATAAAGTAAACCCCAAAGATACCTGTATTGCTAACCTACTCAACAATCTACCAGCGGAATGCAGCCTACAAGAAGTACCAGAAAGAACGGAAATACTACAACCAGAACAGAATTATATTCTACTAATCAACATCCCCGAGACATTTATCCGAACTACGTGCGAACCTCAGCAACAGAAACTAAAAGGAACACAACTGATCCATTTCAAGAACTGCCAACTGGAAATAAACCAGATCATCTACGAGAGCAACGAAAATATATACTGGGAAGACGTACATATATTTCCATCTGTACTACAACAAATCAACGTATCTTCAATAATAAAAGCACCTAACATGCAGCAGTTACAAGATCATCAATTCAAAACCACGAACCTCATCGACACATTGAACACAACGACCACCCGAAATAGCAGCATCGCCATCCTTAACAGCATAACAACGTTTGGTCTCATCCTACTTACCGTTATAATCATCATCCACCTATTGAAACATAAAATATCCGCATCAAGGAAAACAAGCGACATCCCGAGAATAGAACCTACACATATAATAGTCGCTCCTTCCCAAGAAACAGCTGGACCGCAATTTCTTTGGCCGTCACTCCATTCTAAGGGGGGAGGAGTTACATATCCATAAAACATCTTAGATACTATTATATTTTACTACCACTATAATATTTCACATAATATGCTAACCTTGCACTCTGTAAAGTTAATGCACCAATAGAATATCCAGTTCAGCATTGCACTCAGCATATGCTGACACAACAAACAAATACAATATTACACATTTCCTTTCCCACAATATTGTAACCAAAAATTTAGAATAAAAACCGAATGTGAAATCAAAAATAGCGAAGTCTGGTAAATAAAGTCGCCGAAGGCGAATGCTCAAGTGAAAAGTTGTTTTTTTCGTTAAACGTCCACGCTCCCACATAACTCGCGTTTAGCGAACTTGGAAGCATCCTTTGACGAGGCTAGGGTTCTTCATCAGGAAATTGTTGAGGCTCCTAGTGAGGAAGCAAAAGTAAATTATATGGAAGCGTTAACGTTCCATAAACTTAAGGAACTTTTCTTCCAATATTCGTGCGAGTTAAAAGAACAGTTAGCAACAAGCGATAACCACAGTTTTTTAAACAACTCAGTAGGAGGGTTTAAACCACCGTCAGTTGAGTTAAAGCTACCTCCCATGAAAATTCCCACGTTTGATGGCTCGCTACAAATGTGGCCGGAATTCAAGGGATTATTTGAAGGCTTAGTGTGCAAAAACTCCTCAATATCCGATGCACAAAAATTGCAATACCTAAAGGGAAATTTAACCGGCGAAGCAGCACGTATGCTACGAAATACCGACACAAATTTTGAGTCCGCATGGGCATTGCTCGTTAAACGGTTTCAAAATGTTCGACTGCTAATGGACAATCAGTTCGAATTGCTTTTTGTTCAACCGACAATCAATCAAGAATCGTCTGATGATCTTAAATTGTTATTAGATACAACGAACAAAGCAAAGCAGTCATTGAAAAATCTCGGAGTGCCTGTGGAGTCATGGGAAGATGTGCTCATATTTCACATGGTGCAAAAGCTTCCGTTTACCACTCAAGGGCAATGGGAATCCCACATTTCAACGTATGTCGACTATCCAACATACAGCGTTCTGGAAGACTTTATCCTAATGAGGTCAAGAACATTGGATATCATCGGACAATCTCCATCAGGTTTCAACCAACCTAAATCAAAAAAGGTCACGCCAGGCACAATTCGTACACATAACGCTACCATCCTGAAGTGTTCAATGTGTCAAGGGTCACATTCCATTCGAAACTGCTTCAAATTTAAGGGACTTAACACAAAAAACAGGCAGGAGATTGTTAAGAAGAAAAAATTGTGCTTCAACTGTCTGTCGAGCGCTCATTTTACGCAAAATTGCACAAGCACCTTTACGTGTTCTACGTGCCACCAAAAGCATCATTCGTTACTGCACGTAAATGAACCAGTTAAAACAATGCGTGCTAATGATTCAACTTCATCAGGAGTTGTTCCCCCCGATCAATCAACCTCCTCGGAAGCATCACAGATCCCAACTTCCTCTAACGGAACTGCTTCAGTACACAACGCGTTTATAGCCAAAAATAGGCAAGTACATATTCTTCTGGCTACGGTCCTTATCAAGGCTCTAACAACTGCGGGCAAACCGTTGCTACTGCGAGCGCTATTGGATCCTGGATCTGAGGCGTCATTCATTACTGAATCGGCGGCTCAGTTGCTAAATTTAAAAAGGGAAAAGAGCTGCGTCAATATCTTAGGCGTGGGGGAAGCCAAAACAAGCACCTCAAAACACAGTATCTCTCACGATAGGTTCGAATGTGAACGAGAACTTTAGCCTACAGCTGAATGCTTTGGTATTGCCCTGTGCATCATGGTCCCTCCACGGTCGTCAAAAGCGTTGCCCCCAAAAAACCTGATGATGGTGGGACTGTGCATCATGGTCCCTCCACGGTCGGGTGTTGCCCCTAAGAATCCTGATGGTTTTGGGACTGTGCATCATGGCCCCTCTACCAACACAAGGCGTCACCATAATCCGTCCACGGCGTCTTACAAACACCGACGCAACGCCATCCGAATCCAGCGTATGTGTGGCACCATCGCGGAGAAGGATAAGATGCCAGCACAAATCGCCAAACTGGACTGGGATCAGCAGATCCTTAAGGCCTGCGACCCGTCGATCAAACGCCAGAGGTCAGTGGAAGGAACCATTTCGTTTCCCAAGAGGCAGAGAGTGCATAACACCGGCATCTCTCCCACTATCACACCTCACAGATCTTTCAGTGACATCTTGAAAGACAAAATTGTGATCGCAGTCATCGACCACAATGACATTGACGGGTCTATAACCCTTGAGAAGTCGGATATGGTTAGGAGAGCGCTTTCGTGCTCCTTCTTTTCCTTCATAAGAAACCATCCCGGACCTCCTCCGCTTACGCATGAAGGAGGGTGGCATCAAGGCCACATCAAATTAGTCGCGTGTGATGATCAAAGATTGGCCGATCTCTACAAGCTTGCAATAAGTAGGCTTGGAGAGCTTTTGGGAAGCTTAAAGGAACACAGGCATTCTCGTAAAGGAGGTTAAAATAGTCCAGCATATAGCTTTTTAGTAGGTCATTTATATATTTAAAAAATTCAACTGGTATTCCATCACTTCCGGGGGCCTTGTTGTTTTTCATTTGCGAGAGAGTATTTTCCAATTCATTTCGAGAAATAGGTGCATCTAGCTCGAGAACGCACGTGTTTGGTATTGCAAAGCTGAAAGAATGAAGATTCTCCTCGGCCGACAATAGAGTTTTAAAATGTGCAGCTAGAGTCTGAGCGCCGAGAGCAATCTTCATACTGCGTTGCCATCCACTTACTTGACGGACGTTGTACCAGAATTCGTTGGAATTTTTACTGAGTAGGACCTGTTGTGCAAACTTTTTGTGGTAAATGTTTTTTTTTTGTATTACAAAGTTGTTTAAGCTTCTTATTAGTAAGTAAGTACATATTTTTAAAGTTGGGTGAATTTGTCGCTCTAAAGAGCTTCAAAAATGTAAACGAAAGTTTACGTAATTTATAGCAATCCTTGTCAAACGATTTGGATTTTGGCGTGAAAGTGGTATAAGAGTTATTCGACAACGGTGCCGATGCATAAATTAAGCTCGTTATATTTTCTTCTATTTCGTCATTCGAAACTGATGGCAAGTGAGGCAAAATATTAGAGTTAACATCTAAGAGGAATTTGTAGCGATCAGCTTTGCTGTCGAGTCATTTAAGTTTTCTAAAATTGTCTGAAGTTCTTTGCTGCACTTGCTCGCCAAAGTCCGCTGTCACCAGAATTGGCATGTGAGCTGAGAAGTTGGCCGTAAGCACCTTAAAATCCATTACTACATTGCACCATTCACCAGATATTGCGCAATAGTCTATAACCGACTCGCCTTGACCGCTTATATATATAAGTTCTCCATATTCGTCTCCTTTGGCTACACCATTCAACAGAAACAGCCCGAAATCCTCGAAAAACCCCGATATTAACCTACCGCTGTCGTTGCGCGTTTCATCTTTAGAGTTTCTATAGGTCTCGAAATTTAGTTGATCGTGCAGAAAATTAACAGAAGGATTTTGATATTCACCAATTTGAGCATTGAGATCACCAATTACCATTGTATTTTCCAAGGGAGAGTTGTACATAACGTTGCATAAATTATCGAAATCGAAATGCCAATTATTGCAATTAAGATAAACCGGGATAATATGAAAATCATATTGTTACTTAAGATATGAATGATAATTCTACCTTCGATATTTCTGTGTTCTACAAAGTGAGAAATTTTAGATTTTATGCCACAAAGAATACCCCACTCGCTCTCCCATGTACATTTGTTCGTGTTGCTGGAGAAAATGTTAAAATGTAATCTCTAAAATATTTCATGTACTCATTTTCAAATTTTTCCTCCACAAAAGTTTCCATTAAGATTATTATTTCAAATTTAAGAATATATTTAAAGAAATCAGGTTGCAATAATTTATTTTTTAGTCCTGAGATATTAGCTAGAATTGATAGATTTTTTTCCTATTTCTTCCTACTAATAGGGTGTGGTGATTGGCTGGCAGATGGCGCTGCTGTCGGTTGAGAGTTTGATCTAGTACTCTGTCGTTCATTTGGTATATTGACTTTTTTGACAGCTTCAAAGTTAATTTTACCTAGCATTTGTTGTAATTCACGTTCTCCATCCAAGTTATTGTAGGTTAGGTTATTGTTTACATCCAAATAAAAGGTTTTATTCTCAATTAAAATTGTATTGTTTTTTATTCGTATTGCGGAGTTTGGTTTATTGTCCCTAATTATTTTTCTGTAATGTAGGAGTATTCGGTGTTTTAATTGCATTTTCTTAGAAAGATCGCGTTGCAAATACACTGCCTTTGAGTTTGTGGGCATTTTTAAGCATTTTCGAGGCATATTCACTTGAGCCGGTATTTACTTTTATTTTGGTTGCAGTGTTATTTTCACTAATTTTTACCGAGTCTGAAGGTACGATCAGACGGTCATCTGACGTCAGAGAACTTCTGTAATTCGGTTTTGTGGTCGGAAGAAAGAATAAAAAGAAACTTTAATATAAATTGTAAACAAAAATCGTGCTGCAATTTTGTGGTCGGAAGAAAGAATAAAAAGAAACTTTAATATTGTTGAAGATATATAACGCCTTCCTGTTCAGTGATACTGGCGCGTCATCTGCCAGCAAACATCAGTATCAGCAATGTGTTGATAGCTTTAAGTTTTTTTTAACCCAATTGACATTTTGGGGTATTATCTTTTATTTCATTTTATCAAATACAAACGTATCTCAATAAAGAGCAGTTCATTGTTTTTAAAACTCCGCGTTTGCATTTTCAGGTTATGGGCCCAGATTGGTCGCATATATATATTCCATTTTTTTTTTTAATTACTAAATGCACAAGTTTAAAGACGAGGAAGACATTCCAATTTTAACTTCAGCAAACGGCAACGGAGGCATCGGACAAAATATGCAGTGCACATCAGTTGTATCATCTTTTGAAAAGCTGGACGGTAGTTCAAACTACATCGACTGGAAGTATGGTATGCAGATCCACCTCGTAAATTGTGATTTGTGGGAATATGTAGAAGGCACCAAAAGTGACACGAAAATGGAGTCACGAGCACTTTCGGCAATAGTGTCTGGTGTAAAAACGCATATTTTTACAGACATTCGTGAACTTAAGTCTGGCAAAGTTGTTTGGGAACGCCTAAATAAATTATACGAGCCAAAAGGTTTTTCTAGAGTGGCCGCGTTAATCGAGCAGCTAGTAACGGTTCGCTATTGCGATTGTAAAAGCATGTTAGAGTACTTAAACAAAAAGGTTATGTTTGCTCAACAACTGAAAGCAATCGATAACGAAATCAAGGATGGGGTTCTTGCAGCTCTGATTTTCGTTAGCCTTCCTGACTGTTACAAGCCATTAATAATGGCACTAGAAAACTGTGGAGCTGATTTAACTACAGATCTGGTTAAGGAACGTCTGTTAGCCGAATCAATACGATTTGAAAATGTTGGAAAGGAGACAGCTCTCTCCACAAGAGCATGTCAATCAAAGAAAAAGTGGAACAAGTTTCGTGGCAAGTGCTTTAATTGCGATAAAGTTGGCCACAAGTCTGCAGATTGCCGTTCTGCAAAGAAATTTGTTAGAGAGAAATCTGAAACAGGTTTAATGTCACAGGTTAGTACTACCACTGCACTCGGAGTTGGAAAATTCAACATCGACGATTGGTATGTGGATTCCGGAGCGACAGTTCACCTAACAGGACGAAAAGACTGGTTAACAAACGTTAAACAACTAAACATTGGTGGAAATGTGGTAACTGCGTCTGGTGATAAATTTAATATATCAGCAACAGGCGACACTATGGTATTGCTTGATATAAATGGAAAACCTGTTGAAACGCCGATACGTGACGTGAGATATGCCGAAGGTTTAAAGCTTAACCTTATTTCTTGCAAGCAGTTAGGCAAGAAGGGAATAACAACAACAATTATTGACGATAAAAGATGCGAAATTTCTCTACGAAGCACTGGATCAATTATTGCTTTTGCATCTTCATCGGGCGATGATTTATATAAGCTCAAACGAGCGGAAGAGCCTATTGTATGAACCTGTTATTCTTCGTCAATCAGCACTGACTTTGCAACTTGGCATCGTCGACTTGGCCATTTGAGTGTGAGTGGCATGAAAAGATTACGGGACGGTATGGCAAAGGGCATCGTTTTCAAAGACCCGGAATGCGATGGTGTTTGTGTTGGATGTGTCAAAGGAAAGCAGCATCGAAATCCATTCCCAAAAGGAAAAGCACGTCGGGCTACTA
Source organism: Portevinia maculata (assembly GCA_949715645.1). NCBI lineage: Eukaryota > Metazoa > Arthropoda > Insecta > Diptera > Syrphidae > Portevinia > Portevinia maculata. The sequence goes on along the minus strand of OX454526.1, from coordinate 206,525,244 downwards.
GTAAGTTGGGGCTGATACATACCGACTTATGCGGACCCATGCAGGAAAAATCGATTGGTGGCAAACGCTACGTACTTACTTTTACGGATGACTTCACACGTAAAACGTTTGTTTATTTTTTAGCAAACAAGGATGAGGCATTCATAAAGTTTAAAGAATTTAAAGTACGTGTTGAGAAGGAGACGGCAAGAAAAATGCAAGCGATTCGAAGTGACAATGGTAAAGAATTTATTAACAATCATTTTGAACATTTTCTGCAGGAGCATGGTATCCAACATCAAACCATTATCCAATACAACCCAGAACAGAATGGCGTTGCTGAACGCGTGAACAGAGCTTTGGTAGAGAAAGCGAGATCGATGTTATTTGGCGCGAATTTGCCGAAGAAATATTGGGCAGAAGCAATTAACACCGCTTGTTATTTGAAAAATCTGAGTCCAACAGTTGCTGTTAACGAGAAGACACCTGAGGAAGCCTGGACTGGTAAAAAACCAGATTTAGATCATCTAAGAGTTTTTGGTTGTAATGCTTATGTACACATTCCTAGAGAAAAACGTAAGAAGTGGGATGCTAAGTCCCAAGAACATCTCTTTGTCGGCTACTGCACAGACTCGAAAGGCTACAGGTTAATCGACGTTAAAACAAATGAAATCATTAAATCGCGTGACGTTGTCTTCGATGGAAACAAAATTATGTCATCTTATGAGAGTGGTGAAGCTGGTGCAGAGACAAATAGTGATTGCCAGAGCAGCGAATCTGACAATATATTGGTGGACCTTATTGAGCAACCGGTAGAACATGGTGAGCAGCAAGCAGATAATGAAGTCATTTTGATTCCACCTGCCGTTGGTGAAGAAGGCGGTATCCAAAACGAAGATCTTGATCCAAGCCGCTATCAAAAAGATGATGTTTTGGATACAGCTGAAGCAGGATCAACTCATGAACATGTTCGCCGCAGATGTGGATTGCCAACACGATTCAACGACTACGTTTTGTCTTCCGCACTAGGAATTATATCTGATGGAGATCCTATAAATGTAAAAGATGCTCTTTCTCGAAGTGATGCCGAAATGTGGAAGCAGGCTATGCGTGAAGAATATGAAACACTTATCAAAAAAAATTCATGGGAATTGGTTGACCTACCAAAAGACCGAAAAGCAATCTCATGCAAATGGGTTCTTCGCAAAAAGAAGAACAGCGTTGGTGAAACAGTACGCTACAAGGCACGTCTTGTTGTTCGAGGATGCATGCAGGTCAGTGGTATGGACTTCGACGAGACATTTGCACCAGTGGTCCGCGGGACAACACTTCGTTTCTTGATTGCGGTGGCTACACTTAAAAACTGGAACATGGACCAGATGGATGCGGTTGCAGCATTTCTTCAGCCAGAGATAGATAAGGATGTTTACATGTGGCAACCCAAGTTATTTGAAAAAGTGGATGGATCTAACCACAGAAAGGTTTGCAAATTGCGCAAAGCAATATATGGCCTCAAACAATCTGGCCATTTGTGGAACGACAAGCTGGACAAGGAGTTACGTGATCTTGGACTTGTTCAAGCAAAATTCGATACTTGCGTTTATCATTGCCTTAGCGAAAACAAGGTAATTATTGTTGCTATTTATGTTGACGATTTTCTGCTCATAACAGACAACGAAGAATCAAGAGTTTTCATAAAGGCAGAGCTTAAGAAGAGATTTGATATAAAGGACTTGGGCGAAATTCAGTATTGTCTTGGAGTTCAAGTTATAAGAGACCGAAAAATGGGTCAGACAACACTAGATCAAACAGCTTACATCGAAGCAGTTCTAAGACGATTCAACATGAGTGACGCAAAACCTATATCTACGCCGTTGGAATGTGGGAAGAAGTTAAGCCAAAACATGGCACCAATTAACGATGCAGAAAAGGAAGCAATGCATCATATCCCCTATCAAATGGCAATCGGGAGTCTTTTATACGCAGCACAAACAACACGACCAGACATTTCATTCGCAGTGGGGGTTCTAAGCAAATTCAATTCTAATCCTGGCAAAGAGCATTGGTCTTCAGTTAAACGTGTTATGCGGTATTTGAGAGGAACAGCAGGAGCTAAAATAGTTTATAAAAGTACGGGAAATGACAAAATCATAGGTCATACAGATGCAGACTATGCGGACGATCCTGATGACAGAGTTTCTGTGAGCGGTTACACATTTAAGTTGGCGGATGGCATTATAAGTTGGTCTAGCAAGAAACAACAAACAGTTGCACGCTCAACCACAGAGGCGGAGTATATGGCTCTCGCTCACGGTACGCAAGAGGCTTTATGGCTCAGGACGATGGCAGTAGAGTTGCAGATTTCATCGGGGGACACAATGCTTCAAATAGGATGTGACAACCAAAGCGCTCTTGATCTCTCGAAAAATTCACTCCATCATGCACGAACAAAACATATTGATGTGCAACATCATTTTCTTCGAGATGCAGCAAAAACAAAACGGGTCGAGTTCTTCAAAGTGGCATCAGAAGAGATGGTTGCAGATTCATTAACAAAGCCGGTCAATCGTCAGAAGCACGAGTGGTGCAGATCAGCTATGGGAATTCAAGTCAACTAAAACCAGCATCAACAGCAGAGCAGCACCATATCAAGTGGGGGTGTTGAAGATATATAACGCCTTCCTGTTCAGTGATACTGGCGCGTCATCTGCCAGCAAACATCAGTATCAGCAATGTGTTGATAGCTTTAAGTTTTTTTTAACCCAATTGACATTTTGGGGTATTATCTTTTATTTCATTTTATCAAATACAAACGTATCTCAATAAAGAGCAGTTCATTGTTTTTAAAACTCTGCGTTTGCATTTTCAAATATAAATTGTAAACAAAAATCGTGCTGCAATTTTGCGTGAAACCATATTTACCTAAAAATTTTGTTTGTGTTATAAAATGTGTCACAACGACGGTGAAGGCAAAGATAAAACACATACGGTCTCGGAAAAAAAGGTGCAGAAAAATATTATTTTCCTGGGACCGTCAAAGAGAGTCTGCTTTAATTGCAGCTGTGCAGGATAATCCTGTTCTTTGGGATAGTGGGCGGAAGGATTACAAAATCCCGACCTCCAAAATTGATTCCTGGAAACAGGTGGCGGTCAAAATAAATATTGAGGGCGTTGACGATGTCGAGGCGCGTATTAAATGGCAATCACTGCGGAGCCATTTTAAAGCGCATTTGGGCAAATTTCGAGCCAGAAAATCAGGCCAAGGTACAGGCGAAATTACGAAAGCATCGTGGCCTCATCTAAGTGAAATTATGTTTTTGGAGGCTTCCGAAGTGACACAATCGTATCCATCGACGTCCACATTACAATTGGTATGGGTTGGTTACAAGAACTGGCAAGGACTTAACGTCCATCCACCCGTAATCCAGAGTGTCATGCGACCCGTGCTTATTGGATGGTTTGCAGCCAGGGGTATCCGGCTGTATTTTAGCGGAGCCTCTCTGATACCGGGCCACCTCAGAGAGTAACCATGGCCTTACCACGCTAATGCGGGGCTCTGGCGTGGTTGACCGTCTTTCCCGCGCTACTCGTGGGAAATGAAACAACCAAACAGAAACAAACAAAACAAAACAAACAAATTGCGGGGACAGACCGCAGACGAAGTCATTGGTCGGATGGAGCAGGACATCCATGACGACCGCCTGGCACATGATAGACCCGGAACAAGTCGAAAGGGAGGCTCTAAACTGGTGCAACCCAGCGCCAGTCAAAGAACCATCGTCACCTCACGACAAGCCACGGGGGTGCCAAAAGGCCCGAGAAGAAGCCCGGTAGCACCGACAGGTGCATGCAGTGGGGATAGGAGCCAAATCCTAATCCCCTCCCTGACCGGGGAAGTAATGGTGGAGGGAACTAAGGCAGTGGGAACGAGCATAGCTCAAGTACCAGCCCCTGTACCCCCCGACAACAACACCGGAAGGAAGAGCAATAAGCCAGCCTTACCTCCACCTGGGAAACCAGGCGCGAGGGACGACCCTATGCGAAGGGGACATAGTGGTGCTGGCACTAAATGGTACCTCCGCTACCTCAATAAAGGCTTCGGCCCCGAGGAAGCCAAAAGGAGGGCCGAGGAGCATCGGGCCAAGCCCGAAAGTACAGAAGTGGCGACGGGGAAAAGGGGGAACAGCAACATCACCCCCCCCCCCCCACAACAAATAAAGCCAACAAACAGAAGGTGGATGAAGGTACCGAGGGGGCCACGGGAAAGCCTGCAAAAGCGAGCGCCACCGTGGTCGGTCGAAGCTATGCTACGGCGGTGAAAACCTTCCCGGCTAGCAGTAGACGCGAGACAGGTGCGATTGCTGAGCAGGTTGCTGTTCTCCCGGTGAAATATCCGCAGGAGATCCTCAGCAACCCAGACCTCACGGCACTTGAAGACGCCATTGTGTTGGAAATGGCCTTGGGATGGGAGCATAAGCTCAAATTCCAGGGCATACATTTCAAACATGGAATGCTCTTAGTGGACTGCGAGACTCCGCAGACAGCTGAGTGGCTAAAGGCAGTATCCCCAAAGTTGGGGAAATGGAAGGGGACACGCCTCATGGCTTGCAGTGGGACTGATATACCACGGTCCTACTCCATAACGATATTCCTTCCACGCAGTGCAGAGCAAGAAGCTAAAATCTCCTTGGCACTGCTGGAAGCACAGAATGTGGGACTTAACGTCCAGGCGTGGAAGATTCTCAATTGTCGAAAAGAGGGAACCGGGCAGGTACTGGCTCTTGGCATCGACCGAGAATCCTTCGACATTGAGTGATATCTCTCATGGAGTAGACGTGCCTATCCAAGCGGCTGCAATAACTTAGCTTTTAATCTATAATTGTATAAATTTCTCTTTCTGACCGCTGTCAACTCGATTACCAACCACGAAGGTATTCAATAACTCTCGAATTGCTCATGACTCAAGTCTACATTTTAATATAAAATTGAAAATTGTTGTTCGCGAAAATTACAAAAAAGCACTCAAATCAATTTAAATTCGCGCCGTTCGTTCCAATACATAAAATACACACACATCCTCAATGTCTAACTTAAAGAATAGACGGTTAACTACACAGAAACAACAACGGAAACAGCTGCTGGGCTCACCTTCATCAGATAGTCTTCTGTCACCCTCACTAAAATCGATGACGTCAGAATGTTTCTCCAGCTTGTACACAAAGATTACTGAACAAGGTGAGTTAATTCGACAGACTATTGTGGATCTAGAGGAAAAGCTATACTCCCGCATCGCATCAATCGAAAAAAACATTTGCGACAAATTTACACTTGTCGAGACGGAAGTGGAAGTCTTGAAGAGCCGCGTTTCAGCTTTTGAAGATTGCGCTAGTAATATCAGCCACTTGCAATTGGAAGTTGCGTGTATGAAAAAAGAACTACAACAAGAGCTAGTGATACTAAAACAGCCAGCGCACGAAAAGAATGCTGAACTTTCGGTAATCAAAGCACAAATTGAGGCACTGCACACAAAAAATCTCGCGTCCGACGCTGTGTTAGTGGGGGTACCTTTCCTTCCGGAAGAAAACCTGGAAACAATATTTCACAATATTTGCCAAGCTTTAAATCGCCAGCCACCAAAAACGAACCGAATTTTTCGAGCGAAACAAAACACTGACTCTGTGGTGATACTTAAATTCTGCTCGGCCAACGACAAGATGTTGACATTGAAAGCTATCTCGTCATTTAGAAAAGCGCACTCACGGCATCTCTCATTATGAGATGCTGGTTTTGATTCCGATAAATCTATTTATATGCACGAGAGTCTCACCCCGAACAACCGAATAATTATGCGGCAAGCGATTAAACTTAAACGTGCCAAACAAATTTTCTCCTCTTTTTCGATTCGAGGTGTTGTTTACATTAAAATGACATCAACCACAAGCAACGTGAATATTGACAGCCTCCAGAAGCTAACTGAAGTTATGCACGCTTACAAACATGACAATGGGAATGGAACAAATCAACTGTCCCAAAATACCAGTGGCTCACAAACCAACATTTAAATTGAATTCATCTCCAACTTTTAATTTTTATTTTTACATATATTTATATTATGGTTTTTCTAAAATAGCTAGCTTTTTTAAATCAGTTAAAATTAATTATTTACCGTTTTCGCTCTTCAGAGTGTTGTCTTTTGTGTGTAAGTCTCTTGTTGTCGCTCCCTGCCAGTCGATCTCCTTCACTTCCCGCCGTCATAAGCATGAGCGGAGAACAAAGTGAAACTGTAAGCGATGTCCCAAATGCTTATGGTGGTAATAATAATAACCTTTTTCACAAAACGGAATTGATGCTTAATGTTTTTTGTAGAAGGTATTCAGGTCTTTCTGTTTGTCACATAAACGCCCAGAGCTTAATCAAACACATCGATGAGTTTAGAATAGTCTTTGGTAATGGGAAAGTAGATGTTATATGTGTTTCTGAGACATGGCTTTGCTCAAACTTTTGCAATAAAATGTTAAATGTAAGGGGTACAAAATATATCGCGCTGATAGAATCGGCAAAAGAGGTGGTGGTGTTGCAATTTTAGTTAAGACCTGCATTCAATGCAAGCTGTTGCATACATCGGGGGCCAGCGATATATTTGAATACCTCTTTATTGAAGTTGTAGGTGGAATAGATAAATGCTTAGTTGGAGTAGTCTACAAGCCACCAAATATTGTTAATTCCGCTAATATTACAAACCTGCTTGAAAGCATATCTGCACGGCATCGTAATATAATACTGTGCGGAGATCTCAACATTAATCTTTTGGATACAAAAAACCCTAATGTCAACCGGTTTATAAAGAATATAAAATCTTTACGGCTGTATGCAGTCAATAACTTAACACCGACACATTTTAGTAAGAGCAATTCTACCCTGTTGGACTTCAATGAGTTCAAGACAGCTAGGAACAATGCTAAAAGAGAGATAAAAATTGTAAAGAACAAATTTTTCATGTCTAAGTTCAAGCCCGACCTCAGTAGAACAAAGACATGGAATAATTTAAAGGAGTTAGGCATTGGGAAAAAAAAGGCAGCTGATGCAGATGCCTGTGAAAAAAGTCCTGACGAATTAAACATCGATTTTGCTGCTCCTTCAGTTAACTCGAATGTTCCTGTCGACAGAGAAGAGACCCCCTACATCGTTGAAGAATTACTTACTCCAGTAACTTCTAGAGATTTTTGTTTTCAAAGGATTTATGAATATGACGTACTTAAAGCCATCACCGCCATTAAATCGAACGCCATCGGCCTGGATGGAATGCATCCAAAATTCTTAAAAATGATAATCCATGGAGTACTACCGGAAATTACATACATTTTCAATAATATTATAACCTACTCCATGTATCCGAAATCTTGGAAGGCTTCTAAGATCATCCCAATTCCTAAAAGCTCAAACTCGAGGAAGAAAGAATACCGTCCCATATCGATATTACCATTCATATCGAAAGCTTTTGAAAAACTTATGAGCCAACAAATTCACTCATACCTTAATGAGTTCAATCTTCTTTCACCGCACCAATCCGGTTTTAGACCAAAGCATAGCTGTACTACAGCGCTTCTGAATTTGGTGGACGACCTTCGCATTGAAATGAATGAAGATCGTGTAACATCGCTCGTATTGCTAGATTTTTCGAAAGCCTTCGATATTGTACCCGATGAAATATTAATTATTAAATTAAAACACTGTTTTAATTTCAACCCGACGGCTTTAAGACTGATGGAAAGCTACTTAAATGGGCGTACTCAAGCTGTGTATATTAACGAGACATTATCCAACTTTATTATAACCAGAGCCGGCGTTCCACAGGGATCAATAATGGGTCCGTTATTGTTCACCTTATTCAATAATGACATTCCATTAGTGCTAAAGTACTGCAAGGTTCAAATGTATGCCGATGACGTCCAGATGCACTTAAGCTATCCATTGGGTCTAGTTGAGGATGCCACTCAGCGACTGAATGAAGACCTTAATTCTGTAGTCACTTGGTCGCGAAAAAATAAGCTTAGGCTTAATTCCGGCAAAAGTCAAGCAATTGCAATCAGCCGTTTAAGTATCGATACACAAAGCTTACCTCAACTTTTTGTTGATGGATCAGAGTTGACATACGTCACGAGCGTAAAAAATCTCGGTGTAACGTTTAACCAAAATCTGACTTGGGAGAATCATATTATAAAAACCGTCTCTCAAGTTTATGGATCCCTGCGCGCTCTGTATCAAGTAGGAAAAGATCTGCCGTTTAGGATCAAAGCGATGTTGGTTAAGTCACTTCTGCTGCCCATTCTTTTTTACGCACATCCAGTCTTTTGTGACTTAGACAGTCATAGCTCTCGAAAGTTAAGGGTAGCAGTAAATAGTACAGTGAGATTTGCCTATAACTTGGGTCGAAGGGAACACATTTCTGAATATGTAAGGCATTTTCTTGGAATGGACTTACAAAAATATCTCGACCTTAAAATATTGACTTTCCTATTCACTCTCAGAGAAAAACAGGAACCAGAATATCTTTTCCAAAGGTTACAATTTGCATCTTCTTCGGTCAGAAGTAGAAGTTTTGTCCCGCCAGCATATAACTATAATGTGACACAAAAACAATTTTTTGTATACGCCGTAAGACTTTGGAATTCGCTTCCGGTTCATATCAGAAGATCTTCAGGCATGAGCGACTTTCAAAGACAAATCAAACAACACTTTTGAATTTAACTTTTGTATTTAATTTTAATTATTTAACTGCTATAGGGTTTTAGGGAATTTTAGCTTATTATTTTTATTTTTACTTATTTATTTATTTATTTTTATTTTTTTTTCTCTCTTTTTAAGTAAAATACCCAATCAATATAAATACATTTTGCCATTTAGAACAATTTGAAATTGTAAAATATACTTATATCTTAATGTACCAACCTTGTCAATACTGTAACACACTTAAAAGATTGCATTGTATCTATGTGTTAACATGAATTATAAATAAAATACAAAATACAAATACAAATACGCCATAAAATCCCAAAAAGGATCCCTGAGCTACCGATTCGGCAGGGTTGCGGTGTGCGGACTCAAGAGGTCGGACGAGATCTCTGGGCAAACAGCCCAGCCAGCATCAAATCTGAATTCGCAGAGTGCGCAGTCCGAGGTAGAGCATACTGCTCCTCCGAAGACTAAAGCACCTTCTTTCGTTGTCCAATCGGCGGAGCAGGCTCCTGAGGAGACCGAGGAGTCTATGTCCAGCTCGGAGAGCATGATCTCTGAGGGGGAAATGGACAACACGGTCATCGACCTCTTCCAGGAAATCACCCAGGAGGAGGGAGATTCGTTGCTGAAGGAGGACGGGGCAACTGCCCCGCGCGAGCAATAGCTCGATGAACCCCACCAACAGCAAAATCAAACTAGCACAGGTAAACATTCACCATGCTATAGCCGCCTCGGCGACTATATCTAGGATGTTTACCTGCCAAAGCCTAGGGCTAGTACTGATCCAGGAGCCATGGATCCTGAAAGGACAAGTCAAAGGATTGGCGAGCAAGGATGCAAAGGTAATATGGGACACTCGGGCCAAGAAACCGAGAGCTTGCATTCTAATAAACAATAAATATAAATTTATTCTACTTTCAGAATACGCGACACGAGATCTGGTGCCAATTCAGGTACATCTGGATGTTGAAGGATGTCACCGCACCATTGTCATCGTATCGGCGTACTGTGCAGGGGATAAGCCGGTTGTATCATCCCAAATGCAGCGACTGGTGGAGCATTGCAACAAGCTCCGCATGTCGCTCCTTATAGGGTGTGATGCAAATGCCCACAACATCATTTGGGGGAGCACCGACACCAACACCAGGGGTGAGTACCTACTAGAATTTATTATGAGTTCGTCACTTGATATTATAAACGTGGGAAATACCCCCACTTTTGTAACTACTGTCAGGGAGGAAGTACTAGACCTCACGCTTGGTAGCCCAAGCGTAAGTAAATTAATTAGTAACTGGAGAGTATCTAGTGAGCCGTCATTGTCTGACCATCGAATAATAGTATTCGACCTGGACAGCACAAGTATCACGAGAAATCCAGTAAGAAACCCAAGGAAAACCAATTGGGAAACTTATAGAACTGCTCTAGAGAGCAATCTGGGGCGCCTTAGTCTGAGGAAGGCTCCGGGACACCCCCTAGAGCTAGAGAGCGTAGTGGAAGGCATAACAAACGCCATCATCACTGCGTTCGAAGAAAACTGTCCTCTAAGTAGAGAACGGGACAGGAAACAGACGCCATGGTGGAGCAATAACTTGTCAAAATTAAGATCCGAGGTGCGGAAGCTTTTCAATAAAGCAAAGCGCAGCGGAGAATGGCAAAGCTACCAAATGGCCCTTACTACATATAATAAGGAAATAAGAAAAGCTAAAAGAAATAGCTTCAGAAAATTCTTCTTCAAGAAGGGCGGGTATAATGCCGTCCACTCACACCTGCTAAAGATAACAAGGAGCAGTATTGCCTTGGGCCACATACCAATGCAATGGAGACGAGCAAGGTTTGTGTTTATACCAAAAGCGGGAAAAAAGACCCCACACAGCCAAAATCGTACAGACCCATCAGCCTTACGTCATTTCTTCTGAAGATGACAGAAAAGGCTGTAGACAATTATTTAAGGGAAGATGTTCTGAACACATCCCCCTTACATCATCGTCAGCATGCATACAGAGCGGGCAGATCAACAGAGACCGCCCTATATCAGCTGACGGAGATAATTCGAAGTGCCCTGGAGGCAAAAGAAATAGTACTGTGCGCTTTCCTAGACATAGAGGGAGCATTTGACAACACCTCACATGATGCGATCAAACGATCCCTGGATAGTTAACAGTACAGTATCCAACTGGATGTGTGAGCTGCTGAGCACTAAATCAGCAGAGACTCAAACACCATCTGGAACCATCAGAGTAAACACAACGAGAGGATGTCCACAAGGAGGGGTACTATCACCCTTAATGTGGAGCCTAGTTGTAGACGAACTGCTGGAAAAATTAACCAACCATGGCATCAACTGTCAGGCGTACGCCGATGACATTGTATTGATTGCCAGGGGCAAGTTCGAAGAAACCCTTGGAGACATCATACAAAAGGGGCTTAAAGTAACCAAGGAATGGTGCCATAATGTCGGACTTAACATCAATCCGGCGAAAACAACGATAGTACCATTCACAAGGAAAAGACAACTTCAAAGACTTAAGGACATAAACCTATCAGGCACGACACTGATACCAGTCAAAGAAGTAAAATATCTAGGACTCCATCTAGATAGTAAACTCCTCTGGCGAAAACATACAGAGGAGATATCCAAGAAGGCCACCCGCGCTCTCATGATATGTAGGAGCCTAGCGGGGAAGGCATGGGGATGCAGCCCAAGCATCCTGCGATGGATGTACACTGCAATCGTGAGACCAATGATCACATACGGAGCGGTAGCATGGGCGAAACGAACCAGTCTAGTCACAACGCGAGAGACACTCGGCAAAGTGCAAAGACTGGCGTGCCTGTGCATTACCGGAGCAATGCGTAGCTGCCCAACAGCAGCCATGGAGGTGCTATTGGAACTGACCCCTCTACACATTATGGTGATGAACGAGGCAGACAAAACAATCCTTAGGATGGCAAAGGAGGGAATTGGGAGAGGGAAATGCATCGGTTCGAAAGAACACGGTGACTTACTCAAAAAACTCCCACTTCTTGGCATACCTAGGGACGACAGCATCAGGAAGTTCAACTTCGAGAAGAATTTCCAGATAAAGCTCAGCAATAAGGAGAACTGTAGCAACGAATCCATAACTTATGGACTGAGCAACCACACAACAAAGTGGTATACGGACGGCTCGAGGACTGAGGAGGGAACTGGTGCTGGAGTGTTTGGGCCGGGAACTAAGCACTACGAATCCATGGGCAAATGTACCAGCATCTTCCAGGCAGAAATATGTGCCATAGACAGGTGCGTTCGAATCAACCTCGAGAAAAACTATAGAAATTGCAACATAGCAATAATGTCTGACAGCCAAGCAGCTATACAGGCTCTTGACGCCTACGTTATCAAGTCAAAACTCGTGTGGGAATGCCTACAAGGACTGAATAGACTAGGCAAGAATAACAGAATCTCCATCTGCTGGGTGCCTGGCCATGTTGGCATTACGGGCAATGAGGCAGCGGACTCTCTTGCAAGAAGAGGGGCAGAGGAACCCTTCATAGGACCTGAACCATTCTGCGGGATAGGAGAACACACTATACGCGAAGAGTTCAGGAGACTGGAGGAAGAAACAAAGGCCAAAACCTTTCTCAACCTCCAAGGTCTGAGGCAAGCAAAGAAACTCTTAGGAAATTACAACCAAAAGAGATTCAAAGTTTGTATCGGCCTTAACAAAAACAACCTAAGAATCCTAACAGGCCTCCTCACGGGGCACTGCAGACTCAAAGAGCACCTGAGGAAAATGGGCATATCGGAGGACGGGCTCTGTAGATTCTGCAGTGAAACCGCCGAAACTCCAGACCATATACTGGAATCCTGTGGGGCACTGACCCACAAAAGGATGAAACATTTGGGCAGGCACCAAATAACAGACAAGGACATACAAAACATGGACCCATAGCTCATTCTCAGATTCATCAAAGAAACTGGACTGGACGCTGTGCTCTAAGGAGTGTGACCTGCCAAGGATAAATCAGAGCAATACCTCGACACGCTTCACAAAGAAGTATCTAGAGAGGGCTCTGAACGAGGGCAAGCACCTCTCCGAGGCACAAGACCAATAGGTCGCAGTGTAATATACCCTAACCAAATATTATTATTATTATTATGGGTTGGGTCACAGTAAAGGTAGGTACTGGTACTTCAATTGATCTGCTTTCATGTATGTATGCATTCACACATTACTATATTCGTTTTTCGTTTTTCAGGAGGATGCGTACGATGATAATTCCATTTTAAATGAATTGACGCAGTTGTCAAACGTTGAAACGTCCCTCGAAGCTGCCCAACCTACACCACCGCCGAAAAAAAAAACAGAGAAAAGAAACACAGAAAACGCCGTCGTCAACAACAACGCCATCACCATCGTGCTCGAACTCGAATTCGGGAATTTTTCGGAATTTGGCGGCTGAAGTGTTGGGAAATATAGCACGTAGGCAAGATGATCGGCATTCTGTGTTCGGTGAACTGGTCGCAGCACATTTGCGAAGATTGCCAGAAGACGTCGCCTTCAATTTGGAGGGAAGAATAATGTAATTAATTTACTCTCAGGCGCCTCCACGCACAAATGTCACCGACCCGCACACCATGACGACTTCTATTTCGCCACCGCAGATTGTCTCCACACCGAATCAGCAATATGCATGCATTAAATAAAAACATGAATTAAATGGAGCGAATTGTATTTTAGTAAATGACAGTTACATTAGTAAATTTAAACTTAAGTATACTGCCAAGACAATTCGCCTTCGCCGGTGAAATAATACATAAATTCCTTTTGTATTTGTTTTGCGTCTTTTGAGTTATCTCTCACTGGTTCAAGAGGATGCAACGTCGAAGTAATTGGTTCGGATCGCCACTCACCCCGGGTGGTCACATTGCCCTCATCATCCACTTGGTCTAACGAATTAGGGGGTGCGTAGTGTACCTTGTTAGTCGTCATTAAGTAATTGTGCAGCACACAGCAAGCGAGCAGCACTTTCTTCGTTTTGACGGCATTTAAATAAATAGGCTTGCGAAGAAAGCTGAAACGCGCAGACATGATGCCAAACACATTTTCAATAATGCGACGCGCACGGCTAAGCCGATAATTGAATACCCGCTCCGGCAACGTTAGACCTCTTTGTGCGTACGATTTCATTATGTTCGGCCTCATCGCGAATGCGTCGTCAGCGACGAGTACGTATGGAACGGCTACATCCCTGCCAGGTAATGGTTTCGGTGCAGGTAAGTGCAGCCGATTGTTGTCTAATGCCTGGCCGAAAGTGCTTCTGTTGAATACCCCACCGTCTGACATTCTCCCATTACGGCCGACGTCAACGTACAACAATTTGTAATCAGCATCTGCGACTGCCATCAAAACAATGCTGTGGGTGCCTATCGAAATCAAAAGAAATAAATAATTTGCGTTTAATAGTGCAGTTGTATTCGATTATATTCAACTATTTCATACCTTTATAATTATAATATATGCTACAGGCATTAGGTGGTAACCATCACAACGTGTTTGCCGTCCACAGCACTGATACAATTGGGAAATTGCCATGTCTCGTCGAATCGCTTCGATACTTCCTCCCATTCGGCTTCATCCTTCGGAATCTATGCACAAAAACGATTTAAAGTTTTCTGTTTCCACTATACATGTGCACACACTCACCTTAATAAAGTCCTTGCCCAGAACCGTGTAAATAGCTTCGAGAACTTCTGGAACGATTGCCGAGATGGTTGGCTGAGGTATTCGGAAGAGGTATTGCAGTGAACGAAAATGTTCTCCAGTGGCCAGGTAGCGCAGCGTGAGCACCAATCGATCCTCTGCCGAAATGCTCACCCGCATATTCGTGTCCTCTTTTTCTATGATCGGCTTCACTAAGTCAAATTGAGTGGCTGACATACGTAGGAAATTTGTGTGCAAATGCGGCTCCTCAGTACGGAGCTCGAGCAGCAACTTTGAACAAAAACCTTCCTTCGCACGACGCATCAACCACTTTTTTGTCCACACAGCACGGCGCTTTCGTGGTGGGATCGAACTATTGTCAAAGTCGTCGTCGCTGCTGCTCTCCAACAAATACGCCGATAAAATTACACTTTCCAAATCTCTTTTCGACATTTTATTATATATTGTTATTAATTAATTGTCTTGTTCAATATTGTATTTAGTAGTAATTTGTTTCCAAACAAAAGTATTTTTTTGCCATAACGCGATTTTCACAGTTTCACTCTTATTTTTTGCACACAATCACAATTTATATTAAAGTTTCTTTTTATTCTTTCTTCCGACCACAGACTACATATACTAGACAGTCAACTGAGAGGATTTTTTTCGGATTGCCTATAAGCTGAAAACAGCTGAAAAACCCAATAAATGCCTATTGTGTGTTTGCATGCAAATCAAATGGGAAGCTTGCACAATGCACATAGATAAAAATTTAGTGGAGTTTGACTGTTTGACATTGGGCGCGTTCAATTTACAAGTCAACTACTAGTGACTACTATTTTACCTTTTCTCATTGATCAAATAACTCACGTGACCATCGTTTGGCAAGTGATAGAAATTTATTTAGTAGTGAACTTGCAGTTAACTTGCAAATTGAACGCGCCATTCAATACTATAGGGATCCACACTTTTTTGACAGATGTCAAATCGATGCCAAATCGAAAAACAACAACAGTGTGGAGGGTAAACAAACAAAATAATTATCAGCGATAGGCGGGAAAATAATAGGAATCAGCAAACAAAAGTAAGTTTTTTTATTAATAATCAATAGTTTCTCGATATATTTTTAGGAAAATTGATTCATTAAAATATGCAAAGAAGTTGGAAGCAGTAAAGAGAAAGAACTGATCTGCAAAGTTGTCTTTATTTGCCAACTTTCAGGTGATGGCGAAGACGGAGCTGTGGTTTCGTGTGAATAAAGAGTTAAAGGCAGTCTTCCTGAAGATAAATTTAATCCAAATACCAAAACAGAGAGAAAATTCTCATCATTTTTCAAACGGCTGGTCAATGAACTCGACAAAGACCTATATGGACCCGATAATCATCTCGTAGATTGACATCGAATGTATTTTACTCAAGAAACTGATGCCGTCCAAGTGAAACAACCTGGTGAAATAAACGTTCATTGTACAATTCGCTTTCTATATGCCATTGCATTTCAATTTGGACCCAGGTTTGGCGCGTTTGCTGGGAGTGCATACTCAGACTCGTCCAGTAATAACATCAGGCCTTCGGCAATTTATTAAGACACATAAATTACAAGATGCACACGAGCGTGAATCAATCAACTTATTGATCCCAACTATATCTGGGGATGAAACAGTGGGTTTAAATGCTTCGGTGATCAGCAAACTTCATTCTTGGATAACCAAATATTTGCTCCAGATATTTGTCACAGTTTATTTATTGACGATCGTGTGCATCTTGTAATTTATGTGTCTTAATAAATTGCCGAAGGCCTGGGCCCTCATCACGTAATTTTGCGGACGATTGTCGTCCATGCGATTGCAATGAACGCTATCGTCAATAGTTTGATTCACGAAACACAGTCATTCTCGTGTCGTCCATCGCTCTCGTTTGGCTACAGTTTGAGCAACAGTGAAAACAACGTCTAATTGTGAGAAACGTCAGAAATGAAGAAAACTGACTGCTGAGATTTGTTTATAGGTTGTGTTTTTTTTTTGTCAAAAATATTTATTAATATTCTATTCTTTAATATCCCTAGTTAGCGAACTAGTACGAATGTTTTCGGGGTGGCAAATTTGTTTCATGTCCGAAACTTTTTTAATGTCTTCGCTTACTTACTGAAGACATCACCGGATACATATATTTGTTGAAATAGAGTTTCTTATTTATATTAAATTGCATTAATAACAATCTGCAGCATGTAAAGAAAAGATCTAAACCGATTGTTTACTTAAAAAACCATGAAAGTCCTTTAATGGTGTACAAAATATGTAAGACGATACCTCATTAGCTATCGCGCAAATGCTATCGTCTCGACGGCAGTGTTTTGACGTATTGTGAGTTATGTGAAGTAAATATTGAATCGTCGTAACGATATCATTCAGACGCGAGTGTTACGTGAAGCATTGCTATGGAAGTCGATGTCGAAAACGAGATCGTCAGCCTTACGTGATGAGGGCCCTGATGTGATTACTGGTCCCTCATCACGTAAGGCTGACGATCTCGTTTTCGACATCGACTTCGATAGCAATGCTTCACGTAATACTCGCGTCTGAATGATATCGTTACGACGATTCAATATTTACTTCACATAACTCACAATACGCCAAAACACTGTCGTCGAGACGATAGCATTTGCGCGATAGCTAATGAGGTATCGCCTTACATATTTTGTACACCATTAAAGCACTTTCATGGTTTTTAAAGTAAACAATCGGCTTTAGATCTTTTCTTTATATGCTGCAGATTGTTATTAATGCAATTTATTATAATTAAGAAACTCTATTTCAACAAATATATGTATCCGGTGATGTCTTCAGTGAGTAAGCGAAGACATTAAAAAAGTTTCGGACATGAAATAAATTTGCCACCCCGAGAACATTCGTACTAGTTCGCTAACAAGGGATATTAAAGAATAGAATATTAATAAATATTTTTGACAAAAAAAAACAGCAGCTATAAACAAATCTCAGCAGTCAGTTTTCTTCGTTTCTGACGTTTCTCACAATAAGATGTTGTTTTCAGTGTTTCTCAAACTGTAGCCAAACGAGAGCGATGGACGAGACGAGAACGATTGTGTTTCGTGAATCAAACTATTGACGATAGCGTTCAGTGCAATCTTATGGACGACAATCGTCCGCAAAGTTACGTGATGAGGGCCCTGGACGAGTCTGAGTATGCACTCCCAGCAAACGCGCCAAACCTGGGTCCAAATTGAAATGCAATGGCATATAGAAAGCGAATTGTACAATGAACGTTTATTTCACCAGGTTGTTTCACTTGGACGGCATCAGTTTCTTGAGTAAAATACATTCGATGTCAAACTACGAGATGATTATCGGGTCCATATAGGTCTTTGTCAAGTTCATTGACCAGCCGTGTGAAAAATGATGAGAATTTTCTCTCTGTTTTGGTATTTGGACTAAATTTATCTTCAAGAAGACTGCCTTTAATACTTTATTCACACGAAACCACAGCTCCGTCTTCGCCATCACCTGATAGTTGGCAAATAAAGATAACTTTGCAGATCAGTTCTTTCTCTTTACTGCTTCCAACTTCTTTGCATACTTAAATGAATCCATTTTCCTGAAAATATATCGAGAAACTATTGATTATTAATAAAAAAACGTACTTTTGTTTGCTGATTCCTAGTATTTTTCCGCCTATTACTGCTAAATGATTTGGTTTGTTTACCCTCCATTGGTTTTCTGACATTTGTCAGGGGAAAAACAAAAAAAAAAAAAACAAAAAATTTGTCAGTCAAATGAGAATCTCTATTCTCTGCCTCCGCGTTGACATACAACACTTGACAGCAACATTAAAAAAAAAAAAAAAAATTGAAAAATTGAAATCCAAAGTTTTATCAAAAGAAAGCTGAAATCTACCGCTTGTACATTAAGGAAGCGGACAAGTTCCTTGATGAGAACATTCTTCAAACTATCTACGAAAGACTGGTAGCTGATTGCTGTCTAAATGCCGACTGCTGGTTAGAATACATCTCATTTCTGGACTACAGAGACGAATACAAGCGACCCAAGGTGCTACAAGATTTGCCCGTATTTCGCCAGAATGTGGTGGACGTTAGTAACCGAGCGCTGCGCAATTGTTCGTGGAACGAGAAGTTGTACATCAAACGAATACAACTGCTGGAGAAGATGGAAAAGAGTCGACAAGAAATCCAAGAAGTTCTGGAAAGTTCCTTGGCCGTTGGGTTCCAAAGTGAAGTGAAGAACGATGCACCTGTGCGGCAATTTAAAGGCAAAGAAACAAAATCAGCAGTATTCAAAGAGCATGAGAATCAGGAGATTGATCTTACCAAGGACCATTTGAGGATATTCATCAGTAACTGTTGCTCCTAGCAACATTGAAAGACTTTTATACAGTAGGTTAATATTTATTGAAAGTAAATAACAAAACTATAACAAACTATAACCAAAAAACTATAACCAATTAGTCTTCACCTCGCCATTTTGCCAGCCAACAACCAACGACAAGATTTAAATCCAACTTGTAAACATAAGAAAGAGAAAGAAAATTATAATAAGAAAGAGATGACTTCATCCGTCATCTTATGGGCAAGTTCAATGATAATTGTTCTTAAGCTGCCAACACATCAGCGACATTTCTCCCCCCAGCAAGGGAGCTTCATCTTCTGCTGCCTTGCTTTCGGTCCCACAGCTGATGTCCAATACTGCAAGCTTCGCCACTGGTCGGTCAAAAACCCCGTTTGCCGTCCTCACCGTCGCTCTTCTCACCTGACCATCTTGGGCTATGATGGTACTGACAACAATCCCCTTAGGCCAAGTACATCTCGGTAGATTTTCGTCGATGATAATTACCACATTACCTTCCTTTACTTGGTCCACCTTCTCGAACCATTTCGTTCGCCTCGTAAGGGTGGGGAGATACTCACGTACCCATCGCTTCCAGAAAACGTTTGCCACCTGCTGCACTTTCCTCCAGTCCTTGCGTGACATGAGTTCCCGATCCTGGAACTCAACAAGCCCCTTATTTCCATTCGACGACCCGAGAAGAAAATGATTGGGTGTCAATGCTTCATCGTCCTCTGGTCCCAATGTGACGTAGGTAAGCGGGCGTGAGTTGACTACAGCCTCTATTTCGACTAATGCTGATTGGAACGTCTCATCATTTAAACGCTTGTTTCCCATGACTTCTTTCAGGATCTTCTTCACCGTACCGATAAGTCGCTCCCAACTGCCACCCATGTGTGGAGCAGCGGGGGGGTTGAAAAACCACTTTGTGCGCGGAGTTGTGAATTTGCGAGCAAGCGCCTCTTTGTTGATCAACTGGAACTGTTCTCGTAACTCCTTTTCCGTACCAACGAAATTCGTTCCATTGTCCGAATAAATTTCGGACGGTCTTCCTCTCCTTGCAATAAAACGCTGTATACTCATAACGCAGGAATCGGTTGACAACGAAAACGCCACCTCAAGATGAATCGCTCTGCTTGTGAGGCAGGTGAATAACACCCCCCATCGCTTGACCTGACTCCTGCCCTGCACGACCAACATCGGTCCGAAGTAGTCGACACCGACGAACGTAAACGGCCTTCGAAATGTTGCCTGACCTCGTTGTACACGTTGGCATCGCACTGGTGTCTAAAATGTCTGTGATAGAAATCGACAATTAGAAAACTCACCCTACTTTTCCTGGATAGAAGTACTGGTCGCCTGGTTTCTTCTTTGACAAATTCGGCGTAGTCAATTCGTCCTTCAAGGCGCAGGACTCCATTTTCGTCTATGTATGGGTTAACTTTACGAATATGGCTGGATTTCGGAATCGATTTTCCAATTTTCAGCATAGCCAACTCGTCAGCATACTCTGCCCACTGCGACATCTTCCATAAGATCACCTCCGCCTTTTGCAGCTCCTCTGAACGAATAGGACCCTTTACCATTTCGTCAAATTTTACTTTACTGATCGGCTCTAACAACAGTGGATCGCTCTTCAAAACATTTGCCTTCGCCCTTTTTTGAAGATTTCGGCAGTACCGTACAATCCATGCAACTACTCCACGAAGTCGTTCCCAAGTGGAAAAACGATCAAAATCCACCACCAGTGCCTGGATGCCTTTCTCCAATCGGCTTACGTCTTCCTTCATCACCAGCACGTATTTCGCTCGCAGTTCCTCTTCACAGACCTTTTTTTGCCTCCAATTAACTTCCTCAGGCCAAGTTTCTTCCGGCTGGAGCAAAAACCCAGGTCCCGCAAACCACCTGCTCTCCTTGTCAAAAGAAGGTT
Organism: Portevinia maculata; assembly: GCA_949715645.1. NCBI lineage: Eukaryota > Metazoa > Arthropoda > Insecta > Diptera > Syrphidae > Portevinia > Portevinia maculata. The sequence goes on along the minus strand of OX454526.1, from coordinate 206,504,557 downwards.
CTTTCGTCCATTTTGTCGCTTCGTCTGCGACGTTCAGTTTGGTGGGTATCCATCGCCAGTCATCCACCTTGGTCTCCTCCTGTATCTCCCCGATACGAAACATCACGAACGGCTTGTACATCTTTGCATCCGAGCGCAACCAGTCCAATACTGTCTTCGAGTCCGTCCAGAAAAACTTCCTGTCTATTCTGAACCCATGACCCTTCACGATCGCCTTAGCAAGCCGTGTACCGATGAGGGCTGCCTGGAGCTCCAACCTGGGAATGGACACAGGGAGCAGTGGTGATACTTTGTTTTTTGCTGCCACCAGTGCACATTCGGTTGCGTAACCATCAGAGAACCTCAGATACGCCACCGCCGCCATAGCCTCCTCACTAGCGTCAACAAATATGTGCAGTTGCACTGAAGTAGCATCTCTCCTCATCAACGTATTATAGCATCTCGGAATACGCACGAGCTCCACATTCTTCAACAATCGCCGCCATGTCTCCCACTTGGTTGCTAAAGAGCCATCGACCATTTCATCCCAGTCCAGGTTCTTCCGCCACACGTCTTGGAGTAGTGCTTTTATTTTCACCAAATAAAAAGCCAAGAACCCTAGAGGATCAAAGATGGACATTAAGATTCTAAGTAATTCACGCTTTGTTGGCAATCTGGCCCCAGACAAAATATCCTCCTGTGTTTTTATAAACCGCAAAGAAAATGTAAATTCGTCTTCACTCGGACTCCACCATAGACCCAAGACCTTAGCAATATTTTTTTCGTTGCCACAGTCTATTTTCCGACTTTCGCTCTCAACAGATTGCCCAAGAGCCTGAAGCACCTTCTCGGAATTCGACATCCAACTTCTCATTCGAAAACCTGCCTTGGAATGTATTTCTCTTACCTCTGTAGCCAGTTGCACAGCCTCTTCAATGGTATCTACGCTGTCCAGAAGATCATCCATATAATGATGCTTCAAAATGCTTTCCACCGCCCGTGGATACTTCTCGGAAAACTCAGTAGCATTGATGTCCTTGACATATAGTGCGATGCTCGGAGAACAAGACGCTCCGAAAGTAAGTACCTTCATTTGATAGATGTCTGGATTGCGATCGCACTCACCATAACGCCAAAGGAACCTTTGTGCGCACTGATCCTCCTTGCGCACATGGATTTGGTGGAACATTTCTTCTATGTCCCCAGTGATGGCCACCTTATTCGATCGAAAACCATAGAGAACTTCAGGAAGCTCCGTCAGTTGGTCGGGACCCTTTAACAACATCTTGTTCAATGAAACACCTTGTGCTGAAGCGGCCGCGTCCTAAACCAACCGAACCTTTTCCGGCTTGTTCGGATTGGTTACGATGAATGTCGGCAAAAACCAAGTTCGTGGTGACACTTCATCTACTTCTTTCTTACTGCACCTTCTCGCATAGCCTTTCTGTAGCAAACTGGTCATCTGTTGATTGACGTTGGAACTAATCATAGGGTCAGAGCGCATTTTCCCCTCCAAACAGCATAGGCGCTTGAATGCCATTTGATAACTGCTCGGCATAGAAAAGTTGTCGTGCCGCCACAGAAGACCACACTCAAAAGCTCCATCGACTCGCCTTGTTGTAGCTGCAAGAATCTCCTTTGCTCTCACGTCATCGCCCGATGCTGTTCGCACTTGAGCAACACCACTGCCCTCTAAAGCGAAATGTTGTTTCACCAATTCGTGCAAGTCCTTGTTGCACTCGCAGATCTGGAAGTTACCGTGAGACTCCAGCTCACTTTCAACGCCACCGCTGATACACCATCCCAATCTTGTCTTGATGGCAATCGGTTGGTTCCATTTGCCTTCCCGCACTTTCAATGCCACTGCTGCCCTCTCATTATTAAGACCTATGAGAATGCCACATTCAGCGTTAACGTATGGCATCAATGGCAGCCCCTTGAGATGATGGTACCTCTCCAACAACTCCTGTGATACTGATTGTGATGGAAGACCAAGCGACTTGACAGTCCTTACACCATTGAGCCGCAACCTTGGATACTCGTTTCTATCTATACCATGTGATGAAATCCCCAGCGACACAACCTCGGATTCTTCTTCACTACGAGTGGAGTTAGCCGTCCATCTGAGGCACAACGGTTTGGGAGTGCCTTCCAATCTGAGCTTCTTCGAAATCGACTCCTCCAACAAGGTAAGTGAGGACCCGCTATCCAGGAAAGCATACGTCCTAACCTCCTTACCATTGCCGTACAATACCACCGGCAGAATTCTGAATAGCGTTCCTATTTCCTTGTCGTGCTGACGGGAGTGGCATGCACCGACATCGTTTTCGCTCCCATAATGCAGCGATCGATGATGTTTTAATTTACAGCCTGCAATGCCGCACTCCTTCCTATTGTTACATTTAGCTCTCCTAGAGTGCTTAAGACAGCGATCGCAAAGTGACGTTTCTGCAACCAGTTTGCGGCGATCCTGAACCGAGAGCTTCTTGAAAGCGTCGCAATCTGTCAAGCGATGACTCTGATTGCACACGTAACACTTTGCTCCAAAACCCTTTTTTGCACCTGCGTACCCATTGTCCTGTACGTGCGTATGGACAT